>CM028132.1:404142500-405393214 GCA_016271365.2 Neoceratodus forsteri | reverse complement strand
GGAGAGCCGGCCGGGATGCCGACAGACTTAGACTGATGGAACATTATAGAGATTATCAGTCGGCAATCTCCCGTAAGAAGGCAAAATTCCTGTCTAGGGGAGATTGTTGCAGCTCAGAATCGACCATCTCAGCTCTTTCAAACTGTGGACAGACAATGCAATCCAGCCTGTCTGCAAGTTCATAGAGCGTTTTCTCACGATAAGTGTGAGGAGTTTGCTCACTTCTTTGCTGATAAGGTTGCTGACATCAAGTCTGAGATCCGCTTAGCATGTTCTATGGGGGGTGATGGTGGACAGTGGAGTGTCGCTACTCCTCAGTTTTGTTGGACAGACTTTGAAGTTGGACCCGGACCCCACTCACCTTTTATTAGGCTGTACTGATGTCTTTGGCCCAGTCCTTGCAGAGAGAGTCTGGTGTTCACTGGAATTGGGTGAGTTCCTTGCTCCCTGAAGGAAGAGGTGGTAACTCCCCTTCTCAAGACATCTTCAGTTGACTCAGACTGCCCTGCTAACTACAGACCGGTCTCTAATCTTCCCTTTGTGGGGAAGGTTATTGAGAAAGTTGTGGTGCTGCAGTTGGAGAGTCATCTTACCATCCATGACATTTACGACCCTCTCCAGTCCGGTTTTTGTAAAAGGAATAGCATGGAGACCGTTCTGGTTTTGGTACTCGGTGATCTCCTGATTGCAAGAGATCAGAAATGCTGCACCATCTTGGTATTTTTAGATCTCTCTTCAGCCTTTGACACCGTGGACCATGGGGTGCTGCTGAAATGCCTGCGTGTCATCTGTGGCCTGTCCAGTACAGTCCTTAGATGGTTCCATTCCTTCCTCACTGGCAGATCACAGAGGGTGGTCTCGGGGATCTAGTCCTCCAAGTCATTCTCTCTACCTTGTGGGGTGCTGCAGGGTTCTGTGCTGTCCCCCATGTTGTTCGCAGTGTACATGCTGCCGTTAGGAGACATTGTGAGGTGGTATGGGCTAGGGTTTCACTGTTATGCAGATGACACACAGCTCTACCTGTCCTTTGTGCCCGACCAGGATAGTGCACTGTCAGTGTTTAACAATCGCCTTGCAGAAATCCAGGATTGGATGAATACCAGCTTGCTAAAACTGAATTCTGACAAGACTGAGGTGTTGGTAGTGTATCCTGGTCACCAGATAGAGGGGTCTGTGATGGGATTTCCCTCAGGGCTTTGGCTTGGACGTGCCCAGTTGCTAACCTCTGAACAGGTGCGAAATCTGGGGGTAATACTTGATGACGGTCTGACACTTTGTTCTCAGGTGTTGGCCATAGTTAAGTCTTCCTTTTACCATCTGAGGAATTTCACCCGGATTAAGCATCTAGTTCCATCTGACGACCTTCCAACTCTGATCCACGCCTTTGTGACCTCACACCTGGACTACTGTAACTCCCTTTACCTAGGGCTTCCGGGGGTTGATATCTGCTGCCTGCAGCTGGTGCAGAATGCTGCGGCCAGGCTGTTGTCTGGATCATCTCGATACAGCCATATTACGCCTGTGCTGTGTGAACTGCACTGGCTACCAGTCCAGTAGCAGATCACCTTCAAGGTCAGTTTACTGACCTACAAAGACCTACATGGACAGGGACCAAGCTACCTGCAAGATCTCCTACATCCTTACTGCCCCCTCCGACCACTCTGCACGACCGATGAGGGATTGCTGGAGATTCCCAGGGTATGATTAAAAACTTCTGGATTGCGGGCATTCTCATTTGTAGCCCCAACCCTGTGGAATTCTCTGCCTCGTCAGATACGAGAGTGCCTGACAGTGGAGAGCTTTAAAACTGCTCTAAAAACATATTTATTCGAACTCGCCTTTGAAGATGTTCTTTAATTTATGTCAGACTATCGCAGTTGTGTTTTATACATATATTGATGGATGTATTCTAGAATGTTATGGTTTTAATTGTTTTATGGATGTACAGTGCTCTGATAATCTGTGAAGAGCGCTTAATAAATAAAGGTATTATTATTATTAAGAAAAACTGATGCAGTGGGGAAGAAGGGGTACCTGGGGGCATCCTTACTGGTCAGACAAGCCAACTACATGGCCTGTGCAGCCCAGTACCAGAAGGCCCTTTGGTCCGTGGTGTTGGCACTAGCAGACAAGGTGCCTGGAGAAGTGGGGATTGAGCTGGCTGAAACAGCCAGGACAGCCATATATGGTACTAAATATCAGTTCCACATGGCTGTCGATGCCAACGACACATCAGCTACGTTCATGGCACTGGCTGTGTCTATGAGGAGGTTTGCTTGGCTAAGAACCACAAACCTAATGCAGGATACCCATACAAGAGCCACATATTTCCCCAGTGAAAACAATTCAGTTTTTGGTGATAAGACTGAGGCTTACATGAAAAAAGTGGAAGAATATAAGGCCACTTACAGAAGTAACACTGCAAGAGACAGGCCTTCCACAGCTTACAGAGCACATGCTAGGGGAGTCAGGGGTAGGGGGTCATACTCCAGACCCTTCTATCAGACCCAGGCTTTGCCAGATTACCAGCATCCCAGAGGGTATTTTGGAGGTGGGGCAGAAGAGCTACCAGAAGGGCTGGGCCAGCAGCCCAGGCCACGACTCAGCCAAAACAAACCCTCTGTGCTTCTATAGGTCACCTCCACCCTGCCTGTAGGTAGCAGGCTGGCTCATTTCCTTCAGGAGTGGCTTTCCATCACCACAGACAAGTGCTGGGGGGCTTACCTTAACGGTCCCCATTGCCTCCCATTGCTCATGGTGCTGGTGGTGTCCCTGTTTTCCCCTGATATGCACCACCACAGCCAGAGTCCTTTTGTGTGCCCCAGGACCCCTGTACAGCCACTGTGTTGGTTTCAGCCCATATTGGGCTTAAGGAGCTGGGTCACAGGCTGCCACTGTTTCCTTATGCACAAATGTGCAAGCGGATGGCCACGCATGTGCAAAAATGCGTGTTGTTTCAGACTGCATTTGCGGTCCACTAAATTGTCTCCCAGTGGTTCTGGTCCTCATGTTCACCTAAACAGGGGCCGGTGACCTGAATGAGGCTGGTGAGAAGCCTCTGTATATTATAAAAATTGAGTTTGAATGGGGACATGTCCTGTAGCTCATGAATATTAACAAGCCCTCATGAATATTGATGAGGGTGTCTGTCTACTGCTAGGGGGACTGCATTTTGGCAGCAGCGACAGGTGTGGGGTTAATTCAGAATATTAAATAATGCAGTCGCTTAAGAGGGCACTAAAGTGGCCACATAACTGTGGGGCTATTGTAAATGAAGGGGAGTTTCCATTGGCTGCACCAGAACTTTAAACCGGGGACACTGTGTGGACTGCAGGGGGACTGTATCAAAAGTTGACATATTTGCAGCCTTTCAGCCAACTGCAAGCCATGATTTCTTGCAGATGCTTTTGGGACTGTGCCAGAGACTTTTGGGGAAAAAGCAGGGACAATTGTTGGCACCCATTTTTTAACCAATCAGGATTATAGGACTGTGACTAACATCTTGAGCAGCCAATCGGATTTCAGAAACCCTGTGACTGAGTTGGGAGGGACTGTTTGAACTGAGTCAGTCTGGAGAGAGTTGCAAAAGGGTAAGGAGGCTCTGCTCACAGCTCGGGGAATTTGGGGGGAGGCCTACTAAATCTGTCCTCGGCCTGAACTCCTGTGTGAATCGTTGAGACTGCCAAGTTTGCAGACCGATCTACAATTTTCCAAAAGGGAGAAAAGAAGTGATCTGCCCAGAGCTAAATTTCCAGACTGAAAAGGGGGTCGGAGTACCTGAAAGACCCTTAAGCTGTGTGCCACTGAGAGACCTGTTTGCATCAGAGCTTGTGGCCTAGAACCGGAGCCTGGGGCCACTGAAATTGTCTCCAGCCTGTTTTTGCCAAAGGGGGGGACTTGGATTTCTACTTTGCCAGCTTACAGTCCAAGGACTGCAGTTTGCAAGCGGGTAAGCTGCGCGGCCTATCTGAGACGGAAGTTAAACCTGTGATGCCGAGTAACATTTCTAAAAGACTGTTGCTGCCGGTGAGACCAAAGTTGCTAGAAGACCAGTGTGGGAAGTCAGCTCCTGTGACAAAGATCATTGTGGGTTGTGGCTATCCCTTGGGGAAAGGCCTTGATGCAGGGATGAGTCATGTTAGCCCTGGTCCCTGCATCCTGCTTCATGCCAGAAAGGATGAAGTCCTACAGCCCTAAACCAGCGAGCCAAATCCTGCCTCGAGGGGAGTCAGCATGGTCACCATTCTGGATCCCGAGGTCCTGGTTCAGTGAGCACAACAGGGTCTAACCCTGCAACACAAAATAAAAGTGCTTTACCATCTGATTTGCCTTTCAAGTTCTCATTGTGGTTTAGACTGTTTTTGCAGGCCATTGGGCCTGAGGATTACAATTTTCTTGGGTTTTAAAGTGCTTGTTTATGTTGCTACAGCCAAGTAAAAAAGAGCCCTAACACTTTCTTTATTTAAGGACCCCAACCAGTTGCAACGCCGGCCAACCTGCGGCAACGCTTCAGGCCTACACTTAGTAAGACTCTGGGTACCCAGCAGCTGTGACTGGACTGTCCAGGGGGTTAAATGTATTTATTTGTTTTATCAAAACCTAATACACTACTTTAAAGTAAAGCTTGATTCATGCCCCTTCCCTGTGTTCAAATCCCCTAATAAATCAGGTATTGGTTTGAATGTTATATTGACCTCTGAACATATTATTACTGAGTGCTGGGTTAATGCAAGTAACTGAAAGGTACAGTGTTCTTTAGAACCTTTTATTGCAGGTGCACAGGGTGTATACCAGAAGCCAGAACCCTGTTGGTAAGTGTGGTCACTGAGAGCATATTATTAGCACGCACCATTAATTGTGCCATTGAATGTCAAGTAAAGAGGTTTATGTTTCTCCATGTGTGGGACTACTGGTTGGGGCTGTGGGTTAGGTACAACTTCCCAGAGGGTTGTGCTAGCTTAACATCTAACCTCCTTAAAAGTTACTCTGGGTGGAGGCATCATACTAATAGCATTATTGTGAGAACAGAGCCCCTGGTAACTGCTAAATCTGAACCCGGGCCCCTCAGCCTCAACTTGCATTTTGGGCTGCAGGCAGGGGTAGTAGCCTGTTGGAAGGCAGCACCCGGGTTACAGAGAAAGTGAACCAGGGTTTCTCATTAAGTTTCAAAAACCTCCCCAAATTGAAAAACAGATTGCTTGCCCCAGCAACACCAGCACAAAAGAGCTTGCTGGAAGCAGAGGTAAGAAATCTACTGCTCATAAAAGCAGTAGAGCCTCTTCCTGTATTCCAGAGGGCAAAGGCTTCTAACTCAATATACTTCCTGACACAAAAGAAAAATTGGGACTGGCGACCCATTTTAGATCTCAGATTTCTGAACAAGCATATAACAATACCAAAATTCAAGATAGTCACTTCGGCCCATGATAATTCCCACCATTAAACAAGGCGACTGGCTAGCCTCCTTAGACCTGAAGAATGTTTATTTCCACATACTGATCCGTCTGGGCCACAGAAAGTACCTGAGGTTCAGGTTGCCCTCAGGACATTGCCAGTTCGCAGCCATGCCCTTTGATCTGACTTCAGCACCAAGGGCCTTCACAAAGTGTCTAGCCGTAGTGGTGTCACACTTGAGGAGACTGGGGATCATGGTCTTTCCCTAACTGGATGACTGGCTGGTCATAGGACAGTCTCCTCAACAGACTAGAGACTCCCTAGCTCTGCTACAGAGCACCCTGGAGCCACTGGGATTCCTAATAAATGCCCAGACATGCCAGCTGGAACCAGTACAGGTCCTGGACTTCATCGAGGCAGAACTGAACACTCTGCAAGGCAGGGTAAACACTATCCTAGAACTGGCAGGGTATTTTCACTTAAACAAGCCCAGACCACGGGCCCATCAGTACAGCAGTTGGATTTCCGCTTGCGACACTGGCGATCCAGGTTCGGGAACGGACTCAGGTCGCTGGAGGGCTGGCCGGGGGGAGAAGGCTTGAGCGTCCGATGACTGCTCGTCTTCTGCAGGGGCTAAGACGGGGATGTGGTCCGGCGTCTGCTGACTACCAGTGGAGACCGGAGGTATAGCAGTGTGCCGACCAATAAACGGGGGGGGGGCATGGTGGATGTCGGCTTATGCCTAGACGTCATGGCACGCTGTGCTCCTGGGGAGAAAATGGGAAAATGTCTCCTCTGCTCGACCAGATGACGGCCATCCGGTCCCTCTGACGCCAAGAGTGCCATGGTCGAGCCCCCAGAAAGACCACCTCAGCAGCACCCGAGGGATCAAGTCGTTGCACTGGCCGGCTCCTACCGGCACCTTTCTCGGAGGGGGAGAACCGATCCGTTGAAAGGTTACACCGGGTTACCCTGAGGGTGGCTGCCATCTGAGGTAGGGATGGATGGTGGCAATAGGCAAGGGTACAAGAGAGGGGTTGGAGGAAACAAGACCATTGATGACCCAAAGGAGAAGCTGATGGAGGAGATATAGGGAAGGAGGAAATTAGATAATACAAAAAAACAAAATAAGCCCAGACCAGCAAGGCTTTTCCTGCAAATACTGGGTCACATGACAGCAGCCTCAACAGTGGTCCCAGGATCCAGGTTCCAGATAAGGGACATTCAATTACACTTGAGGTCTCACTGGTCCCAAAGATGCGACTCCACTGGTCAAGCTGGTTCCTGTAACAAGAACTCTAATACAGGCTCTGCAATGGTTGCAGGACGGGGCCAACCTCAGAGAAGGGGTGCCCTTCCAGGCAGAACACCCATTGGTGGTTCGGACTACAGATGCCTCCCTCCTAGAGTGGGGGGCACACATGCTAGACCTTACAGCAAGCGGGAAGTGGTCCCCTCAGGAATCATTTCAACACATCAACCTGTTAGAGTTCAGAGCAGTGTACCTGGCACTACAGTCATTTGCCCCTCAGCTCAGAGGCAAGGTGGTACAGGTCAGAACAGACAATACTACCACCATGTACTACATAAACAAACAGGGAGGTACCAGGTCGACTCCACTGTGCACAGTGGCCATGAGGGTTTGGACCCTGGCCTACTTCTTTCAGGTTTCCCTTTTGGCCATCCACCTTCCAGGGTTCATAGGATTATATGAATTCAAGGGTGGAGACCCATTTATGAACTCACTGCCATTAACCCAACGGCAGAAACTGAAATTTTCTATTTCCCATATATTGGTCCAAATTATATTTAAACTAGTCTATATCTAAACTGGTAACAACAGTAGCTGGCAAAGAGTTCCAAAGACGAGGAACTCCCTGAGTTATGAAATTGTTTCTTTTAGTTGAATGATTAATATTGGTTAGAGATTTTAAGTTATGTGATCTAGTGTTCTTACCATTATTAGTAAACTGCAAACATAAAGTTTTGAGCAATGCGGGGTCCCAAGAAGCCCTATAAATTAGGCAAAGGTCATCCCTCAAGGCCCTATACTCAAGTGAATAGAGGCCCAAAGTTTTTAGTCTTTCCTCATATGTATGGTTGTGCCATGAATAGTTTTTGTCAGTCTTCTTTGCACTTGTTCCATTGCAGTTTTAGTACCTACAGATGTTGGACCACAAAAGGCAGAACAATAATCAATCTGTGAATGTACCAAGCTCGAGAATAAATGAACAATTACTTCAGCTTTATGGCTTTTAATGTGCTTGTAAATACAAGCTGTAATTTTGGTGCACTTTTTTATTGTTTTATTTATATGAGTGTTAAATTTCAAATTGTTAGTGATAGTAATACCTAAATCAATTTCAGTTTCCACTGTTTGTAATAAAGTATTATTTAGAGCATAATGAGTAAGTTTTCAAAGTGCATAACCTTACATTTGCTGATATTAAATGTCATCTTATGCTGTTCAGCCCATATAGGTAAGTGATCTAAATTATTTTGCAGTTCCTTTATTGATTGTACATCATTGGTGATACAGCCAATCTTGTTATCATCTGTGTACTTGTTTATCCAGACCCCGTTAGAAGTTTGCATGGTTGATATCAGGATGTTAAATAATATAGGCCCTAGAACCGATCCGTGTGGTACACCACTTGTAACCTCTGCAATTTCTGAGGATGAACCCGTAATTGTCACCCACTGGTTCCTACCTTTCAACCATGAATCTACCCATTTGAAGGTAGGTAGGGAAGGTCAGTGTTCTGGCACACTCCCTCTGCAGAATCAGCCAGAGCCACCATGACTGGATGGTCAATGTACAGGTACTACAGTCAGTGTTCAGAAGGTGCGGCACTCCAGACATAGATCTGTTTGCCTCCACAGACAACCACTAGCTCCCACTGTTCTGCTGTAGGCCTCCAGCCAAGGAATAGTCCCACTGGATGCCCTGGCATTGGATTGGGCAGTCAAATTCCTCTATGCCTTCCCTCCTTTTCTGCTTCTGCTCAGGGTTATAGTGAAGTTCAGGTCCCAGCAAGCAACAATGATACTGCTGGCACCAGACTGGGCAAGACAGCCACGGTATTCCCTCCTGTTGCCCCTGTCAGTGACACAACCGATTTGCCTCCTCCAGAGGCGCAATCTGCTCACATCCTCCCAAGGCAGGATACTGTATCCCAGTCTCAGATTCCTCCACCTGAAGGCTTGGCTCTTGAGGACTTAGAATTTGCCAGCCAGCACCTCTCTGAGGAGGTGATGGCTGTCCTCAGGGGCTCCTGAAAGCCCTCATCTAAGAAAACCTATGCTGCAAAATGGAAAAGGTTCTCCATTTGGTGTGAGAACATGGGGATTAATCCTACAGCAGCTGGTCTACCTATCCTCCTGGATTACCTGACCGACTTACACAGTTCACTCAGTGGGGAACCAAATCACGACCCACTTTCAATACACAGCACATTTACATGTAAGGAAATTCTACTGTACCAGGCTAACCGCTCCCCTGTCATGATCGCAAAGTCTCTGCACAAACCGGGGATTCAAAAGCAGCTGGAAATCCTGACAGGCCGATCGCATTCAGCAAATCTTCGGTCTTCTTCAGGTTAAAGCCTGGTCACAGTCCAGTGGCTTAAATCATCCTCACAACTTGGATTCAGTCTGAACAAACTCTGTTTTCCCTCTCAAGGACAGCAGGCAGACAGGCAGGCCAAAACTCAGCCCTTTCACAGTTCTCCCATGCAAAACTACACAGAACTGCTGCTCAGAATCATTTGAGCTGTTAACCTCTTCACTTCTCAGCTCAAAACTGAGACTAGCTGCAGCAGCCTGGGAAATTCCCCAAGATCAAAAAGGTTCAGTTGGCTGATCCTCCTGTCAATCACAACAAAGCTCCCCCTTCAGGTGCAAAAAGGCGCAAAAAGCCCCAAACTACAATTCCTACAGATTTTAACTCCAGACAGCTCCTGTAGTCTGGCTCCATTTTAGGTCCCACCAGTACTGATTGGTCCAATTCGCAGTCCAGGACCAAGATAGTGGAGATAAACAAAACAGTCCTTGCTGCAAAGAAGGCAGGTTAGACAAACTACATTATCATTATCACACTAAATGATTTTCAGCAAATAGTTACATCTTTCAACAGAGCTCCCTCTCAGATTACTTATGACTGCAATCCAGGCAGCTCTTGAAGAGACAGTACACAGAGGCTATACAGGCACTCTCTGGCAATCACATTTAAACTGCTAAAATGCAGGACACCAGCCTGGCAGTATGTATTTAGGTAAGCTCGAGGAAAACTTTTTGGGAACCCCCATTTGTAGGGGGGGTTACACATATTACTGAAATTCATGGAATAAGATCTGATTGTAGAGCCATTGTTTGTGGTTTACCCCAGGGTTCCATCCTTGGGCCCCTGATTTTTTCTCTATACATCAACTCAGCCTCTGATGCATGCAAAGAAACCTCAGTTGTTTTGTATGCTGACAATGCAGTTATTTTTAGCTCTAGTAACAATTCTGAGGATGCAGTCAGCATGGTTCAAAATGATTTGTTCCTTTTTCAATCCTGGTTGTCATAAAAAAAAAAAATGATAACACTAAAAAAAACTAAACTTAGGATCTTCTCATGTTCTAAAAAGAAAAGGGATTTAGTGACCCCTCTAGTTGATATCCAGGGTGAAGCTATCAACCTTGTCAATAGTTTTAAATATCTGAGTGTTACCCTAGATTCTGGTCTAATTTTTGAGACTCATATTATCAACATTATTAAAGTCTTGCATCAGAGACTGGGTTGCACGTTTAGGATTAAACAGTTTTTGACTGCAGATTCGAAAAGAACATTAACGCATAGCTTTATTTTTGGATTGCTTGACTACGGTTTAGCAATTTATTCTGCCACCAGTGAAAGGATGTCTAAATTAAATGCCACATACAATTCCTCTTTGAGGATTATGACTGATCTCCATCAAAGGACCCATCATTGTTTATTATATAAGGTTTCAGGCAGTCCTTCCTTAAGAAATCAGGTCAAGGTTAGTCTAGGCTCCCTCTTATTTAAAGTAACCAAGGGTTTTCTTCCTTTTTTCTTTACTAAATTATTTCTAAAAAGTCCTGCTTTATGTATAACTAGATCTTTGAGTAGGTAAATCTTCCAATTTCCACTATGTAAAAAAGCCTATGGTAAAAGATCTTTATTATATCATGCACCCCACTTTTTGAACTCTATTCCAAGTGACCTATTGAAATGTAACGCTATTCATATTTTTAAATCTTGATTGAAATCATGGTTGGATTCTTGCAATGAATGTTCTTGCAATTCTTAATAATTGTTTACTTATTGTAATATATATTTTGTTGAATTATGTCTCGTCTATTTAAATGTTTTTTGTACATTTGACGTTTGTGAAAATGGGCACTTGTGCTCATCTTGCTTTCAAGTTTAAAAAATGAAATAAAAAAAATGTGGGGTGCAAATATTTAAGATTTCCACAGTTACTAGCATGCGTACCGAAATTGCAACAAGTGGTCATAGCTTTGTCATCTTTTCATATTTTGACCCTAAATGTTGAACATAGTCTTCTTATCACCCCACCTCAAGAATTCTGTAAGTGAAATTAAATCAGTGGAAAAACAGTATTCCATGGCACAGGTGCGAAAAGACATTATGGGCAGCATTTGACAAATGACAGCTGCATTGGTTGTGAGGTGGTGTGATAAAAGGCTATATTGAAAGTTTGGAGTGAAATACTGAAAATGACCAAAGTTGCATGTATACATAGAAAGTTTTGAATGACCAGGTGTAACTCGGCCATTTTTTGGAGTTGTTTCATCAAATTTTCAACATGGCCTTTTTGGGACCCCCACCTCATGAAGAGTGCCACTGTCATTTCGTTCACTTATCCCAAAAGGTGATTTCGCAGCGTGACCACATCATTCTGTGCCACAGGTGCGAAAACAAATTTCAGGCAGGAAGTGAAAAATGATAGCGGTACTGTTCATAAGGAGGTGTGAAAAAATGGCAATGTTGAAAATCTAGAGTGAAAATATAAAAAATTGGCGAAGGTAGGAGCATGCGTAGAAACTGCGCAATGCACGCTCGTAATGCAGTCATTTTTTGGAATTTTTTCACCAGATTTGCAACATAGGCTTTTGGGACCTCACCATGAACAGTGGCACTGTCGCTTGTGCCATCTGTCCCGAAGGTGATTCCGCAGCGACCGCAAAATCACCTTTCGGGACTGAGTAGCGAAATGACAGTGACAATGTTCATGAGGTGGGGTCCCAAGAACCCCATGTTGAAAATTTAAGTCCAAAATTCCTAAAAATGGTTGAGATATCAACCTAAGTTGAAAACCCCATTGACCGCCATTATGCGGGACACTTACCTTTGATTCTTCAGTTTGCCAGTCGGCTTTGAAGAGTGCAAACGTGCCCCGGTCCTCAGGAGATGACAGCGTTGACCTCCGAAAGTAAGTATGGGTAAGAGGGGTTGCGGGGAGGTGGGTGCTCAGTGGGGAGGGGGGACTGGGGAGATGATGAGGGACTGTTTTCTTTACAGGTTAAAAAAAAGATCAGGGGACGGTTTTCTTTACCTACAGGTACAAAAAAAAAATTGGGCATGCCGAGGTGGGCTCCCAGTGTGCCACATGAGTTGGGGGGAGTACATGATGCTGACAGGGGGATTGGGCACCCCGATGGTGGCACAGGAACACAGGGTGCAGGGTGGACAGCACACAGTGGGAGGGAGCAGGAGGGTTTGATTAGATGCCCAGGGCTGGGATGGGAGCAGGGAGGACAGCAGCAGGAGGGTTTAATGAAAGATGCTGGGCTGGTGGGGGAACAGAGGTTGCAGGGCAGACAGCAGCAGTGGGAGGCAGCGGGAGAGTTTGATTAGATTCCCGGGGCTGGGACAGGAGCAGGGAGGACAGCAGCAGTGGGAGGCAGCAGGAGGGTTTAATGAAAGATGCCAGGCCAGTGGGGGAATGGAGGGTGTGTGTGGGCTGGACTGCAGCAGTGGGAGGGTGCAGGAGGGTCTGCAGACTTGCAATGCCGGCTATGCAAATGAGAGGAATGAAGCGCAATCTCATTGGTGCGGTTCATTTCTCTCAAGTGCGAACTGGCTCCCCACTGTGAAATTTCGACAGCCATCACACTCTGCTTCCATGGTCATTGGTGTGTTAGGGTCATGCCCACTGTACAGTGCTCTGCATTGGACTCGTCCGTGACACACCTCTCAAACGCAGTACTGTCCCAAGGTGTTTCTTGCGCAAGTGCAAGGAAACACAATAGTACATGACAGGGTGTGAATTAAAGGATTTGTGATGCACCCCCAAGGTTTGTGAGGCACAAGGCCAAGTGTCCTCACAAACCCTGGGAAGTGCTTCACAAATGCTTTAATGTAACCCTGAAATATATTACTGCATTTACAAAATGGATCTGGTGTAAAAACAAAAAAACAAACAGTTTTTTAGGCGCAGATAGGAGACTTGACTGTGTAGGAAAAACTGGTTACTCACCTGTAACAGTAGTTCTAGGAGTGGTATATGTTGTTCATCCACACTGTCTGGCATTGTCCCTTTCCCCTTTAAATCTTGCCGGAAGTCTTCAAGCTGGCTCCTCCCACCCACCCGGGTGGTAAATACCTTGGCTCCGCCCCATGACGCCAGATCTAGCCCGCTGGAAGCAAGGTTGTGCGCCTTAAGCCGGGGAGGTCGGGTGGGTGCGTGTGGATGAACAACATATACCACTCCTAGAACTACTGTTACAGGTGAGTAACCTGTTTTTGTAGGAGCGTGGATATGTTGTTCATCCACACTGTCTGGCTGACTCCTAGCAGTTCTCCGGGAGGAGGGAGGTAAGGCGCACACCCCCTACTTAGGAAAAAGAGATTGGAGAACCGAGGCCCCAAAACCAGCATCTCGGCGTGACTCAAGGTCGATGTGTTAATGGGTAATGAAGGTGTTTGCTGACTTCCAGGTAGCAGTCTGACAGATTTCCTAGATAGGGATGTCCCTGGAAGCAGCCACCGATGCAGCAGTATGGCGGGTAGAATGAGCTGTTATCCCTCTGGGAGGCTCCTTGCCCGCCAACTCATAACATAGACTTATGCATGATGTGATCCGTCTTGCAATAGTCTGCTTGGCTGCAGGTCTGCCAGAAGCAGCTTCAGCGTAGGTGACAAACAGCTGGCGAACCTCTCCTGAATTTCCACCGCCTCTCCTTATAATAGGAGAGAGCACGCCTGAGGTCCAGAGTATGGAGCCTGTACTCGGGCGCCTGAGGTGTAATCGGTAATATACCGGCAGAGTCAACACCTGGTTAAGGAACTTGACACCACCTTCAGAAGGAATTTCGGTGGCGGCAGGGACAACTTTGTCCCTGTGAAAGACCAGATAAGGGGAGTCCACTGAAAGCACCTGGAGCCCCCCTGTCCTTCTGGCTGACGTGATAGCCACCAGGAAGGCACTCTTCCACGACAAGTGCGAGAGCTCACACTTGTGCATGGGTTCGAATGGCTTGCCCATGAGCTTTGCCAAAACCAGCAAGAGATCCCACGGAGGCGGAGGTTCACGCACCGGAGGGGATATGTGATCCAGGCCTTTGAAAAAGCGCCCGACCACTGTCTCCTGTGCCAATTTCAGCTGACCGGCACACGCCCGGTAAGCAGAGATGGCTGCCAGGTGCACCCTAAGGGTCGATGACCGAAGACCCCCTTTGGAGAGGGACCAAAGGTAGTCTAGAATGTTAGCCACAGAGCAGGATAAGGGTCCAGGCTCTTTCCTGACACCAAATGGAAAACCTTTTCCACTTGAAGGCATAACATTTCCTGGTCGATTCCTTTCGAGATGCTTCCACCACGGTGTAGACATCCTCGGAAAGACCCAGAGCCTGGAACTTTAGCCGCTCAGGAACCAGGCTGTGAGGTGCAGGGATTGAAGGTCCGAGTGGAAGACCTTCCCCTGGTTCAATGATATCAGGTCCAGGCATGTACAAAGCCGCTCCGGGGTCCTGTAGTTGAGGCTGAGGAAATCTGGATACCAGAACTGGCGTGGCTACCAGGATCACCTTCGCCTTGTCCCTCTTCACCTTGAGTAACACCTTGTGGATTAAGGGAAATGGAGGGAAGGCATAAAGGAGGCCTGGGGTCCACGGCCTTGAGAAGGCATCCCCCTGCAGCGAGACCTGCTGAGGGGGGCGGGCATGGTACAGCCGCAGCTTGGTGTTCTTTCTGGAGGCGAACAGGTCCACCAATGGTTTGCACCAACGGGAGAACAGATTGTAAGCTACCTCTGGATGGAGAGACCACTCGTGGGATGTCTGGCCTATGCGACTGACAGCATCCGCCAGATAGTTCGAGACTCCTGCCACATGGATGGCCAGGAGATCCGCCTCCAGCCGGCTGACGAAGGTCCAGATCCAGAGCACGTCCCTGCATAGCAGAGGGGAGTGCGTGCCGCCCTGTTTGTTGAGGTAGTACATGGTCGTGGTATTGTCCGTCTGGACTCGAACCACTTGACCCCGGAGCTGAGGAGCGAAAGCTGACAGTGCCAGTCTGACTGCTTTGAGCTCCAACAGGTCGATGTGGCATCGGGACTCCTCGGGAGTCCAGAACCCGTGAGCTCTGTTGTCCCCCATGTGGGCTTCCCAGCCCATGAGAGATGCATCGGTCATAAGGACGACTGTCGGCTCAGGGCAGACGAATGGGATCCCTTCCCGCAAATGACTCGGGATGGTCCACCATTGGAGAGCGTCCCACATCCTCTGGGTGACAGTGACCAGCTGGTCGAAGAGACCCTGACACTGAGACCACTGAGCGGCCAGCTCCCACTGAAGGGGGCGCATGTGCAATCTGGCCCAATGGACCACTGAGGTGCATGCCGCCATGTAACCCAGGAGGCGCAGGAAGTCCTGGGCAGGGCGCAAGTGCCCAACCAGAAATGATTGGGCAAAGGAGGAAAGAACCTCCGCCCTATCCGCCTGGAGCCGAGCTCTGGCTTGACGAGAGTCAAGCTCTGCCCGATAAAGCCCATCACCTGAGAGGGCACGAATTCTGACTTGGCCTTGTTGATTAGGAGGCCCAGGTGGGAACAAGTTCAGAGGGTCAGGTCCCTGGACCTCTCCAACTCCTGTAGGGAGGAACCCGCCAGGAGCCAATCATCTAGATAGGAGTAAATACGAACCCCTTGACGCCGTAGATGGGCTGCCACCACTGCAATGCATTTGATGAAGACCCGTGGGGCCGATGACAGGCCGAACGGCATGGCTCTGAACTCGTACAGGGTCCTCTTCAACCCTGAAGTGGAGGAACCGCTGGTGGGACGGATGGATTGGGACGTGGTAGAACGCGTCCTGAAGATCCAGTGAACAGAACCACATGTTTCGCTCCAGAGATGGTATGATCTGGTTCCGAGTTACCATCCGGAAGGTGTGAGACCTGAGATATCGATTCAGGTCGTGGAGATCTAGGATGGGGCGCCAACCCCCCGTCCGCTTGGGCACCAGGAAATACCTGGACATGAAGCCTGGGTCTGTAGGAGGATCCGGCACTGGAGCTACTGCCTCCTTGTGGAGGAGCTGAGCAATGTCGTCCCGAAGCGCCGACTGAGCGCCAACTGAGATCCTTTCCTCCTGTGGGGCACGGGCCCGGCTGGAGGGGTACTGCTCGAACTCTAGAGGCAGTCCCTGCCCGACCACTTCCAGAACCCACCTGTCCGAAGTGATACCGGACCAGGCGGAAAGAAAGTGGTGGAGCCGGCCCCCCATGGGAGGACCCAGAACTGGCATGACGGGTGTAGGGGAGGCCACCCCCGGCCCGTCACTGTGCAGGCTTGGAGGAGGAAGAGGCACCTGGACCAGCACCTTGGCCTCCTTTGCGGGGCTATTGGGGACCTTGCTTGGGCCTAGGGCGCCAAGCTTGAGCCTGCTGCTGTTGCTGACCTCCCTGGAAGGAAGGCTGTATAACCACAGGGGAAGAATGCCAAAAGAACTTCTTCTTGCGCTTCTGCTGGTTCTTGCCCGAAGAACCCTTAGCAGAGGTGGCATCTAAGGTGGCATTAGACTGCTCAATGCACTGTAGATGACCTGCCACTCCTGGACCGAAGAGGTCGGTGCCAAGGAAGGACACGTCAGCTAGCTTGTGCCGAGTATCCACGGGAAAGGAGGATAACCTCAGCCAAGCCCTGCAGCAAGTGACCACTGCGGCAGCTAGTGAATGGGCACAAGAATCTCCAATGTCCAGAGCCATCTGGAGCTGTTGTTTAGCAACAGCATGGCCTTGGTTATGGACCTGCTTGACCGTGGTCTGCATGTCTGCTGGGAGATGAGGGAGGACTTCATCAAGCAACCCCAGAAGGGCGTGAGAGAAGTGTGCCATAATCACTGCCGAGCTGGCCTGACGAAGGCCCAGGGATGATGCCGCATAAACTTTCCGGGCCGAGTGGTCCATATTTTTGGACTCCTTGTCCGGAGGGCAGTCAGTATCCGCAGAGCTGCCCGTACGCCGAAACACTGAGGCAGTCACAAGGCTCTCGGCCGAGGGATGCTCAGTGAAGCCCACCAAGGACCCCATGGGCACCGCGTACTTGCGGGCCATACGGGCAGACAGAGCCAGGAAAGAGGCAGGGCGCTGCCAAAGCTCCAGTGCTGGGCCGACTATGGCTTTGGCCACTGGAAAGGCCTCTGTCGGGGTATCCCCCCTCTTAAGAATATCCGTGAGAGGATATTCCGCCTTCTTTTGTATAGGCTGCAAAGGGATACCCGTGGACTCAGAAATGAGTCGAAGGATGCCCTGGAAGGAAGAAGGACCTTCCTCCAGGCCTGTCACTAACAGCTCATCATGTGAGTGAAGGCCAGTAGTATCCGAGTCCGAGGAATCTGGATACAGGGGTCTCCCACCTAAGTCCCCTTCGATGCGCCTAGGGCAATCAGGAGTGACTGTAATGGACAACCTATGGGGCAAGCCCATAGTTGTTCAATCCTCCTTAGAGGGAGCCCCTCCCTGAGGCTGCTTGGGTGGTGGTTCCACCAAAACTGGTGGGGAGCCCGTAACAGGCCGACCAGAAATACGTACCAGTCCCACCGGAGGGAGAACCGGAGTCCTCGGAACCGAGGGAGTCGGTGTAGGCCGAAGAGGCTGGGGCCAAGTAATGGCCGGTACAGCTGGAGTAGACAGCTTTTGACCGGTCAAAAAGAGTTGCTGCCACATGAGGTCCTCATAACGTCGACGGAGTTTCCGTCTAAGTCTCTCCTCGCCCGAGAAGGATGAGGAATGGTGGCGTCGCCGCTTCTGGGAGTGTTTGTGACCCTTTCTCGGTTTTTCGACCGACGGGGTCCTACTCCTCGATCGAGACCGACAGCGTCAGCTCTGTTGGTCGGGAGAAGCCGGATTCAGTGAAAACCGAGGTTCCGGCTCTTGTCCCTTGATCAGGATGCCTGAAGGACGGGTCTCCTCGTCGGGGAAGGAAAGAATGGGAGTCCTCTCCAAGGAGTCGGCGACAGGCGTCAGCGACAACGGCTCGATCGGGTCCAGAGAAATCTCAGCCGGTTCTGCCGTATCCTCGGCTTCGGTGCCCTGGCCTGACGGAAGGTCCGAATAGTCGGCAGCCGAGGAAGTGATCTTGACCGTGGCCGAGACCGCCTGCTCCTGAGTGTCGGACCGCTGTCAGTCCCAGGAACATCTTCTTTGGCTAGAAGAAGATGATTTGGGGTCCTTATCCTTTTCCATAGATTGGGAGGAGTGCGAGCCCGAAGGCACCTCACCCTTGGTAGGGAGAGACTGGCACAACGGCCGAAAGGATCCCGTGAAGGTGGAGCCCGGGTTGAGCGGGACGAAGAAACCTCGGTTGGACGAAGCTTGGGCAGCTTCCTCTTCGAAAGCCGCCATCTGTTCAAGCAGCTCGGTAGATCCTGCAGCCGAGGAAACCGCCCACCTGGCCTCCTTGGATTTCACCGGTGGATTACAAAGCTCCGGTCTCTCCAGCTTAAAGCGCACCTTGTGGTCCTCCAGGATGGTGGGATGGAAGGCCGAACAGATGGTGCAGGCCGAAGTATCGTGCACGGCGCCTAGGCAATACACGCACGAGAGATGGGGATTGGTGCGAGACATTTTCTGTCCACAAGGACACCGGCGAAACCCGGGGGACGACTTGTCCTCCATATCCGAAACGTTCGGATCCAAATCATAAACTCTGACGAGTTTTATGAAAGTGCGCGGCGAAACCGCCGATAGACTCCAGGGCCTACGGTACTTGCAAAGTAGCACGAGGGAACCCGTATCTTCCAGCGGAAAGGAAGATCTGGCGTCATGGGGTGGAGCCGAGGTATTTACCACCCAAGTGGGTGGGAGGAGCCAGCTTGAAGACTTCCGGCAAGATTTAAAGGGGAAAGGGACAATGCCAGACAGTGTGGATGAACAACATATCCACGCTCCTAGAACAGTGTTTTTATCCATGATCAAGTGACATATCTCTAGCAGTAAGGTTCCAGGATTTGTTCTTGCCATTTTATAACAAAGACATAAACCACATCACACAGTTCTAAGGCAGTCCTGGCCATCCACAAGGTCACAAAATTTTGCAGAAGTGAAGTTGCTGATGTCATCCAGCCCTAGGGCCCCCCTAGCCAAATATTTAAAATAAATAAGCACATATATATTAATTGTGGGGTGCTATCGCTGACTCGAGCAGTATGTTAAAACAAAAGTGAACATCCCATCCCAAACCATACTGCAAGCAACCCTAAGATTAAAATTTGCCAGCTCAGTGGCACTGTATACACCCTCCTCTTATACCAGAGCCCGCTGCAAGACAAACTGGAGTCAGCAAGATAGTGATTGCACTACTGCAAACTTCCTGCCAGCTATGCCTCCAGTGTCCATTTTTGCTCCACTTGCATGGACTACAAGTTAAACCTCATAGAAACTCTCAGACCTTGGAAAGTCGCTGCAGTGCAGTAATGAGCTTGGCCTGTTTTGGAGAAAGAACTTTTAAAGGTTACCTAGAACTGAGTTCAATATAGTGGGCTTGATTTTTAGAGAGACCATTGATCGCCACAATCTGTGACGATCTAGGGCTACGGCGAACTCTGGGTGCGACAGGGACCCTGTGCACAATTTCGTAAAATTAGGGTTCCCTGCACCAAAGACCCAGGAGTTGCCACAGGGCTATGCCAAACATTGGGTGCACCTGGGCGGGTTAGACGGAGGGAGTCCGCCACCCCCCGCAAGCCCACATGAGCCACGGAGGTGGGGGTGATTCTGCTGATGGTGGGGAATGGGGGCTGCTGAGGCAGTGAAGGTGCCATAGGGTAGCCATAGGGTATGAGGGCACGGTGGCAGTTACAGGGAGCAGAGGAGGCACCTGGCAGCCACACAGCATATCTGACTGCCGACATGACCGGGTGGGGGGGTCGGCATGGTGATACTATTATGACACAGCTCCAGGTGGAAGCAGCCCTGACACCAGCCCACAAGACCCACAGTCTCTGGTAGTGTAGTTGGGCATCGGCTGGCTGCTATGCAGGGGAGCTGTGTACCAGGGGAATGTTGCAGTGCCTGGGGCACATATCCTGCCATTACAAGCATCTCGCAACTTGCACCCACTGCCACCCACCCCATGTAGGGGACTTTACATCCTGTGGGACAGGTGCCAGGGCTATCATAATATTATCACCATGCCAACCCCCCTACCTGGTCCCCTCAGCTATCAGATACGCCATATGGCAACTCTGCCAGGTGCCTCCGCGCTCCCTGTAACTGCCGCCATGCCCCACTCGTACCCTATGGCACCCTCACTGCCCCAGCAGTCGCCATTCCCCACTTTTCAGTTCCCACAGCTCACTTACCACCCTGCTAAGCAATGGTGCAGGGCTTTTAGATCACCTCTTGGCTGGTCTAACCTAAGCCCCCTGTTGTGGCCTTGGCAGGGCTTATAGAATCCCAAAAAGGGACTTATGCAGCCCCGCCGTGGCACACCCACCCTTGCGACCTGGCACACGGGAGCTTTTGACACAAGGGTGGCTTACCACAGGGTATCCCGATTTTGCCACAGCTGGCATTTGAAAATTGGCAATGCTGCAAACTATGATGCAAGGCGCCACTTGCATTATACACCTTTGGTGCAGGCATCTTGCATCATAGTTCGCTGTTTGAATATTGAGCCCAGTAACTTAAACAATTTTTAATTGCTTTTGTGAGGGGATAGAATGGTAATAGAGTTAAAGCACTTATCCCTTCCCCAGAAGAACCTATCCACTATCATATAAGGAGTAAGTAGAAAAAACTGCCAGCAGTCTAAAGGACCCCAGAGATTGACTTACTTGTCTGAAACCTGGATATACGGCTCCTGACATTTGTTCTTCTCCTCACACTGGTATCCACCATGGATGTTGACACACTTCTGAGTCTCTGTACACTGGTGGGTATCGGTCTCACACTCATTAATATCTGATCAAAGAAAAGGCTGTTATCAGTGTGCTGGAGCTGGTTACACATTCAAAATTATGCTTATATACACATAGTGTTTCTAAACATCTTCAGTATACCCAGGGCCCCTGGTGTTCTGTGGCAGAATTTTCTGATTTCTGTGGCAGGGCTCCTTGACTTCTGCAGCAACATTTTCTGATTTCTGCGACATGATTTATTCATTTCTCTGGCAGAATGCAGTCCTGCCATTGGCTAAATATAATGTGATGTCATCGATGATTCGATGACATCATATGCTGAGCATAGAGGAGGAGCTTCAGGATAAACGAGGTGGGAAAGAAAGCCTGACACTATGGAAAAACAGTATATTTATATGAAAATTCACCAAAAACAAAGAATTCTACGGCACTATATATATTCTGCGGCATGATGCAAATTCTGCGGCAAATTCCACAACCGCAGAATTCCAGGGGCCTTGAGTATACCCCCCCTTCAATCTAATACATCTCTCAGTTGGTAGACAAAAGTTGATGGAAAGCTGGCCCGGTGAGGCTGAGGGTTGAGGCAGTGGACGCCACACCTCGCACCATGCCGGCAACTCGTGTTCTGGAACGAGCTCGGGCCACCAGGGGTCAGCGGTGGGGAGAGTAGGATCGCGCATCCTAGGGATGCTCTCTTTCTCCAGGGAGAGGGGCGATCAGTTGTCGGTGCATGCCTGGTCCCTAGCAAGGCTGGGAGTGGCACACAGACGCTGCCGGCTTGGTGTCAGAGGCGGGGCAGACACCTGATGGGATGCGCACAGGAGTGTGCATGCTACCGTTGCTGGCATCACTGCATGCTCCGCCCCTGTGGGGATGAAAAACTGGAGGAAAAAAGAGCTCCCAGCTGGATGATGGAGGGAGCTCACAGGTCCCGCCCCTGAATAGTCACGGTGCCGACCACACTGGATCAGGTCTTGACGGGGGTAAGCCCTGGAGGTAACAGTCGCGTCGGCTGGTGGATGTCAGGGGATGGGACTAGGGCTCCCTTCCGAACGAGGCCCATGGAGCAGGAGCATAACAAATAATAGGGAAAAAAAAAGCTGAAGGAAGAGTTATGCGAGTTGTGTGATAATTTATGCCTTATTTCAGCAAAATTAATGTTCAGTTCCACTGTTCCTGCTGCTCAGAACTTTGGTAACACAGAAACTGTGTACTGCTTATGATCCTGCTTTAGTTTGAACGTCTCTAAGTAAAATACTAACACCACTATCACCATAATGGGCTCTTGCACTAATAACACCTGGTTTAGATTAACACAATATCTTAATTGGGATTTACTACTATGGTGACTCTTGTCTCACAGTTACCAGTGATATCGTTGTGGCTGGCCCATAAGTGCAGGGGCAGCGTTGCTGCTCATGACTCTGTTGGCTCGGGTTCAAGAATAAGCCTGCGCTGTTGGGGCCAGTGGGAGGAGGATGGCTCAAGCATCCCAGAGAATGCTCATCTCTGCCAAAGAGGAAGATGACCGACTCCACACCACAATCACCACCTGGGTGACCACAGGTGTTATCACAAGTAGAGCAGCAAGGGAGGGGCATCACTTGTTTCTGTGTGAAATGTTTGCGCCTGCTGGAACCCTCCCCGCTGATGTCCTAGGGAGTGGGGGAAGACAGGAAATGCTGGGTCTGCAGGAGAAGTTAACGGTACTCTCAGGTCACACCCAGACTGACTGCTTATCTAAACACTAAGGAACTAGGGCCAGATATTTAAAAGTGGAAAAATTGTGTGCATGCAGAAAAACAGTCACACGAGGGAAGGTTTTCTTGTACAATCGCAATTGTTTCCACATGCGCTCAGTTTTCAAAAAGGTTGCCTTTTTGCAGCCTTTTCCACACTTAACTGCAGCTTGTGCATATTTTCTGGTGCAGCTGTGGAAAAATGACGTACCTGGTATTACCAGGCATAGCATTTTTTTCCACAGCTGTGCAAAAAAAGGAAAATGCTACCCATGTGCAAAAAATACTGAAAATAGCATTTTTGCAAGTGCAAAGATTTTTCCCCCAGCCCAGGGAGTTGTACACAAGGACTAAATCCCATGGCCAGGCTGAACTGCCAGTGCAGTGGTGAGGTGTCCATTTGCGACGCTGACAACCTGGGTTTGGGAATGAACCTAAGGAGTCGGAGGGCCGGCCGGAGGGAAGAGGGCTGAGCATCCTTGGGACTGCTCTCCTCCTCCGGGAGGGGGTTGGGTAAGTGTAGGCCCGCGACCGCCCCCTGGCAGAGGCCGGGGGAGGGGGAATGCAGCAAGCTGGCACTGAACTACTGGGGAGGTGTGCTGGACACTGACGCTTTGGCATAACTGCCTCACTGCACACCATGCCTCCCACTGGGGTCATAGTTACAAAAACAAACAGCAGCCACCATCAGTGACACCCCACTCCTCTGGCCCCGTTCACCTGCTGTGGCACTCTTCCGACGACCTAGCCCTGTCATCCGCTGCATCCGCTCCGACTCCACACCCTGCCCTGGAGTGTTAAAGCCAGGGAGGCAATGCAGGTAGGTGATCCCTACCCATCACCTTGTACTGGTGTCATGCAGGATCATACTGGTGTGGTGGCGCTGCCCTGGGGGGGCAAGCTGGGGGGTATTGTTGGGATGAGGTAAGTCCCATGGGTGAGGTGGGGGACTGGAGAGAGCAGGGGTGAGCCTCTGGCAGCATGTCTGGCATTAAAAAGCATACTAAATAAATAAATCCCATGGCCATGTTAGGCCCTTTGAAAATCTGGCCCCTGGTCTTTGGTAGGACTTGAGGAGCCCCGACGAGCCCGCCATGGAAGCAAGCCGCAGGCAGGGTAAGTTCTAACACAGGTGGAGGTAGTGATGGTGCTAAGATGTAGCCGAGGGCTGATTAGGAGAGCTCAGGATGAAACAGGAATGAAAAAAAAAAAAAGAGGAAGCAACCCATACAAAAAAATAAGTTTGCTAAAACTCAGTGTTTCCCCTCTCGTTAGTCAATAACTAACTATAAAGTTCAGCATTAAGCTTGACTGTTGGTTGAGGTTTTATTCAGCTAATGTATAATCTTCGCTATCTAGCCATTAATTGAGAACTTTTTTTGTTACTTATGCATTAGTTGAGAAATGAGACTTTGAACAAAACTGGAGTTTTGGATTGATTGAATTTTTAAACTTAGAATCCAGCTTGTAAGTTAGTTCTTTACTTGATTTAGAACATTTTGCAGTTGTTCAACTCAGTTATGCATGGGCCAGCATTTTACATCAGGGTTAAGCAGTGGAAAGCTCAGACTTCAAAATTCGTCTCCAGGCTTAATTACTTGAGATGCAAAACTTACAACATGTCTCGGTTATTAATTACCTGAGATTTTAACTTACATTTTTTTGCAGTTACTAACGCCCCAGCATTTAGGAGAAGCAGTCTGCAGGGAAAGCCATGTATGGGTTCAGTAATAGTATATGACAGAAGAAATACCCAAATAGGCTGTTTGTGTATCTCTCTGTATCTCTCTGTAACCATACACAATGCTTTCAAGCCTCATTACCAGAGCAAGGCATCATGGGTATCAGGGTGGGACAAATCACTTTTTGACCTGGCCACCATAGCTCAAAATCTGGTGGCTAAAAATATTTTTAGGTGGCCAATTTATTTACGGCCACTAGCCTATAAAATATGGTAGCCATTTTTTTAACTTGCCTTTCAGATGAGGAATTGTCTATTAATCTACATTTGGGAACGTGTTTACCAGAGATTCTGATGAGAATTAGCCTGCCAGAACAGCTTCAAGTATACACAGGAGGGAGAATTTATAAAGTACAAATTGAAAGTCCTGCCTGTCTAACTGACTGACCAGAACCTGCTGATTTACAAGTGAAAACAAGTCCTCTCCTAGTGCTAAGTGTACACTCGCTTTTTGTTGTTGTTCTTGACTTGTCAAATAAAACCAATAAAACCTTTCAGATGTTGTGATTCTCTTATTGTCTTGTGTGTTCTTTTTTTTTTTGGGGGGGGGGTACTTTTTTTTTGTGACTTTTTTTTTAATTACATGGCCAGACATGTGCTACTGCCTGCTGCTATGCTGTTACCATCCCCAATCCACCACTGTAAGGTCATCATCACTAAAATTAAATTTTGAGGGCAAGGGCAGAAAACAAGTAAATGCTTCCTAAAAACTATGGCTGACAGATTGCTAACAGTATTTATATTGCTGTTACTGTCTTCTTCAAAATCGGTACACCTCCCACATCCCACTCCATTGCAACCACTGTCTGTGTCCTTTGAACGCAACTCCTCGAGTCCGACTCCGACTCCTCATCTATTTCTGCTTCCAAGTCCATTACATCTGATTCTGGATGTGTGACTTTATGCCCAGAAAGATGCCGATATCCTGGTGTTGATGAGTACCAGTGATCAATTGATGGGTCTGGATTAAAGTCTGCTATTGTTGGTCCATTTAAACTGATCATCAGCAAATCGTCCATCGTGGTATCAATAAGATTGCTACGAGATATTGTTTTAATCCTATTATGAGCACTAAATCCCCTTTCGCAAGCAGCTGTACTCACTGGCATTACCTGAAAAATTGTGATCAACAACCGTAACAGACCAAATCTCTCTAAATTTTGGTGAACCTTTCTTAATACATGCTCTGTATTTAGATTTTTTACAGCATTTTTGAAATCTTGCCACTCTTCCAAAACTTTTTGTGTAATTTCTCTTTCAAGTTCAGCATCCTACAGCTCTGGATCAGATAAAAGTTGCCCTGAACAGTATTGTTTTTTCAGGAATGGCATGTACATCTGGCAAAGTGCTGTGATGGATTCCTGACTAAAATTTAGAAAGAGAGGGTCATCAGGAGAAGGCCAAACAGTTGTGTCAAATACTGAAAATCGTTTGTAGTCTTCCGACTGCTACATGGGCTCAAATCTGTCACATAAGAATCCAACCACACTGTTGCATATTTTCTCCTTGATCAGTGTGCGGGCATTTTCACTGGAAACAATCTCCTTGGCTGCTTAGTCTGAAGCAGTGGCCTGCCTGGTTCTTTTTTGCCTTTTTATTCCTATTTTTCTGTACTACATGATGTTCACTAGCATTTTCAGTCATGCCTGGTGGAGGAGCTTGAGGAGTGCTGCTGCCATCCATACCAGCAGTAAGGAGACTGCCCTCCGAACTGGCATACTCTAAAAACTGTGCCTCAGCAGGGCCTGCATTGGTCTTCAACTTCATGAGCTCCGAAATGCAGCTCTCCACCCGTGGCTGTACCTGAGTAAGAAGAAGACCCTCTTTTTGGAAATTTTGAGAAAGCCTTCCAAGAATAGATAGATAATCTTGTTGAAAGGCCAAGAACCACATTTTTTTTTGTTTTTTACAAAGTTCAAATGTCCTTTAGCACTGTCTGCATCAGGAGTCCCACTGTGCTGTGTTGCAGTGTTCTCTAAGTGTGCAATTATTGCCGGCAGGTTGTGGAGAAGAGCTGACACAGCATTGTGGTGCGAACTGTCCCAGCGCACTGTGAAAATGCTGACCAGTTTTTTCAGTTCAATGAAAAGGGTGTTAGCAGCCTCCTCCAAGGATCTCATTCTTCGGTGAGAAGAATGATAAAATGAATACAGGGCCCGCAAGCCATTTTAATTTTCGTGAACTTCTGGCATGTGTTTTTGGGAATCCAGAATGGCCAGTTGTAAAAGATGTGCGATGCAGTGTGTAGCAATTAACCAAGGCAGGCCACTGTTTTGTAACTTTGCCGTGACTCCACCACGTTGACCTCGCCTGACTGATACCATCAGTCGCCATCCCAGAAATCCATGGAACAGTTTTCCACAAGGGATGTTAAGTTTGTTAAAGAGTGAATCTAATGCTGCAATGTATCCATCGGCATCTGCTTTCCTAGTAGCTCGGTACCAATAAAGGAGGTATTTGGAGCACCATCTTCACCAACATAACTGATGAACACATTCACAAATTCCTCACACTTCTGTCAGTGCTTGCCTCTATTAACAGTCCAACAGCAGGAGATTTTTATCTCTTCAGTTGTATTTGTGCGACATTGCTGCAATATGATGCACAGACTCGCTGCACCTCTTGTGATTTTTGTATTGTTCAATCATTTTTATATTACATTTGTGTAACAGTGAGGTATGAAACGGAAAGTCCCGAAATGGCCTATCCCTTGATGCCAGAAAGCAGGCAACATTAAAAAGACACCGCATGGATTCTCTCATTGCAACATTCATCTTTTGAAAACAAAAAGCCATAGGTGTGGATTCTGGTGCCCTTTGAGCCCTTTCAGCCAGAATGCATTTTACATGGGAACTGCTTGCATCATGAATTTTTATAGACTCCATTTTAAAAATACTGCTACCAACAAAAAACACAGATATATGATCTGCCAGATGGGGTTGCTTCCTACACACCTTGCAACTCATAGTGTTGCTTTGCTTCTCGTACTGAAGCCAGTCACATTCCCGTGACCATTCTACCCTGAATTTGCATTTCACTGAATCTTTTTTCCTGTTGGTAGGATTTATTCTGGGCAGAGAGCTTGAGGAAGATGAACTATCTGCAACAGAAACACTATTAGAAGTAGCAGAAACAACAGGAACCTGAACAATATCAGTAACCATTACTGATGGTCTGTCAATATGGTCGAAGTCGCGGCCGTCACCCTGGCTGCCCCTTCCTCCAGAAATAGAAGAACAAACAGCAGCAGCAGCGTTACCAGCTGGAGGATTTAATTTCACATGTTCCTCCTCAGCAGCAACATCGACAATGTTACTGTCAGTGTCACTGATGACTTGAGTGGTTTTGTTACGTAATTCTTCCACAGCACATACACTGGGTTTAATAAAGCCAAAGGAAAACAAATTAGGTTGTTGTTTTTGTTTCTTTTTTCCAGACATTTTTATTACTCCAATCCCAAAACAGTATGAAAAACAGCTAGTGGTTGCTGGTAATGGCAGCAGCACAGCAGCAGACAGTTTTTGGATGCCTGCCTGAGCCTGACACAACCAGGAGGACTGGCTGTAGCCGTGACTGTGAGTGGTCAGAGTGAGACTGATGGACTTGTCTGGGATGGACTGATATTTGTGGTACACAGTTACCAGAGGCTGTCACTAATATGCTTGCACACAGGTTATAATACCTATGCCTTTTTCATTAATTGTGGCAAGCTTTAATTTTTTTTTCTTTTAAATTGGTCCCCTCAAAAAAGCCTGACACAACCTCAAGAGGACTGGACGAGACAGGTGGATAGCCAAACAACAAAAGACGTAGTCAATAATATGCAGTATGCACACAGATAGCACTACTGTGGGCGTTTCATTAATTGTGGCAAGCTCTAATTTTTTTTCTTTTAAATTGGTCCCCTCAAAAAAGCCTGACACAACCTCAAGAGGACTGGACGAGACAGATGGCTAGCCAAACAACAAAAGACGCAGTCAATAATATGCAGCATGCACACAGGTAGCACTACTATGGGCATTTCATTAATTGTGGCAAGCTCTAATTTTTTTTCCTTTAAATTGGTCCCCTCAAAAAAGCCTGACACAACCTCAAGAGGACTGGATGAGACAGGTGGCTAGCCAAACAACAAAAAACGCAGTCAATAATATGCACACAGGTAACAGCAGCACTAGTATGGACTGTTCATTAATTGTGGCAAGCTCTAATTTTTTTTCTTTTAAATTGGTCCCCTCAAAAAAGCCTGACACAACCTCAAGAGGACTGGACAAGACAGGTGGATAGCCAAACAACAAAAGACGCAGTCAATAATATGCACACAGGTAGCACTAGTATGGGCTTTTCATTAATTGTGGCAAGCTCTAATTTTTTGTTTGGCCCCAAAAAACCTGACACAAACAACCACTAATATGCACACAACAGTGGTAGTCTGGACTCTGGACTTTAAATTATTGTAGCTTGTATTTTTTTCAGTTTTGGGCCCAAGAGCCCCAATCCCACCCAAAAAAAGACTGAACAGCAAAATCAGATACAGATTACAGCTCACAGCTCCCCCTGTACCACCAAACGTCCACAAAGCAGGGTCTCTGTCATCCCCCTCCCTTCCCCCAGTCGTCAGACTCACTCAGCAGTCAGCACAGAGCTGCAGCAATTGCAAATTAAGAAAATATTAATTTACCCACCCAATTTCAGGGCTTCCCCACCAATCCCCACAACAAGACCACCAAGCACCGACCCCTCCCCCCAGTCAGCATGTCGTCCCCAAACCCAAACTGAGAAAAGTAAGCTGCTGTTTTTTATACAGGACGGAGGACACATGGGCTCCTAAAAAACAGTACTTGTGTGGTACTTTTTATTTACTGAGCCCTTAAAAGGGCTGTTGAACAACTTCACGGCACAGTTATGCTCTGCTGAGACAGAGCTCACAGTAAGTCTCCCTCACCCGCTCAGCGCCTGAAATGAATGGCGAAGGCGCGAGCAAATCCTTTCCCCACCTCCCGACTCCCCCCACCCATGTGAGCACCCAACAGTTCCAACTGCTCACCTCGTGATACTGACTGTGCTGCACAGACTCGCTGAACTGAAGCCCCGACTCGAGTCCCGACTCCTCCTCTGGCTCCCTCCCACCCAGACATGTCCCTCCTGCTCTCTCTTGGCCGAAAAATATGATCCCGCGCATGCGCGATGATGGCAGCTCAGCTGAGGGGATGCTGAGCTACCACGCATGTGCGCCAGTGATGTGGCTTAGTACTCACCAGAATGGTGAGTTTTTACAAACATCTGGTGGCCAAAATGTTTAGCCAGGTCGCATTTGGCGACCTGGTGACACTATTTGTCCCACCCTGATGGGTATGCATATCCTTGTACAAGTCAGGCTGCCAAGGGTTTGCCAGAACAGATATCACCTTTTGGACAGGTTGTACATCTGATCCAGAACAGACTGAGAATGAAAAAGTACAGACGCATGCTTTGTCCATTTTGGGACTGTTTTCATAATCTCAACCTGGCACCACATCAGAACTCCAATCCACACAAGGCCAGCCCACCTCCTGCACTGATACACATCCCATGGGTCACCCTCCTGCACTCAAGTCCAGTCCACTTCTTCACCTTCTGCACCCCAGCCCACTGCATTCCCTCCTGCACTCAAGCCCAGACCATTGGTTTCCTCCTGAACCCAAGCCCAGCCCACTGGGTCCCACTCCTGCACCCAAGCCCAGCCCACTGGGTCCTTCTCCTCATGCACACAAGCCCAGCCCACTGTGTTTTTTTTTTCTGGCTGACTTCCAATTGGTCCACCATCCCTACCACCTCGCCCCATCCCCTGGGACTTACCTACCACCATCAGAGTTCTCCCTGAATTACCCCAGGACAGAACCATCAGGGACCCCCTTCATTACTCCCTGAACGGTGCCATGTGAAGATCCAGTGGCAGAGTGCCACAGCCAGCCACTTGGGGCTCAGTGTGGAAGGGGGATGTCTTCCAAGCCTCGGCCACATTTTTCCCTGTTTTTGTTGGGAGTTGTGGCGTGCAATGACATATAGGCGCAACACGCCGATGCCTGGCACACCTCCCAGAATCTGCAAGCCTTAGTTGTGACACCACTGGCCTCCACCAGGGGTTGGTCAAGCACTGAGTGCTATCCCACCCTCCCCCCTGGAGGAGGAGAGCAGTTCATCGGACGCCCAATCCTCCTCCCCTGGCTGGCCCTCCAGCTCCTCGACTTGCATCCAAACCTGGGTTGTCGGCATCACAGGTGGAAATCCAAACACTGCACCTGCGGCCTGGCTCCCACTGTGGTCTTTCTTTCATCCAAGCACATCCTAGTTGCTCTTTCCTACAACCAGGCCCAGCAGTTGGTTACCCCCTTCACCTGAAAAAACTAGACAGAAGCTGCTGGCAGAAGCCCTGTCAAATAACTTGCTCCATGGTGTGGGTACTGGTGTGGCCAGTGTTTGGCGGAGGTGAGGGTTGGAGTTGAAGTGTCGTTGAGTGACAAATGAGAGAACTGGCAAGGCTGGTGTTTTTGGGGAAAGACAGCTGACATGCTGTTGAACAGACCTCTCTTTTGTAACATGAATTAGCAGGTCCTGAAATTCAGATCTAAGGTGTAAATTGTGTGTTGATTTTTGCTGATCCCAGGTGAGAGTTGTTTTATTTTGGGGGAGGGACAGGAAACTGGATGATCTCTTTAAAAGAAAATATAGTTGCTTTATAAAAAGTAGAGTTTAGCCGGTGCTTTGTGGACACCTTACAGATACTTAGTAGCTTCTTTTTTATGTACCCAAATACCTGGTCTGAAAGGAAGCCAAGAAAAAGTATTGTTTACTGGGCTAGCTGTTCAAAGCTCCATAAACGTCCACAGCTGCGGGGAAAAAAATGGCACAAATGGGTCTCCACTTGCAGAGCCACAGTTTTTCCCGCAGCGGTGGTATTTTCAAAAGTGGAGCCAGTTTATGACCGGCTCCATGATTTATGGCACTTGCAGATGATTTTTCAACGCAGCTGCGGGTAAAAGTCATACCTGGTGGGACCAGGTGTAACATCTCCCGCAGCTGCGCCAGCTGAAAATATAAAACTCTGCAAATGCAGAGCTTTTGTCCTGCAGCTGGGGCTGTGGGTTGGGACTTGGCCCCTGACCCGTTTGCAAATCCAGCTCACTTTCTGGCTGCCTTTAGCAAAGGTAACCAAAAAGTACCCATCAGGAAGTGTTTTCCAACTGTCTTAACTAAAGGCAGTCACAAGGCTACAACTAAACTGCACTTTTACAAAAGGCAGCCACAGGGTACCCAGTAATGACTGATTAGGTTAGTGTTTTGCCAGTAATTTTTGTTTCAGTCAGGTGCAGAACTTGAGCGTATAGGAGCCAAAGTGTGAGGCTTTCGAGAAACTGTGGCACATTATGTTCAAGAACAGTGGGATTCATGTTCTTAGTTTAAAGTGATTTTTTTAAATCTTTTGGCACACATGCATGACTTACCGTTTTTGGTAGGTTGAGTCAGTGATGGCCTGTTTCTGTAGTTTTTAAACTTTTACTTTCAGCCCATATTTATATAGAAGGGATTGTAGTTTCGCCCCCCGACAAGGTGGCCAGCCGATCCCTTCCACTTCCCGATTGATGAACACACCCCCATGCTACGAAGTGTAGCAAGGAAGAGCATGGGGGGTGTACTCCATTGAAATGAATGGGACTCAATTTTCCTCCCTATTTAATACTTTATGATGGTGAGTTGGAGATTAATGAAGGCCACCGCTCCACTAACAAGGCCCTTGTTAGTGGAGTGGTGGCCTTTTTTTCCCTGTAACAAAATTACATGATTGATTGATAGTTTGCCAACTACCGTTAAGGCTTATCTTGATATACTGTACAGTTCACTCATGTTATACCTATGTAACAATGCCGTATGTACTTTTCTTGCACATACTGTACATTTGTATCCATTGTTCCTCCTTTGTACCTAGAATGTATGTACTCTATCTTGTTGTTACTTTGTATATGGTCCTGATATATGTCTCAGGACCTCCTTGTGAATGAGCTTGCTCAATGGAGTTATTCCTGCAATAAACTTGAACTTGATCATGAAAAAAAATAGGAAGGAAAATCGAGTCCCATTCATTTCAATGGGGCATGCCTCTGCTCTCTCCCTTGCTGCACATCATAGCATGCCTGTCTGCGGGGGCATGTTCATCAGTCGGGAAGTGGAAGGGGTTGGCTGGCCACCTTGCCAGGACCAAACTACAATCCCTTCTACCTAACTATAGGTTGAAAATAAAAAGTTTAACAATTGTAGAAAGGGACTATCGCTGACCTAGGGTACCATATCCTAAAAGTTGGTACCTTAGGATCGGAAAAATCACTTTAATTTATTTAATTTTTATTTGTAATTTTTTGACCAGGAAAGGCACACTAAGTTATAGTTTGTTTCTGGGTGCAACCTGGGAGATGGGTTGTATAGACCTGTTTTATTAACAGGGGTAATGTTGGCCATAACACTGGGGAAATTCCCCTACTCGGAGGCGCTGCTGGGTCTTGGTCAGTAGGGGAGCTACTGACCTAGAGGATGGCTGCGCGGTCAGATTCAGTGCGGAGCATGGAGGCTCCGGTCGGAGAAATGGAGACAGAGGCATCGGAGGAAATACAGATTCCAGTATTTAAACAACTGTGCTTACCGGAGGATGTACAGGCGAGGCCTGTATCGGAGCTTGCTGCAGTGGAGACTGGTATGGATGTGGGGTCTCAGAAAACCCTGTCGGGAGTCATTCCGAGGTTGATCATGGCAGGAGCAGCGGTGGAGGAAGGAGGCGAGACGGTGAATGGACAGGAGGAAGAGGTGCTCTCCGGTATGGCGAGGGGTGGAAGCGCCATGGATCAGCGAGAACCCAGAGGAAAGGAGGAAGTCTCGGGTATCGCGAGAGCGGTAACTCGAGTAGAGGAAGGAACAAAGTCGGCCGGTTTTGAGTGTGGGACCGGAGGCACGGACTGAGAGATGGGGCCCAGCACCGCTGGTCGGCAGAATCAGCCCTATCCCAAGCAGGATGGGTCCGCAGACAGATGGAGATGGGTACCAGACTCAGAGTGGCTGTCCTTCTCTTCTGGAGCAACGGAGGACGCAAGGACCTACAGTGGACGGTGAGTCTTTGGCCCCAGATGGACGTATTAATCAGGACCAGGCATTAGGGCCGGGGACATCAGTTAAGCAGAGGAGGGGGGAGGTTTCTCCTGCTGAAAGTGTGCATGAACTGGGGCCAGAAGAGCAGGAAGAAAGGAGGGGCCCACGTTTTGCGGACCTTTTTAAAAGAAATAAGGTGGAGCAAGCCCCAAGAAGAAACGCAGTACGGATAAGGTATAGAGGAGGCCTACCTGAGCACCCGGACCGGGTATATGTAGCTAGAAAATTATTGATGGACTCTATGAACTTTTTACCATCAGATATTTATGCGTTAATTAACATTCGTGGGGAGGATACTTTTGATATAAGCTTTAAACTAATGGCTAGTCTTGAAAAGTTTTGGCATAGATATGACAGTTGTAAGATATTACCTTTATGGACACCTTTTTTAGCCATTCCAATTATGAAACCGGTGTTTAAAACAGTTAATGTGATGTTTAGGAATGAGGGAGTGAATGTGGGGGACATTGTTTTTTGGTTAAAACAGAAATGTGAGGTACTAGGCTCACCAGAACCTATCCTGGACTCTGAAAACATTTGGACTGGGGCATGGAAATTTAAAGTTAAATTATTTATGGTGAATAATGAAATACAACATGTCCCAAATAGCTTCTTTTTGGGGAGAGATCGTGGGGTTTGTTTTTACCCAGGCCAGCCAAAAGCGTGCTATAGATGTGGTAGTCGTAGGCATTTGAGCAGTGCATGTGATAGAGTGAAATGTGCTTTATGTGGCGAATTAGACCATGACAGTGAAGTGTGTAGGAATGAATTCAAATGTAATTTATGTGACGATGGTCATGCCTACCACCAGTGTCCTTGGGCAGCAGAATAGGCAGGATTGAATAAAGAAGATCTGATTTCTCAGGCCCAATGTAGGGGGAGCCTACTCAATCCGTGTAAGTAAAGGAACCATAGTAAGAAGGAAACTGAAAGAGTGACTCCAGAGTATCAGAGTCTTCTATTAATGAAATAAGATTCACTGGGTCAACTTTGCAACAGAATGTAATCCCCTTTCTATGGCAGATTCCTTGACTAAAAGCACGGATGACCTGACCAGGGAACCCGAGAAGGAAATTCCCTTTCAGACTCCACGGAGGGTGACGAGAGCAAGTAGTCGTACAGGAGGGGGGTGTTTGATTCAGAATTCCTTTGCAGTTCTAGCAGACTCAGAGGGGGAGGGAGTTTCTGATTTGTTGAAATCAGATGAGAGCTTAAACATGGAAATTGAAGAAGAGGGTGGGTTAGAAGTATTAGAAGGAAAGAAGAAAAAGGGAAGAAAGAGGAAACAAGATAAGTCATGAATAGATGACCAAAGTGTAATATGGCCTGTTTAAGGATTGTATCCCTCAATTGCTGTAGCCTAAAGAGCTATAAGAGGCGGCTTATTACCTTACAGTATTGCAGAGAATTGACAGCGGATGTGATTTTTTTGCAGGAGACTCATTTTTCTTTTTTGACAGAGGTGTCTCAGATTAAAAAGCTATGGTGGGAGGGCCCGTCCTTTTGGTCATTTGGGGAAGATGTGGCAGACGGGGTAGGGATATTATTTTCTAACACAGCAGTTCAGGTGGCAAGGCTGATTGATGTCCTGCCTGGTAGAGTATTGCTTTTAGATTGTTTTTTGAATGGCTTGTGTTTTAGATTAATTAACACTTATGCCCCACAAGTAAAAACTGCAAGGATTGCCTTGTTTAATTTGGTAAAACCATATTTGTTTTCATCAAAAAATATAATTTGGGGAGGAGACATGAATTGCAGTTTAGATGTTCAGTTAAGAGACGGTGTCCAGCAAAAAACTTATTGTGACTCGCATGCTCTTTCACAAACTTTAGGGGTTGCAAAGTTAAAGGATGCTTTTAGAGAATTGCATGAAAAGGGGGGTTATAGTTACAAGAGGGCAACTTTTCAGACGAGAATAGATTATTTTTTTCTGTCTCATCATTTAACCCCGGTGAAGTGTTCAGTGATTCCATATGATTTTTCTGATCACAATGTGTTATGGAGTATTGTAGGCTTACAGCAGATTCCAGCCTCTTTCCAGCTTTGCAGGGCAGATGGATGTTGAATACCTGAGTTGCTGACAGAAGCAGGATTGTTGGCTCAATTAAAAACTTTATGGTTTTCCGTAAATCAGTAGCGGTATTTTTTCAGACTGGGTTTCTTGGTGGTCGGATACCAAGTTGGCGTTGAAGGATTTTTTTATAGCTTATAGGAAACAGAAGGGTTCAAGGAATATTTACAATACTTAGAATTTCGAAATCAATATTATAAATTACAGTCTCATCCTAGAAGTAAGGATGCAGGGATTCAGTCCCAGATTAAATGGGTGAAAAAGCATATGTCTAATTATCAATATCACAGGGCTACATCTATTCATGCCTGTTTTAAATTTGGTACTCAACAACAACCTTTCAAGACCGTATAAGGCATGTAAGACTAAGACTGAGAAAAGTGATGTCAGGGCTCAGAAATTCTGTTGGAGATTTAAAATCATCCGTGGCAGAAATGCTAGTCATAGCAGAGGAAAAGGTGGTGTCCCAATTTGGAAACAGTTTCGTTTCCACCTTGGGGTGGGAAGATGTTTTTCATTTCTCAGGTAGACGTAGAGATGCTGCAAAGGCCTATAGCTTTGCAGGAGGTACAGCGGGCAATAGGTGCCTTAAAGGTAGGGGTATCACCGGGGATAGACGGGCTGACCAATGAATTTTACAAAACCTTTGCAGATGACCTGAGTGGTATTCTGACAGAAGTTTTTAATGATATCTTACAATATGGGTTTGGCGATTCGAAATTTAATCTAGCTATTTTAACATTTATTTTTAAGTCAGGGATGTTACAGAATTGGGTAATTGGAGACCAATTAGCCTTTTGAATACAGATTACAAAATACTTTCATCGATCCTGTGTAAAAGATTGCAAGAAGTGGCTAAGGGTGCTTCACCGGCACAAACATGTGCTATCCCACATAGATCAATTCAGCAGAATTTAAGATTATTACGGATATATGTGAATTTGGACGTCAAGGAAAACTGTCAGGTTTTATTATGGCATTAGATCAGGCGATAGCCTTTGATTCAGTGTCCCATGATTTTCTTTTTCAGGTGTTATTGAAATATGGGTTTCGAAAATATTTGTGCAATATGTTCACACTTTATATTGCAATGCAATTTCTTGTGTATGCATATCACGGTGGTAGGTTCGAGATTCAGATGAAGCGGGGGGTCAGACAAGGTTGCCCAATTAGCCCGTTACTATTGCCTTTGCATTGAGCCAGTATTGAGAAATTGAGTACAACAGGTCATCTAGGGGTTATAACGCCTCTTGTGATTTACCAGCCCAGAAGATATCTGCATATGCAGATGACATATGTTTGTTGGTAGCAGATGTTAATTCAGGGGTTCAGGCTATTAACGTGATTGAAAGTCTAGCTAATTTAAATGGTACCAGACTAAACTTAGAAAAATGTAACTGTCTGGTGGTTGGGGAAACTATGGTCTGTCAGAATATTGGGGGCATCATAGTTAAGGAGAATATTTCCGTTTTAGGGTTAAACTTTGGTAAAGGAGACTTACCCTTTTTAAACTGGGAAAAAGCTTTGGTTATTGCAGAGAAAAAAGTACAGCAATGGAAATCCTGGGGTTTTTCCAAAAAAAAGCGGGTTTTGATTATTAAAAAGTTCTTATTACCTATTTTTTTACATGTAGCCGCGATTTTTCCAGTTCCGGTTGCTTTAGAAACTAGATTGTATAGTTTGTTTTTCAAATGGTGTGGGGTAGTCGGTTGAATCGATTAAAGAGCTACTTATTTAAAACTGAATCAAGGGGTTTAGGGATGATAAATCCAGTGGTATTTTTTCATTCCTTTTCATGATTGCTGCCTTTCAATCCAGGGTTAAACCTCAGGATCATCCATGGTCGGCTTGGACACAGTTGCTTTTTTCTCCCTTTATGTCATTTTGGGAAGGGGGTTCCCATGAGAGGTAAGATGGCTTTGGCCCCATCCTATCGGATGCCTCAGTCAGAAAACTACGGAATGGAAATTAGGAAAAGCTCAATTGCAGGACATTCCTAGGAAAGACTTTTATGCAGAAATTATGTTTAATTTTTTTCGTCCAAGTGGATTTTCCTTGTGTACCCGACAAAATTGTCTCAAGCATTACGACTCTTGATGGATCATAGGATACCCCTAGTATGTGGGATGTGTTATGGCTCTGTTGTTATGGGAGGTTGGAGTCAGGGTAATTTAAAACACAAACAGATTCAGGATCGTATGTGTATTAGACCTGGATGCTCAGATCAAATTGAAACCTTAGAACATTTTTATTACTTTGTCCAGTATGTTAAGTCTTTTGGTTTGAATTGGCAAAGCGGTGGAATGGGGATTTTTGATTCATATAACTTATCAGAGTCTCGTTCTGGGGATTATTCAGGTTTTACGAAGATACCACCCAAGTACACTAAATCTGATATTTGCCTGTATTAAGTATATTATCTATGGCAAGCAAGGTGTCAGTTTTCCTTACAACATACCCTTCTGCCTAATAATGTTCTTTTAGTCGTATTGAATTAGCAGTGGGTAAACAGAAACTATATGAACAGTGCATGCTAGAACAATATCTTTCAGGATTTTGGAAACATATTGTATGGTTAAGATGAAAAGGGGGGATAACTGGCTATGGTGTATAGGGGTTTTCGGGTGAATTATGTATATGTTCTTTTTCAAATGTTGTCTTGGAGTGTTTTGGGGGAAGATCTTGAAGGGGCTACTTTATACTTTTTCTTTTGTATAATGTTTGTAACTAAGTCTGTTTGGCAAATTGTTAAAACGGAGTGTGTCATTATGATTGTTGTGTATTTTTTCAATACAAATTCCCCTACTCTTGCAGTAGGGGGGAGCTGTGCATTTCATGTCTGGCGGTTCAGTGAAGCAATGGCGTCTCGGGTGGAGGAGTCTGCTTCCCTCCCCACCTAACGTACCGAGGAGGCCAGAATGGAGAACCCGGAGCAAGTTCCAGAGAAACCAGTTAGTGCTGTCTTAGGAGCATTGGCTGAGCCTGCATTATCGTTACCTGCCATAGATGTACTTGGAAGAATGAGTACACACAGAGAACGAAGGGCCTATTTATTGGCGTTGCTTGAGGAAGAACGGCGTTGTAAAGAAATGGAGGCATCCAGGCAAATACCACAAGAAAGGACGAAACAGGGAGCAACTCCAGCGGATGAACCAGAAGGTATTTCAAATAGAGAAATTGGGGATTTGAATGTGGATTTGGGAGAGAATATGGAAGTAGGAGGGCCTCAGCTAAAAGGGACTTGGGGGAGATCAGCCTAATCAGGCCGGGGGCAGTCAGAGCGTCCTACCAGATGGTACAACGGGTCCGAATAATGAAAACTCAAGAGACAGTGTGGCTTCTGTAAAAAATGCAATATTACCAAACGTACCAAATTATGATAACCAGATTTCCACTTCAGGCCTCACTGTGGGGGAAGCCCTAACACGGGCGGGCTGGATTAGGAAGTTGACAGACCAACCTTGGGTATCCCAGAGCAATGGTCAGATATGCAGCAGGATCCTTTAGAAATACCCTCCTCATTTGAACGGAGTAATTCCCCACGAACATGTTTTTTTTCAGGCTGATGAACAAGATAAAGGGGAAGATCCTGGAAATATACCGATACCAGATAAAGAGAACAATCATGATCCTTGCCCTTCTCCCACTTCGGAACCCCCAACCCCCTCAGCTCCCATTATCCCAAGCACCCCGCAAGCCCCAGTTAACACAGAGCAATAGGAGAATCATGACGGTTTACACAATAATAGAGCTGAACCACAACAGAGAGGGACATATCAAAGGACTTTTGCTGTTTTTTTTTCATACACCTCCAGAGCTGGCGAAGAGACAAAACGCCGTGCATATTAAATACCAGGGAGGATTAGAGACATACCCAGACAGAATCTATGTGGGGAAAATATTATTAAAGGAAAGTATGGGGTTTTCGGCACTAGAGATATACACATTGATACATACGTCTGGTGAGCCAAACTAAGATGCTAGTTTCAAAACTGCAGCGAGTCTGGAGTTGTTTTGGCAGAGATATCATGAAGTTAGACAAACACCAGAATGGACTCCATTTATTGCAATTCCTTTATCCAAACCAACATATCACTCTATGACTGTGTTATTTAAAAATGAGGGAGTTGCAATAGCAGATATTTTGTATTGGTTGAAGATTTTGCCTCCAAGTACCAACCAAGCAATTCCAGATGGCGGCAGCCAGGCTGGGCTAGCCGTCTGTTCTTGGTTGTACTCGTTTTTTTTTGGTAGCATTGTCTACCGTTTTCGCTACCGTTGCTTACATATTTTATATTTTATTTTATGTCTTGCGATTTTAATTATGCGGTGATGCCTTGTGTGACCCGCGAACTACGACGTAGCTCCGTTGTGCTGTTCTGAAGCTTTCGGAGCGTTCTGCGGGCCTCTTGGACTTGAACCAAGTTTGGTGAAATCGCGGTGGATGCCCTTGGCCCCTGCTTTAGGGGGAATACTGTGTAGCTGTTCCGGTCTTTGCCTGATACGTCTGTTGGGCTTGGATTGTATTTTAGACTCCCCCGGTCAGCCTGTCCCCGGCAGTAACTCCGTATTTTGTTGGGCTTAGACGACTTTAATTAGGGTACTGCTGTCGAGATTTTCAGCCCCTGGCCTAGTAGTGCTGTTTACCACACTGCGTCTAATCGTTTGAGCGAGGTCTTTGGACTTCGGATCTTTGGATTATCTCTCGAAGTGTTCTGTGCCCATTTATATGAGGATTAACTGGGATCTGTCATTTTGAGGATAGACTTAGAATGATTTTATACCTCTTTGGTTGACTTTTGCACTTCATCTGTGGTGGCCTCTTTATCTGTGTTTGATCGACCTTGTCCTATCTACTGCTGGAATTGTGGGCTCATTGAGGGATCTCAGGGTATTTTGGCACTCACAGGGTCGGGGAGTGGGGCTGGTCGGAGGATCGGTTCTTTGTTCCCCTATCCTAGATTTGTGGGGTGGTCAACCGGGGGGCTGGTGTGTCCCATAGTTGTAGTGATGTGCCATTGACTCTTTGAGATATTCTCCCTCGTAAGCAGCTGAAGGAAACTGATGGCCATTGGAGGGTCTTTTGTTTTGGAAATCTGAAGCTGAAGACTGGGATTTGCTGAGTTCTTGACCCTGTTGGATATCTGATTTAGTATAATGATCTCGGTGATCGACTTACTGAAAGCTGTGTGTTGGACATCTACTGCTACCCTGAATTCTTCTGGACGGCAAGTACTTTTTAATTTGTGTGTATTGTCAGCCTGAACTTCTCCTGTCGTTAAGCCCTTTTATTTTACTTTATTTCATATTCATGGAAATTAGTCGAGCAGTGAGAGTGCTCATTAAATATCTGTAATTCCACCCTTGTACTGATAATTGTGAGAGATTTATCTGAAGGGTGGTTTATCAAATTATTTTCTTATATTTATTTTTGGCCTGTTTGATTTATTGTTTTTGCATTTGATGTGTATTCATTTGTTTACTAAATATCTGTAAACTCACCCCCCACTGATATTTGTGAGAGATCTCTCTGGAGGGTGATCTTTCAGATTATGTTTTATATTTATTTTAGTTTGTCACTGATAATAGCACCAGGAAGTGAGAGGCCTGGGTGCTTTAAAACTGGTCTATTTTATACATTTTGTCCCCCAGGTAGTGAGAGGACCTGTGGGCTGAATATAGATTGTGGTAGGAGGTTAGGTTTTTATATTTTAAGTTATTTTAATTATTTGTTATTTTTTTGTAGTAGGTATAGATTATTTAGTTGATAGGCAGGAGCTGAAGTTTAAGACAGGCTGAAATTGTTGGGGTATTTTATTATTGTTTTTAGATTGTCTAGTTTGACTTGGATTGTATTATTAGGTTGTGGGCCTGGGATATGTGTCAGTCTGTTACCCCCGGGTCGTGTGCTATTCAGCCTCCACTCTCCATGCCCTCTGCCCTTTTTGCCCCCCTTGTTTTTTCCACCTATCAACGTTGTCGGGCCTTGGGTATTGCCCGTAGGAGAGGGTGGGGGGCGTGAACAGTGGAGGCTGGAAGAGCGGGATGCTCTCATTAGGGTGGTTAAGCCCAGAAGACGCCCTGAGGCAAAGTGGAGCTTGGAGCGTGGGCCATCTTGTTTGATCCCCATACCCAAGGGCACCATCGTTGGTGATGGGCAGGTAGTCGGAGCAGCCTAGGAGTTCTGTCAAACCCAGGTGTTGTTGTGCAATGCCAGATCTGTCCGGAACAAGACCGCAGTGATTTCCGATCTTGTTGGGTCGACAGATCTGGCTTGTATAATCGAAAACTGGCTGGATGATAATGCGGGCCCAATACTTGAGGCCGCAATTCCAGCTGGGTTATGCGGCGATACACCACCCAAGGTTGGAGCACAGTGGGGGGGCGTTCTGTTTCAAGACCGAATTGGAACTCATTAGTGTTCCAGTTGAGGAGGCCAGTTCATTTGAATGTGCTGTAGTAGCAGGTGTGGGCTATCAAATTGTTCTCATCTACCGTCTACCAGGAGATGGGAAGCAATTCCTTAGGGAAGTGGCGGACTTCGTCGTCGATATGGCATTTGAGTCGCCCAGGCTGATGGCCCTGGGTGACTTTAATGCCTGGATTGATGACGACCTCTCGCAATTTGGACAACACTTCCTCCAGTTGATGAACTCACTGGGCCTGACACAGGTGGTTACCACTGCCACTCATAAGTGTGGCCATTCTCTTGATCTGGTCTTCCTCCTGGGGATCTAGGCCTTTGACGTGGGGGGTGGAACCAGTTGATTGGTCTGATCACTACACTGTGAGATTCAATTTTGGCACCCCCCCTTGTAGGCCGACCCCTGTGGAGATGGTCAAGTACCGACCTTTACAGAATATTACTTCCAATGGCTTCGCTGCGGTACTTGACCTATCACAATTTCCTGTGCATTGCAACGATCTGGAGGCCTTGGTTTTGGCTTATAATAATGCCATTACCTCAGCCCTGGATTCTGTAGCTCCAGTAACGTGTGCATCCTCTCTCCCTTCGACCTCGGGCTCCTTGGTTTGATGGAGTCTTGAGGGAGTTGCGGCGACTAGGACACAGGTTAGAACGTTGCTGGCGGAAATCCGGCTTGCATGCCGACCATCTTAGACTGTTAGAGCATTATCGGATCTATCAGTCAGAAATCCCTCATAAGAAGGCAGAGTTCCTGTCCGGGGAAATTTCTGCCGCTCAGAACCGACCAGCTCAGCTTTTCAGAACGGTGGACAGGTTGTGCAACCCAGCCTGTCTACAGCTCCGGAGAACCTTTTTACAATTACAGTGTGATGAGCTTGCTCGGTTCTTTGCTGATAAGGTGGCTGACATTAGGTTGGAGATCCACCTGACACATTCTATGCAAGTTGCTAGGGATCAGGGCTTGGTCACTATCCCTCTGTTTTCCTGGAGTACCTTCGACCGCTCAGAAATCGTGGATGTTATGCGGATTGTCCAGGGGATGCACCCTACATGCTGTAGTTTAGATCAGGGCCCTACATCCCTAATTATGGGTTGTGGTGATTCTATCAGCCCGGTTCTGGCACAGATAGTCTAGTGTTCCCTCGACTCGGGTGAATATCCCTGTTCCTTGAAAGAGGCGGTGGTAACACCTTTGTTGAAGAAGGCTTCTCTGGACCCAGACTCTCTTGCAAACTACAGACCTATCTCGAATCTCCCCTTTGTGAGGAAGTTGATCGAGAAAGTAGTGGCGGCCCAACTGGAGAACCATTTGACCATCCATAGTATCTACGAACCTCTCCAATCAGGTTTTTGAAAGAGGCATAGTACCGAGACTGCACTGGTTCGGGTGATCAATGATCTCCTGATGGCGAGAGACCAGAGAAAACGGTCCATTTTGGTATTTTTGGATCTGTCATCAGCTTTTGACACCGTTGACCATGGGGTTCTGCTTGAGCGCCTGAGATTTATCTGTGGTCTTTCTGGCCTGGTCCACAGATGGTTTACTTCTTACCTCACCGGAAGAACTCAGAGGGTAGTTTCAGGGTTTTTTTTTTCCTCTGATCCTATCTCCCTGTCTTGTGGAGTTCCTCAGGGCTCAGTATTGTCCCCCATGTTGTTTGCGGTGTACATGCTTCCCCTCGGAGACATTGTGAGATGGTTTGGGCTGAGGTTTCATTGTTATGCCGATGATACCCAGCTATATCTGTCTTTTGCCCCTGACCAGGAAGGAGCTGTCTCGATATTTAATAACTGCCTCAAAGAAATCCAGGACTGGATGAGGTCCAATTGGTTGATGTTGAATTCTGGGAAGACAGAGGTGATGGTTTTGGATCCTGATCGCCAGATAGGGGGACTTGAGGCAGGCTCCCCTTTAGGATTGTTTCTTGGGGGTGCTGCGCTTCAGGTCTCAGAACAGGTGCGAGACCTAGGGGTGATATTGGATGTGGGGTTGACACTTCGGGCTCAGGTGTCAGCGGTTGTTAAGTCATCTTTCTACCACCTGAGAAACATCGCTAGGATCAAGCACCTTGTTCTGTCCGGTGATCTGCCTACACTAATCCATGCCTTTGTGACCTTGCGTTTAGATTACTGCAACTCACTTTACTTTGGGCTTCTGGGGGTTGCTATCCACCGCCTGCAGCTGGTGCAGAATTCTGCAGCCCGGTTGTTGATGGGGATTCCTAGATCTTCTCATATCACACCGGTGCTGCGGGAACTGCACTGGCTGCCAGTACAGTGGCGGATCACCTTCAAAGTCAGATTACTGATTTACAAAGCCCTACACGAACTGGGCCCTGACTACCTGAAAGAGCTCCTGATTCCTTATCACCCTGTGAGGCCACTCCGCTCAGCTGACGAGGGGTTGCTAGAGATTCCGAGGGTGACTTTAAAATCTGCCGGGGCCCGTGCTTTTATGTTCGCGGCCCCGTCCCTCTGGAATTCTCTACCCTGTCGGATTAGGGAGTGCACGACCATGGGGAGCTTTATACAGGCCCTAAAATCTTTTCTCTGGGTCAAAGCATATGGTAGTGATGATTTTTGATCTGCACTGTACGTTTTGTGATGATGATTCTGTTTTTATTGTGTTAATTGTTTTACTGTACTGCACCTTGATATTTGAAAGGCACATAATAAATAAAGTATTATTATTATTAAAATGCTTAGTGTTGGGACTACCAGATCCAATAATAGATTCAGAAGATATCTGGACAGGAGGTTGGCGGATCAGAGTTCGATTCACACAAAATAATGGTACCATACAACACCTCCCCAGCTGCTTTTACCTAGGTAGAGATCGAGGTTTTATCTTTTACGCTGGACAACCCAAATCATGCTTTCATTGCGGAGCATACAACCATTTGAACAATGCATGTGATCAACTAAAATGTTCCCTATGCGGTGGTATAGGACACTCGCCTATTGGCTGTCCTACTCCTATCTGCTGTAATTTTTGTGAAGAGACAACCCATACTTACAAAAATTGTCCCTGGGCCTATCACAATAATCCAGAGAAAGAGGATGGGGAACATGGGCCAAACCATAGAGAACCCCCACAAGGACTTCCAGACACGGAAATCAACAAAGGGATTCGGCTCAGTAGGAAGACGGAATATGCCTAGCACTAATGCTACTACTTCCCGAATGCCAGAATTAAGTACCGTATCTGAAGGAGACACCTTAATGGAGGTGGATGAAGGCCAGCCCAGTATTGATACAACAGGGGAAGAAGTGGAGGTCGCAGCCAACAATCAGCTCCCTCAGACACCTTCCAGAGAAAGAGGATGGGGAACATGGGCCAAACCACAGAGACCCCCCCCCCCGGACTTCCAGACACGGAAATCAACAAAGGGATTCAGCTCAGCAGGAAGATGGAATATGCCTAGCACTAGTGCTACTACTTCCCGAATGCCAGAATCAAGTACCGTATCTGAAGGAGACACCTTGATAGAGGTGGATGAAGGCCAGCCCAGTATTGATACAACAGGGGAAGAAGTGGAGGTTGCAGCTAACAATCAGCTCCCTCAGACGCCTCCCATAACTAAATGTAACCCCCTGCAAATGGGGGTTCCCAAAAGACTTCCAGGAGCTTGCTTGAATGCTCCAAGCCTGAATGGTGTTTGGCGTTTAAGCCATTTATCAGTGAGTGTTTTAGAACCTCTGGTACTGTCTCTTTAAGAATGTCTGCTTGCAGACATAATTAGTTTGTATGGGGGACTGTGTGTTTCTTTTGATTGAGTACCACTCAAACTGCTGCCAATTCCCCATTTTGCAGTCACTAGGAGTGCAAAGGAACCTGTCTGAAAGATGTAACTGATTGCCAGAAATCATTTACAGTAATAATAAAATTACAGTTTGTCTAACCTGCTTTCTTTGCAGTCAGAACTGTCTGCCTAGTTCCCCATTCTGGTTTTGAACTGCTGAACTGGACCAATCAGTGTGGAGTAAACTAGCTCTAAAATGATGCCTTGGACGAATCAGAACTTGGGACTCATAATCTGAGCCAGCCACAAGAGGATTGTATGGGCAGTGACTCTGGGAGATGTAGTTTAGACTTGATGCCTTTTTGGACCAACAGCAGCAGTCTATTGTGATGACAGCCAATCCAGTCAAGAACTGGGAGGAACTCAAAGGAAGTGCCGGTTTTGTCTGTTGGGAGTTTCAGTTTGAGATCTGAAAGTGAAGGAAAGAAACCTCTACTCCTTCAGTGCACAGTTTCAGTCAAAAACGTGTGCAAGGCCCAGAGTTCGGTCTACAACTTGTGTAACTGCTTGTTAGGACTGAATCCGTCCTGTGAAAAGAATCAAAGGATCTCTGAAGAGTAGAAACCAGGCTCACCCTGTAGAAGACTGAAGAAATTGTTGAATTACACTCGTCTGTCAGGAACTGAATCTGCTGTGTGTTCTCCTGATTTATTGTGCAGTAATTGCGATTGGGATACAGATGCAGCCTGCCTGGTATAGTGCTTTCTTTTTTTTACCATATAAATGTGTGAGGAGTCTCTTGGAGATCAAAGTAGCCCTGCTGACATTGAAGGACCATATCTTCTTTGGAAGTCGTGAGTACTAATTAAAGTCGCTCCCTTTTGAATTGCCACATTAAATCCAAATGGAATTACTGTACTGCTGACTGTTTAATTTTCCTTTTCTCTGTGTGAAAGGGCCCTACCAGCTACCACGGTTTGGACTAGCTACTAGGGCCTGGGTACCCAGGGACAGTAACTGGTAGGGATAGGCCTGTGCACAGAGCCATAGGTGAATAGTAAGTGATAAGCTAATTAACCTGATTTCCCCTGTCCTTGTTATATCCCCTAAATAAATCAGAGCTGTTTGTTTCAACAAAGTTATACTGCCTGAGGTATTTGTCTATGTTAAAGTACTGTACTGTGATTGTTGCACTGTATCTTATTTTACAGGATGTCCGGTGCCTGAACCAGCCTTGGGGTAAGTGTATACTGTGAAGAGTAATTCTGCTATATTGTGTGGGCCACTAGTGGGAAGAAAGGGTTGCAGTGTCCCAGAGGGCTGTGACCAAGTAAGTTTAACTATTACAAACCCTGACCTCTGGGTGGAAAGCACCGCCATGGATCAAGCCCCTCAACCTGTTAGTGGCAAATCAGGCAGAGGTAGTAGCCCCTGGGATAAAAAGCCATCTAGGGGTTACATTTTGGAGGCTCACCGCTGGGATTGTGTGTCCTCTAGTGGCCATATTTACAAACCACTGTTAAGGAAAATAAATAAATAAATAAATAAATGGGTACCCGACAGAAGTGGCTGTGCACCGGCTGGTGGAGTGGTGTACTGGGAGAGATCGACCCCAAAATGCTATGCTTATCCTGGACATCCCCTGGGTATCATCGGACACTGTGCAGGGAGTACTTTCCAAGGTGGAAGGTTTACAAAATCCAGGTGGTGGTGGGTGGCACGCTAATCTGCTCACCACACTTTCCTGGCCATAGTAGAGTTTAAGGATCCCATAGAATAGCTCAAAGTACCACAGACCATTACCCCAGAGGAGCCCTCACTGCTTGAGAGTGATAACTAAGGACAGTAAAGACCGGGGGAATGAGCCCCCACCACTATCTGAAACTTTGAGGAGAAATTTGCTAAATGGTTGCTGGGAGAAGGGAAAACTGTGGAGGACTTGAAGAAACTATTCTTGCCACCTGGGGTATTCCTCCCCAACACCTCTCCTGCTCCAGTACCCGTAATGGTGGCTGAACCAATGCAGACTCCTATTTCTGCACCTGCCATTAGTCACGACTCTTACGAAGGTTGGATCTTCTCTGGCACCCTCCCACCCCAGGGAGGATGACTGGGAGACCTGGATAGACTATGTTGCCCCAAGTGCTAGAATGGCAATACTCGGGAAGCCGGCGAAAGAGGGTTAGTGAGAGCCTCCGAGGTCCTGCCTGGCTACCATCCGTGCTAAGCGGGCCAGTAACCCTGAGCGACTGCACAAGCCTATCTTGAGGCCTTGGAGAATGTGTAGGAGCCCAGATTCTGATGAGGACCTATGGTGGAGAGTAAGAAATGCACAACAGTACCAAGGGAGTTGTTGTCTGTGTATGTCTCTCGGCTGGAAAATTGTTGCAAGAATGCCTCAGAAAGGGTAGTTGCCAGCGATTGAACTGGACCGAACCAGACTGGACAGAATCCTTAAGTCTGCCCCTTCTCAGAACTGCTGTTGCTTCAATTCGCCTAGCAAATCGACTGGAATCCCCACCTCCTATGATGAGTTAATGAGAGAAATTCGAGGAGTTGAAAAAAGCGACCTCGGGAGGATCTGCACCAATAGCTGTGGCTATGACCCGAGTGACTGAGGTGGCCCATCAAGTGAAGTTCAGGGCAGAGGTTGGCAGTCAATGAGGTGCTCTGATAAGGAAAAAGATATGCCACAATGAGGCGAACTGGAGAGAGATCCAAGAATTCAAAAACAGTCCCTTTATGAAGGCCACGCCTGCAAGTACGGGCCCCGACCTATATCCGACTGCATCTGCTATGGGGGTGGGGATACCCACCCATGTATCTCCTGCTGATAACAGCTCCGAACTCGATTCCTTGACCATGGAAGTGGAGAAACTGACGAGATGTCTCCAAATGCTTATCACGCCGCAGACAGAGATAGCACCAAGGTTTCCAGTTAGTAATACCCCCGCCCTGGCTCCCAGTGTGGCACCTCGGCCAGCTCAAACTCCAAAAAGTATGTTTTGCTATAATTGTGGGAAGGATGGGCACATGAAAAGGGAATGCCAATCCCCAAAAGACACTGACAAAGTTGCATATAGGCTACAAGGAGAGCTTGGGAGAACAAATCAGTGGTTAAGAGGTGCAGAAATGATCCCAGTGAGGGCACCAAAAATGCTAATTCACGTCCTTTGTGGCAAGGTCAGTTGCCCAGGCCCCCTACCGCCTCTCCAGACTGGTCCAGAATAGTGGGTCCCTCCATGGAGACCACTGTAAAGGTAAATGGAGTGTCTACAAGAGCTGTATTAGACAGTGGCTCCCCAAGTGACAATTATGTTTCAAGATTGGTATCAGAAGCATTTGTCAGACGTACCCTTACAACCATTAGAAGGACTGCATGTATGGGGGTTAAGTGAGAAGGCCTACCCCTATTCGGGTATATCCAATTTGGCTGTCTTTCCCCACCTCCGTGGCTGGAGTGGCGAACAAGTAGAGACCCTAGCCTTAGTGTGTCCCCCACTGGACTGTATGATGGTGTCCCTTTGTTGATTGGAACAAATGCTCATATATGTTCAGAAGGCTGGCACATTTGTGTTATGAAAAACAGGGTCAAAGACTAGTAGAGCTTTAAGAGTTCCGGCTTTAATTAAGAAGGCCTATGAGGCACAGAGAATGCTGAAAATATAGAACCAGAAGAACAGTTCGGAATTGTATGGAAGAAGGATCCTGAGTCTCTGATCCTGGCACCAAATGCCAGTGTACCTTACAGGAGAGAGTCCGTATCAGAAAGGATGTTAAGAATAAAATATTAATGTTGGATGCACCAGGCGATGGAGAAAATTGCCAGAGGGACTGCTGGTCAAGCCTAGTATTTTGCCGCTAGAGCCCATGCTTATGCCAGAAGGGTAATGGTCCAAGTTCATAATGTGTCTGAAAGAGACATTCGAGTAAATAGAGGTTGCATCCTGGCTAATGTGCATTGTGCAGACACTGCAGTGCTACCCACAGCAAGAGTTCAAGGAAGAATGACAGAGTAGCCTGACTTGTTTGATTTGAGCAACTCCCACTGCCAGCTGAATGGAAAGTGAGGATCAGTGAGAAGCTTGCCCAGAGAGACCAGGTGTTTTCTTTAAAGGAATGGGACGTAGGATGCGTGCAAGGAGCTGAGCACAATATCCGGCTGCATGACGAAAGACCATTTCGTGAGAGGTCTAGAGCGCCTGGCACCTGCTGATATAGATGATGGTGAGGCGGCATCTGCAAGAGATGTTAGCGGCTGGTGTAATACAAGAATCCAGAAGCCTTATGCTTCCCCATTGTGGTAGTGAAAAAAAAATGGGACAGTAAGGATGTACGTGGATTATCGCACTTGTAAACCGGCGGACTATCCTGATCAGTACACAATGCCCCGCATTCAGGATGCTTTGGACTGCCTAAGCAGGAGCAAGTGGTTCTCTGTGCTGGATCTCCGCAGTGGGTACTACCAGATCCCGATGGCCCCAGAGGACCGTGAGAAGACAGCCTTTATCTGTCCGCTTGGCTTATAGATTCATGAGGATGCCTCAAAGGTTTCAGGTGCCCCAGCCACTTTTCAACGATTGATGGAGCGTGCAGTGGGGGACATGAACTTACTAGAGTGCCCTGGTATACCTAGATGATGTTATTGTGTTTGGCAGCTCACTGGAGGAACATGAGAGCAGATTATTTAAGGTATTGGATCGACTGGAGGACTTTGGCCTTAAACTGTCCATTGATAAGTGTCAATTCTTTCAAACATCAGTAAAGTATGTAGGACACATAGTATCCACACGAGATAGAGACCCGACCCAAGTAAAGTTGAGGCCTTGACCACCTGGCCCAGCCAAAAATCTAAAGAACTGCAAAGATTCCTGGGATTCTGTGGTTATTATCGGCGTTTCATCAAGGACTATTCAAGAGTGATCCACCCTTTACTTAACCTTACTCAAGGGTATCCCCCAACCCACAAAAATACCAAAAGTCAGCGTCCCTCAAGACTGAAAGATGTATTTTCATCCGAGTGAGTATTTGGGGCCTGCTGGACTCCTGATTGTGAGACTGCTTTCATGAGATCATATATCAACTTACCCATGCTCCAGTGCTGGCCTATGCCGATCCAAGAAAACCTCCGTCCTGCACACTGATGCTAGCTTGCAAGGGTTGGGGCTGTGTTGTACCAAGAACACGAGAATGGCCTGAGACCAGTGGCCTTTGCCAGTAGAAGCCTGACCCCATCCGAAAAGAACTATCCTGTACATAAGTTAGAGTTCCTAGCTTTGAAGTGGGCTATTGTTGACCAATTCCATGAGTACTTGTATGGGGCTAAAATACTAGTAAAACTGACAATCAATCCTTTGACCTATGTGCAGACCTCAGCTAAGTTGGATGCCACTGGCCCCAGGTGGCTTTCTGCATTATCTACATATGACTATGCTCTCGAATACCGAGCAGGTCTGAACCACATAGATGCTGATGCTCTCTCCGGAGGCCTGTTCCCCAGAATGATTGGGTCCGATTGGCAGAACCTGACATTCGGGCACTCTACCGGAAGTTTGACAGGGAGGAACAAATGTCCAGGCCAGATAGAGACTACATGGTGGATTGCTTGGGACCCTCTGAGAATTGCATACCTGCTGCTTATTGCCACTTTTCTGCAATAGACATTGGTGCACTGCCTCAGCTGGACAATGACAGTATTCAGGCGGGCTCAATCCCAGCGATCCTATGATCAAATCAGCTTTAGAAGCCCTCTATGCAGGAAAAGATGTGTCCAAATTCGCTCCACTGATTTGAGAACTGCACTGTTATACAAGAGAAGGTCCTAAGTTGAAACTGATCAATAAACTGTTATATAGAGAAACAGTAGACAGAGGACAAGTAGACAAACAACAACTGGGTGCTGCCCACTGCCTTCGAGACTCAGTATTGAGGTCCTTGCACAACCACATGGGCACCTTGGTATAGACAGAACACTTGACTTGGTGAGATCCAGATTCTATTGGCCTAAGATGGGGGCTGATGTGGAGCAACACATACAAACTTGTAGTGCTGCTTACAGAGAAAGCTTTGCCCCAGAGGGCTGCCCCTTGTTAACATAACCACCAGTGCACCATGGAGCTGGTCTGTATTGATTTTCTGAGTTTGGAGTCAGATCAAAGAAATATCAGTAATGTGCTGGTGGTCACTGACCATTTCACGAGATATGCCCAAGCTTTCCCACAAAGACCAAAAGCATCCACTGTAGCAAAAGTACCGTAGAAAACTTTTTGTTCACTATGGGGCTCCACAAAGAATCCATTCTGATCAAGGGAGACTTTGAGTCGTCTGATCAAAGAGATGCTTTCTCTGTGGGGTGAGAAAGTCCAGAACCACTCCTTACCACCCCAGGAGACCCACAGCCTGAGCGTTTCAACGCACTTTACTGAGATATGCTGGGCACCCTGCACCAAAGGACAAGCCTAGATGGAGCCAACAAATTAGCACCCTGGTACATGCTTATAACTGCAAAAGTGATGCCACTGGGTTCTCCCCCCTACTGCCTGATGTTTGGAAGAAGCTCGACTACCCGGTAGATGTGTGTTTGGGGTCTCTCCTGATGGGGTTCAAGCTGACAACTATTTACAGTATGTGCAAAATTAAAGGCCCAGCTAACTCATGCATACCAACTGGCTCAAACCATGGCTGCCAAAAGAAATCTGGCCAACAAAGAAAGGTATGATAAAAAGGTGAAGCACAGGAACTCCAGGAGGGAGATCGGGTATTGCTAAGAAATCTGGGACTGCATGGCAAACACAAGATTGCTGACAGATGGCACCATCTCCCTCACATCTGTAGTGGGCAAACTAGATGATCTGCCAGTGTACAAAGTAAGGCCTGAGAACAATTCAAAGATGTAAAAACAATGCATGAAATCATTTACTACCCATTGGACAAATCCTGATTGAGTCTGAGCCCCAGAAGATGCCCCTCTGGACCAGTGACTAGAGCTGCTGAAAAGAAAAGACCAAGGAAGTCTGCACCTACAGAAGCAGAGTTAAAGTGTTCCCCTGCACAAGTCCCAGTTGAGCATGACTGTCAGTCCATATCAGAAGAAAGTGAGAGTGACTTTGAATACTATCCTTCTTACGAACTGAGTCAATTGTTTGGGGCAATCCCTAGTCAATACTGGAGACAAAGCTGGGCCTTCTGGACTGTCTATGCCCCCAGCTTCATCCCTGGAGCCAATGCTCCCAGAAAGTGAAGTGCAAAGCATCAGATCAGATGAAATGGAATCATTGTGCATGGTTGAACTGTTTGAGCTTTCAGGGAGGAAAATGATAGATTAGGGGCAGACTGGTGATACACCCGAACAAGAAGAGTATTTTGAGTGCCTGACAGTCCACTGCCAGTGTCTGAAAGCTCTCCATGCGAGCCAAATGTTGTGGACTCAGAAACTGTAACTCCTGGAGCTGAAAGTGCCCCAAGTTCTAGCCTCTCTACCCCCATGGAGACTCCCCTGACAAGTGAGAACAATGCTGAAAATGAGGCTCAGAGTGCAGAGACTGTAACAGCTCCCCTAGAAAGACTGGTCGAGCTGTAAAGCCTGTGGTGCACCTCAGTTATGATTCCCTGGGCAGCCAGTGGACCTGCCTCTCAATGTTGTCCATAAAGGGTGTATGTGTCCCGAGCTCATTGCCCAAACTGGCGTTAGTGCTAACTCAAGTTACTTGTGTTGCCCTCTAAGTATGGTGCCCTTGCCCCGTCCAGCCCCAAAGGTAACTGATAGGGAAGGTCCCTCTCTTCAGGTTTCATGTACAAGAGGTAATAACGGTTATGGTACAATGTGTGTGTTATACTGTGTAAGAGTGGCGTGCTGCAATGTTTCAGAAATGGTTCTTGGTAAAGTGATGTATTGACTGATGATTACATGTGTGAGCCTAATGCAAATGTATATAGTTGCAGTTGAAACTTATGGGTACTTGCTTGGCCAGAGGCTCAAGCTTTTCCCAGGCCAGAAAGGATGTAACCCCCTGCAAATGGGGTTCCCAAAAGACTTCAGGAGCTTGCTTGAATGCTCCAAGCCTGAATAGTGTTTGGCGTTTAAGCCATTTATCAGTGAGTGTTTTAGAACCTCTGGTACTGTCTCTTTAAGAGCTGTCTGCTTGCAGACATAATTAGTTGTATGAGGACTGTGTGTTTCTTTGATTGAGTACCACTCAAACTGCTGCCAATTCCCCATTTTGCAGTCACTAGGGTGCAAAGGAACCTGTCTGAAAGATGTAACTGATTGCCAGAAATCATTTACAGTAATAATAAAATTACAGTTTGTCTAACCTGCTTTCTTTGCAGTCAGAACTGTCTGCCTAGTTCCCATTCTGGTTTTGAACTGCTGAACTGGACCAATCAGTGTAGAGTAAACTAGCTCTAAAATGATGACTTGGACGAATCAGAACTTGGGACTCATAATCTGAGCCAGCCACAAGAGGATTGTATGGGCAGTGACTCTGGGAGATGTAGTTTAGACTTGGTGCCTTTTTGGACCAACAGCAGCAGTCTATTGTAGTGACAGCCAATCCAGTCAAGAACTGGGAGGAACTCAAAGGAAGTGCCCGTTTTTGTCTGTTGGGAGTTTCAGTTTGAGATCTGAAAGTGAAGGGAAAGAAACCCTGTGCTCCTTCAGTGCACAGTTTCAGTCAAAGCGTGTACAAGGCCCAGAGTTCGGTCTACAACTTGTGTAACTGCTTGTTAGGACTGAATCCGTCCTGTGAAAAGAATCAAAGGATCTCTGAAGAGTAGAAACCAGGCTCACCCTGTAGAAGACTGAAGAAATTGTTGAATTACACTCGGTCTGTCAGGAACTGAATCTGCTGTGTGTTCTCCTGGTTATTGTGCAGTAATTGCGATTGGGATACAGATGCAGCCTGCCTGGTATAGTGCTTTCTTTTTTTTTTTACCATATAAATGTGTGAGGAGTCTCTTGGAGATCAAAAGTAGCCCTGCTGACATTGAAGGACCATATCTTCTTTGGAGGTCGTGAGTACTAATTGGGGTCAGCTCCTGTTGAGTGCCACATTAAATCCAAATGGAATTACTGTACTGCTGACTGTTTAATTTTCCTTTTCTCTGTGTGAAAGGGCCCCTACCAGCTGCCACAGTTTGGACTAGCCACTGGGGCCTGGGTACCCAGGGACAGTAACTGGTAAGGGATAGGCCTGTGCACAGAGCCATAAATAGATAGTAAAGTGATAAGCTAATTAACCTGATTTCCCCTGTCCTTGTTATATCCCTAAATAAATCAGGCTGTTTGTTTCAACAAAGTTATACTGCCTGAAGTATTTGTCTATGTTAAAGTACTGTACTGTGATTGTTGCCTGTATCTTATTTTACAGGATGTCGGTGCCTGAACCAGCCTTGGGGGTAAGTGTATACTGTGAAGGTAATTCTGCTATATTGTGTGGGCCACTAGTGGGAAGAAAGGGGGGTTGCAGTGTCCCAGAGGGCTGTGACCAAGTAAGTTTAACTATTGCAAACCCTGACCTCTGGGTGGAGGCACCCGCCATTGGATCCAGGCCCCTCAACCTGTTAGTGGCAAATCAGGCAGGGGTAGTAGCCCCTGGGATAGCGCCATCTAGGGGTTACATAAAGATCTCAGGATTATGCCACCCCCACATATGGAAAAATGGGAAAGCCAGGAGCCTAGAAGAGTGACACGGAGCAGCAACCAGAAGGGAGACATTTCACAGGGAGTTCCTGATATATTCTCAGTTCCAACCAGGAGCTGCTTTTCTTCACTTTTGAAACATAAACAGTGGACAGAGGAAGAGGAAGACTCTGACTCATCCTCAGTGGCTTCTTCACAGCCAGATGTGCAGATAGATACAGAACTAACTTCTGGGGATTCACGTACTTCAAACAGGAGGAAGAAAAAGTCTGAGTAAATGAATGACGTGTCATCTATGAAGGAGGGGATAAAAACATAAAAGAAATAATGCCTTGGTCTCTCACATGTGGATCGCTCAATACCAATAGTATTAAGAAAGGAAAACGCAGACAGACCACATTCTCCATACTGAGAGATTTAAAGACAGATATTTACTTCTTACAGGATACAAGGCTTTATATTTTAAAAGAACAACATACAGCCTCGAGGGAATGGCATACAGGCCCTTCCTTTTGGTCACTGGGGGAAGAACTCTGTACGGGCTTAGCAATTTTAATTAATGTAGTAGGCCTTACAGTTTCAAGACTAACTGATCTATTGCCTGGTAGAGTTATGATCAAAGATGCTAGATATAAAGGACAGGACCTTAGATTAATTAATGTATACAATCCCAAAACAAAGTACAGGAGCATAGTGGTACTTAAGTGTATACAGCCTTTTTTATATACATCTAAATCTGTTGTAATGGGAGGGGATTTCAACTGTATATTACCCTTAAGTGATAAAAATGGTTTGCTCAGAAATTGTATAATGACACTAATTTCTTAAACACCATGTACAAACAAGCAAAGCTGAAGGATTGTGCCTCCACTAATGATTGCTTTCCGGAGCACACCTATTATAAAGGGCGGTTATCCACTCGAATTGATTTCTTTTTTGCCTCTCAGTGGATGCTGGTAAATACCTTTCGGGTTTTACCCATAGAAATATCTGACCACAAACTGATTTTTGTTAGATTTGGCGATCCCCCGAATAAGCCCGTGTCGAATACTATATAGAGACTGAATGTTTCCACGCTGGAGGATTCGGGCTTTTTTCAAGGACTACAGGAGGAATTATACGTTAGAAGTACAGTATATGATTTATATGACAATTCATTATTGTGGTGGCAAGACACGAAAGCTGACATACAAACATATTGTTGCACATTTTCTAAACATATTTCCAATGTTCAGTATTTAAATTATTTAAAATTAAGGGACAAGCTCCAATTATTGATTTCTCATTCAGTAGAGCTGGGAGTAGATTACACAGACCAGATACAAGCCATCAAGCTAGATATGTGGAAATAGTATAACAGAGTGCAGTCCTGTTTTTGGAACAAAAGTTTGGTACACAGAGGAGTATACAACAAGTTAACCCATATGACAGCTGTAGCCAAGGGTAGAATCAAAGTACATGGACGAATTACGAATGGCAAATGGGGTAAATACAAAGAAGGGCAGTGAAAGTGCACAAACAGTGGATAATTATGTGCAGGGCATGTTTGAGGAAGCAGCACCAGCAGCATCCGCCTTGAGTGCATTCCTACAGGACCTACACATTCCTCAGATATCAGAAGCAGAAATTCGGCTCCTGACCACTCCGATTACACTCATGGAGTTACAAAGTGCTATTTCAGCAGCTAAATCTGGAGTGGCCCTGAGCCCAGATGGATTACCCAGGGAATTTAATCAAAATAAACGATGGAACTCCTGTCTAAGCATTTATTAAGGGCTTTTAACATAATTTTGGCAGGAGAAGTACCTTTGCCAGCATCCTTTTCAGATAGTTTACTAATCTTCTAACATAAAAAAGGAGACAGGACACTACCGAATAACTGGAGACCCATAAGTCTGCTAAATGCAGACTGGAAGTTATGTAAAATGTTGTGCATACGATTGGCCCAGGTAGCTAAAAATGTAATTTCCCCTGTGCAGGCACATGCCATCCCCAAAGAAACATGGTCGATAATTTAAAGATCATTAGAGAAGTATTCTTCCAGAAAGATACAAGAGGAATTATGCTTACAATAGATCAGGCCAAGATATTTGACACTGTGCCACACGAATACCTATTTATGCTCCCAAAACTTGCAGCATTTAAGAAAATGCTCTGTCTACATCTCATAACTGAAAGCACTTGTGACTGTCACACTGGACCCCACCTTAAGCTCTGGATCCACTAGTGCTCACAACTGTCATCTCTCCCCAACCCTTCTCTCCCCACTATCCCCAGTCCCCCTACTACCCCCTCCCTCCCTCCTCCCCCCCTCCCACTGTTCACAACTCGACAAAGCCTCCGGCTGCTACTCTTTTCTGCCACATATAGTATTACTCCCTCTCACAAATTTCCCATCTCTACAAACTCATACTACCTAATTCCTAACTTCTACTCCCAAGGACTTCCGGTGACGCCACGGCACCAGCAACAACTGGAGTTAAGCTCTCTCCCAGGGAAGAATTTCTAAACCTCAAAAGTACTCAGATTTATAAATTTCTGGAAAATATGCGCCTGGGTACAAAACAAAGACAAGGACAAATTCGACAGAAATGGGCGAGTAAGAAGCCCGATTCCAGTAGATTGCCAGATAAGCAACAGGCCCGTAGTCGGAGTGCCTCCCTTACCAGTCAGCATGGCTCAGATTACGACACGGAGAGAGAGTTGGAGACTCTGTCCAGGTCGCGTTTTGAAACGCTACTGAAAGAGATTCAGGACTCCCAACTTGAGAATAATAGGGTGTTTCAAAATCTATCGCTCAAATTTAACAAAATGGAACAGCAGATAGAGAGTGTGGAACAAAGAATTGCCCTCACAGAAAGTAATGGAGAACTACTAAGTCAGGCCGTGGGCTCGTTATACCAACATACCTTGGCCCTGCAAGCAAAATACACCGACCTGGAAAGTAGATCCAGGAGAGACAACCTCCGGCTGTATGGACTTGTGGAAGGTGCGGAGATCCAGCCTATGTCCCTGTTCATAGAAGATCTTTTAAAAGATATACTAAAGCTACCGGAGGCCTATCAATTAAGAGTAGAGAGGGCCCATAGATCCTTGATATCCAAACTCTCTGATCCAACTGCCAGGCCTCGATCGATTATAATACAGTTTTCAAGCTACAGAGTCAACGAAGACATCTTAAAACGTGCTTGACAGAAGAAAGATTTAAAATACCTTGAATCTCGACTGACCCTGGATCAGGACTATCCGCCTGAGATCCAACAGGCTAGACAACGCTGGGTACCTTATTTTAAAAATATGCAGAGAGCAGCAACTTCGTTTTCAGACCCCCTACCCTGCAAGGCTCTGAATATTCTGGGCAGAAGGAGCGAAAATATATAATTCTGCAGAGGATCTGAATAGGGCATTGACCGAGAAGGGCATCTCACCTCCACAACTTGAGCCGGAACATTCTAAGTGGAAACAGATAGAGTACACGGACTGGTACCTGGCTGGAGGTCGGAAGAAATCTGGATAAGCACTGGATTCAGCTCGGGCGATTCTAGAGAAAATAGCTGAGATGAAGTACAGAAAGAAACGAGACCCTCATCAAGCTGCTTCCAACCTCGTTGAGCTGACAATCATCGAAGGTACACACAGTTGTTGATCGCCTTGTTTCTAGCTAGGACCAGCTAAGCTGCTCTTGCTTGCACCGGGGCTACTGTACTCCTACAAATGGAATTTAGGCTGTTGGAGCCTATATTGAACTAGAGACAGAATTTGAAACAACAGGGATATATATCTGTAGGAAGCACCAAAGCTGCCTGCTCCACCTAATGTTTCCCGTTCTTTTAAGGCTAACTCCTAAGGGAAGTTTACAGGTGGCTTAAAGTTACTGAGACTCACTTATTTTATTTACTCAACTCTTAGGGCACGATAGGCTCCCTGCTGCTATTCTTGTCAATGAATAGGCTGAACAATAGAAGGGACTGAAGCGGATGTTTTGATGACGGGGTTAAACTTATGTTGGGGTTGATTGGGGCCAACAGTACAGAGAAAGGAGCCTTAAAAGATACAGATAAATGCAAGCCTATGAATTTTATAATCTGATAAGAAGGTGCTATTGGGCTTTACCACAAGTTGGTCCTTTCTGTTTGAAAACAAACACTAGTGGAAAACATAAAAGCAATGGGGGGGGGGATTTGGGGGGCTTAAGCTGGTTTACCCATATGGAGGTTGCCGTGACCGCATACACATACCATATGCAGGGACCATGATAAATATTCACGACCTCAGGGGAGGGTCCCATTCATATATGGCATTTTTATTCCTCCTCCTCTCTATTTCCCACCTGTTGATAAGGGGAATGGAGAAAAGAAGCCTGACATTTCAGGTGTCCTACCTTGGAAGCCAAAAACATGTTTCTATTATATTGTTCTACTCACTGCCCTGTTGGCAGATGGTTACAGTGGTTGTAAAGGTCTTGACATAAGGAAAGAGTTGCACACTAGTTGCTGGATTTCTGGTGGGAATAGGGTGGGCTCATACAGGAAGGGTTTGGTGAAGGTGAACAAAAGGCAAGTCCAAAACTTTTTTAATGGCTAGAGATAGGAAGTTTTGTTCGTTCAACGTCCATGGTTTATCTAGCCCAGTTAAACGTAGCAAAATACTGAGTTATATGAGGAAGGTGGTGGTAGATTTCATTTTCTTACAGAAGACTCATTTATTTCCACAGGAACATTCCAAGCTATGCTCCATGGGTTTTGGCAGCAGTGCTACTGCCTCGTATAAAAAGGGGTGTCGGAGGGGGGTTGCAATATTTGTGCCCAGACAAACTCCTTTTGTAAAAATAGATGAACTGGCGGATAAGGAGGGGCGGTATGTTCTAATGAGGGGGACCTTACAGGGAAGACCACTGACCCTTGCGTCAGTGTACTTTCCCCCAGGTTCGAATTCAGCTCTTTATTTGAAATTCCTAACTACCTTACAAGAGTGGGCACAGGGGGAGGTGATCTGGGGAGGGGACTTAAACCTGGTTTTCAACCCTTCCTTAGACTCCACCATCCAGACCCCAAAAAAGGAACATGGCACGGCCAAACGAGTAAAGAGGATGCTGAACGAATTAGGCTATGTAGACATTTGGCGCCATCTAGAGGGCAGAAAGCGGGATTATTCCTTTTATTCAGCGGTACCTCAAGTTTATACCAGACTAGATTACTTTATGGTCCCTAAGGAATTAATGGGTCTGGTCCAGGGGGTTTTGATTGGTGACTTCCTACTCTCTGACCACGCTCCACTTTTTTTAATCATTCGATTAGGAGAGGCAAGGAGAAACACCTTCTGGAGATTGAACCTATCCTTGCTTCAGGATAAGGAGGTTCTGGACTCGGTTACCCAGACAGTAGAACAAACTTTGAAGGAAAATGACTACCCTGAGACCTTGCCCGCCATCCTTTGGGACACACTAAAGGCAGTCATATGGAGGAAATTTATAGAGTGGTCAATTAGGAGGAAAAGGGAGAGGGAGACTAAACAAACTGAATTAATGATTCAGATACAACAAGAAGCAGTACAAACAATTGAAATAGATAGGGAAAGGACTAAGATCTTAAAACAATTGAAAGCTAGACTTTCAACTATACTTGATTATGCTGTGGAACAAAAGCTATTGTTTTTAAAGCAGAATTACTATGAGGGAGGACCTGGGTCCCTGAGACTCCTGGCTGGGAGGCTGAGGGCTCAGCAGAGTAGGGTAACCATGCAGGCTGTACAACACCCTATCACACATAAGGTAGAAAAAGAGATAGGGGGAATAACAGATTCTTTTCAGGAGTATTACTCCTCACTATATAAACAAGGTACTCAGCCATCTCGAGTACACATTAAAGAATTTCTGGGGGGTTTGGGTCTACCTTCAATTTCATGAGAACAGGTTGATCATTTGAGCTGGCCTATTGGAGATGGAAAGCCTGATGCTACAATTAAGGGGCTTAGCTCTGTTAAGTGCCCGGGGACGGATGGGCTCCCGGGGGAATTTTATCAGAAGTTTAGAGCTGAAGTTGCCCCTATCCTAGGTAGGCTGTTCCACTGTATACAGGGTGAGAAGGGGGAGGTTCCTCCCTCATGGACACAGGCGATAATTTACATGATCCCCAAGCCTGGTAAAGATCCTCTTATGTGTTCCTCATACCGTCCTATCTCAATATTAAATATTGATTACAAAATTCTGGCCACAGTTATGACCAGGAGGCTGCAGATACTGATTCCACAATTAATTGATTTGGATCAGACAGGTTTTGTCCTGGGACATCAAGCCCAGGATAATCTTAGAAAGACTATTCACATAATTGACCATTTAAATTATTCAAAAAAAGCTGCTCTCCTGGTCAGTATTAATGCAGAAAAAGCATTTGATAAAGTATCGTGGAGGTTCCTGGAGGAGACGTTGGCTTGTTTTGGATTGGGGAAATCTTTTCAAACCTTGATTTCAAGAATTTATAAAACGCCAACGGCCTATGTTAGGGCAAATGGACACCATGCAGAAGTTTCTCCTGAACGGGGACCAGACAGGGGTGCCCACTGTCTCCCCTTCTATATACTCTATACATCGAGCCCCTAGCACAGTGCATTAGGAGGGACGATGGGATCTGGGGAGTTTGGATGGCAGACCGTCAGTATAAGGTCTCTCTATATGCTGACGACGTACTCTTGTATCTGGAGGACCCTGAGAATTCTTTAGTACAGGTGATGAGTAGATTGTCCCAGTTCTCTGCCCTGGCAGGCTACTCTTTGAATACCTCCAAAACAGAAATTCTAACATTTGGGTATGCCCCCCTCTTATGAATTAAAAGCAGCTTTCCCCATGAGGTGGGACTTAAAGCAGATGAGATATTTGGGGGTAAATATTAGCAACCTTTCTTCACAGCTCTACCAACTTAATTTTATATCCGTGTTACAACAACTAAAGTGAGACCTTCAGAGATGGAGTGTACTGCCACACTCGCTACATAGTTGAATACAAGCAGTAAAAATAAATGCCCTTCCCCAGTACCTATATCTTTTTCAGGGCACCCCCTGCATCATTTCTAAGAAAGACCTTGAGTCTTGGCAAAGAATGCTTATGAATTTCATATGGGCAAATAAAAGACCCAGGGTTAGGAAACAAACCATGTTTCTTCCCAAAGAACAGAGAGGGCTGGCTGTGCCATGCCTTGAGGGTTACTGGGTGGCCTCTCAAATGAGGATAAGTATACTGTGGGGTCATCCGACCTATAAGGCTACCTGGAAGGAGATTGAAATGGGGAATTACACTTTCCCCCCCATTTGCCAGCAATTATATTTCACTTAAGAGATTTTCCCAAGGCTCGGGGAGAAAGACTTTCTGACACCTGGACCACACTTGAGGGCTGGAGAAGGGGGACCCTGAGACAGATGAGACATGGAGGGTATTGGAGATATAGATGGTGGGCCCTGGACCCCACCTTTGGCCCAGCTGCCTGGGACCCTCGGTTTTGCATGAGAGCCATGAAGGGGCTACAAGCACCCTGGCAGCTACTGAAGGAGGGATGGTTGCTTCCCTTCCAAGTGGCTCAAAGACGTTTTGATTTCACCCCAGTAGACAGAATGAGATACTTCCAAATCTGTAGTTATATTAACAAGAAAATTAAACAGGAACATCTCACAGGGTCGGTGGGGGTTACGGAGCAATCTTTGAGCAGCTTTGGGGCTCAGACAATGACTCTGGTGCGATATCCCAACTATATAGTAGATATATACAGCAGATTACCTCGAATACAGAGTATATTAAACAGGAATGGGAACATGAGTTTAATGCAAATATCCCTAATGGGAAAAGGGATGGAGGAGTATCTGGAGGGTGTCCTCTTTCCCCTCTTGGAGGAAATTCCTATGGAAATTGAGGATTAGATATTTTGAAGTTCCAGTGGTTGTCTCTAAACAACATTCATGCACACCCTCAAGCCGCTGGAGAAATTGTGGAGAAAATAGAGCTACGCACACCCATGTATTTTGGGCATGCCCTATGCTTCTACAATTCTGGACAACTATAATTATGTCATTGAGGCAAATATTTCAGATACAAAGCCAACTGGGACCAGAAATTTTGATTCTGGGAGGGATACCCGGGGAGATTAGGGGATGAGAGGCTGTGTATCTCTGGCAAATTCTGGTCATGGCAGCATTGAAAACAATAACCAGAAGATGGCTACAGGTAACCATACCAACAAAACAAGACTGGCTAGAAGGGGTTGCGAAGATTCAACAGCTAGAGGAATTAACATTTAGGATACAGCAGAGATCCTCGGCCTCTCAGAACCATTGGACTAGGTGGATGGTTTGGTTGGGACAGGATGGCCAATAACAGAGGTGAGTGGTGAATTGGCCATTCCCTCCCCTTCGTTCCACCCCCCCCCCCACTTAAAAGGGAAAGGGGGAATCTCACCTCCTGGGCTTGGCAAAGCTGAGTGCTGGGCTCTGGGAGGTTCTGAGAGTGTCCCACTGCTAAATAGAGTGTGAATAAACCCAAGTAACCAGCGTGCAACAAACAACAAATAAATAATTAAAGAAATACATAAATTAACAAATGGATATCAACATTTTCTGATTTATATGGCAGATAAGAAGTGTTAAAGAAAGAGACCTTGATTTTTTCTTTTCCTTTTTTTTTAATAGATTTATTATTGTTCTTAAGTGAAGAAAAGTTATTTATGGTTTATTAACTTTAAGAATCCTTATTTACATAATTATGTGGATTATACAAATTGGTTTAAAAAGAACTGTCATGGTTAGAGGCTTTCTTCTGATCAATTTAATGTATTTAGAACAAGAGGACAGTGTTAGAAAGAGCAAAATATACTTTGGGTATGTTACACCCATATCTACAGTGTATTGTAATTAGTACTGCTACTCTTGTAAAATGACAACTGTTTGTAGATGGTGAATTTAATAAAGAAGAATAAAAAAAAATAACTTCTACTCCCTGTATAGTATTGGATTATTGATTTTATGTGTTGTAATATTGTATGTTTGATTGTTAGCCCTTACCTTTCTGATGTGGAGCCTTTGTAAATGAGCTGCCTGGTGCTCAAAAGGTATTTGTAATCCGAGATTGAATAAATAAAAATAAAATAAAATTATAACTCTAAACATTATGGGGTTCCAGAGATTTTTTTGTCTTGGATTAAATCACTATACCAACAAGCATCTGCAAGTCCACTAGTAAATGGTAAAATGGGTAGGCACATCCCAATAAAAAGAGGGATTGGGCAGGGGTGCCTTTGAGCCCCCTGCTCTATGTTTTCACTATCGAGCCTCTGTTAAGGAATTTAGAGATGGCACCAGAGATATGCCCTGTGAGGGGATTGGGGGAAGAGGCGTTCCCTATAGCTATGGCCTATGCTGATGATGTCACTATTACGGTGGCAGATGAAGCTTCAGGGGAAAAGGCCCTAGATGTGGTAACTAGGCTTTCTGGATGGGTGGGTGGAAGCTAAAAGTGTTGTTAAGAACATCAGATACAGGAGTGATGTACCTTCCAAACTCCTTTTTTTTTGGGGGGGGGGGGTAAGGGAGTATTGTTTTATCCGGGACAACCAAAGGCATGCTACCGGTGTGGCTCAGTAGCACACCTGAGCAGTGTTTGTGACATGGTTAAATGTACCATATGTGGGGAACTGGGACATTTTGGGGTGGACTGCTTAAATGAGAGCAAATGTAACCTTTATGATGAAGTTGGGTATATGTTTCAGAATTGTATATGGGCAGCCCACAACCATCCAGAATATGCTGATGGCCTGGAACAAAGGGCTTACATTGCTCTTGCACAGAAATCTAAAATGGGCCAATAACCCAGGACTACACATCCTTTGGTAACCTCTGAGCCCCCCCCCACAACAGACAGAAGTCACAGTACCCCTCCAGGCTACCACTTCTACGACAATGGACATAGTCCCTTCCCATACACTGGTGGAGCAACAACCTTCCCTCCTTCTAACACAACCATGACTGAGATGGAGTTCTTGGAGGTACAAGAAATTGAAAAAATGCACCCCCACCCCCGAACCCAGGACTGGAGAGAGAAAGACGGTTTACCAGACAGGTATCTAGGCTAAATAACCCTACACCTAAGGTTTCAAAACAAGATAGTACATTCCTTTCCAACAAATTCGATATCTTGACAGAACAGTCGGATTCACAGGAAGTTTCTGACTCCTCCTCAGTAGTTTCATCTGTGCCTGAAGCTACTACTGACACAGATATTTCCGGAATTGCAGTAAAGAGGAAAACAAAACTCAGACTTAAAAATAAAGACAAGACCTACAGGAAGGGGAGAAAAAAATGAACCTGAAAATCTGTAGTTCTTGAATGTATTCCGACATCTCTTTTTACACTATAAATGTCAACAGTGTTAAGAACTTGACTAAAAGAATGTTGGTATTTTCTTTTCTAAAATACCTGCAGATAGGTATTATTTTTCTTCAGGATGCCTGCTTCTATACGTTACAGGAAATATGCCAAGCTCAGACAGACTGGCACATGGGTCCATGGGTCCATCCTATTGGTCCACTGGGCCTGAAACATGTTCAGGGGTAGGAATTTTATATCTTACTTCGAGAGGGCTCTTGCAGTAGGTAATTACATATAGGACTGACGCCAGCTGGTGGCAGGACCCCACGGGAAAAATTCTAGCTAGCAGTCCCTGGCGAGGGACCGCCCCATGTCAAGTGACCCAGCGTCATGCACTTATGCGGCGTTAGTATAAAGGCGGTCCCGGGCGCCCGCCTTCAGTTCTTTCCGCCCGTTAGCTCGTGCAGCTCCTACATGATAAAGTTTGTGCTTAGTCAGCCCTGCTCTTTCGTCGGTTTACCAAGATTTATAAGTATTTTTCCTCCTATCATCAGGTCGTTGGTGTATATGCGTCCCTACACCTCGAGCACAAAAACAGGTACCGATTAAATGTGACGCTTTAACTGCCACACAAGGGCTGACCCATCCCTCTGCCTCTTCTGCCTAGGCCCCGACCACCCGGTCGGCAAATTGCCCGTGTTGCCTTCACTTGAGCCGGCTACCCGCAGGCAGGCGCTAACAGTCCCTGGAAGCCCATCTTCTAAAGAAAAGATGTCTTCGATGGAAAAGAATTGAAGAAGCTCAGGCAGGCGTTGACTTCTCCAGAAGGGCATCGTAAAAGTGGGACAGGAGAGGCACCGGTGAGGCCTTCTCCCCGTGACTCCGGCTGGAGTCGCGGCTCAAATTTATCCCTCTGGGGCACCATCCGACAGCAGCCTCCAAGGCTTTGGAGGAGGCGTCGACTTGCCCGTCTGGCTCGCTTTTCAGGCCTTACAGGCCTCCCAACAAAGGGCCTCCGCCCCAGGTTCTGCAAGCTTGCAGCCTACTGGTGGGGCAACTCCCATAAGTCGGACGTCGGCCCCTCCGATGTCCGCTGGGGAGTTGATAAGGCGCCCAACCCCTCGGGGCGGCGCACTACCTCGTACCCCTCGGACTGGGCTGCTCCTCCTCCTGGGCCCACCTCCGGCGGGGACCCTGTAAGCGGGCGCCAGCTCCTCCGGCGCCGCGAGACCTAGCCCCAAGTGGCATGCCGGCTCCTGGCGTCACGCGGGCGGCGAACCTCGGCGGACACTCCACCCCCCGTCGTACCCGGTTCCCCGCAGCCTTCACTGCCATCCGGGGAGCCTGAGTCACCCCAGCCTCACCCTGGGGATTTTCCCTCCTCGTCCCCGGGCGATGCCGGGGGTGTTCCACCTCCATCAGACCCTCCTCCTAGGGAACCGGATCTGACGCCGGCGGGGGATTTTCCCCTTCCATTGGGCCCTGCTCCCCCCGGGCCTTTCACTGTTGACCCGCCCGTGGGGCCACCTTCCGGGCCGTCTGCTCCAGCAACTTCTCCGGCGCCCGGGTACCCGCCGTCTTATCTGATGCCGTCGTAGCCGGGACCGCAGTATCCAGCGCCGCAGTACCCGACGCCAGTCCCTCCGACGCCACAGTACCCAGCGCCTCAATACCCGGCACGGTTTTCCTGCAGCGGGTTTCGGATACCTCGCCTACGGATATAACCTGTACTCTTTCCCCTCCTCCTCCACCTCCACCGCCCCTCGACCGCGGTGGATCTGCAGAGACTCTGGCTTCCTGGTGGGCTGAGGCCAAGGCTCAGCTCACCAGGAAATGAAACTACCTTCTACGGTGTGATGCCTCGGCCCCGTACACCAAACTGGCACACTCCCTCACCGCCTCCGGACTCAGAGCCCTTCCTCTGGATCCCGAAGGGGCAGAACAGCGTCCAGGATCCCCCAAGGAACCCGTTCCTCTCCTAGCCGTGTTAGGGAGTCTTATTCTGATTCTGATTCTTCTTCTTCCCTCTCGGATTCCTCCAACGGATGCTCCAAGAGAGACAACGAGCCTCGCTCTCCGTCCAAGCCCCGGCCGAGGACCCCTCCGAAGTCTCCTCTGGAGGACCCTTCCTTCACGGAGTTGCTCAGAAAAATCCAGGAAGTACATCAGTGGCGCTCCTTGGAACCAGATCCTCAGCGGGTCAAACTCGCCGAACATCTGGACCTGCCCCTGACAGCTCCTACTTTAGTGCCACCCTGGATCGAGCCTCACGCCTACCTTGTTTCCACTATTTGGAAACAACCATCAGCTTCAGCCCCGCTTCCTAGGAAGTCTAACAGGCTATACCAGGCTCCTGAGGGTGTAGGTTTTTTGGACTCTCACCCTCGCGCAGATTCGGTCGTGATTAGCGCCGCTCACGGCTGATCAGTGCACCCAAAACATCTAAGCTCGTCTCCTCCGGATAAGGAATCTCGCCTCCCGGACCAGTATAAAAGAAAAATCTATGCCTCTTCCACACTGGGAATTCGGGCCCTGAATTATGTTGCTCATATGTGGGATTACCAGAAGGCCATCCTTACCCAGGCAGAATCCAAGATTGACTCCTTACCTGACTCTCAAGTCAAGCAGGAGTTAGCTGATTTAGTCCGTTCTGCTCGTTCGGCCAGTCGTCACATTCTGCGGACGACATACGATGCAGTGGACACTGCGGTGGAGCTCGCTTCGCCGTGAGTCTGGCGTCATGCCTGGCTCCGCGTGTCAGGTTTGGTCCCAGAGGTGCAATCACGATCCAGGAAGCACCTTTCAGGGGTCGGTGCTTTTGAGTGGTGATGTCAAGGACATCATCACCAACTACTGAGGAGAAGGGGCGGCTCTGAAATCCGTGGATTCATATACCGTCCCCATCACGCATGGCGCCATCCTTTTCGCAGACGCAGCCGCTGCCAGCGAAACCCCAAGGAAGGCGGGCCACTAAACGTCGGGCCCCCACAGCTGCCAGGCCCCTCCGACCAAAAAAGCAGCGGGTGCCCCAGCTGCAGCGCTGCCCCACACCATCTGACTCCTCCCCTCTCCCACCGCCTCCGGACACACCAGAGGAACCGGTAGGAGGGAGGTTCTCCCTCCACCTTCCGGGTTGGGAGAGGATAACAACGGATTCATGGGTGCTTCAGATTATAGCGGAAGGCACTCTATAGAGTTTCTACAGAAACCACCCACCATCTCCCTCTGAAGTCGTCCTTCGCAAGGGACCATCTTCCTTTGGTCCGGGAAGAAATCTCTGCCGACCTCACGAAGCAGGCCATAGAGCCCGTTCCCCCTCACCTTCAAGGGACGGGTTACTATTCCCATTTCTTCCTGGTCCCAAAGAAGACGGGAGATCTCAGACCCATTCTCAATCTCAGCTCTTTGAACCTTTACGTGGAATACAAAAGGTTCAGGATGCTCTCCCTACAGACCCTTCTGCCCCTCCTTTGGCCAGGTCAATGGCTTTGTGTGCTGGATATGCAGGATGCATATCTGCACATCCCCATTCACCCTTCTCATCGCAAGTACCTTCGCTTTGCTTTCGCGGGGGACCATTACCAGTTCTTGGCACTCCCGTTTGGTCTTTCCTCGGCACCCCAAGTCTTTACCAAATGCCTGGCTGTGGTAGCGGCCCACCTGTGTACGATGGGAGTTCAGGTGTTCCCTTACCTGGACGATTGGCTCCTGGGGGCCTCGTCCAGGGAGGAGCTCCTGCATTTTCTCTCCCTCACCCAGCAGGTCTTCACTTGCTTGGGTATTACCATCAACCATTCCAAGTCCCATCTGGATCCCTCCCAGAGACTACAGTTTATCGGGGCTATCCTCGATACGACTGTAAACAAGACCTTCCTGCCTCCGGACAGGGCGGCCTCTCTTCAGTCACAGATTTCCCTGCTATCAGAATGCAGGAAGGTTCCGGCGAGGTCGGTTCTCCATCTCCTGGGGCTCATGGCGGCCGCCATCCCGACAGTTCCCCGAGCTCGGCTCCACATGAGGATCTCTCAGTGGACTCTTCGCTCCCAATGGGATCAACTGGTAGACGACCTAGATCATCTAGTTCTGATCTCCTCGTCGATGGCTCAGGACTTGCAATGGTGGATGGTTCGAGAGAACCTGTTTCAGGGGGTCCCCTTCTGTCATCTTCCCCCCTCCCAGACTCTGACCACAGACGCGTCAGGCGAAGGTTGGGGAGCCCATCTGCGTCCTCACCGAACCCAGGAGTTATGGTCCAGATTGGAACTAGCTCTCCACATCAATGTGCTTGAGCTTCGAGCAGTACTTTATGCTCTCCAAGCCCTTAACCAATACATTCTTCCCGGTCACCTAGCCATCCAGACGGACAACATGTGCGTAGTGAGGTACATCAACAAGCAGGGAGGGACTCGATCCTACCCGCTATGCAGGGAAGCAATGAGGGTTTGAAACATAGAAACATAGAAACATAGAATTTGACGGCAGATAAGGACCGCTTGGCCCACCCAGTCTGCCCATTTCCCTACCTACTGGATAAGCTGCAGATCCTAGTTAACCAGCAGCCTACTTCTTCCTACCCCCATCCCCCAGAACTGCCTTATGACTATCCCATGCATGCTTGAATTCCACCACTGATTTTGACTCCACAACCTCCTTGGAGGCCGTTCCATGCATCCACAACCCTCTCTGTAAAAAATACTTCCTTAAATTACCTCTGAGCCCCCTCTATTTTCAAATTGTGCCCTCTTGTTCTTGCACACCTCTTTTTGAAAGATGCTACCCTCTTGGACTTTGTTGATTCCCTTGAGGTACTTGAGCGTTTCTATCATGTCCCCTCTCCTTCTTTCCTGAGGCTATACATATTAAGCTCCTTAAGTCTCTCTTCATATGTCTTCCGGTGCAGACCCTGCACCATTTTGGTCTCCCTCCTCTGGACAGCTTCCATCCTGTCTATGTCTTTCTTGGGAGATTGGGTCTCCAGAACTGCACACAATACTCCAGATGGGGTCTCACCAGCTGTCTGTACAGAGGGATAATAACTTCCTGTTTTCTACTGGTGATGCTCTCCCATGCATCCCAGTATCCCCCAACCCTCCTTGCTGCCCTCTCCATTGCTTGCCCGTCTTTAGGTCATCTGATATGACTACCCCAGGTCCCTTTCCATTTTGTTGTTTAGTATCTCACCCCCATTGTACTCTTCCCTGGGTTTTGTTTCCCAGGTGCATTACCTTGCACTTCTTAGCATTGAATCTAAGCTGCCATACATTTGACCATTCCTCTAACCTTGCCAAGTCCTTTCTCATCCTTTCCACCCCACCCTGTGCATCAACTCTGTTGCAGATCTTAGTGTCATCTGCAAGAGACATACTTTCCTTCCAGTCCTTCTGCAATGTAAACATAAAGACATTGAAGAGGACCGGTCCTAATACTGAACCCTGCGGTACCCCACTAGTAACCCTCCTTTCTTCTGAGTGGACTCCATTTACTATTACTCTCTGTGTCCTATTCTCTAGCCAATTCTTTACCCAGGCTGTCATCTTGGGACCCACTCCCAGGCTGGCTAACTTGCATATTAATCTTTTGTGTGGGACTGTGTCAAATGCCTTGCTAAAGTCTAGGTAGGCCTCACTGGGCAACTCAACACAACCTTCATCTCACTGCGATTCATGTTCCAGGAGTCGACAATACCCTGGCAGACAAGCTAAGTTGCTCCTCTGCCCTGCCACACGAGTGGGAGTTGGACCAAAAGGTGCTAAATCACATCTTCCACCTTTGGGGGACTCCACAGGTAGACCTGTTCGCCTCTTCCCAAAATGCAAAACTTCCCAACTTTTGCTTGAGGCACTTTCTGGAACGACGCTCTGTCTCTAAGCTGGAAGGGCAGATTCATCTATGCTTTTCTCCCAATTCCACTGGTCCCTCGTGTGTTGCAGAAACTATCAATAGAAGGAGCGAGAATGATTCTGATCGCTCCTTTATGGCCCAGGCAAATCTGGTTCTCTCTTCTACAACAATACTCAGAGGTTCCTCCTCTTCCTTTTCCTTTGTCTCGGGGTTTGCTGACCCAGGATCAGGGGACCCTGGTCCATCTGGGACTCAAGTCCCTACAACTCCATATATGGCTCCTGCAGACCTAGCTCAGTCCCGCTTTGGTGTCTCTCCAAAGGTGGCAGAGATTTTGGTGGAGGCTAGGAGACCCTCCACTAGGTCCACTTATGCCATGAAATGGAAGAGATTTTCTATTTGGGCCACCTCTAGGAACATGGAGCCTTTCTCCTGTTCAGTGGCCGTTCTGTTGGAATATATACGTCACCTCTTCGACCTGGGTCTCAGTCATTCCTCCTTGAAAGTACACATGGCTGCTATTTCAGCGTACCATGTTCCTTTCGCAGATAAAACATTTGCCCAATTAGAGGTCTCTAAGACCTTTCTTAGAGGGGTCCTTCATCTGAGACCCCCCATCAGAACTCCTACTCCCCCTTGGGACTTGAACTTTGTTCTAGAGAAACTTACCCTTTCTCCCTTCGAACCTGCAGCCTCCGCAGATCTGAAGTTTCTTTCATGGAAGACGCTCTTCTTGGTGGCCATTACTTCCGCTCAAAGAATTTCCGAGCTTCAGGCCCTTATGTGTAAAATCCCATACCTGATCTTTCACAAAGAACGGGTGGCTCTTCACATGAATCCTAAGTTTCTACCTAAAGTGGTAGCAGAGTCTACCTTAAATCAGTCTATAGAGTTACCTGCCTTTTTCATGCAGTACTCCAACCAGGGAGAATATTTACTCCATACCATGGATATTCACCAGATTCTGAGATACTACACCGACAGGACGAAGGATCTCAGAAAGACTGATCAGTTGTTTGTCTCTTTTGCGCAAAAGGGAAACAATGCTGTTTGGCAATGCCTGTCAAAGTGGTGGCTCATTGCATCACTTTCTGTTTGCTAAGTACAACAAGACCCTTCTGGTCAGGTTGAAACCTCCACAAGAGGAGCGGCCTCTGTGGCTTTTTCAAGAATGTGTCTGCAGCAGACATATGCGCTGCGCTGACCTGGACTTCCGTCCATACCTTCTGAAACACTACAGTTTGGACATCGCCTCTGCCGCAGAGCAGGCCGGGCTAGCGGTTTTGCAGGCCTTCGGTCTTGAGGCCTGCAAAACTACTGCTATTTTCAGGAGTAGTTTCCTCCTCCCGGTGCCTTTTATTTGTTCCAGACTGCTTGGATTCAGTCCTATATGTAATTACACTGCAAGAGCCCTCTCGGTAAGATAGTACAGTTACGTGAGAACTTACCGTAACAGTAGATCTTCGAGAGAGCTCTTACAGTATAACTACTTCCGCCCTCCATTCTCCTAGGCTTTTCAGCTCTTTTTCCAGGAATGGAAACATCTGCTTCTCTCGTCCGGGCCTTCCGGCCTGTGGTGAGGAAAGAACTGGAAAGGCAAGGCGTCTGGGACACGCCCCTTTATACAGCGTCCGCATGCGCCTGGTCCCACCCTGACGTGAGGCGGTCCCTCGCCAGGGACTGCTAGCTAGAACTTTTTCCGTGGGGTCCTGCCGCCGGCCGGCGTCAGTCCTATATGTAATTACCTACTGCAAGAGCCTCTCTCAAAGATCTACTGTTACGGTAAGTTCTTATGTAACTGTACTTTTCTATGCCAGAAATTTCTTTATCAAAATTATATGACTTGATACCTGGTAGGGTACTTATTTTGGATGTACAAATTCAAACTACTAGATATAGGCTAATTAATGTTTATGCTCCACAAACCAAGGCTTTACGGATAGACATGTTTAAACAAATCAGACCATATTTACACACTTCTTATATTGTTTTGGGGGGAGATTTTAGTTGTAGTCTCTCCTCCATGGACCACAGTGCACATACAAAAACAGAAACAATATTATGACTGTCTCATTTTTTGTCCCAAATGACAAACACAGCCAGTTTAAGGGATGCATATTTAACTACTACTACGAAACAACACACTCCAACCTTTCATAAAGGGTGTTTAGCCACAAGAATTGACTACTTTTTCGTCTCCCAACACCTAGATACATAGACAGTGTCGGCAGATAAGGGCCTATAGCCCACCCAGTCTGCCCATTTGAGCTTGTAAGTTTACTTTATGTTTTCCTAGAAGTCTGTTGCCCCTTAACCCTGACCTCCAGAATTCTTTTATGTCTATCCCATGCATTCTTAAATCCCATGACTGTTTCAGCCCCCACCACGTCCTCTGGCAGGGTGTTCCACTTGTCCACCACCCGTTCTGTGAAGAAATTTTTCCTCACGTTTCCTCTGAATCATCCTCCCTGCAACTTCATCCCATGCCCTCTAGTCCTGGAACATCCTTTTTGCTTAAAAATAGTGTCTTCCTGCACCCTGTTCCTCCCTGTAAGATACTTGTATGTCTCTATTATATCCCCTCTCTCCCTTCTCTCCTCCAGGGAGTACATATTCAATTCCTTCAACCTTTCCTTGTAGGACTTGTGATGCAATCCATGTACCATCTTTGTTGCCCTCCTCTGAACCTTCTCTACCCTGTCTATGTCCTTACGTAAGTAAGGTCTCCAGAACTGTACACCGTACTCCAGGTAGGGCCTCACTAGTGTCTTGTATAGTGGAATTAGTACCTCCTTTTCCTGCTGGTGATGCCCCGCCTATGCATCCCAGCATCCTATTTGCTTTACCTGCTGCCTTGTCACACTGTTTCCCCTACCTTGAGGTCATCAGAGATGATAACCCCAAGATCCCTTTCCTGCTTGGTGCATGCTATATCCTCACCCCCCAACTGATATATTGTGCCAGTGTTTTTGTGCCCCATATGCATTATCTTGCACTTCTTTGCATTGAATTTCAACTGCCAAACCCTTGACCATTCTTCAAGTTTCTGCAGGTCCCTTCTCATTCTGTCTACACCCTCTGGTGTGTCTACTCTGTTACAGAGCTTTGTGTCATCAGCGAACAGTGAAATTCTGCCTTCTAGATCCTGTGCAATGTCACTGATGAAGATGTTGAATAGGACCGGTCCCAGCATGATCCTGTGGTACCCCACTGGTTACTCTTCCCTCTGTGGGTGACAGCCATTTACCACCACCCTCTGTGTCCTGCCACCCACCCAGTTACCTACCCACCACACTACTCCTGCCCACCCATATTCCCCAGTTTGTGTAATAGTCTTCTATGTGGCACAGTGTCAAAGGCCTTGCTGAAGTCCAGATAGGCCATGTCCACTGCCCTCCCCTGATCCACCTCCCTAGTCACCCAGTCAAAAATTCAATGAGGTTGGTCTGACATGGCCTCCCCTGGTGAAACCATGCTGCCTTGGGTCCTGTAGTCCATTGACAACCAGATGTTCCACCAATCTCTCCTTCAGTAGTGCTTCCATGATCTTTCCCCTACCGAGGTGAGGCTGGACTGGTCTGTAGTTCCCTGCTTCCTCTTTGTTCCCACTTTTGTATAAGGGACTACATCTGCTGTCCTCCAGTCTTTGGGTACCTCCCTGTTTCCAGTGATTGGCTGAACAGGATAGCCAGAGGTTCAGCCACCACCTCTCTTAGTTCTTTAAGGACCCTGGGGTGCACCCATCTGGCCCCATTGCTTTATCAGCTCTTATTACTTCCAGTTCCTTCAGGACCCTTTCTCGTGTAAAGGGACTTGTGTCCATTCTGCACCATTCTGGCCCTTGTGCTCCCTTCAGACCCATTACCCCTCTTCCTTAGTAAAGACTGAGCAGAAATACCTGTTCAATATGTCAGCTTTATTGTTGTCATCCTCCACTGGCTCCCATCCTCCCCTTCAGTCTCACTATCCCTCCCTTTGTCTTTCTTTTTCACTTATGTACCTGTAAAGGTTTTGTCCCCTTTACCCACTGATTTTGCAATGTGTTGTTCTGTCTGAGCTTTGGCTTCCTTACTGACTTCCCTGCCTCCCTTTGTTTCTCCTGGTACTTCTCCTATCCCTTCTGCCTGTGTCTTTTTGTATTGCCTAAATGCAATCTTTTTGGCTTTCACTTTCTTTGCTACCTCTTTGGAAAACCATAATGGTCTCCTCTTCCTTTTCCTCTTGCTAACCTGCTTAATGCATAATTCTGTTGTTCTTATAATCCCCATTTTAAATACTGCCCTGTTCCTCAACCCCTGATTCCTGTCCCATTCCCTTAATGCCTCTTTCAAGTATCTCCCATTTTTCCCAAAGTCCCCCCCTAAAATCCAGGATCGTGTTTTGTGTGGTTTGGTTCTGCTCTTTCTGTGATTTCAAACCACAATGACTGGTGGCCACTGTTACCCAGGTGCTCCCCACTGTTACCCCCATCACACTGTCCCTGTTTGTGAGCACAAGGTCCAGTATTGCCTTCTGCGAGTTGGTTCCATGACCAGTTGCTTGAGGAAGGCACCCTGAAGGAGTCCAGGATAAATCTGCTCTAGTTGATGCTGCTGCTGGGATGCTCCAGTCCACGTCTGGTATATTGAAGTCTCCAACCAGTACTACCTCACCCTTGTCTGCCATCCTTTAGATGGCTAGCATCAACTCCTATCTGTTTCTTCCTCCTGGGCTGGTGGTCTATGGAGCCACACCTGTGCGGATAGCTGGCCCCATTTTCCTTTCCAGCTTAACCCATTATCTCTCCCATTTTGTTCCTCCTGGATCTGTGTGGCCTTATGTCATTTTCACATACAGTGCCACTCCTCCTCCCTTCCTGCCTGCTCTGTCTCTTCTGAATATGTTTGTGCGGTATGGCCATCTCCCAGTCATGGTTATCATTACACCAGGATTCAGTGATGGCCACAATGTCCAGGTCTGACTGTCCATGACAGCCTCCAGATCTTCCATCTTGTTGCTAAGGCTCCTGGCATTTGCACATGGCTTTCCATGATTTGACCTCCCTAGACTGCTTCACTGTTCTACTCCAGCCCCTTCCTTGGTTGTCATTTATCCCTGGTTCTCCTTGCTGTTTGCCCTTCTGCTGAATTTTGCCCCTTTCTGCTTATCCACCTTTTGGACACTAATCTCCATCTTTGCACTGCTTTGCAGAGATAGCCACTCCTCTGGTTCACTGGTTCCACTACTAGCTGTGGGGGTGAGCAAGTAGGTACTGTCCTTGCTGGCCTGCCACCCCCTTGCTAGTTTAAATGCTTTCAATGTAGCATTTAAACTTATCATTGAGTGCTTGGATTCCCTCCAGGATGGATGCAGGCCGTCAGGCTGAACAAACCTCCATCCTCCAGGTGGGTCCCCAGTCACCAATGAATCCAAACCCTTCCTCACAGCACCAGTTCTTCAACCATGAGTTAAAGTTCCTGGTGCATGCACTCTATGCTCTCCTTGCCTCTCTCACAGGTAGTACTTCTGAGAAAGTGACAGAAGTAGCTACTTGCTTGAGACCCTCCCCAGTTTCCTAAACTCTTCCTGAACTTCCTTTGGCTCCCCATTTGCCAAGTCATTAGTACCTAGGTGGATAATGACATCCAGCTCACCCTCCCGTCTTGCCTTCCCAGTGATCCCAGTATCTTCCTTCCATCCCTCCATGCGTGGCACCTGGTGAGGCACCTCACCTCCCTGTCCTCCCCTCCTGTGTTCCTAGCTGGATCCCTCTTACGATGGAGTCCCCCACCAGGATTCGCTTCCTCCTCCTCTGGGGTCCACTGCTTTCCTCACTGAGGTCACCTCCTTGCCTAACCTCCACATCCTTTCCTTCTACTTCCCTGGGTACCTCTATTTGGTTGTCCTCATTTGCCAATGTGGCATATGAGTTCTTGAGAGAATAGGATCTGGGATGTGCCTCTGCCTGACTGCTCTAACCCTCCTGAGCCCACTGTCATCCAAGTGCTCCTCGTTCTCGGCATCCTTTGAGGCAGCTGCATTGGACTGGGTGGTCCCTGGATAGGTCATGGTACTCCTGACCCAGTTTACTTCCGCTCTGAGTCAGGCTACCTCATCCATGAGTCAGAGATGCATGCAGATAGGGCAGCACCTCAGTGTCCAGAAGGTCTGCCTGAATATGGCTGCCCCACAGCCACTGCATTGCACCACCCCCACATTATACTGCAATTCCACTACTTCTCTGCTACTGAAGCTCTCTTAGTTCTCTTTTTATTATTTACAGTACTAAAATCCTGTAACTGATCGTCAGATATATATATTTTTAAGGAAAAAGAAACCAATAAATAAATAAATGAGTCAAAACACTTGTGCTGAGGGTGGTCTTCTTCCCCCTTATGCCCCTCCTACTTACACCTCTTACTATACCCTGTGTTTAGCTCCTGTCAATCAGATTTATCAGGGCATATAATTAAGAGTTGGGGGAAAGGGTGGGAGGGGAGAATACAGCAATTAAAGACAGCACAGAATTACACCACCATGTTTTAAATTTTCAACAGCCCAAAAACAATTATAAGTAAAGACAACACAGAAAGAAAGTATAGTGTCACTACAAGCCTACAATCTAAGTTTAAAAGAAAAATACCAATTACCAGTTACTCTAAAGCACTGAATTGAATATGTTTCCTTCCTTCACCTTCTGGCTTCTTCTGAGAAGATGAACCTCTGTTTGCTGCTTTAACTGTGACTAAGCCCCACCTCCAGTTATCACGTAGCTGAGGTCAGAGGCCAGACAATTAACACCCTTCACCCAGCTACAGGACAGTCAGACAAGCCAAGATAAAATTTGCAGCAATTAAAGACAGCACAGAATTACACCACCACTATGTTTAAATTTTCAACAGCCCAAAAACAATTATAAGTAAAGACAACACAGAAAGAAAGTATAGTGTCACTACAACCTACAATCTAAGTTTAAAAGAAAATACCAATTACCAGTTACTCTAAAGCACTGAATTGAATATGTTTCCTTCCTTCACCTTCTGGCTTCTTCTGAGAAAGATGAACCTCTGTTTGCTGCTTTAACTGTGACTAAGCCCACCTCCAGTTATCACGTAGCTGAGGTCAGAGGCCAGACAATTAACACCCTTCACCCAGCTACAGGACAGTCAGACAAGCCAAGATAAATTTGCAGCAATTAAAGACAGCACAGAATTACACCACCACTATGTTTTTAAATTTTCAACAGCCCAAAACAATTATAAGTAAAGACAACACAGAAAGAAAGTATAGTGTCACTACAAGCCTACAATCTAAGTTTAAAAGGAAAATACCAATTACCAGTTACTCTAAAGCACTGAATTGAATATGTTTCCTTCCTTCACCTTCTGGCTTCTTCTGAGAAGATGAACCTCTGTTTGCTGCTTTAACTGTGACTAAGCCCCACCTCCAGTTATCACGTAGCTGAGGTCAGAGGCCAGACAATTAACACCCTTCACCCAGCTACAGGACAGTCAGACAAGCCAAGATAAAATTTGCAGCAATTAAAGACAGCACAGAATTACACCACCACTATGTTTTAAATTTTCAACAGCCCAAAAACAATTATAAGTAAAGACAACACAGAAAGAAAGTATAGTGTCACTACAAGCCTACAATCTAAGTTTAAAAGAAAAATACCAATTACCAGTTACTCTAAAGCACTGAATTGAATATGTTTCCTTCCTTCACCTTCTGGCTTCTTTAGACCAAAGAAAGGCCTTTAACTCGGTAAACCATGATTTTTTATGGCAAGTACTAAGCATATATCATGTCCCTCATACATTAATCAATTGGATTAAAAGTTTTTATAGGACAGCCACGGTAATTCCATTAATTGATGGATAGCAAGAACCAAGGATCCTCATTAGAAGGGGAATGAGAAAGGGTTGCCCCCTCAGCCTTATCCTGTATGTATTTTTATTGACCCCCTGTTAAGATGCATAAATAGTGCACAGAATATATCCCCACTTGACAATCACATACACCCAGGAATACACAAGGCTTTGGCATATGCCGATGATTTATGTCTCCTGATTGCTAATGACAGTTCAATTTCAGAAGCCTAAAATATATGTGAACAATATGGTTCCAGTTTTGGAGCCTCCCTGAATTTAAATATATGTGTGGGACATACTTTTGGCTCAAGTCAGAATCCAACACAGTTGATTGGTGGCATACAAATACAGGCTGGACCCATTACAATTTTAGGCATTCAATATGGTACACCAGACATGGATCTAGTTAATTGGGAACAGAAGATGAAATTGGGAAAACAGAAAGTAGATAATTGGAACAGAAACTAGGGAAGAAAAAGAGAGTGTTATCAAAACCTATCTGATTCCACTTTTCCTATATATTAGCGCAGTCTTTATTGATAAACAAAAATACAGGTTGGGAAGTTTGGATGCATGAGACACGTAAACAGTGGTTTACACAATGGGAAACAGGTTCTTTAAAAGTGCTTAGAAAGACTGCTATGGTCCCAAATTATATTAGGGACACTTTCTGTAGATTAAAACAGTGGCAAGTAAAAGCTCAATATTTAATGACTACCACCAGAAAAAAAATTATATCAATCCCTGCTTGAATCAACATGTAAGGTGGACAGAGTTTTTGAAACCTGCCCAGATATGTATACCTCATCTTTATAATATTTATTGCATAATTCTAGAATTCCTTCTTATATGTGCACTGGATGACGTCATGGAAAATTAAATGTAAAAGCCAATCATAAGCATAAACAGCCAGCAGAAAGATACTGTAGCAGACCCAGCTGTATTCAACAATTAGAAATGCAGTACCATTTATTTTTTACTGGTTCCTTTATCACACATTTTTGGAATTATTTGGCATTACAATCTTCTAAACAGATATTTCAAATGGTATCCTATCACATTGTGATATATGGCTATTTTACTGGAAACCGGACAAAATGGCATAAAAATATTCTTGGTTTAATTTTTTCGGTCATCAAATGGCACATCTGGATGGCTAGATGCAAGTTTACTTTACAACAGCAACATGGGTCATACCCAGAGCTCTTGAGGAAAATCACAAAGGACTTGCAAAAGGTATGCTATAAGGAATGTTCTTGTCTTCCTCAACACAAACTCTTGGCATTATGAAAGCACCTTCTATGGATAACAGACTCTGACTCAGCTGTGACTTGATTTATGTTTTTGATGAATTGCCTTTTGTATTGATGTCATTTTCTTTGGTTTATACATTTCTTCATTTGGTTTTGTATATATATTTTGTTCTTTAATAAAATTTCCCCTACTTTTCTTTGAGTGCCATGGGATCTTTTACTTCCACCTTGACAGTGACCAGAGATGGTCAGGCGGAACCTCAGTTTAACGTGCCATGCACATCACCAGTGCAGCCCCCCCACTCGTACTGCACTACAGTGTCAGTTATTGGTATTACTCCGAGTATCTGGTGTGGGGCTAAAACCCACAATCTTCCAATCTGCTGGTCCCAGTGGCAAGTGTGCTACCCACTGAGCTACTGACACTTAAATTCAATTATTAGTATTTGTAACTAATACCAATCCATATTTAGAGCCAGATTCACAAACCACTGCATACCCTCATATGGGTGCATAGTGGGTCAGGCAGATTTTGGTTGCATAGTGGGTCCGGCAGTGCATCAGAGTCCTGCTCCACACACACAGGGACCTCCATGCAACCCCAGCATCTGCTGCATCCCCCTTCTTTGTCTGATCCATGGCCAAATGCATCCCTGCATGCACATCTGGGTTGGGGCAGGCACAGGTGTATGTATTATTAGTGTAGTATCTACAGTCTAAACCTAAATGCCACATTGCAGAGTGCTGGCAGAGAGGGAGCAGGCTACAGAAGTGAATACCCTGCCATATCTGATCTGTGGCCCCTACTGCCAGTAGATACATCACGGGACAAATCTGTGTCACGTACATACTCGCCCCAGCCTTCTGAATTGTGATTGAGGGTTTGGGGTGCGTGTTGCCCATTTTTTTTATTTTTAAACTTTCAGAACACTTTAAAGGGTATGGCTGTCCTTGCAGTACATGTTTGCACCCCCTGCACCTCTGGTTCTCACTATCTCCAACCTGGCCAGCCCCTCCAAGGAGCCTTGGCTATGCCTCCCCCAAGCGGAGTCAGAGATAATGGGGAATATGCCCCTGAATTCTCAGGTTGCACCTGGCAGCCATTCCTGACAGAAATATGGGGCCTGGATGTACCAGGGAACTTTGTCTAGGGTGCCAGGGCCATTTTTTCCTCCTGGTGTCTCCCTTGGCTGTCAGCATTTGAGGGTCTCAATCGAGAGCAAACACAGCGGTGTGCAGCACGTTGAGTCCATCTGATGGATGCCCTTACCTGCTTGCCTTGGCTGTGCTCCCACCTACGGTCAGCAAGGTGGCAGCATTGCAGTGGAGACAGTGACCCTTCCTCCCCCGAGGAGGAGAGCATCCTCTGGGGTGCCCAATCCTGCCCCCCCCACCCCACCTGGTCCTCAACAACCCAGGCTCACTCCTGAATCCGGGTCAGCAGCATTGCAAGTGGTACTGCTAACTAGGGTTGCCACCTTTGGATGAGGCAAAAACCGGACCCTAAGCTCCGCCTCTAGCCCCACCCCTTTTCATGACTCATCATGCACTGTTCCCCTAATAAAAGGCAACACTTAAAGCAGCAGTGAAATAAAAATGTTAAGATACTGTACTGTGCCTGTTAAAGTTACTTTTCAAGGTTCTTCCTATTTATTTTTTTAGTTATTGATTGCTATTTGTTAACCAGATAAACATACAGAGATAAAAGAAATCTCATTTACAGATATGATCTGGGGGAGTAAGGGAAATACTCTAAATAGCATACAACAGTATACATACATTATATCTTTTTCTGCCTCCATTTTCTGTTCTTATCCACAGTACTAGTTCAAAGCCAAAGAAGTGATCATACTTTTTTCTTGTGGGAAAAAATAATTTAAAACATTTAAAAATGCCTAAATTCTGTTAGAGATGAAAATGTTTACCAGCAAATGAAAGTGGAGGACAACTGGCTCTGTTACTGTTACAAAAGGTGGGGACAGCTTTGCTGCTATGCCACTTTAAGGTGCAGTGGAAAGATTAGCTTAAGTAAGTGCTAATGGTGTTAATGGCCATAACTTTACACCTCCCACGGTGACTGCATTCACAAACAAAAGGCTACACTGACAACAGAACTTGATTGTAACCTGGACATGTAGCTGAAACAATGAATGATATGACAAAATGTGTTTCAGAAGTATGTGAGCACTCAAAATGGCTCAAAAACCTGACCAGCACAGAGCAAAATCGGACTACCTGATAGGGACCCTAAAAACCTGATCACCAGGTAAAAAACCTGACAGGTGGCAACCCTACTGCTAACACTGTGCTGACGGGCCAGCCAAGTACATTTTTAACTTGACTCAGTGTGCCTTTCTAGGCCACCTGCTTGTAATAAGAAAAATAAATTCAGGACTGTCCAAGTATCTTTTTTGGTTGCCTGCAGAAAATAATATTCTGAAGTGAGTCATATGTATGTCACGGCTCTCCCTTTGAATTTCTACAATGGTTTTAGACACTGGTTATAAATCTGCTCTGTCTCTTTAAATTCCTACAAAAGTATCTAATTATAAATCCCAGGAGGCCATGCTCCCTGACAATGGCCTTATCCCTTTGCACAGCTTGTGTGACTGCTTTGCTCCTTCCTTCCTGTACATTTGAATTAGCAGTAGTTGCACTTGCAGCAAACAGCAGACTGAATGGATTAGTTTTTTTCCCTTTGTTTCCACAGGCACAGTACAACTGCAGTGTTTACCTAGAAACATTTATATTTGTTTTTGTGCTCTGGCATTTTGTATACATCTCACAAAAAGAACTACAACTCAGCTCTTATTTTCTAACCGAAATGCCAAGTTCTGCAGTTTTCATGGAAACAGAATTTGTTGGCGGATATGGACCAACTGGTCCACCCAGTCTGCCCCGTTTTCCCATGCCTATACAGTCACCACAGATCCTACCTGATCTTCAGCTAACCCCCCTTTCTACCAAGATTCATTTGTGCCTATTCAATGCATGCTTGAGTCCCACTACTCTTTTTGTCCACACCTCCGCTGGAAGACTGTTCCAGGCATCCACCACTCTTTCAGTGAAGAAGTACTTACATAGAAACATAGAAGTTGACGGCAGAGAAGGACCGCAAGATCCATCCGGTCTGCCCATTTTTCTACGTTATGAATGCGCCATAGGCCTTTACTCTGTCAATGGCCTATCTAGTCATACTCATCTGTATTGCTCTCTTATGCCTATTCCATGCCTGTTTGAAGCCCTGCACTGTATTCATATCCATCATTTCCTAAGGTAGGCTGTTCCATGAATACACCACCCTTTCTGTGAAAAAGAACTTACTCACCGTACACCTTAATTTGTCTCCCTCGAATCTCATGCGGTGGCCTCTTGTCCTGCTGTTTTTCTTATATTAAAACGTTAGACTCTTTCACATTGTTAATGCCCTTAAGATATTTGAATATTTTGATCATATCACCTCTCTCCTTCCTTTGCTCTAGGGTATACATACTGAGCTCAGTTAATCTATCCTCATATGTTTTCTAATTCAGTGCCTGTACCATTTTGGGTGCCCTTCTCTGGACTGCCTCCATTTTGTTAATGTCACCTTTCTGACTTTTTCCTCTTGGGCTGCTTTGGCCTCCCCATGCCCTCTCTCATTTCTTTGGCCTCCTTTCTTACATCCCTTGTTACCTGCTTCTCAGGCTCTCCCACTTGGCTATTGTCTTGTATGTTTTGTTTCTTTTCTTTTTTAAATCATGCATTAATTTGCACTTATGCTTTGTAAATAATTGTATAATAATTGTTGCTAATCATGATGTACTGATTGTTTTTTTCAGCCTCGCTAATTAATTTTACTTTCCTATGTCACTTTTCTGTTCACCAATGATGTCTGTATATCCACTTTGTTCACAAATGATGTCTGTATCTCCACATGGCTTGTACTCATTGTATAACTTGTCACAACCTCTGTAACTGCTGCCTTTGTGGCCTGGGTCGTGCCTGAAAACGGTCCCCTGGATCAGTGCACTTACCTGGTTACCAAAGACTTAAATAAATAAATAAATAAAAATGTCCTTGTGCAGGTGCGGCCTCCAGTACTGCACGCAGTACTTATTCACATTCCTCCTATATACACCCAGTCCAGCTTCACTGCATGCCCCCTCAGTTCTTGTGCACTTTCTGTTTAGAAAAGCATGCCCCTCCTGTACCTTAGTCCACCCCATGAGGCATCGATAGAGCTTCATTGAGGGTATCTCATGCATCAGGCCACACCTATGGAACTTATAGATGCCAGGCACTAGGACCACATGAAAATTTTTTTAGCTAGCAGTCTACAAGGGGCCACCCACGACAACATCAGATGCAGCGATGTCCCTCCCATATAAATGTAGGTTGCCCCAGCATGACCTCAGTTCTTTTCCCACCATCAACCTTTGTGTGTCGCACTCCACACAGACACCACCGCTTCAGTCACCTGCCAGACTTACTACTTACCTTTCTTTTCTCACCTTAGTTTTAGTAATCACTTTATCTTAAAGTGATTTCAGAGTTTTTTTTTCTGTTTATGCCTAATGATCCTGAGAAACTTCAGCTTCTGTGAGTGTGGCCAGAAGATCGTTGATAAGGACGACCACGACACCTTCGTCTGCTGCCTAGACCCAGACCACAACATTAAGGCCTGTGAGGTCTGCCGCGGATTCAACCAAGCCACCTGGCAGCGCCATCAGAAGGCCCTTGAAAACTCCCTCTTGCAACAGAAGGTTGCCCAAATGAAAAAGGAGCTCAAGACCAGAAGCTCCTCTGCCTCCCTGGCACCATCCAGTGGCTCCCACTCCTCTAAGGCTTGGCACAAGTCAGCTGGGCAGTACAAACACCGGGACAAGGACCAGGGTAAAGGGTGGGCCTCCCAGTCTCATTAACAGTCGCCGCTTTGGGTATCGGCCGTGGCAGGGTCATCGTCCATCTCTGCTGTGGCCCCTGCTGCCACTCACACCCCATCTTCCATGGGGTCAGCATTGGCAGTGCTCCTTGGCATTGGGCTTCCAGACCAAGAGCTTTGCCAGCTCAGAGTTGACTGGCAGCGTCGCATCGTTATCGGGGTTACCTCCTCCCCTGGCTATGTCCTCCACCTGTTCGTCAGCCTCTTTCTTGACGTTGGGATCTCCACCTCCTCCATCATCGCCTCAGGCTACCACATCGTATGTGGGGCCTCAGCCTCCACTCCCAGGCCGAACCATCAATGTTGGGGCCTTGTCCCCTTCTGTTGATACCGGAGATCTACTGCCACCACCGGGACCTCAGGCTTCTCCCTGGCACAGCCAGGCATTTTGACACTGCCTGTTATCGATGTCTCGGCCATGCTATATTCCTTTTGGGAGTTTATGCACCGTCTTCCTCTTCCGCTTGGAGTCAGATGATGCTGGGACCTTCCAGGCCTGCTTTCACACCTCCACTTTTGACGGCACCACATTCAGTTCATCCTCATTCTTCATCACCCTTGGTGCCCATCTCAGAATGTGGTGATGAGGACAAATACCACCCTGACCTCCTCCCCAATAATGAAGGGGATCTGGGTAATGGGGCTGCTAGCACCCTCCCCCCCCACAGTCTGACTCTGATGTGTCTTCCGGGGGTGAAGACTCAACCATCTTTACCCCAAGGTACCACCTGATGACCTTTCTTTCATCGCTGTGATGAGACAGCTGCAAATGGTGGGGATCGACACCAAGGAGGAGGATGTCACCAGGAGGAATCTGACGGACTACTTAGAATTACCAGATTCTCCTCCACTTATTATCCCTCCCCTCATACCAGTCTTCAAAGATGCCACTCTGACTGCCTGGTACAGGCCCAACTTAGTGCCTACCATGCCTAGGAAGGTGGACAAATTGTACCAGGCTCCCTCAGAGCTAGACGGCAGATCACAGAGGACGATATCAGGAATTTATTCCTCATCCCCTCAAAATTTGCCCTGTGGGGTACCACAGGGTTCTTTGCTTTCTCCCATGTTGTTTGCAGTCTACATGCTACCACTGGAGGTCATTATAAGGTGGTACAGGTTGAGTTTTCACTGCTATGTAGATGATTCTCAACTGTAAATATCCTATGCACCCGGCCAGGAATTTGATAGTGTCTTGGTGTTTAACAACTACCTACTGGAGATACAGAACTGGATGAGTGCCAGCTGGCTGAGGCTAAACCTGGAGAAAACCAAGGTGTTGGTTGTGGACCCTGATCTGAGGATGGTCAGGTCATGGGCAGGAAAACCTTCCAGGCTAAAACTTGGGGGGAGCCTGCTCAATGCTTCGAACCGGGTGTGCAACCTGGGTGTGGTATTTGATGAAAGTTTGACCATGAAGGCTCAGGTGTCAGCCGTAGTCAAATCCACCTTCTACCATCTCTGAAATATTGCTAGGGTGAAGCATCTGGTTCCGTCCAAGGATCTGACTACAATGGTCCAGGTCCACACCTCTGTCACCACTCGACTTGACTACTGCAGTGCCCTTTACCTACGACTACCAGGAGTGGATATTCACTGACTTACAGCTAGTGCAGAATGCGACTGTCAGGTTGTTAACTGGAACCCCTAGATCCAGTCATATAACACCCATGCTGCGTGAACTGCACTGGCTGCCTATACAATGGCGAATCATTTTCAAGGTCACATTGCTGACCTATAAAGCCTTACAAGGGCAGGGACCCCAATACCTGCAAGACCTCTTATCTCCCTACCGTCCCTCCTGCTCACTCCGATCCTCTGACAAGGGATTGCTAGAGATTCCCAGAGTATATCTGAAGACATTTGGTGTAATATCTTTTGCCTTTATGGCCCCTACTCTGTGGAATTCTCTACCTCGTCAGATACGTGAGAGCCTGACTTGGGAAGGGTTTAAAAACTGTCTTAAAACATATCTTTTTAAAAACACATTTTTAGGAACATTATATTTTAGGATTTTGTGTTGTTTAATTGGATTATGGTTGTCATTTTTAAATATTTTATTTATTGTTTTTTGATTACTTTGTAAGGACGCCCTAAGTACTGGAAGGGTGCTTTTGATAAATAAAATTTTACTTACTTACTTACTACTTACTCAGGGGAATCTTACTTTGCTGAAACACCTGAGACAGACTCAGTGGTGGTAAATGCTGCCAACGACAGGACCAAGAAGCCTAAGCATCTCAGCTCTCTGCCCCCGATAAGGAGCCCAGAAAGCTGGGAAAGAGGACCTTTGCCTCAGCTAGGCTGGCCATTAGAGTCTTGAACTATGTTGCCCACATGGTTAAATTTTTGAATACCCCTTGGAAGTAGGCCAAGGCTGCTGCTGAGGCCATCCTGGAGGGTCTCCAGAGGCAGTATCTGCTTAAGGCCCTCCAGTCTGGGCCGACGTTAGCAGGCACCTTATGAGGTCCACCTATGATGCTGCCTATGATTTAGCTAGGGCAGCAGAAGTGGACATCTGTTTGAGAAGGCATTCTTGGCTTACTGTATTGGGCTTTGCCACAGACGTGCAACAATCCATCTGGAATGCCCCCTTTAGAGGCTACAGGTCTTCGAGGCAGATGTGCAAGACATCTTTTCTGACCTGCAGGCCTCAGGTAGGACTCTGCAATCCATTCATACCTCTTTACCACACCCGGCCTAAAAGAGGCCAGAGGGTGCCCTTTCGTTAGGTCTTCCATAAGTCCAAGCAGGTCTCTAGACCCCAGGGCAAGTGCCGGGCAGCTACGGCCCTCCCTGCCCCTACCTCTACCACTGGGAAGGCCCCCAGAGGAGGTGGTGTGGCCTCGGCTGCAGGGGATACTTCAGAATGACTCCTTGTCAGACCTCCAGCATTGCAAGAGGCAGTGGTAGGGGGACATTTCTCCCTCCACCTGGATCAGTGGAGGGAAAGCACAACAGTTGTCTAGGTCCTGCAACTCACAGCACAAGGCTATGCTCTAGAACTTCTGGAATGTCCTCCATATCAACCTCCATTTCATTCAAGCTACCCCTTCAGACCACAGCCCAGTGCTGCTGGATGAAATTCGCATGCTACTGCAAAAAAGGGCTATCAAACCTGTTCCCCCAGATCAGAGGAACAGGGTGTTCAATTTCTCCTTCTTTCTAGTTCCCAAATTCACAGGGGATTTGCAGCCCATCCTAGATCTGAAGAATCTAAATTTCTATATCCAGTACAAGAAGTTCAGGATGATGACACTGCATGGTCTGCTGCCACTGCTGCACCAGGGAGACTGGATATGCTCCCACGACATGCAGGATGCATACCTGCATACCAAGGTGTGTGCTCCCCACTGGCAGTACCTCCGGTTCCAGTTCTGGGGGAGCACTACCAGTTCCGAGCATTGCCCTTTGACTTGTCTTCTGCGCCTTGGGTCTTTACCAAACACTTGGCGGTGGTAGCAGCTGCCCTCAGGAGGGAGGAGCTGTACATCTTCCCCTAGCTGGATGACTGGCTGCTCAAGGTACAGGCCAGGGAGCTACTGCTCCAGACCCTGGAATGTGCAAGGCACCTGCTCCAAGCTCTGGAAATCATGGTCAATCTGCCCAAGTGAGTCCTGACCCCTGGGGCAGTTTTGGACACTGCTCAGGGACTCTCTTTCCTGCCACAGGACAGGGTAGTCTGCCTGATGGCCCAGGCCCAGCTGCTTTACAAGAGCAGATATGTCACGGCCAGAACCATCCTCAAGCTCTTAGGCCTGATGGCTGCAGCAATTATCACAGTGCCTTTAGCCAGGCTCTATATGCAGATCCCAGTTCCATGTCATAACGGCAATCCACCAACCCAGCGGGTGCTGTTACAGCCAGTGTACGTGCCGAAAGAAAAGCAGCTGATGTACACCCCAGCGAGAACACAACAACATCGAGTTAAAAAGCATAAATTATATTTATGGGGGGGCAACAACCCGGGGGATGCATGTCAGTGAGGGAGAGACACTTGCAAAAAAATTCCGCTCGTGGAAAACACAAAAAAGTATACCCCTCCCCAACCCAAAACCCTTAACCTACTGCACTGTAACCAGACAACCTCACCACCACACAACACAGCTAGCTCGGCAGTACCACATCGCACTACCTCCCACATCCTTTCTTCCTTATCCCTCCCCTTCCGGGTGACATCCTAGATCGTCACTCTTCTTCCCTTGCTAATCTGTATCCTCCCTCTTCCTTCCTCACTACCCTTCCAGGGTAGCTCACATAATGGGTGCTGAAACTGAGTCGCTCATATCAGAGTTGCTTAATTTCAGTTACCCATATCACAGGATACCGCGGATCCCCCAGTGAACATTGAGGGTCCAGTGGGACCAGCGCACCAACAACCTAGAACAAGTCCTAGTCGCCTCTCCAGTCAAGAGGTGCTACTATGGTGGATGGAACTCTGCAACCTGTTGAGAGAGATGCCCTTCTTAATTTCTTCCCTTCAACAGATCCTCGCCATCGATGCCTCAGGTTGGGCTGGGGGCCCATTTGGGGCCTCACCAGACCAAGGGGATCTGGTCCACAGTAGAGACTGCCCTCCACATCAGTGTCCTAGAAATGAGGGCCATCCTGTATGCTTTACAAGCCTTCCAGGCCCATCTGTCCCCGGGTCATCTGCTGATGCAGATGGACAACATCAGTGTAGTGCACTACATCAACACACAAGGGGGGGCTCATTCATATCCTCTGTGTCAGGAAGCAATGAGGGTCTGGTACTGTGCTCTAGAACATGGCCTAGAACATTTGTCTGTCCATGTTCCAGGTGTCCAAAATGTCCTGGCAGACAGGCTTAGCTGGTCGCAGTCTCAGACGCATGAGTGGGAGCTGCTGACCTCAGTCATAGAACACCTGTTTGACAGATGGGGTCATCCAGAATTGGATTTTTTTGTGTCCCCACTCAATGCAAAAGTGCCGTGTTTCTGCTTGCTCGCTCCACTGCCTGGAGTTTTCTGGTGGGACATGTCCCTCTCTTGGAAAGGGAGGTTCCTCTATGCCTTCTCTCCCTTTCCTCTAATTCAAAGGGTACTAATCAAGCTCCAGATTGGGGGGGCCCACTCTGATCTTTATTGCCCCCTTCTGGCCTAGTCAGATCTGGTTCCCCTTACTGCAGCAGTTGGCGGTGGAACCTCCAGTACCCCTACCCCTGTACAAAGGCCTGCTATCACAGGAGCAGGGCACTCTGGTTCATATAGACCTCAAGTCACTACACCGCTATGCATGGCACCTGAAGACATAGCCATGGCTTGCTTTGGAGTATCCCAAAAAGTGGCCAGTGTCCTGCTGGCTGCCCCAAAGCCTTCCTCCAGGGCAACTTATTCCATGAAGTGGAAGCCCTTTGCTGTATGGGTAGTTTCCCATCATTAGGACTTGCAATACTCCTCCGTTAAGTTGCACCTGTCAGTCATTTCTGCTTTTCATGTGCCTGTCGAAGGCCATACGGTGGCACAACTAGAGATGTCCTGTACATTTCTGAGAGGAATTCTTCATCTGAAGCCTCCCACCCACAAGCCAGTCCAGCCTGGGACTTAAAATTTTGTGTTGAAGAAACTTACTTTGATTCCTTTTGAGCCAGCCATGACATGCGAGCTGCGCTTTGTTAAAGCATTATTTTGAGTTGACATTACTTTGGCTCGAAGGATTTCCGAGCTGAAGGCTCTGATGTGTGAACCTCCTTATCTGATTTTTCACAAATCCTGTATGAATCCAAAGTTCCTCTCTAAGGGGTGTCTGAGTTTATTTTAAATCAAACCATCCACCTGCTGGTTTATTATCCTGAGCATGCCAATCCAGGGGAAGGATATGTACATAACATTTTGCATTACTGTACACACCATGTGAAGGATTGCAGGAAGTCCTCCCAGCTGTTGGTTTCTTTTGCCACTAGGAAGGAGAGCATACCAGTTTCTAAACAGTGCTTGTCCAAATGGTTGGCCAATTGTTTTACTTTTTGTTATAGGAAGTAAAGTAAGGAACTTCCTGGTGTTGTTCATGGTCATTCAGCCCGAGGTATGGCTACTTCCGTTTCCTGTTTCAGCTGAAGAGATAGGTGCCGTTGCCACCTGGAGCATAATCCGCACCTTCATTATACACTACAGTCTGGACATTGCTTCGAGGAGACAGGCAGGCTTCGCTGTCTTAGACCTATGACCTCCAGCCACCCAGAATGTCCCTGCTTGTGACTCATTCCACAGGTGTCGTCTGATGCAAGAGATACCCTCTATGAAGATAGTACAGTTATGTAAAAACCTACCATTACAGCAGATCTTCGAGAGGATCTCTTGCATCAGGCCATGCTGTCCCACCCTCCACCTCCCTTGACTTTCAAGCTTTTCTCTGTCTGTCTCCCTTTCTCCAGGACAGTTCACCTTGTGTTTCACCTCTCCTTCTGGCAGGCACCTGTGGCCCCCTCAGTTCCCTGGCCGGTGATCCTCTGTATGTAGTCTCCGACAAGAAAAGAACTGAGGAGGGTGCAGAGCTATCCACGTCTATGTGGGAGGGACTTTGCTGCATGTGACATTGTCGTGGGAGGCCCCTTGTAAACTGCTAGCTAGAAACGTTTTTGTGTGGTCCTAGTTTATTTAGTTTATTTATTTAAATGTTTCACCAGGAAGGTATGCTGAGCAAATTGCTTGTTTCCAGATGCGTCCTGGGGAAAGGAGATATACAGATTCCATAAGATAAGACTGCAGCATATATACAGGTAGAACAGATTATACATCTATTACAAATAACATATATACAACATTATTATAAACCACAAGGTAGCATAGTATTTACAGTAATGACATTATGTTCAGGATTAGGTTGAGAGTGAGATAATTGTATACATGCGTATAGTATGGCAAATAAACTCAGTTTACAGGTTAACAGGCTAGGCACTCAATAATGGGCAGTAGATAGCAGTAATGGATAGATGCCAACAGAAGCAGTGGAATAGGAAATGTGCAGGAACATCAAGTTGGGGGGGGCATAGAGGAGAAAACATAGTATGGCAAACATATTATTAAAGCTTGGTGAAAGATAGCAGTGGATAAGAGATTAACCAGGGTAGCAGGGTAAGAATATATTTGGAGTGGTTAATGGGCAAGAAGGAGGGGTGGAGGAACAATGGGGAATAATCAAAACAGCCATTGCAGAGGCAACAAGCCTTTGTGTGAAGCAAATCGATAAAACAAAATGAAGGGAAAAAAACATCACGGTTCTCAAAAGAGGTGGCGGGGTGGTTAAGGAGAAAAGGATAGCATTCAGGAAATATAAGGAAACACAGAAGAAGCAGGACAGAGAACTTTATCAGTTAAAGCAGAAGGAGGCAGGGAAGGTAGTCAGAATAGCAAAGGCACAAACTGAGGAAAAGATAGCCAACTCTGGTAAGAAGGGGGATAAAACCTTTTATAGGTACATTAGGGAGCGAAGAAAGACCAAGTGAGGGATACAGAGATTTAATAAAGGGGAAGGAATGTGGGCAGAGGATGACAGTGAAAAAGCAGGGATCCTGAACGAATATTTCTGCTCAGTATTCACAACAGATGAGATGGGGAGGTGCCTAAACCAAACAAGGCAGAAACTCTGAATAGGGGGTCGATACCAGTCCATTCACAGAAGAAAGGGATTTGAAAGAACTGTTGAAAATGAGGGTGGACAAAGCAATGGGGCCTGATGGGATTCGCCCAAGAATACTAAAAGAACTAAGTGTAGAACTAGTAACACCACTGACTACTCTCTTTAACAAATCATGGGAGGATGGAGTGGTACCTGAGGACTGGAGGAGGGCAATGTGATTCCACTTCACAAAAGTGGGAGCAGGGCAGAGGCAGGAAACTACAGACCAGTTAGTTTGACTTCAGTGGTAGGGAAAATGATGGAATCACTTCTGAAGGAAAGAAGTGTTGAGTACCTAGAGGCCAGTGGGGCACAGGACCCAAGGCAGCATGGTTTCACAGCAGGAAGGTCATGTCAGATGAACCTAATAGATTTCTTTGACTGGGTGACCAAAGTAGTAGACCAGGGAGGGGCTGTGGATATGGCCTACCTAGATTTTAGTAAGGCATTCGACATAGTCTCACACAAAAGAATAATATACAAGTTAGCCAGCCTTGGAGTGGGTCCCAAGGTGGTAGCCTGGATAAAAAACTGGCTGGACAACAGGACGCAAAGGGTAATAGTAAACGGAGTCCACAGTGAAGAAAGGAGGATAACTAGCGGGGTACCGCAAGGTTCGGTACTGGGACTGGTCCTCTTTAAAGTCTTTATAAGTAACATTGGAGAGCACCTGCAAAGAAAGGAATGCCTCTTTGCAGATGACACAAAGATATGCAGCAGGGTTGATACACAAGGTGGGGTGGAAAGAATGAAAAGGGACTTGGCAAGGTTAGAGGAATGGTCAAATATGTGGCAGCTCAGATTCAATGCAAAGAAGTGCAAGGTAATGCATCTGAGAAACAAAAACCCAAGGGAAGAGTACACAATGGGGGTGAGTTAATAACAACAACAAAAATCGAAAGAGACCTAGGAGTAATTATATCAGATGACCTAAAGGTGGACAAGCAATGTGAGAAGGCAGTAAGGAAGGCTGGGGGATACTGGGATGCGTAGGGGAGGCATCAACAGTAGAAAACAGGAAGTTGTTATCCCTCTCTACAGACAGTTAGTGAGACCCCATCGCAAAAGACATAGACAGAGTGGAGGCTGTTCAGAGGAGGGCAACAAAATGATGCAAGGTCTGCACAGAAGACATACGAGGAGAGACTAAAGCAGCTAATATACCCTTGAGGAAAGGAGGAGGGGGACATGATAGAAACTTCAAGTGTCTCAAGGAATTAACAAGGTACAAGAGGTAGTATCTTTCAGAAGAAGAGATGTGCAAGAACAAGGGGCACAATTTGAAGATGGAGGGACGACTCAGAGGTAATGTTAGAAAGTATTTTTTCACGAGAGAGTTGTGGATGTATGGAACGGCCTTCCTGAGGAGGTTGTGGAGTCAAAAACAGTGGTGGAATTCAAACATGCATGGGACAGTCATAAGGCAATTCTAGGGGGCAGGGGTAGGAAGAAGTAGGCTGCTGGTTAACTAGGATCTGCAACTTATCCATCAGGTAGGGAAATGGGCAGACTGGGTGGGCCAAGCGGTCCTTATCTGCCGTCAAATTCTATGTTTCTATATGTTTTGTATTATTGCTGATTGGTCGGTCTAAGTAGTATTACGCAGGTGAAGTTGCGTAGCAGGTCCAGTTAAGAGTTTGTAGGTACAATGTTATAGTACAGTATGTCATGTTATTACAAAGTTGATATTGAAGTCTGTCTGCCTAGCTGTATGATGGTTATTTCTAAGCCACCTAGCACCTACACTCTCACCCATTTGGGCTGCTCTATTCTGGGTCACTGTACTCGAGCACTGGGTGAGTGCTGTTCTGCAACCATTTAATAGGTAGGTATTTCTGTGGTCTCAATTTTAAATCCTCATACTAGAGACTACATTCCACAGTGGTGGTGGTGATTGTTGGGGGGGTGATCTCCTTGGGAAGTCCTGGTACAATCTGTGTTCCAGGCCACTGTATCCATCATGGATAGGTGGGCTTTGTGTGCAGTCGTTCCCTCCCTTTTCTTACCACTGTACTTGTGAGGGTCTTCTGAGGTAATATCTTGCTGCTGTTCCTCTAACTTGGTTACTTCCAGCCTGTATGAAACTACCTTTCTGGAGTGATTTGTTCTGCACACCACACACCATGAGGGTTCCCCTAGCCTTTTCTCAGGCTTGGCATTGCTTCACTTTACAGGGCTTCTGGTCAGCAGTCCAGGCCTTAGTGAAATTCATGTTTTAGGATCCTCTCAGCATTTCTGAAGGGCAGCTTGTCTCCCTCAAGTGTTACAAGCCTCTGGCATTCTTCCCTTAGTGTCTCGACAGCCTGACAGTTAAGTGCTAATCATTCCCTGTCCACCTGTGATGGTGTCCTACAGATGCTGTTCTTCTGGGGCCTGGTACAAATGTTATACTGAAATCCAGTTACAACCTGGTTCTTCTCCTAGCTTCAGTGCAGCCAGAGACCCCACTCCCATCAGTGTCTGCGCATGCCCTTTCCTAAGCCATTGACTTGGTCAGTGCACGCAGAGATGCTGGTTGTTCGGTGAGCTGTAGTGTTATAAAAAATAGAACCATGCTGCTCACGCTGCTCACTTCAACCAATCACAAGCTACTGTGGCAATATTTTTGCTCATGAGTCCAGAGAAAGCAAAAATATTGCAAATATTTGAAAGAAGTTATCTTTAAAAGTAAATAAATGGGAAGTAAATGCAAATCTAGGAGCTTTCATTATTACTTCTTCGCATTGTTATTGCATTGGGGAATGGAGGAGTAGGAGTTTGAAGAAGGTTGTGCAATGGCTACTTAAAGTCTGTTTTTGAGTGTGGATAGGAAGGATAGGAATATAAAAAGCAGTTGCTCAATATATCTAAATGTGTGCAACAAAGGAGGTAAGGGAAATAAAGAAAATGTTTTGCACTGATAGAGGAGGGAGAGGGGAGACTTGGGGGAGTGTTTGGTATCCTGCATCTGGAAGGGTGGGGGGTCGCTGGTGGGCAACGACAGCAATGAGTAGGGTGGTAGGCTGCAACAACTGCAGTGCACCAATCTTTCTAAAAATTGCCTGGAGTGTGGGAGGATGTCTAGTGTGCAACCACATAGAAAAACTTAGGAGATTGAGGGTCTGCAGGAGGAACTAAGACAGGCAAGGCAGATTGGGGGTGGGTTTAGCCCAATACTGGAGGAAGGAAGAAGGGGAGATGAGGGAGGGTGATTTAAGCCAACAGTGGTGAGGAGAGGGTCAGAAGAAGGGAAGCAGAGACAAAGGGGCCCAGGCCAGGAAGAACGATTGCCGGGGAAACCAGGTCAGGAGACAAAAGACAAATGGAAGGAGGAGATAGGGACTTGTGAGGGGAGGCGAAGAAGTGGCAAAGTCATGGAGTGGAAAGGAGAGAACAGGTTACTATGAAGAGAGAGGGAGCAGGCATTTGTGAAGGGCCTTCAGAAAATAGTTGTGCTCTGCTAGAGAGGAAGAAGGTGGAGGAGGGAAATGATGAAATTAGAGGAGTAATTGATAAATGCCTGGACCAAACTGGAGCAGGGGGAAGTTCTGCTGGGAGAATTGCAACAGGGATGAAAGGAGGAAATAATGTGCAGAAGGGAGAAGAGGAGCTGGAAATGAGAGAGGGAGATGAATGGAAGGAAGCAGGGAGTAAGAGGGGTGGAATCTTAGTGTTGGGCGACTCAATACTAAGAGGAGTTAGGTGGGGTAGCAAGGGGGAGAGGCATAGTCGCATTTGGGTGGAGGCCATGCCAGGAATGACAGCAGAAAGGGTGGGACAGTCTGTTCTGAAATATGCTAGAAGGGGTAGGGACAAGCCACATTTAATTATACATCTTGGGACAAACGACCTGGCTGACAAGCCAGTAGATACAGTCAGAGGAGGTTTAAGGAACTAGCACAATTATGTGAGGGGCGGGAAGATCAGTAACTTTTCAGAGATACTACCGTGCCAAAGCAAGCCAACAAGAAAGCTGAGAATAGAGGAATTTAACGGATGGCTAAGAACCTGGTGTTGTGCTAAAGGATATGGGCTGTTGGGGGGTGGGGAGGGACCTGGGAGGACAGTAGTCTCTATGCAAGGACAGACTACACTTGAGTGAGGAAGGAAAAGTGTTGAAACAGAGGATGGAGCAGTACATAGAGGAAGTTGGTAATTTAAACTAGGAGTGGGGGTGGCATTTGGGGAAGAGATATGCAGAGACCACAGGTTGGGAAACCATATGAGCTTAACCCCCATAACAGTGACAAAGGACAAATGGCAAGTACTGTTGGTGATGCTAGGAAAGGAGGACAGGATGGGAGGGGGAGAAAAGGGTGGAAGGTGGTTATCTTTAATGCTAGGAGCCTTGGGAGGAAAACTGCAGGTTTACAGGTTCTCATGGCAGAGGGAGAGGTGGACATTGCAGCCATCACGGAAATATGGGCCACCCAATACAATGACTGGCTGTACCAGGGTACAGGTTATTTCGTAGAGACAGGGTGATTGGGAAAGGAGGGGGGTGGCACTATATGTGAAGGAAGGACTGAAGTGTGTAAGGGAGGAAGTGGAGCGAGGGTGAGTGAGGTCACTTTAGATGCAAATCCAGGATTCCAAGAATAGGATTCTTAGAATGGGAGTGGTGTACAGGCCACCATCTCAGACGGAGGAGTTAGACAGGGAACTAGCGGGACAGATCAGGAGGACCTGCGAGAAGGGTAGTGTGGTGATTGTGGGGACTTCAACATGCCAGGAGTGGACTGGAGCACCCCAACAACCAGGAACAGAAGGGAGCAGGTACTGCTGGATGCCTTCAGGACAGCTTTCTGCTGCAAATGGTCAGTGAACCAACCAGGTTGGGAATACCCTTGACCTTGTGCTGGCAAATGGGGACTTTGTGAGAGAACTTACAGTGGAAGAACCGCTGTCAGGGAGTGACCACCACTCAGTATGGCTCATGTTGGATATGGGCAAGGAAGGAGTGGAATCTGGCACAACAGTGCTGGACTTCAGGAGGGCCGACTTTGGGAGGATGGGGGAAGTGGTAAAAGGGTACCTTGCCAGAATTCAACCCAGTATGGACACTAACCAGAGGTGGGAGCTCATAAAGCTGGGGATAGTGGAGGCAACCAAAACCTGCTGCAAAGCCCAGAGCAAGAAGGCTAGGGCTAAGAAACCGATCTGGTTGAGCAGTGGGGTCATGGAAAGGTAAGGAGGAAAAGAGCTGCCTTTAGGAAGTACAAGAAAGCAGGGGGGACAGGGAGGAGTACTTGACAGAATCGAAGGAGGTGACAAGGGCAGTAAGGGGAGCCAAAGCATCTACGGAACTCAGGCTGGCACAAGGCATTAAGAAGGGGGAGAAGGACTTCTTTAAGTACATCAGGGAGAAAAGGAGCTGTAAGGACCACATAGTAAGGATTAGGAAGGAGGGGGGTTGGGTGGAAGCAGGGTGCGATAAGGCGGAAGCACTAAATGAGTACTTCTGCTCAGTATTTACTAAAGAGAAGAGGGGGGTGACACCCAAGGTGGGAGAAATGGCAGAAGCAGGGGGGAAAGTGGTGACAGATGGGGAAATCATGGAAAGCAGAGTTCGAGAGGGTTTGAAGGCACTGAGGGTGGACCAGGCGCCAGGCCCAGGTGGCATCCACCCCAGGGTACTGAAAGAGCTGGCAGAGGTCCTTGCAGGACCTTTGGTAGACCTATTTAATGCCTCACTACATTCGGGGTGTGTACCTCAGGACTGGAGGATGGCTCATGTGGTGCCCCTCCACAAGAGTGGCCCAAGGATGAACCGGGAAACTACAGACCAGTGAGCCTCACATCCATCGTGGGTAAGCTAATGGAGACTATCCTGAAGGGAGGCTGGTGGCCTCCTAGAGGCCAAAGGACTACAGGACAGCAGACAGCATGGCTTTCATACGTGGCAGATCCTGCCAAACCAACCTGGTCGGAGTTCTGTGACTGGGTAACTAGGCAACTGGACAGGGGCCATGCAGTGGATGTCCTGTATCTGGACTTCAGTAAGGCATTCGACTCAGTGCCACATGGAAGGCTGGGAAGGAAGTTAGTAGGCACAGGGGCGGGTTCAAAGCTGGTGAGATGGGTAGGAAACTGGCTGCAGGGAAGGCAACAGAGGGTGGTGGTGGGTGGGGAGCTCTCACACCCAAGGGCAGTGATGAGCGGTGTTCCACAGGGCTCGGTGTTGGGACCAGTGTTGTTTGGGATATTCATTGCAGACATATCATGGGACATCAAGAGCAAGATCAGTCTGTTTGCTGATGATACCAAGGTAGGCGCAGTGGTGGATGACCTAGGGCGATGGCAGGGTTTGCAGGATGATCTGGCAAAGCTTGAAACCTGGTCAGACACCTGGCAACTGAGCTTTAATGCCAAAAGTGCAAGGTGCTGCATTTTGGGATGAAGAACCCAGGAGGAGTTACCAGCTAGGGAAGTGCAGCTAGCCCAGACAGAGGAGGAGAAGGATCTGGGTGTGCTCATTACAGGGTCAATGAACAACTTGGCACAATGTAGGAAGGCAGCTGCAAGGCCAACAAAATGCTGGGTTGTATTGCAAGGGTATAGCCTCGAGGAGGGAGGAGGTGATTCTGCCACTGTATAGGTCATTAGTTAGACCACACCTGGAGTACTGCGTGCAGTACTGGCGTCCGTATCTGAAGAGGGACATTAAGTTACTGGAGGGGGTGCAGCGCAGAGCAACAAAGATGATCAAGGGGCTGGGGGACTTATCATACGAGAGGAGGTTGAAGGAGTTGTACTCACTGGAGGAGAGGAGAGACAGGGGTGACATGATTGAAACCTTTAAATACATGAAAGGAATAAACAAGACAGGTACAGAGGGGCAGTTCAAAGTAAGGGAGGGGAGGGACACCAGGGCCATGATATGAGACTGGAGCGAGGAAGGTTCAGGAGGAGATGAGGAGACACTTTTACAGAGAGGTGGTGGCTGGGTGGAATCGTTACCTGCTGAAGTGGTATGCAGTAGAACAATGGACTGCTTCAAAGCGAGGATGGACAGGACAAGGGGAGGGTTAATAAAGGGAAGGGTGGAAGGGAGGGGCAGCTGCAGGATAAAGGGGTGCTAGCTGCACATTTGAACCAGACTTGATAGACCTCTAGGCCTTTATCTGCTGGCAAATTTAAATTGTTCGTATATATATATATATATATATATATATATATATATATATATATATATATATACATATATACATACATACATATATTATAGTGGTGCAGTCATGCCACTGTAGTTAGGTTCAGCTGTCAGTTACATACTGAAGTCAAAAGTTTGGATGTTAATAACTTTGGACCCGTTCAATGGATTTGCCTGAAATTTGGTACGTACAGTGGGGCATGGTAGATCTCTTGATTTGCCAAATTGTGTTTTGGTTGGACTTATGGTCTTTGTGTACGAAAGCACTGAAAAATGCAAAATTATCTGTTTTTGGAGGCACCTTTTGGGATTCTGGATGTGGTCCTGCATGGCCGATCTTCCTGGACATAAAGTCTCCACCACTTATTCACACTAATGGGATCTATGTCGGAGGCGCTAGGACCCAGTGGGAGGAAACATTTTGCAGGAGGGCCGGCACCAGAGATGGAGCTGCGAGGAGCGGCGCCACGAGCCTCTGCTCCTATGGCAATGACTATCTCGGCGTCGATCCTCCAACTGTCTCAGTTCCTTTTTTCCTGCCGTCAAGTGCACTTCAGTGACGACATCGCTCGCCCGCCAGGAGTCAAACTTCAAACTAGCAGCATAGTTTTCCGTTTTTTATTTTGTAGTATTTTTCGAATAAAATACCGCTTACGATAATTATTCTTATTAAAGAAAGAGGTCTCAGCCTACAGTGAGGGAGTCGACCGTGAGCGGGTCAGGTGATGGTAGGGAGACTTCGTATGAAAGCTGTTCAGTCAGCCAGGCTGGGTCCGATTCGCCGCCTTCTCTGGAAGGGGGGGGTCTAACAATGGACGGTCCAGTGCCCGAGCGGAAGGGCGGTCCCCCTGGAAGCATAAAAGAAAACGGTCGCATTCTCGGCACCGTTCCGCCTCAAGCTCTTCTTCAACCCATAGGTCAAGAAAAGGAAGGCATCACTCGAGGTCGCCTTAAGATGATATAACGGCTTACCCCATTCTCAGAATATCTACACATCTGACCTTATTTACAGATGGAATGGGGTGAATGTTAGGCTTGAGGAGCCCAAAGCACACCTCACACCTGCTCTCCTGCCTGGTTTGGAAGGGTGGGATGTTAGGGTTGGAAACCCTAACGTCTCATTTCCCAACTTCTGTTGCTTTGACTGTAACTGAAGCATTAACAACTTTTTTTGCAACATATATATCTATATACACATGTATCAGTAGTGCCACTATAGTTAGGGTTGAGCAGGGGTTTCTATGTTAAACCTCAAACTTTGTACTTTAATATCTCTACAACCGTTCAATGGATTTGCATGAAATTTTGCATGCGTGATCTCGGGGGTTAGATCTTTGATGTGCCAAGTTTCGTTTTGGTTAGATGTGTGGATTCCGAGATGCTGATAGCGAAAAAAAGTAAAAAAAACTGTTTTTTGTTGGGCTTTTTTTTTGTCACCCCTAACGCCCAGATGGTTTAGAATTTTGGTATGAAATATTTAGGGCAGAAAGGGCCTTGCCCACAGATGTGCCTTTCGCTGATTTGGTGAAAAAAAATGAATCTGTTCCAAAGTTATTAAATTTTTTAATTTCAGTTCTGAAGCATACTCAGCATCGTCTTTTCGATAGCTGCTTGGAATGAAAAAATAATTTGGTCCATACGAAAAAGGATCATTTTTCATATGGGGTCATCCTTTTTCATGAGAAAAAAATCCTTTTTCATATAGGTGCCATCTTGTTTCTGTTTTTTAAAAAAAATCAGAACCCACAAAAACGACATCCTGCAGAGACACCAACATATATCTTGGTAATCAGGACCCTGTTAGGTGGTTTCTGCACTTGACTGTTGGAAAAATGACCCCAATTTTTTTTTTGATATTTTAAAATCCTTTTTCATGACTTGCTTCCATTTTGTATGATAGCATCCTTTTTCGTATGAATGAAAAAAGTTCACAAAAAATGATCCCTTCATACCAAAAAAAGAATCTGAAAAAAAAATGAAGTCCAATTCTTTTCTGTATGCTTTTTTCATTAATACAAAAAAAATCTCCTCACACGAAAAAAGAATTTGGAATTTTTCCAATTCTGTTTTTGTATGAAGGTATCCTTTTTCATGAGGTTTTTTCATTCATATGAAAAATTATCCATCATATGAAAAATTTGGACTTAGTTTTCCAATTCTTTTTTTCATATGAAGGGATACTTTTTTGAGAGGTTTTTTTGTTCATACGAAAAAGGATGCCCTCATATGAAAAAATAATTTGGACTTAGTTTTTTCCCCATTCTTTTTTTGTATGAAGGCATCCTTTTTCGTTTCATACAAAAAAAGATTTCCTTCATATGAAAAAAAGATGTTGGACTCTTTTTTTTCCCCACATTTGAACTTCAACAAGCCATAACTCTCTAATTTATTTGGACTTAAGGGACAAAGGTCTTAATGAGTAATACAAGAATAGCACATAATTCCCCCAAAAAAGATTTAGGGCCCAGACTAAAAAAAAAAATAAAAAATTAAAATTCCCATAGGATAACATTGGAACTTTAACAAGCCAAAACTCCCTCAATATTTGGACGTAAGGGGCAATCTATATGTCAAATCAAAAGTCTTAATGAGTACTGCAAGAATAACACATAATACCCCCAAAAAGATTTAAGGCCCAGATTAAAAAAAAAAGTACAAATTCCCACAGATAACATTGGAACTTCAACAAGCCATCACTCCCTTAATACAGTCAATTCTGCTGGTATGCACACGCTTGGGACCATGGTAATTTGTGCATACAAGTGGAAGTGGCATAGGTAAACAGGAACTGCTACTGTATGCACTCAGAAACCTGCATTGAGTCACAGAAAGGCACAGCAATAGAAAACATTTATTAGATGTTATAAAAAATGCACTATACTTTAAAAAAGTAAAAACAAATTAGTGCTCTGACACTGATAGCGCACAGCTACGGTTTTGCTCCTACTGTAAGTCTCCTGCTAGTGCTCTGAAATGGACTGAATTAAAAAACACAAAACACATTTTAAAAAGACAGTTCTAACTCTGCTGCTCCAGTTTGGCTCCTAAGTGCTCTGACATGAACTGCATTGAAAAACATCATGGCAGCTACAGTTCAGTTGCAAAATCATCCTGCTTGACAGTGCGGATATTTTCAGTATCGGACTGGACAGCCCTGCAACTAAATGGTTCTCCAATTACCTCACCAACAGGATACAACAAGTCAAAGTTGCAGGAGATCTTTCACCCCAAAAAAACTCTTTTCCAAGGTGTCCCCCAAGGTTCTATTTTAGACCCAATCCTATTTGCTATTTATATCAATAATCTGGACATTCACCTATGTTCAGACAACGTTCATCTATTCGCGGATGATACTGTACTATATACACTACAAACTTATCCTTGGATATGGCACATCAGAACTTACAGCAAGACTTCATTACCCTTCAATGCAACCTCATTAAACATAAGCTTCTACTTAATGTTAAAAAAACCAAAGCCATGGTCCTGTCGCCAAAAGTTGGCCCTGGTCTAACATACACACCCTGAATCCTAACACTACTGGACGAACCCCTCGAAACTGTCAAATCTTTTAAATACCTTGGATTCTGGCTGGATGACAAACTTAACTTCCTATATCACCTGAATAAAATCTCTAAGAAACTAACGCAACGGTTAGGCCTATTCTACCGAACTGAACATCTACTAACCTTAGAGGCCAGGAAAAGATTAGTACAATCTACATTCTTACCTATACTAGATTATGCTGACTTTATCTACACGCACTGTCCTTTAACGTCGCTTAGCAACTCGACACTTTATACCACCGGGCCCTTAGATTTATCCTCAACCTACCCTTACGAACTCATCATTGTCGACTTTACCAGGAAGTGGATGGCCTTCACTCTCTAGTAGGAGGAAAAGAAATGCTCTTCTCTGGCTTTACAGAGCACTCTCTCACAATCTTCCTAAATATATATCAAGATTGTTTAAGTGAGCTAAGGGCTCTTATGGATTAAGACGTTTTTCATTGCTCTACTTCCAGATTCCAAGAGCAAAAACAAACTATGGCTCTTCAGCAATCAGCTTTACACTTCCATCTTTGTGGAACACCATGCAAAACACACTAAAACTGTCCTCCCTTCCCAGCCCTTCCGCATTCAAAGAGATGATAGCCGTAGTGCTGAGGGAAACATGTAACTGCCTCAGAAAACTTTGAAACACTAATAACCCAACCCACCTAACTAGCTTTTAAGTTAGAATTTCGCGCACTGCCTTCCCACAGGGGACAACCATTAATTGCAGTCTGCTTGCTTCTCTACTTGCCCTCCTCGCTCTGTCTCCCCCCTTCCCTACTCATGTCCCCCACTTCTCCATTTCTTCCACTAATATTAAGTAGTAGACTGGAATCGATGACTCTTCTATACATTGTTATATATATATTATTGTCTATTAACTACATGTCATTGAAAACTGGGCATTCAGTAAATGCTGGCCTATAACATCCTTCTCTGGCCAGTATATTGTGCATTTTTGTGTACTTATCTGTGACCATTTACTTATTGTATTGTATGTACTGTATTGTAATGTTTTCCATCCAGGACCACCTTGAAAATAAACTTGCTCAACGGTGTTTACGCCTGGTTAAATAAAGTGATTGATTGATTGATTATCAGGTACGAGCTAGGTTTCAACTGACATTTGCTTTGTCCCCCTGCTTGTAAGAATGTCAGTGCATTTTTCGAAAGCATAAAACCAACTGTAGTCAGTCTGCTCCCTTGTTTCAACAAACTTTCTGATTTTTCTTATCATCATTTTTACTTTGTCCATTTTGGCTGCATCAGCTGACACACATTGGGGAACAGCACAGCAGGAGCTTTTAACAGCCAGCAAGCACTTGACACCTGTTTTCACAGTTAATTGATCTTGTTAGGTAATCTGCGAGGTGCCAAATTTAAAGTGCTACATAAGGACAATACGACAATCTGCACCATGTTAGCACTTTGAAATGGGCATACAACCAAAAAAGAACAGGCATATAAGTGGACAATTTAACCTTAAGGATATAGTAAAAAAATCGGGACCAGGCAAAAAACGGCATACAAACGAAAAAGGCATACAACTGAATGGCATATAAGTGGAATTTACTGTATTCAGATTTAAGGCACAATCAATATATCAAAATGAAGGTCTTAGTGAGTACTACAAGAATAATATATACCCCCCCCCTACAAAACATATAGGGGCAATATAAAAAAAATGAAAATCCCCATAGGATAACAATGGAAATTCAACAAGTTAAGACTTCCTCAATATCTGGACTTGAGGGACAATCTATATATCAAAACCAGGGTCTTCATAAGTACTACAAGAATAACACATACTCTCCCCTAAACAGTTAGGGACAATATAAAAAAAATCATACAGGATAAAAAAATGCAAATTCCAATAGGATACCATTGGAACTTTAACCAGCCATACAATGAAGGAAAGAAACGGCTGTTTTGGCAGAAATGAAGTGTAGAGCCCAGATATATGCATCTAAGGAGGAATGGAAGTGCAAAAAATGTGCAAGCTACCATAAATTGTGGAGAAGGTTGCAAAAAGGCAACCTTTTTGAAAATTGAGCATACGCGGAATAAATGCGGTTGTGCAAGAAAACCCTTCTTTGCACTTTTCTCCACACATGCGCAATTTTTCCATGTTTGAAAAAAATGGCCCATACAGTTTCAATGTTTATTTATTTTTTTAACCAGGAGAGACACACAAAGCTGAAGCTTGTTTACAGGTACGACCTGGGAGCCCAGAGAAGTTAAGTGACTTGCTCAGGGTCACACAGCATGCAAGTGGGGGCTGTGAGATTCAAACATAGGCCTCCAGGTTTGCAGCTCAGAGCCTTAAACCACTGCGCCATACTGCCTCCCCGTACGGTCAGCTGATGTCTCTTGACCAATGAAATGTCCATATTTTTTTCTTGCCATTTTGTAATATACATTTATATATATGTATATGTAAATGTGTGTGTGTCTATAGTAAAAAAAAAACTGCATTAATGCACCAGATAGGGGACATCATGACGGAATGAGCGACTAACTTGCAGAGCTTTGTTCCTCATCCAACTGTTAACATATATAACGTCAGGTTTTTTTCCCCCTTTTTCTCCCCCTCCTGGGGTCATGGCATATGCATGCATGTGCGTGCGAGCATGCCAGGATCCAGTGACCCCTTCCACCCCACCTCAGACTTATGTCGCTGCTCCTGCCACCTGCGCACCCATAGGACCTCCACCTGATGGGTGTGGGACTACGGAGAGGTGGGCATCCACCCCTGGAGGGAAAATCCCACTCCAGCCCTCCCCACTGACTGGCACCCTGGTGACCCAAGGTTGTTCCCGAACCCAGGTCGCCGGCATGGTGCGAGGTGTGGCATCCAGCACCTCAACCCTCAGTGTCTCCGGGTCAGCCTAACTTCAGTTTTTTAAAACTAAACTTCACGGTGGGTAATAGATTGGAGAAGATAAAGATGGCAGCAAAGCAAAGATTAAAGGAGTTAAGCACAGACAGTCCACAACCAACGAGAATGTCTAGTAGGTTGTTAAAAGACTGTGTGGCAGGCCAGAGCAACATGAGGGGCTGAGTGACCTAGAGGAGGAGGAAACATGCACGATCACCTCCAAGAAACTGGTTAGTGAACTCCAAAAATAGGGCACATTTTGAGATCCATGCAGACGGATCTGGCACAAATTGGAGAGAGCTGAGAGATGTCAGAACCCACACCAAGGGGCTGGAGGAGGGCCTCACTACAGTGATGGAGCAAGCAGATCATCACAACTCCACTCTGCAGTACCTCTATCAGTGAGAAAAAGCTCTAACCACCAAAATGGAGGACCTTGAGCATTGATCTCGGAGGAATAACATCTGCCTGCATGGAGTACTGGAGGACACAGAGCAAGGGGTGATGGAGAATTTCACCTCATTCTTTTTACTGGAATAGACTGGAAGAAAAATACCAATCTACAGCTTGAAAGAGCGCACCGCTCACTGGCGCTGAAACCAACTGACCCGAAGGCCAGGCCATGCTCAACTGTTGCAAGATTTGTCGATTCCTCCATGAAAATGTGGGTACTCAGAGCTGCTTGGAGTAAGAAAGAACTTATTTTCGGGGATCAGCGAATTTATCTTAACATGATTTTGCTCCCATAACTATGGACCAAAGATGGGAGATTCTGAAGGTGATACAAGATCTGAAGGCCCAAAACATACAGGCCCAACTGTTTGTCCCAGCACAACTAAAAATTCATCTAGAGGGAAGTGCAAAGTTTAACCGAAGTCTCCAGGAAGTCTTACCCCCATCTGACAATTTGGGAGCAAGACTGCTGGCATCACGGACCAGGGAGGGGCACCAGGTGAGCAAGACTTAAGGCAGCTACAGTGGTCACTGCAGAGTCCCCGAGGTGGTCATGGTGCTCCCTCTCTATTGACATCACACAGCTGGCAGGCAATTCAGGCCAGCCAAACCCATTTTCGGGAGGATGAGAACCACACAACTCCATGACAGAGAAGATAAGGGACAGTAGCAGTGAGTAGAAATGGAAATCTGCTCGTAATGTTTTATCCTGAGTTGTGCTGATAATGAACTGATCTTGGGGCTGTGGGGTTATTGATAGCTCAAAAGCACACAAAAGGGGTACATTACTGTTGTTGGGGGCTGTCGGGAGAGATGGGGAATATATCCACACCTAAATGTTGTGAAGGTGATGGGATCTCTCCACTCCCCCTTGAGATGGCAGTTACAGGGAGGGGGGGAACTAATCAATTGGTCTTTACAAGTATAGTTGGAGTTTAAGGCCGGTACATAGTAGCGATCTGTCCTACAATAAGTAATAATTAACGATGGTTTAATTCTTTGCCCTGCGATGTTGGTGGGGGAGTTGGGACTGGGGGCTGGGGGAGCGGCAGAAACCCAGATGTTGTAAGGGAACATTGCCGATCCGGCCTCCACACGTTGTTGTTGGGCTAGTGTTGCTTCATCAGTATGTCCCTGTGTGGCACTGTTGTGTTAAAAGCCATTTAGCATGTTGTTGTTGGAATATTCTAAGAAAGGGATTAGCCCTATTACCATGAGTCTCAGGTAGCATTCAGTAGGACTAGAAAGGGGGATAGTGTAACATGTGGGGCCGTTGGAGCTCTTGGCCTTGCGCTCTGGTTGTCCTCCCAGGAGCCTTCTCTGGTGGGTGAAGGCTGGTGCCATGAGGTAGGGGACAGATCTGAGTGTGAGTTGGGCATTGGGGGAGATAGTTGGAGGGGCAGTTGGCACCCAAATGCTGAAAGGGGGTGCAGCGGAGCTCGCCTCTCCCCCCTCCCCGAACTACCTTAGGGTGGTACCAAAGCAGGGGGATATGTGGGGTCGTTAAAAGATATCTTGGACTACATCACAAGTCACACCACTTCAACTGAGTGGGAAGTATAAGGCTATCCAAATGCACAGGTTCATTATAATGTTATGTACTGAAGGGGAATTCATTGTGATCCGTGGGCCTTCCTGGCTTATCTAAAAGAGAGCGACTGCCTGGACGGGGGGGGGCATGGTTGCACTACACTAAGTGTGTAGACTTTAATGGATGCAGAAGGCAGCAGCTCCTCTGTCCCTCTTTTCATTCCCCACCACAGGCAAAAGGATACTTTGGGATCACCTTGTTTGGGGAAGGATCCAACCCAGATCACTAGCTCTAGGAATCTTAGGGCGAGGAGGAGAGAGGTCAAATGTCTCATACCTCACTGGTTATTATCTGAAAATGAGTATAAGGGGCCCAGGGAGGAGGCATACTGGGCGACGGGGGCCAGGCATCCCTGATCCTGTATCCACGAAGGTGGACGCTACTAACATCTGGCATGCTTGTCCCCAGGTTTTGCTTTAGGAAACATTGGAAGAGGGATAGGGAAACAAAGCTTTGAAGTCCCAGTTTTTGGTTTCTAAACAGTTTAAAACAGTTTTACGACACAGGTTACAGTTGATTGTTCATTCATGCTTTTTCTTACCTGTATATAGTTCTGTTGACAAATTGCAATCAAACAAGTGTGTGTGCAATAAGTGTGCCTCGTTCAATGGCCCTAGGCAGGTAGGAAGACTTAGACCAAGGCTGATTTAAGGGTGGTGACATACAATGTCAAAGGAATTCATTCCCCAGTCAAAAGAACATGCATTCAGCAGGAAATGGGCAGGATGAAGGCTGTGGTCGCTTTTCTGCAACAGACCCACCTGTCGCAGTAAGAACATGTCATACTAAATGTAACTGGGTAGGGGCACTGTATTCGGCATCCTTCGAGGCAAACTCACGAAAGAGGGGGGTGGCTATATTGGTGATAAAAGACCTACCATTGGTGGTGGAAGGGGTGGAGGAGGACAGAGAAGGGCAGTATGTGAAGGTCACGGGGGCGTATAGGGGTACCCCCTGCATACTACTTAACCTTTATGCTCCAAATCACGGGGGCGCCTGGCTTTCCTGAACCAACACCTACTACGTAGCCAAGGGGATCAGGGACCTCACTTTCTGGTAGAGGGGACTTCAATTGTGTACCCCAGCCAGAAATAGACAGAAGTGGATCTCTAAGGGGGGACCCTCAGGGAGAAAGTAAAAAAATTAGAGGATGACTTATGGAAGCAGGCCTAATAGAAGTTTGGAAGACCATGCATAGGAAAGAAAGAGACTACACCTTCTTCTCACATCCCCTCCAACAGTATTCTTGAATTAATTTTTTATTGTTGCCACCTAAATGGACCCATATGATCCAACATTATGAAATAAATCACAGCGTTGGACCATGCCCTGGGGTTACTGGACCTCATGATCATAGAACCCATTCATAAAAAACCCTTTTGGAGACTGAACATCTCCCACTTTAATGACCAAGATTTTTGCCAGGGACTAACTGAAGCCACAAGAGAATATCTCAGGATAAATCGGGAGGGGGATACTTCTGATGCTAACAGGTGGGACGGGTTGAAGGTGACCCTCAAAGGTCTCTGCATCCAGCATGCATCTCGAAGAAAAAGGGAACAGGAAAGGCAAAGGGTGTCACTTGAACACAAAATTTCTGATGCAGAGGCTGAACATAAAATCTCACTAGACACCCAGGTTCAAGCTAAGCTGAAGGAATACAGGGACAAATTGACAAGACTGCTCGAAGAAAAAATTGAAGGGGGACTTAGGTACACAAAACAAAGATTTTATGAGGCAGGTAGCAGGGCCGGAAAATTGCTAGCCTGGCAGTTAAGGCAACAAACCACGAGTAGGGCAGTAGGATGAATTAGGGGAGACAAAGGCAACAACTCACTGCACATGAACCCAACGGATGTAACCAAAACATTCACAGCCTTTTATAGGGATCTAAATGCGGACGAGTGGGGGGTCTGGGGGAGCAGGATGACATAACCACACAGACGTTCCTAGTATTTGTAGACCTGCAACAGCTTACAGAGCATGAGAAAGGAAGGCTAGAGGCTCCTGTGTCACAAGGGGAGATACTTGAAACAGTCAAAAACTTGAAAGGTGGGAAGGCCCCAGAATTCCAGCCAAATTTTATAAGAAGCTGGGGGGGCAACTCATGCAGGCAACATTCAGTAGCATATTGGAAAAGCAGCTGGCCCCCCAGACTCCTGAAGACAGGCCCAGATCACAGTCTTGCCCAAACCAGGAAAAGATCCTCAGGTGTGTGGGTCTTACAGACCCACATCCCTGCTCCTAGTGGATATGAAAATATTCACTTCTATTATGGCTACTAGGTTGCAGGTGTTCGTGCAGCACCTGGTGGACCTGGACCAAACGAGATTCATTGAAGGCAGAAGCTTACAAGACAATATCAGAAGAGTCCTCGACATCTTCTCCTCACAGGGAAAACAACAGCAGGTCCAACTGGCACTCTGTCTAGACGCCGAAAAAGCCTTTGACAGGGTGTGGTGGGGGTACCTTAAGGGGGTCTTTGGTGCTATAAACTTTGTTCCGGGCATGCACTGATGCTCCATACCGCAACCTGGAGGCAGTAGTTAAGGTTAATGGGGTCAACTTTAAGAGATTCCCACTGGCCAGGGGGATGAGGCAGGGGTGCCCCCTTTCTCTATTGCTGTTTACTTTGTGCGTAGAGCCCCTGGTGGTGAAAATCAGACAAACTGATGGCATAGAGGGGATTGAGGTAGCAGGGGAACCCCATAAAATTTCCCTATATGCAGATGATGCCCTCATATTTTTGGGAAGGATGGACACCTCACTCCAAGTGCTGGAGGAGGTGTTGCAACAATATGCTACGGTCTCAGGGTATAAAGTTAACTATGATAAGTCCGAAATTATCTTGGTCCATGGCAAAATGACAAGGATAAGCAGAGAAACATTTCCCTTTGCTTGGGTTAAGAACAACAATATTTGGTACTTGGTGGTGAGGGTGACGCTCAAGGTCGGAGATCTTTTCAGACTTAATTAAGACAGACTGCAGGAAGAAGTAGATGCAGACCTGAGGTGGTGGATGGCGTTTCCTTTCTCATTAGTGGGGTGGATAGGCATTTTAAAAATGAATGTGCTACCCAGATGTCTGTTCCTGTTCAGTCGTTACCAGTGGGGATTCCAAACAGTTTGTATGGGAGGGTAAAAGCCCAGGTAATCCACGGAGAATGTCACTCTTGAAGGAGGAGGTTGGGTTTGCTGGTTTCAGAAAATATGATTTGGTGCACAACCTCCCCTCCCCCAAGTCACCTGGGTTAAACAAAGAACAGACTCAATATGGAACAAAAAGGTTTTTCCCCAATCCTACTTTATGTGGTCCCGACCATGCGGATTACCTTGGAATGGAAAAAAAGTATATCAAATAGATGAGTCCTGCATACACTCAGAATCCTACATAAAATCAGACTCCAGACTGGCACACCAAATGATGTAGGACCCCTGACAGTGGTAAGTGGGGATAGGGCATTCAACCTGGGACACACAGACCTGAGATTCAGGTAGTAGAATAGACTGAAGCTGGTTAGATATGCACAGCTGGTGGAGGGAAGGCACTGTGTGCTGTTGCTAAAGGTAAGCAAACAATGTGAGAAGGCAGTAAGGATGGCTGGAGGGATACTGGGATGTACAGGGAGAGGCATCACCAGTAGAAAACAGGAAGTTGTTATCCCTCTGTACAGACAGTTGGTGAGACCCCATCTGGAGTACTGCGTGTAGTTCTGGAGACCCCATCTCCACAAGGACATAGACAGGATGGAGGCAGTCCAGAGGAGGGCAACTAAAATGGTGCAGGGTCTGTACCAGAAGCCATATGAAGACAGACTAAAGGAGCTTAATATGTATACCCTTGAGGAAGGAGGGAGAGGGGACATGACAGAAACTTCAAGTACCTCAAGGGAATCAACAAAGGCCAAGAGGGTAGCATTTTCAGAAAAAGATGTGCAAGAACAAGGGGCACAATTTGAACATGGGGGACGGCTCTGGGGCAATGTGAGGAAGTATTTTTTCATAGAGAGGGTGGTGGATGCATGGAATGGCCTTCCTGAGGAGGTTGTGGGGTCAAAAACAGTGGGGGAATTCAAGAATGCATGGGACAGACATAAGGCAATTTTGGTGGGGGTAGGAAGAAGCAGGTTGTTGGTTAACTAAGATCTGCAGCTTATCCAGTAGGTAGGGAAATGGGCAGATTAGGTGGGCCTAGCAGTCCTTATCTGCCCTCAAAGCCTATGTTTCTATGTTTAGACACCTGCAGGTTAGATATGCACCCACAAAGGAGGACTTCTGCAGATTTCCTGCAGGTAAGAAGCTACCAGCAGGGAGCAGACAGACTCTGGCAGGGCCAGAGGAACCAGACTACTCTGGAGGAATTCTTGTATTGGTCTGCCATCCTCAAAGAAAGAGCAGGCTACATCTCTCACATGTACCAGATACTACTTAAAGCAGGGGGGTGCACTTTATTGAAAATAAGAAAGGATTGGGAGGAAGACACAGGGGCCCCTATTTTGGATAAACACTGGAAGAACTGTCTGCAGGGGTGGAAGGTGTCATCCTCTGCAGGTTGCAGGGAATTCTGGTGGAAAATACTGAATAGGTTTTTCTATGTCCCAACTATTAACAAACATTTTGGAACCACAGCCTCAGACTGATGTTGGAGGGGGAGTGGAGACAGGGGCTCACACTACCACATGCTATGGACATGCCCAGTGATAGAAACATACTGGCAGGAGATCAGGCGGGAGCTGTCAAAGATCTTGGAGGTGCCAGTGCCGGAGGACTATGTTCACTATTTACTGTGGGCAAGGATTCCAGGTATCCCAAACAGAGCTGGAGGGAAAGTCTTCAGATGTATGGCCCTGGTAGCATTTAAGACCCTTACAACACACTGGCTGGACCCAGAGACCCCGAAAATAGGGGAATGGAGGGACAGGGTAACCCGAATTATAGAAACATAAAATTTGACAGCAGATAAGGACCGCTTGGCCCACCCAGTCTGCCCATTTCCCTACCTGATGGATAAGCTGCAGCTGACCCCACATTTCCAACATAGCCTTCTTATAACCCCACCTCATGAGCAAGGGCAGTGAAAATTTTCAAATCCCGCCCGAAAGGTGATTTCACATAGTGACTCCAATCATCTTTAGGATAGATCTGCATAACTGCACCATCCTTAGTCATGAGGTGGGGGCCCAAAGAGCCATGTTGAAAATTTTGTGAAAAAATATTAAAATGACAAAGTTACGAATTAAAGTTCAAACCCCACTGAAATGCATTAAACCAGACTTACCTTATTTTCTCATATTGCAGTCACCCATTCCACCAGCAAGATGTGTCTTCGATCGGAGAGTTGACCAGCATCATGGGATGGGACATGTTTGTGTGTGTGGGGGGGTGCTGAGAGGGAGGTCAGGGTGAGGTTGGTGGGGGCTGTCGGGGGGGGTTCAGACTGGTGAGGGACTGTTTTCTTTTTTACAGGTAAGAACAAAGAAAAAAAAAGGTCCACTTACAAAAAGGTAAAATTAACGATGGGAAAGGGGTTCAGGCAACCTGCAGGGGAAAAAGGAGAATAGAGAGGTGCCAGGGGGTGAGCGCCTCAGTCTGCTAGTAATATAAGATAAATAAGCTGGTTAAAGATACAGAGACAGAGACAGAGGGAGCAGGGGATTGCTGGCTCATTGCTTCAACTGAAGACAGCAGCATGACTCCAGCTACAGCTTCAGAATTCAACAAAAGTCCCATTGTTCTCATACTGAGAATGCAGGTGAACAGCTCCTCTGGATCTACGTCATGGGACATGTTCAAGTGAGTAAGGGTATGTGTGTGTGGTGGGGTGGGGGGATGGTGGGTGCTGAGTGGGAGGTGGGGGTGGGTGGGGATGTGTGTATGTGTGGGGTCAGATTGGCAAGGGACTGATCTTCTTTGAGGATATCTCTTCCCTCAGGCCACACCTTTGGAACTATACTCATGTCAGTGCTAGGACTACATAAAAAACATTTGCTAGCTGGGGACCGCACACGACGATGTTGCGCATCAGTGTCTACATAAATGTGGGTGGCCCCATCTCTCTTCAGTTCTTTTCCCGCCATCAATTGTACTTGTTGAATCTACTATGGAAACACCGACCAACTATCCATTGTCATTTATTATTTTATATCTAAGTAAATCAGCCACCGGAATCAACGACTTTGTGAGTGCGAGAAAATATTTATAAGGATGACGCATATGAAATGTGTGTCTGCTGTCTAGGCCCCTCTCACAATGTCAGAACTTGTGAGATTTGCCAGGTCTTTAATCAAGCAACCAGGCAACACAGAAGAAAGGTGCTGGATAAGTTTTTGTTGAAAAAATTCTACTTGCAGCCATTGTAAAAGCCCAGGGTCAGAAAGTGTCATCGCCAGCCCCATCGACTGACTTGCGGTTGTCGAAACTGAAAGACCACAGAAAGGACCAGTCTTCAGGACACAAGAATAAACACAGGGAAAAAGAAAAGTCTGCTTCCCCAGTGAGGTCTAGGTCACCGTTGTGGCCTGCAGGTATTTTACATTCTTTGTCATCATCTGCCTTGGTGGCAGTTAAGCTAACACCCCAACCTGACCATCAGAACAGACACCAAGGTTGGGGCTTGGCTCAGGCACTACCATGCCTACTACAGACAGTATAACTCTGTAATTATGGCCCCTGGCCAGGGCGTCGATGTGCAGGCAGTACTGCGCTACCCACACACATCGCGCTGCATTTTAGGATTATCTATGCAGCCTGTACTGCCTTTGATGGGTGGTCCTGCGTCACAGGCCCCGTCGACATCATTGGCTGGTTCAAAGCATATACCTCCTGAGCAATGGCCTCTGGTGTTGCCAGCGAGGTCATCAATTCCCGTCACCGAAAGAGACATCGAAGAGGAGAAGAATATAATCCAGACCACATAGTGGAGGAGGGTTATGGGGAAGAACATTGTGCTCCACGTTCTAACTCCACTGCATCTTCTTGCAGTGAGGATTCAGTGGTATACACACCCATATTTCCTGAAGACCCTACCTTCCAAACTATGATGCAGCAAATGCAGAATGCAATGGGTTCTGCTGTGGAAGACGAGTATTCCTCTAAAAAAGACAATGATGGACTTCTTGGAGGTACCATGTACTCCCTCCATCATTGTTCCTCCAATTTATCCAGAAACAAATGATTTGATACCTTTTATTGGACCAACATGGATGTTATCCTGCATTGGAAGATGCCACATTTACTGCATAGTGCAGGCCAAATTCAATACCAGCTGTACCTAGAGAGGCTCACAAGCAGCACCCTGCTGCTCCTACTGCCAAGTCTTATTATGACAACCAGCCTGAAACGGACTCAGTGGTTACAGTGGCTGTCCATGACAGATCCAGGGCACATAAACACATGAGTGCTCTGCCCCCTGACAAGGAATCCAGGAGGCTAGATGTGATGGGTAAGTGCACATATGCCTCTGCCTTACTAAGCCTTTCATATTGCAAACTACCAGGCCCACATGATAAAGTATCAGAATAGCCTGTGAGAGGCTACCAAAGCTGCAGTTTAGGCACTTCCAGAAGGAAATGCTAAGAATGAGTTAATTAAAAACCTTTATTCTGCAGCTGAGGTTGACAAACATTTGCTACGCTCAGCATATGATATTGCTGATGCAGCTGCCACTGGTATTTGCATGTGATGGTATTCTTGGCTCAGGGTTTCTGGGTTTGCAACTGATGTGCAGCAAATGGTTCTGAATGTTCCTTTTAGAGGCACCAAACTGTTTGGCTGTCATGTGGAAGAGGCATTAAGAAGCCTTCAAGTCTCTGAAATGACTTCAAGATCAGTCAGATCCCAGTATCCCACACCTGGTACGGGTCATGACAGGAGATTCTTTTGCCAGCCTGCTGCCAGTGGTGGCTATGAAGCCTGCCATCAGCAAGGCCAGGGTAAAAGTAGTGGAGTCTAGCCAGGTCCCCTCTCCCCAGGGACCCATTCCAACACATCGAAGGCAAGTGGAGCTGGTGGCTCTGCCCCCACTAGCTCAGCATGACTTGAATGGAGCTCCCCTCACACCACTCTTGCCTCCAGAGGTGGTAGTAGGGGTCCGGTTCTCCCTTCATGTGACATAATGGAGAGATACCATAAATGAATGGGTTCTGGAGAAAACTGCAAAGGGATATGCTCTGGAGCTCTTAGAGAACCCCCAGAGCACCCTCCACCTCTTTCCACTTTTCCTCCAGGACATCTGTCGCTGCTGAAAGAAGTGCAAGCTTTGCTAAACAAACATGCAATAAACCAAATGCCTTCTCGTCAGAAGAACAAAGAGTTCGACACCAGATACTTCCTGGTCCCCATATAGACAGGAGATCTTAGGCCTGTGTTAGATCTGACAGACCTAACCTTCTACACAGAATACAAGATGTTTTGCATGGTCTCCCTGCAAGCTTTGATTCTCCTGCTGCATACAGGGGACTGGATTTCCTCCCTGGATAAGAAGGATGCATACCTTCATATCAAGATCGGGCATCATCACAGACAATATCGGAGATCTGTACTGGGAGGGGAGCACTATCAGTCCAGAGTATTTCCCTTTCGCTTGTCTTCTGCAACATGGGTCTTCACCAAATGCTTGGCAGTGGTGGCAGCAGCCCTTTGTAGGGAAAGCCTGTATGTCTTCCCGTACCTGAACAACTGCCTCTTGAAAGCCAGCTCTAGGAGCCAACTCTTGCACACCCTGTCCTGAACAAGGTAACTGTTAGAAGACCTGGGGGTTAAAGTGAATGTGTCAAAGTCAAAACTGACTTCTTGCCAAAGGCTGCAGTACATATATGTTGTATTGGACACAGACCAGGGATATGCGATCCTGCCCCTGGACAGGGCAGAACGACTTATTGCTCAAGCACAATTGGTATACAGCAGTCATCATGTCCCAGCCAGAACATTTCTGTCTCTCCTGGGACTCATGGCAGCTGCCACTGTTACTGTGGCACTAGCCCGCTTATACACACAGATACCACAATGGACACTGGGAGTACAGTGGGACCAACTGATGGACAACATGGACCTGAAGTTCTCGACACATACCCCTTATGCAAAACACTGATGTAGGAGATGGACTGCTGCAACCTCTTAAGGGGCATTCCATTCCTAATACCAACTCCAACTCAGATTCTCACCTCTGATGCATCCGGATCCAGGTGGGGGCACACCCGGGCCCTTTTCAAACACAAGGTTCTTTGACCAAAGTGGAAAACAAATTGCACATAAATGTCCTGGAAATGACAGCTATGTTATGCAGTCTCCAGGCTTTTCAGGAGCATCTGCTCCAGGTCTTCTCTTAATACAGACAGACAGCATCAGTGTCATGCATTATATAAACAAACAAGGGGTGACTCTTTCCTATCCCCTGGGTCAGGAAGCAATGAGAGTGTGGTACTGGGCACTGGAATACGGCCTACAGCTGTTAGCCGTGCATCTCCCAAGTGTCCAAAACATCTTAAAAGACAGGCTAAGCAGGTCACAGTCCAAGATGCATGGTTGGGAACTGCTGACCTCAGTGGTGGATGACCTCTTTGCAAGGTGGGGTCATCCAGAGTTGGACCTTTCTGCTTCCCCACATAATGCAAAACTGTCGCGTTTTTGTTAGCTTACTCCAAGGCCTGGAATTTTTTGGTGAGATGCATTGTCCCTTTCTTGGAAGGGCAGGTTTCTGTATGCATTTCCTCCCATTGCATTAATACAGAGTATTACTGAAACCACAGATGGAGGGTGCGACGCTCTTCCTCATTGCACCTTTATGACCTCAACAAATACGGGATCTGCTGCTCCAGCAGTTTGCAGTGGAGCCTCCAGTACCTCTGCCTTTGTGCAAGGGCCTGTTGTAACAGACAAGGCGTCTCTGGTTCATCTGGACCTAAAGTCCCTGCATCTGCATGCCTGGCTCTTGAAGACATAGCCACTGCATGGTCTGGTGTGTCACCTAAAGTAGCTGATGTACTGGTTGTGGCCAGAAAACTTTCCAAAGACATATATATTCTTTGAAGAGGAAGTGTTTCACTTTGTGTCCCACTGCCAGATATGTGAACCTATTAACCTGTCCTGTAAATGCGCTGCTGGAATACTTGCCACCACTGTCAGATTCTGGTCTGCAGTTCTCCTCAGTGAAGGTGCATTTGGCAGCTATATCAGTTTTCCATGTCCTAACTGGAGGTCTCACAGACCTTTTTGAGAGGTATTCTGCACATAAAACCTCCCATTCATAATCTGGTCCTGCCGTGGGACCTGAATTATCTGTCTGTCTGCCTGTCTGTCTATCTATCCATCTATCTAATATTCCTTAAGCGGACCGGGGGTGCCCACCCCGTACTGCTTCTTTCTCCCCCCCTCCCCTCCAGGTCGCCCACCTTCCTCCCAATGTTTATTTCTTTAAAAGATATATAATATGCAGACTGGGGTGCCCACCACTGCTGCAACTTCTCTTGACCCCCCCTCCCCTCCAGGTTGCTTGTCCCCCTTCCCATAATATACGTGGTGGCACCAGGGTGCCCACCCTCAGTGCCCCCAAAGATCATCCTGACACTGGGGTGCCTGATCTCCAGTGTTGGCTTGGGTCTCCCTAAAATAAAGAAAACCGTCCCTCATTAATCTTTTTTTTTTTCCAGTTTAACCCGAGAAAAAAGAAAACAGTCCATCAGCAGTCTGATTCCTCAGACTCCTACCCATACCATCCCGATCCCCCATTCAGAATCCACCACTCCACACTCTCACTCACCTAACCATGTCCCATGACGTACAGCCACTCTCCCGATCAGAGATGCATTTTGCTGCTGGAACCGCTGACTGTGATATGAGAAAATAAAGTAAGTTTGGATTAATGTATTTCAATGAGATTTCAACTTTTATTCATAACATTGTCATTTTTAATATTTTTATACCAAATTTTCAACATGACCTTTTTGGGACCTCACCTCATGACTAGTTAGTTAAAATAGTTTTTGGTTTGGCCATACAAGGCCTTTACAAAACAGAAATAAAAACATACATTATAAATACAATAACGCATTTCACATACAGATTAAATTTCTCATGAACAGGAGCCCATATAATATCATATAATAATATGTCAGACACACATAATTCATGTAATTCCCCGAACAAGGGGGATGATACAGTAAATATAAAAATTCACTACATATATCAATATCATGGAAAACAGAGTAGAAAGTGCTGTAAAGACTAATATTGCACGAATAATGTACTAAAATTTCCCTCTTAATTACCATTCCCAATTAGTACAATACATATAAAAAAATTCAGCACATGGATCAAAGTCAGAAGAAACAGATAAGGAGGTAATAATATAATAATTATATTACATCAAGAATATACACGCATTATTCCATATATATATATATATATATATATAGCTGCAAGGCCAACAAAATGCTGGATTGTATTGCAAGGGGTATATCCTCAAGGAGGGAGGAGGTGATTCTGTCACTGTATAGGTCATTAGTTAGACCGCACCTGGAGTACTGCGTGCAGTACTGGCGCTCGTATCTGAAGAGGGGCATTAAGTTACTGGAGGGGGTGCAGCGCAGGGTGACAAAGACGATCAAGGGGCTGGGGGACTTATCATACAAGAGGAGGCTGAGGGAGTTGAGCATGTACTCACTGGAGGAGAGGAGGGACGGGGGGGGACATGATTGAAACCTTTAAGTACATGAAAGGAATAAACAAGACAGATACAGAGGGACTGTTCAAAGTAAGAAAGGGGAGGGACACCAGGGGCCATGATATGAGACCAGAGGGAGATGAGGAGACACTTTTACAGAGAGGGAGGTGGCTGGGTGGAATGCGTTACCTGTAGAAGTGGTATCCAGTAGAACAGTGGACTATTCAAAAGGGGATGGGACAGGACAAGGGGGAGGGTCAATGAAGGGGAAGGGTGGAAGGAAGGGGCAGCTGCAGAATAAGGGGTGCTAGCTGCACATTCGAGCAGACTTGCTAGACCTCTAGGCCTTTATCTGCTGGCAAATTTCATATGTTCGTATACCATAAACCAATCATAGTCAATAGATTATATCAGTTCATATCCAGTGATGCATTATTATACAACAGTGTCTATCTGATGTTTCTTTCTAATTCTAGCAGCATACATAAAATAATTTGCTATTCTCTTGATAGTATTTTCATAATTTGTATTCATGAGAATAATTGTAATTTCACTTCTTGATATATCTGACCAATTTATGAATGGTCTCAGCCAACATTGCCTTATTCTGTTATACCAAGGGCATTGCCATAAGACATGAAGGAGATCTTCACTAGTCCCATTTTTGCGATCACACATTTCACATAACTTGGGAAGATTTTGATATCTAGTCTTCAGTATGTTATTCTCTAATAGCTCTAGTTTTGCATTAAAGAAGGTGTTTCTAAGTGTCGTATTCTCCAATATATCCCAATAATACCTAAACTTAATTATATAATTGATTTCTGCATAGCATGTAGAAAATCTGGATGATCTAATTTTCTTTAGATCCTGGTCGATCCAGTATTTAGCAACCTTTTTTTGAATATAAGCCTTATATTTAAGGCTTATCTCAATACTCCTATTGAAATACAGTTTTAATATTGAAAGGCCATATTGATCCAATTTACTATATATATATCTTGCATCCAACATTTTTTACCACAATCATTTTTAATCCAACAGAGCTGTTTCAGAAAGCATTTCTTTAATAGCTTATCTTCATCTACTCTGGTTAAATGTAGCCAATATTTAAGTTTTCTTCCCTCACTGAGTACATTAACATTTATTAATCCAAGTTCTGCCCTTAGATAGACTGGTGGGCAAGAGGGAGTAACTTGTAATTCAGCCCGTATTATTTTATATACCGAAGTCATATGTACTTCAGCGTCATCTAGATTTCATACTTCAGTCGCATACATCATCTGTGCCCAACATTTAGCTTTAATAGCTTTAAGCAAGGGCTTTAAAGCACACCCCCATAAGAATAATTAAATTTCTTCAGACCATTCATAGTTTTCTTAATTTTTTCAGATATTATTTCTTGATGTTGTTTCCACCTATGGTTATTTGTATAAATTAGTCCCAAATATGTATACGGTTTAACAGCTTCTATTCTATGGTTATCTAATCTAAAAAAGGGTTAAATAGAAATTGACCCAAAAGTTAAAGTTTTAGTTTTAGATAAATTTATTTTTAATTGTAGGGAGTTTGTACCAATTTTCAAAACATCCAGTTGCCTTTGCAGGCCACTTTTGGTTTGGGAAATCAAAACTAGATTGTCAGCATATGTTAAAATAGATGTCAACCTAGTGCCAATCTTCGATGCATCCTTATCACTTTGTTCAAGTTCCCTAATAAGGGAATCCATATACAAATTAAAAAGTGTTGGAGCTAATATACAGCCTTGCCTTATGCCCCAATTAATTCTAAATGGTTTAGTTGTTTCCCCAGCCACACCAAACCTGACCTTAGCCCAGGTTTTACTATACAAGGCAGAAATTATCAAGATCAGAGCCTGATCTATTCCTCTTTTGCACATTATTTCCCATAATTGTGCCCTATGAACCACATCAAAGGCGGCAGACAGATCAATGAATGCTGTATAACCTCATGACTAAGGACAGTGGAATTATGCAAATCTGGCCTAAAAGGCAATTTTGCAGTCACTTTTTGGGACTCCACCTCATGAACAAGGCTGGTGAAATTATTCAGATCTGTCCCGAAACGTGATTTTCTGGTCACTGCATAAAATCAACATTTGGGTGGGATTTGGATATTTTCACTGCCCTTGTTCATGACAGGGGGGGGGAGGGGGTCTTGATCAGGCTATGTTTAAAATCTGGGGTAAAAATATTAAAAAACAACAAACTTTCGAGAGTACACTGACAATTTTCGATGCTCGCTTCTAATTTTGGTAATTTTCAGTATTTTGACCCCAAATTTTAAGCTTATCCCTACCCCCAGCCCATAGCCTCCTGTCCATATCACAAGGTACAGCTCCAAGCCACTGACTTACAATGATACACTCTTCAAAGGCAAAGAGGTATGTCTTGCCACATGTTGCCAACAAAATCCATTGTAGGTTTCTTCATGCAGGGCATCTGACCTTGTTTGCTCAGGGGAGGGGTGAGCATTAGGGATGACAACCACAAGGAAGACCCCACCACTGGTTCACAAAGACTCCAGAGACCCAAAACCCTGTGGGGAGTTAGGGTTGAAAACCCTAATGCCATGCTTCCTTGCTTTTGTTGCATTAAGCTGAACCCTAACTGGTGCATTAACACAATTTTTTTTACGAAGAATATATATGTTTATGAGTATATATATTTATTCTGGAAAAGATCACTCTTCGCCACTCAGATTGCAGAGACACTGTCCTACTATTCCGTGATAACTGGAGAATAGACTGAATAATGGAATAGTGCTCTGCATTCTCATTGGCTAGACTGAATAATGGGACAGTGGCTAAACATGGCCCTGTATACTTCAGAAAGTGGTCTGTTTCTTTGGGATTTTACTCCTAGAACTGTTATTTAAACTTGTTTTCAACTGCTTGACCTGCTTGACTTCTATTTAAATGATTTAACTTACTATTTAATGTTGATGTTGCAGCTCTACAAGAGCAGTTTCACTCATTCTCACCTGAGCAAACACTGTTTTACCACAGCTCCATTTTACTACAAGTACTCTAATAAAACAAACTGTAAGTACAGAAATAAAAAGTGCTGAAAACGTTTAACTTTTTGAAGTCACTGTTATATTATCTGCTATCAACTGTTGTAAGAATGTTGTGAATAAAGTTTTGACTTTTAAAAGATTTTCACTGCTGGAAAATCTCCTGTGATCTCCTTTCAGCTGTTCTTCACATGTGGCATTGTAAACAAATTTTTTAAATGGCAACTTCTGAGTCTGCGTGTCTTTTCTGCTTATGATTAGTCACTTTTCCAGTGTATCAGTGATAACTCTATAGTGTGTTGGGTTTCCTCTGTAATAACTGGACCTAGGGTTAATAAACACCTTGGCCTTCGGTCTCATTGTTTATTGGTCCCTGGTCTGGCTATTATCTTATAAACACAACACGCTACAGTGTTACTGCTACTATATCACTGTTTTATCAGTGATTTTGGTTAATCAAAATCTTGGAAAAATGACAGCACTCATACCCCTGTGGATCCGAAATTCTTTTAGTGAATCCAGATACATACCGGAAAGCCCAGTAAAATTGTGACTACCACCTCCCCAGATCATCCACAGAAATGAGGGGCTCCCTCTAATGCAATTGTGTGCTTGACCAACAGAAAGGGTTAGGGCAGTTCAGTATCATTCTGACATACATGAGAAAACATGCAGGATGCATTTTGGAAAATGGCAAGGAATTAGTTATTCTAACCCCAGGGATTCTTCAATATAATTAACTCTATCCCAGCACTCAGCCTCCTGGATTACACTGCCCCGGAGATGAATGGAACTTTATGCAAATTAGTGGAACACTTATTGGCTCATGCCACCATTCGAACCTGCTGCCCTCCTAACTGTTGCATTCTAACATGCTCAGATTTCTTTCTCCGCCTGCCTTGTTGGATGCCTCGGAGACTGCTCCTCAGCATGACTGATGAAAAAAATGTTAAATTTTGAAGAAAATTATAGGTATACTTTTATATTACTTCATTTCTGCTGCCCGTTTAGTTTTAGTGTACTTTTTAGTTAGTTTTAGGTTTATTTTCAGTTCCTCACCAGTTCTTTGTAACCATTGGGGAACCGATTACTTTGTTTAGTTTAGCATTAAATCGCTATATTTTACTTGGTATTTATTCAGAGTTCTTTGGTTTCTTTTTGTAGAGTTCTCTGGTTTGTTTTGTTTAAATCGCAGTTTTTCCTCGATTAAAGAACCAACCACAAACACTTTTCTTACCACTTTGTGGTTACCTACCACTGCTGAAGATTTAAGTATTTTATTTAGTGTGTGTGTTTGCTGTGGTAATGTCTGAAAAGCCCCAAAAGAAAACTGGGCCGACCAGATTTCAAAACTGTTTAGAGTGCCAGGAAGTTTTTGAGAAAGCCGACAAGCATGATTTATGCTTGTTCTGTCTCGGAGCTGAACACTTCGAGTCAAATTGTGAAGTTTGTAAGACCTTTCCTGAAAAGACTATTGAAAAATGCATGAAGCATTTTAAAGAAAGAATGTCCGATGTCACGGTTCCGAATCTGAAGGATCCGACTGAGGAACCAAAGGAACAGGCTAAGGATGCCAACACAGTTGCTCCTGAAAAAGGCGAGACATCCAGACTAAAAAGACTGGGTGAACCGGTAAAGGATTCAGTTCCTTTGAAAAAGTTGGACAAGAAAAAGAATACTGGTTCCTCGGCTGAAAAAGCAATGGGGTTCCCAGTATCTCAGGCTGAAATGCCAACGGCTAACCAGGTGGCACAGGCTCTAAAAAGTTTGAAAGCCTTGCAGACAGGGTTAGCTCCGGTTCCTCAGCAACCGACTGCAACCGGTCTCTCGGTTTCAGGGTTGAGTTCTTCCTCTCAGAGTACAGTTATGTTTGATCCCTCTCTGGAGGATTATGGAGAGGATGAGGAGGAGGAAGGGGTTACTGAGCCAGAGATTTCACCTGAGCATGGGTTCGAATTCCCTCCTAGGCTTCTGAGGATTACTCCTCCCATTTTATCTTTGTGAGGCAGATGGTGGAAGCACTGGATCTTACACCATATGAGCCTAAGCAAGATGAGGAGGAATTACAATTCTTAGAAATGATGGGATTAACACCCACAAAATAAGATCTTGTTGCCAATTAACAAATTATTTTGCAAAACAGGTGGCTAAGGTGTTAGGGACCCCAAGCTCTATACCACCAATGGATAAAAAAGTTGACAAGAAATATCAGCTTGATCCCTTGTGTGCTGAATTCTTGATGTCCCACCCAGACCCAGAAGGGGTGGTCCAGACAGTGGCCTGTGATAAGGTTAAGGTACCACTTACCACTCATCTTCCTGAGAAGGATTCTAGAAGGCTGGATGAGATGGCTAAAAAGGAGTATCTGGCGGCTTCCTTGGGCATCAGGGAAGTAAATTATGTGGGATACGCACCACAATACCAGAAGACCATGTGGTCTTCTGTGATGGCATAGCTGACAAGGCTCCTCCAGGACTTGCAGCTGACCTTGTGGAGACAGCCAGTTGTGGCTTGGAAGCCACACAATATCAATTCCACATGGCTGTGGATGCAAATAACAATGCAGCCAGGTGGATGGCCCTGTCCATAGCCCTGAGGAGGTCTGCCTGGCTCAGGACAACCACTCTCACTCAGGATACCCAGAATAAGGTAATGGACTTCCCTGTGGAAAACCATTCTCTGTTTGGCAGTAAAACAGAGGAATACATGAAAAAAGTGAATGAGTACAAGGCCACTTACAAGAGTAATTCCACAAAGGAAAAGGCCTCCACTTCCTACAGGCCATATGGAAGGGGAGGTAGAGGTAGGGGTTATAGGAGGCCCTTCTGTCAGGTACAAGCTACCCCTAGCTACCCACAAATAGGTTACTACAGGGATAGGGGCCATAAGTGCTCCAAGAGAGGGGATCAATCCCCCCCAAACTGCTGCACAAGGAAAGCAGAACACCTGATGTGACAGTCAGGGTTGCCTCCTCAATCCCAGGCTGACCCACTATTTCCAAAACTGGAAAAACATCACCACAGACAAGTGGGTGTTGGAGATAGTGGGTCAGAGACTAGCCCTCAGCTTTAAAACCTTTCCAAAGTTAAGTCCAAGGCATTTTAACCTTCCAAACCCAGCAGAGAGGACACTGCTAGAAAAAGAGGTGTCCACCCTGCTGACTCTGAAGCAATAGAACCAGTTCCATCCTCTCAAAGGGAAAGAGGTTTGTACTCCAGATTCTTCCTAACCTTAAAGAAAAATGGGGAGTGGTGACCCATTCTAGATTTGAGAGCTCTAAACAGGCATCTCACAAAGCCAAAGTTCTGGATGATAACCTGGAAAGTCACGTTATATGCTGATGACGCAGTGCTGTACAGAACCGGGAAGGACACTGGGTCCCTAAATCTTGAGTTGCAACAGGACCTTGGAACCCTTGAAGCTTGGTGTCAGGAGCATCAGCTGGTGCTAAACAGTAAGAAAACTAAAGCCATGATCTTTGGCCCAAAAAAATTTGGCCCCGACAGATCAACTCTTCTATCCCTCACCACCCTAAATGGGACAGGGATAGAGATAGTGGACAACATCAAGTACCTGGGGATGTACTTAGACCAGGAGGTCTCTTTCAGAAAGCATATTGACCACCTGACCAAGGTGGTAAACCAAAAACTGGGCCTCCTCTATAGGCTAAACCCATTTTGAACCAGGAAAGCAATTGGCTACGGAGCAATACTACCTACTCTCTTCTACGGAGCGACCATGCTCCAAACACTGAGGGCAACAGAAAAACAGTGCCTAGGGACACTGTACCACAGGGTCGGCTGGTTTACAGCTGAGGCACAACGGAGGGAGCATCACTGCAAGGTGGTCCAGGCCATCGACTGGCCATCCCTCAAAGCCAGACTAGCTTATCCTTCCTTGTGCTTGGCTTTTAAACTTCAGCAACCTGGGGCTCCCCCAAGTCTATGGGACTTGCGAGCCCCTAAAACAAATAGAAGAGAGCTTAGGTCTACCGACTGGAAGTTAATCGAAATACCCAGGTCCAAATCATCCCTGGGCCTTCAGTCTGCCAGAACAGTCCTACCCAAACTCTGGAACAATCTACCAAGTGAAGTACAGGACTGCACTTCTCCTGGGGGTTTTAAGAAAGCACTAAAATCTCACCTGGTCACTGGGACAATGTGATGTTGCCTCAACTAAGGCCACCTGGAAGTTTTCCCCATAACGGGAATCGTTGGTATGGTCTCCACAATTTAAAGATGGGAGGGGGCGCATAGTAGGACGGTATAGTACTGCATAGGCACTTAACTAAGCTATTCTGTTGATCTGTCTGTTTTCTAACTAAATGTCCAGGTGCTGTTCTGGATTTTGTAGATGACGTATAACATGTTGAATTGGTGGCCTTATGCACCATGTATTTGCTTTGTTCCCCTGTTTGTATCAAAGCATTGGTTTTCCCATCCCTTAGGTACATGTAACTAATCCCGGGTCACCCTTGAAAAAGGGACTGTTAAAGTCTCAGTGGGCCCACCCGGTTACCAAAATTTAAACAAATAAATAATTCTCCCAACACTGCTACAAGGAGACTGGCTGGCATCACTGGATCTCAAGGATGCCAACTTCCACATTCCCATAATGGAATCTCACAGAAAGTACCTAAGGTTCAGACTACCTTCAGGTCATTACCAGTTCAGGGCTCTGCCTTTTGGCCTGACCTCTGCCCCCAGGGCATTCACAAAGTGCTTGGTAGCAGTGGTGGCACACTTGAGAAGGCTGGGCATATCAGTGTTTCCACACCTGGACAACTGACTAGTCGTGGGACAATCCCCCCCCCCCAAAACAGGTAAAAGAAGCTTTGAGCATCACACAGGAGACATTAGTGTCTCTTGGATTCCTCATAAGCATCCAAAGGTCTGTGCTACAGTCTGTCCAGGTTCTGCACTTCATAGGAGCATAATTGAATACCTTGCAGGGAAGAGCTTTTCTCCTTCAAGACAGAGTGGACAACATCCTTCACACTGCAGGATCTTTTCACCTTATTTATTTATTTAGCTTTTGTTTAGCGGGTAAGTACACTAGACAAGTATTATGTCTATTTTCAGGAACTACCCGGGAGAGTACAACATGAGGAACAACACTCAAGGAGACATGGCAAAGAGAGTACAGTTTTTTGTCACAGTAAACAAACATGTGGGAAATACATAATTTGACACTAGTAAACAAACCAAGGGCAGTAAAACTTTTTCTGCAGTTGCTGGGTCACATGGCTGCAGCCACAGGTACAGTGCAGAGCTGCAGATTCCAGATGAGGCACATCCAGTTCTACCCCAGAGCACAGTGGTGCCAAACAAAGGACTCCTTTTCAAAGATGGTGCCTGTATCAGGGACACTGTTGCAGACCCTGCAGTGGTGGCAGGACAGAGCCAACCTGAGAGGAGGAGTTCCATTCCAAAAGGAATTTCCTACCATAGTGCTCACAACAGATGCCTCCCTACTGGGGTGGGAAGCACATTTGGAGGAACATACAGTACATGGCACCTGGCCCTCCCGAGTCACTGCTGCATATAAATCTGCTGGAGCGCAGGGCGGTGCTTCTGGCACTGAAATCCTTTGCATCCCTGATAAGGGACAAAGTGGTACAAGTCAGGACAGACAACACCACCACAATGTACTATATAAACAAGCATGGAGGGACAAGGTCCAACCTGCTGTGTGCAGAAGCAATGTAGATTTGGAGTCTGGCATACTCCCTGCAGACTTACCTGGTGGCCATCCATCTCCCAGGAAAGGACAACACCTTAGCATATGCACTCAGCAGAATCAACCAAAATCACCAGTGGTGCCTCAACAGACAGGTGCTACAAGTAGTGTTTCGGAGGTGGGGGACACCAGAGGTAGATCTCTTTGTCTCAGAAGAGAATCATCAGTTGCCCAAGTTCTGCTGCAGGCCTCCAGCCAAGGGGTCTGTGCCAATGGATACCATGGTGCTGGATTGGTCAGGGAAACTTCTGTATGCTTCTCACCCCAGGTGTCCTTTAGCATCAGTAACTATTGCAGTTTGCTGGCTAGCTAGCACTGCCCCAGAGGTGGAATGTATGGTAATGAGTTTTATGAATTAGCCAATCAGATTGCAGCTAGAGGATGTGCTGAGCAGTGACAGGGAAGGAGGCTTCAGAATTTTTTTCTCCGCTGGACTGAGCAACACTGCCTCTGAGGTGCTCTCTCTCCGGACAAGAAAAAGTTGTTTTCCTGATACTGGTAGCTATTGTTTTGTTTCTATATATTTTTGAGTCTGCCGAGTATTTGTTATTAGTTTTAGCGGTTCTCCTCGGTTCTGTGGTTCCTCGCGGTTCCCTTTTTCTTTATTTTTTTAAAAGTTTTAGTTATTGCAACTAGTGTTTCTGTGGTTCCCTTTACTTATTATTTATTTTTATCACAGTTCCCTTTTTCTAGCGGGAACTGATGGTGCCACATATATTTTATCTCAGAAAAGTCGTGGTTCTTTTCTGCGAGGGAACTGACCGTTGGACCTTATTTTTAAATGGTTCAACATTCTATTTAGAGGGTTTCTGTAATTTGGGCATGTCAGAAACCCCTAAGAAAAGGACTGGACCCACAGGTTTTAAAAATTGTTTACACTGCCACAGAATTTTAGCTAAAGCTTATACTCACGACTTGTGTTTAAAGTGCTTAGGTCCAGATCATTACTGTGTTCTTTGTTCCAAATTCTGTTCAAAAACATTTAAGAAATAGAGCAAAAAGGCTTAGAGAAATGGAAGAAGAAGGGTCTTCATTTGGTCCCAAACACAGACCCAGGGCTACTGATGGGGGGCCTTTGAAAAATAAAATTAATTCAGGTGCTGATGAAGCATCTTTAAAGTTTAAGCCTGGTACAGGTGCTGATGAAGTGCCTTTGAAAACAAAGAACACAAAGCCTGGCACTGATGAAGTGTCTCTTAAAAATAAGGCTTCTAAAGGAGCTGATGAAGTTCCTAAATCAAAAAATGTAAAAGGTGCTGATGAACTGCCTGGTTCTAAGAGAAAACCTGAACAAGTCACTGATGAAGTGGCTACAAAAAAGATTTGTAAAGAAAAAATCCCATTGCTCCTCCAGGCAGTGCCAAAGGTGAGGCAGCAGTGGGAAAGAAACACAAAGATAAGTCTAAAAACATTGAACCCCAGGAGGGTGTCCCTCGAGATTTTCCAGGAGACCTTCCCTCTATGGAGGATATGGCAAAAGCCTGGCACCTTAACCAGACAATCCAGGGCATGGGAACCCCTTTTTGGTGCCTCTGATTTTCCCAGGCAAATCCTCTCCACTGCCCCCTCTGCTGCAGGGGCTGATGAAAGGGAGGACAATGATGATTTCTATGATGCCGCAGATGACATTTCAAAGGGCAAGGCCCCAGAATCTGATGTGTCACCTGATCCTAATTTTGGGGGATCTCCTGATCAGAACGATACCACCTCCCTGTTCTCTTTCTACAACACATGGTGGACACCCTTGACCTCCTCTCTCAAGAGTCCAACCAGAATGATGAGGAAGACCAGGACTACAAGGAGATAAAAGGTATTTCCCCTCCTAAAAAGTTACTTCTCCCTATCTACAAACCTTTCAGGAAGAACACAATGAAAATTCTTCAGACCCCCACATCTGTGCAAGGGATCGAGAAGAGGGCTGACAGAAAGTACCAGTTTTTCAAATCTGACACAAATTTTCTGTTTGTTCACCCCAGTCATGGAGGAGTGGTGCAGCAAGCAGCATGTGACAAGGCTGGTGTCACCCTTTCTTCTCAGCCCCCTAAAAAAGACTCTAAGAGGCTGGATTTTATGGCCAGAACAACATATGCCACAGTCTTCCTTCTTCTTCACTTTGCCTCATACATGGCATACACAGCCAAATACCAAAATGCTTTGTGGAACTCAGTCCTAGCCATAGTTAAACAGGGCTCTGACTCTATGGCTAAGGATCTAGTGGAAATGGCTAAGACAGTCTTGGAGACCACAAAGTATCAGTTCCACATGGCTGATTATAGTAATGATACAGCCTCAAGAGTTATGGTCCAGGCTGTTTCCCTGAGGTGCTTTGCTTGGCTCAGAACAACAAATCTGTTGCAGGAAACACAGTCCAAAGCTATGGACTTCCCCTGTGACAGAAATGTACTTTTTTACTCCAGGACTGAGGAGTATATGAAAAATGTTGATGAGTATAAGGTAACCTATCAGAGTAACACCTCCAAGACTAAGTCTCAGGGTGCTCAAAAGCTTCAGCACAAGGGTAACAGAGGCAGGGGCTATTTTCCTAGACCCTGTTACTCCATTTCTCCTCAGTTTGACCTCTCACAATTTAGAGGTTACCTCAGAGGAAGAGGCAGGAGGGCTCAGAGGAGATCTACTTCTACTCCTGCTCCTGCCACCCAGCAAAAGCCCTGACTTCTCAGCCCAGGTCGCCTCCCCTCTGCCTGTAGGGGTAGGCCTTCCCACTACCTACAGTCCTGGACCCTTATTACCACAGACAGGTGGGTCCTGGAGGTAGTGGAAAAGAGCCTGTCCCTTCAGTTCAAAAAGATGCCAGCCCTCAAGAGAACCCCAACTTTCCAAACCTCTAACTCCAACAGAAAGGATTCTGTTGGAGATGGAGGTAAAGCATCTTTTGGAAGCAAAAGTAGTAGAGAGAGTGTCTGCCCATCAAAGGGGCAAGGGACTCTACTCCAGATAATTCCTGACTCACAGGAAAAATGGGACGTGGTGGCCTATTTTTGATCTCAGATACCTAAACAGACACCTTCTGCAACCTAGTTTCAAGATGGTCACTCTAAAGTTGGTGATTCAGTCTTTACAGCAGGGAGACTAGCTAGCCTCCCTAGACCTCAAAGACACATACTTTCATATCCCCATCAGGTTGTCCCACAGGATGTTTTTGAGGTTCAAGCTTCCTTCAGGACACTACCGGTTTATTTATTTATTTATTTAGTTTTTGTTAACCAGGTAGGTGCACTAGCCATAAAATGACTATTTTCAGGCATGACCTGGGAGAGTACAACAAAAAGAGAACAGCTGAACAACAGCAACATGGGTACAATAATACAAATGGAGGATCAGTACAGCAGTACTACAAAAATACAATGGGTAGAAACAACAAAAAATAATGGCAAGCATTATACAGATAATGGCAATAAGATATATAATAAGTGCAGAAACCAAGGACCCAACCTGTGGAGTGAAAGGGTTAATAAGATAGTAAGGTTATATAAAGAGAAATGTGACGAATGTTCAAACATAACAAGAAAGACTGACAGAAGGAAGGTCAGGGGTGGTAATTGGCAAAACAACAGTGGATGGTCAGCAACAAGGTTCGAGAAGGAAGAGAGCTGCTAGTCAAGAAGTTATTTACAAAGAGAAGAAAAAATATGGGGAGTGGAAGAGGAGGCAGTCTTGGAGCTGGATTAGAGCAGGGGTGACATTACTGGTACGCCTCAGGAGCTTCAGGTTGGGTCAAAGCACGTACAAGTATCAGCTAAGGATAGATAACAACGATATTCACTTTTAAATCCAAAGTGAGACTGAGACAGCCGGAGGTTGAGTGGAAGAGCATTCCATAGCCTGGGAGTAGAGAATTGGAAGGCCCCTGTGCCTTTAGTCGTCCAATATCTCGGAACATAGAGCAAGGATTTGTTAGCTGATCGCAGGCCATTGGAGGATGGTTGAGGGACCAGCTATGCAGCCAGCTGGGATGGTTTTTTTTCCCGGATGATCGAGTCCATTAGTGATCCAAGGTAGTATTGTCCACTGGCAGAGGGTGAGAGCTAATTCAGATCCTTATAAAGAAGGCAGTGATGATTGAGTCGAGGCGACGAAGAGGCAAATCGGCATATATTGTTATAAATTACGTCCCATTTTAGTAGGGAGGTTTTATGGGCAGAGGTAAGAATAGAGGCACCATAAGTAAGGGTTGGGAGCAGAATACCTCAGGCAATTGCTAATTTGGCTGAGGGTGTAAGCATGTAGCTCGTTTTGTAAGCTACTTCCAGTTTTGAGTTTACAGCTTTGCACGAGGACTGAATGTGAAGATTAAAATCCAGGGACTGGTCCTGCAGGATCCCAAGGCACTTGAAGGAAGTAACATTTTCAAGTGGAAATCCTCCTGGGTGTAGAACATCCAGCAAACTAGAACAGGCCTTAATCTTCGGTGCGGAACCTAGGAGCATGGCTTTCATTTTCTTTTCATTTAGATCAAGCTTACGGTCTAGTAGCCAGTCTAAGACCTTATTGAAGTCTGAAGTAAGTGATGTGTTTATGCAGGAAATACTAGAAAAACTAGTATAGATGATCAGGTCATCAGCATAGGGAATAGCTGAGCAGGATTCCAGGACCTCAGCTGCATTGTTGATAAAAATTGAGAACAGAAGGGGCCCAGGGATAGAGCCCTAGGGGACCCCAAGGTTGATAGTAGACGTGTTGGACAGGGAGGAGTTAAATTTGACAGCTTGCAACCTGTTAGACAGGTAGCCACAGAACCAGTCCACAACAGGGGGAGAGAAATGGAATTTATGGTGGGGGTAACAGTGGGGGAGCACCTGGGTAACAGTGAACACCTGGGTAACAGTGACCACCAGTCATTGTGGTTTGAAATCACAGAAAGAGCAGAACCAAACCACACAAAAACACGTATCCTGGATTTTAGGGGGGCAGACTTTGGGAAAATGGGGAGATGCTTGAAAGAGGCATTAAGGGGAATGGGACAGGAATCAGGATTGAGGAACAGTGGGCAGTATTTAAAATGGGGATTATAAGAACAACAGAATTATGCATTAAGCAGGTTAGCAAGAGGAAAAGAAAGAGGAGACCATTATGGTTTTCCAAAGAGGTAGCAAAAGAAAGTGAAAGCCAAAAAGACTGCATTCAGGCAATACAAAAGACACAGGCAGAAGGGGATAGAGAAGTACCAGGAGAAACAAAGGAGGCAGGAAGTCAGTAAGGGAAGCCAAAGCTCAGACAGAAGAACACATTGCAAAATCAGTGGTTAAAGGGACAAAACCTTTATAGGTACATAAGTGAAAAAAGAAGGTCAAGGGAGGGATAGTTAGACTGAAGGGGAGGATGGGAGCAGCGTGGAGGATGACAACAGTAAAGCTGACATATTGAACAGGTATTTCTGCTCAGTCTTTACTAAGGAAGAGAGGGGTAATGGGTCTGAAGGGAGTACAAGGGTGAGAATGGTGCAGAAATGGACACAAGTCCCTTTACAGAAAGGGTCCTGAAGGAACTGGAAGTAATAAGAGTTGACAAAGCAATGGGGCCAGATGGGTGCACCCAGGGTCCTTAAAGAACTAAGAGGTGGTGGCTGAACCTCTGGCTATCCTGTTCAGCCAATCACTGGAAACAGGGAGGTACCCAAAGACTGGAGGACAGCAGATGTAGTCCCCTTATACAAAGTGGGAACAAAGAGGAAGCAGGGAACTACAGACCAGTCAGCCTCACCTCGGTAGTGGGAAAGATCATGGAAGCACTACTGAAGGAGAGATTGGTGGAACATCTGGTTGTCAATGGACCACAGGACCCAAGGCAGCATGGTTTCACCAGGGGAGGCCAGTGTCAGACCAACCTCATTGAATTTTTGACTGGGTGACTAGGGAGGTGGATCAGGGAGGGCAGTGGACATGGCCTATCTGGACTTCAGCAAGGCCTTTGACACTGTGCCACATAGAAGACTATTACACAAACTGGGGAATATGGGTGTGGGCAGGACAGTAGTGTGGTGGGTAGGTAACTGGCTGGGTGGCAGGACACAGAGGGTGGTGGTAAATGGCTGTCACTCCACAGAGGGAAGAGTGACCAGTGGGGTACCACAGGGATCAGTGCTGGGACCGGTCCTATTCAACATCTTCATCAGTGACATTGCACAGGATATAGAAGGCAGAATTTCACTGTTCACTGATGACTCAAAGCTCTGTAACAGAGTAGACACACCAGAGGGTGTAGACAGAATGAGAAGGGACCTGCAGAAACTTGAAGAATGGTCAAGGGTTTGGCAGTTGAAATTCAATGCAAAAGTGCAAGATAATGCATATGGGGCACAAAACCCTGGCACAATATATCAGTTGGGGGTGAGGATATAGCATGCACCAAGCAGGAAAGGGATCTTGGGGTTGTCATCTCTGATGACCTCAAGGTAGGGAAACAGTGTGACAAGGCATCAGGTAAAGCAAATAGGATGCTGGGATGTAGGCAGGGCACCAGCAGGAAAAGGGAGGTCATAATTCCGCTATACAAGACACTAGTGAGGCCCCACCTGGAGTACAGTGTACAGTTCTGGAGACCATACCACGTAAGGATATAGACAGGGTAGAGAAGGTTCAGAGGAGGGCAACAAAGATGGTGCATGGGTTGCAGCACAAATCCTATGAAGACAGGTTGAAGGAACTGAACATGTACTCCCTGGAGGAGAGGAGGAGAGGGATATGATGAGAGACATACAAGTATCTTACAGGGAGGAACAGGGTGCAGGAAAACACTATTTTTAAGCGAAAAAGATGTTTCAGGACTAGAGGGCATGGGATGAAGTTGGAGGGAGGGACGATTCAGAGGAAACATGAGAAAGAATTTCTTCACAGAACGGGTGGTGGACAAGTGGAACACCCTGCCAGAGGAAGTGGTGGGGGCTGAAACAATCACGGGATTTAAGAATGCATGGGATAGACCTAAAGGAATTCTAGAGGTCAGGGGTAAGGGGAAATAGACTTCTAGGAAAACAAACTGAACTTACAAGCTCAAATGGGCAGACTAGGTGGGCCATAGGCCCTTATCTGCCGACACTGTCTATGTATCTATGTATGTATGGAGAGTGGAGAGAAGCAGGGGATGGTCTACAAGGTCGAAAGCCTTAGTGAGGTCAATGAAGATGGCACCTGTGAATTTTCCAGAATCCATGCTGGACAGAATATCAGTAGTTAGTTGAAGAAGAGCCGTGGTGGTGCTATGACCTTTTCTAAAACCATGCTGGGTGTCTGAGAGGAGATTGTAGCATGTAAGGCAGTCAATGGTCTGTGATGCAACTATTTTCTCTAGGATCTTGCTAAGGACAGAGAGAATTGCTATAGGTCTGCAATTGGCCGTGTCCTTTGGGTCACCTTTTTTAAAGACAGGCGTTACTCTTGCAGATTTCCATAGGTCTGGCACGGTGCTATGGATAAGGGATAATGTGTAGAGTCTGGCAATCGGAGAGGCAATGAGTGGAGCAGCCAGCTTAAGAAGACGAGGTTCCAATGAGTCAGAACCAGAGCTGGTATTGACACATATGGATCTCAGTAATTTCAGAACTTCCACTCTTGATATAGCCTTGAAATAGAATGGTGGCGCTGGAGGAGCATCATACGATAGGGAGGTATGGTTGTCTGATGGTAGCGTGGTAGGTAGATTGGAGTGCGATCCACTAGGTTGTAAAGCCAAGGAATAGTGTGACAGATCAGAGAAAAGATTGTTAAAACTGTTTGAGATGGTCCTAGGGTCATTACAATGTGCCCCATTTATGATCATTTCATCAGGAGTGACCGACTGTGAGGTACCCAGAAATGTTTTGACATGGGCCCAGAATTTCCTCGGGTCGCAGGCTGAGCTTTGTAGAAGGTCCTTGCAGTATTTGCTTTTAGCAGCTCTAACGTGTCTCTTACATCTGTTCCTATGCCCTTTGGCCTGACATCTGCACCATGGGCGTTCACAAAATGCCTGGCTGTGGTGGCAGCTCATTTAAGAAGAAAGGGGGTATCAGTCTATCCATACCTGGATGACTGTCTCATAGTGGCAAAGACCCCTCCTCTTCTAGAGGAGGCTCTTTCCCTAACAAGTGACACTCTGCAATCCTTGGGATTCATTATAAACCAAAAGAAATCCCACTTGGTACCAGCTCAGCTCCTTACCTTCATAAGAGCACAGCTGGACACACTGCACAGCAGAGCCTTTCTTCCTGTGGAAAGGATTCAAACATTTCTGTCAGTGGCAAACTCTTTTGTCCTGGGCCAGCCCAGGCCAGCCAGACACTTCCTACAGCTCCAGGGCCACGTGGCATCCATGACAGCTGTGGTCCCAGGAGTCAGGTTCAGAATGAGGGACATTCATTAGTACCTAAGGTCTCACTGGTCGCAGAGCAAAAATTCCCTGTCCAAGTTAGTCCCAGTCACAAAAAAACTTCCTTCAGTTTCTGGACTGGTGGAAGGACACTGCCAACTTTTCGGTAGGGATTTCCTTCCAGGAACCCTCCCCTTCGAGAATCATTACTACAGATGCTTCTCTTCTTGGATGGAGAGCTCACATGGACAACTTTTCTGTAAGTGGCTCCTGGACTCCACAAGAGTCACAGACCCACATCAATCTGCTGGAACTCAGGGCCATTTATCTGGCTCTCAATGCATTTGCTTCAAAGATAAAGGGACAAACCGTGCAAATCAGAACAGACAACACCACTGCTATGTTTTACATAAACATGCAGGTTGGCACAAGGTCCACCGTCCTGTGACTGAAGACCATGAGGATTTGGGGATAGCCTATTCTTTGGGAGTCAGTCTGTCAGCCATACATCTCCCAGGCAAAGACAATACCCTAGCGGATGCCCTCAGTCGCATCAACCAGAAACACAGCGAATGGTGTCTGAACAAACAGGTGTTAGCCACAGTGTTCAGGAGGTGGGGCACACCAGAAGTGGATCTGTTTGCCTCTCACCTGAACCATCAACTTCCTCTGTTCTGTTGCAGGCCCCCAGCACTGGGAACTCTTCCAACAGAAGCCTTAGCTCTGGAGTGGACAGGAAGGTTCCTTTATGTCTTTCTTTCCTTTTCTCTGATTTTCAGAACTTTGTTAAAGCTCAAAAATCAACCTGCAACAATGATTCTGGTGGCACCAGATTGGCCGAGGCAGGCATGGTACCCTTTACTGATGTCCCTGTCCTGCAGCAAACCCATTCGTCTCCCTCTCAGTCACTCCCTCCTGTCTCTTCCCCAGACAGGGGTGTCATATCCAGATCTGAAACCTCTTCACCTCAAAGTCTGGCTCTTGAGGATTTAGAGTTTCCAGACACTCATTACTCTGAGAAAGTGCTGAAGATCCTGAGGGTGTCCAAAAAGCCTAGTACAAAAAAGACTTCTGCAGCCAAGTGGAAAATATTTTCCCCTCATGTGCAAGAAGAAGCACAATAATTCTCTTAAGGTTTTGATTCCCAACCTTTTGGATTACTTGGCACACCTACAGGAATCGGGTTTGAAGCCTTCCTCTTTGAAGCTTTACCCGGCCTCTGTTTTAGCTTCTCTCTCTGTTGGGAATACCAAGTCTGTATTTTCACAACCAGTCTTTAAGCAGTTTGTCAGGGGTCTCCTCCATTTCCAGCCTCTAATTAGGGAACATGTCCCTCCTTGGAGCCTGAATTTCTGTATTGCCAAGCTTATGGAATCACCCTTTGAACCCATGGCTGTGGCTCACCTTAAGTATGTAACTTAGAAAACTGTGTTTTTAGTGGCCATTACCTCTGTTAGAAGGATCTCAGAGTTACAGGTCCTCTGCACTGAGCCCAACTACATTATTCCCCACATGGACAAGATTGAGCTCAGGACAAACAGGAAATTCCTGCCTAAGGTGATTTCTGAATTCCATCTCAATCAATCCATCACTTTGCCTGTGCTTTTTTATGGATAAATCCACTCCAGGACAGCAGAAGCTCCACAGTCTGGATGTCAAAAGGGCCCTGCTTTACTACTTGGAGCACACCAAGCAGTTCAGGGACTCATCCACACAGCTGTTCCTCACCTATGGGGAGGTAGGTAGAGGAAGGCCTGCCACTAAGAGAACTATCTTGTTGTATAGTCTCCTGCATTCGGTTCTGCTATGACAAGGCTGGTAAGCAGCCTCCTGAGCATACCTCTCAAGTGTCCCTGATTTTCAGTGATGTCCCTGATTTCACCTCAAATTTTTACTCTGTCCCTCCTAAAAACTGTGTTCCCCTGACTAAACAGTGATGACTGTAAGAATAAACTTATGTCAAACAATAAAGTTGCAGATTTCTTATTCTTCAGAAAATGTATTATACACTGAGTCCCTTATTCTGCTAGCTTCCTGAGTGGATATCACCAATTTTAAAAATGTGTCCCTGATTTGGGGCCTTTGTCCCTGATTTTTTTAAGCCTTGTCCCTGATTTATGAGGCAGGAGGTTGAGAGGTATGCTCCTGAGGGCCTCAGAGCCCACTCCACTAAGGGCACTGCTGCCTCTGTGGCAGCTGCTAGGGACATTCCTCTTCTGGAAGTCTGCAGAGCAGCAACTTGGAAGATCGTGCACACTTTCACTAATCATTACTGCTTAGATGTGCAGTCTAGATCCGATGCCAGGTTTGGCAAGGAGGTACTACAGAGCCTTTTTCCTAAATAGGTTCTCTACCCGCCTCCCAACCGTACTGCTTTGTAGTCTGCAATAGTTACTGATGCTAAAGGACCCCTGGGGCTAGAAGAAAAATTACTCACTGTAGTAATCTTCTTTCTTCCAAGGTGTCCTTTATCATCAGTAAGCTCCCACCCTTCCTCCCCAGATAACCTTCAGAAGAAGGCTCTGACTTTTGCCTTAAGTTTTTCAGTGCATTAAACTTTGGATTGCATTTTGAGCAAAGTTTTTATGGTTATAATTCTGGTTCTGGTTATTATATGTGTTTTTTATATCCTGATGGTTCTTTCCAGTAGGGCATCTGCCCATTCTACCTTCAAATAAATTCTGAAGCATCCTGTAGCTGTAATCTGATTGGCTAATTCATTAAACTCATTACCATACATTCCACCTCCAGGGCAGTGCTAGCTAGCCAGCTAACTGCAATAGTTACTGATGCTAAAGGACACCTTGGAAGAAAGAAGATTACTATGGTGAGTAATTTTTTTCTCCTCCTCCAATTACTCTTGTTATTCAGGGTCCTGATTAAGCTCAGGTCCCAGTCAGCAACAATGATTCTGATAGCCCCAGATTGGTTCAGGCAGCCTTGGTACTCACTGTTGCTCTTTCTGTCAGTGGCTCAGCCAATACACCTCCCTCACAGACACAGTATTCTGACCTCCTCCCAGGGGAGGATTCTGTATCCAAATCTCAGGTCACTCAGACTCAAGGCATGGCTCTTGAGGACCTAGAGTATGCTGATTTACACCTCTCAGAGGATGTACTGAGGGTCTTGAGGGGTTCTAGGAAACCCTTGACAAAAAAACTTAGGCTTCCAAATGGAAAAGGTTTTCAATTTGGTATGGCACCAAAGATGTGTTATCATCCGAGGCAGGGGTACCAGTCTTATTAGACTATCTGACTCACCTGCATTCAGTGGGGCTGCAGCCAACTACCCCTAAGGTGCATCTGGCATCCATCTCTGCTTGCCTCTCAGCTGGTAAGGGTGCCTCTTACGGCTAATCCTATTTTTAAGAAGTATTTTAAGAGGTTGACCCATCTACCCCCATAGGGAACCAGTGCTTTCCTGGAATCTTAATGTCTGCATTGCCAAGCTCATGGAACCCCCATTTGAGCCTCTGGCCACTGCTCACTTAAAGTTTGCCACTTGGAAGGCTATCTTATTGGTATCCATTACATTAGCAAGGAGGATAAGTGAGTTACTGGCCCTGTGTGTGTGGAACAGGACTACATTTCCTTCCACAGGGACAAAATGGTACTCAGGACTAATAGGAAATTCCTTCCAAAAGTAGTCTCTGATTTCCACCTTAATCAGTCTATTACATTGCCAGTCTTCTTCATGGAGCATTCTAGTTCAGGGGAACGTAGATTACATAGCCGTGATGTAAAGAGAGCTCTCAAATATTATATCGAGCATACCAAAGCACATAGGCAGGACAAGCAACAGTTGGTTCCTGACCTTTGATGATGTGGGAAAAGGAAAGCCAGCTTCAAAATGGACAGTTGCACACTGGATAGTGGCATGCATCCAATTCTGTTACAGTAAAGCTGGCAAGGAGCCCCCAGCAGGCCTGAGAGCACACGCCACAAGGGGTACAGCTGCTACAGTAGCCAGGGATATTCACTTGTTGGAAATCTGTACAGCAGCTACATGGAGAACTGTACATACTTTTACAAAGCACTATAGTTTGGACACACAGTCCAGAAGTGATGCCAGGTTTGGCACAGTAGTTTCTTGATCCTGTTCCCTAAATAGGATTCTGGGCCTGCCTCCAAAGGTACTGCTTCATAGTCTGCTAGAGTTAATTATATTGAAGAATCCCTGGGTTAGAAGAAAAAAATACTCACCGTAGTAATCTTGTTTCTTCTAAGGTATTCTTCAATATCATTAACTCTCCCAACCATCCCCCCTTTCACAACCAGTTAGCCTCTGCATTACAGCTGGTAATCCTTCTGATTTGTTGGCCTTACACTGGTACATTAAAGTTAAACCAGCTGGCCCCTTTATTCTTGTTGTTAGCCTTTTTGGGCATTGGCATGGGGTAAAAGGGGGTAATAACTGAATCAGTTATTATTGAAATTGTTAACCACTAGGATAGTATAATCAAAGGGCGTAATTGCAGGATTCAATGAAATCTGAGTGTCTTAGAACGCAACGGTTAGGAGGCAGCAGGTTTTAATGGTGACACGAGCCAATAAATGTTCCACTAATTTGCATAAAGTTCCATTCATCTCCAGGGGCAGTGCAATCCAGGAGGCTGACTGCTAGGATAGTTAATGATATTGAAGAATACCTTGGAAGAAACAAGATTACTATGGTGAGTAATGTTTTCTTCTTAACTAATAACTATGCATTATACATGTGAGACACACATCCATATGAACTAATGCTCAGCAAGTCGAGTGTTAATTAATAATTACTGATCAATGACAATCTCTAGTAATAAATAAATGGGAAACTAATAATTAATGATGATTAGTTAATCCTTAAGTAGGAGACGGATAGGGATCTCACGATAACACGATATGACAATGTATTGTGATAATCATCAATAATGATAATGTAAAAACACAAACACGATAATGTGAAAACACAATATCGTAATTATTGTGCAGCATGATATACTGTGATAAACTGTCTTAACTTGCTACTCCTGCAGCATGTCCCTCTCTGGGTGCAACCATGATTCCCGATTCCCCAACTTCTTCCAATCAGATTTTAACTATTGTTCCTAAAATTAGAAATGCTGCAGATCATCATGATAATCAATATATTGTGATAATTTTTACACAAATATCATGATACTAAAAATTTGATTGTGACATCCCTAGAGACAGATCAATACATGACTAACTGCCAAACGCTTGAAGGGGTTAGCAACTAACTAATTTGTTAAATTTTCAACCAAAGCAAAATTCATGAATACTTTAAAAATTATTAGTGATTTGAGTCAGTTAAGCATAGGGGCTACTTTTCTGTATAACAAAAACAAAAAAAGACAAGCAATATTTTTGTTAATACAATAAACTTGCTCTGATATTACAGTGATAGTTACTACATGACATTAATGCTGCACCATGATACCACATTATTAAGGTGAGGGTTACTTGGTAACATTATATTTTTTCAGAGAATATTTCCTCTATAGAGCTCAAATATTAAGTCTTAGACCAGAAGCACAAAGACCCCACAGGAATCAACATTTTTGGAACTGGTAGTGCCAATGCATGGTACCAATCTATAGAGCGCATCATTACTATGTATAGCATAACCAGCCCCAACCATCTCAGTTCCTTTTTATGTTCACTTGCAAAGCATGCAAACATATTGGGATCGGTCTAAACTGTTGGAGGGCTTTTGGGGGTGCACCCCTTCTTCACCTACTTCACCTGTCACAGCTTCAGAATACTGAATCTGCTCCCTAACTCCACCCGCCCTTTACCTTTCTCCTCCTTTTCTCTTTTAAGTTCTGCCTAATCACAATGCTGGAAAATGCAAGATAGAGGGTTTTTTTTGTGTGTGTGCAACTTGTAATTCCAGCCTGAAACCTTACCCCAGAGAGTTTTCTTGTGCAATACCTAATTCCAGCTTGAAACCTTGCCCCTGCTTTTCATTCCACATTTGTGCTACTGTTTACTTCTTTCATATATGCTGCTGTTTAGTGCTTTGTTTCTCAGGGGATGGCAGATATGTTGCACAACCCATATACAGTATAGTTTGCATACCTAATGCATGTAACTCATGGATTTAACTTTGATAAAAATCAAGTAAAACAGATGTTCTAACATGTTCTTACACACAGTTTAGGAACTGTGCTATTCTGCGTACCTGTATTTTGAATGCTAAAAGTAAAGCATTTTGGGCATTACAACATAAATAAACAAGGTTGGCACATATACCATATATACTCGCGAATAAGCTGACCCGCGTATAAGCTGACACCCCCCAACCAGCAGTTTACTTTTGGGAAAACACTATGACCCACGTATAAGCCGAGGTATATTTCTATGCATCTAAATGGTTTAGAAAATGCTTACAGCTTTGTAATGAATAGGCAATTAAAAATACAAAATTCCCAATCAACAGTGCTGAATGGCTGTGCTATGTCGGGTGCCGTTCTTCCGATCTGCACAGATGCTGACTGCTTTCCATGACTGTGCCGTGCTGTGTCCCCACAACACTCCCTGTGTGACACTTACTGTGACTGTGTCTGCTACGGCAGCAGCATTGACTCCCGAGCCAGTACTTTTTGTACTGGAGTGCTCTGCCACTTCACTACGAAGGAAGACATTGGAAGGCTACGGCTGCTTCTGCCCACTCTGTCCATTCTGTCACTAGCACCTTTGCCCATGAACTATCAGTGACATGACTACTACACAGACCTCTCATTCCCCTCTCTGACACAGACTGCTGTCAAACACAAGGACATGTAAGTCTACTGTGTGCCCCAAGAGACCGCTCATAGGGAAGATCACTTAAGGAGATTTTTGAAGCAGCAACCTGAAGCACTCGGGAACCTACCAGCAACTCACCATAAGTGTATATTATGCACTTGCTGTCTGTCATTCTCTCTCTCTCTTTCTCTGTGCAGCATCGAAGACAGTGTGTGATCGGCAGGGGTGGGGCACGCGGGTACCAGGGGATTTCACTGGGCCAAGTTACCACAGGACACTACGGAGAGATAACACAGGTGGTGACATGCTTTACCAGAGCAAATGCACCGTCTCTCTCCTCGTCACTAACTGCTTGGTTGATTAGACTCGCGTATAAGCCGAGACCTGCAAATCACAGCAATAATTTTGGTGTAAAAAACTCAGCTTATATGCGAGTATATATGGTACTCCTCTTCTTGAAATCAAGCTGACTATTTTTGCTTGCCATGCATGTGAATAGATTGGCATCAGTCTGAACTGTGAGAGGACTTCTGGTGGTGTGCCTCTTCTTCACCTATCACAGCATCAGAATACTGAATTTTCTCCCTAGTTTTTCCCATTCTCTGCTTTTATCTTATTTTCACCTTTGAAGTCCTTGGCATATCATAATATTAGTGAAACTCTTTATTTTCCAGTCATAACAATTTTACCATTATAACTTGTGTTAATATTTTGTTCATTTACACTGCTGCACTTTCTATGCCCATCAAGGCTGGAAAATGCAAGGTAGAGGTTTTTCTTGTACCACTCCTAATTCTTGGCTGAAACCTTACTCCTGCTTTTCATTCTTCATATGTGCTGCTGTTTGCTTCTTTCATATATGCTGCTGTTTAGTGCTTTATTTCTCATGGAATGGCAGATATGTTGCACAACTCTTATAATCTGCATACCCGTGATACAGTGTTTGCAACTCATGAAATTAACTGTGGTAAAAATTGACTGGTATTATATCCTAGGAGTTAGAGTAATGAGCCGTGAATGAGCTTGGTACATCTAGCAGATCTGGGTTTGATTCCCACAACCTACTCCTGCATACTGTGTGATTCTGAACAAGTCATTTAATCACCCCTGTGCTCCCAGGTCACCCCTGAAAATAGGCACTTGTGCCTAGTGATCCTTACCCAGTTACCAAACAATTAAAAAAAGTTAAGTAAAACAGATGTTCTAACGTGTTCCTACAGTCATTGATCATTTTAGGCAAGGAGCTATGTTAGTCTACTTACCTGTATTTTGATCACTAAACATTAAAGCATGCTGGTAATTACAACATAAACAAACAAAGCTTAGCACATATACTCTATCCTTGGGATCATGCTTATGTTCTCTTGCAAGGCATGTGAATAAATTGGTATCACTCTGAACAGTGAGAAGGCTTTTGGGGGGTACGCCCCTTGTTCACCTATCACAAGATCAGAATACTGAATTTTTCCCCCAGTTTCGACCACTCTCTGTCCTTCTCCTCATTTTCCCTCTCTTTCTCCTCATTTTCATGTTAAAGTCCTTGCCGAATCGCAATGTTGTGATTGAACCTCTCAATTTCTCAATCATGACAACTTCACTATTATAACTCATTAATTTGTTCATTTTAACAGCTGTATTATCCAAGCCCAACAACTACACAGCAAACACAACCAAGTGAACATCTGGCATTGGCAAATGCTTGTTTGATGCTGTCGTAGAGCACAGGTTACCTCCTTAGGACCAGAAGTTAATTTCTTCAAACAGCTGCTCTGTCCAGTTTGTCATATTTCTATACCTTTCTTTTTTATATTTAGTATTACACATTTTTCTTTTAATCAGCATACAATTTTGCTGTTTTCAGTGTTTTCTGATGCAGTTTGGCCTTGGTGCAATGCACTTCGGTGTCATCTTTGGGCTGCTGCATTCATCGTTTCCTCCACCAGGACCCACACTTTTAAGTGTGTGATCATTTAGTGCTTGATCTCGAAATTTGCCATTATTGTGACTATGAGGAATGGTTTAGCAGTGGGTCTACAATGAAGCCTTCTGAAGGACTGTCCATATCACGAAGTGAAGAACTCACGATCTTGCTTGAGGCCTGTTGAGTAAGAAGACCCTACAATGTCATCATGCCAGTCCTTGCCTTGATGTAAAGACTATGGCAGTAGCTTTCACACCAGTGCAGATGACACTCACGTTGGTGCTGATGTTATGCGTCAACACTCAAGTCAGTACTAAAGGGGAATTTTCAAGTAATTTTCATGCAGTTTTAGGTAACTGTGTAATTTTTAGTGTACAAAAATACCAACTCTTCTAGTATTTGGGATGATGAAATTCACAAGATAATGCAGTACTAGGCTCTTGAGGTTTCCATGCTAACTGCATCACAGCATCCCAATTGTTGCCAGTGGTGCTGAGAACAAGGTGAAGGATAACTAGCTGCTATCTAATATGAACAACTATAACAGGGGTCTCTGAGCTAGGGTAAAGTCATTCACAGTAAATTTATAGTTTCTTCTGAAAAGCAGAGTTTCGGGCTGTGGTGACCAAAGGGACTTAATACAATCTCCATTACTGAGAGGGACTTGTGATGTTTTGTATGAGGCAGCATGAGCTGTAGTGGACAACATTTGCCGTTCCACCATTCTGGGTTGACAACGAGAAAGACAGTTTCACCACCAGAGCAGGAGAATTAACTACAGAAAAGGGCAATAAAGCCCTAGAGTCAGAAAAAAGCAATAAATTCTATTCCACATATTATAGTGCTCAAGTAAATGAAAGAAATTCAGAATTATATCATTCATACCTCCATGAGCAGGATGGGTTAGCTTCTCTGGATGCATACTAGGTCACATTAGCCCTGCCATTGGGCTCAAATAAAGTTGAGGGGCCTGGGTTGATAATTAGGGTGTGAGCACATTTCTTGCTGAACCTCTCCACCACCCCTGCTCGCTTGTGGGAATGTTGGGCCACAACCAGGCTGTCCACCTGGACAACACATGACCTCCATCCCTCAACAGGGTGGCAGAGGTGGAAGCCTGAGAAGGAACTTTGGGAGTAGTGACAATTTCATATTTTTTTACTTGTGTCCCTGGCATGATTGATGCCTTCCTCAAGCCAGCAGCACACAGAGAACAGCAGGGGTCATGAGGGGTGGGAGTGCATTCCTTGTTCCCTCTCCCCCCCACTGATTGGCACCCAGAGAGTTGGGCCAGGCGGGATGGTCTACCAGCATACCACATGACCTTCATCCACCAATCAGATGGCTGATGTGGAAGTCAGAGGACGGACTTCATGAGAGGTATCAATTTCAAGTCCTTTACTTGTGTCCTTGGTGTGATCAGTGCCTGCCTTAAGCTAGCAGTGCACAAACAGCAGCAGTGGTTGTGAGGGGTGGGAGAGGATTCCATGCTGCCTCCCAACCACCATTCACACAGGGGGAGTGTTGGACCAGGACTGGGTGGTCCTCCAGGATACCACATGACCTCCATCTACCAATTGGGTGGTGAGGCAAAAGCTGGAGGAGAGACTTTGGGAGTGGCACTGATTTCAAATCTTTTGCTTGTGTCTTTGGTGTCAGCAGTGCCTTCCTCATGCCATCAGTACACAGAGAACAGCAGGGGTTATGAGGGGTGCGAGTGCCCTTGCCACCAGTCACCACTGGGAGTATTGAGCCAGGACCAGACAGTCCATGACACCTTGTGACCTCCATACACCAATCAGATGGCTGGGGTGGAAACCAGAGGACAGAGTGCTCCTCGGTTTAAAAGAGTCTCCACCCTTTAATAGCCCTCTGCCAGGAGGTCAGAGCACAAGTGTAGGAGCATAAAGGCATCATGCTGTTGGCTTCAGCATGGGGCAGCAGCTGGCAGGAACTGCTGCCCCAAAAGTGTGACACCCCTTAGGAAAACCACAGCTACCCTTTAACCTACTGCTGTTTGTGAGTATTTGGAAAAGCTTAGACAGGCAGACCTTGACAACCTTGCCTGTAGCTGGTTTAAGAATTATCTGTCCAACCAGAGACAATAAGGAAAGTGGCAAGGCAGTTTATCTGCAGAAAGGGACATAACTGGTGTTGTTCCCCAGGGCTTAATACTTGGTCCTTTGCTGTTCTCATTATTTATTAATGACATGCCTGGTAACTGTGGGGGAACTAAATTACAACTGTATGCAGAGGATGCTGTACTGTACAGGTGCTCTGCAGATATCAACTAGAATAACTTGGAACAGGAGAGTGATTTCAAACACTTGAGGCATGGCTATTAAAAAAAACAAATGTGTTCTTGATGTCAAAAAGATGAAAGCTATGCATTCAGACACCCTGCAGAAGAAAGGTAATATATTCTCAACCTGTCCACCCTCTCTGGCTTACAACTGGAAGTCGTGGGATTGGTGAAATATCTTGGGGTGCTTCTTGACCAAGATTTATCACTTAGTCTGCATGCTGATGATGTAATCAAGTCTATACTCCAGAAGCCTGGCCCACTATAAAGGCTTAGCCCATACCTTGCCAAAGAAGCATGCCTAATGATTGCTAATAGCACTCTGCTGCTGGTACTTTTATATGGTGCCTCGATCCTTCAACCCCTCCGAGACATGGAGCAAAGTAGACTTAGTATTGCACAACAAAGTAAAGTGATTTGTGTCTTCTGCTGTCCCCAGGGATCACCACTGCAATGTGTTCCTCACTTGATATGAGACTGGCTTATCCACTGCTCTGCCTAGCCTTCAAAATGACTCAGATCATCCCCCCAACCCCACGCATCTCAGGGGTATTCTCAAGTCTAAACCCCAGCAGAAGCTACAATGCTCCTCGTCCGGTCTGCTGTTCGACATAACAAGGGCAAAAACAGGCTAGGGCAGGAGGTCCTTCACCTGCACTGCTCCATCATTTGGAATAAGCTTCTGTAAGAGGTCCAAAACTGCTCCTCCTCTACTGTGTTTAAAAACAAGTATTTCAAACACTGATCAAAGTTCATATGAGGAAAACAGAGCCCCTAGAGTAACTATTATCCCATATAGATTTGAACCAAGATAAAGAGCTATCGCAAACAGCAGCTCCATAATGTCTAAAACGACTAGATGTGCCTGTCAGCAATGGTTACAGCAGGAATTCCATCACGTTTAAAATAGGTAGCTGTACAGAGCAAGTATTATGTTATTGTAAATCACACTCTACACTATGCCATGCCTTAATACCTGCAGTACACTCGGTAGTCAATAGTTTAAATGATGTAATGGTTATTATTATCTATAATTTTACCATTTGCAGAGATTTAAATCACAATTCAAACTGTAATTCCCCCAATACAATCCGTGCAATCTGTTTCAGTTTAGAAGACTAATGCTATAGTAGCTGTAGCCAGAAATCAGACATTCACTAATGATAACCTTTCTTTATTGGCAGGATTCTCCATGTTTACAGTCTGTTTTCATTCCTTTAGGAAATGAGTCAAGCATTTCATTAGCATGCAAACAGTGCCACCGTTTTTCATTCATTCATGTCTTCTGATCACAAGATGTGAAAATGAACTGCACAAATTTCAATCAGCTATCTAGTCAGTGTCACTCTGATTGGATGTACAGTAGTATACTTTGGGTTTGAGTGTGTGTGTGTGTGTGTGTGTGTGTGTGTGTTTGGGATGGGGGTTTGCTGAGCTTGAGCTTTGCACATTTAGATGTGAGCAGTGTACACTTGTACATGATCCAGTTTTTTTAGCTGTCATCTTTTATAAAGTATGGTAGAATGTTTTTATCTGTAAAAATCCATCGTTTTACAGGGTTGTTGCACCCTTGATGTGATGTCACAATGTTGTTATACCATCATGAGTACATCGCATCAATGGTACAACAACATGGAATGCGTTCGCGCATGCGCGTGATGCGTACCTCCCGTCTTCCTGAATAGGCCACGGCGGTCAGAGCTGGACTCAGAGAGAGTGGCAGTGACTAAAAAACAGTACAAGTAAGGATCCTGCCTCTCAATGCTATGTTTTTTGTTGTAATTGAAGGCACTGATGCCCATACACTATAAAAGACAATGTATGGGCATTGATGAACAACTCTTAGCTCGCTTCTCATGGTTGCCATGGCAACTTAGGTACACCTCTTGAGCTGCACTCTTGAGGTTTATCTACGTTGTCATGTTAACCACTCGAAGCGAACATAGAGTTGTTGTTCATCGATGCCCATACATTATCCTCTATTTGTTACCACATTGAGACATGCTGCAGCATTGATATATTTTTATAACTGATTTTACGAACATACATACGAAGAAGCCAGCAGAAGAAGGCCATTTGGTCTATCAAATCTGCTCGTATTGCAGAGTCCACAGCTTGAGCTACTGTCTCTGCCCTCCCTCCCCACTCCTCCCATCCTCCCTACCCATGATCCTTACCTTCCCCCTTGCCTATCCCAGCCTTTCTTAAAGTTGCCCACTGTCTTCAATGAGATGACCTCTTCCGGCAGAGCATTCCAAGTGTCCACCACCCTCTCTGTGAAGAAGTGCTTCCTGACCTCCCTCCTAAACCTCCCACCATCCAGCTTAAGACTGTGTCCCCTCATGTTATGGTTTCCACTCAGCTTAAAAAGACTCTCCTTATCAACCTTATTTATCCCTTTCAAGTACTTAAAGGTCCCAATCATGCCCCCTTTCTCTCTCTCTCTCTCCCGTCTTCCAGGGAGTACATGTTCAGTGCCCTCAACCTCTCCTTGTATGACTTATCCTGCTGACCCACTATCATCTTTGTAGCCCTCCTCTGGACCTTCTCCAGCAGGTTAATGTCCTTTTTGAGGTGTGGGCACCAGTACTGAACTCTGTATTCTAGATGCGGCCTTACCAGTGACCTGTACAAGAGCAGTAGAACCTCCTCTCTCTTACTGCTGATCCCCTAGATATAAATCCCAGCATCTTGTTTGCCTTTGCTGCTGCTTTCTTGCACTGTGTGGAGTGCTTCGGGTCACTAGTGATCATCACTCCCAGGTCCTTCTCCTCCTCTGATGCATGGACTCCACCCAGGTAGTACTCTGTTCTGGGATTCTTGGCTCCAATATACATAATGCACTTCTTGGCATTGAAGCCAAGCTGCTAGATCCTGGACCACTTCCAGAGCTTTTCCTGTAGGCCCTGTATCCCATCAGCTGTGTCCACTCTCCCGCAGAGCTTGGTGTCATCTGCGAATAGGCACATTTTGCCTTTAATTCCATCCCCAATGTCATTGATGAAGACATTGAACACTACCGGCCCCAGCACCAAGCCCTGCGGGACACCACTGGTTACCTCTCTGGTGCCAGATAACTCTTCCCCCCACAACCACCCTCTGGGCTCTGTCCCTCAGCCGGTTTTCCACCCATCTGGCCATCTTTTCCCCAACCCCATGATCCACCAACTTTCCGATCAACCTTTTGTGGGGCACAGAGTCAAAAACCTTGTTGAAATAAAGTTAGAGGATGTCTACCACTTGGCCCCTGTTTACTATCTTAGTGACACAGTCAAAGAAGTCAATCAGATTCATTTGACACGACCCCCCCCCCATGAACTCATGCTGCCTCTCATCCTGGAGACATGCTCCTCTAGATATTTCACCAACCTTTCCTTTAGTATGGTCTCCCTGAGCTTGCCCACAATGGAGGTCAGACTGACTGGTCTGTTAATCCCTGGGTCATCCTTGGGACTGCTTTTGTGGAGGGACACTACATGTTTTATGGCCATTCACTAGCTGTTTATAATGGCAATGCAAATTCAATACACGTTTCTCTTACATTGTGTGTCACTCACTGGATAGGTGTATCGTCAGAGGGGTCGGGGGTGAAGGGAACAGTTGAACATTTAACTGATAATATTTTTTTGATTATGCGATTCAAAATGAACATATAAGGGCTACTCTGGTGATAAGGACAAGGAGTCAGGTTGTTTTTAATATTGATATGACAAGTGACTCTGTTTAACTCCTCCTCATCTGTTCTATGCACTGGCATTGTAAATGCAATGTCTAGTCTACCAACTGCAAATGTGTTTGTGTCAATCTTTGTAAATATAAAACTCGTGCTCATGATTTTATTCATATCCCTTCAACTATTATTGATGATGACATTAAAAATACACTGGACATTTTAGATGCTGTCTTAACCACACCAGTAGCAGAGGGCTGAGGTGCAGGACGCCACACCTTGTGCCACACCATTGACCCAGGTTCGGGAGCGAGCTCAGGGAGCTGGGGGTCAGTCTGGGAGGAGAGGGTTGAGCGTCTGATAGACTGCTCTCCTCTCCTGGGTGGGAGGGGGGAACCTGGTTCCGCGACACTTGTGGCATCCAGTGAAGACCGGGTGCACTGCAATCGGGAACTCAAGAAGAGGAAGATGTCGGCAGTCGTCCTGTGTGCATTGACAGTATTGTACATCCACATATTGGGGGTGACCAGGAAAGTACAGTTACATAAGAACTTACTGTAATAGCAGATCTTCAAGAGCAGCTCTTGCAGTAGGCTAGTACCATTAGGACTATGCCACAGGCACTAGGTCCCACGGGAAAACTCTTAGTTAGCAGTACCCATCAGGGGCCGCCCTCTAACGTCGGCTGCACCCGACATCGGCCGCTCCCAGCTCCACCTCACTTCACCTGCCGAAGACCCGTGAACAGGCTCCGACAGGCAGATCGGGCGGAAGCATGCAGAAAAAAGATGCAGAAAACTCGCCAGGGGAAGGTGGGCAGGAAAGCAACGCCTGCTGCAATAGCTCCTCTCGAAGATCTACTGTTACGGTAAGTTCTTACATAACTGTACTATCTTACTTCGAGTGGGCACTCTTGCAGCAGGCTATCAACATTAGGACTGAGTCACAAGCAGTCCGGTGAGAAGGAACAAAAAGCAGCCCTGGGAGGTGACTGAAAGGCACCAGTGCTGTAGCAAGGCATGCTAAGAGAGAAGTCCCTGGAGGACTGCTAGGCCGAACCTGGCCTTGCACCTGGAAGCAATATCCAGACTGCAGTGCCTAATGAAAGTGTGCACTGAGCTCCAAGTAGCCGCTGCGCAGATGCCTCCAACTGAGATGTTCCTCAAAGAGGCAAAAGAGGTAGTCACTCCCCTGGTAGAATGACCGCTGACAGATCCCGGAAGGGGCTTGTTGTATAGGCTGAAACTGCCGACAAATGCATTTTGATGAGAAGTAGCTCAAGCCTTGACTCAATAAGGAGAGGAGATACTGCAAAACTGAGTTCACTGGACAGGTAAGTGGGTCTAAGTGACGGGAAGAAGCCCAAAGGCAAAAACGCTTCCACACTTCATAGCATAAGTGGATCTAGTAGAGGGTATTCTCGAAGAGGTGAGAACGTCCACCACTTCCTGAGATACCCCATACCTTGCTTTGACTATGTCTGCAGGAGCGATGCATGAAGGTGCAGGGACTTGAGATCCGGATGGACCAACATGCCCTGATCCTGTGACAACAGGTGCGAGCTCCGAGGCAGATGAATTGGAGGTCCTTTGCTAGCTGCTGAAGTAGTGGGAACAAAGTCTGCCAAGGCCACAGCGGGACGACAAGAATCATTCACACCCCCTCAATTTGAAGCTTCAAGAGAACCCTCTGTATTAGCGGGAAGGGAGGGAAGGTGTACAGAAACCGCCCTGTCCAACAGAGGGACAAGGCATCTGGCCAGAAAACACCAGATGCATGCTCTTGCCAGCAGAAATTTGGCAGTTTGGCATCACGTGGAGACACAAAGAGGTCCAGCTCTGGAAGACCCCACTTGTTGAAGAGCTGGTCCGCTACTGACTGGAGTAGCTCCCACTCATGCGCCTTGGACCGTGACCAGCTTAGGCTGTTGGCCAAGATGTTTTGGATGCCTGGAACATGCACCGCAGCTAGACTGATCTGACATTCCAGGGCCTAATACCAAACTCTCATCGCCTCCCTGCACAGGGGGTATGAATGTATGCCTCCTTGCTTGTTGATACAGAACATGATGGTCATGTTGTCTGTCTGGATAAGAAGAAATCCTGGCACTAGCTCCTCCTGAAAAGCCCATAGGGTGTTGAGAACCGCTCGCATCTCTAGGACATTGCTATGAAGATTGCGCTGGTCTGGAGACCAAATGCCTTGGGTCTGGCTGTCTCTTAGATGTGCTTCCAACCAAGCTGGGAGGCATCCGTGGTCAGGATCTGGCTCCTGCCGGAAAGGAACCCCTTTTTCTAGACTGAAAGGGTTCAGCCACCAAGTAAGGGTCCTCCTGACTGGGTCCGAGATCCAGACCGATTGGCCTAGACTGTCGGATCTTTGGTCCCATTGCACCCTGAGCATACACTGAGGGACCCACATGTGGAGGTGAGCCAAGGAAACTACAGGGATGGCCGCCGCCATATACCCCAGAAGCCTGAGGAAAGTCCTGTCCTGGACTTGCCGGATCATGGAAATCGCTCGGGCCACTGCCCGCAGGCAATCACCTCTGTTCTGTGGGAGGAAGGCTATGCTTTGGACAGTGTCCAGAACTGCCCCTTATAAAGGAGAGTCATTGGCTGGGCTCTGGGGATGACTTCGGAAGATTCAGGGTGAACCCCAACTCTTGGAATACTGTATAGGTGTCTCCGAGAGTATGAAGAATAAGTGCTCTTGAAGGAGCTGCTAAAAGCCAACTGTCCAGGTAAGGGAAGACGCAATGGCCTTTGCATCTGGGAGCCACAGCTGCCACCATTAAGCACTTGGTGAAGACTCAAGGAGCAGAGGAGGGGCCGAATGGTTGGACCCAAAACTGATAATGCCTCCCCTGGAAGTGGAACCTTAGAAACTTCCGGTGGGGACGGAAGACCCCAATGTGCATGTAAGCGTCTTGCATGTCCAAGGAACAGAGCCAATCCTCCTGGTGCAACAGAGGAATGAGACCTGGTAGAGTCACCATCTTGATCCTTTTGTATTCTATAAATTCTATAAAGTGATTTAAAGAGCTGAGGTCCAGGATGGGCTGAAGGGCTTGCATTTTCTTTGGAACCAGGAAGAAGTGGGAGTAAAACCCCCTTCCCCGTTGCCCCTGTGGAACTGGCTCTATCACCCTTTTCTGCAACAGGGCCTGGATCTCTCCTTCTATTAACTGGAAGTGTGAAGGAGGATAATGGGAGGACCTTGGTGGACTCTCCAGAGGGATTTGTGTGAACTCCAGTGTATGTCCTCTCCTCATGATGTCTAAGACCCAGAGGTCTAAAGTAATCTTGCTCCACCTTTCCAAATGGAGGGAGAAGTGGCCCCCCACTGCCTCCCCTTCTGCCTCCGCAGGAGGAGGGGGGTCAGCAGGGAGTCATTGGAAGGATCTGGGAGTGGGCAGAGAGGTTTGATAGGACTTTGGATCTCTAGAGGGGGGTGCCTCCAGCTTGCTGGGTTGTGGCTTTCCTCTTGAAACCGCCTCTCTGCATAAACTGACCACGGGTGTTGGCTGGATGCTTCCAGGTAAGCTGGGTCAGGTCCTGGACTGTATCCACCAAAGGAGGGACCACTAGAGGCTTGGGCTCCTTTTGCCTCAGGTATTTGGCCAACCTCCAGCATTCCAGAACCAGGTCCTCCGTCTCCCATCCATTGGAGACCTGGATGTGCCTCATGATGTCCATAAAAGTGGGATCATCAGGAGGGAGGGGGGGGGGAATCTCCTTATTGTCCGGGGAGACCCTCTCCCCTGAAAGGGACAGGTCTGAACGGGAAGAAAAATAAGACCTGTCCCTATCAGAACAGGATGAAGCTGACCCCAACCTGGAGGGGCTTCTATCCATTGAGTGTCAGTTACTAACTGACCAAAGTCGGCTCAGGGACTGACAATGGTAGGAGGACCGACGATGGCTATGTGTCCAATGGCAACTAGTAGAGCGCCCATGGTGACTGTCGGACCTATGGCGGCTATGAGACCTGCTACTGAAAGTTGACTGATGCTGGCTAAGCAACCAGGAACACCGGCGCCATCAACGGTCCTTTGACCTAGAGCAGGAACGGACCACTGAAGGACACTGGGACCTAGAAGGCTTAGGCCGCTCATCAGAAGCAGGTTTGTCAAGTGGTGCTGAAGGACTGCCCTTAGTGGTCTGATCCTCCGCATTATCGGGGACCGGAGCTGACCCAGGTTTAGGAAGGACAACGTCCTGCTTGACCTGGCTCTGCCAGAACTAAAACAGTTTGGTAAGCTCCTCCTTGCTGAACTGGGATGCCGCTCCCCCAGCCGGGACATCTGGCATCACGGGCTGGTCTTGAAGAAGTGGCAAGGCTGGCAAGTCAAGGAGATCTTGAGGCAAAGTGCTGGCAGAGACGTCCTCCAGGGTAGAGGCTCTCTGCACCGGTGACTCTGCTGTGTCTGGTGTCGCCTGGTATAAGGAACAACAAGCCCCGGTACCCGAGGATGATTTCTGGCCATTTGGCTTGACCGGCACTGGGTCACATTTGACCGGAATCTTAGAAGGGCGGGAAACTGAGGAAGATTTCACGGAAGGTTCCCGCTCCTTTGAAGAGGCCTTACCCTGAGCCCCGGGTAGGGCCAAAACTGAGGCTTTCTTTGGCAGGGCCGAGGTGTACGCTGAAGAGAAAGCCTTAGCAGTAGTACCTGAGGTAGAAGGGGGTTGCAGAGGCGTGACCTTCACCTTAGCGGGCAGCACCGGCTGGGCAACTGGGCCTTGCTTACCTTCTACTGGCGCCAGGGTTTTAGTTTGGCCGGAAGGCCTTCCCTGGTCCTAGGAGTGTCATGAGTGATGGGAGCAGTCAGAACTGCCAGAGCCCAATGAAGAAGCCTTTTTATGGGGTGAGCGCGAGCAGGAGCGCAGACTGGATAGAGCACAGGCCTTGTTGTGGGACTTATGGTGCTACTTGTCCCTGTGTTGGATTTCTCCCCTGGAGACCTCTGCATCACGGTGACCTGCTTCTCTAGAAGGTGGGCTTTTAATGCCTTCAGGCGTTGAATCCTTGTCCTGTTGGTAAAGCCTCTACAGATTATGCAGGCCTGGGTGTCATGGTCCGGTCCGAGGCAGAACATGCAGGCCTCAAGGGTGTCCTTGGAAAGAATCTGGTCGCCACAGGAACACTTTGTTTTCTTCGGTTCCGACGAGGACACTGACGATGGTGAAGAAGACATAGATTTTTTTTTTTTTTTTCCAATTGCTTAATTAGGTGAGACACACTAGCTGAAAGCTTGTTTACAGGTACAACCTGGGAACACAGGGAAGTTAAGTGACTTGCCCAGGGTCACACAGTACGCAAGTGGGGGCTGTGGGTTTCAAACCCAGGTCTCCTGATTTGCAGCTCAGAGCCTTAAACCACTGCATTATACTGACATTTGAAGGACTAATGGAGAAAAAATGCAGAAACAACACTGAAAAACTTCGCTGTACTGCTAAACAACGAGCCAGGAGCAACCACTGAGAGCAGGTCTGCGGTGGGAAAAGAACTGAGGTGGAGATGGGGACTGCCCCCTTTTGTACCAGAGCCGATGTCAGGGGTGGCCCCTGTTTGGTACTGCTAGCTAAGAGTTTTCCGGTGGGTCCTAGTGCCTGCAGCATAGTCCTAATGGTAATAGCCTGCTACAAGAGCCCCCACTCGAAGTGAGATGAAGGAAAACCCCTGGCACCCGGGAAGGCGATAGTGGGTCCAGTGGATGGCCCCGATGCTCAGTGCTGGGTGTGCCCCAGCCAGCCTCCGGATCTCCTCCCACGCTCTGACTGCCCTACTAGATTCTAGATAGAGTGCCAGAGGAGTTAGGTGGTCCCACCTTGGGGGGCTCAGAGCCAGGGGGTTGGAAGTGTGGTGAGGAGAGATCCCAGGGTGGAGGCTGGGCCTGGGGAGACCTCATGCAGAGCGGGAGAAAGCTGGTCCAAACAACCACACAAGGGGCCAGTGAGAGGAGGAGAAAGAAAGTTGAAAAAAAAAAAATAGATGTCTTAGTGTCCATATGCTTAAGTATAATGTTCTTTTTTTGAGGTGGGGCTGGGGGTGGAGAAGCTGCTTGTGGAGATTTTTTATTTGTTTATGAAAGCCCCCAAATGGGCTTACCTGTGAGGGCTGCGGCCCCCAACACTCCCCGCAGAGGTCCTCAAGTGGCTCTGGGGGAGGGCTACGAACCCCATAGTCTCTCAGGGTCTTCACAGCTGCTGGTTTCTTCGGTTTTTTGGCCCATGCCAGATAGGAACCGAGGTCCGATCATGTTTCCTGTGCCTCTGGGCATAAAGAGTTTAGTTTACTAATCCCGGGAGCTGCCGCGGCTCAGGACAGGCCAAGTGTAAACAAAGATAGTGGCCTGGGCATTATTGGGCATGTGTGGCCACTAGAGGTAAACATTTACAGGAGCCATGGCTCCAAAAGAGTTGTGATTACAGCTATGATTTAAATAATATCTCGGGTTTCAGGGCAGGTAGCGTAGCCAGGGACTGAGTGTATTCTGGAGCAGAGAGTTTAGTGGGGGACTGTGTTCAGCCCTTTTTAAGGGGATATGTATTTACATTAAAGAACTGGACTGTTGGAGTTAATGTACAAGATGGCAGCCCCTATAGAACTACAGAAAGCAGGGGGGCTGCTGGGAAATGTGAAATGTCTGGGAAATTTGTCCGGGAACGCTGCAGCCAATCAGGGGAAGGCTGCTAGAAGTGTATAAATAGGACTGGTTTGCACCCAAAAGGGAAGTTGTCGAGAGAGCTGGAGAGAGAATATGTGTGTGTGTGTGTGTGTGTGTGTGTGTGTGTGTGTGTGTGTGAGAAAAAAGACTGCTGTGGGCTCTTGAGTCCAAGTCCTGCACCTGTGCTCCCTCTGGTTTTGGCCCTAGACTTCTCCAGGAATCTACAAGCTGTGCTGCAGGAGGGATAATGTCAGTGTCAGTGGCTCAGTAGGTAGCACACTCGCCTCTGAGGCCGGGAGATCAGAGAGTTGTGGGTTCAGTTCCCACATCTGGCACTTGGGTTAATATCCCAGTACTGACACTGTAGTGCAGCATGAGAGGGGTGCTGCACTTCTGAGGTGCCGCTTCGGATGAGATGTTAAACCGAGGTCCCATCTGCCTGGATTGGTGGTAGTTCAGGTGGATGTTAAAGATCCCATGGCACTTATCCAGAAAGAGTGGGGGATTTCCCCGGTGTCCTGGCCAAATTTCCCTCATACAGTAAATATACCACCAACAGCTTAATCTGGTTCAAGGTCAGTTGGCATTCATCTGTATCCCCCTCCCCCGGGTCGTGCCTGAAAATAGGCAGGATTTGTCTAGTGCACTTACCCGGTCAACAAAAGCTAAATAAATAAAATAAATAAATAAATAATGACTGAGTTTTACTACAGAAACCTGACAGTTTTGCTGCTTTTTGGACCAAAGGTTGGGAGCCATATTTGAAACTTGGAAAGACTAGCACACCCCCTAGGAAAAGACTGAGCTGCTGTGTCCCCCTCAGAGGGGTAATTGTTGGTGAGTGCAAATTTCAGCAAGGGGAGAGCCTGAGTGTGCTGTGGTAAGAGACTGTGAGACAGCCTAGCACCTTTGTGAATACAGACACCCAAAGGGAGAGTGCTGAGGTTAAGAGACTGTGAAAAAGCCCAGCTGTAATTGTATGACCAGGGTGTGCAACAGAGGGGTCTAGGGGACCATGTTTATCATTTCCCCAGACTGAAGAAGAGGAAGAAAACCAGTGGCAGAAGACGTTGACAGACCTGCCAGGTGAAAACTGTATACAAAAGTACCAAGGTGAAGTTGGCAAGGCCAGACAGGTGAAGACCAGCGCTCTTCATTTTCTTCAGTCATCCAGATCTGCGACCCTGTGGTGCACCACCATCTGGAAACCTACACGGTACTATGCAACTGCCATTTTGACTGCAACTTAGCCAGCTGAAAACCCCCGTTTGGGCTTCTGAACTGTAAGTACCTCGAGCTGCTGCTTTGGAGAGTCTTTATTAGCTAGTTAGGTTACAGGGGGTAAGTTCTGGGCTGGACTGTGTCAAGTACCAAGCTGTGCTCAGGCAGAAGGGTCAAGGTGAAAATTGGTTAGAAATGATTTGGGCCCCGACAAAAGACCCCAAGCCTGCATCACCACCCCGGTGAGGTACCCACTGCACCAAGGGACATTTCTGGGTACACCCAGTGGCAGGAGGTAGGGTTTGCAGCACGGGGTATCATTGTTTTGCTAAGTTTTGTGTTGTTTGATGTCCTCCCTTTTTCCCCTCCCCCAATAAACATTTTCATTGTTTGCCTGTTAACTAATGTTACTGTGCCTTATTGTGGGTTACGATGGGTGGGGAATTGTTATTGGGTGGGGAAAGTGTCTTGGGGGGCAGCTTATTTATTTTCCTGGGGGTGGTAACCTGTTCTCTGTTCACAGGTATCCCATGCCAGTTACCCCAGGTGGAGGCACCATGCCATACTTACTATCCAGTGCAGAACCCGGGCCGGCCCCCTTGGGTGTGTGTTCAGAGTTGACCTGAGGGCCCCGGAGCAGCCAAGGTGAGTCAAAGGGCTTACATTTATTTATTTATTTTGTGGTTGCGAATAGATTGATAGGTATGGAATTTCATACAGAACCGACTGTTCAGCCTATCAAATCAATAAAGTAACAGGCACTTCACACAGCAGCTGCGTCCTCCCCCAATCCAGAATAAAAGGTATAAAAAATTTTTCAATGAGTGCATTAAAGCCGCCCAACTCACCAAATGCAAATACTACAAAGAAGCCCTCTCCAGCACCTGGAATGACAGTAAGTTGTTCTGGGATAATCTCGACGACATAACCGGCAAGGACCCCAAATCTGCACCAGCCATGCTCTTGATCGACAGCATACTATACTTGGACAACATGCACACTGCCAATGCACTTAACATCACATTCAAGGACCTAAGCAGTGTACTAACAGCAGATTACTTCAACCCCCCACTGTCGACTGATCCTAATACAGCCAAACAACCACCACTTAACCTCCCGTTCTTCTACTTTAAAGAAGTCTCTCAAGCCGAAGCTAAAAAGTACCTGGAGAAGGCGCTGGGGAAATCTAGACATAGCAGGGACACTCTGGACCTAAAATTCATTAAGTTGGCCCTGGCTGAAGTCCTAGGCCCACTCACCAAACTAATCAACCTCTCCACCTGCCTCTCACAGTTCCCCCAGCGATAGAAATCAGCCACAGTAACTCCAGTGCACAAAGGTGGTAACAGGACCCTACATAACAGCTACAGACCTATCTCCATACTTCCCTCTCTCTCCAAAGCCCTTGAGTGGATAGTGGGGGACCAGTCAGTCAAACACCTGAACCAATACCAACTTCTCTGTCCTGAGCAACACGGCTTCCGATCAGGTCACAGTACTATCACGGCCTTGCTCGAATTCACCAGACACATTCACCATTCAGTTGATCAAGTTCTCCTGGTTGGGGCATCTTTCATCAACCTATCAAAAGCATTTGATGCACTGCATCACGAGCTCCTGCTGGACCAGCTGTCAACTATGGGACTCTTCTCAGAATCAGTAAGCTGGTTCAGCAGCTGCCTTCACAATTGCTCACAAAAGGTCAAAATAGGGGATCACCTCTGATAACAGACCAGTCCACTCAGGGGTCCCACAAGGATCAACTCTGGGAAACCTACTGTTCAGTTTATTCCTAAACAAACTGCCATCTGCATGCCCGGGTCAAATGCTCCTATATGCAGATGATGCGGTCATATTCAACAGCAACCCTAATCCCAAATAACAGGTGGTGGATCTCCAAAAGGGGTTCTCAGCCGCTGAAAAATGGTTTACAGATCACAGACTAGTCATGAACTGCAAATAAACTAAGACTATGATGTTCACCAGCACACAGATCAAGCTTAAGGCCTCCCCCCTTGCAATCAGGAATGCCAATGGGGACCATCTGGAACACGTCCAGCAGTTCAGGTACCTGGGCATCACATTCGACTCTACACTTTCGTACGCCCAACACACTGAAAACACAGCAAGGGCAATTAATACAAAAATAGGGATCCTATACAGGCATAGATGCTGCCTAACACATGAGGCATTGAACCTGGCCCTTAACAGCTCGACAGTCTCCCTCGTCGATTATGGCCTAGCAATCTGTGTGTCAGCAACAGACACAGACCTAAACCGCATCACCGCTGCACTAAACAAGGCAGGCCAACTGCTCACAGGTGCAGAAAGACTATCGCACACCTTTGAGCTCTACACCCAGGCAGGTTGGCTACAACTGAAGGACAGAATAAACTACCAAACCTGCCTCATTGCCAAGAAATGCTCCCTCAACCAACTACCCACAGGGGCCCAGAACTTCCTAACTCCACACTCAAGCACCTGACCCACAAGGAACTCCTCCACTCAGTCCTACAAATGTTCCCAGATGCCGCACAGCCCTGGCACAACGTGCATTTTATTATCGTGCTCCACTGTGAACCAGTGCCTTACCTTCTGACGCTATCAATGCCACATTTATTGGATCGTTCAAATGCAGACTCTGGCAGCACCTATTAAAATCTAGTAAATGTGACTGCTACCATTAGCACCCTCCTGGAGCATCAACCAACTACCTGCACTTACCTCCTGAAAATCATTGGGTTGAGGGACTCCAATCCCAGCACTTTAGGTTACACCTACCCCCCCAATCATGACACCACTCCCAGTTCCGTACACCCTCAGATGCTCCCAGCTAGCTTACTCCTTCCACCCATGTTTGCAACCCCTCCTTCTTCTCATCTCTGAGAGCTTCCAGGTAGGGTGTTAACCTCTGACGCTGGCTGGCTGCTATGCTGCCTAAGCTGTTTAATGCTGTTGTACCCTGTAACTTACCTGTAACTTACCTGTACCATATGTAACCCTGTCATCTGTATTGTACTGTCTATGTAACTGATGTGGAACCTATAAATGAGCATCTGCTCACTGGTGTAATCCACGACCTCAATAAATAAAAAAAAATAATCACCCTGACATTCATACTGAATTTGAAAAGCCTTTATTGGGATTGTGAGTGCCATAAATATGCAGAAACACTGATACATAGGATATGAACTATCTAAGGAGACACAGTTTATATTTCTAAACCCTGAAGAGGAGAAACTGCGATGTGTTCATAGTTCTGTTGCCTTATCTTATGAAACTATCGCTTTTGTCCTGCTTTGATTGTACTGATACTACTACAGTTTTCTGATAAATATACAGGTACATCATTTGTTCATAAACACACAAAAATAAGCATGACAATGGATTATAAATCCAAGATGTACTCATAAAGCATTAAGTTAATAATGACTATTGACTCGTAGGGAGCAACTGCTGATTCAGACACTCGACGCTGCAAGCTACACTGAGTGAGAAAACTGGGACGTTTCTTTCCCCCAAATCTATATTTAGCACAAAACTGCTTTCGATGAATAAAACACCGAGTGACACTACATACTCTGCTACTGTAGACAACAAAAGATGAGACTTCAGATTTCTTAATTGCAATCATACTATGTAACTCACTTTTTGTAAAAGAACAGCTTGCAGAATGGGTCAAACCACGCATCAGAGATGACGTTTTCAGACTCCAAAATGGATTTTTCTAGTGTGAGACCCTCAGCACTCTAAAATCCTTTTTTATTATTTTATTTTTTTAATCCCCACTGGTCATGAGATGGCAGCAGACAAATCGTGATTTTTTATTTTTTTTTTTAGCTACCTACGTTAAAATGTCACATGCCTGCATTCGCAGTAGTTCTCCTTTTAAGTCCTATTTACTGAGGGACAGCAAGTGCAACCGCTGATGTTACATCTGGTTGTACCCTAGGTTGGTGAGCATTTGGTTACATGCTGAATTAATGTCTTTCCTTGACTTTGAATATTCTTGCTGTGTGTGCATTTCTCAATTGTATCTAATGTCTACAATCCCTGAATATAAGCTTGTAAATGCTATGTTGTCTCTTTATGTAATTAACTCTGTACCTTTGATATGACCATGTATGTGCAATTTTATCTGTGAATGTAAGTAACTCCGAGTCACCTGTGAAAAAGGGGTTTCATGTCTCACTTGAGCCTACCCAGTTACAATTCAAATAACATTTATTCTCCTCACATTCTCTGTACCTGCCCTACGTTTTAAGGTGTTTCTGTGCTCATAGCAAGGGGTCTGTTAATCATAGGTCTCACCCTATTGGTTTGTACTATGACATGTGACACCTTACCATGTTACTCACCAACCCTTCGTGTCCTCTTAAAGAACTGCTGAGAGACAAGAAGCAGAAACTGTTGCACAGCATGGGACTTCAGCACCTTGATCCCCTTTCTCCAGCTAGACACAGGTTGACCAGATATAGGCATTAGATATCTTAGTGGTTACATGTCAGGTATGTAGTAGTGGTCTTTCACCTAGATAAGCAACAATACCTAGCACTTTATTTAGTTTTTCACTAGAGTTTGCTAAAGTGTTCATCATTAGCTTTATGTTTGTTAAGGAAGTGTTCAAGTGTATTTCACTGTTAATAATTCTTTTCTACCCTTTAAAAACAAGCATTTGTTAATGCCAAATGTTGCTTGCTTGTATGTGTTGTTTAGGTATTTGGAAGTCATAGGAGTGCAAATATTGAAAATTCGCAAACTTACGAGCGTGCGTAGGAACTGCGTAACGCACGCTCGTCAAACAATCAGTCATTTTTAGGAATTTTTTCACCAAATTTTCAACATAGCCATTTTAAGACCTCTGCTCATGAACAGTGTCACTGTGATTTTCTTATGTGTCCCATACATGGATTTCGCACACCGACTGCGCCATTATTCGCTACATGGGCGGAAACACGTTTTAGGCAAGATGTGAAAAATGACAGCTGTACTGCTCATAAGGAGGTGTGGTAAAATGGCAATGTTGGAACTCTGGAGTGAAAATATTGAAAATTCGCAAACTTACGAATGTGCGTAGGAACTGCACAACGTACGCTCGTAAAACAGTCATTTTTAGGAATTTTATCAACAAATTTTCAACATAGCCATTTTAAGACTTCTGCTCATGAACAGTGTTACTGTGATTTTCCTAATGTGTCCCATACATTGATTTTGCATACCAACTGCGCCATTGTGCGCTACATGGGCGGAAACACGTTTTGGGCAGGATATGAAAAATGACAGCTGTACTGCTCATAAGGAGGGTGGTAAAATGGCAATATTGAAAATCTGGACTGAAAATATTGAAAACTCGCGAACTTACGAGCGTGCGTAGAAACTGCGCAACACATGCTCATAAAACAGTCATTTTTAGGAATTTGTTCACCTTTTCAACATAGGCTTTTGAGGCCCACCTTATGAACACTGGCAGTGTTGTTTTGATTAATCTGTCCGAAGGTGATTTTTTTTGGTGACGAAATCACCCCTTCAGGCCGATTAACGCCATGACAGTGCAAGAATCATGAGGAGGGGTCCCAAAACCCCATGTTGAAAATTTGGGCCCAAAATTCCCAAAATGCCTGAGATATGCAAAAAGTTGAAAAAACCCTATTTATTCCATTATACAGCTTACCGCATTTCCTCAGTTCGCGTCGGCTTTGAAGAGTGTGGAGACGTGTTCCCGGTCCACCGATGATCGCCACACCGAATTCTGGAGGTGAGTATGGGGTGAGGGTGTGTGTGGGGAGGCAGGCACAGTGGGTGGGTGCAGGGGCAGGGAGACTGAGGACCCTTTTTATTTACAGTTTTTTGTGTTTTTTTTAATAAAGACAACGTGGACATTTGCCACGCCGGGTGGGCCCTCAGCTAGGCAGTTGGAAAGGCTGTTTGAGGGGGCTGGAGCTGACGGGGATTGGTCACCCCTGGCCGGCTATAACAAGATTTGCCACGCTGGGGTGGGCTCCCCAGCGTGGCACCTGTAAACTTTGGGGAGGGCGTGTAGCCATGGAGCCAGCAGGGAACTGGGTACCCCGTTCGCTATAACATTTTGCCACACTGGGGTGGGCTCCCAGCGTGGCACCTGGACAACTTTTGTGGGGAAATTGGAGCCGATTAGAGGATTGGGCACCCCGTCGGCGATACATTAGTCGATATAGAGGCGCATCAGCATGCAATATGCGTGCTTGCGTGTGTGTGTGGGTGGGAGCTCTGCTCACTGAAGTGGAGCTCTCCCTTTCAACTGTATGCCACTGCATTTTCGACTGCTGTCATAGACAGCTGCAGCAGTCATTGGAGAACTGCGGCCATGCCTGCAAACTCACTGACTGAATTGGAAGACGGGTGCTACACCTCCGAAAACTCGGATGATGGCACTATGTTTCTTGCACATGCGTGCAAGCAACATAAAAATGTATGGTCTGTCCTCATGGCGCTGAGGGTTGAGGTGCTGGACGCCACACCTTGTACCATGCCAGCGACCCAGGTTCGGAAGCGAGCCTGGGTCGTCGGGTCAAGCAGGGAGGAGAAGTACTGAACATCCGTAGGGACTGCTCTCCTTCTCTGGGAGGGGCGGGGATGCCTCGTTGGCCTAGTGGCCTCTAGCAGTGGCTGGGGGCGACAGCAGGCCATAGGCAGACTTGGGGGACATGCTGTGGCAGATGCTGGGAAGGGGTGCGTGCGGTAGCGTGCGCATTCCTGTCCCTTGGCGTCACTGCACGCTGCAGATGTCCACGGGGGGAGAAAAAGGAAAATATGGGCACCAGTTGCAGTGGCTTGATGGCCGTCTCCATGGGGGACTCGCTCAGCGCCGAGGGTGCGTGGCTCTACTGGATCCGGTCCTGGTGTGAGAGTGCAAGGGGAGCTCTCCATCTCCCCACCGTGGGGGGCAAGCCACGGGGGTATGCCGCAGGCTCGAATATGGAGCCGGGGAGTCCTTGGGACGGTGGCCAGAAACCTCAGGAGGATGGCTGGAAGTGCGAGGTAAGCCAGAGGCCAGAAGAAAAAAGTACCAACAACTACAAAAAAAAAAATGTATGGCTTTTGTTTGATGTTTTGGTTTGGTTCAGTTATTCTGTATTGTATCTTTAAATTTGGAAAATAAAAAGAAAATATTAAAAAAGTACCTTGATTTCCTTTGCTTGCACAATCTTACTTTAAATATGTATTGTACATACCAAAGCACACGTAAAAGCCAGTAAACCGCTGCTTGCAGGCTGGAACTCTCTGCATCCCCCTCCTTCCCGAGATCACACTTCATGAGAGCGCTAACAATGTGGCACGATGACGCATGGCTGCCCTTGCCTATACTGTGCCCAATGTACAGAGATTTCTCCATATCTCCTATGCCATGCAATATTTTTGAACAATCGGCCTAAATGCCATATGTATTATTGCATACACATGGCATTTAGGTTTATTGTTTGGAAACACAGCAGGGTATAGTAGATAAGATACAGAGATTTTTAAATCTCTATACATTTGGCGCAGTATAAGAAAGGGCAGTCTGCCAGCCTGGTGGTGCAGAGGGCTGAGGCACTGGATGCCTTACCTTGCGTCACACCAGTGACCCGGGTTCGGGAACGAGATCAAGTCGTCGGAGAGCTGGCACGGGGGCAGGATTGAGCAGCCGAGCGGCTCTCCTCCCGTAAGGAGGCACCCTGTCACTCACTGTGGTTCCACTGCCCCCGGATGGAGGTCAGTGGTGTAGACAGGCATGAGGCGACAAGTAGTGGGGCGTCTTCAGTACCATGGCATGTGTGTGTGCGGCTAGGAGAAAAACAGGGAAAAATGGGGATAACATATATATATATATATATATATATAGCGCAGTCACGTGTCATCAGGCTGAATTGTTAGCACTCTAGTGGAGTGTGATCTCAGGGGGCGGTCACAGGCAAGGCAGAAAATGCCTGTCTGCAAGTTGTGGATTACAGGATCTAATGAGCACTCCAGTACATACATACTTAAAAGTAAGACTATGCCTGCAAGTGGGATCGAGGGACTGAAGCCCTGATCTATGCAGCAGTGGCTGCTTCTTGTCTCCCAGTAATGTTCCTTCAAATGTTTAGGTTTGGATCACACCATCACCAATTCGCAACTGACAAAATTTCACGTTATGAATTATACATAGTTATTGAACTCTAAGGTCATCATGTCTATGATATCGTATGTCAAAAGGTGCCCCTGGTATACTCCAAATGTTAAATTGCCAACTATACACATTGCTTGCTTGTGACTCCTCATGTTATGCCTTAATCTGTTTGGTGGTATTGAGCCCAGTCGGAGTACTCCCCCCTCTAATTCCCCTTACTCTGTCACTCCTGAATGGCACAGCATTAAAGGTTTAAAAATGGCTCCTCACAACTTTTAAAGCCTTAAAGCATAGTAAGTTACTGTGGGCACAGTGAGCATTGCGCTTTTGCAACATCCCCTACTTAAGAACTTTTTTGTCTTGGTGGTATGGGCATTGGGCACCTGCTCCCGCTGTACACTAACATTAAGGGACCAAATTAAGTTATAGACTATGACCAAAGGAGGATGCAAGTGGGGGCATGGGGCTAGGGAGGGGGCCACTGGACTACCAGGAAGTATTTATAGCTGGTGTTGGCTTGGGAGTCCACTGGAGTACTAGGGAGTGTTTATAGTTGATGTTTGGATCGGGGGCCCACTGGACTACTATACAGTGGTCATGGCGGAGGACTGAATTGGGGACCCACTTGACCTCCACTGAGTGTTAATAGCTGGGTTGTGGATGGGGGGAGACACTGGACAACCAGGAGTGTTTACTGCTTGGGTATGGCTTAAAGGGGAACAGTCAGCACAAAGGGCCTCACACTTAAATGTAGGGCTGGTCCCAATATGCACTTTGTGTGCAAAAACATTTTGGTTTACTTAACTGTTTACTATAGTATAATAGATTGTATCAGACTAATTTTGTTTACTTCTAGTCTGACATCTTCTGTTACTACAAATCCCAACATCCCCTGCAGCTGATAGAGAAGAAGGCAGCAGTGGGAGATTAAACAGCCTACAGTGCATGTTAGAGTTTATATAACCTCTGATCTTTTGTTTGCTGGTCCTGCTGTCTTCTGTGGGCTAAGTATAGTTACAGGGGACTATACTTAGTCCCTGGAGAAAAGCAGACCCAGAAAACATCCAATCAGAGGTTATAAAAGCTAGAACATGCAGTGCAGATTACTGAATCTCCCACGGCTGCCTACTGCTCTGATGTCAGCTGCAGGGGATCCTGGGATTTGCAGTTAAAGAAGATGGCCTAGAACTAAGCAAAATCAGTCTGATATAATCTTTTTTTTTTTTTTGCAGTTAGTTTCTTTCTCTCTCTCCCCGGGTGGCACTCCTTTTAGCCTGATCCCCAGCCCTGTCCACCGTTCATGGCCTACCTTCCGCTGTGCGCGGCAGTGGGGATCCCTCAACCCCCCCGGAATGGATCTGATGCAGAGGTTACCGCTATTCACAGGAGCAGGCCTGCGGGGATCTGCTGTCATTGTGCTGTGCCCAGAACTCTTTTCACTTTTTCTCCCCTTAGGAGAGGAGGCATGCAATGATGCCCTAAGGTGAGAGCACGCATGCGTCCACATGTGCCGCTCCAAGTGTCTGCCTCCTCTTCTCTCCCTCTCTGAGCATCAGTGTGCTGTTCCCCAGCCACCACTAGAGGCCAGTCTACACCGACTGCTGGTGGTACCCCCCTCCCCAAAGAAGGAAAGCAGTCCCTCTGATGCTCGATCCTTCTCCTTCCCTGCCAGCCCCTGGTGGCCCGTGATCGTTCCTGAACACGGGTTGCCATCATGAGGTAAGATGCCCAGCGCCTCAGCCCTCAGTGCCACCGGGCCGGCCGGTCTGATATAATCTACTAAACTACAGTAAACAGTAACTAAATCGCAATGTTTTTGCACACAAAGTGCACATTGGGACCACTCCCACACTTGAATGTGAGGCCCTTTGTGCTGAGTGTTCCCCTTTAAGGGACTACTGGATTACCAGGAAATGTTTATAGGTGGGGTTTGATTTAGGATCCCACTGGAATACCAGGGGTTATTTATAGCTAGGGTTTGAATCAGGGGCCACTGGACTACAATAGAGCATTTACAGTTGGGATGTAGATTGGTGGTCCACTGGACTACCAGAAAGGGTTTATTGCTGGGGTTTGGATTAGGGGCCCTGGACAACCAGAGAGCGCTTATGGCTGGGGTTTGGACTGGGGGTCCACTGGACTATAAGGGAATATTTTTGGCTGGGTTTGGTTTGGGGACCCACTGGACCACCAGGCAGTGTTGATGGCTGGGGTTTGGATTGGGGCCAACTGGACTACCATACAGTGTTTTTGGCTGTGGTTTGGATTGGGGGCCCACTGGACTAACAGGGGTCTTGTCGTAAGATGGACATCGCCAATGGCCCACAAGGAGGCCTGAGGTGTGGGTCCTGTGGCCACTTACAGCAAAGCATGGGCTCATGCATGTCTGTGTTTGGCACTACACCATGCACAGACATGCATGTTTTTTTAAAGCATGCCATTACCAACCCAGTGTGTGCACAGTAACTGTTTGAAGGTCTCATTTGCATGCCAAGATTTGCAAAGGGGAAACTTCCCTGCACAAACTTAATGTGCTCAGAATAGCAATTTTATGGGTTTTGTGGACCATAAAATTGCTGCTGAGACTTTGGGAGTCAGTAAATATACTGTTGTCATGATGTTTTATTATGTTGACATTACTTCTGCTATGTCGACATTACACAAATATGTTGACACTGGTTCAAGCTTTCATTTAAAAAAATAAGGTCCTAGCTCTAATGGTTCCAAAGTTGGCCTTTTCTAAAGATAATTCTTTGAAAAAAGCTAACTTTGGAACCATCAGAGCTAAGATCTTGTCTTTTAAATTAAAAATTTTAACAGTGTTGACACTTTTTTATTACATCAATATACAGTGTTGGAAATAATGCTGACATGATACAAAATCACGTCAACATAACTTTTTCAAAATGTCTCAAAACAAAAATGTTTTAAGAACAAGACTTTTTCAGTTTTTAGGTTCTCTCCCAGGCCAGATAAATGACTGCCCGTTAGTTTCCATAATCATTATATACTTGCAAAGTACTTGTACTATAATCGCAGCACGAAAATCACATACATTTTCACGTCTGGTTTAGTGATCACAAAATCTTCCTTGAGTTTGCATTCATATGCCTGCGAAAACTTTGGGAGATAATTAAAAAAAATATCTCATTTTAAAACAAATTACTACTGAACGGTGAGAACTACTTTATAAGGTTGTTACTGCAGTGTAGTGCTTCATTCCCAGAGTGACGAGTATTCAGTAACATTATTATCACAGTGCAGTACCAGAGCAGTGACTTCCTTGTAACTATGTATCTTCCAAGAATCAGTCTTAGCCATTAATTTCCTCTTGACCCTGTGGGAGCAATGCTTTTGCCAGGGGACCATCCACAGCTACTGGATGTGGAGCCTGGGCACCCCCCATGTGGTGCCACATGCCAGCCAACAACAGCTCCGTTTGCCTGGCGGACCTTCTTACACCCGCTGCCTCAGTTCACCCCCCTGCAATCCTCCTCGAGGGGCCTCCTGGCGATCCCCAGGACAAGGTTGAGAATGGCCGGCGACAAAGCTTTTAGTATCGCCGGCCCCATCCTGTGGAATTCACTTCCACCATTGGTGAGGGAGGCCCCGTCGGTGGAGGTATTTAAAGCCTGCCTTAAGTATTATCTGTTTAGTCAGGCTTTCTCAGGTACTGTATGAGAACATAGGTTATCAGTCCCTTTTAAAGTAAAGAGGGAGCTTATTTGTATATAGGGTATTTTTTTTTATATGTAATTATTTATTGTATGGTGTGTTATCTATATATATGTATTTTTAAATTAAATTTTTGTGTATTTGTATGGCGCCCAGAGCCTCTGGGATTGGGCGCTAGAAAAATAAAATTTGCCTTGCCTTGCCTTGTTGATGATTATTTTCTGCGTCACCATAATTGTTTCCTTGTTTACAGAGTCACCTGTCTTTATTATTGCACATACGAACATACAAAATTGCCAGCAGATACAGGCCACTCGATCTAGCTAGTCTGCTCGAGTGTGCAGCACTTCAGTCCATTAGACTGCAGCTGCCCCCCCATATGCCCTCCCCTCATCTCCCACCCCCTTCTGATTTGTACTCTCCCCTGAATCTGTCCCACCCTCTCTTGAAGCCCCCCAACACTCTGAAATGATGCAACTTCCTCTGGCAGAGCATTCCACCCTGCCACCACCCTTTCTGTGAAATAGTGCCACCTTAGTTCCCTCTTGGACTTGCCCCCTTCCAACTTCATAGAGTGTCCCCTGGTTTCCCTTCCACCTTTCAGATTGAACATACACCTGGTGTCTACTTTGTTCAAACCCTTCAGGTACTTGAAGGTCTCAATCATATCCCCTCTTTCCCTTCTTTCATCCAGGGTATACATACTGAGCTCTCTCAGTCTCCTTTCATATGGTCTGTTCCCCCAACCTCATGATCATTTTTGTTGCCCTGCGCTTTATCCCCTCCAGTAGTTTGATGTCCCTTTTCAAGTAGGAGCACCAGAATTGCACGCAGTACTCTAGGTGCAGTCTCACTAGGGACCTGTACAGGGACAAGATGACCTCCCTACTCCTAGAAGTAATCCCCCTTGCTATGCACCCTAGCATCCTGTTTGCCTTCACTGATGCCTTCCTGCACTGAGCAGAGTGGTTCTTCTCCCCGGTTACCAGCACTCCCAGATCCTTCTCCTCCTTGGATTTTGTTAATGGGACACCCTCCAGCCAGTAATTGTGTCCCGGGTTCTTGCCTCCTAAATGCATCACTTTGCAATTCTTGGCATTGAAACCAAGCTGCCAAATGTGAGACCATTCCTCCAGTTTTACCAAATCCTCCTGAAATACTTTTGCTCCCCCACCCAATCTACCTCAGCATACACCTTTGTGTCATCTGTGAAGAGACTGATCTTGCTCTTAATCCCCACTGCAATGTCGGCTATGAAAATGTTAAACAGAACCGGTCCCAGCACTGAGCCCTGTGGTACACCACTTGTTACTGCCCTGGGTTCAGATGCTTCCCCCCACTACTACCTTCTGCTGTCTACCCTGCAGCCAGTTCTTGACCCATCTGATTAGTTTCCTCCCTGCTCCCAGACTCTTCAACTTGCAGGTCAGCCTACCGTGTGGCTGAAATCCAGGTAGAGGACATCCACCACATGTCCCCTGTCCAGTGCCCTCATAACCCAGTCGTAAAAATCAACCAAGTTCATCTGGCAGGATCTGCCTGAGACAAACCCATGCTGCCTGCTGTCCTGGAGATTGTTATCCTCAAGAAATTGCACCAGTCTTTCCTTGAGGATTGTCTCCATCAGTTTTTGCACAATTGCAGTAAGGCTTAACGGTCTGTAATTCCTCGGTTCGTCCTTGGGCCCACTCTTATGGAGAGGTACCACATGTGCTTCCCTCCAGTCACTGGGCACGCACCCCAAGTTCAGAGAGGTATTGAACAGGTCCACCAAGGGCCCTGCCAGGACCTCTGCCAACTCTCTCAGCACCCTGGGGTGGACTCCATCTGGGCCAGGTGCCTTATCCACCTTCAGGGACTTTAGGCCCTCCCTCACCCTTTCCACCGTGATTTCCCCATCTGTGTTTGCTTCTCCCCCACCTCGCCCTTCTTAGGTACGGGCCCATCCCTCTCCTTGGTGAAGACTGAACAGAAGTATTCATTAAGTACTTCTGCCTGCTCAGCTCCCTTTTCTACCCACCCACTTCCCCTCCTGATCCTAACAATTTGATACTTGCTCTTCCTTTTCTCTCTGATTAATGATTTGATCCCCTTCGCTAACCTCCGTTTCCTAACCGCCTTTGCTACCCTTACCACTGCTGACTTCTCTAAATTTCTTCATATATTCTTCTCTGTCTTCTGCCCTGTTGGATCTCTTGTAGATCCTAAATGCATTCCTCTTCTCCCTCACCTTCTCCACTACCTCTCTACTCATCCAACTTGGTTTCTTGGTCCTGGCTTTCTTGCTCTGACTCTTGGCACAAGTTTTAGTGGCTTCAGCCAATCCTGCCTTAATGACTGCCCAATTTTGTTCACTGTCCATTTCTGGGCGAATGCATGTCATATGACTTTCCAGTATATGTCCCATCCTGCCAGAGTCCGCCCTTTTGAAGTCCAGAACCCTAGTTTTGGTAGTGGCTACTTCCCTACCCAGGTTGATTGAGAACCACACTGTGCGGTGGTCACTGCTTGCTAGAGATTCCTCCACCCTTACATCCCTGACCTGTTCCCCCTCTTCCAGTACCAGGTCTAGTATATTCCCCTCCCTCATTGGCTCCATTGCCCTCTGGGTAAGGAAGCCATCCTGGAATGCTTCCAGGAGGATCTGCTCTCTGGCGCAAGTGGTTGCTGGAATGCTTCAATCCACCCCTGGTAGATTAAAATCCCCCACCACCACTGTGCTCCCTTTGCCACTATGCCTCCTTATCTGCTCCCCCAGTTCCCTGTCAGTGTCTTCCTTCTGGGCCAGAAGTCTATAAATGACCCCCAGACAGAACTTGTCCCCTTTCTGGCTGTGTAGTTGCAGCCAGATTACTTCTGACCTGCCCTCCTCCCCTTCCTCCCTATTGCATCTGATCCCTTCCCTTATGTAAATGGCAACCCCCCCCCCCAAGCCTTCCCTTTATCTCTCTCCCTCCGGAATAGTTTGTACCCTGGGATGATTAGGTCCCAGTCATGGTGCCTGGTTGCCCACATCTCAGTAATGGCAGCTATGTCCACCTCCCCCTCTGCCATCAATGCCTGCAACTCTGCCAACTTATTCCCCAGGCTCCTAGCATTTAGTGAAACCATTCTCCATACTGCTCTTATTCTTTCTGCTTCATTACCCTTCACTTCAACCCCTATTTCACCTAAGGTCATATCTATCCCAGTGGTGGGGGCAGATCCATGGGACCCCCCTCTCCTGGCAATTCCCAGCTCCAGTGCCTCCCCCCACCTAGTTTAAATGGTACCTCTCACTGATGAAATCCACCAGCTTCTGCTTCAACACTTGTGACCCTGCCCAGCTGAGGTATAACCTATCCCCTGCATAAAGATCTGCGTTATCCCATGTACTACCCTAGTCCCCCACCAGTCCATACCCCTTGGTCCCACACCATTCCCTCAGCCACTTGTTGAAGTCACTATTTCTTCTCTTCCTGTCTGTACTAGCCCTTGACACTGGCAGAAATTCTGAGAAGGCTCCCATTTTCCCTCTTTGCTGCATACTTTCCCCACTTCCCTAAAGCTGTCTTGTACCTCCTCTATCCTTCTCCCTTCTAGATCATTTGTTCCCAGGTGCACCACAATGTGCGACTTCCCCTCCACCTTCCCCACATTTCTGCCCCACTATACTCGCTGTCATGCCTGGCATGCATTTTACCCAGATGTTACTTTTTCTGGCACCCCTTGCCCCCATCTTATACCCTTAAGTATAGAATCCCCTAGAATTAGGACTCTGGCACTTATCCAGCTCACCCTCTTGTTGCCCTTCACTCCCCTGCCCCCTAACCCGCGGGGCTCTCTCATCCCCCCTGTCCTGCCTCCCCTTTGCCTCCTCTAACCTTTGCCATGTCCTCTCCCCCCTCGCAAATATGACCGGGGGAACTGACCTCCACCTCTGAACTATTTTCCATCTGTGGAACCTCCCCTTTGCACTCATTTGTTGCTCCATCCACCATGCTACCACCTCCTCTGCTATTACTTCCCCTCCTCTCCCTATCCTTAGCCTTCCCCGGACTGCATGCTGCTTCCCTCATCCTCTTGTCTCCTTGCTCCTTACTTCCCTCTGGAGAGACTGCATCACCTTGCTGAGCCCCCCTGCCACTGTGTCTTCTTGGTATACTGCATACAGCCTCCCCACTGTATAACGTTTCCCCTGTAGTGTCCTCTCTGTTTCTTCACTGTAACTTCCCTCTTCTCTGCTACCTGGTCTTCTGGACTAGTCAACCCAGAGAATCTGTTTGCAGTGCTAATCTTTCCTTTAATGAGTCCAGTTCCCCCTCCCACAGGCTGATATCTTTGCTCCGACCCAGTCTTAGTCATGCCCCTGTGCCTGACCCTCCTCCAGTCATCACTTCCTTCCCTTGATTGCACCCGCTTGTGCGGCCCTCCTGCTGTCCCACCTAGTTTCTTATTTGTGCCTGTTTTGAGCTTGTTTGGATGCTTCATTAGTTTCCCCTCCTGGCTGTGTTCCCCCCTATTCGGTCTCCTCCATGCCTCCAGTTCCCTCCTCAGCCACCCAATTTCCTGCCTGAGCTGGCCCACCTGCCAACACACCCTACACCCCTTGCCCTACAAACCACTCCCAGGAATATGGCTGCTCCACATTCTTGGCAACATACAACCCTTACCATCTCCCACCCTACTTGACTGCTCCTGCACATCCTCTCCTCCTTTAACCTGGTCCTACCCCACTCCATGGAACCCTTTCTCCACCTTGAACTCTTCATGTCTGTACAGGATATGTGTGGCCCTCCCAGTTAGGCTCTTCCCAGTCTACCAGCGTGGCCTGCTGCCTGCTGTCCTCCCTGCTGTCACCGTGCAGATGCTACTCAAGATGCTACACTCCTGCTTCATGGCACTTAAGCTTTGGGATGCTCAAGCTTTGGGGTCGCTTGGTCCCCTTGAAATATAGTTGGATCCCATCCCCACTAGTGGCTAATCCGAGTCACGTGACCACCTCTCCCCCTCCTGTGTATTTCCCTACCTCTCTCCCTCAGTTAAATGTCCCCACCTCCCAGCCAAGACAAAATCATTTGTTTGGAAGCTACACTATTTAAATCACACAGCACACATTGCCATCACATGAAATGCTACCTCAATCCTGAAAGAAGACAAACAACGTAGAGAAAGTACTTATCTTCTAGCTCCAACTGCCTGCTTCTTTCTGCTGAGTTTCACTCCAACTGTACTGTGATGCCGATGTCCGATAAAAAAGGGGGCAAGTCATTGAAGAAAGTCCAACAGACACCCATTCTGCATCGTTACCCGTGGAAAATTGATGGGTGTTCCAGACCAGCATCAGTCCTGTGTAGTCTGTCTTGGACCAGAGCACAACAGAGATGTTTGTGATGCCTGCCTCTCAGTGGACCACCATGCACTTGAGAACCATGGTGGTGGTGGTGGTGGGGTTACCTGATCCCCACCTTTGAAGGCAGACCTTGCATATGTGTGTGTCCAAGACCAGGTCTCTAAGCCCTTCCCCATGGCCTTTTGCTGGGATCTCTACTTCTGTGGAAGTAAAGAGTTCTCCTCAACCTCAGTGCACTGAGGTGTTGAAAACTCCAGTGGTTGGTTCTGGTGGGCAGTGAGCTCCTTCTGGGCAGTTGACTGTGAACCCTCCACACTCTGCCTGCCTGAGCAGCAGACATCTCCAGTGGCGAGGCTGCAGCTATGCCTTCGATCTGCACTGGAGGACACCTTGACATCATTTTCTGGTGTCTCCCGTGCTGCTGTCACTGTTTGTGGTGATAACATGGCAGGTGGCACCGGAGACAGTGCTGTGTCCACTCCTGACACTTCACTCTGTCAGGAGAGGGACTCGCACCAAGGCTGTCATCAACACTCTTGCCAGTTTAGATGTTGTCACTGTCTATGGTGTCACCAGTGACACCTAGGAACATGATAGCTTCAGACAAGGTGATGGAGGTGGCAGCAGCAACGTTGCCTATCTTGAATCTAGCTTGGAGCAAGGTGCTAATGACTATGTTATCTCAGTGGTCATCCTGACTCTGGTGTCACCCGTCATACCAATGAGGGTGATGGCTCCTGGCATGATGTCAAAGTCTGCATGGTGTCAAGGACTATACCAGTCATGGTGACAGAGATGACTGTGTTTCTGAGGATGTCACTGATTTTGGGCCTGGTGCCAGAGGCAGTGGCAGCTCGAGGTCAGGTAGCAGCCCAGAGACAGAGTTTTCTCTGGAGCCATCAGACATCATCAGTGTATGGCTCCGCTCTTCTCACCTGGGGGTTCTCTTCCATGGTCACTGATTGGGTCACTCCTCAGATGTAGGAGGACACCATTCGGGTGAATCTACTAGGCCCTCCCCTTGGGCAAGGCCCCCTACACTGTTCCACAGCATGGGCTGAGGCCCTTGAGAACAAGTGTCTCAACCCCCTCTAGCAGGGCCTTGCCATTTCCTGAACAGGCTACCCTTGCTTAAAGGCCTTGAAATGCCATTAATGTGGGAGATGCACTGGGATCTTGTTAGTTTCTGAGAGAGCTGGCAGGGGGAGTCTGACAGGGCCCAGTACAGGCCCCTCTCCCTGGCACCAGTGGTATCCAGAGTCAGTGCCTCATCTCCTTTGGCGTCCTCCTCGGAGAACAATTAATTATCTGTCCACCTTCCTTCAGCTGCTGAGTAGATTCTGTACCAGCGATTCTTTGGAGACGCTGCAGGCGCTTGACTAACATACTTTTTTTCTATATACATTTTATCCTTCTGTGGCTGGGGCAGGTTGGGCTTCCTTCAGCCTTGCCCCAAAGACCCCCCCCCAACACCGTCCCCAACCTCCCAGGACTTACCAGACAGCCAGATGCAATTTGTCCCCCCCAGAGTCCAGTCAGCGAGGTGGATGAGGTATCGGAGGGCAGGACATCATGTAAGCCTGCCCCACCACCATTTTCCACCAGCTTTCTCCCTTCCCCACTTGTCAGCATGTGCATATGGAGGCACACACGCACGCTGTGGAGCCCTGTAGCACCACCCACATCCTGTCTGTCCTCAACCTGCACTGCCACGCCACCTGTTGGCAGCCATCTGGCAGACCCAGCAGTCCTCCCTCCCCAGAAGAAGACAGCAGTCCCTCAGATGCTAGATCCTCTCCTTCACAGCCGACCCCGGCATTGACTAACATGTTTTTACATGCCATGAACTGGCTGCCATGCCGTTGGGACTCTTAGGAGTTTCCAATCTCAATACTGTTATCATTCCTCCATGGCCTAGAGCCTTTCAGGCAGCATCTAAGGCACTGAGGAGGCATCCCTTCTCTAATCCAGCCAGCCTCAGGGACCTCCCCAAGTAGTGTTGTGCACCCTCAGGGTCTGCAAGTAATGTAACTACCCCTCCTCGGGTTTTGAAGTATTGCAGACCCCATCAGGGCAATATCGCCTCACACGTGACCAACCTCCAGAGCCAGATTTCACTCAGACAGATGCCCTTGACAGGAAGGCTTTTTCTCAGCACGTGCTCTAATGTGCACTTCTGCACACCAGGCACATAAGGTGATCTATAACCATTGCCTATGGTAGCAACTAAACACCCTCTTAGCTACACTGCTGTAGAGCGGACAGTCAGGTAGGCCACTGACCTTTCTGCCCAGGGCCTGGAGGTAGCTCGTCACTAGTCGTGGGCATCTTACAATGCCAACAAGGAGGCCTCCAAGCTGGCAGGTACTGCAGTCTGGATCAGGCAGAAAGCATGGCTTTGCCTTTCCCGACTAGCACTTCTGGCCTGGTGTAAGGTGCTTAACTCGCACTTCCAGGGGCTTCACTTCTTTTCCCCTAGGGTCAGATGGGAACTGTTTGAGAACCCTCCTGCTTCTGGACCACAGGAGCCCTGGCCTGACCCTGACAGGTATCAGGTCTCGCCAAACCTGTAAGGAGCCCCTGCCCTCAGGTGTTCTTCCCCGTGCAGAGGGCTGAGGTTATCTGTTACCCTCAGGGTGAGTCAGCTCCTCCCTCAGAAAAGAAGGAAAAGCTTGGTACTTGGACCCAAAAGTGGGAATTAATGGTGAAAAAAGTTGAAATGAAAAGTCCATATCAGTCCTACTGAGAAAGGAAGTAGATAAAACAACCGGCAGCATCCATGGATTTTAGAGAAGGTAAGCAATCATAAGATGTGGGTTTTCAACTAAAATTCAACTAGAAATAATACGATACAAAAAAAGGATGACAGTGTTTCTTTAAGATCACTATCCATACCCTGTCTAACTAGTGGTGTGAGGCTCTGGTTCCATACCATATCCTGCCCTGCTAGTGGTGAGAGGCTCTTGTTCCATACCACACTAGCCCATTGTGGCATATAGTGTGCCTTTTTCTCTATTCAAAGCTTGTTAGCTGGGTTTTATTTCATTATTTATATTTCTAATATATTCTTCTTATCCCTTGGTGCTGGGGAAATTCTTAGCACTCTTTCTATATTTTTTCCCCACTTTTTTCTTTCCTGGCAAAAAAAACTGAGGCCAGTGAAGGAGCCGGTAACATTTATTGGCTGGCGTATGGCACCATGTTGGGGAGGGGGTGCATAGGCACCACACCCAGTAGCTGTGGCGGTCCCCTGGCAAAAGCTTTGCTTTTGTGTGGTCCCAGTGCCTCCAGTTCAGACCCATAAGTGGTAATCAATGGTGAAGATATTTTGGAAGATTAAAAGTAAGGTAAGTACGTAACTTTCATTTCTTCATTACATAGCTGGATCCTATTACGTTGGTTGAATAACTAGTCCCCTTCCATGAAGCATCCAGTTATGTCACTTGCACCTTACCTTGACAGACCCTTAACCCTCGTAACTGGTATCCTTGGGGACAGATGCAGGAGAACTTCCCTGGTTCATTCTGACACTGGTACTGGCACAGGTAGCTGGGGTAGCTGGAGTAGCTACACTCATCAATATCTATGAGACAACAGAGAAAAAAGATGAGCGAGAGAAGCCGCTGCCTAACAGTGTCACAGGTAACAATTCAGGGGTGCTGTTTATGTTCACAGGTCGAAAAGCTGCCTTCCAGTGCAGTGTGGCTGGTTTACTGGCTGCACAGAATTACTCTCCGTCCACATGCCCATTTCTTCTGAAGTGAACATCCTTCAGCCAGGTGAATCTCTGCTTTGAGCTACAATCCCATTGCTTTTTAAGACAATTTTATAACACTCCCTGCTGCTTAAGCATGTGAAAATTATGTTTACTTGGATCAGTTACTATTTTTCTTTAGAAACACCATTCCTCTTGCTTTCTGATTAAAATGTGGAGGGGTATAACCCCCACACCCCCACACACAAACACACACACACACAAGCAAGGGGGGGCCCATTCACAAATGGCAATGCAGGCTTTGTGTCAAGCCTTGCATTACACTCATTTTGTGATGCAGCTGTGCCAGTCACTTTGCCACAAAATGCACCCGATTCAGGAAGATCAGTCGCATTTGTGGCACTTTTCCCAGTTTATACCAGCTTGCACCAAATCTTTGGCTCAAGCACCCTAAAAAGGGTACCCAGGATTGCTTCAAGTTAGACCAGAAAAAGTTGGTCTAACTTGTGGCAATCGGCACATGGGATTGAGAATCCCGCTTGCTGGCTAGTTAATGCCACAGGCTCCGTGCGACAAATGTCTGGCGCACCCAGGGTTTGCGGCAATCCCGGAACCTTTGTGAATTGGGCCCAGGGAATTAAAGCTAAAGGAAAAGAATCAAGGTTAGATGGGTAAATATTAGTCTTTGTACTGGAAGCCCTTTATTGAATCCTTTCTTTTGGACAAGTAAGCCAGCTAAAGGGAGATGCCTAATCTTGGCATCCCTGCAACGGACCTATCTTTCCACTGAGTGGCACTGTCTTCACCCACTTCCATGATGTAAGGCTACACTATCAGCTGACTTTCTGAGGATGGGAAGCTGATGTGGTGTGGCTACTCATAACATTAGTGCCACGTCTAGCACTCTCTGAGAAAGGTATGCAAGCAGCGGTAAAAGTTGCCTCCCCCATGGAGCCTGAATGGCCTGTCTCTGCAGTTTGTCATAGACTCCATTGGGTCTGGTGTGGGGAGTAGTGCTCAGGATGTGAACCTGAGTCTTCTGCTTAGTAGCACAATGCACTTCACCCAGAACCATCAAGCTGAGCTAAACATTTGGATTCTACTGCTGTACTGTACGAATGTTGTGCACTCTGGCTGCAGTTACCACTAAACTGAAGTCTTCTTTTTTTTTTTTCTATTATATGTTTATCCTCCCTGGGAGCCTGGCAGGTGGCTCCGGCTCCTCCCTCGGAGGGGACTTGGTCTCTGGCCCCACTGTTCCCTGTCCAACCTCCCCTCCGATCCAGCATGGATCCCCCTGTGACAGGGCTGAGATGAAGGGGTACATGCTTTCCCCCACCCCCAGACAAATATCCAGATGTCGGGGAGCCGGAATGGGTGCTGATGGGGCCATCACAGAGCCTGCCAACTCCATTGTCCTCCATTTTTCTCCCGTCCCTCTCCCCACTGACGTCGTGCGTTGGCAGCATGCCTCTTGACTTGCAGCTCCCTCTAGCCATCGCTAGAGGGTGATCGACAAGTGAGAAAGCAAACCCTCCCTCCCCTTAGAGAGGAGAGCAGTCCTCCGGATGCTCAATCCTCTCTCTCTCCTGCTGACCCCCCCGTGGCCTGGGCTCATTTCCCAACCCGGGTCATTGCCATGGTGTGAGTTGTGGTGTCCAGCGCCTCAACCCTCAGCACTGACCTAAAACTGAAGTCCTCTTTTGAGGATCATGATAATGCAAAGACTGGTATTGTAGGAAGGTTTGCCTGTTGGAGATGTAAACAATTCAGAGTGATGAGGCACAACTTCACCTCAGCCTGCATTGTTTAATGCTGCTCTTGTTTAGCAGTCAGGAATACCCCCCCTAGTTTCCTCTAATAGTATCTTTGATAGCCCATTATCTGTCACACTTACCATTACACCTGAAACCATCCCTGTCCAACTCGTAACCCTGTTCACATCGGCATAGAAATGATCCGTATGCATTAATACAGCGCTGCTGGCAGGGGGCACCCATATCACATTCATTCACATCTGGTGGGGGGAAAAACAGAGTTAAAGGATACCCAAACCCAAAAATGTGAAATATAACTTTTCTAAAATTGAGCTTCATAACCTGTGAAAGGAAAGGTTGCTATTTATATGAATGTTGAAACTGCATTTTTTTTTTAAATTTGGATAAATACAGTTTCACAGAATTTAAAAAAATGTAAACAACAGCTTCTCCAGATTCAAATTTACCTCCTTCAGCTTCTTTAAAATGACTCCCAGAGACAGCCTGATCAGCAATATGTGCTGTAGCAGCAGCCATCATTAAATAGGACTGTGTCCTGTCCTCTCTCATTTCATTTAACAGTCAATTTGTTAAAAAGGGTAAAAATCATCACTTAATATATGTATTATTCATACTAATACATATGTTAAGTAAGGATTGATTTTAAAGTTTGTAAAACACACCATGCTGCAACAAATGCAGCTTTTGTTTTCCATAATGCACATCTCATCCCAATACAGTCTCCTCCCATGCCAGCCTCCTTGTGTCCACTCTACTAAATGTCTCAAATTCCCAATCCTGCAGCACCTGCCTAACCTTAGTATTTAAAAAATACTTGGTGGTCTGGTGGCGGAAACACAGAGAGCCACAAAGATCCCTGTTTCTGCTGCCGCAACCAAAGCTCATGATAACATACTAACACCCCAACTACAGCCAGTCTTTAGTTTAACACTCCAAGTTTACACTTTCATAGTTGTTTCTCAGTGTTATTATCAAAAATACCTGGTGGTCTAGTGGGAAAGAAAAGAACCCTAAAGCAGATAGATTAGTTGTCCCCTCCTGTGTGCTGTCACCAGAAACAGAGCTCACCGCCACCACATCCAAGGCTATGTTGAAAATTCATGGTCAAAATATTGAAATCTAGATTTAGTATTTGCTGTATTGGTCCTTGTAAGAACAGATACCTTTTATTGGACCAACATAGATGTAACAAAAAGAACAAAGTGCTTTAGCTTTCGGACCAACAAGTCCTTCGTCAGAAGGGTAATGACAGTTATTTAGAAAAACCAATACTTTTAACACCCAGATCATCAGAAAAAAAGCAGAAAAGATCCCCATTCATTTAATATACTCATTTAAAAAAGCAGATGATGTCAGAGAAGCTTAACAGTACCATTTCACCTTTAGCTGAGAGAGTCTAAGGGTCAGAGGTGCTTAGTGCAGAAGACATACAAAGAACTCCACTGCATATAAATTAAATTGACTTATAAGATAACAACTACTTCAGCAGATGGCTCTTACATCAAATTATGAGTGTCACAGTGTGTATAAGAATGCAGTTACTGAAAAACAACCCCCAACCGGATTTAAGACATACTAAAATTGTCAGTTAAAAACAAGCACCACACCATATGACTACAAGAAGCATATAACACAAAGAGTAACCCATAAAGCTTTCCTAAAAAGATCAATAGTTACACACTGTATGATATGTAAAACTTAGCTGGACCCATTACCCAACTATACTCTCCAGCTAGATATTATGCCGCATAAACTTCAAAAGCCTGTAGTGTAGTAACATGAGTTTATAAATGATAATATAAATTGGCAGTATAAGTGTCAAACAAAAAACTACTTGTCAAGGACCACCAAGAAATTAAGACCATGCAGCCTGATATGTACAGATGTCAATAAATTCTCAGTGTATAATACAACAACCTGATCTACCGAAAATGTCTAAGGAATCTGAATAAGAAATAGAAATTAAATTCTCCTCACCCACACACACACACACACACACACACACACACACAACACCCCACCCCACCCATCCCATATCTGGAGGATAACTAGTTTTAAGGAGATACACACACACACACACACACACACCTAATGCAGCATCCTTCACATCAATCACTGCAATTATTTCCCAAAGGAATTCAACTTGTCATGAAATTCGAAGTAAAAGGGATCATGTATCCTAATGTGTACAGAGTAAAATGTGACACTATGTAACCATATTACTATCTGCACAGTAACAGTCCAAGGATTCTGAATAGAACTACAGTGAAACTGAACTTCCATCCTCCCCAGGGTAAGGTAACTAGAAGTAAATATACAGTATGTATGTAAGACAAGAGTCCTACCATACCTACATTTCCACAAATCACTACAATATTAGCCTAATGTAAATAGATCTGTCAGGGACCCCCATGCAAATGAGATCTCATGCCCCAATATGTTCAGAGTTCAAAAAATGTGACAGTATATAACATTACTGTATGTACAGTAGCAGGCTAGGGAATCTGAATATGATGCAATGGCATCAACCCCACTCCCAGGGGAAGGTAAATAGTAAGAAGGAATTAATATGCACTATGTGTGTGAAGTAAGAGTAATAACACACTGTAACTCATGTATTTAAATAGAAGCCTACGTCAATGTGACAGCAAACCCCACACCTGCCATAGTCACATACCCCCAAACACACACACACACACACATATGTGCTAAAGTCCTATAATATGTCAGTCCAAAGAAGAAGAAGAGGTCTGTGGATGTTAAATCCTGTAATGTGCCATGAAATCCAAATCTATGTTCATCCAATCCGCTACAATATTGAGATGTAAAATAAGTTTGATCTCAAAAGCTTGTTTCTGTTGTATGCTTTTAAGATTTCCTTTTATGACCATTACTGACATATCTGAAATTGAGTGGTCAGGCTGAGAGAAGTGTTGCCCCACTGGTTTTTCAGTCATCTTCCTTTTAATATTATGTGTGTGTGACCTCATCCTAGTGCGGAGCGGTTGGCTTGTCTCTCCAACATAACCTGTTTATGGATATCTCTTGCACTGAATTAAATAAACATGTTGTGCTATACATGTATAACTCCCGTGTACCTTGAATTGTCTGTTTTGTGATGTAACCACACAGTCTGAAGTGGAAATGTACTCACAAGTCTCACAGGTGTTTTGATTGCAGGGTCATGTACCATTTAGTGTCATGGTATTCTGTTCTGGTGAAAGCTTACTCCTAATAATTAGGCTGGCCACGTTTGGTGGTTGTTTAAAAGATAGTAGTGGTAGTTCCTTAAAAATACAATTAATAGTCTAATCCTCACTAAATATTGGATGGAGGTCCTTAATTATTGTACATAGAAGTTCAAGTTCTGGATGATATGCGACTACTAAGGGTATTCTGTCGGTAGCTGTCTTTTCTTTATACTGAAGTAGTTGTTTTCTTGGCACTTGTGTTGCACGTTCTGTTGTCCTGTCAATTTCTCTGGAAGAGCGTCCCTGCTCAATAAAGGTGTTTTTCAACATAGCCAAATGTGCATCTCTGTCCTAGTCAGTTGAACAGATACAGTGACATGGAAGTGCTTAACTGTACGTGACAGATTTTTTTTGTGTGGTTTGGGTGATTACTTTTCTTATGTAATTATCTCTGTCTGCCTGTTGGCTTCCTGTAAATACATGTATGTAAGGTTCCATCCTTAATGGTGACTGTGGTGTCCAGAAAATGAACATTGGTGGTAGAATACTTTTAAGTGAATCTGTGCCCTCCGTCCAAATGATAAACAAATCATCAATGTAACGGAAATAAGCGAGTGGTTTGTGGGGACAGTGTCTTAAGAAGTCCTCCTACAAGTCTGCCATAAAGAGGTACTGACACTCGCTTATTTCCGTTACATTGATGATTTGTTTATCATTTGGATGGAGGGCACAGATTCACTTAAAAGATTTTCATCAGGAACTTAATAACCTTCACCCTACCATAAAGCTTACCCTGGCGTCCCATCTCCAAATGCAGCTTCATTGATTGTTTTGGTACACAGATGTCTCATTTGTCTGAGAACTGAAACCAAAACTGAGAGCTGACTCAGAGTGAGACAGAGGGAGGGAGAGAGTCTGTGCTAAGTGAGACTTTGAGTTGAGAAAAGGGAGTGCTGTGGGAAAGAGAGCAAGAGAGAGAGAGAGAGAGACCACGCTGCCTCCCCTCACACTGCTCAGCTGGTTTGTAGGTGGAATTATGTAGATGAAATGAGACAGCCAGTGTTTGATAGGAGCATCTGGCTCCTTTCAGTTATGCACAGTTTCTGCCCACCAAGCAATGAGTAACGTCATGACCAGAGTACTTGGTAATTGGTCCGTCACTGGTGAACCCGTTCATGTTGGGCTGCACTGGACCCGACAGTGACACACCTCTGAAATGCCATTCTTTGTGACAATGTTTACTGTGCACACAAATATAGAAAGGAAGCTGAGGGAAGGGGCCCCTAAAGACGAGGGATGGGGAGAGGAACCTGTGCATGGACCAAGGATGATGGCTAAGATGCTGAATGAATACTTTGCTTCAGTGGTCACCAAAGGGCTGGGGTGGGGTGGGGGTGTTCAACAGATGTGCCCATGGCATCAGGGTTTACCATGACAAAAACTGCAAGCATCACACACCCACCCCGCTGCTGCCTACCTGAAAAAGATCAAGCAAAATGACTCCTAAGGGGTGGATAAGACACACCCCAGGATTATAGTGGAGATGAAGGAATAATTGGTGGTACCTGTTCCAGTAATCATTTGTGTGTCTGTCTGTACAGGTACCGGGTCAATACCACGCATGCAATAGAGCACAGCATTAACCGTGCTGTGCAGAACGCACTTGTAAGTACAGCAACAGGGGTAGAACAGCAGTAGGGAATTACCGCTACCCCTGTCGCTCTACAGTCTTTGTGGGAGGTATCAAGTTATCGTGTGCTGGGTGCCTAGTTGAGCCACTCTACTGGTGGAGTGGCTAGGGCACCAGCACATGGCAAAAGCAGGAGACCTGGGACTGTAGTTCGATTCCCTCCAGGTCTTCCCGTGCTACTACCTTTTGCTCTTTAAAAAAAAAAAACACAAAGTTCCCCCCTTCCGAGTTTATCCCCATCCCCTAGGTCCACACCCCAACCCCAGAGTTTGCTGTTTAAATTCCGGGTGGTGGTAAAGCCTCCCAAATCAGGGGATGCAAGGAAGCCCATTGTGGAGACAGGCATGCGCTGATCTTCCTGGACATAAGTCTCCGCCCTACCTGATCGCCAGAGGAGCCCGAGGGCTCCGTGGCAACCGAGCCATGCAGAAGAACCAACCTCCGAGCCCATCGCTCCATAAGAGCGGCCCACTGATGAAACTGCTCATCCGGAGCCCTACCTATAGGTGGGGAGGGGCTCCGATGTCGAGGACGACGGTCACCGGAAGTTGGCGACTCCGAAGAAGGAGACCGGCAACCAGCTACGATAACCGATCGTCGACGCCAGAGATATACCAGAGGGCGACCTTGAGTGATGCCTTCTCTTTTGACCTGTGGGTCAAGAAGAGCCGAGGCGAACGGTGCCGAATGCGACCGCTTATTTTATGCCGACGAGGGGACCGCCCATCCCCCCGGGCATCGGACTGACCGTTGTCGGAACCCCGCTGAGGAGAAGGAGGCTGACAGGACCCAGCCCGGCTGACTGAACAGCTTTCATACGAAGTCTCCCTACCGTCACCTGACCTGCTCATGGTCGACTCCGTCCAGTAGGCCGAGACTTCTTCAAGTAAGTTAAATTTAAAATATTAGAAAAATTTAACGAAAATAGAATAAAATTAAGCGATACTACTATCGTGATAATGTTACAAAACAATAAACTGAAAACTATGCGCTAGTTTGAAGTTTGACTCCCGACAGGCGAGCGACGTTGTCACTGAAGCGCACTCGACGGCGGGAAAAAAGGAACTGAGGCGGTTGGAGGGTCGTCGCTGAGATAGTGATTGCCGCTCGAGCCGCTGCTCGCGGCGCCGTTCCTCGTGGCGCCATCTCTCGCGCCGACCCTCCAGCAAAAGGTTTGCTCCCGATGGGTCCTAGTGCCTCCGGCGCTAATCCCACTAGTGTGGATGAGTGGTGGAGACTCGTCCAAGAAGATCAAGAATTACGGTAGGTATGTAATTTTCATTTTGTGTAGGTTGGTGTTTTAACCGACCTTATTTCAGCACACGACGTTTTGCCTGCAACATCTGTTGCTGCGCTATTTTTGCTTTAGGCGTTATGACTCCGTGCTCTTTGTACATGTGTATGTAGTGCTGGAGGACTGGCAGATGCTCAGTGTAGTCTCCATCTTAAAGAAGTGGGCAAGGTTGGAACCAGTCACTAACTGATCAGCTTGACTTCATAGCTGGGCAAGGTCCTCAAATCCATTATCAAGGACATAATTATGTATCACTTGATTAAGGCCAAAGTTTTCTCACCCACTCTTAGCATGGTTTTATTTATTTTATATTTTGAATTTTTATTGAGCTTTTCCACTGTAGTTGACCTACAACAACCAGCATTATATAGGGGGTATGTAAAGGCTTTCATCTATGCAGGTTACTAAAATACATGCCATGGTAACAACAGTTATACATATAGCATCATTCTGAGTATGGATACAGCAGTCTAGTAACATTAGCTCCTTTAGCTTGAGCCCAGCAGGTAGACAATCTCCTCATCCCTGTATGAAGACAGGGAAAGAGACCCCCAATTCATGAACCATAATCTTTTTTCATGTGCCCTACAATTATATGCTCTTGTATCAGCTGTTATATACTACTGTATAACCTTATTCTAAAAAGGTCATGGAAGAAAGAGTGGATCTTTTTAACATGTAATGCAGTGCCCACGGTTGCCATACCTCCTGGGACAATTTTCCCTGTATAGTATAGATGAGTTTTTCAAACGTGTGTATTGAGGATACAGTCTGTTGTCAGCGTGCAGCCGTTGGTATGGTTGGTTGCAGCCACAGCCTTGTTATGTCTTTTTTTGCCACCAATAACAAAGTAGAGACCAGTTATCTGGCACCAACCTTTATGCCTGGGGAAGGAATTGACAGTAGAACCATAGAAGGGTTAAGAAGCTGAGGGTCCAGGCAATGTAACGGGTATCGTTGGTTCAAGTCCTGTCAGAATTCCTGTACCCCAGGCAGGCCCAAAAGATATGAGTCTGGTCAGCGTTAGTCACTCCACATTGTCGCCAGCAAGTGCCAGATCTGTCCTCCATATATTTTGCCTGTATAGTGGGAGTGCAAAAAAAATGCATTCACGATTTCCAGGCGCATGCTGTCCAAATTACTGAGGCCACAACTTTTAGGGCAGGGAGTGCATACCTTAAGCAGACCTCATGTGTATGTGTGGTTTGTAGTTCTCAATTCCATTTAGATAAAATATATTCTGCACTATGTGCTCACTTCTCCAGGAGCCCCCTATACAAATGGCAGATTAAATGCTGCCAATGTTCTTCCATCAAAATACTCACGAATACATGTAGAAGGAAGGAGGGAGGGTCAGGCAGTTTTGGGGTGCTCCTTATGTTAAGAAGCAAGTAAGATCAAATCTGTAGGTATCAAAACTGGTCCCTTCCTGTGAAGCCATATGCATCCTGAAGATACTGGAAAGGATAGACACCCTGTTCATTCATAAATTGGAACAGGTAGTGTACAGTAATCCTAGTTGCCTCCAGCGGCAGAAGGCTATATCCAACTGCAGCTGGGCAAAATCCCCATCTCCTTCCAGGAGCCTATAATACACATTAAGCAAGAGCGTTCCAGGATAGTAATATATTTAATCTACTTCATCAGAGTAATGGCTGTGTAGGCTGTGAAATCCCTCAAGCTGAAATTTCCTGCATGGTGAGAGAAAAGATATTTGGAGACATCAAATTGGTCATTAAGGTAAAACTGTATGTTTCCATGATGTTTGATTAGCTGGGGTACCTATCCACAGACAACTCTGAGCTGGGCTATCTTGACGTATGCCCCCAAATTAGGGAAGTGTACTCCTCCTTGGTCTTTCAGAAGCTGCAGAGTCAAGAGACAAATTCTGAGGTGTTGGCTCCCAGATATTTTGCAAACTTAATGTGCCCCAGCATTTAAAATATATTTGTGCAGAAACAAAACCAGGAGAGTTTGCAAAAGATATAGTACCTGAGGGAGAATTACCATTTGTATGGACTCTGCTCGGGAGAAAAAACTAAATGGAAGTTGATTACATTTATTTATGTCCTGTATTCCTTGATGGGTCAGTGGCTCATTATTCAGCAGTTTGAAGCTAGCCAAGTGTTGAGGGAGTTATACCGCTAACATATTTAGTTATTATTTGATTCCACTTAAAGAGAAATTGCCATCTTGCGTTTTGGGTGGAGAGTAGTTAAAGTGGAGGATCTCAGTTTTTTATATGATTATTTTAGTCGAAAACCTAAGACTTCTTTAAAGAAAATTAGTTCCTTTCACATCTCCCCTATAGATGTATCCGGTGACAGTAATATAAGAAGCATGGTGTCTGCATAGAGGGTTACCTTAAAGTCTTTGCCCCCCAAAGGGTACCCCCTCTGTTCTTTGATTTTGCCTTATAGCTATCGCCAGTGGTTCCCTACATGATATACATAGCAAAGGGGGAGGGGGCACCCCTGTCTAGGCCCTGTCTGAAGCAAAACAGGAGTACTACATGAGCTATTAACTCTGACATATGCCTGGGGACCTGAACAGATGTTACAAAGCCAGTCTAGAAGTTGAGAGGGGGAGTGGAAGGCTGCTAGGGTCTCCCATTAAAAGGTTCAAAGAGACCTTATCAGAGGCCCTTTGTGTGTCTAGGCTAAGAAGAGCCATAGGAATACAGCATTTTTCAACAAAACCAAACAAGTGAAATGTTCTACAGATGTTAGCCATTGTCTGCCATTTGTGTACAAACCCCGAATGATTGGAGTATATCTGAGAGGGAAGTAGGACATCCAGTCTGCAGGCCCATAGCCCCATATGGAGTTTGTAATCCATGTTAAGAATGGATCTAGGATGATATGAAATAGGAGTACTAAAGTGCTTGCCAGGTTTTACTATAGCTAAATTGTAGTGCATTATTCCAGCTAGGTGGGGGAATAATGTCCCTCCTGCACTGCTCTTAATGTCTGAAGGGGGGGGAGCACTTCAGAAAATCCCTCGTAAAATTCCACTGGGAATCCATCTGGTTCCAGGCATTTCTGGGTCTTGGCTGCGCCCAGCACTAAATCTGACTCTCACATGGGATAGGTTGAAATAATGACTGCTGCTGTGCTTCTGTAAGGTGGGGGAGTGACTGCTGTGGGAGGTAGCTCTGAATCTTGCTAAAGGGGGACGGGAGGGTATCATCGGCATACCGTTCCTTGTAATAATCCCGCATTATCTGCATGATTTTATCCCCATGGTACTCTAACTTGCCCGATACTGGGCAGCGAAGCTGAAGGATACAAGCGGTTTTCCTCTTGGCCCAGATTCTGCGTGCCAGTAGTCTAGAGCATAGCTTCATTAGGGCACAATTACGCCAAACTAATCTGATCACATTCTTTGAGGGTGACAACCAGGGAGGTGGACAGGGGCAGAACCATAAACAATAGGCGCTTTTACACACAGGTTTTTAAAACGAAATGAGCGTTACCTATGGTGCTGTTGTGCTCTGTTGCGTTTTTAGGATCCCTTTACACTCCGCAGGTTTTCCGGAAGCTCCCACCTCCATTTGTGTTTCGGCACCCCCACAGAGCTTGCTGCTCTACTGCTGTTTGTGCACTGCTTTGGAATGGCTGTTTTACACAGCCCCATGAAGCGGAACACAACGGTGCAAACCGCGAAAAGCAGAGATTGCGGTTTGGACGAACGTTTGCCTATGGAACGAAACAGATGCACTTTACACACAAGGGATGTTATGGAATACTGTTTCCGTTACTGTTATTCCATTACATAAACCTGTGTGTAAAAGCGCTTATAGTCTCACTGGACTTCAGCAAGGTGTTTGACATTGTTGCACGTGCTATCCATCTGGACAAAGTACACCAGTACGGTATGCACAATGCATACACAAGATGCACTGTTAGCTGGCTTGGGGGAGCAAGGAGTAGAGGGTTGCAGTTGATGGGAACTACTCCACTTGGAAAGGGGTACTTGGCTTTTTGTATTTTTATTCTTTGTTAACCAGGTAAGGTCCGCTAGGCACAAGTGCCTGTTGTCAGGAGCATTCCGGGAGCATTGTAGAGGTTACATGAATTGCTCAGAGTCACACAGTATGCACGTGGAGGTTGTGGGAATCAGACTCGGTCTGCTAGACATACCAAGCTCATTTGCAGCTCATTACTCTAACCTCTAGGCTATACTGCCAGACCCAATTTTCCCCAGGGGTCAGTGCTGGGGACACTGCTTTTCAACATTTTCTTCAACTGTCTAGAAGTTGGAATCTCAAGCAGACTACTTAAGTATGCTGATGACACTAAGCTGGCCACAGGGTGGTGGACGCCCTTGAGGATGGAGACAAACTTCAGGAGGATGCACATAAGCTGAGTGACTGGTCAGACTTCTGGAGTCTTAGGTTCAATATAGCCCGTAGGAGAAACAAAAGTAGGACTTATACACTTTGTGGAGCTCCTGTTGCTGTACTAGAGGAGGAGAAGGACCTGGGAGTCATAATAAACAAGGGGCTAAAGCTTGACAAGCGGTATGTGGCAGCTGCCAAGAAAGCTAGAAGAATGCTGAGAGCATCAAAGTGGGGGGAAGGGGGACCAGCAGAGCAAGGTAAGTAATTCTACCACTCTGCAAGGCCCTGGTCTGGCCCCACCTGGAGTACCATCTGCAGTTCTGAGCTCCCCAGTTAAAAAAAAGGACACTGGGGCCATTGAGAGAGTGCAGTGCAGGGCCACTAAAATGATCGGGGGTGTGGAACATAAAAGCAATGAGGAGAGACAAGAAGCCCTTTGCAAGTTCACCCTGGAGAAAGGTAGGCTGGGGGGGCCAATATCTGAGTCTTCTGCATACTAAAGGGTATTGACTGTGTCAAACAGATGGAAATGTTTGATCTGGTGTGCTCTTATAGGTTTTAGTGACAAGCCCTGGAGCTCAAAGGTGGTAAATTCAGGGGTAACGTTAGGGAGCACTTCTCTCTGAGGGTGGTTGAGCATATGGAATAGTCTACCAGTGAAGCCAGCAGACATGAGATAATGCAGGTGCAATCTGAGGGCCTTCTTCTGCTGGCAGTTTCCTATGTTCATAAGGCTGGACAAATTTCTGCTTACCAAGGAAATCACTAGGTGCCCTGGGTAGCAGGATGGCTGGTAAATCCCGATACATTACCACATGTTTGCAAAGCATACTTGTTGGTCCATAATCTGTGTGTGTGCGTGTGTGTGTGTTGCAGACTTGATGGACATTATGTCTGTTTTGACCTTAAGTTACTATGTTACTGTATTTGCCGAACTGAGAGACTTGACTTTATGTTAGCCAAAAAATGCTGTGACAGCAGCCAAGTCTAGGCAGACAGGCATTTCAAATATTCTAAGACTCAGAAATATGTAAGTACTGTATGCAGTGCTCGGTCATGTCAGTGAAGTCTGGCTTATCCAACACATTAAATGCTTGCAGCGTGGTATATATATTCCAGTTCAGGGCTCAGCTTCATCATGTCACAACAAGAAGGGGGATTTCCTGTTAAAGAAGGTATCTCTAAAAGGGCACCAACACATGCTCTCCCAATTAGGAAATGACAGATCCATGTTAAAACAATGACTTCACATACAACTCCTTCATTAGGGAAGGACAAGTTCCCACAAAAGAGTACTATCACATACTACTCCCCCATTAGAGGGAAGGCTAGCTTCCTAAAAACTGCATAACTACTCAGGACCCTGAAAAGGCACTGTAACAGCTTTACCATCGTAGACACATTGCCACATAGAGAATCATCTGAATCAGCTCCTCTCATCAAGAAAGGACATCTCACAGGGGCACCATTACACACACACACACACACACACACACACACACACACACAAAACTCCCCATAATAAAATGACACATCCACACGAAGCACTGTTGTACACATAACCCCATCAATAAAACTTATATCTCCTCAGAAAATTATCACACACGCCGGCCCAGTGGTGTAGATGGCTGAGGCGCTGGACCCTTACCTCGTCCTACGCCGACGACCCGGGGTCAGAACAACCTCGGGTCTTGGAGGGTCAGCCTGGGGGAGGAGGATCGAGCGCCCCACAGACTGCTGTCCTCCTCTGGGGAGGGAGAGAGGGTGGGGAGGATCACTGAGCCACTGGCTCCTGGCGGTGGTTGGGAGATAGTGCAGGTTTGGGGGTCAATGTGTGCGCTGGCGCGGGCAGGCATCGGGTGTACTGCAGGCGAGTGCATGCACAGCAGTGTTCTTGATACCACTGCATGCTCGCGTCATGGTGGGACTAACGGACAAAAAACAATCCTCTGGTGTGAGTGACAGCAGAGTCCATCGGTGCTGCGGCAGACCCACTTAAGTTAGCTCCCCTTCAGCCCCTGGACTCCAGGTCTCCGCAGTGTGTGGGATAAACTCCCGCTGTGACACCACCTGGGGTGGCAGGGCTAAAAGGGTTCGAGCTCTAACTGGGTCCAAAGCAGCAGCCAAGAAAGGACGCCTGAGAAGAGGGGAACCATAGGACCACCCCCCAGCTGAGGAGTTAAAAGAAATAAAAAAAAAAAAAAAAAGAAAACTATCACACACACAACACCTCATAACAAAAGGATAGATCCACATAGGGCACTGTCACACACACCTGCCCATCAATACAGATTACATTCCCATCAGAGCACCATTACACACACAACACCTGATAAAAAAAGGACAAATCTACACAGGGCACTATTAACACACACCTCCCTATCAATAAAGCTTAGATACCCTCAGAGCATCATTGCATCATCGCACACAACTCCCCATAATAAAATGGGAGATTTACACAGGGCACTATTATATACTCCTTCCTATCAATAAAGCTTACATCCCCTTGGGGCACCATTACACACAAAACTCCCCATAATAAAAGGACAGATCCACATAGGGCACTGTTGCACACACCTGCCCATCAATAAAGATTACATCCCCTCAGGGCACCATTACACACACACACACACACCTCCCTTGACAAAAGGATAGATCCACACAGAGCACTGTTACACACACCTCCCCATCGATAAAGATTACGTCCCCTCAGGGCACCATTACACATACACACACAAACACACCTCCCCATGATAAAAGGACAGATCCACATAGAGCACTGTTACACACACCTCCCCATCAGTAAAGCTTACATCCTCTCAGGGCACCATTACATACACAACTACAATAATAAAAGGACAGACCTATAAAGGGCACTATAACACACACCTCCCCATCAATAAAGCTTACATCCGCTCAGGGCACTATCATATACAGACACACACACACACACACACACACACACACACACACACACAATTCCCCATAATAAAAGGATATACCTACACAGGGCACTGTTACACACCTCTCTATCAGTAAAGCTTACATTGGCCCGACACAACAGTGACCTGGGTTCGGTAGCGGACTTGGGTTGCTGTGGGTCGGCAGGGGAGGGAGAGGATGGAGCATCCAATGGGCTGCTCTCCTCTCCCAGGGGGAGGGTATAGAGTTGCCTGGTGTCCCAGTGGCCGGCCAATGGAGATCGGGGGTACTGCAGGATGACCAGCTCTCAAGATGGGGCGAGCACGATGATGTCGGCAGGATTGCCATGCGCCATGACATCACTGCACGTCACGCTTGGGGGGGGAGACAGACAGGGAAAGAAAAAAATCCTCCAGAGGACAGTGGATGATGGGAGCTTCCGCGGCATGGCCCACATCCCACCGCCAGTCCAGCTCACTGAGATTTCCCTGGGCACCAACCCGTAAGCTGCGCAGATCCCATTCATACTGGTAGGCTGGGGTCTGGTCTAGGCAGTGCAGGTGGGGAGACTTGGAAGTGGGGGTTCAGGCAGGGAGTGAGAGGCCCTCGCCCAGTAAGCACCCCGAAAGGATGCTCTGTCCTACGGGCTGAATAAGTAGAGTAAAAAAAAAAAAAAATAATTAAATAAAGCTTACATCCCCTCAGGGCACCATCACACACAACTCCCCTTGATAAAAGGACAGATCCACATAGGGCACTATTACACCCCCAATCAATAAAACTTAAATCCCCTCAAGGCACCATCACACACAACTCCCCATGATAAAAGGACAGATCCACATAGGGCACTATTACAGTACGCACACCTCCCCATCAATAAAGCTTACATCCCCTTAGGGCACCATTACACACACAACTCCCCATAATAAAAGGACATAGTTACACAGGGCACTATTACACACACCTCCCCATCAATAAAGCTTACATTCCCATCAGAGCACCATTACACACACAACACCTGATAAAAAAAGGACAGATCTGCACAGGGTACTATTACACACAGATCTCTATCAATAAAGCTTAGATACCCTCAGAGCATCCTTGCATCATTGCACACAACTCCCCATAATAAAATGACAGATTTACACAGGGCATTATTACATACTCCTCTCTATCAATAAAGCTTAGATACCCTCAAGGCACTATTATACACAGACAACTCCCCATAATAAAAGTACAGACCTACACAAGGCACTATTATACACACCTCCCCCTCAATAAAGCTTAGATCCCCTCAAGGCACCATTACACACACAACTCCCCATAATAAAAGAAAAGATCTACACAGGGCACTATTACACACACCTCCCCATCAATAAAGCTTACATCCCCTCAGGGCACCATTACACAGACACAGCTCCCCATAATAAAAGGACAGATCTACACAGGGCACTATTACACACACCTCCCCATCTATAAAGCCTACATCCCCTCAGGGCACAATTACACACACACTCACTCACACACACGCACACTTCAGATAATAAAAGAACAGATCCACACAGGGCACTATTACATACCTCCCCATAAATAAAGCTTAGATCCCCTTAGGACACCATCTTGCACACAACTCCCCATAATAAAAGACTGGCTCCTGATGACTTCCTGCTGCTACTGCTTCCATGGGTAGTTCACTCACTTTCCTGACTGTACCCCACCAGGGAATGTGTATGTATATAGGTCAAGCGGGAATCAATTAAGCTGGCCTGCTTGTGCACTTGAGCTTTAGTACCTATGTTTGTTAATCCTGCCTCACCCCTCCACCCCACCCTTCCCTCCCCGCCTCTATACTTTCTATGCAGCATCCCTCTTTCTACTTATACTTAGATTCCCTTGTTTGTCTCATATTGTAACTGCTGCTGCTAGAACTGTACGTTTATGCATATCCTTACTTACTGTAATGCCTAACTGAAGTATGGTTTAAGGAATCCTGTATTTTTATTGTTCTTCTATTTGCTATTCCCATGCACTATTGAAACCATTATCTTGTTGTTTTTTTTTTTTTTGTCAACTGTTCTATGCTTTGTTGTTTGTTACACTAGTTCCTGCGACACAGTATGTGGCCCGGGTCGTGCCTGAAAATGGTCCCTGGGATCAGCAAACCTACCTGGTTATCAAAGTCATAAATAAATAAAAGGACAGATCCACATAGGGCATTGTGACACACACCTCCCTATTAATAAACCTTACACCCCTTCAGGCCAATATCACACACACACACACACCTTTCAATAATAAAATGACACTTTCACACAGAGCATTATTATGTACACCTCCCCATCCTTAAAGTTTACATTGGTATGTGATTTGCACATCATACTTATTTTAACCCTATTTGTGAAGCGGTGGGGGGGAGGGAGTACATGATGGACCTAGACTCTTGCCTGATCTTAAATTGCAATGATTACCATATGTTACCATGTATAGAACCCCACAGAAAGAAACTTTGAACACAGTTACAGTGCGCCATCAGGAAAGGCTAGATCTCTACAGTAATTGTCATGGCACACAACTTCCCCATCAGGAAAAGATACTGAAAAACTAGTCATGTTTACACAGAGTAATTTTTGCACAAACACAAATGCAATGAGAATTACGTAAATTAAATTTAGCGCTAAGTCATTCGCACCATATTCATTGTAATGGAAGAAGTGCTAATAAAACTCATTAGTGCAAAAGTATTTTAGCGCAATTTAGTGCTTCAGTGAATAACGTAAAAATTATTTGACAGTGAATATTTTAAGTTTTACAGTATACCCGCTATATAAAAACTATTACACAACTCTCTCCATCAGGGAAAGATAACCCCCCCCCCACATAAAACCATTCCACAACTGTCCCAATAAGGAAAAGATATTTCCCCCATACGTGAGGCTCGACTACTGTAACACGCTCTACCTCGGGGTCAAGGGGGTGCACTATGGTGCCTGCTGCTGCTGCAGAACGCTGTGGCTTGGCTACTGACAGATCTTCTGAGATCATGTCATATTTCGTCGGTGTTATGTGAGCTGCACTGGCTGCTGGTGTGCTGACACATCTCCTTTAAAATAGGTCTGCTGACCTATAAGGCCCTATGTGGACTGGGTCCAGGCTACCTGGCAGAGCTACTGCATCCCTACAGCCCCAGTCACTCTCTCCGGTCAGCAGGAGATGCCTAGGGGAGACTGAAATCCTCAGGAGATTGGTCTTTTGAGGTAGCAGCGCCGATCCTCTGGAACTCGTTACCTGGGTACCTGAGGGAAGCCCCTTCTGTTGAGATATTTAAAAAGGATTAAAAATGTTATTACTTCAGCAAGCCTTTGGGAATTAACAGAGTTAATTATTGTTACTGATTGTAGAGCACAGGTATCAAATTAAACAGACGATAATGCCTAGCACACAGGTGATAATCATGGTGTAATCACCTTGAGTGATTGCTAGGGTAGCAGTAAACCTCAAGAGTGCTGCTCGAGAGGTTTACTATAGCCCTAGCAACTATGAGAGGTGATTTCACTGTGGTTATCACCTGTGTGCTAGGCATTGTCTTTTATAGTGTATTTGGTCACTATAAAATGAAAAACGAGGAAAATAGAAGATGTGAAAAACATCCGGTTTGCCCATCGAGGTCAAGGTGGCATGTGTGAAAGAAGAATTGTGGGATGTTATGCTGCATTTGGCCCAGACATCCGGAATAGGAAGAGGATCTTCGGTGTGGAAGAAATTACTGTGCCATCAAACAGCAAGGTATCTAAGCAGGGGACAGAAAAAAAAAAAATCTGACATTGTGATCACTAGTTTCAGTAACAGTAAACTGCTGTGATTAGAATGCAGTTTGAATTATTTACTGAGACTGGTGATCGCATTCTTTGTGGAGTGCTGGCTATCGGTGACATTCTTTCTTTGTAAACCCACTGACGTGACATAGATGAGATGGGTTTATACGGTGTACACATCATGTCAGCGGGTTTACAGGTTTGTAAACGTATCGATTTCAGAGGGTAATCAATGGTTCAAATACATTATAGACTGTATTCTTTATTATATTCATAATTGTATTGACGTCAGATGTTTATTAATCTTCTTATGATGCTTTGATGGTTCATGATGTAAAGGCACCTTAAGCAAACAAAATTTACAACTACTACTACTGTGCTACATAAAACCATTACACAACTCTCCCCATTAGGAAATGTTATGTCCCCCATGCAGAAAACCATTACACAACTCTCCGCATCAGGAAACGTTATAACCCCCATGCAGAAAACCATTACACAACTCTTTCCATCAGGAACAGATATATCCCCCTTACAGAAAACCATTACACAACTCTCCCCATTAGGAAATGTTATGACTCCCATGCAGGAAACCATTACACAACTCTTCCCATCAGGAAAAGATATATCCCCCATACATAAAACCATTACACAACTCTCCTCATCAGGAAAAGATACATCTCACATACTTAAAACCATTACACAACTCTCCCCATCAGGAAATGTTATAACCTCCATACATAAAACCATTACATAACTTTCCTCATCAGGAAAATCTATATCCCCCATACATAAAACCATTACACAACTCTCTCATCAGGAAAAGTTATAACCCCCATACATAAAACCATTACAGAACTCTCCTCATCAGGGAAAGATATATCCCCCATACATAAAACCATTACACAACTCCACTCATCAGGAAAAGTTATAACCCCCATACATAAAACCATTACACAACTCTCCTCATCAGGAGAAGATATATCCCCATACATAAGACCATTACACAACTCTTCTCATCAGGAAAAGATATACCCCCCATACATAAAACCATTACACAACTCTCATCATTAGGAAAAGTTATAACCCCCATACATAAAACCATTACACAACTCTCCCCATCAGGAAAAGTTATATCCCCCATACATAAAACCATTACATAACTCTCCTCATCAGGAAAAGATATAACCCCCATACATAAAACCATTACACAACTCTCCCCATCAGGAAAAGATATAACACCTATACAAAAAATCATTATACAATTCTCTCCTCATCAGGAAAATATATAATCCCCCCCATATATAAAACCATTACACAACTCTACTCATCAGGAAAAGTTATAACCCCCATACATAAAACCATTACAAAACTCTCCCCATCAGGAAAATATATATACCCCCATACATAAAACCATTACACAACTCGCCTCATGAGGTAAATATATATCCCCATACATAAAACCATTACATAACTCTCTTCATCAGGAAAAGATGTATCTCCCATATATAAAGCCATTATACAACTGTCCTCATCAGGGAAAGATATATCCCCATGCATAAAACCATTCCACAACTCTCCTCTTCAGGAAAAGTTATAACCCCCATACATAAAACCATTACACAACTCTCCCCATCAGGGAAAGATCCCCCCCCCCCATACATAAAACCATTACATAACTCTCCTCATCAGGAAAAGATATAGCCCCCATACATGAAACCATTACACAACTCTCCTCAACAGGAAGAGATATATCCCCCATACATAAAACCATTACACAACTCTCCCCATCAGGAAAGAACAGATTTCTCACCTGTAACAGTAGTTCTAGGAGTGGTATATGTTGTTCATCCACACTGTTTGGCATTGTCCCCTTCCACTTTAAATCTGCCGAAGTCTTCAAGTTGGCTCCTCCCACCCACCCGGGTGGTATATACCTTGGCTCCACCTCATAATGCCAGATCTTAGCCTGCTGAAAGCAAGGTTCTGTGCATCCACAGCCGGGGAGGTCGGGTGGGTCTGTGTGGATGAACAACATATACCACTCCTAGAACTACTGTTATAGGTGAGTAACCTGTTCTTCTAGGAGCATGCATATGTTGTTCATCCACACTGTTTTGAAGACTCCAAGCAGTTCTCCGGGAGGAGAGAGGAAAGGCACACACCCCTACTTAGGAAACAGAGATTGGAGAACTGAAGCCCCAAAACCAGCATCCTGGCGTGACTCAAGGTCGATGTGGTAGTGGGTGATAAAGATGTTTGCTGACTTCCAGGTAGCAACCCGGTAGATCTCCTGGATAGGGATGTCCCTGGAAGCAGCCACCGATGCAGCAGTATGGTGGGTTAAATGAGCTCTTATCCCTCTGGGTGGCTCCTTGCCTGCCAACTCATAGCACAGACCTATGCATGATGTAATCCATCTTGCTATGGTCCATTTGGCTGCAGGTCTACCAGAAGTGGCTTCAGCATAGGTGACAAACAGCTGGCAAACCTCTCCATGAATTTCCGCTGTCTTCTCCCTATAATAGAAGAGAGCACGTCTCAGGTCCACAGTATGGAGCCTGTACTCGGCGTCCGAGGTGTAATTAGGGTAGTATACCAGCAGAGTCAACACCTGGTTAAGGTGAAACTCTGACACCACCTTCGGAAGGAATTTTGGGTGGGGGCGTAGGACAACTTTGTCCCTGTGAAAGACCAGATAAGGGGAGTCCACCGAAAGCACCTGGAGCTCCCCTGTTCTTCTGGCTGACGTGATAGCCACCAGGAAGGTCGTCTTCCATGACAAGTGTGAGATCTCACACTTGTGCATGGGTTCGAATGGCTTGCCTATGAGCTTTGCTAAAACCAGCAACAGATCCCATGGAGGTGGAGGTTCACGCACCGGAGGGGATATGTGATCCAGGCCTTTGAAGAAGCACCCAGCCACTGTCTCCTGCACCAATGTCAGCTGACCGTCCTGTGCCCAGTAAGCAGAAATGGCTGTCAGGTGCACCCTAAGGGTCGATGACCGTAGACCCCCTTTGGAGAGAGACCAAAGGTAGTCAAGGAATGTTGGCCACAGAACAAGATAAGGGGTCCAGACCCTTACCCTGACACCAAACGGAAAATCTCTTCCATTTGAAGGCATAACATTTCCTGGTTGATTCCTTTCGGGATGCCTCCACCATGGTGTAGACATCTTCGGAAAGACCCAAAGCCTGGAACTCTAGCCACTCAGGTACCAGGCTGTGAGGTGCAGGGATTGAAGGTCCAGATGGAAGACCTTCCCCTGATTCAAAGATATCAGTTCTGGGTGTGTGCAAAGCCGCTCCGGGGGCCTGCAGCTGAGGCTGAGGAGATCTGGATACCAGAACTGGCATGGCCAGTTTGTGGCTACCAGGATCACCTTTGCCTTGTCGCTCCTCACCTTGAGTAGCACCTTGTGGATCAAGGGAAATGGAGGGGAGTCGCAGAAGAGGCCTGGGGTCCATGGCCTCGAGAAGGCATCCCCCCTGCAGCGAGCCCTGCTGACCTGGGCGAGCATGATACAGTCTCAGCTTGGTGTTTTCCCTGGAGGCAAACAGGTCCACCATCGGTCTGCCCCAATGGGAGAACAGGCTGTAAGCTACCTCTGGATGGAGAGACCACTCGTGGGATGTCTGGCCTATGCGGCTGAGAGCATCCGCCAGCTGGTTCAAGGCTCCTGCCACATGGATGGCTAGGAGATCTGCCTCCAACTGGCTCACGAGGGTCCAGATGTGGAGCACCTCCTTGCACAGCAGATGGGAGTGCATGCCGCCCTGTTTGTTGAAGTAGTACGTGGTCGTGGTATTGCCCATCTGGACTTGAACCACTTGACCCCAGAGCTGAGGAGCGAAAGCTGACAGTGCCAGTCTGACTGCTTTGAGTTCCAACAGGTTGATGTGGCATCGGGACTCCTCGGGGGTCTAGAACCCATGGACTCTGTTGTCCCCCTTGTGGGATCCCCAGCCCATGAGAGAGGCATCGGTCATAAGGACGACCATCAGCTCGGGTGGACAAACAGGATCCCTTCCTGTAAACGGTCTGGGGTAGTCTGCCATTGGAGAGTGTCCCACATCTTCTGGGTTACAGTGATCAGCTGGTCGAAATGACCATATCGCTGAGTCCACTGGGTGGCCAGCTCCCATTGGAGGGGGCGCATGTGCAACCAGGCCCAATGGACCATGCCGCCATGTAACCCAGAAGGCGCAGAAAGTCCCAGGCAGGAGGCAAATGCCCAACCAGAAATTATTGGGCATAGGAGGAGAGGACCTCTACCCTGTCTGCCAGGAGCCGAGCTCTGGCTTGACAAGAGTCGAGCTCTGCCCCGATGAAGCCCATCACCTGAGAAGGCATGAGTTCCAACTTGGCCTCGTTTATCAGGAGGCCAAGTTGGGAGCAGGTTTGGAGGGCTAGATCCCTGTACCTCTCCACCTCCTGTTGGGTGGAACCTGCCAAGAGCCAATCATTGAGATAAGGGTAGATTCTGACTCCTCAATGCTGAAGGTGGGCCGCCACCACTGCAGTTAATTTGGGTGAAGACCCGCGGGGCTGATGACAGGCCGAACGGCATGGCTTGGAACTCATACAGGGTCCCTTCAACCCTGAAGTGAAGGAACCGCTGATGAGACAGATGGATTGGGACGTGAAAGAACGCATCCTGTAGATCCAGAGAACAGAACCACATGTTTCGCTCCTGGGGTGGTATGATCTGGTTCAGAGTGGCCATCCAAAAGGTGTGAGACCTAAGAAACTGATTCAGGTTGTGGAAATCTAGAATGGGGCGCCAACCCCCCATCCACATGGGCACCAGGAAGTACCTGGAGACAAAGCCTGGGTCTGTTGGAGGATCTGGCACTTGAGCTACTGCCTCCTTTTGGAGGAGCTGAGCTACATTGTCTCGAAGAGCTGACTGGGTGCACACGGAAATCCATTCCTCCCGAGGGGTGCAGGCTCGGCTGGGAGGGTACTGCTCAAATTCTAGAGGCAGTCCCCAACTGACCAGTTCGAGAACCCACCTGTCCGAAATGACAGCAGACCAGGCGGAAAGGAAATGGCAGAGCTGACCCCTCCACGGGAGGGCCCAGAGCTGGCATGAAGGGTATAGGGGTGGCAACCTCCAACCTGTCACTGAGCAGGCTCAGAGGAGGAGGAGGAGGAGGCTCCAAGACCTGAGCCTCGGCCTCCTTTGCGGGCCTGTTGGGGTCCAGGTGTGGGCTGAGGGCGCCAAGCTTGAGCCTGCTGCTGATGTTGATGCTGCTGACCTCCTTGATAGGAGGGCTGCCGAACCACAGGGGAGGAATGCCGAAAGGGCTTCTTCTTCTTCTGCTGGTTCTTGCCCAAAGAACCCTTGGCAGAAGTGGCGTCCAAGGTGGCATTGGACTGCCCTATGCGCTGTAGGTGACCAGCCACTCCTGGACCGAACAGGTCAGTCCCCAGGAAAGGCACATCAGCCAACTTGTGCTGAGTATCCGCTGGGAAGGAGGAAAGCCTCAGCCAAGCCCTGCAGCGAGAGGCCACTGCGGTGGCCATCAAGCGGGCACAAGAATCCCCTATGTCCAGGGCCGTCTGGAGCTGCTGTTTGGCAACAGCACGGCCCTGGTCATGGACCTGTTTGACCATGGTCTACATGTCCACAGGGAGATTAGGGAGGACTTCGTCTAATGACCCAAGAAGGGCATGAGAGAAGAGTGCCATAATGACTTCCGAGCTGGCCTGACAAAGGCCCAAGGACCTTTCGGGCAGTGTGGTCCATATTTTTGGACTCTTTGTCCGGAGGTCAGTCAGTGTCTGCCGCACTGCCAGTACATCTGAACACGGAGGCAGTCACCTGGCTCTTAGCCGGAGAGTGCTTCGTGAACCCAGCAAAGGACCCCATGGGCACCGCATACTTGCGGGCCATGCGGGCAGATGATGCTGGGCATGAGGCAAGGTGCTACCAAAGTTCAAGAGCTGGGCCAACAATGGCTTCGGCCACTAGAAAGGCCTCCATTGGGGTATCCCCTCTCTTCAGAATATCTGTGAGAGGGTACTCCACCTTTTTCTGGATAGGTTCCTGGGGCATTCCGGTGGAGTCGGAAATGAGACAGAGAATCCCTTGGAAGGAGGAAGGGCCTTCCTCCATCCCCATGCCAATGGATGATTCATCATCTCCCAGATGCGAGTGAAGCCTGGTGACATCCGAGTCCAAGGAGTTGTGATACAGTGGTCTACCACCTAAATCACCCTCGATCCTCCGAGGGAGGTCCGGGGTGACCGTAACTGACAGACGTCGGGGAAGGCTGGTGTCCAGTTGGTCCTCTTTTGAGGGAGACCCTCCCTTAGGCTGCTTAGGTGGTGGTTCCACCAGAATAGGTGGAGAGACCAGAATAGGCCGAGCCGGAAGACAGGCTGGCCCCACAGGCGGAGGAACCAGGGACTTCAGTTCTGGAGGGGTTGGCTTCGGCCTGGGAGGCGAAAGCCAAGTAATGGCTGGGGTGGGCGGCGGAGCCAGCTTCTGACTGGTCAGGATCAGCTGTTGCCACATAAGATCCTCATAGTGCCGACGGAGTTTCCGCCGGAGCCTCTCCTCGTCTGAGGAGGATGAGGACGACCTGTGGTGTTGCCTCTTCTTTGAGAGCTTATGGCTATTCCTTGGTCATTTGGCTGAGGGGGTCCTGGACCATGACCGAGATCGGAAGGCCAACTCGGTCGATCGGGAGACACCGGGGTAATCAGTGAAACCCTTGGGTCCGGAACCGGGTCCTTGATAGGGACACCAGCGAGCTGGGTCTCCTCATCTGGAAATACCAGGACCAGAGTCCATTCTAGAGAGTCGTCGGCACTGGACGGTGACAAAGGGTCAGTCGGGTCGAGGATAATTTCGACCTCGTCGGCCACGTTCTCGGTCCCCTGGCCAGATGGAAGATCTGTGAAGCCGGCGGCCTAGGATGCAATCTCGACCGAGGTCGAGACGTATGTTCCTGGGACTCAGACCTTTCTCGGTCCCAAGAATGTCTCTGCCGGGACGAAGACAACAGGTCCTTATTTCTCTTCTGAAAGTGGGAGGAGTGCGAGCCTGAAGGCGCCTCTCCCCAGGTGGGGAGAGACTGGCACATCTCCTTAAAGGATCCCGTAAAGGTGGAGCCCAGGTTCAGTGGGACAAAGAAGCTTCTTCCTCGAACGCCTTCATCTGTTCTAGCTTATCGGTGGAAACTGCCCACCTAGCCTCCTTTGACTTCACCGGAGGGTTCCTTTTTTCCGGTCTCCCCAGCTTCAGGCATGCCTTGCGGTTGTCCAGGACGTTGGGATGGAAGGCCAAGCAAAAGCTACACAATGAGGTGTCATGGCCGACACCTAGGCAGTAGACGCACGAGAGGTGGGGATCGGTATGTGACATCTTCTGGCTGCAGGAACACCAACAAAATCCCGAGGAAGATTTCTCCTCCATGATCAATGCTGCAAAAGTGCGACTGCTAACTCAAACGAGTTTGAGCTTCAGTAAAACCGATAGTTTGAAAGCCAGGGCCTACGAAATGCGAGAGCACGAGGGAGGCAAACTGTATCTTCCAGCGGAAAGGAAGATCTGGCGTCATGGGGTGGAGCCGAGGTATATACCACCCAGGTGGGTGGGAAGAGCCAGCTTGAAGACTTCCAGCAGATTTAAAGTGGAAGGGAACAATGCCAAACATTGTGGATGAACAACATATCCACACTCCTAGAAAGATATATCCCCCATATATCAAACCATTACACAACTCTCCTCATCAGGAAAAGATATATCCCTCATACATAAAACCATTACACAACTCTCCTCATCAGGAAAAGATATATCCTCATACATAAAACCAGTAAACAGCTCTCCTCTTCAGGAAAAGATATATCCCCCATACATAAAACCATTACACAACTCTACTCATCAGGGAAAGATATATCCCCTATGCATAAAACCATTACACAACTCTACTCATCAGGAAACGTTATAACTCCCATACATAAAACCATTACAAAACTCTCCCTATCAGGAAAATATATACCCCCATATATCAAACCATTAACAACTCTCCTCATCAGAAAAAGATATATCCCCCATACATAAAACCATTAAACAGCTCTCCTCTTCAGGAAAAGATATATCCCCCATGCATAAAACCATTACACAACTCTACTCATCAGGGAAAGATATATCCCCCATGCATAAAACCATTACACAACTCTCTTCTTCAGGAAAAGATATAACCCCCATACATAAAACTATTACACAACTCTCCCCATCAGGAAAATATATATCCCCCCACGTATAAAACTATTACTGAACTCTGCCCATCAGAAAAATATATAACCCCCATACATAAAACCATTACACAACTCTGCCCATCAGGAAAATATATAACCCCATGCATAAAATCATTACACAGTTCTCCCCATCAGGAAAAGATATACCCCCATACATAAAACTATTACACAATTCTCCCCATTAGGAAAATATATATCCCCCATATATAAAACCATTACACAGTTCTCCCACATCAGGAAAATATATACCCCCCATACATAAAATCATTAAACAATTCTCCCCATCAGGAAAAGAGATATCCCATATATAAAACCATTACACAACTCTGCCCATCAGGAAAATATATAACCCCATGCATAAAACCATTACACAGTTCTCCCCATCAGGAAAAGATATACCCCCATACATAAAACCACTACACAATTCTCCCCATCAGGAAAATATATATCCCCCATATATAAAACCCTTACACAACTCTGCCCATCAGGAAAATATATAACCCCATGCATAAAACCATTACACAGTTCTCCCCATCAGGAAAAGATACACCCCCATACATAAAACCATTACACAATTCTCCCCATCAGGAAAATATATATCCCCCATATATAAAACCATTACACAACTCTGCCCATCAGGAAAAGATATATTCCCCATATATAAAACCATTGCACAACTCTCCCTAACAGGAAATGATATAACCCCACATGTAAAACCATTACACACCTCTCCCCATCAGGAAACGCAATGCTGTATCCCCATATATAGCTCAGTTACACAATGCTTTATCCAGAGAGGTTGGATCCCCACAAACAGCATCACTGCACACAACTACGCTGCTCTATCAGGAAAACATATATCCCACATATGGCACCACTGCACAATGCTCCCTGTCATGAAAGAACAGATCCCCACATTCATTCATTTATTTAAGAAGTTTTGTCAGGACATACTGAGCTAATAACAGGGAACTAAACAATACAAGATGTACAAATGAAAATAACATACAGTAAACTGTAGTAGTAATAAAATACAATACAATACAAGTAGTAAAATACATTACAGGTTGCGCAGTCACACATATTTAGTCAGATAGACTGGGCACACAAAATAAAGATGTAAACAATTAAAATTAAGGTACAAGTGTAGCCCAGTACTAGTAGCAACCAACCAACAGGAAGGAGCAGTTTACTACCTCCTGGCCTACAAAGGTGTGTGGGTATCAATGCCAGCACAGTAAGGCAGATACAGAAGCCAGTACAGACCGGGGGGACCTTGGGTGGTAGGCACTTGGTCACAGCCGAGGGTGGGGGACATCAACAGAGCAGGGAAGGGGAACACAAGGGTAGGGGGTCAGGAACAGTTGCGGGAGGGGACAGTAAAGTGACACAGAAAGAATCTGAGGAAGGAGAAGGACGAGGCTGAACAGGGGAAAGAGGACCAGAGCTTAGGAAAAATGATACCAAAAGGCAGCTTGGCCTACAGAAGTTATCCTCGAGGGCACGGTGACTGGTGGGAAGCAGTGTTCCAGGTGAGGGGGATAATAGGTCAGAAAGGTAGGTAGGGAGAGAGCCAAGCCAGGATTCGGAGACGATTGAGGTATCTAGCTTCAAGAGAAGGGAGTGAGAGGGAGGAGTAGAGAGAGCAGTGGCATGCATGAGGAGGGCAGTCCACGGCAGAATGGCAGAGAATTCAAGGTGACAGTCCGACCAGACCCCAAGGTATTTGAAAGAGGAGATATCCTCAATCATGGTACCATCAAGGGTGTGGAAGGAGGGGAGGGGAAAGAGCCTGGTGAGGGACCATTTTCCTGGCACTGAGGGACAGAAAGTTGGAATGGAACCAGCGCTGAACACTGTTGAAATTCTGCTGGAGATAGACAGCAAGATCAGCAGCAGAAGAGCCAGAGGCAAACAGCACAGTGCCATCTGTGTACATGTGGATGGATGCAGGGGAAAAGGCTGACAGGTGGCTGTTTAGGAATATGGAGAAGAGCATGGGGCCCATGACAGAACCTTGGAGAATGCCTCTGCAGATGGGAGAAAGGATGTCTCCTATACAGACAGCTGATGAGCTGCCCTCAAAGCAGGAGCGGAACCAGCTGTTTGTGGAATCAGACAGCCCCGCTGACTTGAGCTTGTCCAGAAGGGGTCGTGACACCATGTTATAACCAAGTTGACAAAGATGGCGGAAGATTTTGTTTAGTGTCCCAGAGGCTCTAGTCGCTTTACAAAGAGGTGCAACAGTTAAAAATACATTATAGTAAATTAGAATAATTTAAATCAGAATAAATTAGATTAAATTACCGATAAATAATACATCCTAAAACTCTAAAAACCTGTTTAAAATTTAGTGGACGTCGCATGCCTGCTTAAATAGGTGTGCTTTGAGTCCTCGTTTAAAACTCTCCACAAAGGAAGCTTCCCTTAAATATCTTGCCACCTCAAAGGCGTGGTCTCCAGAAGTCTTGAGCCGCGCCCTTGGAACCATAAGGAAGCTCTCCGTGGAGGAACAGAGTGAGCGCACCGAGCGGGCAGGTGTCAGATAGTCTGACAGATAGCCAGGAACTGAACCATATAGGGCCTTCTACGTGAGCAAGCCCACCTTGAAGGCAATCCTCCACCTGACTGGCAGCCAGTGCAGTTTGTGCAAGACTGGGGTTATATGAGCAGACCTCGGAAGGCCCATCAGCAACCTAGCTGCAGTGTTCTGAACCAGCTGCAGTGGACAGAGGTCACCCCCACTGACCTCGAAGTAAAGAGCATTACAGTAATCTAGTCTGGATGTGACAAAAGCATGTACCAGTGAGGGCAGATAATCAGGCGGGATTAAGGGTTTAATCCAGGCAACATTCCTCAGGTGGTAAAAACCATTCCGGACGATGGAAGACACCTGAGCATCAAGTGTCAAACCGTCGTCAAGGATGACGCCCAGATTTTGCACCTTATTGGCTGCCACCAGTGAGGTGGCACCCAGGAACACCCTATTACTGCTGAAGTAGCAACCACATCCCGCCAACAACCCAACTCAATCACCAGTACCTCTGTCTTGTCTGGGTTGAGCCTCAGTCAGTTAGAGGACATCCAGTCCCAGATCTCAGATAGCCATTTATTTAGCAAGTCCACAGCATCCAATGTCTCGTGGGCAAAGGACATATACAGCTGGGTATTATCTGCCTAGGAGGGAAAACCCAGACCGTAATGCCTAATGATGTCACCTGGAGCAACATGTACATGGCAAACAGTATGGGCAAGAAGATCGAACTCTGAGGGTCTCCACAGGTCAGGAGCTTCAGGCAGGAGGAGAAATTCCCCCATCACTACCAGTTGTCTCCTGCCTGTCAAAAAGGATTCAAACCTGCTGATGACTTTGCCAGTGAGTTCACAGAGCTCTCTAAGGTGATCAAGCAGCACCATGTGGTCTACGGTGTCAAATGCTGAAGAAAGATCCAGGAGAATGAGAATTGACTGCACTCCTCTAGCTATTGCCCTGAGATCATTTTGCACCCTAACTAATGCTGTTTCAGTGCTATGCTTTCTCTTAAATCTGGACTGGAGTGGCTCGTAGATGTCAAAGATCATCAGGTGGGCCTCAAACTGCAAAGCCACCACTTTCTCCACTACCTTCCCCAAGAATGGAAGATTGGAGACAGGTCGGCAATTCGCTAAGATGTCAGGGTTGAGAGATGGTTTCTTCAAGGGGCCTCACCAATGCCTCCTTCAAGGCATCAGAGAACAGCCCCGCCTAACAGCGAGCACTGAGCACTGGGCCAACGGACTCAACACATCCTACTAGGAGACATGTTGGGCCCAGGTCCAGTTCACAAAAAGTGGGTTGCAGCTTCAAGATTACCTCAATGATCTCAACCACCCCCACTGGCTGAAACTCTTCCCAAACAATCGGAGTGCCCATGTACATACCAGACTCTATACTGTGGGATTGATCGTATCCCACTGGAGAGATCCCAGTCCTAATGGAGGATACCCTGTCAGAAAAGGACTGAGCAAACTCCTTGCACTGTGCGATTTAAACTACTCTTTTCGGTTGCAGATAGACTGGATGTAATAGCCTGTTTTAAGTCCAAAAGAGCGAAGCCAGTCTATTCCTTCCTGCAGCAATCTCCCTGGACAGGAACGCTGCCTTCTTATGGCTGATTGCCCTTTGATATTCACCGTAGTGAATTCTCAAAGCCAGTTTGTCATCCAAGGATAGTTCCTTCTCCAGCAACACTCTTAACTTCCAACTGTTGATCTTCATCTCCTTGAGAGCCCCATCAAACTACAGGGATCTCAGGTGTGAAGACCTGGGTCATATACGGATTGGTGATATGGTGTTGAGTGCCTTGGTGACAGCATTATTAAATACTGTGACCGCCTCATCCAACACTTGCATCAGAAAAATTCACTACAGCCAGCAGTCCCTCTGGGGGCAATTTTCTCAAAGGGCGGAGTGGACCATCTCGACAGGGGAGTGACTAACTAGGGGGGCCCTGAACAAAATCTCTACCATGCAGTGATCTGACCAAGAAACAAGATAAATTCTGAGATCCATGATCTCAAGCCTCAGTGAGAATACTAAGTCCATGGCGTGGCCATGACAGTGGGTCACAGAAGCAACAGCTTGTGCAAGGCCAAGTGATGCCATTGTCTGGAGGCAGTCCTTTCCAAAATGCAAGAGTTCATCATCGACCCAGGTCCACTGGCCCTGGTCCATACCATACAAGATGGAGTCAGTGAGCTGGAGGAGGGAGGTGGATGTGGAGTGGGACTTCCTGAAGCCAGACTGGAAGGAAATAATAATGGAGAAGAAGTCAAGGAAAGGGGGAGAGTTATTGGAGGACAAGATGTTTCTGGAGCTTGGCCAGGGTGGGGAGGAAGGGACATGATGGTAATTTCCAGTAGAGGAAGGGTAACCCCCTTAAGGGAAGGGAATGACAGTAGGCTATTTCATTTCCAGGCATTTTAGACAGAGGCATAGAAGAAGATGAGGTAATAGGGATGGTGATGGCTGGTGCAGAGAGATGAAGAATCTTGGGGTCAAGGCCATCCAGACTCTTACCCTTGTAGGGGTTTAGCACTAGAAATACCTTAAGAGAGGCAGACAGAGTGGTAGGGAAGAAAGAGAAGGACTGCTGGAGAAGGGGGGTGGGGTGAGATGAAGTGAGAGAGGGAGATGGCACAGGTGGTGAAAAAGGACTTGGAGGAAGCAACGGCAGCAGGGTCAGTGAGGTAGGAGTTGCTAACCTTCAGGATGGAGGTGAGATGGCTGAGTTGGGGTATAAGAGGGAATGTAAAATTCCAGAACTTGGAGAGGTCATTAACGCTGTGGAGTGTGAATGCAAAGTACTCAGATTTCGCAAGCCTGTTGGCTTTTGTGTAAGCACTGCGAAGGGTCTAGCAGTTTAATAGGGCAGTATGGGAACTGGTGATCTTATGGGACTACTAGGCTAGGTTACAAGCTTGAAGGCAGGCTAGCAGCTCAGCAGAGATTCAGGGAAGGTTGGAACCCTGGACCCTTTTTTTCCTGAGCACCACAGCTGCATAAAGCACCATAGCCCACAACTATCCTGTCAGGAAACGACACATCATCTACAAAATATTATTACACATCATTTCTCCCATCAGGAAATAACAGCTCCAATCCATGCAGGGTTCAACTGAGAAAATGCATTCAGCCCACACCAGTGCATATGGCCACGAACACAGCACACAGATCCACACTGGGTCCAACAAACACAGTGCACACTGATACATACAGAGACATGCCATCACACTATACAGCACATGGTCCACATTGGGTCTGAGTGGCACTAGCAGCACTGATGCATGCAGAGACCAACAGAGTACACGCCAAGCCATACAGCATCTTACCGATACAGGAGCGGTTGTTGCTGTCAAGCCGAAAGCCTGGCTCACACTGACATGAGAAGGAACCTGGGGAGTTGACACACCGATGCTGGCAGTACCTGTATCTGCATTCATCTATATCTGTGAGAGAGGTAAAAGAGTAAGTTTTCTTTAGAGTTCCTGAACACAAGTCATGGATTCCCAATTCTTAGTGCTGTTGTTGAATGAAATGCAGCAGACTGCAATAATCATCCCAGACCTTTCACCCTTTAGTAGTCATGCACTGTATGGATCTCCATACTATGGGACAAGCTGCCCAGCACATCTGCATCTCCATGACTTAGCTAAAGCTTAAGTCATTAGGTAACAGATACTAGCTTATAATAACTGATAGGGTCTGATATCAACCAATGATCAAACCCTGTATTCTCCATAGCAACCTGTATTGAAATGGAATTAGACTACGTATGTATAGCACCAAATGATGACCTTGTATCCCAATAAATGCAGTCAAATTATAGCTGTATTTTGAAAAAAATCACTGCTGTTTTTTTTAAATTCATCTAAATTTGGCATGACATCAAGTTATTTTGATGAAACAATGTAATATCAAAGCTTGTGCTCTGTATCTTATAATTATGTAATGTTTCAATTTTTAAATGTTTATAACCGATCGAATAAACTTTCTGTACTGCTACTACTATAGGTATAGCATTTTCGCATTCACATAAACTGCAGCCATAACACTTGACCATACTAAAATAAACATAGAAAACAAACGCTTGAATGTAGTGGCCACCCCATGAATAGCTTGATAACTTTGTTTTATGGGCTTTGGGGAACAGTTTGAAAAATGAAAAGGAAAACAATTTTCTTAAAACTGATTCTCCTTTATGGGCCCATATGGATATCCTCCTAAAGTGTTTTGAGACCCCACCAGAGGGACCTATAATTGTAGGGGGTGGGCTCGCTCACAGAGCCACTGTCATAATTTACAGAAGACAATATTAAGCTGCTGGCAAAAGGGCACTGAAAGATTAAGGCCTTGGCGCGAGGGCACGTGCCACCCCCTTTGAAAAGCCTCCTCCGACCCCCGCAATATTACACTCCCCTCCGCCCCATAGGGTTTCTGCGTTTGTATTTATTGTATGCCACAAAGTGAGTGTGTACATGGGGGGGGGCAGCATTTAGGTCAGACATTGTGCAGACTGTGAATAGGGGCAGCGATATATCTGAAATGAAACAAACACTGGGTAGGGGACAGGCCACTGCAGCCATGACAACACTGTGGGCCCTTCTACCTTTCTTGTATGATGCCCGTCTAGTGTGCTGTTCTCTAAAGATAGTGGCACTGGAAAACAAAGATCAAATAAGGAAGGTACTATGGAGCAGGAAAGCAAAAGAACAAGTAAACTCCTTATCACACCTTCTCTGTATGACTCTTGTCCCTAATTTGCTGGTTGTTCAGTGAATGAATGAAGTGGGGGTGTGGCGAACACCGGTGGTGGGCTCTTCAAAAATCAGAGCTTGGTTCAGCTTGTGCATCAACTGCTTGTGATGGAGTAGTAGTGTGGAAACTTTATCGTAAGCCATTTGTATTAGAAATCGAAAATTATTTTCACTGTATACCCCCCATATTTATGCTCTGAGGATTGAGTTATTGAGATCCTTTTTTCTTTATGATTAATTAGTGATAACAAATTTAATGATGATTATTTTGAAGTCTGACTTCTTTCTGTCTTCTGTTCTAGGTCCCACATGTATTTTGCTGTTTTGCTTTGCATCTTGTAAGTTTGCATTGGATGTCAGAGGCTGAACTGATGTGGATCCCCAGGAATCTTTATGCCGAGACTGCAGTGGGTGATCACAACATATTTGGCATTAGACACTGAAACAATTCTGACTTGTGCAAATGCACAGAATCAGATTTGGAAACCTTTCTATTTTTTTTTTCTTTTAAAGAAGTTGTTTTTGCTGTTCATTTGCTTAGAATGTACTGAAAGGCTATTAGAAACTGCTTTTTAACATAACACAGTGCTGAGTGCTTTAAAAATGTCCTTATTAGCTATAAGAGATTATGCTTTAATTTAATGCACAGCTGACTGGATGTTTCAAATAATGATGTAACAATGACTAGCTTTAAAATGTGATTGGTTAGTAATAGTCTCCACCTCCTGATGAAGCCCTTTCAGGTGAAGCGTTGAGGTGCTGTTGCTTTTTGGGTGTACTGTATATTTTGGACTTGGACTCCTTATTAAAAAGTGGATTTATATTATATTTGGAGTCCACTGAGTTCATTTGTTGGAGTGCTCCAGACTTTGGAACTGATTGGGGTTCACCGGGAGAAGGGCAGCTAAGTGCCATGCGACTGTGAGTAGAGAGAGCCTGAAGCTGCTGGCACCTGACCGGATAAAGTAGGTAAGGGTCAACTTAGTGCTGGAACTGTTGTACAAGTTGACAACTTGTACAGCAGTATCAGTGGATTAGCAGGCTGCACACTCACCTCTGAGGCTGGAAGATCAGACGGCTGTGGGTTCTATCCCCACACCTGGCATTTGGGTTAAATCCCAATACTGATACTGTGGTGCAGCATGGGAGGGAGGGGTGCTGCACTCCTGAGGTGCCGTCTTTCGGATGAGACGTTAAACTGAGGTCCTATCTGCCTGTTCTGGTGGTAGTTCAGGTGGATGTTAAAGATCCCATGGCACTTCTTGAGAAAAGCAGGGGAATGTCCCCAGTGTCCTGTCCAAATTTCTCCCATTCACTAAAAATACCACCAACAGCTTAATCTGGTTCAATGTCAGTTGGCATCCATCTGTATCCCCCTTCCCCTGGACGAGGCTGAAAAGAGGCAGAACTGTCTAGTCCTCCTTTCCGGGTCAACAAAAACTAAATAAATAAAATAAAACAAAGAGAGCAGAAACAGATGAAAGCCAGGAAAATGCGGTCTGCAGCCCTGATTCCTAACCATTAACTCATAGATTCTATATGAGTTAATGGGTAGGGATCGGGATTCCGAACCTAAGCCCTGACGAGAAACAGAGCAACATCAGAACGTCTGCTTGGATCATAAAATTGTGAGTTGCATTCAGCTACGTTAGCGGGATCTAAAATGTGGGCTTTGACCGAGACCTGCATGAGAGTTTGCAAGCTATCACATGCAGTTAATTCTGAGTTTGCCATTATTTCCATATTGAAGCACCATTATTATTTCATATGTTGTTATTTCATTATTATTTGATGTGCTGAATTTTGGTCAGTGAGTCTAAACAGGTAGAGTAACAGTGTGATCTGGTACTCACAGTTCCCATAGTTAGTCAGTCTGACCTCTATTGTGTGCAAGCTCATAGAGACCATACTAAAGGAAAGGTTGGTGAAATATCTAGAGGGGCATGGTCTCCAGGATGCGAGGCAGCATGGGTTCATGAGGGGGAGATCATGTCAATTGAATCAGACTGACTTCTTTGACTGTCACTAAGACAGTAGACAGGGGCCAAGCGGTAGACATCCTCTGTCTTGATTTCAGCAAGGTGTTTGACTCTGTGCCCCATAAAAGGTTGATCAGGAAGCTGGTGGATTTCGGGGTTGGGGAAAAGATGACCAGATGGGTGGAAAACTTGCTGAGGGACAGAACCCAGAGGGTGGTTGTAGGGGGGGGGGAGTTATCTGGCACCAGAGAGGTAACCAGTGGGATCACACAGGGCTCAGTGCTTGGGCTGGTGTTGTTCAGTGTCTTCATCAGTGACACTGGGGATGGCATTAAGGGCAAAATGTGCCTATTGGCAGATGACACCAAGCTCTGTGGGAGAGTGGACACAGCTGAAGGGATACAGGACCTACAGGATGATTTGGAAAAGCTGGGGAGGTGGTCCAGGATCTGGCAGTATGGCCTCAATGCCAAGAAATGCAAAGTTATGTATACTGGAGCCAAGAATCCCAGGACAGAGTACTACCTGGGTGGAGTCCGAATATGTGCATCAGAGGAGGAGAAGGACCTGGGAGTGATGATCACTAGTGACCTGAAGCACTCCACACAGTGCAAGAAAGCAGCAGCAAAGGCAAACAAGATGCTGGGATACATATCTAGGGGGATCAGTAGTAGGAGAGAAGTGGCTATACTGCCCTTGTACAGGTCTCTGGTTAGGCCTCATCTAGAGTATGGAGTTCAGTACTGGTGCCCACACCTCAAAAAGAACATTAACCTGCTGGAGAAGGTCCAGAGGAGGACTACAAAGATGATAGCGGGTCAGCAGGGTATGGCATATGAAGAGAGGTTGAGGACACTGAACATGTACTCCATGGAAGACAGGAGAGAGACAGAGGACATGATTTGGGACCTTCAAGTACTTGAAAGGGATAAATAAGGTGGATAGGGAGAGTCTCTTTAAGCTGAGTGGCAACCATAACACGAGTGGGCAGATTCTTAAGCTGGAGGGTGGGAGGTTTAAGAGGGAGGTTAGGAAGCACTTCTTCATAGAGAGAGATTCCAAGCAGGCTCAAGAGGATGCCACACCTCGGTGAGCACTACAGCGTTTTGGAACGCCATTACGGCGCCATACTCTGAGTAAACCTGCATTAGCAGGGTTGGGGTAACAGCACAAATATGCCTTTTAAATTCAGGTAAAAGATTAATTTAAAATACTAACAAAGAAGTAGTTGAAAATAAAGGAAAATATTTAAAAGCTTTTTCATATATTGTAGGGGCAGTAACAAGTATAGAGAAAATAAGAGAGACGCTCTTTGGGCCTCGGCAGAAGTTAAAAAGTTGGGCACTACTGTGAAAACTTGTGGCTCACGAGGTATGTGTGTGGTTATGGGGAAAAAAGTTTAACTGCACAGTTCCATGGTTAGCATACATACTGCACTGCTATAAAAGTTTATGTTTGTTTGCGTTATTGTAGAGAACTTATGGCTACTGGTGAAATCAAAGTATGTTTTATTTAAGGAGGCATAGCAGTTGAAATGGTAATGCATTATCTAGTTCCTATTCATATAAAAAATTATTTTAAATTAATAAAAAATGGAATGTAATATGAAGAAATTAAAATAATTTAAATTTTACATTTAAACAGATGAAAATTCCCCGTGAACAAGCTCTGATGAGCAAAATGAAGGGGAGAGTGAATATAATAAAAGAAAATAGAAATTTTACATGTTGTCAAATGGATTTCTGTTGAAGCAAATGTTCAAGCTCCCTGCACTGTTTTCTCTTTGAATGATAGATAGACCAAATGGCCTTCTTCTGCTGGCGTCTTCGTATGTTCGTAACCATGAGATGTGCATTTTATATTTTTTATTTATTTATTTAAGTCTTGGATTACATATACCTTTGAGCTAAGAGCTCTTTTATAAAAGTTCCACGTCAGTAGAAAGGACAACAGATTAAACAGGACAGTAAAGTACAGTACAATAAAGTGTATATAGGAGGTACAAAAGTCATAATGGACTCAAAATCATAATGGACAGTCAACATAAAACAACAGACACATTATGCTAATCAGTTTCAGGCACAGGAAAATGCATACAGTACATTGATATTGGCCTGCAAACTCTGTCAAGACAAACAGGACATAGGGTGTAGGAAGGGAGGTGGGAGGGAGGGCTGGGAAGAGTAAGGGGGTGGCAGTGAAGGACATGAGGAGAGGTGGGGCAAGGGGAAGGGGGAGTAAGGGTGGAGAAGGGGGTAGGGGGAATGCAGGGGGGAGGGTAGGAGGCAAGAGTGCTAAGTTACTATGAAAGAGGTTGAATGCTAAGGTTGAGGTTTGGGAAAACAAGGTTAAGGGAGACAGTCACAGGTGCTAGCTGTAGAGAGTAGTGACCGAAGTTTGGATTTGAACGGGCCCAGCTTATTTTCAGAGATGTCACTGTTGAAAGCATTCATCCAGAGGGGGGCCCTCTAGGCGAATGATCTTTGCCCCTGGGTGGTTCGGCAATAAGGGACCTGTAGGAGCTGATATTCAGAACCTCGGGTACAGCGTGTATTATGAGGGGGGCTTAGAAGATCTTGTACTCCAGGTGGCAAGAGGCTTAAAGTTATTTTCTTGGCCATCAGGCACGTTTGGTATTTGATGCGATTTTTAAGCTGTAGCAGACCGGTTAGGGCATAGAAATGTAACCCCCCTGCAAATGGGGGTTCCCAAAAGACTTCCAGGAGCTTGCTTGAATGCTCCAAGCCTGAATGGTGTTTGGCATTTAAGCCATTTATCAGTGAGTGTTTTTAGAGCCTCTGGTACTGTCTCTTTAAGAGCTGTCTGCTTGCAGACATAATTAGTTGTATGGGGACTGTGTGCTTCTCTGAGTACCACTCGAGCTGCTGCCAATTCACTTCATTTTGCAGTCACTAGGGTGCAAAGGGAACCTATCTGAAAGATGTAACTGTTTGCCAGAAATTATTTAGAGTAATAATGAAATTACAGTTTGTCTAACCTGCTTTCTTTGCAGTCAGAACTGTGTCTGCTAGTTCCCATTCTGGTTTTGAACTGCTGAACTGGACCAATCAGTGTGGGGTAAGCTAGCTCTAAAATGGTGCCTTGGACGAATCAGAACTTGGACTCATAATCTGAGCCAGCCACAAGAGGATTGTATGGGCAGTGACTCTGGGAGATGTAGTTTAGACTTCAGTGCCTTTTTGGACCAACAGCAGCAGTCTATTGTGGTGACAGCCAATCCAGTCAAGAACTGGGAGGAACTCAAAGGAAGTGCCGGTTTTGTCGGTTGGAGTTTCAGTTGAGCTTTGGCAGTGAAGAAGGAAGGAGCCCTGTGCTTTTCAGTGTGCAGTTTTAGTCAAAACGTGTGTAAGGCCCAGAGTTCCGGTCTGCAGCTTGTGTAACAGCTTGTTAGGACTGAATCCGTCCTGTGAAAAGAATCAAAGGATCTCTGAAGAGTAGAAACCAGGCTCACCCTGTAGAAGACTGGAGGAATTGCTGAAAATTGCACTCGGTCTGTCAGGAACTGAATCTGCTGTGTGTTCTCCCGGGTATTGTGCAGTAATTGCGATCGGGATACAGATGCAGCCTGCCTGGTATAGTGCTTTCTTTTATATGGATGTGTGAAGAGGTTTGTGTACCTCAAGTGAGCCCTGCTGACATTGAAGGACCCTATCTTATTTGGAGGTCGTGAGTACTAATTCAGGGTCGCTCCTGTTGAATTGCCACATTAAATCCAAATGGAATTACTGTACTGCTGACTGTTTAATTCTCCTTTTCTCTGTGTGAAAGGGCCCCTACCAGCTGCCACGGTTTGGACTAGCCACTAGGGCTTGGGTACCCAGGGACAGTAACTGATAGGGATAGGCCTGTGCACAGAGCCATAGATGGATTATTAGAGTGATAAGCTAATTAACCTGATTTCCCCTGTCCTTGTTATATCCCCTAAATAAATCAGAGCTGCTTGTTTCAGCAAAGTTATACTGCCTGAGGTATTTGTCTATGTTAAAGTACTGTACTGTGATTGTTGCACTGTATCTCATTTCACAGGAGGTCCCAGTGCGGAACCAGACCTGGGGGTAAGTGTATACTGTGAAGGTAATTCTGATATATTGTGTGGGCCACTAGTGGGAAGAAAGGGGGTTGCAGTGTCCCAGAGGGCTGTGACCAAGTTAGTTTAACTATTGCAAACCCTGACCTCTGGGTGGAGGCACCGCCATTGGATCCAGGCCCCTCAACCTGTTAGTGGCAAATCAGGCAGGGGTAGTAGCCCTGGGATAGCGCCATCTAGGGTTACATCTTGGAGGCTCACCGCTGGGATTGTGTGTCCTCTAGTGGCCATATTCTGAACCACTGTTAAGAAAAAATGGGTACCCGACAGAAGTGGCTGTGCACCGGCTGGTGGAGTGGTGTACTGGGGAGGAGATCGACCCCCAAAATGCTATGCTTATCCTGGACATCCCCCTGGGTATCAATACGGACACTGTGCAGGGAGTACTTTCCAAGGTGGAAGGTTTACAAAACCCTGTGGTGGTGGGTCGGCGTAATCTGCTCACCCACACTTTCCTGGCCCTAGTAGAGTTTAAGGATCCCATAGATAGCTCCAAAGTGCCACAGACCATTACCCCAGAGGGAGCCCTCACTGCTTGGAGAGTGATAACTAAGGACAGTAAAGACCCGGGGGGGAATCAGCCCCCACCACTATCTGAAACTTTTGAGGAGAAATTTGCTGAATGGTTGCTGGGAGAGGGGAAAACTGTGGAGGACTTGAAGAAACTATTCTTGCCACCTGGGGGTGTTCCTCCCCCAACACCCTCTCCTGCTCCAGTGCCCGTAATGGTGGCTGAACCAATGCAGACTCCTATTTCTGCACCTGCCATTAGTCACGACTCTTACCGAAGGTTGAGGATCTTCTCTGGCACCCTCCCACCCCCAAGGGAGGATGACTGGGAGACCTGGATAGACTATGTTGCCCCCAAGTGCTAGAATGGCAATGCTCGGAAGGCGAAAGAGGGTTAGTGAGGCCTCCGAGGTCCTGCCCTGGCTACCATCCGTGCTAAACGGGCCAGTAACCCTGAAGCGACTGCACAGGCCTATCTTGAGGCCTTGGAGAATGTGTATGGGAGCCCAGATTCTGATGAGGACCTATGGTGGAGAGTAGAAATGCACAACAGTACCAAGGGGAGTTGTTGTCTGTGTATGTCTCGGCTGGAAAAATTGTTGCAAGAATGCCTCAGAAAAGGTAGTTTGCCAGCGATTGAACTGGACGAACCAGACTGGACAGAATCCTTAAGTCTGCCCCTTCTCAGAACTGCTGTTGCTTCAGTTACGCCTGGCAAATCGACTGGAATCCCCACCTCCTATGATGAGTTAATGAGAGAAATTCGAGGAGTTGAGAAAAGGCGACCTCGGGAGGTACCTGCACCAACAGCTGTGGCTCGACCCGAGTGACTGAGGTGACCCATCAAGTGAAGTTCAGGGGCAGAGGTTGACAGTCAATGAGTGCTCTGACAAGGAAAAGATATGCCACAATGGGGCGAACTGTTGAGAGAGATCCGAGAATTCAAAAACAGTCCCTTTATGAAGGCCACGCCTGCAAATGCAGACCCTGACCTATATCCGACTGCATCTGCTATGGGGGTGGGGTACCCACCCATGTATCTCCTGCTGATAACAGCTCCAAACTCAATTCCTTGACCATGGAAGTGGAGAAACTGACGAGATGTCTCCAAATGCTTATCACGCCGCAGACAGAGATGGCACCCAGGTTTCCAGTTAGTAATACCCCGCCCTGGCTCCCAGTGTGGCGCCTCGGCCAGCTCAAACTCCAGAAAGTATGTTTTGCTATAATTGTGGGAAAGATGGGCACATGAAAAGGAATGCCAGTCCCAAAAGACACTGACAAAGTTGCATATAGGCTACAAGGAGAGCTTGGAGAAGAAATCAGTGGTTAAGAGGTGCACGACATGATCCAGTGAGGGCACCAAAATGCTAATTCACGTCCTTTTGTGGCAAGGTCAGTTGCCCAGGCCCCCACTACCGCCTCTCCAGACTGGTCCAGAATAGTGGGTCCCTCCATGGAGACCACTGTAAAGGTGAATGGAGTGTCTACAAGAGCTGTATTAGACAGTGGCTCCCAAGTGACAATTATGTTCCAGGATTGGTATCAGAAGCATTTGTCAGACGTACCCTTACAACCATTAGAAGGACTGCATGTATGGGGGTTAAGTGAGAAGGCCTACCCCTATTCCGGGTATATCCGAATTTGGCTGTCTTTCCCCACCTCCGTGGCTGGAGTGGCCGAACAAGTAGAGACCCTAGCCTTAGTGTGTCCCCCCACTGGACTGTATGATGGTGTCCCTTTGTTGATTGGAACAAATGCTCATATGTTCGGAAGGCTGGCACAGTTGTGTTATGAAAAACAGGGGTCAAAGACTAGTAGAGCTTTAAGAGTTCCGGCTTTAATTAAGAAGGCCTATGAGGCACAGAGAGATGCTGAAAAACAGAACCAGAGGAACCGGTCGAGAATTGTATGGAAGAAGGATCCTGAGTCTCTGATCCTGGCGCCAAATGCCCAGTGTACCTTACAGGGAGAGTCCGTATCAGAAAGGATGTTAAGAATAAAATATTAATGTTGGATGCACCAGGCGATGGAAAATTGCCAGAGGGACTGCTGGTCAAGCCTAGTATTTTGCCGCTAGAGCCCATGCTTATGCCAGAAGGGTAATGGTCCAAGTTCATAATGTGTCTGAAAGAGACATTCGAGTAAACAGAGGTTGCATCCTGGCTAATGTGCATTTTGCAGACACTGCAGTGCTACCAGCAGCAAGAGTTCAAGGAAGAATGACAGAGTATACCTGACTTGTTTGATTTCGGACTCCCGCTGCCAGCTGAATGGAAAGTGAGGATCAGTGAAAGCTTGCCCAGAGACCAGGTGTTTTCTTTAAAGAATGGGATGTAGGATGCGTGCAGGAGCTGAGCACAATATCCGGCTGCATGACAAAAGACCATTTCGTGAGAGGTCTCGACGCCTGGCACCTGCTGACATAGATGATGTGAGACGGCATCTGCAAGAGATGTTAGCTGCTGGTGTAATACAAGAATCCAGAAGCCTTATGCTTCCCCCATTGTGGTAGTGAGGAAAAGAATGGAACAGTAAGGATGTGTGTGGATTATCGCACCTTAAACCGCGGACTATCCCTGATCAGTACACAATGCCCCGCATTCAGGATGCTTTGGACTGCCTAAACGGGAGCAAGTGGTTCTCTGTGCTGGATCTCCGCAGGTGGGTACTACCAGATCCCGATGGCCCCAGAGGACCGTGAGAGAGCGGCCTTACTGTCCGCTTGGCTTCTATGAATTCATGAGGATGCCTCAAGGGTTTCAGGTGCCCCAGCCACTTTTCAGCGATTGATGGAGCGTGCAGTGGGGACATGAACTTACTAAGTGCCTGGTATACCTAGATGATGTTATTGTGTTTGGCAGCTCACTGGAGGAACATGAGAGCAGATTATTTAAGGTATTGGACCGACTGGAGGACTTTGGCCTTAAACTGTCCATTGATAAGTGTCAATTCTTTCAAACATCAGTAAAGTATGGGACACATAGTATCCACCGAGGGAATAGAGACCGACCCAAGTAAAGTTGAGGCCTTGACCACCTGGCCACAGCCCAAAAATCTAAAAGAACTGCAAAGATTCCTGGGATTCTGTGGTTATTATCGGTAGCTTCATCAAGGACTATTCAAAGTGATCCGCCCTTACTTAACCTTACTCAAGGGTATCCCCAACCCACAAAAATACAAAAGTCAGCGTCCCTCAAGACTGAAAGAGTGTATTTTCATCCGAGTGAAGTATTTGGGGCCCGCTGGACTCCTGATTGTGAGACTGCTTTTCATGAGATCATATATCAACTTACCCATGCTCCAGTGCTGGCCTATGCCGATCCAAGAAACCTTACGTCCTGCACACTGATGCTAGCTTGCAAGGGTTGGGGGCTGTGTTGTACCAAGACACGAGAATGGCCTGAGACCAGTGGCCTTTGCCAGTAGAAGCCTGACCCCATCCGAAAAGAACTATCCTGTACATAAGTTAGAGTTCTAGCTTTGAAGTGGGCTATTGTTGACCAATTCCATGAGTACTTGTATGGGGCTAAAATACTAGTAAAACTGACAATAATCCTTTGACCTATGTGCAGACCTCAGCTAAGTTGGATGCCACTGGCCATAGGTGGCTTTCTGCATTATCTACATATGACTATGCTCTCGAATACCGAGCAGGTCTGAACCACATAGATGCTGATGCTCTCTCGAGGCCTGTTCCCCAGAATGATTGGGTCCGATTGGCAGAACCTGACATTGGCACTCTGCGAAGATTTGACAGGGAGGAACAAATGTCCGCAGAGCCGCAGTGGACTGCATGGTGGATTGCTTGGGAGCCTCTGAGGTGCATACCTGCTGCTTGTGCCACTTTTCTGCAATAGACATTGGTGCACTGCCTCAGCTGGACAATGACAGTATCGGCGGGCTCAATCCGCGATCCCATGATCAAAGCAGCTTTAGAAGCCCTCTATGCAGGAAAAGATGTGTCAAATTACGCTCCACTGATTTGAGAACTGCACTGTTATACAAAGAAGGTCCTAAGTTGAAACTGATCAATAAACTGTTATACAGAGAAACAGTAGACAGAGGGGACAAGTAGACAAACAACAACTAGTGCTGCCCATGCCTTCGAGACTCAGTACTGAGGTCCTTGCACAACCACATGGGGCACCTTGGTATAGACAGAACACTTGACTTGGTGAGATCCAGATTCTATTGGCCTAAGATGGGGCTGATGTGGAGCAACACATTCGAACTTGTAGTCGCTGCTTACAGAGGAAAGCTTTGCCCCAGAGGGCTGCCCCCCTTGTTAACATCACCACCAGTGCACCCATGGAGCTGGTCTGTATTGATTTTCTGAGTTTGGAGTCAGATCAAAGAAATATCAGTAATGTGCTGGTGGTCACTGACCATTTCACGAGATATGCCCAAGCTTTCCCCACCAAAGACCAGAAAGCATCCACTGTGGCCAAAGTACTTGTAGAAAACTTTTTTGTTCACTATGGGGCTCCACAAAGAATCCATTCTGATCAAGGGAGAGACTTTGAGAGTCGTCTGATCAAAGAGATGCTTTCTCTGTGGGAGTCTGAAAGTCAGAACCACTCCTTACCACCCCAGGGGACCCACAGCCTGAGCGTTTCAACCGCACTTTGCTAGATATGCCAGCACCCTGCACCAAAGGACAAGCCTAGATGGAGCCAACAAATTAGCACCCTGGTACATGCTTATAACTGCACCAAAGTGATGCCACTGTTCTCCCCTACCGCCTGATGTTTGGAAGAAAGCTCGACTACCAGTAGATGTGTGTTTTGGGGTCTCTCCTGATGGGGTTCAAGCTGACAACTATTTACAGTATGTGCAAAGTTAAGGCCCAGCTAACTCATGCGTACCAACTGGCTCAAACCATGGCTGCCAAAGAAATCTGGCCAACAAAGAAAGGTATGATAAAAGGTGAAAGCACAGGAACTCCAGGAGGGAGATCGGGTATTGCTAAGAAATCTGGGACTGCATGGCAAGCACAAGATTGCTGACAGATGCACCATCTCCCTCACATTGTAGTGGGCAAACTAGATGATCTGCCAGTGTACAAAGTAAGGCCTGAGAATAATTCAAAAGATGTAAAAACAATGCATAGAAATCATTTACTGCCCATTGGACAAATCTTAATTGAGTCTGAGCCCTAGAAGATGCCCCTCTGGACCAGTGACTAGAGCTGCTGCTAAGAAAAGATCAAGAAAGTCTGCACCTACAGAAGCAAAGTTAAAGTGTTCCCTCCACAAGTCCCAGTTGAGCATGACTGTCAGTCCATATCGGAAGAAAGTGAGAGTGACTTTGAATACTATCCTTCTTACGAACTGAGTCAATTGTTCGGGCAATCCCTAGTCAATACTGGAGATGAAGCTGGGCCTTCTGGACTGTCTAAGCCCCAGCTTCATCCCTGGAGCCAATGCTCCCAGAAAGTGAAGTGCAAAGCATCAGATCAGATGAAATGGAATCATTGTGCATGGTTGAACTGTTTGAGCTTTCAGGGAGAAAATGATAGATTGGGGCAGACTGGTGATACACCGAACAAGAAGAGTATTTTGAGTGCCCTGACAGTCCACTGCCAGTGTCCGAAAAGCTCTCCATGCGAGCAAATGTTGTGGACTCAGAAACTGTAACTCCTGGAGCTGAAAGTGCCCCAAGTTCTAGCCTCTCTACCCCATGGAGACTCCTGACAAGTGAGGACAATGCTGAAAATGAGGCTCAGAGTGCAGAGACTGTAACAGTTCCCCTAGAAAGACTGGTCGAGCTGTAAAGCCTGTGGTGCACCTCAGTTATGATTCCCTTGGGAGGCCTGTGGACTTGCCTCTCAATGTTGTCCATAAAGGAGTGTATGTGTCCCGAGCTCATTGCCCAAACTGAGCATCAGTGCTAACTCCAAGTTACTTGTGTTGCCCTCTAAGTATGGTGCCCTTGCCCCATCCAGCCCCAAGGTAACTGATAGGGAAGGGCCCCTCTCTTCAGGTTTCATGTACAAGAGGTAATAACTTGAGTTATGGTACAATGTGTATGTAATACTGTGTAAAGGTGACGTACTGCAATGTTTCAGAAATGTGTTCTTGGTAAAATGATATATTGACTGATGATTACATGTGCGAGCCTAATGCAAATGTATATGGTTGCAGTTGAAACTTGATGTACTTGCCGTCTTGGACGTCAAGCTTTCCCAAGCCAGAAGGTGTAACCCCACCGCAAATGGGGTTCCCAAAAGACTTCAGGAGCTTGCTTGAATGCTCCAAGCCTGAATGGTGTTTGGCATTTAAGCCATTTATCAGTGAGTGTTTTTAGAGCCTCTGGTACTGTCTCTTTAAGAGCTGTCTGCTTGCAGACATAATTAGTTGTATGGGGGACTGTGTGCTTCTCTGAGTACCACTCGAGCTGCTGCCAATTCACTTCATTTTGCAGTCACTAGGGTGCAAAGGGAACCTATCTGAAAGATGTAACTGTTTGCCAGAAATTATTTAGAGTAATAATGAAATTACAGTTTGTCTAACCTGCTTTCTTTGCAGTCAGAACTGTGTCTGCTAGTTCCCCATTCTGGTTTTGAACTGCTGAACTGGACCAATCGGTGTGGGGTAAGCTAGCTCTAAAATGGTGCCTTGGACGAATCAGAACTTGGACTCATAATCTGAGCCAGCCACAAGAGGATTGTATGGGCAGTGACTCTGGGAGATGTAGTTTAGACTTCAGTGCCTTTTTGGACCAACAGCAGCAGTCTATTGTGGTGACAGCCAATCCAGTCAAGAACTGGGAGGAACTCAAAGGAAGTGCCGTTTTTGTCGGTTGGAGTTTCAGTTGAGCTTTGGCAGTGAAGAAGGAAGGAGCCCTGTGCTTTTCAGTGTGCAGTTTTAGTCAAAAACGTGTGTAAGGCCCAGAGTTCCGGTCTGCAGCTTGTGTAACAGCTTGTTAGGACTGAATCCGTCCTGTGAAAAGAATCAAAGGATCTCTGAAGAGTAGAAACCAGGCTCACCCTGTAGAAGACTGGAGGAATTGCTGAAAATTGCACTCGGTCTGTCAGGAACTGAATCTGCTGTGTGTTCTCCCGGGTATGTTGCAGTAATTGCGATCGGGATACAGATGCAGCCTGCCTGGTATAGTGCTTTCTTTATATGGATGTGTGAAGAGGTTTGTGTACCTCAAGTGAGCCCTGCTGACATTGAAGGACCCTATCTTATTTGGAGGTCGTGAGTACTAATTCAGGGTAGCTCCTGTTGAATTGCCACATTAAATCCAAATGGAATTACTGTACTGCTGACTGTTTAATTCTCCTTTTCTCTGTGTGAAAGGGCCCTACCAGCTGCCAGTTTGGACTAGCCACTAGGGCTTGGGTACCCAGGGACAGTAACTGATAGGGATAGGCCTGTGCACAGAGCCATAGGTAGATTATTAGAGTGATAAGCTAATTAACCTGATTTCCCCTGTCCTTGTTATATCCCCTAAATAAATCAGAGCTGCTTGTTTCAGCAAAGTTATACTGCCTGAGGTATTTGTCTATGTTAAAGTACTGTACTGTGATTGTTGCACTGTATCTCATTTCACAGGAGGTCCCAGTGCGGAACCAGACCTGGGGTAAGTGTATACTGTGAAGGTAATTCTGATATATTGTGTGGGCCACTAGTGGGAAGAAAGGGGTTGCAGTGTCCCAGAGGGCTGTGACCAAGTTAGTTTAACTATTGCAAACCCTGACCTCTGGGTGGAGGCACCCGCCATTGGATCAGGCCCCTCAACCTGTTAGTGGCAAATCAGGCAGGGGTAGTAGCCCTGGGATAGCGCCATCTAGGGGTTACATCTTGGAGGCTCACCGCTGGGATTGTGTGTCCTCTAGTGGCCATATTCTGAACCACTGTTAAGAAAAAAATGGGTACCCGACAGAAGTGGCTGTGCACCGGCTGGTGGAGTGGTGTACTGGGAGGAGATCGACCCCAAAATGCTATGCTTATCCTGGACATCCCCTGGGTATCAATACGGACACTGTGCAGGAGTACTTTCCAAGGTGGAAGGTTTACAAAACCCTGTGGTGGTGGGTCGGCATGCTAATCTGCTCACCCACACTTTCCTGGCCTAGTAGAGTTTAAGGATCCCATAGATAGCTCCAAAGTGCCACAGACCATTACCCCAGAGGAGCCCTCACTGCTTGGAAGTGATAACTAAGGACAGTAAAGACCGGGGGAATCAGCCCCCACCACTATCTGAAACTTTTGAGGAGAAATTTGCTGAATGGTTGCTGGGAGAGGGAAAACTGTGGAGGACTTGAAGAAACTATTCTTGCCCTGAAGTGTTCCTCCCCAACACCCTCTCCTGCTCCAGTGCCCGTAATGGTGGCTGAACCAATGCAGACTCCTATTTCTGCACCTGCCATTAGTCACGACTCTTACGAAGGTTGAGGATCTTCTCTGGCACCCTCCCACCCCCAAGGGGAGGATGACTGGGAGACCTGGATAGACTATGTTGCCCCAAGTGCTAGAATGGCAATGCTCGGGAAGCGGCGAAGAGGTTAGTGAGAGCCTCCGAGGTCCTGCCCTGGCTACCATCCGTGCTAAGGGCCAGTAACCCTGAAGCGACTGCACAGGCCTATCTTGAGGCCTTGGAGAATGTGTATGGAGCCCAGATTCTGATGAGGACCTATGGTGGAGAGTAAGAAATGCACAACAGTACCAAGGGGAGTTGTTGTCTGTGTATGTCTCTCGGCTGGAAAAATTGTTGCAAGAATGCCTCAGAAAGGTAGTTTGCCAGCGATTGAACTGGACGAACCAGACTGGACAGAATCCTTAAGTCTGCCCCTTCTCAGAACTGCTGTTGCTTCAGTTACGCCTGGCAAATCGACTGGAATCCCCACCCTCCTATGATGAGTTAATGAGAGAATTCGAGGAGTTGAGAAAAAGGCGACCTCGGGAGGTACCTGCACCAACAGCTGTGGCTCGACCCGAGTGACTGAGGTGACCCATCAAGTGAAGTTCAGGGGCAGAGGTTGACAGTCAATGAGTGCTCTGACAAGGAAAAGATATGCCACAATGGGCGAACTGTTGAGAGATCCGGGAATTCAAAAACAGTCCCTTTATGAAGGCCACGCCTGCAAATGCAGGCCCTGACCTATATCCGACTGCATCTGCTATGGGGTGGGGTACCCACCATGTATCTCCTGCTGATAACAGCTCAAACTCAATTCCTTGACCATGGAAGTGGAGAAACTGACGAGATGTCTCCAAATGCTTATCACGCCGCAGACAGAGATGGCACCCAGGTTTCCAGTTAGTAATACCCCGCCCTGGCTCCCAGTGTGGCGCCTCGGCCAGCTCAAACTCCAGAAAGTATGTTTTGCTATAATTGTGGGAAAGATGGGCACATGAAAGGAATGCCAGTCCCAAAAGACACTGACAAAGTTGCATATAGGCTACAAGGAGAGCTTGGAGAAGAAATCAGTGGTTAAGAGGTGCGCGACATGATCCCAGTGAGGGCACCAAAATGCTAATTCACGTCCTTTTGTGGCAAGGTCAGTTGCCCAGGCCCCCACCTACCTCTCAGACTGGTCCAGAATAGTGGGTCCCTCCATGGAGACCACTGTAAAGGTGAATGGAGTGTCTACAAGAGCTGTATTAGACAGTGGCTCCCAAGTGACAATTATGTTCCAGGATTGGTATCAGAAGCATTTGTCAGGCGTGCCCTTACAACCATTAGAAGGACTGCATGTATGGGGTTAAGTGAGAAGGCCTACCCTATTCCGGGTATATCGAATTTGGCTGTCTTTCCCCACCTCCGTGGCTGAGTGGCCGAACAAGTAGAGACCCTAGCCTTAGTGTGTCCCCCACTGGACTGTATGATGGTGTCCCTTTGTTGATTGGAACAAATGCTCATATGTTGGAAGGCTGGCACAGTTGTGTTATGAAAACAGGGTCAAAGACTAGTAGAGCTTTAAGAGTTCCGGCTTTAATTAAGAAGGCCTATGAGGCACAGAGATGCTGAAAAAACAGAACCAGAGGAACCGGTCGGAATTGTATGGAAGAAGGATCCTGAGTCTCTGATCCTGGCGCCAAATGCCCAGTGTACCTTACAGGGAGAGGTCCGTATCAGAAAGGATGTTAAGAATAAAATATTAATGTTGGATGCACCAGGCGATGGAAAATTGCCAGAGGACTGCTGGTCAAGCCTAGTATTTTGCCGCTAGAGCCCATGCTTATGCCAGAAGGGTAATGGTCCAAGTTCATAATGTGTCTGAAAGAGACATTCGAGTAAACAGAGGTTGCATCCTGGCTAATGTGCATTGTGCAGACACTGCAGTGCTACCCAGCAGCAAGTTCAAGGAAGAATGACAGGTAATGCCTGACTTGTTTGATTTCGCGACTCCCGCTGCCAGCTGAATGGAAAGTGAGGATCAGTGAAAGCTTGCCCAGAGAGACCAGGTGTTTTCTTTAAAGGAATGGGATGTAGGATGCGTGCAGGAGCTGAGCACAATATCCGGCTGCATGACGAAAGACCATTTCGTGAGAGGTCTCGACGCCTGGCACCTGCTGACATAGATGATGTGAGGCGGCATCTGCAAGAGATGTTAGCTGCTGGTGTAATACAAGATCAGAAGCCCTTATGCTTCCCCATTGTGGTAGTGAGGAAAAGAATGGAACAGTAAGGATGTGTGGATTATCGCACCTTAAACGTGGACTATCCTGATCAGTACACAATGCCCCGCATTCAGGATGCTTTGGACTGCCTAAGCGGGAGCAAGTGGTTCTCTGTGCTGGATCTCCGCGGTGGGTACTACCAGATCCCGATGGCCCCAGAGGACCGTGAGAAGGCGGCCTTTATCTGTCCGCTTGGCTTCTGTAGATTCATGAGGATGCCTCAAGGGTTTCAGGTGCCCCAGCCACTTTTCAGCGATTGATGGGCGTGCAGTGGGGACATGAACTTACTAGAGTGCCTGGTATACCTAGATGATGTTATTGTGTTTGGCAGCTCACTGGAGGAACATGAGAGCAGATTATTTAAGGTATTGGACCGACTGGAGGACTTTGGCCTTAAACTGTCCATTGATAAGTGTCAATTCTTTCAAACATCAGTAAAGTATGTGGGACACATAGTATCCACCGAGGGAATAGAGACCGACCCAAGTAAAGTTGAGGCCTTGACCACCTGGCCACAGCCCAAAAATCTAAAGAACTGCAAAGATTCCTGGGATTCTGTGGTTATTATCGGCGCTTCATCAAGGACTATTCAAGAGTGATCCGCCCTTTACTTAACCTTACTCAAGGGTATCCCCCAACCCACAAAAAATACCAAAGTCAACGTCCTCAAGACTGAAAGAGTGTATTTTCATCCGAGTGAAGTATTTGGGGCCCGCTGGACTCCTGATTAGTGAGACTGCTTTTCATGAGATCATATATCAACACCCATGCTCCAGTGCTGGCCTATGCCGATCCAAGAAAACCTTACGTCCTGCACACTGATGCTAGCTTGCAAGGGTTGGGGGCTGTGTTGTACCAAGAGCACGAGAATGGCCTGAGACCAGTGGCCTTTGCCAGTAGAAGCCTGACCCCATCCGAAAAGAACTATCCTGTACATAAGTTAGAGTTCCTAGCTTTGAAGTGGGCTATTGTTGACCAATTCCATGAGTACTTGTATGGGGCTAAAATACTAGTAAAAACTGACAATAATCCTTTGACCTATGTGCAGACCTCAGCTAAGTTGGATGCCACTGGCCATAGGTGGCTTTCTGCATTATCTACATATGACTATGCTCTCGAATACCGAGCAGGTCTGAACCACATAGATGCTGATGCTCTCTCCCGGAGGCCTGTTCCCCAGAATGATTGGGTCGATTGGCAGAACCTGACATTCGGGCACTCTACCGGAAGTTTGACAGGGAGGAACAAATGTCCACGGACGCAGTGGACTGCATGGTGGATTGCTTGGGAGCCTCTGAGAATTGCATACCTGCTGCTTATTGCCACTTTTCTGCAATAGACATTGGTGCACTGCCTCAGCTGGACAATGACAGTATTAGCGGGCTCAATCCGCGATCCCATGATCAAAGCAGCTTTAGAAGCCCTCTATGCAGGAAAAGATGTGTCCAAATTACGCTCCACTGATTTGAGAACTGCACTGTTATACAAAGAAGGTCCTAAGTTGAAACTGATCAATAAACTGTTATACAGAGAAACAGTAGACAGAGGGGACAAGTAGACAAACAACAACTAGTGCTGCCCCTGCCTTTCGAGACTCAGTACTGAGGTCCTTGCACAACCACATGGGGCACCTTGGTATAGACAGAACACTTGACTTGGTGAGATCCAGATTCTATTGGCCTAAGATGGGGGCTGATGTGGAGCAACACATTCGAACTTGTAGTCGCTGCTTACAGAGGAAAGCTTTGCCCCAGAGGGCTGCCCCCCTTGTTAACATCACCACCAGTGCACCCATGGAGCTGGTCTGTATTGATTTTCTGAGTTTGGAGTCAGATCAAAGAAATATCAGTAATGTGCTGGTGGTCACTGACCATTTCACGAGATATGCCCAAGCTTTCCCCACCAAAGACCAGAAAGCATCCACTGTGGCCAAAGTACTTGTAGAAAACTTTTTTGTTCACTATGGGGCTCCACAAAGAATCCATTCTGATCAAGGGAGAGACTTTGAGAGTCGTCTGATCAAAGAGATGCTTTCTCTGTGGGGAGTCTGCGAAGTCAGAACCACTCCTTACCACCCAGGGGACCCACAGCCTGAGCGTTTCAACCGCACTTTGCTAGATATGCTAGGCACCCTGCACCCAAAGGACAAGCCTAGATGGAGCCAACAAATTAGCACCCTGGTACATGCTTATAACTGCACCAAAAGTGATGCCACTGGATTCTCCCCTACCGCCTGATGTTTGGAAGAAAGCTCGACTACCAGTAGATGTGTGTTTTGGGGTCTCTCCTGATGGGGTTCAAGCTGACAACTATTTACAGTATGTGCAAAAGTTAAAGGCCCAGCTAACTCATGCGTACCAACTGGCTCAAACCATGGCTGCCAAAGAAATCTGGCCAACAAAGAAAGGTATGATAAAAGGTGAAAGCACAGGAACTCCAGGAGGGAGATCGGGTATTGCTAAGAAATCTGGGACTGCATGGCAAGCACAAGATTGCTGACAGATGGCACCATCTCCCTCACATTGTAGTGGGCAAACTAGATGATCTGCCAGTGTACAAAGTAAGGCCTGAGAATAATTCAAAAGATGTAAAAACAATGCATAGAAATCATTTACTGCCCATTGGACAAATCTTAATTGAGTCTGAGCCCTAGAAGATGCCCCTCTGGACCAGTGACTAGAGCTGCTGCTAAGAAAAGATCAAGAAAGTCTGCACCTACAGAAGCAAAGTTAAAGTGTTCCCTCCACAAGTCCCAGTTGAGCATGACTGTCAGTCCATATCGGAAGAAAGTGAGAGTGACTTTGAATACTATCCTTCTTACGAACTGAGTCAATTGTTTGGGGCAATCCCTAGTCAATACTGGAGACAAAGCTGGGCCTTCTGGACTGTCTAAGCCCCCAGCTTCATCCCTGGAGCCAATGCTCCCAGAAAGTGAAGTGCAAAGCATCAGATCAGATGAAATGGAATCATTGTGCATGGTTGAACTGTTTGAGCTTTCAGGGAGGAAAATGATAGATTGGGGCAGACTGGTGATACACCGAACAAGAAGAGTATTTTGAGTGCCCTGACAGTCCACTGCCAGTGTCGAGCTCTCCATGCGAGCCAAATGTTGTGGACTCAGAAACTGTAACTCCTGGAGCTGAAAGTGCCCCAAGTTCTAGCCTCTCTACCCCCATGGAGACTCCCTGACAAGTGAGGACAATGCTGAAAATGAGGCTCAGGTGCAGAGACTATAACAGTTCCCCCTAGAAAGACTGGTCGAGCTGTAAAGCCTGTGGTGCACCTCAGTTATGATTCCCTTGGGAGGCCTGTGGATTTGCCTCTCAATGTTGTCCATAAAAGGTGTATGTGTCCCGAGCTCATTGCCCAAACTGAGCATCAGTGCTAACTCCAAGTTACTTGTGTTGCCCTCTAAGTATGGTGCCCTTGCCCATCCAGCCCCAAGGTAACTGATAGGGAAGGGCCCCTCTCTTCAGGTTTCATGTACAAGAGGTAATAACTTGAGTTATGGTACAATGTGTATGTAATACTGTGTAAAGAGTGGCGTACTGCAATGTTTCAGAAATGTGTTCTTGGTAAAATGATATATTGACTGATGATTACATATGCGAGCCTAATGCAAATGTATATGGTTGCAGTTGAAACTTATGGGGTACTTGCTTGCGAGACGTCAAGCTTTCCCAAACCAGGAAGAGTGTAACCCCCTGCAAATGGGGGTTCCCAAAAGACTTCCAGGAGCTTGCTTGAATGCTCCAAGCCTGAATGGTGTTTGGCATTTAAGCCATTTATCAGTGAGTGTTTTAGAGCCTCTGGTACTGTCTCTTTAAGAGCTGTCTGCTTGCAGACATAATTAGTTGTATGGGGGACTGTGTGCTTCTCTGAGTACCACTCGAGCTGCTGCCAATTCACTTCATTTTGCAGTCACTAGAGTGCAAAGGAACCTATCTGAAAGATGTAACTGTTTGCCAGAAATTATTTAGAGTAATAATGAAATTACAGTTTGTCTAACCTGCTTTCTTTGCAGTCAGAACTGTGTCTGCCTAGTTCCCCATTCTAGTTTTGAACTGCTGAACTGGACCAATCAGTGTGGGGTAAGCTAGCTCTAAAATGGTGCCTTGGACGAATCAGAACTTGGACTCATAATCTGAGCCAGCCACAAGAGGATTGTATGGGCAGTGACTCTGGGAGATGTAGTTTAGACTTCAGTGCCTTTTTGGACCAACAGCAGCAGTCTATTGTGAGTGACAGCCAATCCAGTCAAGAACTGGGAGGAACTCAAAGGAAGTGCCGGTTTTGTCGGTTGGAGTTTCAGTTGAGCTTTGGCAGTGAAGAAGGAAGGAGCCCTGTGCTTTTCAGTGTGCAGTTTTAGTCAAAAACGTGTGTAAGGCCCAGAGTTCGGTCTGCAGCTTGTGTAACAGCTTGTTAGGACTGAATCCGTCCTGTGAAAAGAATCAAAGGATCTCTGAAGAGTAGAAACCAGGCTCACCCTGTAGAAGACTGGAGGAATTGCTGAAAATTGCACTCGGTCTGTCAGGAACTGAATCTGCTGTGTGTTCTCCGGTATTGTGCAGTAATTGCGATCGGGATACAGATGCAGCCTGCCTGGTATAGTGCTTTCTTTTATATGGATGTGTGAAGAGGTTTGTGTACCTCAAGTGAGCCCTGCTGACATTGAAGGACCCTATCTTATTTGGAGGTCGTGAGTACTAATTCAGGGTCGCTCCCTGTTGAATTGCCACATTAAATCCAAATGGAATTACTGTACTGCTGACTGTTTAATTCTCCTTTTCTCTGTGTGAAAGGGCCCCTACCAGCTGCCACGGTTTGGACTAGCCACTAGGGCTTGGGTACCCAGGGACAGTAACTGATAGGGATAGGCCTGTGCACAGAGCCATAAATGAATTATTAGAGTGATAAGCTAATTAACCTGATTTCCCCCTGTCCTTGTTATATCCCTAAATAAATCAGAGCTGCTTGTTTTCAGCAAAGTTATACTGCCTGAGTATTTGTCTATGTTAAAGTACTGTACTGTGATTGTTGCACTGTATCTCATTTCACAGGAGGTCCCAGTGCGGAACCAGACCTGGGGGTAAGTGTATACTGTGAAGGTAATTCTGATATATTGTGTGGGCCACTAGTGGGAAGAAAGGGGTTGCAGTGTCCCAGAGGGCTGTGACCAAGTTAGTTTAACTATTGCAAACCCTGACCTCTGGGTGGAGGCACCGCCATTGGATCCAGGCCCCTCAACCTGTTAGTGGCAAATCAGGCAGGGGTAGTAGCCCCTGGGATAAGCGCCATCTAGGGGTTACATCTTGGAGGCTCACCGCTGGGATTGTGTGTCCTCTAGTGGCCATATTCTGAACCACTGTTAAGAAAAAATGGGTACCCGACAGAAGTGGCTGTGCACCGGCTGGTGGAGTGGTGTACTGGGGAGGAGATCGACCCCCAAAATGCTATGCTTATCCTGGACATCCCCCTGGGTATCAATACGGACACTGTGCAGGGAGTACTTTCCAAGGTGGAAGGTTTACAAAACCCTGTGGTGGTGGGTCGGCATGCTAATCTGCTCACCCACACTTTCCTGGCCCTAGTAGAGTTTAAGGATCCCATAGATAGCTCCAAAGTGCCACAGACCATTACCCCAGAGGGAGCCCTCACTGCTTGGAGAGTGATAACTAAGGACAGTAAAGACCGGGGAATCAGCCCCACCACTATCTGAAACTTTGAGGAGAAATTTGCTGAATGGTTGCTGGGAGAGGGAAAACTGTGGAGGACTTGAAGAAACTATTCTTGCCACCTGAGGGTGTTCCTCCCCAACACCCTCTCCTGCTCCAGTGCCCGTAATGGTGGCTGAACCAATGCAGACTCCTATTTCTGCACCTGCCATTAGTCACGACTCTTACCGAAGGTTGAGGATCTTCTCTGGCACCTCCCACCCCCAAGGGGAGGATGACTGGGAGACCTGGATAGACTATGTTGCCCCCAAGTGCTAGAATGGCAATGCTCGGAAGGCGAAAGCGAAAGAGGGTTAGTGAGAGCCTCCGAGGTCCTGCCCTGGCTACCATCCGTGCTAAGCAGGCCAGTAACCCTGAGCGACTGCACAGGCCTATCTTGAGGCCTTGGAGAATGTTATGGGAGCCCAGATTCTGATGAGGACCTATGGTGGAGAGTAAGAAATGCACAACAGTACCAAGGGAGTTGTTGTCTGTATGTCTCTCGGCTGGAAAAATTGTTGCAAGAATGCCTCAGAAAGGGTAGTTGCCAGCGATTGAACTGGACCGAACCAGACTGGACAGAATCCTTAAGTCTGCCCCTTCTCAGAACTGCTGTTGCTTCAGTTACGCCTGGCAAATCGACTGGAATCCCACCCTCTATGATGAGTTAATGAGAGAAATTCGAGGAGTTGAGAAAAGGCGACCTCGGGGTACCTGCACCAACAGCTGTGGCTCGACCCGAGTGACTGAGGGTGACCCATCAAGTGAAGTTCAGGGGCAGAGGTTGACAGTCAATGAGTGCTCTGACAAGGAAAAGATATGCCACAATGGGGCGAACTGTTGAGAGAGATCCGAGAATTCAAAAACAGTCCCTTTATGAAGGCCACGCCTGCAAGTCAGGCCCTGACCTATATCCGACTGCATCTGCTATGGGGTGGGGTACCCACCCATGTATCTCCTGCTGATAACAGCTCCAAACTCAATTCCTTGACCATGGAAGTGGAGAAACTGACGAGATGTCTCCAAATGCTTATCACGCCGCAGACAGAGATGGCACCAAGGTTTCCAGTTAGTAATACCCCGCCTGGCTCCCAGTGTGGCGCCTCGGCCAGCTCAAACTCCAGAAAGTATGTTTTGCTATAATTGTGGGAAAGATGGGCACATGAAAGGGAATGCCAGTCCCAAAAGACACTGACAAAGTTGCATATAGGCTACAAGGAGAGCTTGGAGAAGAAATCAGTGGTTAAGAGGTGCACGACATGATCCCAGTGAGGGCACCAAAATGCTAATTCACGTCCTTTTGTGGCAAGGTCAGTTGCCCAGGCCCCACTACCGCCTCTCCAGACTGGTCCAGAATAGTGGGTCCCTCCATGGAGACCACTGTAAAGGTGAATGGAGTGTCTACAAGAGCTGTATTAGACAGTGGCTCCCAAGTGACAATTATGTTCCAGGATTGGTATCAGAAGCATTTGTCAGGCGTACCCTTACAACCATTAGAAGGACTGCATGTATGGGGTTAAGTGAGAAGGCCTACCCTATTCGGGTATATCCGAATTTGGCTGTCTTTCCCCACCTCCGTGGCTGGAGTGGCCGAACAAGTAGAGACCCTAGCCTTAGTGTGTCCCCCACTGGACTGTATGATGGTGTCCCTTTGTTGATTGGAACAAATGCTCATATGTTAGGAAGGCTGGCACAGTTGTGTTATGAAAACAGGGGTCAAAGACTAGTAGAGCTTTAAGAGTTCCGGCTTTAATTAAGAAGGCCTATGAGGCACAGAGAGATGCTGAAAAACAGAACCAGAGGAACCGGTCGGAATTGTATGGAAGAAGGATCCTGAGTCTCTGATCCTGGCGCCAAATGCCCAGTGTACCTTACAGGAGAGGTCCGTATCAGAAAGGATGTTAAGAATAAAATATTAATGTTGGATGCACCAGGCGATGGAAAATTGCCAGAGGGACTGCTGGTCAAGCCTAGTATTTTGCCCGCTAGAGCCCATGCTTATGCCAGAAGGGTAATGGTCCAAGTTCATAATGTGTCTGAAAGAGACATTCGAGTAAACAGAGGTTGCATCCTGGCTAATGTGCATTGTGCAGACACTGCAGTGCTACCCAGCAGCAAGAGTTCAAGGAAGAATGACAGAGTAACGCCTGACTTGTTTGATTTGGCGACTCCCGCTGCCAGCTGAATGGAAAGTGAGGATCAGTGAAAGCTTGCCCAGAGAGACCAGGTGTTTTCTTTAAAGGAATGGGATGTAGGATGCGTGCAAGGAGCTGAGCACAATATCCGGCTGCATGACGAAAGACCATTTCGTGAGAGGTCTCGACGCCTGGCACCTGCTGACATAGATGATGTGAGGCGGCATCTGCAAGAGATGTTAGCTGCTGGTGTAATACAAGAATCCAGAAGCCCTTATGCTTCCCCATTGTGGTAGTGAGGAAAAAGAATGGAACAGTAAGGATGTGTGTGGATTATGGCACCTTAAACGTGGGACTATCCCTGATCAGTACACAATGCCCGCATTCAGGATGCTTTGGACTGCCTAAGCGGGAGCAAGTGGTTCTCTGTGCTGGATCTCCATGATGGGTACTACCAGATCCCGATGGCCCAGAGGACCGTGAGAGAGCGGCCTTTATCTGTCCTTGGCTTCTATGAATTCATGAGGATGCCTCAAGGATTTCAGGTGCCCCAGCCACTTTTCAGCGATTGATGGAGCGTGCAGTGGGGACATGAACTTACTAGAGTGCCTGGTATACCTAGATGATGTTATTGTGTTTGGCAGCTCACTGGAGGAACATGAGAGCAGATTATTTAAGGTATTGGACCGACTGGAGGACTTTGGCCTTAAACTGTCCATTGATAAGTGTCAATTCTTTCAAACATCAGTAAAGTATGTGGGACACATAGTATCCACCGAGGAATAGAGACCGACCCAAGTAAAGTTGAGGCCTTGACCACCTGGCCAGCCCAAAATCTAAAAGAACTGCAAAGATTCCTGGGATTCTGTGGTTATTATCGGTAACCTTCATCAAGGACTATTCAAGAGTGATCCGCCCTTTACTTAACCTTACTCAAGGGTATCCCCCAACCCACAAAAAATACCAAAAGTCAGCGTCCCTCAAGACTGAAAGAGTGTATTTTCATCCGAGTGAAGTATTTGGGGCCCGCTGGACTCCTGATTGTGAGACTGCTTTTCATGAGATCATATATCAACTTACCCATGCTCCAGTGCTGGCCTATGCCGATCCAAGAAAACCTTACATCCTGCACACTGATGCTAGCTTGCAAGGGTTGGGGGCTGTGTTGTACCAAGAGCACGAGAATGGCCTGAGACCAGTGGCCTTTGCCAGTAGAAGCCTGACCCCATCCGAAAAAGAACTATCCTGTACATAAGTTAGAGTTCCTAGCTTTGAAGTGGGCTATTGTTGACCAATTCCATGAGTACTTGTATGGGGCTAAAATACTAGTAAAACTGACAATAATCCTTTGACCTATGTGCAGACCTCAGCTAAGTTGGATGCCACTGGCCATAGGTGGCTTTCTGCATTATCTACATATGACTATGCTCTCGAATACCGAGCAGGTCTGAACCACATAGATGCTGATGCTCTCTCCGGAGGCCTGTTCCCCAGAATGATTGGGTCCGATTGGCAGAACCTGACATTGGGCACTCTGCCGGAAGTTTGACAGGGAGGAACAAATGTCCACGGACGCAGTGGACTGCATGGTGGATTGCTTGGAGCCTCTGAGAATTGCATACCTGCTGCTTGTGCCACTTTTCTGCAATAGACATTGGTGCACTGCCTCAGCTGGACAATGACAGTATTCGCGGGCTCAATCCCGCGATCCCATGATCAAAGCAGCTTTAGAAGCCCTCTATGCAGGAAAAGATGTGTCCAAATTCGCTCCACTGATTTGAGAACTGCACTGTTATACAAAGAAGGTCCTAAGTTGAAACTGATCAATAAACTGTTATACAGAGAAACAGTAGACAGAGGGGACAAGTAGACAAACAACAACTAGTGCTGCCCACTGCCTTCGAGACTCAGTACTGAGGTCCTTGCACAACCACATGGGGCACCTTGGTATAGACAGAACACTTGACTTGGTGAGATCCAGATTCTATTGGCCTAAGATGGGGGCTGATGTGGAGCAACACATTCGAACTTGTAGTAGCTGCTTACAGAGGAAAGCTTTGCCCCAGAGGCTGCCCCTTGTTAACATCACCACCAGTGCACCCATGGAGCTGGTCTGTATTGATTTTCTGAGTTTGGAGTCAGATCAAAGAAATATCAGTAATGTGCTGGTGGTCACTGACCATTTCACGAGATATGCCCAAGCTTTCCCCACCAAAGACCAGAAAGCATCCACTGTGGCCAAAGTACTTGTAGAAAACTTTTTGTTCACTATGGGGCTCCACAAAGAATCCATTCTGATCAAGGAGAGACTTTGAGAGTCGTCTGATCAAAGAGATGCTTTCTCTGTGGGGAGTGCGAAGTCAGAACCACTCCTTACCACCCCAGGGGACCACAGCCTGAACGTTTCAACCGCACTTTGCTAGATATGCTAGGCACCCTGCACCCAAAGGACAAGCCTAGATGGAGCCAACAAATTAGCACCCTGGTACATGCTTATAACTGCACCAAAGTGATGCCACTGGATTCTCCCCTACCGCCTGATGTTTGGAAGAAGCTCGACTACCAGTAGATGTGTGTTTTGGGGTCTCTCCTGATGGGGTTCAAGCTGACAACTATTTACAGTATGTGCAAAGTTAAGGCCCAGCTAACTCATGCGTACCAACTGGCTCAAACCATGGCTGCCAAAGAAATCTGGCCAACAAAGAAAGGTATGATAAAAGGTGAAAGCACAGGAACTCCAGGAGGAGATCGGGTATTGCTAAGAAATCTGGGACTGCATGGCAAGCACAAGATTGCTGACAGATGGCACCATCTCCCTCACATTGTAGTGGGCAAACTAGATGATCTGCCAGTGTACAAAGTAAGGCCTGAGAATAATTCAAAAGATGTAAAAACAATGCATAGAAATCATTTACTGCCCATTGGACAAATCTTAATTGAGTCTGAGCCCTAGAAGATGCCCCTCTGGACCAGTGACTAGAGCTGCTAAGAAAAGATCAAGAAAGTCTGCACCTACAGAAGCAAAGTTAAAGTGTTCCCTCCACAAGTCCCAGTTGAGCATGACTGTCAGTCCATATCGGAAGAAAGTGAGAGTGACTTTGAATACTATCCTTCTTACGAACTGAGTCAATTGTTTCGGGGCAATCCCTAGTCAATACTGGAGACAAAGCTGGGCCTTCTGGACTGTCTAAGCCCCAGCTTCATCCCTGGAGCCAATGCTCCCAGAAAGTGAAGTGCAAAGCATCAGATCAGATGAAATGGAATCATTGTGCATGGTTGAACTGTTTGAGCTTTCAGGGAGAAAATGATAGATTGGGGCAGACTGGTGATACACCGAACAAGAAGAGTATTTTGAGTGCCCTGACAGTCCACTGCCAGTGTCCAAAAGCTCTCCATAGAGCCAAATGTTGTGGACTCAGAAACTGTAACTCCTGGAGCTGAAAGTGCCCCAAGTTCTAGCCTCTCTACCCCATGGAGACTCCTGACAAGTGAGGACAATGCTGAAAATGAGGCTCAGAGTGCAGAGACTGTAACAGTTCCCCTAGAAAGACTGGTCGAGCTGTAAAGCCTGTGGTGCACCTCAGTTATGATTCCTTGGGAGGCCTGTGGATTGCCTCTCAATGTTGTCCATAAAGGAGTGTATGTGTCCCCGAGCTCATTGCCCAAACTGAGCATCAGTGCTAACTCCAAGTTACTTGTGTTGCCCTCTAAGTATGGTGCTCTTGCCCCATCCAGCCCAAGGTAACTGATAGGAAGGGCCCCCTCTTCAGGTTTCATGTACAAGAGGTAATAACTTGAGTTATGGTACAATGTGTATGTAATACTGTGTAAAAGTGACGTACTGCAATGTTTCAGAAATGTGTTCTTGGTAAAATGATATATTGACTGATGATTACATGTGCGAGCCTAATGCAAATGTATATGGTTGCAGTTGAAACTTATAGAGTGCCTTGCTTGGCAGCAGAGTCAAGCTTTCCCAAACCAGGAAGGGTGTAACCCCCTGCAAATGGGGTTCCCAAAGACTTCAGGAGCTTGCTTGAATGCTCCAAGCCTGAATGGTGTTTGGCATTTAAGCCATTTATCAGTGAGTGTTTTAGAGCCTCTGGTACTGTCTCTTTAAGAGCTGTCTGCTTGCAGACATAATTAGTTGTATGGGGGACTGTGTGCTTCTCTGAGTACCACTCGAGCTGCTGCAATTCACTTCATTTTTGCAGTCACTAGGAGTGCAAAGGGAACCTATCTGAAAGATGTAACTGTTTGCCAGAAATTATTTAGAGTAATAATGAAATTACAGTTTGTCTAACCTGCTTTCTTTGCAGTCAGAACTGTGTCTGCCTAGTTCCCATTCTGGTTTTGAACTGCTGAACTGGACCAATCAGTGTGGGGTAAGCTAGCTCTAAAATGGTGCCTTGGACGAATCAGAACTTGGACTCATAATCTGAGCCAGCCACAAGAGGATTGTATGGGCAGTGACTCTGGGAGATGTAGTTTAGACTTCAGTGCCTTTTTGGACCAACAGCAGCAGTCTATTGTGGTGACAGCCAATCCAGTCAAGAACTGGGAGGAACTCAAAGGAAGTGCCGGTTTTGTCGGTTGGAGTTTCAGTTGAGCTTTGGCAGTGAAGAAGGAAGGAGCCCTGTGCTTTTTCAGTGTGCAGTTTTAGTCAAAAAAGCGTGTGAAGGCCCAGAGTTCCGGTCTGCAGCTTGTGTAACAGCTTGTGGGACTGAATCCGTCCTGTGAAAAGAATCAAAGGATCTCTGAAGAGTAGAAACCAGGCTCACCCTGTAGAAGACTGGAGAAGTGCTGAAAATTGCACTCGGTCTGTCAGGAACTGAATCTGCTGTGTGTTCTCCGGGTATTGTGCAGTAATTGCGATCGGGATACAGATGCAGCCTGCCTGGTATAGTGCTTTCTTTTATATGGATGTGTGAAGAGGTTTGTGTACCTCAAGTGAGCCCTGCTGACATTGAAGGACCCTATCTTATTTGGAGGTCGTGAGTACTAATTCAGGTCGCTCCTGTTGAATTGCCACATTAAATCCAAATGGAATTACTGTACTGCTGACTGTTTAATTCTCCTTTTCTCTGTGTGAAAGGGCCCCTACCAGCTGCCACGGTTTGGACTAGCCACTAGGGCTTGGGTACCCAGGGACAGTAACTGATAGGGATAGGCCTGTGCACAGAGCCATAAATGATTATTAGAGTGATAAGCTAATTAACCTGATTTCCCCTGTCCTTGTTATATCCCCTAAATAAATCAGAGCTGCTTGTTTCAGCAAAGTTATACTGCCTGAGGTATTTGTCTATGTTAAAGTACTGTACTGTGATTGTTGCACTGTATCTCATTTCACAGGAGGTCCCAGTGCGGAACCAGACCTGGGGTAAGTGTATACTGTGAAGGTAATTCTGATATATTGTGTGGGCCACTAGTGGGAAGAAAGGGGGTTGCAGTGTCCCAGAGGGCTGTGACCAAGTTAGTTTAACTATTGCAAACCCTGACCTCTGGGTGGAGGCACCGCCATTGGATCCAGGCCCCTCAACCTGTTAGTGGCAAATCAGGCAGGGCAGTAGCCCCTGGGATAGCGCCATCTAGGGTTACATCTTGGAGGCTCACCGCTGGGATTGTGTGTCCTCTAGTGGCCATATTCTGAACCACTGTTAAGAAAAATGGGTACCCGACAGAAGTGGCTGTGCACCGGCTGGTGGAGTGGTGTACTGGGGAGAGATCGACCCCCAAAATGCTATGCTTATCCTGGACATCCCCTGGGTATCAATACGGACACTGTGCAGGAGTACTTTCCAAGGTGGAAGGTTTACAAAACCCTGTGGTGGTGGGTCGGCATGCTAATCTGCTCACCCACACTTTCCTGGCCCTAGTAGAGTTTAAGGATCCCATAGATAGCTCCAAAGTGCCACAGACCATTACCCCAGAGGGAGCCCTCACTGCTTGGAGAGTGATAACTAAGGACAGTAAAGACCCGGGGGGGAATCAGCCCCCACCACTATCTGAAACTTTTGAGGAGAAATTTGCTGAATGGTTGCTGGGAGAGGGGAAAACTGTGGAGGACTTGAGAAAAACTATTCTTGCCACCTGGGGTGTTCCTCCCCAACACCCTCTCCTGCTCCAGTGCCCGTAATGGTGGCTGAACCAATGCAGACTCTATTTCTGCACCTGCCATTAGTCCGACTCTTACGAAGGTTGAGGATCTTCTCTGGCACCCTCCCACCCCCAAGGGGAGGATGACTGGGAGACCTGGATAGACTATGTTGCCCCCCAAGTGCTAGAATGGCAATGCTCGGAAGGCGAAAAGCGAAAGAGGGTTAGTGAGAGCCTCCGAGGTCCTGCCCTGGCTACCATCCGTACTAAACGGGCCAGTAACCCTGAAGCGACTGCACAGGCCTATCTTGAGGCCTTGGAGAATGTGTATGGGAGCCCAGATTCTGATGAGGACCTATGGTGGAGAGTAAGAAATGCAACAGTACCAAGGGAGTTGTTGTCTGTGTATGTCTCTCGGCTGGAAAAATTGTTGCAAGAATGCCTCAGAAAGGGTGGTTTGCCAGCGATTGAACTGGACCGAACCAGACTGGACAGAATCCTTAAGTCTGCCCCTTCTCAGAACTGCTGTTGCTTCAGTTCGCCTGGCAAATCGACTGGAATCCCACCCTCCTATGATGAGTTAATGAGAGAAATTCGAGGAGTTGAGAAAAGCGACCTCGGGAGGTACCTGCACCAACAGCTGTGGCTACGACCGAGTGACTGAGGTGACCCATCAAGTGAAGTTCAGGGCAGAGGTTGACAGTCAATGAGTGCTCTGACAAGGAAAAGATATGCCACAATGGGGCGAACTGTTGAGAGAGATCCGGGAATTCAAAACAGTCCTTTATGAAGGCCACGCCTGCAAAGTACGGGCCCTGACCTATATCCGACTGCATCTGCTATGGGGTGGGGGTACCCACCCATGTATCTCCTGCTGACAACAGCTCCAAACTCAATTCCTTGACCATGGAAGTGGAGAAACTAGAGATGTCTCCAAATGCTTATCACGCCGCAGACAGAGATGGCACCAGGTTTCCAGTTAGTAATACCCGCCCTGGCTCCCAGTGTGGCGCCTCGGCCAGCTCAAACTCCAGAAAGTATGTTTTGCTATAATTGTGGGAAAGATGGGCACATGAAAGGGAATGCCAGTCCCCAAAGACACTGACAAAGTTGCATATAGGCTACAAGGAGAGCTTGGAGAAGAAATCAGTGGTTAAGAGGTGCGACATGATCCCAGTGAGGGCACCAAAATGCTAATTCACGTCCTTTTGTGGCAAGGTCAGTTGCCCAGGCCCCCCTCCGCCTCTCCAGACTGGTCCAGAATAGTGGGTCCCTCCATGGAGACCACTGTAAAGGTGAATGGAGTGTCTACAAGAGCTGTATTAGACAGTGGCTCCCAAGTGACAATTATGTTCCAGGATTGGTATCAGAAGCATTTGTCAGACGTACCCTTACAACCATTAGAAGGACTGCATGTATGGGGTTAAGTGAAGGCCTACCCTATTCCGGGTATATCCGAATTTGGCTGTCTTTCCCCACCTCCGTGGCTGGAGTGGCCGAACAAGTAGAGACCCTAGCCTTAGTGTGTCCCCCACTGGACTGTATGATGGTGTCCCTTTGTTGATTGGAACAAATGCTCATATGTTAGGAAGGCTGGCACAGTTGTGTTATGAAAACAGGGGTCAAAGACTAGTAGAGCTTTAAGAGTTCCGGCTTTAATTAAGAAGGCCTATGAGGCACAGAGAGATGCTGAAAAAACAGAACCAGAGGAACCGGTCGGAATTGTATGGAAGAAGGATCCTGAGTCTCTGATCCTGGCGCCAAATGCCCAGTGTACCTTACAGGGAGAGGTCCGTATCAGAAAGGATGTTAAGAATAAAATATTAATGTTGGATGCACCAGGCGATGGAAAATTGCCAGAGGGACTGCTGGTCAAGCCTAGTATTTTGCCCGCTAGAGCCCATGCTTATGCCAGAAGGGTAATGGTCCAAGTTCATAATGTGTCTGAAAGAGACATTCGAGTAAACAGAGGTTGCATCCTGGCTAATGTGCATTGTGCAGACACTGCAGTGCTACCCAGCAGCAAGAGTTCAAGGAAGAATGACAGAGTAATGCCTGACTTGTTTGATTTCGGCGACTCCCCGCTGCCAGCTGAATGGAAAGTGAGGATCAGTGAGAAGCTTGCCCAGAGAGACCAGGTGTTTTCTTTAAAGGAATGGGATGTAGGATGCGTGCAAGGGCTGAGCACAATATCCGGCTGCATGACGAAAGACCATTTCGTGAGAGGTCTCGACGCCTGGCACCTGCTGACATAGATGATGTGAGGCGGCATCTGCAAGAGATGTTAGCTGCTGGTGTAATACAAGAATCCAGAAGCCCTTATGCTTCCCCCATTGTGGTAGTGAGGAAAAAGAATGGAACAGTAAGGATGTGTGTGGATTATCGCACCTTAAACCGGCGGACTATCCCTGATCAGTACACAATGCCCCGCATTCAGGATGCTTTGAACTGCCTAAACGGGAGCAAGTGGTTCTCTGTGCTGGATCTCCGCGAGTGGGTACTACCAGATCCCGATGGCCCCAGAGGACCGTGAGAAGACGGCCTTTATCTGTCGCTTGGCTTCTATGAATTCATGAGGATGCCTCAAGGTTTCAGGTGCCCCAGCCACTTTTCAGCGATTGATGGAGGCGTGCAGTGGGGACATGAACTTACTAGAGTGCCTGGTATACCTAGATGATGTTATTGTGTTTGGCAGCTCACTGGAGGAACATGAGACAGATTATTAAGGTATTGGACCGACTGGAGGACTTTGGCCTTAAACTGTCCATTGATAAGTGTCAATTCTTTCAAACATCAGTAAAGTATGTGGGACACATAGTATCCACCGAGGAATAGAGACCGACCCAAGTAAAGTTGAGGCCTTGACCACCTGGCCACAGCCCAAAAATCTAAAGAACTGCAAAGATTCCTGGGATTCTGTGGTTATTATCGGTAGCTTCATCAAGGACTATTCAAGAGTGATCGCCCTTTACTTAACCTTACTCAAGGGTATCCCCAACCCACAAAATACCAAAAGTCAGCGTCCCTCAAGACTGAAAGAGTGTATTTTCATCGAGTGAAATATTTGGGCCGCTGGACTCCTGATTGTGAGACTGCTTTTCATGAGATCATATATCAACTTACCCATGCTCAGTGCTGGCCTATGCCGATCCAAGAAAACCTTACATCCTGCACACTGATGCTAGCTTGCAAGGGTTGGGGCTGTGTTGTACCAAGAGCACGAGAATGGCCTGAGACCAGTGGCCTTTGCCAGTAGAAGCCTGACCCCATCCGAAAGAACTATCCTGTACATAAGTTAGAGTTCCTAGCTTTGAAGTGGGCTATTGTTGACCAATTCCAGGTACTTGTATGGGGCTAAAATACTAGTAAAAACTGACAATAATCCTTTGACCTATGTGCAGACCTCAGCTAAGTTGGATGCCACTGGCCATAGGTGGCTTTCTGCATTATCTACATATGACTATGCTCTTGAATACCGAGCAGGTCTGAACCACATAGATGCTGATGCTCTCTCCCGGAGGCCTGTTCCCCAGAATGATTGGGTCCGATTGGCAGAACCTGACATTCGGGCACTCTGCCGGAAGTTTGACAGGGAGGAACAAATGTCCACGGACGCAGTGGACTGCATGGTGGATTGCTTGGGAGCCTCTGAGATGCATACCTGCTGCTTGCCACTTTTCTGCAATAGACATTGGTGCACTGCCTCAGCTGGACAATGACAGTATTCGCGGGCTCAATCCGCGATCCCATGATCAAAGCAGCTTTAGAAGCCCTCTATGCAGGAAAAGATGTGTCAAATTACGCTCCACTGATTTGAGAACTGCACTGTTATACAAAGAAGGTCCTAAGTTGAAACTGATCAATAAACTGTTATACAGAGAAACAGTAGACAGAGGGGGACAAGTAGACAAACAACAACTAGTGCTGCCCACTGCCTTTCGAGACTCAGTACTGAGGTCCTTGCACAACCACATGGGGCACCTTGGTATAGACAGAACACTTGACTTGGTGAGATCCAGATTCTATTGGCCTAAGATGGGGGGCTGATGTGGAGCAACACATTCGAACTTGTAGTCGCTGCTTACAGAGGAAAGCTTTGCCCCAGAGGGCTGCCCCCCTTGTTAACATAACCACCAGTGCACCCATGGAGCTGGTCTGTATGATTTTCTGAGTTTGGAGTCAGATCAAAGAAATATCAGTAATGTGCTGGTGGTCACTGACCATTTCACGAGATATGCCCAAGCTTTCCCCACCAAAGACCAGAAAGCATCCACTGTGGCCAAAGTACTTGTAGAAAACTTTTTTGTTCACTATGGGGCTCCACAAAGAATCCATTCTGATCAAGGGAGAGACTTTGAGAGTCGTCTGATCAAAGAGATGCTTTCTCTGTGGGGAGTGCGAAAGTCCAGAACCACTCCTTACCACCCCCAGGGGGACCCACAGCCTGAACGTTTCAACCGCACTTTGCTAGATATGCTAGGCACCCTGCACCCAAAGGACAAGCCTAGATGGAGCCAACAAATTAGCACCCTGGTACATGCTTATAACTGCACCAAAAGTGATGCCACTGGATTCTCCCCCTACCGCCTGATGTTTGGAAGAGAAGCTCGACTACCAGTAGATGTGTGTTTTGGGGTCTCTCCTGATGGGGTTCAAGCTGACAACTATTTACAGTATGTGCAAAAGTTAAAGGCCCAGCTAACTCATGCGTACCAACTGGCTCAAACCATGGCTGCCAAAAGAAATCTGGCCAACAAAGAAAGGTATGATAAAAAGGTGAAAGCACAGGAACTCCAGGAGGAGATCGGTATTGCTAAGAAATCTGGGACTGCATGGCAAGCACAAGATTGCTGACAGATGGCACCATCTCCCTCACATTGTAGTGGGCAAACTAGATGATCTGCCAGTGTACAAAGTAAGGCCTGAGAATAATTCAAAAGATGTAAAAACAATGCATAGAAATCATTTACTGCCCATTGGACAAATCTTAATTGAGTCTGAGCCCCTAGAAGATGCCCCCTCTGGACCAGTGACTAGAGCTGCTGCTAAGAAAAGATCAAGAAAGTCTGCACCTACAGAAGCAAAGTTAAAGTGTTCCCCTCCACAAGTCCCAGTTGAGCATGACTGTCAGTCCATATCGGAAGAAAGTGAGAGTGACTTTGAATACTATCCTTCTTATGAACTGAGTCAATTGTTTCGGGGCAATCCCCTAGTCAATACTGGAGATGAAGCTGGGCCTTCTGGACTGTCTAAGCCCCCAGCTTCATCCCTGGAGCCAATGCTCCCAGAAAGTGAAGTGCAAAGCATCAGATCAGATGAAATGGAATCATTGTGCATGGTTGAACTGTTTGAGCTTTCAGGGAGAAAATGATAGATTGGGGCAGACTGGTGATACACCAGAACAAGAAGAGTATTTTGAGTGCCCTGACAGTCCACTGCCAGTGTCCAAAGCTCTCCATGCGAGCCAAATGTTGTGGACTCAGAAACTGTAACTCCTGGAGCTGAAAGTGCCCCAAGTTCTAGCCTCTCTACCCCCATGGAGACTCCCTGACAAGTGAGGGACAATGCTGAAAATGAGGCTCAGAGTGCAGAGACTGTAACAGTTCCCCTAGAAAGACTGGTCGAGCTGTAAAGCCTGTGGTGCACCTCAGTTATGATTCCTTGGGAGGCCTGTGGATTTGCCTCTCAATGTTGTCCATAAAGGAGTGTATGTGTCCCCGAGCTCATTGCCCAAACTGAGCATCAGTGCTAACTCAAGTTACTTGTGTTGCCCTCTAAGTATGGTGCTCTTGCCCCATCCAGCCCCAAGGTAACTGATAGGAAGGCCCCTCTCTTCAAGTTTCATGTACAAGAGGTAATAACTTGAGTTATGGTACAATGTATGTAATACTGTGTAAAGAGTGACGTACTGCAATGTTTCAGAAATGTGTTCTTGGTAAAATGATATATTGACTGATGATTACATGTGCGAGCCTAATGCAAATGTATATGGTTGCAGTTGAAACTTATGGGGGTACTTGCTTGACGCAGACGTCAAGCTTTCCCAGGCCAGGAAGGGTGTAACCCCCCTGCAAATGGGGGTTCCCAAAAGACTTCCAGGAGCTTGCTTGAATGCTCCAAGCCTGAATGGTGTTTGGCATTTAAGCCATTTATCAGTGAGTGTTTTTAGAGCCTCTGGTACTGTCTCTTTAAGAGCTGTCTGCTTGCAGACATAATTAGTTTGTATGGGGGGACTGTGTGCTTCTCTGAGTACCACTCGAGCTGCTGCCAATTCACTTCATTTTTGCAGTCACTAGGAGTGCAAAGGGAACCTATCTGAAAGATGTAACTGTTTGCCAGAAATTATTTAGAGTAATAATGAAATTACAGTTTGTCTAACCTGCTTTCTTTGCAGTCAGAACTGTGTCTGCCTAGTTCCCCATTCTGGTTTTGAACTGCTGAACTGGACCAATCAGTGTGGGGTAAGCTAGCTCTAAAATGGTGCCTTGACGAATCAGAACTTGGACTCATAATCTGAGCCAGCCACAAGAGGATTGTATGGGCAGTGACTCTGGGAGATGTAGTTTAGACTTCAGTGCCTTTTGGACCAACAGCAGCAGTCTATTGTGAGTGACAGCCAATCCAGTCAAGAACTGGGAGGAACTCAAAGGAAGTGCCGGTTTTGTCGGTTGGAGTTTCAGTTGAGCTTTGGCAGTGAAGAAGGAAGGAGCCCTATGCTTTTTCAGTGTGCAGTTTAGTCAAAAACGTGTGTAAGGCCCAGAGTTCGGTCTGCAGCTTGTGTAACAGCTTGTTAGGACTGAATCCGTCCTGTGAAAAGAATCAAAGGATCTCTGAAGGTAGAAACCAGGCTCACCCTGTAGAAGACTGGAGAGATGCTGAAAATTGCACTCTGTCTGTCAGGAACTGAATCTGCTGTGTGTTCTCGGGTATTGTGCAGTAATTGCGATCGGGATACAGATGCAGCCTGCCTGGTATAGTGCTTTCTTTTATATGGATGTGTGAAGAGGTTTGTGTACCTCAAGTGAGCCTGCTGACATTGAAGGACCCTATCTTATTTGGAGGTCGTGAGTACTAATTCAGGGTCGCTCCCTGTTGAATTGCCACATTAAATCCAAATGGAATTACTGTACTGCTGACTGTTTAATTCTCCTATTCTCTGTGTGAAAGGGCCCTACCAGCTGCCACGGTTTGGACTAGCCACTAGGGCTTGGGTACCCAGGGACAGTAACTGATAGGGATAGGCCTGTGCACAGAGCCATAAAGTAATTATTAGAGTGATAAGCTAATTAACCTGATTTCCCCGTCCTTGTTATATCCCCTAAATAAATCAGAGCTGCTTGTTTCAGCAAAGTTATACTGCCTGAGGTATTTGTCTATGTTAAAGTACTGTACTGTGATTGTTGCACTGTATCTCATTTCACAGGAGGTCCCAGTGCGGAACCAGACCTGGGAGTAAGTGTATACTGTGAAGGTAATTCTGATATATTGTGTGGGCCACTAGTGGGAAGAAAGGGGGGTTGCAGTGTCCCAGAGGGCTGTGACCAAGTTAATTTAACTATTGCAAACCCTGACCTCTGGGTGGAGGCACCCGCCATGGATCCAGGCCCCTCAACCTGTTAGTGGCAAATCAGGCAGGGGTAGTAGCCCCTGGGATAGCGCCATCTAGGGGTTACAGAAGACACACATGTGGGTGAGATGGTGGGCTCCTGAGATGAAACGACATGCCTTGTTAAGAGCAGTGGAGATACACCAGAGGGCAGTATCAGTCACAGAGCAATAGATGATCAGTCCATAGTCAATTATAGAAATAATAGAGCTCTGCACAGCTATCCTTAAGGCTTCAGGGATCAGAGATCACCTGTGTCTGTAGAGCAGACCAGTATGAATATTTACAGCTTTAGCAATGTTATCTATATGCACCCCATATGATAGGTTGCTGTCTATGGTGACTCCAAGATACTTAAAGAATTGTACCTGTTAGTAAAGCCATTGAGTAAAGGCTAATCTGAATGCATTCGCTGTTGCCCATGTGTGTTCAGTCATTCACTCAGTTAAACTCTTAGTTTATTATAACTACTTTGCATGCTGCATGATAATACATGATGCTGATAAAAAGAATGCAGTTTTCAGACATAAGTGATGTTAGTTATTTAAGACTGAAAATGTCTGTGCTGTATAGTGCAGCTCTTCTTTCTGTACTCCCGGTACAGTTTACGTAGGGGCCAGTGCTGAGCCCTGGAATCAAATAGTGCTTTATTTTTAAACTAAATATGCTTGCAAATGTTTGTCTGTCTCCCCCCCCATCGCAAATAACTTGCTGTATTTAAACACTAATCTTTATGGAGATAATAATCTCTGCTATGTTTGGATTGGATTCATGAAGTGGTCCCTGTGTGTTGGCTACAAGTATGCCCAGTTTTAAATATTTAGGCCCGGATATTCAAACTGTGCCAGGCTGTGGCGCAAGCCTGGGCGCAGCTCAACTTTGTTGCGCAGGGGTGTGGCCTGGATGATATTCAACGGAGCTGCGCTGTGGCACAGCAGCTTTGAATATCGCACCCTGGCCACCCCCACTGTGCATGGCGCAGTGGCACTGTGCCAGTGCAAGTGGCCAGAGTAGAGCATGGAGATGCGCTAGCGCAAGTGCCATTGTGCCATGCACAGCACCTGCGATATTCAAAAGGGGACATGCAAATGGGGCCATCATTTATGCAAGGTGCACAGGGGTCCATTTGCATCTCATTACGGCCCCATTTGCATGCCATTAGCATGCAGGTGCGCCGATCCCCAACGACTTGCACCTGGCACCCTGCCAGGCAGCAGCCATCGGGGAAAGATGCCCCCTACAGCCCGATCGCGGGCATTCATGTAAACCGCCCCCCATATCCATGGTGGTCCAGTGGACCTCTATGTGCCCGATCATGGGCATCGGTATAGTCCTCCCCTGTGTCCAATATCCCTGGTGGTCCAGTGGACCACACTCAGCACAATCGCGGGCATCAGTAATAGAACCCCCCCCCCCAAGTCCAATATCTCTGGTGGTTCAGTGGACCGATCGCTGCCTGATCACGGGCATCTGTAAGTCATCAAATACCCCTGCTACCCTGGTGGTCTAGTGTACCCCCACCTGCCCACTGAGCCCCCCCCCCCATCAGCCAGCGGGCACCCAACCACCGCCTGCTGCCCGTCGACTGACAGCTCGGTAGGGCTGCACACCGATTAGTTCACTGGCGTGAGCCAATGGGCGTGCATATCTGGACTGAGTAATGCGGTATGGGCTGCCGCCCATTGGCTCACGCTGTAACCAATGGCGGCAGCCCCCACCGAGCTGTCAGTCGGCGGTGGCTGGGCGGCAGGCGGTGGGGTGCTGCCGGCTGACGTGGGGAGCGGGTGGTGGGGCTCAGTGGGCGGGTGGGGTGGGGGTACACCAAACCACCAGGGTAGAAGGGTATTTGATGACTTACAGATGCCCACGATCAGGCAGCGATCGGTCTACTGGACCACCAAGGATATTGGACTGGGGGTTCTATTACTGATGCCCGCGATCGGGCTGAGTGCGGTCCACTGGAACACCAGGGATATTGGACACGGGGAACTATACCGATGCCAGCGATCGGGCACATAGAGTCCACTGGACCACCATGGATATGGGGTGGGTTACACGAATGCCCGTGATCGGGTTGCAGGGGCGTCATTCCCTGGACCACTGGGATATTGGACGGGGGGGATTTCACTCCAGGGATGCCCGCGATGGGGCATGGGGGGAGCGCCGCCAGGTGCGGCAGGAACTCGGGTGGCCACCTACAGGTGGCAGCTGCTGTGTTGCGCCCTGCAATGCGGCAGTTCACTTGTGGGTGGCCATCACTTGTTCCTTTTTTTTTTTTTGGCTTAACTTTATGCAGGCGCAGGTAGGGGTTGCGCATGCATGACTCTGCACATCCCGGGCTGAATATCCGGGCTGTGCAGGTTATGCACGCCCCCTACCTGTGCCTGCATCCCCTGCGCTCCGGTGGCATCAGGATTGTCTTGACACACTTTTCCTTTTAAATATTGGCAGGCGCACAGTAGGTGCACATGGCGCAACACTGTTGCGCCATGCACAACCCTTTTGAATATCTGGGCAAAAGTGTCTATCTTAATTGTTGTGTACGGATTTTAAAGATGTCATGTTCACTTTGCTTGCTCCTGTTTACAGTTAATAAAACTATAGTTGAAAAACATTTTACAGCATAATTTCTACTCCTGAAAGAGCCCCAGATGTGATAAGGTAAACTTTTGAAGAACATACTTTAAAAAAATGCCAGCTCCTATTTCACATTTTCTGTTAGCTTTTCAGTTTTCATACACTCAAAACGCATCCACCATATAACCAGATCTTTGTTCCCTATACTACATGTGCTGGTGTTTGTGGAAGATTAAAGATCAGTGTAATGGTGGACTACATTGGTTGTGCTGCTCGGGGTTAACTAGTATGGTTTAGCATTTTGTTTGAGTCAAGGCTCGGCTATACACCCCTCTGTGTGCGTGGTTGTTTTTTAAAATTGGGGGTGTGGGGGCAGGGCCTCCAAAGCAAACAGTTTGATGAAAGAAATATCACAACCATACCAGGTAACCACAATTGATGTGGGTGACACAGCATACTGTTATGTTTTGCTCACTTTACGCTGGTCCGTGGTCCTCACTATCACTCATCTGCTGTTGCTGCTGACATTACAATCTTGTGATGTCAGTCTGTTGCTGAAGAAACGGTTATGTTACAATCAGGATCCACAAAGATTACCCTTGGTGAATGGGCTAACTCCAGAGACTGGCACTTGCTGGCCAGCAACATGAAGTGTAGTGGTAGCTAAAAACAAGTAACCCCTACTCCCACTACCCAAGTAAAAAAAAATACCCCCCTTTTACCCTGACCCACTTAGCTCCCAACACCACCACCACAGCTCACGTGGTAGCAACATACCACTTCCCCCTGCACCCTACTCCCCCTGCACACTCCGTGTAAGAATTACCCCATGTACACTGACTTAAAAATATTCAAAAAATTAGTTTATCTCAGAGATGGTGATCAGTGCAGCCCTCCCTCACACCACTTCTACCAGCCATCATCTATCTAGTGGAACTACTAAAGCAATATACCAAGAAACAGTGATGACCCCCCCCCCCATGTTTTATTTTACTTTATTTTTAATTTACAGGTGCTTTGTCCCCTCCTCACCCAGGTAGCCCACACTGGCCAAATGGAATACCAGTACAAGCTGTTATATAGTTGAACATTTGAGCTACAGTTTGTATGCTAGGGCATACTGCTGTTGGTACTGGGTACCCCATGAGCATACTGCTGTCGGTACTGGGGCCTCCACTGCCCCATTTCCAGGTGGGTCCCTTACTACCCAGTCTGACCATGCTTGTGGTTTGTGGCTTACAGTTCCCAGCTCTTGCTCATATTCCAGCACTTAGTATCCCCTATTGCTGTGGGCACTGGTGCTACAATTCTGGGCTGTGCTTCTGAAGGGATTCTGTTAGAGAACACTTTCTGCCCTGCCTGCCACAAGAAGTTAGTATACTGACACTTAAGTGCTTGTCTGCCTACCTGCAACTGGTAAGTCTACTTCTGCTTTATTAGGGGGCAAATATTTGGGAGACAGAATGTAAGGGAAAGGGGCAAAATGAGTGAGGAGAGAGCAAGGAGTGGTGGTAGGAGGGTACAAGCTGGCATAGAGTATTACAAACTCATGCATGTGAGGGCAGAGAGAGGGCAGGATATTGATGTGGGGAAGAAGGAGGGCATAGGTTGGCATGGTGCATTCATAAAATAAAGGTTGGAGAAAGGGAGGGATACAGGACTGTCATGCTGATTAAAAAAACATGTATGCTGGTGAAGGTCAGAGGGAGGGCACAGGATGGCATGGTACTTCAAAACTGTATGTTGGGTGAGGGTCAGAGGGAAGGCACAGGTGGGTATGGTGTTTCAAGAGTATGTTGGATGAGGGTCGGAGCAATATGCCTAGGTCTGTCACTCACTCCTGTGGTTTGTCGTTGATGGAGGGTGGAGGGACGGGTGTAGCAGACTGGCACACATGTTGAAAAAAAACTGTTCTTATGCATATAATGACAAGGCAACTGACAAATGACAAACCGCACTGGGCGGACATTGAACAGGCAGCAATCCCAGACTTGGAGTATTTCTCCATGCTTTACCATGGGGCAGGACGCCAAGCCGAGTCTGTGGTCTTACCCCCAGAGCTGCAACATAGACTGATAATCTGGAATCAGATTAAGTGGCAATTCGCTATCACCGCCTACCTTCCGCTAATCTGCCCAATTGCAGTACTCCCAGACTTTTATCCCGGTAAAATGGACCATGTTTTCCGACTCTGGATAAGATATGGACTGAACTGCCTCCTTCAAATTACAAACTCGGGGATACTCTGGTCCTTTCGGGAAGTCCAAGTAAAATTTAACTTACCGAACACCCACCATTATAGGTACTTACAACTAAGACACTATTATGAATCACTCCCGGCCGAGGTGCATGACCCTGAGCATTGGCCCCCTCTGTTCACTAGGTTATATCACCTACTTGGCTCCCCAGGTTGGGAATACCTGATCTCAGCCCTCTACCATTCCCTGATGGTAACACACCCAGCATCAATAACTGAATTACATCAAAAATGGCAAAAAGAGCTGGACTGCCCTATAGAAATAGAACACTGGGGACAGGCCTGCAGACAGGTGGCCTGCACTTCTGCCTCTCATCAGTGGCGGGAGTTTTCTTGGAAATTTCTAGCTCGCTACTTCAACTCACCGAAGGTTACAAGTCATTACTCCCCCAGACACTCCTCCGCATGCTGGCGTTTGTGTGGAGAGGGAAGGGCCCACCTCACACATGTAGTCTTCTCGTGTCCTAAGTTAATAACATATATCCATTCACTTCAGGCGGAGCTGCAGGGAATATTTGATAGGCCAATTCAACTCACCCCGCAGGTATTTATCCTGTCTATTCTTCCTCCAGCCTTTAAGGACTCAGGAGCCCACTATCTTTTGGCCATACTTTTGGCGGCAGGGAAAAAGGCCATCACAAAAAATTGGTTGACCCCTAGAATCCCAACTATGAAGGACTGGTGGACAATCACTAAACAAATTTATCAGCTGGAAAAAATAACATATAGTCTGAATAACAGACAAGAGAAATTCAGTGGTAGATGGAACAGGTGGCTTATATATTACATGCTCAAGGACCAGACGTTTGTGCCTTAGCTTACCCCCCCAACCCCAAAGTCTACCCCAACAGATTCTGTAGAAATGCCTGCATGGATCCAGTGGGGCTCCCCCACCACCCCCTCTTTCTCCACTCTTTTATACCTGATTATAATGGAGAAACTATAGTGACTGTATAATGTACTGCAGGATATACATTTAATTTCCTACAATTCTCTCTGGATTATAGTATCTGATGCATAAACTACAATGTTCCTGAACCACCACGAACAGGATCGCCTTGGATTCCCTGGCTTACAATGTCTAATGTTATTAATCAGACTGGTATGAACTCTTCATAAGTTCGCTCTGGAATAATTGATGAGTGTGTGCTGTGGGATTCCCAGTGAGTACCTCTTCCTGTTTACTTTATATGTACTGTATGGACGCAATCGATTGTTAAAAATAAGTAAAATGAAATAAAGATTATAATTTCAAAAAAAAAGAAAAAAACTAGTGAAACCCAACACTCCCCGGAATGGCAGGCTTTCCTATCCTAGTGCACCAGCAAAAAAGACTGAGTGTTGGGCATGACAAATGCACTCACCTTAATTGTTGGTGGGGACTTTTTCCACCCCATCCCCCCTATAATTATACCCCTGTGTTGTCCCTCCCAGTGTCCGTGTCCAGAGTCTTACCTCACCACCCCAGGAAACAGCAGGCAGTGGCACTGCAGTGCCATTTAAGTAATAAAAAAAAAATCAAACCCTTTTGCGAACCCTCTGGTGTTCGAGTTCTAAATTAGAACTCGAACACCAGGGTTCGAGGAGGGTTCGAATCAGTGTCGAACAAGTTCTGACAACCTTAGTAGAACAATGTTGCTGTAATTTGATGTAGATAACTGATGCCACATGATTGTTTTTAACTCACAGTCTTTAATTCACACTTTTTACTTTTCTGTACTTTTAATTTGGTTTCCTTTTTTGTGAACACAAACCTTGAATTGTTGGGTCAATAATATTAATCAACTATATATTTTTTAATATAATGACTTAATGTGGACACTGTGCCTTTAACTGTGATGTATATACTGTAACCCTTGCTTTTTCACTCCACTCCCTGCAGAAACCTCATACTGAAGTGAAGCTTGGGGTTGTGTTCTTTCCTTGAGATCACTAGAAACTTTAACTGTGCTTTTCTACTACTATGTACACTAATAAATATTTTGCACCCTTTTCACCATTGCCAGTGTGTGCATCAGCTTTTCTCCTCTTGCTTATTCTTTTAAAGTTCCTCTGCAGTCGACTATACCAACAGACCCTGAGCAGTGTGGTTCTTCTGGTTTGTTTGCCTGAAGCCTTGGAACCTGCAGTGCTGTGTCTGGCCAGACTGTCCATTTTTTCAAAATGCCAACATAGGGCATTATTCTTCCATTACTGAGGATGGCGTGTGGATGGGGTATTCTGTAAAGCTTGTGGAGAGGCCAAGCACAGGGTGCATATTGCCACTGAGGGTAAACTCATGCATTGGGCTTGTGGGCAGCAAGCTCCCCCCAAAAAAAAAATGCACCAGTATCTAACTTGTTACACATTTTTGCTGTGGTATTGGCACTTCAATGCTGTGCCATGTTCTGCAACTCACAAGCAGATTTCTTCCCGGAGGAGCCATAAAAGTCATGATTCTGCCTCCTAGAGTAAAACTTGCCAACAGTCCATCTAATTCTGTCACAATGTTCTGCTACGCACGCATGTGCTTAACAAAGTCTGGTCCATTCTCTGGCTGGTCTGCCCACTAGTGGATCTAACTATGCAGTGAGGTAACAACAGCCACTCCTGCAGGGCAGCAAGTATTAGCTGTTGTAACCTAGTATGAGTTTTAAAAAGGGAACCTTTAATATTTTTGTAGAGCAGGCACTACCTCTTTGACAAAACTGTTACCTTCCTAAAAATAATTTGCCGCACTGTTAAAACAAAATTGTTATCCAGATCTGGATCCACCCCCTGGCCCTTGTTAACCTTATAATATAGTCCCCCCCCCCCATATAGGTTTTTGTCACTTTGAGGCACTGGGCAGGTTCCGCTCAGATCCTCTCGAGAGGGCTTATTCAAACAACATGAAGTCTTGCTGTATTCTGACAAATTGCAGTGAGGTCCAACCTTCGAACTCCCCTGGAGATGAAAGAGTTAACTTTCCATGCCAGGCATGGAACGCTGAGCTCGAGCTCGGTTGAGACTCTGTCTGTTGCTGTTTGAACTCAAACCATCAGATTCTTTACTCCGCCTCACTGAACAGTTGCTCCGGAGAATTCTCCTTTGCTCGGTTCAATTTGTTGGTTAAAGTACTGTTTTTCTCGGTTTTCGACCGGAATTTAAACCGTAACCTATCGGTTCAGTCTCTGTCTGTGGTTTCGTGAGTAGTAGATAGGCTTATTTTTGTTAATTTTCTGTGTGGAACTTGTAAACGTGGGATCGATTCGGTTTGAACCGATCAAGTTGTTTTAAAAATACTTTATTCTGCCTTTAGAGTGTGGTAACCGGTTCTTATCGGTTCTAAAAAACACGGACTTTACTACGGTTTTTTCCACGACCCGTAACACAGTCAGGAACCGATAAGGGTGTCTTGCCTGGCGGATTGCCGAAAAAAGGTTACGTTTTTGGTTAGGACTAGCCATGTCTGAGAAACCCAAAAGAAAAACCGGGCCCACTGGGTTTCAACACTGTAGTGTGTGTGGGGAAGGCTGATCCCCACACCACCTGTGTTTATTGTCTGGGGTTTGACCACCTCGATTCAGACTGCCAGATTTGTAAAAATTTTCCTGCAGCTACCCTGGAAAAAAGAGTTGGTAGGCTCAGGGAAAGGGAGGCCAAGAAGTCCGCTGACCGGATGGCCAGCCGGTTGGTTCAACTAAACCAGAGGGTGCCCTCTGACCAGGAAAACTGCTTAGAACCAAGGAGAACCGATTCGAGGAGGTCGGTTCGATTAAAGAACAAGAAGGATAAATCAGCGGTGCAGATCCAAAGTTCTTTCTCCGACCGCTGATGAAATAGCCAAGCGATAAAAATTGTCCAGTCGCTATCCCTGGTTCCGACGAACCGGCACCATTAGGAAAGGCGCTCAGTTGGGCGGTTCACGGTTCCGGATTATGATTTAGAGGAATTTTATGAACGGAGGAGGAGGAGAGTATGAGGAAAGTGAGTGTGATTATGAAAGTCTGGATGTGCCCATTGACCCGGACATCTCCCCAGACAGACCTTCAGGAGTGTCTCCTCCTAGGCTTTCTGAGTCCCCCTCCCATTTCATGTTTTACAAGAAAGTGGCTGAAACCCTTCAGCTTCCCAAGGAAGAAGCTGTGGATGACCAGGAGGAGCCTGACTATGTTGAAATGATGGATATCCCGGAGTCCAGGAGACTGTCTATTCCCCTTCATAAGTCCTTTGGGAAACAGACAATAAAAATTTTAAAGACTCTAATTCTGTACCTCCTGTGGATAAGAGAATGGACAAGAGGTATACTCTCTCAGGTTCAGATACGGAGTTCCTTACCCAGCAATGCAGCCATGCTGGGGTAGTGCAGGCTGCAGCCTATGATAAGGCAAATATACCCTTGGCTTCACATCCCCCAGATAAGGACTCCAGGAGGATTGATGCCATGGCAAAGAAACAGTACATGGCAGCATCCTTGGGACTCAGGCAGGCTAATTATATGGCCTATACAGCTAGGTATCAGAAATCTAGATGGGACACTGTAATGGCTTTAGCTAAACAGGTCCCTGGACAGCTTGCCAAGGAGCTGGAGCAGGTGGCTGCGAATGGTATTGAGGCATCCAAGGTGCAATTCCATGCTGCAGTGGACTCCAATGATGTTTCATCTAGAGTCATGGCTACATCTGTGGCCCTTCATAGGATGGCTTGGCTCAGATGTACTAGCCTGTCTCAGGATACCCAGACTAAGGCCATCTGATTTTCCTGTTGTGGGTGATTCTCTGTTTGGGGAGCAAACAGAGAACTACATGAAGGAAATGGATGAGTACAGGACCACCTACAGGAGTGCTCAGGCCAAGGAAAAGCAAGCCACTCCTCAGAGGCAGCATCCCAGGGGCAGGGGCAGGCCCTTTCATAGGCCTTTCTACCAAGCCCAGGCCTCCTCTTCTGCTTATGCTCATAGGGGGTTCTTTAGAGGGAGAGGCAGACGGGGTACAAGCAGGCCTGCTTCCACCCCTCAGCCTAAAGCCCCTGCCAAACAGGCACCCTGATGGGTTTGCCAGGGCCAATTCTCCACTACCTGTAGGGGGCAGGCTGGCTTACTTTGTCCAGGACTGGATGTCTTTAACATCAGACAAATGGGTCCTGGAAGTAGTAAGCCAAGGACTGGTTCTCAGCTTCAGAAAATTTCCAAAGATGAGAACCAGATCCTTTCCACCTGCAAATCCTTCAGAGGCACTTGCCCTAGAGGCAGAGGTCTCTTCCTTCTTGACTCTCAGAGCTATAGAAAGGGTTCCACCCCTACACAAACGGAAAGGATTGTACTCCAGGTACTTCCTCACCCCCAAGAAGACAGGAGAATGGCGGCCCATCCTGGATCTCAGATATTTAAACAACCACCTTTTAAAGCCAAAGTTCAAAATGGTGACTCTGGGAGTAATTCTACCCTCTCTAAGGCCAGGGGACTGGCTAGTCTCCCTGGACCTCAAGGATGCCTATTTCCATATTCTCATCAGAAGCTCCCATCAAAAGTACCTCAGGTTCGAGCTGCCCTCAGGTCACTACCAATTCAGAGCAATGCCCTTCGGCCTAACTTCTGCTCCAAGGGTGTTCACAAAATGCATGGCAGTAGTAGTTGCCTTCCTAAGGAGAAAAGGGATCTCCATATTTCCATACCTGGACGACTGGCTCATAGTAGGCCAGTCACCAGACCAAGTCAAGTTATACCTACAGATAACTCAGCAACTGCTCTCTTCTCTAGGTTTCCTGCTGAATCTTTCAAAGTCAGTTCTAGAGCCTGTGCAGCTCCTCACCTTCATAGGGGCAGAGCTGGATACAGTAAAAGCAAGAGCCTTCCTTCCCTTGGACAGGGCAAGGACACTCATTTCTCTGGCCTCTTCATTCACCCCTCAGGTGTCTTGGCCAGCAAGGCATTTTCTGCAACTCCTAGGACACATGGCTGCCTCTACAGCAGTGGTGCAGGAAGCAAGATTTCAAATGAGGGACATTCAGTTCCACTTGAGAGCCTTCTGGTCTCAAAAGAGGGACCCCCTGACCAAACTAATTCCAGTGACTCGAACCCTGATCCAGGCATTACAGTGGTGGCTGGATCAGGACAATCTAAGACAGGGAGTTCGTTTTGTCACTCAGTCTCATTCTCTAATCCTTACTACAGATGCCTCCCTCTTGGGGTGGGGAGCACACTTGGGACCCCTAACCACCCAAGGGCAATGGTCTTCTCAGGAATCTCTGCTTCACATCAGTCTATTAGAACTCAGAGCAGTGTTTCTAGCACTTCAAGCTTTTTCCAAGTCTGTTCAGAACAAAGTTGTTCAGATCAGGACAGACAATACCACCACAATGTGGTATATCAACAAGCAAGGGGGCACTCGGTCTACGGCCTTGTGCACAGAGGCAATGAAGTTATGGTCTCTGGCCTATTCCCTGAACACCTCTCTTACAGCAATACACCTCCCAGGCAAGGACAATGCCTTGGCAGATGCTCTCAGCAGGATATCTCAGGGCCATCACGAATGGTCCTTGGATCCCCTGGTTTTGAAGGTGACCTTCTCCAGATGGGGCACCTCACAGATAGATCTTTTTGCAGCCCCAGACAATCACCAACTTCCTCTCTTCTGCTGCAGGCCCCCAGTGTTGGGCTCAGTCCCCCTGGATGCCCTAGTTCTCAATTGGGAAGGAAAGTTCCTGTATGCTTTTCCCCACTTCCCTCTCTTGTTCAAGGTGTTAGTCAAAATCAGGTCTCAACCCTGCAGGGTGATTCTGATTGCTCCAGACTGGGCCAGGCAGCCCTGGTACCCTCTCTTGTTGTCCTTAGCAGTCCACCTTCCCCTGTCTCTTCCCAGGAATTACAACCTGTTAACATGTGCTCAGGGGAGGGTTTGGTATCCGAATCTCAAATCTCTCAATCTCAAGGCCTGGTTCTTGAAGAGTTAGAGTTTGCTAATTTGCACCTCTCTCAAGGTGTTATGGATATTCTAAAGGCTTCTTGGAAGCCTTCCACCAGAAACACTTACAACTCCAAGTGGAAAAAATTTTCTATATGGTGCTCGGGGAAACATATTTCCCCAGAGTCTGCTAGCATGTTCACGCTCCTGGACTATATGGTTCATCTTAATACCTTGGGGCTCAGACCAGCTACACTAAGAGTGCATCTGGCAGCAGTCTCTGCTTTTCTCTCAGCAGGTAAGCCTTCTTCCCTTTCAGCCCATCCTGTTTTTTCTAAAATTTTCAAGGGATTGCTTCATACCAATCCTCTATTCAGGGACCCTGCCCCTGTTTGGGACCTTAATGTTTGCATTGCCCAGCTTATGCAACCCCCTTTTGAGCCTTTGTCCTCAGCAGAGCTTAAGTACTTGACTTGGAAAACTGTTTTCTTGGTGGCCATCACTTCTGCCAGGTGCATAAGCGAGTTACAAGCCCTGTCAGTGGAGCCTGATTTTATCTCTTTCCATAGAGATAAGGTGGTCCTCAGGACTAATAGAAAGTTTTGCCTAAGGTGGTTTCAGACTTCCACCTTAACCAGTCTATGTCTCTTCCTGTTTTCTTCACTGACCATTCCTCCTCTGGGGAGAGGATGTGAAAAGGGCCCTTAGCTACTACATAGAGCGTACCAAGGGTCACAAGTTTGACTCCCTCCAACTGTTCCTCACTTATGGTGAGGTTGGTAAGGGAAAACCTGCCACTAAGAGATCTACTGCCAGGTGGACTGTCTCTTGCATTCAATTTTGCTATGAAAAACTAGGTAGGACTCCACCCTCAGGCCTGAGGGCTCACTTTACCAGAGGTACAGCTGCTTCCCTGGCTGCTGCCAGGGATATTCCTATCTTAGAGATTTGTCAAGCAGCTACCTGGAAAACAGTACACACTTTTACCAAGCATTACTCTCTGGATATCCAGGCTAGGAGTGATGCTCGGTTTGGCACAGCAGTGCTTCAGAGCCTATTCCTAAGTAGGTTCTGTCCCTCCTCCATGGAGGTACTGCTTGGTAGTCTGCAATTTATCAGAATACAGCAAGACTTCATGTTGTTTGAAGAAAAAATTACTCACCTTAGTAATGTTGTTTCTTCTAATGGAGTCTTGCTGTATTCTGTTCCCGCCTCCCCTCTCAGAGCCTTTGTTTTGGGATGTGGGTGGGCAGTAGCAGTGTTGGCACTCAAGAGGTGCCCCACCCCTAACTTATCACCCCTTTAGTTGGGTGGGTGGGTGTTGTGTTTGTTTCATTTTTTGGGTTTCCTGACTTGAGTCTTTGTTTTGGGACCAAAATATCTGTTTATTATATTTAGTAGCCAGTTGGCTAGTATAGGTTTACAGCTTCCACACAGGACTCTCAATGAGTATAGCTCATAAAGAGCTGACGGTTTGAGTTCAAACAGCAACAGACAGAGTCTCAACCGAGCTTGAGCTCAGCGTTCCATGCCTGGCATGGAAAGTTAACTCTTTCATCTGCGGGGCAGTTCGAAGGTTGGACCTCACTGCAATTTGTCAGAATACAGCAAGACTCCATTAGAAGAAACAACATTACTAAGGTGAGTAATTTTTTCTTCGCCCCAGCTCTGAGGCATCATCCTACCCGGTGCTCCATTTTTCTGATTATTCTCCGTTATCCAGAGATCCCGGTATATGGGTGTGCATGCGCATGGAGGCGCACGTGTGCTCTGAGGCTCAGTGATGGCCTCTTCCTCCCACCGGGCCTAGCACCAGGTCCCTCCCAGGCTTGGCGCTGCCACTGAGCCTCCACCTGGTGGCAGCCAAGAGCCTGGGAAACCCCATGTCCTTCATTGAGAGAGGAGAGCTGCCTGGCAGTAGCTCAATCCAACTCCTCCCCCCCCCAGTTGACCCCCGGCGACCCATGCTCGTTCCCAAACAGGGGTCGCCAGTGTGGGAAGTGGTAAGGTGCCAGCACCTCAGCCCTTTTCACCACTGGGCTGGCTGACTAATATATTTCTTTAATTAAGTTTTTGATTGCTCCGAAACTGAATTCGGATTGCACAGCTGACTCCTGCTGAGTCTTATTATCTGACCTGATGCTCAGACTTCGTCTTGTCTTGTCTGTCTCTGCCTAGTCACTGCACACTCTGCCAAACCAGGAAAACACCAGAGGTTTTCACATGATCAGTTGCCAGCAGCGTCACCCATTTATTTTTGCCATGGGGGGGCAACTTAGTATGTTGTCCATCTGTCTTTAACTCACAACTCTCAAGTTTCAACTTTTGCAACCCTTCTTTAAATACAGATAGACCAACAGTCATGCCTTTTTTTAGTACAGATTACAAAACACTTTTCTAAGTGTAGAAAAATGCCCTGGAAGTCCCCATAATTTACCATAGCTGCAAATTCTGGTGATGTTCCTACAAAAGTAGGGCAGTCATTTTTCTGCACCCCTCCTCCGCAAAAAAAAGAAAAAAAAAGTGGCATAAAAATTCCATGTTAAATGCTTTGAACATTGGTGATTTTAATTAATGGTACATGGCTGAAGTTTTTTATTCACATTGTTTCTCTCTGGCCACTTTCGAAATCTGGCACCAGTTTGGTGTTGGGGGGAAAAGAGGGATAGGCTTTAGCTAGTCTCTTCATCGATGATGTAGTTTTCACCATCCCAGTGCGCTCTCTCCAGAAGATGTGAGAGAAGCTGCTTGAGACATCAGTTCTATGCAACTCTTGCTTGGGCCCAAGTAGGGGATAGATCAACCCTATTGGGTCAGTGGAAAAGGTCCTGCCACCTCCTGCAATGTCCTTCGCTCCTCCGCTGATGCCAGCGTTCCCAGTGGCAGGTGCGTTGTCCTTCAGCCCCTGAGCCACCAGGGGGCACTAATACTTCAGCTGACACCTCTCTCTGAGGCGGACTGTGCTATCTGAGTGCTAGCTTAGCCTCTGCTGACTTATAGTGAAGGCCTAAGTGCAGAAAGCAAATCCAATTTTCCAAGATGGTCTCCAGCTCTCAATTTTGTGCCAGCAGTTTTTTCTCTCACTGGGACAGATGTATATCTGCCTGGGTTTATTAATACAGAAGTTGGACACGTATTTTGACTCGGCTCAGGTAAGCAGGTTTAAAAACATGGTGGTACCTATTAAGATGGAAGCAAAGTGAGAGAGGCAGACAGACGGACAAGCAGACTTTTATTTTTCTTCAGGAGTAAAACTAGTAGGAATAGTAGGAGGAGGACTGGGCATGGATTCTAGGTCAGAGAGCTGGTAACTTTATAGGTGCCTGTCTATGAGAATTTGCTAACTGACTATGGAAACAGATAGATCAGTAGTAATTCTACACCCCAGAGGTGGGAACAAACATATACTAGAATTCTGTGCTCTGTGAGGAGGCGGTGTGGTCTAATGGTCAGGGCACTGACTTAATCAGAAGGTCATAGGTTCACACCCCACTAGAGCCGTCTGAGTGATCCTGAGCAAGTCAGTTTTTTGGTTTTAGAATTTTTGTCTGGTAAAGGCACACTGAAATGAAGCTCATTTCTAGGTGAATCCCAGGAGCACGGGAAGTTATATGACTTGCTCAGGGTCGCATAGTGGCGGTTATGGGTCTCAAACCCAGGTCTCCTGGGTCTCCAAGTTCACAGTTTGGTGCTTTAACCATCTAGGCTATAGTGCCTATACTACAGAAAACCTCCCAAGTGCTCTTGTCTGATCAGCTGTGGAAATAGGTAGAAGCAAAACCCCTCATGAAAACAAGATACTGCATCTCCACTGGGTTGTCAACTGTAAAATAAAATTTTCAAACTCAAGTGGACAATCTCATAAGGATTCTGGCCACATAATAAAAACCAGGACTGTACCACCCAAAATAAGATGGGTCCCAGTCTGACATACAGAGAATACTGGTGTGGCAACACCATGACCAACCAGCCTGTGCTACCACCTCGCGGTTCAGATTCCAACTCTCGAGAGGTCAATAGGAATCTGGACCTCAAGGTGGCAGCACAGGCTGGTTGGACCTGGTGTTGCCCAACCAGTATTTTTTGTAGTGTATAGGGCCAGAAATTTTAACACCCCCACTAAAAGAAAGATGATGACATAAAAAAAGTGTTTTCTTTTGGTGAAGTTTACTGTGAAGACACTTTAAAACACGTCGTCCCGGTGTAACATTCGCATAAGCACTGAACTCAAGAGATTAACATTTTTATTTAAATCGCTGTTTTTGGTTGAAAATCAGCTAAATAAGTTATTTATAGTTGAGTCCTCGATATTCTGTCATGTGCTTGTTTTCGTGTTCTTCTATGAACTTTTGACATTCACTGCACTCTTTTGAAAAGACCGTAGCCGCCATCTTGTCAATTTCATTGCAGTTTGAGCGAGATGACTGCGTAGCTCTTTACAGCTGCAGTAAATTGCTAGGTGGGCTCGTGGTCAATTTTATTTTCATGGAACGCGACTGTACCCCAGAAGGGTACAATCAAGTTCCATGACTTTTGCACTGCGGTACAACAAGGTTTTGCATCGGATAGAAATCAGTGCAGAACAACCTTCCTCTATACACTATGAAACTACCTTGTCTGTGTTATGTTAGAAACTAGCGTCCACCAAACTACAGGGATGTGCCTGAGACACAGCTGCAGCTGCCCTTCTGAATTACAGTATACTGTTCGGTAAACTACAGTGCTGTGCCTTAGGCATAACTGCAGCTGCCCTGTTGTGTAATGTATACAGACTAATGCCTGTGCAGGTGTATGTTATGAAGATTTTTCACACAGCCGAGGTGTGTGATAATCCCTTCTGTCTTAGGGGTGTATGAGATTATCACACATCAAGGCTGTGTGAAAAATTCTGATAACACAAACCTGGCACAGGCATCATTTTTTATAATAATCGGTGCAAGGTTTCCATAGAGATGAAACCTATAAGCTGTATTTGTGTTGGGTACAAGCATGTCCCTGAGTAGTCACCATAGCAAGCTGCTTTTTTCTTCAGGTTTTTGTTTTGATTAAAAAATGTGCTTTTACACCGGCCCGGTGGCACTGAGGGTAGAGGCACTGGATGCCAGACCTCACGCTATGCTGGCGACCCGGGCTCGGCAGTGAGCTCGGGTTGCCGGGTTTCAGCAGGGGAGGGAGCAGATTGAGTGTCCGATGGATTGCTCTCCTCTCCAGGGGTGGGATCGAATGGTGTCCTGCTGCTTGGCTGCCTCCTGGTGGAGGCTGGGTGGCAACACCGGAGTTAGGGAGGCAAGAATATGGTGATGTGGCATGTGCACTCACGGACACAGAAGGGGGAAGGGAAAAAATGGAAAATGGAGGGGCACTGGTAAGCTGCATGATGCCCAGCCGCGCTCCTGACCCATGGCTCAAAACTCCTGGCAAGCTGGATTGTGTACTGGGGAAGGGAACGGCACTCCCCTCCATAGCCCCCATGTGGGGGATTCACCGGGATCTGGGCTGGGGGGTTGGGAGGTACATGCAGTGTTGGGGCGGATGTGAGGTCTCTCATGAGAGAGGCGGGGCCTGTCTGCCAGCAGCCTGGGGGAAGAAAACAGAAGATGAATTAAAAAATGTGTTTTAGGTGGCTGCTGCGACTGAGATGGTTTGCCTAGGGATGGAAGGCAGAAATGTAAATGTGGTAGAGCACTTTGTTGTGGGGACAGAGAGTGAAAAACTGGTCTCCAGCTGCTGTGCTTTCTTTCACACTTCAGTGAAATGAGAGTGCAAGGAAGAAAATGACGTAATAACCCGCTGTCGAGTTATTATTAAATTCAGTGGGTTATTACAGTGTTTTATCAGGTGTGCATATCCATTCATTATAGGGGGTCACCAGTTATTATAGCAGTATGTCGGGTAACCTAGAGTGCTATCCTGAGAAAGTACTACATTTATGCTGCTGTATTACAAAACATCATCTGATTCCTGGAACCTACAGGGCCAGTCACAAGACACAGGTGTATCTGTCTTGCTTTAAAGCACTCAGTGCAAGGACCTACAACATTGTGCTTTGAGGCACAACTATCCCTGTTCTGCTGTATAGTTCCAGAGACTGTTCTGATCCGAAGTACCAGTGGAGACCTTGTTAGTAAAAAAAAATATAAAATGAAAACAAATGACCATACATATGGAGGTCTTCTGCTTGACTCTTACCAACGCACTCAGTTCCAATTTTGCGGTATCCATCTGGGCATTCGCAGAGGAAACTTCCTGGGCTGTTGATACATTGCTGGCTGGGCTGACAATCATGGAGACCATACAAACACTCATCAATATCTATGAGAGGAAATGGAACAGGGAGCTTGTTAAAACATGATCCATCTTACCGCTGCTTAATGTTTCTTGTGCAAGAAGAGCATGTTTAACTAAAACGGATCTGTCTGAACTTACCATGCACTTCTAACATCCATCTCTCACTCTGAGGCTATCAGCTGATTTGCATAGCCTTCTACAAATGACAAAACATCCCAGCAAGTATTTATCCTTAGTGGGCCTTTCTCTGGAGGATCCACTGTGTGTGTGTGTTTTTTGGGGGAGAGACTGCCGACCAATTTTTTCCCCTTTCCCTTTTCCCTTGTAGGGCTGCTGCTGCACTGGGCCTTCACAGAGGAGAGGCCATGCTGCATAGTTACCCATCATATCAAGGTCACTCTTTCTGTCCCTCTGATAAAGGCTATCTAACAGCTGGCACCCACCACACAGTCTGAGTTTTCTATTTCTGCAGCATGCTCTACATTCCAACCCAGAGCTGAGAGTCAGGTTTGAGATACAAACCCTGCTTTTCAGCATGAAAGCACAACACACTTCCACCAGCACCACCAGGCCAGTACTGTCCATGATCTTGCTGTCATCCTAGACCCTGAACTGCCTGCCCTTCTCCCACATCACTAATGTCTGCTGATCTGCTTTTCAGAACCTTCATAAAATCACCAGTGTGTTTCCCCTACTCGATCTCTCCTTGGCTGAAATCCTCTGTTGTGGTTTTATTTTTATCGCTCCTTGATTACTGGAATCTGGCAATAGTCAAAGAGTGATAAAAGCATGAAAGAGGATTTCAATCTGATGTGTGTGGTAAGCTGTCATACTGCACACCCTATTGTGAATTATTGCTTACTTATTGAACTAAACTGAATTGTGTGCTTGCATCTTCTGTAATTTCGAGACATTCTGTACAGTGTTTTGGGATACAGCCCGTATGATAAACCTTGCAAAATAAAGTTGTGATGTGTTGTGTTGCACTGTATTACAGTCTTATTTTTCTTTTACAAATGCCATTGGCCAAGGCAACAATCTGAGGATAAAATATTGTTTCATTTACACCGCTAATGACGTACAGTGATAAAAATCAGAGTGGTTGCAATATTGTTGACAACATTCCCACAGGTCTCTGTATCTCTCTGGTGTGCAGTTCTGTTACTCAGCTATCATTAGTGGGCTCATCATGAATAATCTGAGGCAAAATCACCTCCTGATTGGTTATTGTACCGATCATTAATCTCTAGAAAATACTCAGTAAAACTAACAAAAACTGCAGTGCACATAAGTAAACATCCAGCCGCATCTCTCTCAAATAAAGACAATTTTCTGTCAAAGCACCAAGTCCAACTGTTGCTGTGATTTTCCTTGGCATGCAAATTAAAGAATTATTAAAAAAAAAGAAAGGAAAAGAAAACTAGCTTTTTGGCTGAAGAACTTTCACATTGAAATTAAAACCAGCGTTGACATTATTGTTCACTTGATCTCTAACCCTTCCAGCTCTGAGTATGAACAGCTGACTGTTAGTTTAAAACTTTTCACCTTATAGTATAACGGTAATAACACCCTTACACATAAGGATTTCCTGTGGCTTTAACAAATGGACTGGGGTTAATTGCCCTCGGCCCATCAATGCCACCAGCTGGTCCTCAATCCCCTGGAACTGCCCAGTGGATAAAGTGTTATTGTTTAAATCTAGTCACACATTCTATAGTTATTAGGGACGACAAGGTGCTGAGATTATTTATTTATTTATTTGAAGTCTCGTATTACAAGTACCTATGAGTCTAAAGACTCTTTTATGTAGGTTCCACGCCATACACCAAAAAATCACAATACAGACAACTAAGTATACTAAAACCAAAAAAATGCAAACACTTGGGTACATAAAATTTCAGGAGGTTGTTGGAAGGAAATATAAACATACAGGGAAGGGCTACTGAGTAAAACAGAAACATACATTGAAGAGACTAAATGATTAGTGCCAACAAGGACTGAGGCAGGAGGAGGCAGCCAGAAATGACTTTGTTGATAAGGAGATAGTCAGCCTAATGAAGGCTTCGTCCACGAGGTGGCAAGGGGGTAAGAGTTAACACAGGTGGGGCAGGTAGGAGAGTGGGAGGATATATAGGGGCTAGGGAGGGCAGTCACAGAGGCTGTTTGCAACAAGGTGCAATTGTGGCTGCTTAGTCTCCTCTTGCTCTGGCACCAAGGATTTTTCTCTATTCCACTGCAGTCATGTTCCCATCTAGCATGGGCATAAGCACCGCAGGACACTTTTGGCCTTAGATAACTGTCTACTGTGAAAATGTCTGATAACTCTGTGCCCTATACCATTACATATGGATGAAGCTCACTGTGTCACAAGACCACTAGTATAAAGTAATTTCTTTAATTGTACTCTTGTGTTAATTATCATTCTATGTTTATATGTTATAATCGGGTGATTTTATCCATTTTTCAAAGAAATATGAGCCTTGAACCATTGGTGTAGAGTCTCATCCCCCAATTATGTTCTTTATTCTGTGTGCAGCCCTTACCCCAGTCAAGAGTGGCATCTTGCAACCAGAACCCCCCTAAACTTGTACACAGACAAGGCAAAAAACCACAAGTTGGCATCAAATAAGTATCACCCCTGGCTTTAGAGCAAATACCTGGCTCGAGCATCTAAGAGATCGGGGGATTAGAGCGCAAAATAACATTTATATTTACTCCAAGTTCTGGGAGAGAGGTGCCAGGGCTATGCTATGTCTCCTGTCTGAGGGGGCCCATAAACATTTTACTTGGACTCACGGATGGATTGTCCATGACCAGAAAATTGGGATTGTATTGTATGGCTTTATTTCTGACAGACGTTAGCAGAAAATTGGGTGGTCCCCCAAGTTTGAAACTGTCACCACAGACAACAATACTTGCAGTCAAAAACTTTGCTTTCTCACAGAACAGGCAGTATTTGCATCTCACACATCTACTTTTCCACAGAACGAATCGTCCACCCCTCTTGCTAGGTATCCCTGGACTTCTTTACACAGTGTCTGTTACATTGGGGTTGCCACACACTTTAATTTAACACAAAACATCCTCCTGATGAGATGGGCTAAGTTAACACCTGCAGGGTAACCTGCGCCTATCAGGTAACCAGTTAGCTCTGGCTGAGACTCCAAGTGACGTTCTGCCCACCCTAGCCCCAACCAGCATTTGCCATTCCAGCACACACGCACACTGGATCCTTCAACCCCTTCTGGATTGCTAAAGACCTCGACAAACATTAACACATTTAAAATCAGCACATATCTGTGGTGAATGGGGTCCTGAGTGAATGTAATCTAAACTTAGCAAGGGCACATACATCACCAGACGACTCCCCAAAATCTGCCAATGCTACTGTACTCACAGTTTGTTTGTCCCTTTGTTACTGAAGAAACCCTTTCTTCCATTGAATCCATAGCTTTACACCGAAACTATTTCAGTCTCTCACTCTGGGCAGCTGTGACAATCTTCAGTCCATCAGGGGTTGCCCCTTGGGACCACTGATTTCTCAGTCCCTTTTACCATTTCCACAGAAATGAACCCAGTGGGGTCCCACAGACACAGGTCTCCGCCACTTCTTGTAGGCACACTGTTGTTCCACTCACTAGGGTGAGAAAAATGATGACCAAAGGTCCTTCACCCAGCCCAGGGAGTCTGGCAGGCACCTCTCCAACTCAGAGCTCCACTCTCCATGGCTCCAACTCACAACTAAACTCAAGATTCTAAACTGCCCCCTTGCAGCTGAGCTAAAAGGCTTATGCTGCCTCCCTGAACAGATCTAGCCCAGAAAGGGCACCACAGCCAAAAGCAGATGTGCCCTGTGCCTTGGGATGCGGCGATTTCTGCTGCCGTCATCCCCTCTGCATCTGACTGCTGCCTGCCTAGCCCAGAATGGGTGCCGCAGCCAGAAGCGGCTGTGCCCTGCACCTCAGGATGCAGTGATTTCTGCTGCCACCGTCCCCTCTGCATCCGACTGCTGCCTCCCTGAACAGATCTAGCCCAGAACAGGTGCCGCAGCCAGAAGCGACTATGCCCTGCACCTCCGGATGTGATAATTTCTGCTGCCACCATCCCCTCTGCATCTGACTGCTGCCTCCCTGAACAGATCTAGCCCAAAATGGGCACCACAGCCAGAAGTGGCTGTGCCCTGCACCTTATGACGCGGCAGTTTCTGCTGTCACCATCCCCTCTGCATCCACTGTTTGTCTATGATATGCCTCATCCATTAATTCATGCCTGTAACACCTTACTCTGTATTTCCAGTGTATTTTTGTACAACTGTATTGTTATCTGATGTGGAGCCTTTGTAAAGGAGTCTCTGACTCAAAGATTTGCAATTCCGATGTGTTCAAATAAATAAATAAAATAAATAAACAAATCTGACCGTTGCCTCCCTGAACAGGTGCGCCTCTCAATCTCCTGCCGGCCGGCCTGAACTCCAGAGCTGGCTTCCTCCACGGTTGGCCATCGGAGTGGAATCTAAGTTTTCTGACTGGCCCACTCACGGCACTCTGCGCTGTGATTGGCCAAGTTCCTCAGGCCTAACCTGGAACTGTTGGTCCCTGCTTACTCTCCAAAGCGTGGGTCCTGGTTTTGATTTCTGTACTAGTATTTTTTAACTAGCTAGATTTCTGTTTTTTGCTCTAACTGTAATGCGACTGTTTTGTTACAGTAGTTGAAACATGTTTGAATTGTTAAATAATGTTAACTGCTTCAAAGCATCTACCAAGTGAATTACAGCGCTTTTTGGCTGGCTTAATTTTTAGGAAATTGCACTGTATAAAGCAGGTTTCTGTATACTTTTGTTTGTAAACCCTTGCTTTCTCTGCCTCTTGCCCCCCTGCCCAAAGCTGACTGTTTCAATCTCTCTCTCTCTCTTTACCTCTCCCTCTGCCTCTCACCCCCCCCGATTTCCGTCTGTCTCTACCTTGCTCTCTCTCAGTCTGCCTCTTGCTCCCCACCTCGCTACCTGCGACCCTCCCTCTGATTAACTTAATTCTTCGTTCATCTGGACCCCTGTTGCTAGCCTGTCTTCACACCCCATCTGACCCCCGCCCACCGATTTCAGCCCTCTACTAAAGACCTCTCTTTCTTCCTTGTGCTCTCTTTCCAGATCTAGCCCAGAATGGGTGCCACAGCCAGAAGCGGCTGTGCTCTGCACCTCAGGCCGTGGCAATTTCTGCTGCCACCATCCCCTCTGCATCTGACCACTGTCTCCCTAAACAGGAACACCTTTCTGTCTCCTGCCGGACGGCTTGAACTCCAGCACCGGCTTCCTCCATGGTTGGCCAACTGAGTGGAATCAGAGCATTCCAGTTGGCTCGCTCGTGGCACTCTGCGCCGTGATTGGCCAAGTTTCCCAAGCCTAACCTGGAACTGTAGCTTGGTCCCTGCTTGTTCTCCTAAGCGCGGGTCCTGGTTTTGATTTCTGTACTAGTATTTTGTCCTGCCCGCCCACCCCACCCCAGCCCTGACCACCCACCCGGCCCCAACCTCTATTAAATACACCAAAACTTCTCCCTTACCCTCCTCTCCCCTCTCCCATTGGCCACTAGACAAGGTACTGACACAATCCTTTTGCCAGGACACTTCTCTCTTCTCATTAAGGTCCCTAACTCAGGGACTGCAAGCATCATTGGTATTACTGCCTGCTCCACTGGGACCGACCGCCCCACCATGCTTAAAGCATCCCCTTTTAAAACCACCTAGTCTGGCTTAAACCAGCCCTCCTTTAAACCACCCTACCCCAGCCTACTTGCTCCTATTTTCTCTGCCACATCTCTTTTCCTTTCTGGCACAGGGTTTTTCACCTGTGGCCACTATATTTACTAAATTGACCACATATCTGACTCTCCTTATGCTGGCCTCCATGACCACCTTGCTATTGGCAACTAATGCCTGTGCATCAATACTTGCTATTGACCAGCAAAATCTGAGCTCCTCCCAAACCCCACCTAATAACTCAGACACCCCGATCATTGTGGACAGGCACAAACTCACTCTCATGAGTGAAATCCTTCTTGCACTACTGTCAAATTATGAACGATGATTACTCGGCCTATTTGTGCACTCCCTCACCCTCCAGTCTCCCCACTGGCCCCCCCTCCAATCTGCCCTCTACTCTCACTTATTCTCCTCTCGGGAGATGTAGAAAATAATCCTGGACTCATAAACATACACATTGACCATACAGACACCACCTGGGCGAAACACCTTGGACTAAAATTTGCCCACATGAATAACTGCAGCCTCCCATCAAAGTTCCCTGAACTTGAGGTGTGGGTATCCCTATACAAGCCACAGGTGTTGGGTCTCTCTGAGACCTGGCTAAAACCCTACCACCCTGACCTCTCTTTTTCAATTAGATGGCTACTCACTCCTATGCCTGGACAGACCAGGAAGAAAATGGGGCAGGGGCATAGCACTGTATGTGTGAGAGCATATCATGGCCACCACCATCAGCTGCTCAACTCCCACCGCCCTGAGTGAGTGACTCCTCGCTGAGATAACCCTAGGTGCATCTGAGAAACTATACATAGGCTGCTGCTATAACCACGCCCCCCCCCAATGGGAGGCATCCCAGGCCTGTCGAACTTCTTAGATGGCATCGGGAGCATAACACCCACAAGAGATACAGCAGTGCTTGGATGTTTTCAGTCTCTTTTTTTTTAAATATTATTTTTATTAGGTTTTCAACATATATACATACTTGTCATCAGGTCTCACATAACTTAATTCATTTATACAGTTCTTTAGCTTACAAGAAGAGTATATAAAATTATATAACTTACATATATGGATTTGTGTATTTCTTATTTTACTTATGGGGGTTGGGTTATCAAAGATTTAATCTCAGTTCAGTAATGAAGGAAAGTTCTCTTCTGGATCTTGAGTGCCTGTTAGTTAGTCTCCAAGGCTAAAGTCCATTCCAAAGTTTGTATTAACAAGTAGTTTGATCTTAATTACTCACCATTTAGGTCTTCATAGTTTAATTAATTAATTAATATCCATTGACACCTTGGTTTGTTCTCCTCGGGTAAATCTGCAGAAATTATATCTGTTAGAGATAACTTGAGTTCTCCTATAGCAGCTCCCATTTCGGGTTACAATCTTTAGGTGGTGAGTCCAAGTGGTTTTATGCATACTTGTAGCCTGAGATCTCTCATCCCCCGCATACTTCCCCCTTTTCCACCGAGAGAATGTTATACTGGTTTCTCATCGTCTAGAGGGAAAAAGAGGCTTGGTGGGGTGCCTCTAAAGCAAGTATTTCGGTTGTTTCAGTCTAGGGGCGACTTAGTCAGAAACATAGACTTTGAAACATAGAAACATAGACTTTGACGGCAGATAAGGACCGCTAGGCCCATCTAGTCTGCCCATTTCCCTACCTACAGGATAGGCCGCAGATCAAGGTCAGTTAGATTTATGTTCCCTAGGGGGTGAAAGTGGGATTCTTTAACATATAATATATCTGCCATCTAATCCATCTGGTGGTAAACTTCTCTTCTAGCTCGTCTAAATTGTGTGTTATCTTTTCCATGTTATAGATCTGTCTTGTGATGTCCCACCAGCCTTGTATCGTGGGAGTTTTGCTGGTCAGCCATAGTTTCTTAATTGCTTTGGATGTCTTCAGTCTCAACTGGCTGGATGCCCTTGCACCAGACTATGCAAACCTGATGAAAGAGTTTAACCTGGAGCAAGTTATCTCCTCCCCTACCAGACACAATGCCCGCTCATTAAACCACTCCCTTAATGACTGGGTTGCCACAAACTGGGCAGACTTGATCCTCCAGGCAGGCACAATGTCTGACTCTATCAGCAACCACACCCCAACCTACGTTATACTGTCCACCAAATCAAGCAATTCCCCCTCCAACAAACTCCTGCCTTTCAGAAACTTTGACTGCAAAGATCCCACACCTGTCCTTAGTGACGCTAGGGCAATAAATTGGTCTGCCCTCTACCATCTCAGCAATATCTCTGATACGGTCACCTTCTTTACCTCCACCCTCTCTCGCTTACAAGACATTCATTTCCCCCTTATAACCAGAAGGGTAAGAGGGGGCTGCACACACTGGCTATCCAGAAAACTACTGGCATTAATGAAAGACAGGGATAGCAAATGGAAGGCATACAAGGTGCCACCCTCCCCCCAGCTCTGGAATGCCTACAGACAATTGCGCAACACCTGCAAACAGACTGCAAAATTGCTCAAGTGCAAATATTACCTTGACTGACAAAGAAACAGCCTTGGCAATCCATACAATTTCTGGGCCACCATTGGTTCACTCCTAAACCCAAAGACAAACAGGCAGATAACTCAACTTGCATACTACTCTGGTCCCATTTCTGACCCTACTGAGATTACCAATGCTTTCAATACAAAATTCACAGACTTATCCCCCATCTGAACAAATGTAACCCCAGAGTTCTCAAACCCAGAAGTTTCAGCCAAACAGCCCCCACCCCCCGCAACCACCACCCTGCCTCCGCATTTCCATTTCAGAGCTACTGGGAAAAATGTCACTGTCAAACTCCTGAAGTCTCTCCAAGCCAAAGGAAGCTCTGGCAGTGATGGACTATACCCCACATTCCTAAAACGTATCTCCCCTGCAATTGTTAAACCCTTCACCTTCATTTTCAACCTCGCGCTTACTACATCTACTGTTCCCGACTTCTGGAAACACGCAAATGTGGTACCAATTTTCAAGGCTGCTGATCCCCTCTCCCCTGACAATTATAGGCCCATCTCCCTCCTCCCACACCTAACTAAACTACTTGAAAAAATTGTACATTTCCAGCTTTCAGAGCATCTAGAAAAATATAACCTCCTATGTCCCCTCCAGCATGGCTTCCTCACAGCACCTCCTCTACTCTGGCCCTTTTCTCTGATCATATCCTACGTAACATGGATCAGGGCAAAACCGCAGGTGCTGTCTTCGTAGATCTGTCAAAGGCGTTTGACCTTGTTGACCACCACCTCCTCCACTCCATCCTGCTTCTCTTTGGCTGCTCTGCTGAAACTGCTGCATGGTTCCACAGCTATCTAATAGGTCTCAGTCTGTCATCATTGGTAAAGCATCCTCTGCTCCTCTTCCTGTACTCACTGGAGTCCCTCAGGGGTCCATACTCAGACCACTGCTCTTCTCCAAGTTCGTTAATGCACTCCCCAGGGACAGCCTCAACTGCAAAGCACTTCTCTATGCAGACAATCTGGTCCTCTACCATAGCGACAAATCAATTGAATTCATCTCCTCTACCCTCTCACGAAACTATGGCTCTGCTCATAAATGGTTCCTCTCCAACAAGCTTCTAGTCAATGAAAAAAAAGACTAAATCTATGCTCTTTGGCTCTAAACCTTTCCTCACCAAAGCTGCTCAAACCAACTCATCCCTTCTTGTACTCACCCCAACAGACCCTCCCCTTGAAAATGTCCTATCCTTCAAATACCTAGGTGTTACTCTTGACCCCTATCTTTCTTTCTCTGAACACAGCAACAACACTGTACGAAGAATCCACCAGAAGTTAGGTGCTGCAAACAGACTAAAAACACTTACCGTCTGACGAAGCATGCCTAGCCATCGCACATGGTAACCTACTGCCTCATTGCATTGCCCCCCCCGACTACTCCCTCATATCCACTACCTTGCACTCACGGCTAAACACAACATATAACCCTATATATCGTTTCATCCATCAAGCCCCCCACCGTACCCATCACTGCACACTCTATCAGTCCCTAGGTTGGCTTCCGCTACAAGGCTGCTTCAATTATGCCGTGGGTTGCCTGGTGGACAACTCGCTCAGAAATCAACACCTTTACCCCTACTCATCCCTCCTGACAGACAGAGTGGCTTCAAGGACTCTTAGGGCATCCTCAGTCTTCCCGCTAAAAGTACCCTGCATCTCCACTGCCATGGGAACTCAAGCTTTCTCCATCTCGGTACCCTCTCTATGGAACAAGCTCCCACTGTCTGTCCGCTCGTCCCCCACCCACCTGGCTTTTAAACAGAATCTGAAAGCCTGGCTCCTGACCACTGCAAACTGTCACTGCACCCAGCAACAACGTTAGGGCCTATACTAACCCTAAGAAACAATGACAATGTTGTCTAAACCTGCACATCTATAGTTGTTTGGTGTCTGTATCTTTGGAATTGTATTCATTATATTGTATGCTGTTAATGAATGTATTTCTACACTGTTTGTTTTGTCACATTGTCATCAGCCTATCTCTATTGTAGTGTATAATCCAGTTTATCCACTGTAAATTTTCTTTTTTTCTGCACCACTTCGTGTTGGGGTGCATACTGTTGTGCCCTGTATGTACTGCTGTGTCCTGTGCTGTTGCCACCTTCTGTGGCCCAGGTCATGCCTGAAAATGGTCATTTGGATCAGTGCACCTACCTAGTTACCAAAGACATAAATAAATAAATGCTGCAGCAAGAGTTCAGATGACATCACCCATTTTCTACCTAGCCTAGCTAAGTAAACAATGAAGTGTGTATAGAGAGCTTCTAATAAACTCCCTACCATCTGCCCAACTACCTTCATAGTCTAACACTGATGGGATTCTAGTAACCCCAGGGGGACTAGGTAGTTACATATGCATCACCAGATACAATATTTACAATCATCAATATACATTGTTGTTGTTTTTTTTTTTTAAAGCTGTTTCAATTTTCAGTATGCACATGGATAGCCTCTACTTTGTAAGTGCTGTCTGGGTGAGGGCACTGCCTTCTGGTAGTTCTGTATGTGTACCACGCACTCTCTGTAAGGATTAAGCCACGAGAAAGGATGGGTCTACTATGGAATTAATCCATGGTCGGGAGGGTTGGCCCATGAGGCCGAAGGCCGAGTGGGTGCAACCAACCAACCATGGATTAATTCCACTATAAACCCATCCTTTCAAGTGGCTTAATCCACTTGTAACATGGCAATGAGTGTATGATTAATAATCTTTTGAATAAATGAGTACAATCGTACTGATTTACTTTCAGAACACTGTATGTTGAGCTGTAAAGCATGATGTGCATATACTTCAAAACAATTGGAACACACCTATTGGAAATATTGTGGCTGCTATTTCACTTTTGTTAAAATAACTTTCATTACAAGCTTTAAGCTTTCTAATATCAAAACATATTTTACAACTTTTCAAAAACTTGCAATTCACTTTCTATTCTAGGTGCTTTGATTTTCCTCTCTGTGTATTAGAAGATATGGGCTGCACTGCATGATGGGAGTGTGCTGTGGTACATTTTAGTTTTCTTACTGCAGTTCCTTTGCAGACCAATAGGTGGCTGTCAAACAATCCTAGTAGCACAAGCACCGTTTCTCCAAATGTACTGAATTAAGCCAATCTGAAAAACACTTTATTGAACAACTACTATTTTGCGGAATATTATTTTCACTTTTTTTTCTTCTAAACTATCTAACTCAGCAGGACATAGAACAAGATAACGTTTACTGCTTTCACCTTTCAAATACTTGTTTTGACTAGTATTGTTAGTCTGTTTCTTTGATTTATTTTTGTTTCTCTCAATTTATTTTTCTTTTCACCCATAGAAGTATCCTCTCTCTTTGATTTTGCTTTGTTTATCTCACTGTTATTTTTGCTTTCCGTTATAGAAGCTGCATGCTCATCTTTACCACTGTGTATTCACCAAGAAAAGGCTAGGACAGATAATATTATTCAGTCATCCACAATGCATTGCACCCACAGTTGCTTAGAAAGCAGTAGATCAGAATAGATGGTAACAGTATGTAAATGTTCACTTCTAAAGAAATATTGTTGCAGCATAATTAACAGTATATGTGGAGTTTAAATGTACAATCTTTAGTAACTCATGCATTTCTGTCGCAGTTACAACATAGAACAATCTTGAAAATGTCAAAAACCCTGTGCCAGGACAAACCTTAGCAAATACAAGGTGGGACAACTACAACTATTTGCATGTTGTTTTCACTCATGTACTGCCTCTTGTCTGTAGTGGATTGCCAAGGTATTATATCACAAACCATGATCTACTATGGTATTACACCATGGTTTCTACTGTACCGCATGGTGTGTTTGCACCTATCTGAGTGCTTCATTTTGTTTTTCTTTTTATGCCATGTTACAAGTGCAGTTACTTCGTGGACTGGAGATGTCTGGTTCTTTCTGCATAGCAGGGAACAAGCTTGCAACTATGGCTCAACAGGATACATTTTGGTATGTTCATGCAGTCATTACTGGAATTGTTGCATTCTGTGTCATCCCCCCCCGGGCAGTTTTGGAGACTGCTGTGCTCCGTAAATGTGAAAGCTAATTCTACTGCTACACATTGCCAAACACCTCCTAGAAGTAGGCAGACGTCCACTTCCGAGCACAGAGTACATCCAGGGAAACCATTCGCTCTTGCTTTCTCTCGCTCCACTCAGCCATGCTGTGATGTCTAGATCCTAAATAAACTTCATGGTTTAATTTTTCTGGAGGAATGTGAAACAGGCTATCTACCCAGCATAAGCATCACTAAACGGTGTAAGGAACTGCTTTTTCTTTTGGCTGTTACTTGCTTTGTTTTTACAAGGCAGTAAATGTCCTAATAAAGCCGCTGAAAAATACAGGAATCCAACATGAGAGGATTATAGTATTAAAACATACATTGTGTTCAAGGGCTCTTCTAGCTAACCATACCTTCTCATATAGTCCTACAAAAGCCCATTTATGAGGCAATCATTCATCCCCAAAGGGCTTCCACCTTTTTTCCTTTTATTACCTTTGCAGAGAGGCATCTGCTGCTAAGCTATACCGCACTCTCAGCAGGATCTAAACCACACAGCAGTGAGGATTCTAGTATTTGTCAGTCCCTTCCTAATGAGCAACATTTTTCTCCATATTATTCCTATTCCCCTGTACCTCCAACTGGGTGGGCACGGGAGCAACTCCTTGTAATGCCAACACAAAGTTCCCAAGCAAAAGGAATACTGATTGTTAGGTTGTTAGGTATATTTATGCTTGCATGCCATAGGCAAGTCATACTTATTGCTAGCAGTCTAGTAAAATGGATCTTGGAACACTCAGAGAGCTAGAAAAAGCAGTCCCTGTTGCATATCGTTTGCTAGCCAATAGCAGCTAGTTTAGGGCACCTGCATGTCTTGAGCCATTGAGACAGCTCCCAAAGGCATCCTTGTGTGTATGGTGTACATGACAAACAGGAGATGTATAACAGCATATCATACAAGAGAACTGCAACATGTCATGGTGATCAAGCATATTTCGCTGTCAATCACAGCGACTGACAGACCAACAGGATGCCCCAGTTTCCTTCTCTGGCGCAAGGTAAAATGTAAAGTCAAGTGCTTTCCCAGGCTGCTGACCTCATTCCCACTGTACAAGCATGTGAGGATAGGAGTTTGCTTACTGCTTGATGCATGGAACAGCCTCCCTGAGGAGGTCGTGGAGTCAAGAACAGTGGGGGACTTCAAGAATGCATGGGACAGGCATAAGGCAGTCCTAGGGGCGGGTAAGAGGAAGTAAGCTGTTGGTTAACTAGGATATGCAGCTTATCTGTTAGGTAGGAAAATGGGCAGATTAGGTGGGCCAAGCGGTCCTTATCTGCCGTCAAATTCTATGTTTCTATGTGCTGTTTTTATACAAAACAATAGTGCTGCTTCTTAGGCCATTTTCTACTGATCCATAAATGCTAGGAACAGGTATTTTATATTGTTGGAAAGTTAAGGTTCCTTGCATTTTAGCAGTACTAAATAAAACATTTTTTTTTATTATTTATTTATTTATTGGTGTACACCCCCCCCCCCACAAAAGGGGGTTCCCGAAAATTCTTCCTTGAGTTTGCCTAAATGCTCACTGCCAGGCTGGTGTCCTGCGTTTTAGCAGTTTAAATGTGATTGCCAGAGAGTGCCTGTATAGTCTCTGTGTACTGTCTCTTTAAGAGCTGTCTGGAGTGCAGTCATAAGTAATCTGAGCGGGAGCTCTGTTGAAAGATGTAACTATTTGCTGAAAATCATTTAGAGTGATAATGATAATGCAGTTTGTCTAACCTGCCTTCTTTGCAGCAAGGACTGTTTTGTTTATCCACACCATTTGGCCCAGGACTGCAAATTGGACCAATCAGTACTGATGGGACCTAAATGGAGCCGGACTACAGGAGCTGTCTGAAGTTAAAATCTGTAGGAATTGTAGTTTTGGGCTTTTGGCGCCTTTTTGCACCTGCAGGGGAAGACTTTGTTGTGACTGACAGACAGACCAGCCAACCGAACATTTTGGATTCTGGGGAAAGTCCCAGGCTTGCTGGCAGTTGAGTCAGATCTAAGTTGGGAGCTGAAGAAGCAACAGCTTGAGACAGTCAAGCAGCCATCTGAGTAGTTTTGCACAGGAGAACTGTGGAAAGGCCTGAGTTGTCGCCTGCATGTCTGCCTGCTGCCCCTGAGAGGGAGAGAAGAGAATGAATTCAGAATAAATCCGAGTTTGTGAGAATGAAGTAAGCCACTGATTTTTTACCAGGCTCATACCTGAAGAAGACCGAAGATTTTGCTGAATGCGATCGGCCTGTCAGGATTTCCAGCTGCTTTTGAATCCCCGGTTTGTGCAGAGACTTTGCGATTGTGACCGGAGAGCGGTTTGCCTGGTACAGTAGAATTTCCTTACATGTAAATCTGCTGTGAGTTGTTAGTGGGTTGTGATTTGGTTCCCCACTGTGTGCATTGTGTTCTGCTTGCTGGAAGCTGTATCCAGCCCAAAACGGACTGTATCCGAATTTGTTTCCATTTGGCCTGGGCCTTGCCACAATGGCCCAGCCAGACTACCCGCTGCACAGAGAAAGCCATTAATGAGAGACCTGCTTGGGGATCAGCCCCCTGCTCCATGCTTGTACAGGAACGATGCCTCGGCGAATTGTGTGGGCCCTGCTTCTCCTGGCACTCCAGATCAACTACCTGCAGTCTCAATTTTCGTCCAGCCTGTGTCCTGTCTTGGGTATCATGAGTAATCATCAGGGTAGTTCCCTGCAACAACAGCCTAATCTAAAAGTGTGTCATCTGATTGTCTTGTTGTTTTCTTTTCACAAACTGAGCCCTCCGGCTCTGGATTACAATTAGTGTGTATGGTGCATGTTGTTTTCTTCCATCACAGGGCCCCAACCAACTGCAACGTTCCTGGCTAGCCCACCATTCGCCATCTGGGTACCCAGAGTGTGTGACTGTTTATGGACCCTGAAGTGCATGCATAACTGTTTGACTGATACAGTCTTTAAGCAAATTAACCTGATTACGCCCCTCCCGTATTTAAGTCCCTTAAATAAATCAGATCTAACTCTTTTTTGCATTTACCCTGACTGTGGTTCCAGTTTGTGCAAGAGTACTGTCCTGCTGTTATTTGCTGTGTATAACCTTGTTTTATAGGGGGTCCCCAGGGACGAGCAGAGGAAAGCCCTGGTGGTAAGTGCAAACTGTGTGGGTACTTGTGTGGTGTATCAGGGGTATTGTGAAAGTGATTACTGTGTATTGTTCTGGCCACTAGTAAGGAAAGAGGGGGGGTTACAGTGTCTCGGAGGCTGTGCCCAGGTTAGCTTGACCACTACCAACCTGACCTCCGGGTGGAGGCACCTATTTCAGAACTCAGGCCCCTTAACCTGCTACTAGCCAAGCAGGCAGGGATAGTAGCCCTTGGGATGGCACCACCTAGAGGTTACATTGAGATCTTGGATGACACCTGTGAGTGGATGCTCTTTGAGAGGTTCCATGTCAGATACATTAATACAAGAAAACACAATATAGTTACAGTAAATTACACATACAGACTACAATAAAATTCAACAGCACATGAGTTGCAATGACAAATAGTTACACAAATTGTGCTAAGGCATAGTACATGGTATGCCAGTGTCCTGCGGAACAGAGAGAGGCAGAGGCAGAATGTTAGGGTGAGGTAAGGAGGGGCAGTGGGAGCTGGGATAGGAAGGGCAGAGGGAAAGAAACAAGCCAAGGGGTAGGGGGTAGGAGGCAAGTGCTAGGGAAAAAGGGGGGTGGGAGGCAAGTGCTTGGGCAAAGACTTAACTTGGTGGGTCAGGAGTTGAAAGTGCTGAGGCAGACTAACGATGCGTGCGCAGGCTGGCAGGGGCATTTATCATTGGGCATTTAGTATACTTGGAGTTAGCATACTGAAGAGGCAATTTGCAGGAAGAGTAGTGCACAGGCAACAGATCTGGCTAAACCACTGGTAGGACTGTTCAACAGCTCACCAAGGATGAGGGTAGTTCCAAAAGATTGGAGGCTAGCGGATGTGGTGCTGCTCCATAAGAAGCAGGGGGACAGGGAACAAGTAACGAACTACAGACCTGTTAGTCTTACCTCTATTGTAGGGAAGCTGATCGAGTCACTGGTAAAAGAAGACCTCATGGGCCACCTGGAGAGCAATGGACTCCAGGATAGTAAACAGCGTGGATTCGTAGCAGGGAGGTCTTGTGAGACTAACCTGATAGTTTTCTTTGACTGGGTGAAGAGGGAATTAGATAAGGGCCACACAGTGGATCTGCTCTACTTCGATTTTAGCATGGCTTTCAACTTGGTGCCTCAAATGCTTGCTGAAGAAAATGGAGGATAAGGGTACAGCTAAGGTCATAGGAAACTGGATAAAGGGAAGGCAGCAGAGGGCTGTGGTCAACATGATTAAATCAAAAGAGAGGGAGGTCGTGAACAGGATAACACAAGGATCTATCCTGGGTCTGGTCCTCATCAAAATGTTCATCAGCGACACTGGTAAAGGAATCCAGGGCAGGTTGTGTCTCTTCACAGATGACATTAAGCTCTGTAGGTAGGTGGACAGTGACAAGGGAATAAAGGAAATGCAGGGAGACTTATGAAAGTTAGAGAGATGGTCTAGGGTTTGGCAGTTGAAAGTCAACAACAGAAAGTGCAAGGCAATGTAGCTAGGGAATAAGAACAACAGGAAGGAGTACTGAATGGGAGGGGTGAGACAGTACTATGGCTGAGGAACGAGACCTTGGAGTTATCATTAGTGAGTCCCTAAAGCAGTCGAGTCAGTGCAACAAGGCAAGTAGGATGATGGGATGTATCAGGAGGGGTACTGAAAGCAGAAAGAGAGATAACACTTCCTTTATATAGATCCTGGATGAGGCCACACCTAAAGTACTGCTTCCAGTTCTGAACTGGAGTCCCCCACTTCAGGAAGGATAGGGATAGGCTGGAGACAATGCAGCACAGGGTAACAAAACCAAGCATTTGTCAATGCCGAATGTTGCTTGCTTGTATGTGCTGTTTAGGTATTTGGAAGTCATTGGAGTACAAATATTGAAAATTCGCGAACTTACAAGCGTGCGTAGGAACTGCTAACACACTATAAAACAGTCATTTTAGGAATTTTTCACCAAATTTTCAACATAGCCATTTTAAGACCTCTGCTCAGAACAGTGTCACTGTGATTTTCTTAATGTGTCCCATACATGGATTTCAGACACCGACTGCGCCATTGTGCTACATGGGCGGAAACACGTTTTGGGCAAGATGTGACAAATGACAGCTGTACTGCTCATAAGGAGGTGTGGTAAAATGGCAATGTTGGAATCTGGATGAAAATATTGAAAATTGCAAATGTAACGGAAGGCGTGAGGAACTGCTAATGCATCACAGAAACAGTCATTTTAGGAATTTATCACCAAATTTTCAACATAGCCATTTTAAGACCTCTGCTCATGAACAGTGTCACTGTGATTTTCCTAATGTGTCCCATACATTGATTTCGCACACTGACAGCGCCATTGTGCACTACATGGGCGGAAACACGTTTTGGGTAGGATATGAAAAATGACAGCTGTACTGCTCATAAGGAGGTGTGGCAAAATGGCAATGTTGAAAATCTGAAGTGAAAATATTGAAACTTCACGAACTTATGAGTGTGCGTAAGAACTGCGCAACGCGCGCTTGTAAAACAGTCATTTTTAGAAATTTTTTCACCAAATTTTCAACATAGGCTTTTTGAGAGCCCACCTTATGAACAGTGGCAGTGTCGTTTCATTAATCGGTCTCGAAAGGTGATTTTGCGCAGTGACCACGAAATCACCCTTCGGGCCCGATTAACGCCATGACAGTGCAAGAATTCATGAGGAGGGGTCCCAAAAACTCCATGTTGAAAATTTGGGCCCAAAATTCCCAAAAATGCCTGAGATATGCAACAAAGTTGAAAAAAACCCTATTTATTCCATTATACAGCTTACCGGCATTTCCTCAGTTTGCGGTCGGCTTTGAAGAGTGCAGACGTGTTCTCGGTCCACCGATGATCGTCGCGCCGAGCTCCGGAGGTAAGTATGGGGTGAGGGGTGGTGTGGGGAGGCAGGGTGCGCAGTGTGTGGGTGCGGTGGGGGCAGGCAGACTGTGAGGAACCATTTTTTTATTTACAGGGTTTTTCTTTTTTAAGACGACACGGGACGTTTGCCACGCTGGGGTGTGCTCCCAGCGTGGCAGCTGGAAAGGCTGTTTGGGGGGGCTGGAGCTGATGGGGATTGGGCACCCCTGTCGGCTATAACAAGATTTGCCACGCTGGGGTAGGCTCTAGCATGGCACCCGAAAAGCTTTGGGGGCGTGCAGCCGTGGAGCCAACGGGGATTGGGCACCCCATCGGCCATACAGTGAGTGTGGGGGGAGCGATCAGCATGCAATATGTATGCTTCGTGTGTGTGTGTGTGTGGAGGGGAGCTCTGCTCACTGGAAGGAGCTCTCTTTCAACTGTATGCCACTGCATTTTCGACTGCTGTCATAGACAGCTGCAGCAGTCATTGGAGAACTGCAGCAGCCTGCAAACTCACTGACTGAATTGGAAGATGGGTGCCACACCTCCGAAAACTCGGATGATGGCACTATGTTTCTTGCACATGCATGCAAGCAACATAATGATTCAGGACCAACAGGGCAGGTCTTATGAGGAGTGCCTCAAGACATTTAACTTGTACTCACTGGAGACCAGAAGGGAGAGGGGTATTTACTAGAGGTTTAAGTGCTCTAGAGTATTGGTTGGCTCTAGATACCATTATGGCTGAATCATTTAAGCAACTTTTGAGTGATTGTTCTGAACACGTGCTAACAAAAAATGTTCTCTTTAAAGTGACACTGCCAACTCTTTTTTCATCATACTATTTCAAGTTGAGAATCCACATTTTAAGATTACTTACCTGGTCTAAAACTCATTGGTGTTACTAGGGGTTTAATCTGCCTCATTTCTTAGTAAAACTGAAATGCATGGTAATTATGTGATTATACCCAAACTTGTTTTGATTCAGATCCTTGATCTGCTCTTACTGCTCACTTTCTGAACATTAGGAACACCCCCAAGCAGTGCAGCCACTCATGATGCAATAGTCTACTCTGCTCCCTCTGCATTATGAGTGACTAGACTGTGTTGAGGGTGTTCCCAAGTCCAGGAACGATGCAGTGGGAGTTGATTAAGGAATGTAAACAACACATTTTGATGTGGTAACACCAGTATGATGGGCAGTCTGTTTTACACTTTTTTTTTTTTAATTTTTTCTCCCACCCCCGAGGCCAAGGCATACACATATGTACACTCCAGGATCCGGTGGCCTCTTCCACCCCTCCCAACTTTCGTCGCCGCTCCATACCGCTCACACACCCAGTGGGAGCGGGACTATGGACAGGCGGATGTCCACCCCTTTGGAGGGGAGAGCTGTGGCTCAATTCCGCTCAACCCACCCCCCCAAGCCAGCACCCTGAGGTCATTCCTGAACCCGGGTCACCGGCGTAGTGCGAGGTAAGACGCCAGCGCCTCAGCCCTCTGCACTACCTGGCCGGTGCTCTCTGTTTACACTTTTAGAAAGGAAAAAGGAATCAGAATCAAACTTCCAGCCACATCAGCATATTCTACAGAATGCAAACAATCTTAAAATATGTTTTTTAAACTAGAAACAGTTTGAGGGCTAAAGGGGTTGACAGTGCCCCTTTAAAGGCGATTTCTGTTTGCAAATTAAAGGTAAAGCAACAAGGGCAACTTTTGCATCCAACTGTGCTAACTTTTATTTGGGACATTGGGAGAAAGAAGTTGTCTCTGACAGTCAGGTAAGTCCTTTCCACCATAGGATTGAACACTGGCATTACTTTATTGATGAAATTTTTTTGATTTGGCATGGCAGTCAAGGGGAGTTGCATGAGTTCATTCAGCACCTTGAAAGTATCAATCCAAACTTAAGATTTACTGTACAGTGTGATGCCATTTCTGTGTCTTTTTTGGATCTTAAAATTATTATGATGGAGGATGGTACTATTCAAACAAATTTGCATTGAAAAGATACCGATAGGGACTCACTCCTGCTCTACTCCAGCTGCCACCCACGCCATTTGATTAATATTCCCAAAGCCCAATTTCTCTTGAGTGAAATGGAACTGCAGTGAGGAAATTAATTTTATCCAGAATTGTCAGGATTTGTGTCAGAGTTTTGAGGACTGTGGATACAGCGGTGATATTGTAGAGGGTGCCTTCTTTCAGATATGATAGCAAGCTTTAAGTTTCTAAAAGGAATTGACAAGGAAAATTGTGAGGATCAATTTAGCTTGTATACTAGCTTGCAGTCACATGAACACGAGTGGAAGCTAACATGAAGGATGTTCAGGAGGGACATGAGGAAATACTATGTAAGCCCCCGAACTCTATTGGGCTTACCTTTTTATGCCACCCGTTTGCCCCTGCGTTCCTTGCCGCTGCAGTTTCGGGTTCTGGTGGTGCTCCAACTTCTCAGTTTGGCCCCTGATGCGTTTTGCCATTTGTAATGAGCCCGGAGTGAAGACGTGGAACCACCGTGCTGCTGCCGCATGAATGCGTGAGTGCTGGTCCGTGCATGCGCAGTAGCACATCTTCATTTTGTTGCCACTCCAGCAGCGCCACAAAGGTTCCCTTCGTGCTTCTCACCCCAGAATCAGTAAATCGGGGTCCAGAGACATGAGGGAGGTGCTGAGAAGCCCTAAAAGGGTTTATTTTAGGAGATCCAATGAGTACTATGGGATCAGTCTATGAATAATTCATGAGGGCACCTATGTATATAAATAGGCCGGCCTGCTGCTTTGGGGACAGTGTTTTGGCAGCAGCAAAAGGCTGTAAGTTAAAAGAAAATATTAAACTCTGCATTTGGGTGAGAGGGCAGAAGGGTTAGTATCGGTCATTTATTTATTTATTTATGGCAGTTTGGGGTTAGTACCTTTGAGCCGAGGGCTCGTTTACAAAGGCTCCAAGTCATGATAAAAACAGTACAATGCAAGACAAAACAGTACATATAGGTGAACACAAAATAAACAAAACAGGTGCTTTCACAGCAAGTATAGTATTGCAGGATCAGAGGGCAAGAATACAAGGTTAACATGAGCAAGTCTTCTAACTGGCACACTAAATGAGTGAGGCCCAATGAAAAGGAAGGGTGAAACAGCCAGTGGTATATTTGTCCAAATTGAGAGGTGGGGGGAGCTGTCAGGAGAAGGAGGAAGGAGGAGGACCTTTGTACAGGGGCAGGAGGTGGAAATGTGGTGGGGATTTAGGGAGTTCGGGGAAGAGTGGGGTGAGCAGGAAGGGGAGCTGTCAGGCAGAAGGGGAGGGAGGGGACCTTTGTGCAGGGGGTGGAAATGTGGGGGATGGGGGAGGGATTTAGGGAGTTTGGGGGGGAGAGTGGGGTGAGTAAGAAGGGCAGTGTCAGGACCAGATACAGATGGGGCGTCACCAGTTAGATGGGACATCGCTGGTTAGATAGCGCAGTCACAGGCGCAATTGTTGGCTAGGTGTGCATGTAGCCCTAGTTTGAACTGGCTAAGTTTGTTACATTTGAGTAGGGCTGGAGGCAGGTCATTGAGCCATTTGGGTCCATGATACGAAAGGGATTGGGGGAAATGAGTGTTTAAAATATAAAGTGTGACTGCAAGGGACTATAAAAGTATAGGACGTTAAAAAGACTGTGTGTTCAGCAGCCATATTTCTCACCTTTACCCCTTGCTACAGGCTCCAGCCAGTCAAGTGTCCAGAATCTGCAGATGGCTTATGGGACTGCACCAAGGCCTTTTGGGAGAGAATTCAGTAAAAGAAGGTGACAAAACCTTCTTCAGGTGTATCAGGGAAAGGAGAAAGACCAATGGAGGGATTGTGAGGTTGAAAAAGGGTGGAGGGCAGTGTGCAGAGGGGGACCTAGAAAAAGCAAAACGAATACTTCTGCTCAGTATTTACAAAGGAAGAGGAAGGGGAAGGACCAAAATTAGGGGGTAGAAACACACACGGGTGGGGGGAGAGGTGGACACCAGTCCATTATGGAGGAAAGAGTCCTAAAGGAACTCTCGAAACTAAAAGTGGACAAGGCAGTGGAACCAGATGGGATACATCCCAGAATACTGAAATAATTTAGGGAGGTACTAGGGACACTACTGATAGCCCTGTTTAACAAATCACTAGAGAAGGGAGTGGTATGAAAGGACTGGAGGAGGGCAAATGTGGTACCACTAAACAAAAGTGGGAGCAAGGTGGAGGCTGGAAATTACAGGCCAGTCAGCTTGACCTCAGTGGTGGGGAAAATCATGGAATCCATGTTAAAGGAAAGGATTGCAGCATATCTGGAGGCTAGTGGGGCACAAGACCTGGAGCAACATAGATTCACTGCAGAGAGATCTTGTCAAACAAATCTGATAGATTTCTTTGATTGGGCTGGCCTGCCGACATAGCAGCATGGTGTCTGTGACACCAACGTCCCGAGTTTGGGAACAGGCCCAGGAAGTCAGAGGGACAGCCGGGGGGAGAAGGACTGAGCATCCTAGGGATGGCTCTCCTTCTCTGGGAGGGGAAGGGGCTGTGTGTCCGGCTCACGTTGGACCCCAAGTGGAGGCTGGCAGTCTTGCAGCGATCAGTGCCTGCATTCCTTCAGAGGCATGCAGATGCCAGCATCACTGCACGTTATGCATCCTTCAGGGGACACCTCACACAAAAATAGCAGGCACCATCTATAATGCCCTGCTTCCACCGGCCCTGAATGTCCACTGTGGCACTCCTTGACAGATGACCTATTCTGTCGTCTGCTGTATCTGGCTGACTCCACGCCCCACCCTTGGGGGCAAGCCAGGGAGGCAGTGCCGCTTGGTGCCCCTGCTGGCATCATTATTCTGTCATTACAGGCTCATGCTGGAGAGGTGGCCCTGCCCCGGGGGCATTCCAGGGGGTGTCGGCTAGAAGGGAGGTCAGTCCAGGGAGCAAAGGGGGACTGGGGGTCGTGAGGGGCTGAGCTGCTAATGGCGGTCTGCAGCAAAAAGTACAGTAAATTAAAAAAAAAAAGATTTGTCTGAGTATCCAGGGTGGTGGCTCAGGGAGGGGAAGTGGACATGGCCTACCTAGATTTTAGCAAAGCATTTGACACCGTCCCACACAGGAGGCTAGCAAACAAGTTGCGCAGTCTGAGAGTAGGTCCCAAGATGGTACACTGGGTCCGAAATTGGCTGAGCAACAGGACACAGAGGGTGGTGGTAAATGGAGTTCAATCCCAGGAGAGGGGGTGACAAGTGGGGTGCCACAGGGCTTGATTCTGGGGCCAGTCCTCTTCAATGTCTTCATTATTGGCATTGCGGAGGGGCTGAAAGGGAGGGTAAGCCTCTTTGTGGATGACATCAAGATCTGCAGTAGGGCAGATACTCCAGATAGGGTGGGAAAAATGAGAAGAGACCTAGGCAAATTGGAGGAATGGTCAAGAGTGTGGCAGCTTGAAATTAGTACAAAAAAGTGCAAAGTCATGCACTTGGGCCACAGGAATCCTGTAGAGAAATACAAAATGGGGAGGGGGAGAAGAGATACTAACAACAACAAAACTGGAAAGGGACTTGGGGGTAAACATAACGGACGACCTGAAGGTGGCCAGGCAATGTTAAAAGGCAGTGGGGAAGGCCAGATGGATGCTGGGGTGCTTAGGGAGGGGCATCCAGTAGAAAACAGGAGGTGGTGATGCCACTGTACAGGCAATTTGGTCAGGTCACATCTGGAATACTGTGTTCAGTTCTGGAGACCACATCTCCGGAAGGACTTTGACAGAACGGAGGCGGTCCAGAGAAGGGCAACAAAGATGGTGAAAGAAACGCACCAGAAAACATATGAAGAAAGACTGAAATACCTCAATATGTATACCCTGGAGGAAAGGAGGGAGACGGGGATATGATAGAGATATTCATCACCTGTCTATTATGTATTGCTGCAATTTGATGTTGTGAAAGAGTTGCTGACTCTCAGATTTTCTCTGTACGTAGTGTATTGTTACGGATTGCCTCAATTTTGATGTTGCACCTGTGTAAAAGAGTCACCAACTCTTAGGCTTTCCCTGTATGTACTGTATTGTTGAACTTGACGTGGAACCTGTGTAAAAGAGTCCCAGACGCATAGGTAATGTAATCCGAGAACTAAATAAATAAATACATTCAAGTACCTCAACGGAATCAGCAAGGTTCAGGAGGGCAGCATCTTTCCAAAAAGGTGATGTGCAAGAACAAGGGGTCACAATAGTCACAATATGAGGCTGGGAGGGAGGAGACTCAGGAATAATGTGAGGAAGTATTTTTTCACAGAAAGGGTGGTGGATGCATGGAACAGCCTTGCAGCAGAGGTCATAGAGGCTAAAACAACTGGTGAGTTCAAGAATGCATGGGATAGACAGAAGGCAACCCTAATTATAGGAAAGAGAGGGTAAGCTGCTGATCATTTAGGATCTGGAGTTTAAGTAGGTAGGGACATGAGCAGACTAGGTGGGCCAGGTGGGCCTTGTCTGCCGTCAAAATCTATGTTCCTATGACATTTCTTGGTGCCCAAAATAATGGCCAATGGGGCATCAAGTAAGGTAAATGAATATTAATTTATTCTGCTGGACAATTGCTGCAGCCAACTGGGAAAGGGCAGGAAAAAAAGGGATAAAAGGGACTGTTTTGCCCGCTGGGAGGTGATTCAGACAGGATCCCAGAGTGAGCAGACTGCAGGAGCAACTGCTGGAGGGCTCTTTAGCCTAAGGCCTGCACCTGGGACTTAACAGCCAGCTCAGCTCTAGCAACTCACCAGCATTCCACACCCTGCTGCTGAGTGAAGCAACTGCAGTGTACATACAAGAGAGTAGCCTAGAGCAACAGTTCTCAAACTTTATTATAGTGAGCCTCCCCTAAGCCATGGAAAAGATCTTGAGCCTCCCCCAAAATACAGAAATATTTTTGGGCCTCCCCTTAGAAAAATAGCCTACTTTTCACAGTACATCAGGAACAAATTGAAACCTCTTTGCATTGCTGGCTCTCATGTTATTAAGCTTATTGTAACCCCCCTTCCCCAACAGGACAACGTGCTTTCTCCAATATTTTGACTCTCGAGCCATTGTTACCCCTTACTGCCATACCTTCATGGGTCAGACTGCTTTTTCTGTTTCCCCTCTAACTGGAATAACCTTCCTGCCAACCTCTACCTCTCCACCTCTCACCCTACTCTTAAGCAACTTATCAGGGATCATTTTGCTCACTCCTGCTCTTATTCCTAGTACTTGTATGGTTAACTCTACTATTTGGACAGTTCCGTTGCCAGTCTAATTGATCAATTGTTCCTTGTATTGTTACTTTATTGTTCTTAATTTGTTTGCATTTTTATTCATTTTGCATTGCTGAAGTGTTTTGCAGTTACATTTTGAATTGTATTCTCTCACTACTGTTCCCTGGGTACACCTGAAATAAGCCATGGCTCGCTGTACAGTACCTTCCCTGGTCACCGACTTGTGAATAAATACATAAATTCACCTACTATTATCCTCTTTCAGTTTGCCTTATCCCTTCACTCAAACTCTATAAAGTTCAAAATTTAAATACAGTACTTTTTCCAAGACTTGCTTGAGCCTCCCCTGGAACAGGTTGGGGCCTCCCCAGGGAGGCTGGCCTCACCATTTGAGAACCCCTGGCCTAGAGAGAGAGGGGGGACTGAGAGAGCAGCAGAGAAAGAGGGAGAAAGCAAGCGAACAGCCCAGTGTGAGAGCAAGTGATAGGGCTTCAGCAGCAAGGAAGGAACTGTATACTGAGTTCTGCCCCTTGGCTGGGCAGACAGGAAGCCTGTGCTGCTGAACTCCAGGGAACCTATGAGAGTGTTCTGGTTCAGAGACTGAGAACATCCCAGCCTTCACCTGAGTCCCTCTGTGTGTGTAACAGATGGGTCTGGGGACCACACTGCTCAGTCCTCTGACTCAAGAGGATGGAGACTGGAGGAGAAGATGTCGAGAGGCCTGCTTGGTGAACACTGCCTATAAGGCCCCAGCGGTGAAGACTGGAAAGCCAGACAGGTGAAGACTCCAGCATCAGATCCTTGAACCCCCTTGGACTGCTAAACTGTGGGTACCCTGAGCATGGCTTTGGGGAGTCTTTATTTAGCTAGCTAGGTGGAAATTAAAGGGGGTAATTCCTGGGCAGGACTATGCCAGAAGACTCTGCCTGGGCCTGAAAGTTTCAATTAAGCATTGTGAATTTAAAGTTTACAAAAGATCCCCACAGTGATTTCTGCGACGTGGTGAAGTACCCACCAAAAAGACTGTATAGAATTTCTGGGCAGCTGCTAAGGGAAAGGCAGGTGCACCCGAAGGTGGGAGCTGGGTATTTCTGGGGCAGAATTGTTAGCCAGTTGTTAACTGTCGCTGCTGTTTTATCTCCCTTTTCCCCTTCTCTTACAATAAAATACTGTTGTTGTTCATGTTAATCGCTGCCACAGAGTGTTTCTGTAAAGAAGGTGGTATTTCAATGTGTGTGGGGAACTGTTTGGGGGGCTGCTAGTGTATTTTCCTGGGGGGTGGTAACCTGCAATTTGTCCACAGGTATTCCATGCCACTTCCTCAGGTGGAGGCACTGTGCTATTTTACATCCACCTATCCTAACCCAGGCTGGCCCCCTCGGAGGAGAATACTGTGAGGATCTCGAGGGCCTTGGAACAACCAGTGAGTCAAAGGGCTCTTACAACTATTTTACAGAAAGGGTGGTTGACCCATGGAACAGTCTGCCAGCAGAGGTGGTAGGCGCAAAAACCGTTAGTGGTGTTAAGCACAGTTGGGACAGAATGAAGGGTATAGTTGTTGCTTGGGGTGGCAGAATAAGGGTAAAGAACAGGGGGAGGATGGGGAGGGGTAGGACCTTGGAGGAACAGAAGGTCACAGGGCTAAATAGGGAACTTGAGCAGACTAGATGAACCACTGGTCTTTTTCTGCCATCGTTGTCTGTTTCTATACGATCTGTAAAAGGATCTTAGGAGAGAAGATATATCTAAATTATTAGAAAAACAGAAACAGAATGTGTCAGCAGAAAAGGACCAGTACGCCCATCTAGTCTGCTCTATTTTCCATGCCTAACACTAAAGCCTGGTGTGTCTCTCTTTGGTCACAGGTGTCCCTTCCTCCTCCCTTACCTCTTTATTATACCAGTGTGACTATCCCATGCATGTTTGAAGCTCTCCACTGTCTCTGCCCCACTGTGTCTTCTGACAGGCTGTTCCAGGCATCCACCACCCTTTCTGTGAATAAGCATTTCATCACATCCCTCTTAAACTTCCTCCCTCAAGCTTCACAGCATGCCCCCATGTTCTGGTGCCCTTCCTCCTGTGAAAGAGACTCCTCTCCTGCACTTTGTTCACCCTGTGAGGTACTTATAGGTCTAAGTAATGTCCCCTCTTGCTCTCCTCTCCTACAGAGAGTACATGTTGAGCTCCCACAGCCTCTCCTCAAATGGTTTTTCATGCAACCTCTACTCCATTTTAGTGGCCCTCCTCTGGACCCCTTCCACCCTGTTGATGTCCTTGCAGAGGTGTGACCTCCAGAACTGGACACAGTACTCCAGGGGGGTCTCACAAGTGAGCAATACAGAGGCAACACTACTTTTCCTCTCCTGCTAGAGATCCCCCTCCCTATGCACCCTAGCATCCTGCTCACCTTGTCTGTTGCCCTGTCGCACTACCCTGCCACCTTGAGGTCAACACATATGATCACCCAAATGTCGCTGTCTTGCTTGGTAACTATAAGTACCTTCCCTCATCTAATACAAAGCCCCCAGGTTTCCCCTTCCTAGGTACATGACTGCACTTTTTGGCACTGAAACCCAGCTGCCACACCCTAGACCACTCCTGTAGTTTTCCCAGATTACTTTGCATTCTGTCCACCCCTTTCTGGGTGTCCACCCTGTTGCAGATGTTTGTGTCATCTGCAAAGAGAGACACACCTTCCCCTCCAGCTCCTTAAGAGGACAGGGCCCAGTACCAATCCCTGTGGTATTCAAGTGCAAAGTAATGCACCTGGGAAACAAAAACCCAGGGGAAAATTACACAATGGGAGGGGGAGGTAGTAACAACAACAAAAATGGAAAGGGACCTGGGGGTAATCATATCAGATGACCTTAAGGGTGGCAAGCAATGTGAGAAGACGGTAGGGAGGGCTGGGGGTATACTGGGATGTATAGGGAGAGACATCACCAGCAGAAAACAGGAAGTTGTTATCCCCCTGTACAGACAGTTGGTGAGACCCCATCTGGAGTACTGCGTCCAGTTCTGGAGACCCCATCTCTGCAAGGACATAGACAGGATAGAGGCAGTTCAGAGGTGGGCAACTAAAATGGTGCAGGGTCTGCAAGAGAAGCCATACGAGGAGAGGCTAAAGGAGCTTAATATGTATACCCTTGAGGAAAGGGGCGGGGACATGATAGAAACGTTTAAATACCTCAGTGGAATCAACAAAGTCCAAGAGGGTAGCATCTTTCAGAAAAAGATATGTGCAAGAACAAGGGGACACAGTTTGAAGATAGAGGGGGGACGGCTCAGGGACAATGTGAGGAAGTATTTTTTCAGAGAGGGTGGTGGACACATGGAACAGCCTTCCTGAGGAGGTTGTGGGGTCTAAAACTGTGGGAGAATTCAAGAATGTATGGGACAGACATAAAGCAATTTTTGTGGGGGGCAGGAAAAAATAGGCTGTTGGTTAAATCAGATCTGCAGCTTATCCTGTAGGTAGGGAAATGGGCAGACTAGTTGGGCCAAGCGGTCCTTATCTGCCGTCAAAGTCTATGTTTCTACGTTCTATGTTTCTACCCTCTGCTGCCTATCTTTCAATAAGTCAGATACCCCACTCACCATCTTCTCCCCTACCCCCAGGCTGCTAAGTTTCTTTGTCAGCCTTCTGTGTGGTATGGTGTCAAAGGCCTTAATGAGTTCCAGACGGGACATATCCACTGCCCTCCCTTGATCCACCTCCCTAGTTACCCAGTCAAAGAAATGTATGAGATTTGTTTGACAAGACCTCCCCCTCCGTGAAGCCAAGCTGCCGGTGGTCCTGCAGCCCATATGTCTCCAAGTACTCCATCAGTCTCTCCTTTAGCAGGGAGTGGGACTCCATTAACTTCCCCACCACTGATGTGAGACTGACTGGTCCATAACTGCTGATCTCCTTCCTGCTGCAGCTCTTGTGACACGGAACCACATCAGCTTCCTCTGGAACCACCCCTGCCTCCAATGAAGTGTTAAATATTGTTGTCAGAGAGGTGGCTAGCACCATGCTCAGTACCTAAAGTATCCTTTGGTGAATCCCGTCCAGCCCAATCACCTTGTTTTCCTTTAGGGCTCCCAACCCACGCTGGTCTCTCTCCTCCGTAAATGGACTTGTGTCCAGTCCCTCCAGTGCCTGTTTGTTAATGCATGTTGGCCTGTCTCACTCCCCAGTGTGAAGACCAAGCAGAAGTATTTGTTTAAAAGTTTAGGTTGTTTTTGGTATTCCTCTGGACAGTTGTCTCCCATCTTCACTATACCTCCCTCTTGCCGTCCTCTTTTTGCTCATGTACTTCAAGAAAGTCTAATCCCCATTCTTGACCTCCTGGGTAATCCTTTCCTTTGCTGTCCTTACCCTCCTTCCTGCCTCCCTTTGTTTTTCTAGATATACTTTCCTGTCCGCCTCTGTTTAGGTCTCCTCGTACTTCCTGAATGCTGTTTTTTTGTCCTTTACTGCCTTAGCCACCTCCTTTGAGAACCACAGTGGCCTCTTTCTCCTCTTACCCTTGCTTATTACCTTTAAACAGCTTTCTGTTACCTTAGTTATTCCCTCCTTTATTCTATTTAATTGTGCCTCCTCACCCCCGGGCTATACCTCCTTCGAGGTACTTCCTAAGGTGTTTTTCCATTTCTTTAAAATCTGCTCTGCAAAAGAGTCCAGGAACCTCACCCTAGTGTGTTTTTTCTGCAGTCCAATCCATGTACCAAACAACACTGTATGATGACCACTTGTACCAATGGGGCTACCCAGTGTGACATCTGCAATGCTGTCCTTGTTCGTAAGCACCAGATCCAGCACTGCCCCATCTTTAGTGGGATCTGTGATCAGCTGCCTGAGAAATGCCCATTACAGGGAGTCTAGGATGACCCTATTCCTAGTTGTAGCTACTACTTCCCCTTTGCTTGCCATTTTGCCTGTTGCCTCCCCCCAAACCCCTACTCAATTTCTCCTCCTGTGTTGGTAGCCAATACACTACCCCCGCACATATAAAGGGCCTGGACCCTGTTGTCCTTGTATTTCCATGGCCTTTATACCTTCCCTAGCATACAAAAGGTTTTATTTGTATTCCTTTTTTTATTTTTTATTACATTTATTTCTTGTACTGATGGGGCAGGAGAAAATGACACAAGACTTAACACTATCTCTTACACAAAAACAGGCAGTAAGTTCAGTAAGGCATGTTAGTTAACACAAAAATTGATTTCTATTTAACTTCCACTACACAGTTGACAGATAATTTATTTATTTAAAACTTGGTGATCGGGATGGGCAGCTGAGTCGAGGCTTGTTTCTAGGTGCAGCCAGGGGAAAGGTGAAAAGTGGAGGAGTAAACAGACATGAATACACAGACGGAAAATACTGTATAGCCGAACATACGAAGCAAAATATATACAGTACAACTGTGGCCTAAAAAATAAATTTTTCCTGGCACTAGTGACACCCTTCCTCCCTCACTCACCCTGCCCCTGTGTTGTAAAAGAGAAATGTTCCCTGACGCCAGTGGCACCCTCCTTACCTGATCCCAGTCTTGTAAAAAATAAATGCTCCCTGATGCTAGTAGCACCTCCTCAACCGATCCTAGTCTCAGAAAACGAAATGATCACTGTTACTGGTTGCACCCCCAACCTCACAAGATTACAATTCCAAAATTAGATCTTATCCTTGGTGCTTGTGTTCTGCCCCTGGATTCGATTTCAGTATTAGTGAGGAAAAGCATACTTGGTTTAGGGTGGTCCCTCCCCCATCCCAATGATTCCTTCATAATGTCTGGCATCCAGCAGCATTTCCCCTTCTCCTCATGCCCCACCCCTACCCATCCTGGTCCAGATGATGGTGGCTGGTACATACCACTTACCTCCACAGCTGACCGCCAATAGCCACATGCAAGTCCAATACGATACACAGTCATATATAAAGACACAGTACTTGTGAGATGTTCCTTCAGACCAGCTAATTCTGAAAGCTACATCTCACAAGTACCGCACTGTTAAACTCGCATGTATATCAGTGCTGGACTTGCATGTGACAGGTGGCAGATGGCCTTGCAAGTGAGTGGTGGGTATGTGCTGAAAGCTGGGGCCATACAGGGTGGGGGTTGGGGGGACCACTGGCCAAAGGACACCACGGAGGTGGTCAGTGGGATGGGGGATGGGGCCACAAGATGACAGGGATGCTCTTTCTTGCAAATACTGGAACTGGGTGTGGAAACCACTAGCACTAGAGATAAGGTCTACTTCTTGTTGGTGCTGGGATGTAGTATGGGTTGGGGGTGGGTACAACTGTAGCCAGGGATCATTTCTTTTTATTACAAGATTGGGACCAGGTAATGGAGGGGGTTGCCACTAGTGCCAGAGATTCCTTATCAGAGGCAGGGGGCTTCACACATGCCTCTGTGCGCACTTGTAAAAGTTGGGCTTTGGGATCCTGCTATTACTTCCAAACCCCTACTAATATGCCACTGCACCATGTATACAGGGTCCTTCCTTCCTTCCTTCCTTCCTCCCCCCCCCCTCTTTCTTTCTTTCTTTTGACCTGGTAGGCCCACTGAAACAAAAATCCCACTTTCAGGGGCAATCTGGGATTAGTTACAGACAGTACATATTGGGTTCAAACTATCAAGGAACACTGTACAAAATTAGACACATAAATGGGTGCAGGTTGGGTGTAAACATTAATTGATTTTGTACAAAAACAATCTGTACAAAAACAATTGGTGCAAATGTGTACAACAAGAAAACTAGCTTCAACAGATCAACAGTAAATAGTTTAGCACTAAACATATAATTTAGTGCAAACTGGTACGGCAAGAAAACTAGTTTCAACAGATCAACAGTAAACCGACGATTTAGCACTAGACATCTAGTATAAGAGTGCGAGTACATAGTTAGGTTACAGAGGGCCATTATCCCATTACATAGGCAGGGTTTCAGTAGTTGCATTTTGACTAGGGCCACAAGGTGCTCCTTGAGGGCTAGCTTAAAGGTTTCAGGAGTTGGCAAACTTGGATGGGTGGGGAGAGAGTTCCACAATGATGAGGCTAAGTATGCAAAGGATCTCTGCCCTGTTTCTGTTATTATTATTCAAGAAATCACCAGACCAGTGGTTCAAAGGTTGTAGACCGCAAGTTTTTGGAGGGGGCCTACCTGGTCAAGCTTGGGACCAGGCAGGAGGGGAGTTAAGTTTGAGAAGTTTGTAGACATAGAAACACAGACAAAACCTAGAGAATGTTGTCAATAAGGATTGCCTACGACTTGCAGTCTGTCATGAAATGGTCATCAAGCTGGTGGTGCCTCTGGTGTTTGACTATGCAGATGCATTCTGATGTGTTGCTGCTAATGCTTCCTCTTATACTCCTCACCGCTCCCTTTACACTAACCTCTTGATACCACCTCTCGTCTCTCTCCGCCTCGTTCACTGTGTATCCTTCATTTCTAAATATGGATTCCTGTCTCTTCCTCCTCACCTCTCCTTTCTCCCCCCCCATGCACTTTGCTCCAGGGATTCCCACACTTTCTCCATTCTTCACTCCAAATTTGCTGCTGAGCAGTCCGCTTTTTCCTCCCGTCTTTCCTCCACTTGGAACAATCTTCCTCCTCACTTTTTCTGTCTCCCTCCTAGAACTGTTTCAAATATATGATCAAACTCCTTTTTTCTCCTTCTTGCACTTGCCCAGGCCCTGGCTAATTTGTGGCCTCTGGGCTCTCTTGTATACCTCATGCCTGCTGTCTACCAGCCTGTCCTGGTTTCCAAAGCACTCTTCTCACCCCCTCCTAAATGCGTCATAATTGCTAGTTTTATTTTACTAAACGTCCAGCAATTTTCACCTGCATTCCTTGTTGGCACATTATTTTCTGTGTATTTGGCCATGTATTATATAATTATTGCCTGCTTATTAATTGCACTGCAATGCTGTCTGCTCCATACTGTTCACTCTACCTCGGTAGCTCATACCTGGCTGTATACTGTTTTGATTACACTGACTGCCCTTTACCATTGAATGTATATGTCTCCCTGTACCCCCTCCTCTGGGTCACACCTGGAAACAAGCCTTGGCTCAGTGTGCCTTTCCCAGTTACCAATCTTCAATAAATAAATAAACAAACAAAAAATTAAAAGACCATCGGTCTCCATTCAGTCTGCCATGTTCTACCCTGAGACCTATTGTCTAGATGAGGTTTTTGCCCTTACCCCCCCCTTGCTCCCTGCCTTATTGCTACCCACCATGAGTAACTATAAAGCCCTTAATTCTCTCCCAGCTGAGCTTGAATCCATTAATGTTTTTTGCACCCACCACCTCTGCCAGTTTGCTGTTCTATGGCTCAACCACCCTCTTTGCAATTTAGAACTTTCTCACATTTCTTTGAAATCCCCCCCCCCGCCCCCACCAGTCAGCCTCAGCTCATGTCTCCTTGTGTCTGACTCATCCTTCCTGTTGAATAGTTCCTTGCAGTCTATCTTGTTCATTCCATTCAGGAACTTAAAGGTTTCTGTCATGTCTCCTCTCTCTTCTGTCCTTCAGCAAGTATGTGTTCACTGCCCTAAGCTGATCTTCATATGCTCTGCCTTGCTGGCACCGAATCATTCTGTTTATTCTATGCTGCGCTGTCTCCAACCTGTCTTTCCTCATGGCCCTATCTCAGGAAGAACATAGATCAGGTGGAGGCAATACAAAGAAGGCCAACCAAAATGGTGCACAGCCTGCATCAGAAGCCCTATGAGGAAATACCCCAGGAATTAAATATGTATTCTCTGAAGGAAAGGGGAGACATGATAAAAACATTCAAATACCTCAAGGGTATCAGTAAGTACAGGAGGGTAGCATATTGCATAAAAAAGATGATCAAGGACAGGGGGGCATGATATGAAGCTGGAAGGGGGGGGACTTAGTAGAGATGTGAGGAAATACTTCTTTACGGAAAGGGTGGTGAACAGCTGGAACAGCCTCCCAGTAGAGGTGGCACAGACAGAAATGGTAACAGGTTTCAAACACACATGGGATAGGCACAAGGGGACCTAAGTAACAGGGCAGTGGGGAGGTAAAGCCGAAGATCAATTAGGGTCTGCCATAGCTCAACAGGCAGGGACTAAGAGCAGACTAGGTGGGCCATGAGAGCCTTTTCTGCCGACAGCTTCTATGTTTTTATGTGGGGACTCCAGTACTGGCCACAGTCATCTAGGTGGGGTATAACCAAGTGACTTTTAGAGAGGTAGTATTACCTCCTTACTCCTGCAGTCAAACCATCCCAACATTCTGGCTGCTTTGCTGCAGACTTTATTGCATTGGCTAGTTTGTTTAAGGGAGTCACTTATGATGACTCCCAGGTCTGTTTCCTCAGAAGTCGAGCCCAGCTTAACCCCTCCCCTCCAGTATTCTGTCTTGTGGTTCATGTTCCCTATGCGCAACACCTTGCACTTCTGATGTTGCACTTCAACTGCCAAACCTTCGACCACTTCTACCTTTGCAGGTCTTTTTGCAACTCCCTTACCTACTCCTTGCTGTCCACCCTGCCAAAGAGCATAGTGTAATCTATGAAGAGACACATCTTGCCATGTATTCCTTTATCCTATGTCGCTGATGAACATACTAGAAAGGATGGACTGGTCTCCATGACTGACTCCTGCAATACTATACTTTTGACCTCCCTTTTTCTAGATTTGACCCCATTTACCACTACTTGCTGTCTGCCTTTATCCAACTTCCTACCAATCTAACTAGGTCCTCCAGTGCTCCCAGATCTTCTGACTCCTTCAGCAACCTTCTATGAGGCACCAAGTTGAATGCCTTGCTGAAGTTAAAGTATAGTAAATCCACTGCCTGCCCCTTATTCACTGCACTAGTTACCCAGTTAAACAACACTATGAAGTTGGTCAGAAAAGACCTCCCTGCCCTGAATCCATGCTGCTTACTATCCTGGAGCTCACTTCTCATAAGGAAGACCACAAAGTCCTCTTTGACTCATCTCTATTAGTTTACCTATAACGGATGTAAGACTGATGGGCCTGTAGGTACCCAGTTGTTCCTTGTCCACTGCCTTGTGGAGTGGAACCATGTTCACTACACTCCAATCTTTCAGAACCACCCTTGACTGTAGTGAGCTGTTTATTAGCCCTGCCAATGGACCAGCCAAATTCTAATTCCCTGAGAACCCTCAGGTGCATCCCACCTTGCCCTGCAGCCTCATCTGTTTCCAGGCCTGCAAGTGCATTTCTAACCCTACCTTTTGTTACTACCACTTGTCCTATCTCTGGGATTCTTCTTGCATAAGCCTTTCTGTCACTTTCTGGTATAGGCCAGCTACCCTCTACTGTGAATACCGAGCAGAAGTAGTCATAAAGAATAGCTGCCTTCCGCTCATCCTCCTCCATTACCCGGACCCACTCCATTAGCCTTATAATTCCCTCTCTTGTCCAGGCCACATCTAGGCCATTAGACCACTCTAAGCATGGCAAATTGCATCCATCCTTGAAGGGTAGGCCATTTTAAATCTGTGTGTTCCATGCTGTGAGCGTTTGAGGGCCAAATGACCAACTTTGTAAGCCTTAACCATCTCTGTTTTCTTTGAAGAGCAGAGTGCAGGTGCCCTGTAGGTAAGACTGGGGAGGAGAACACTGTTGGCAAACGCTAGACAGGATTCTTTGGCTAGGTAGGTCCTTAATCTACACAGAAGATTAGTTTCTGATTTAATGTTTTTGTGATGGTATCCATGTGTATTCTGTATCATAGGGAGATTGTGGAGATATATGAAATTGTCAACAGTTTCTAGCAAGGACCCCATCCAGGTTACATCCTAATATGCTCACATGCTAAAAGGGTTTTCAGGTGCATACTCAAGTTCCTGAAAAGAATGAACAGGAAGAACTATGAGGAATTATTCAGCAGGAATAGCAAGTCAAAAACATGGGGACATAAGTGTAACGCAGCAGGGGAGAGTCAGGACAGGCGTAAAAATATTCTATTTTATAGAAAGTGGTTGAACCAAGAAACAGCTTGTCAGCAGAGGTGGTGGGTGAAAAAAACATTGTTTCAAGTACGGCTGGGACAGCGTTAAGGGCTTAATAGTTACTCAAGGGGTAGCGGTAGGATGGGGGCAAGGGAGGAGTAGGAGGCAAAAACCCCTTCTAGACAATAGGTCTTGTGGTAAAATAGGGTATAACAGGGTAGACTGGACAGGAAAGTAGTTACGTAAGAACTTACCGTAACAGTAGATCTTCGAGAGAGGCTGTTGCAGTAGGTAATCACCTTGAACACTGTGCCCCCTGATGTGAGGACCACATGGAAACTTTAACTAGCAGTGTCTGACGGGGACCCGCCCACCCGTCACGTGATGGACATCAGTGTGACACTATATAGTGGGTGGATCCCACACCCGCCTTCCAGTTCTCCCGCAACAGAATGGAAAAAAACAGGCTCCTGGAGCCCGTAAAGGCTGACGGAAAAGGAGGTGCAAATAAACTGGGGGGAAGGAGGGAGGGGAAAAGGTTACCTACTGCAAGATCCTCTCTCGAAAATCTACTGTTATGGTAAGTTCTTATGTAACTGTACTAGCTTACTTCGAGAGGGCCCTTGTAGTAGGTAATCACCTTGAGGACTGAGTCCCAAGCAGTGTGAATCAGAAGAAACTGAAACACAGGAGGCAGGAGAATCTGCGGAAAAATCAGAAAGCTCAGGACAGGAGACCCTGGAGGACGGCTAGGCCGAAACCTGCCGTGTGTCTAGAGGCAATGTCCAGACTATAATGCTTTGTGAAAGTGTGAACAGAACTCCAAGTAGCCACAGCATAAATGTCAGTGGCTGACATATTCTTCAAACAAGCAGTAAAGGCAGCCATGCTTCTGGTAGAATGCCCCTTAACCTCCCCCGGGAGAGTTTCCCCATATTTCTGGTAACCAGTTCTCACTCATCCAAAACCTGATTTCCTTGATGGCTTTCTCAATCACCTGCAACAGCTCTCCCTGGCTAGGTCTAAATGAAAGGTATAGCTAAGCATCATTAGGATAACGGTGGAAACTCAAACCATACCTTCAGATGGACTAATACTCTTTTTCTGCTGACACTGTCTGTTTTTCTATTTTACATGCCTTCAAGTATGGCATTTGCCCCAATAACGGGATCTGGAAATGAGCAAACCACAGTTTGTGCATCCTAATCTCTGTTGGCAGAGCGCAAACTATACAAATATCTGACCAAATAAGCCTGCTACTGCAAACTAGGAAATCCTTCACTAAAACAAAATGAAACAGAATATATACAGACTTTCTCGACTTGTTCCAGCGAAGAACTGAAAGTTACACTCAAGACCCAGCCACATTAGTTTTAAATTTCCAGCTCATGAGGTTTAATCCAGAGTGTATAGAACCAACTATAAAATCAGTTTCAGATTTCATTTTGGCTTTTGCAATGTAAAAGATAGTCCAGAGTGCAAAGCATTAGAGAGTAGCCTCTCCAATATGTTCAAAATCCTTGGGATTAAGATATTTCACTAACATGTTTATCTGCACTAGAAAACTATCCCGTTGAGGTTTGTCTGGAATGCTGTCTATGTTGTTGTTTGTTTTTTGGACAACTCTCGAGTAAGTGACATTTAGCTGGTGCGCATTCTGGACCAATGATGCAAAGAAAGTCCTTCTGCAATGGAAATTTTATTTTTATTTGACAGTAGAACAGAAACTTTAGTGCTCAAAGGTTTGTTCCGGTTTTGTTTTTGAAAATGGCTCCTATTGAACCATCTCTCTCTCTCTAGTCCCAGCCTGTCTTGAGTCATGAAATCAGCTGGTGCAGCATGTCTGAGCCACATACATTGGGGCTGCATAAAAGGAATGAAATGAGTGGTACGGATTGACACCAAAGTGTTTGCCTTACATTCTGCCAGATGCGTTGTAGCAACCAAAGCAGTGAGAGAAGGTTTGGAGTTCCAGTTGGTCATGTCAGCAGAAAGCTGGACAGGATCCAGGACATTTCATAAATTCCACTGGAAGCTTTCCAATAGGGAACGGCTACAGCTGCCCAGCAAAGCTCTTAGGTATTTAATTAATATATCCCCTTTTTTTGTAACAGTGGTAGACTGCTGCATTTATGTACATGAAAACAGATTCACCATAAAGTTATGAACCACCATTTGACAGTGCATGGGATATATTAGGTGATAGCCAACGTGTCCTTTTTTTTCTTTTAGGGGGCAACCTGCTAAACAAATCTAATGATGTTTCTGGATGAGATAACCACGATGATGGATGTGATGGGGATGCTTAGCATTTCATGGAGTAATATTTTAGTAAAGCTTTTGACATTGTATGCCATGGGAAGCTGATGAATAAAATCAGTAACCAGAAGGTGGTGAAGCAATATTATTAAGGATTGAAACTGGTTAAGTAGGGTAAAGGATGGCTCGGTGGGTTGGTAGTGGGTTAAGGAGCCTTTCACCTCTAGGTCACAGGTTCAAACCCAGCACAGGCTGGCAGTGGCTAAAAGCCATTATCACTTGAGCCTCTAAGGGCTGTTCAGTGGCCTATGTGAAATGAGTTATGGTGGTCTCAGTCCAGTTTCCAGTGGGCAGGTGTGTCCACAACATCACAAAGCCACCAACACAATTTGGCACCCTTGATGGCAGTTTCACATGACAGGCCAAGAACTGAGTGGGCATGGAGTCTGAACATGGTGGTCCCTCCATGGTAGATAGAGGCACACTGGCAAGGCAATGTGAGGAAGCTTGCACTAAGATCACCTGTGCTATATCTTTCGTAGGTAAGCAGATGACTTCAGGTTCCAGTGCTGTCAGTTCAGCACATTTCATGAGTACTAAAAAAAAAAAAATTCATGCGCTGAAAAAAATAAATAAAAAGAAAAAAAGAAATTGGTTAAATAACAGGAACCAGAGTGTGGCAGTAGGGAACAAATAGATTGGAAGGCCAGGCTGTGCGGTACCACAGTAGTTGGTCTGTATATTAATAAGTGAGTAAGAAATCACAGCAGTGCCTGAATAGACTAGCTTCTTGGTTAGACAAAATAGCAGATGCAGTTCAGTGTGGGGGAAGTGTAAGGTTTACTGTACAAAACGTTTCAGTATTTATACACTGAATTCACTTGACTTCAAATTCTGATTTATAACGTGGTCTCTGGCTAGCCTTCTATGTAAACGACGCCAAAACTATATCCCTGTCCTCTCTGGCTGTGGCCTGCTTCTTAAATATTAACTGTTCAAAACCTATCGACTATACAGGGGCTTTCATGGAACATTTGGGGCATGTCATTTGGCCTGTAACATCCCTGGTTGACAAAAGCAGCTATGGTGTTGTAATTAGTTTTTGTAAAAGGCAGTCAGGCTCATTTTGAACAACAGAAATTGGCTAGCTATAGACATTAATCCAAAACACAACTATGGTGTTATTTACAAGACCCCATATTCAGAGCTGGCCATGTGTACCGCCAACACAGTAGCAATGTGTGGCAAATAGTACACGGCAGCCCTGTGCAATATTCAGACAGTTGGCATGTTCAGACTGGAGTGCACTATCTGAATATGGGGCCTTGGCAGCATAGTGCATAGTAACTATGCACTGCACTGAGACAGCCCATGGCTGAATACGGCCCACAGTGGAGCCCACTGGAGATAGCGTCACTACAAAAGGATAGCACTAGGGCTCCTGCGGGCCATATTCAACTCTAGCATGCTAATGAGCCCATTGGGGCCATCGGAATGTCCATTATGGGCTCATCTGTATGCCGTATAACCCTCCCCTCCCTGAGTGCCATCCTATAGTCTTAAGTAGATTCCCTAGCATCTACTGGTCCCTCCCCCCGATCGCCCATTTTACTTTAAAGTAATCCCTCCCTGGTAGTCTAGTGGCCCTCCCACCCCACTCCCAATCACTCATTCTATTCTGAAGTCATCCTTCCCTGGTAGTCTAGTGGTCCCCCCAACCCCCGATCAGCCATTCTGTTTAGAAGACATCCCTCACCGGTAGTCTAGCAGTATTACTTAGCCTAGAGGTTAGAGTAACAAGATGTGAATGACCTTGTTACATCCAGCAGACCTGGGTTTGATTCCCATAACCGCCACTTGCATATTGTGTGATTCTAAGCAAGTCACTTAACCACCCCAATTCTCCCAGGTCACCCCTGAAAACAGGCACTTGTCCCTAGTGGGCCTTACCCTGTTACCAAAGTCTTGTGATCAGTCACGGACATTTAGATGGTGGCTGGCCGAGGAGGTGAGCAGAAGACTGTGCCGGTCACCGTCAATGCCGGTAAGTACTGTATGGTGTCCCAAGAGGGGTCGTGAGTTCTGAGCAGGCCGTTTGGGGGCAGGGGGTTAGAAGGGTTCACTAGACTACCAAGGAGAGATGACTTCAAAATAGAATGGGCGATGGGAGGTTGGGGTCCATTTTTTTGGAAACCATCCTGACCCTACCTTAGCTACTGGAAATCTCAGTTCCCCAGTTTCATACTTTGGTGCCCTTAGTGAGCGTCTAATAATATGCACATCTGTAGCCACATGCCAAACAAGATGCTCACAACATTATTGAGAATAACTAACTGACTCAAGCCCACCAGTCCACTATCCCTAGCTGTGCCCTCACTACTGGGAACTTCTGATGTTCCTGCACACATGGCAGTGAATACATCAGCCAAAGCTCCACTTTCACTGCGGCACTTTGTAGCCCCCCCGCCCCCGGGACTACCTGCTTGCACAGTCACAAGCACCCAGCATTATGTTGGTCGGTGTGCCTACCCACATTCTTGGAGATGGTCTTCTACTTGTACCTTGGAGACTCTATCCATACAGATCCAGCATGCAGCTCCAGTCCTTGTCCTCTTCCATCCATCACTGTCCGTACATGACTAGGCTGTGTGCTTACTGATACCGCCCCCAAGCCAAAGTGGTCATGACCCCGATTCAAGGGAATCCTCTTCAGGCTCACAGGCCATCAGGTTGCCCTCCTTAAAGGTACACTTTCACTGCCGCTCCGCTCTAGCTTGTAGTCAGCTCCAGTGCCACCCCAACCTTCTGATACGATTGTGGCTCATGTTTACACGGCTCCTCTTAGTGTCAATACAAGCCACGCTGGAGAAGGGTCATGCGTCTGGGGGTGGTTGCCTGCCTGGTGACGTCTGCAGTGACATGGCAGGTGATGCAAAATGCAGGCTGCTCGTGTCCAAAACAGCTTTGTTTCATTGGATGTGCCTGACACTATCTGCAGCATGGGGGCATGCCAAAGCACATTTCACACACTGCTTCCCACAGCCAGCAGAAGCCACTGATCCCCCAGCACAGAGAGAAAAATCCCACACTGGCCCAGGTTTCAATCCTGAGGCACACCACTGAAGCAGCAGGCTGGTACTCCACACCACAGAATTAATAGGAATATATATCAGTATTTATTTCTATGCTCCACCCCACTGCACTTCCTTATCCATGGGCAAATGAATTATGGGAAGGCAGAGAAGGATGTTGAGAGAATCCTCTGTGCACAGAGCAAGCACTGCAGTCCTTTCACATGGCTGCGTACACCGCTTGCTTGGTAATGCATCCCCAGTGGTGAAGCAGATCTGGGAGAGGACCAATGAATGGTTTACCACAATTGGGTAAGTTTCCACATGGATGCATTTGCACCATAGCAACCCGTTTGGGTTGCTGCAGTGCAAATGTAGCTGTGTAAACAGGCCTTTAGTGCATATCTTCCAGGACATCCATTTCTCCCCGTGATCCCACTAACTTTCCTACTCTAGGTCCATGTATTTGACTCCCTTCTCTGTGCCTTGGACCAAGGAATGTCTGAGTGCCTGAGGTCCTTCATGGTAATGCCAAGCATACAGATATACCATGCAACTCCCCTTTAAGCTGCAGGGGTCAAGCTCTCATGCCATCTCCGTCCCTCAGGGTGACAAGCACTCTGGTCCCAGGTGGGAGTCCACACCGGGAACTGCACTCCCTTGACCCATGTCCTGAGCCAGCCAGAGAACTAGCATACATAGGGAGCAGATCCCAGCCAGTACCCTGGTGTAAAGCAGTAAAGTGATCCCTCATCCTGCACCCTAGCAACTGCTGGTAAAGGCACCTGGGCTGTGACGTCCTCTCCCTCTTCCTTCTATTGCTGGGCTGGCTGGTCCTTCTCCTACCTTCTCACGCATCTAGCCAACAAGCCTACTCACCCTGCAGTTTGTTGAATGCAGTTGTGGATTAACAAGAAGCTGCACTAGAGAGACACAAAAAAACTGAACAGTTCTCCTATAAAAAAGGTTTAGTTCAACAAATAGGGACTGCAGTTTTACACTGAACAGTGGAAAACTACTGTCTCTCGGGATGAAAAAGTGACCTCCAGAGACAATAACTCTTCAGGATTTACAACCCACTAGTGGTCACTTTTTCACCCTTGGGGCAATAGTTTTCTACTATAAGCCTCAGCTCTAGTCCGTATTTGTATACTATGAATTGGTACTTTAACAACCTAGTAGAGCAAATAAAATCCAAGGCCCCTACTATCCAAAATGAAGCCCGTTGCATACAATTATTCCTCTCAAATATTCCTGATCTTCAGGGATGTCCATGATTTGGCCTCAGAAATTCCCTCCTAAATTTGCCATTTCTGTCACCAAAGGGTAGGGGATTTGAAGCACAAAGTATTGCCAGCCATTAATATTACAGTCGAGTTCTCCTTCAGAAAATACTTTTCACAGTAAGCCACACAATATAGCAGGCTTCTTGAGTTGATATTACCATTTTATAAGACGTGTCCCTGATTTTGGTAATTTGTCTCTGATTTTGTTAAGTCTTGTCCCTGACTTGAAAGGCAGGAGGTTGAGAGGTAAGTATGGATGATGCAAAACCAGTTGAACATCCTATCTATTATGGAGACTTGGCTCTCAAAATCCACCCCTGACTCAGCTATCTCCATCCCTGGGTACACCCTGCAGACAGAGTTGGAAAACTTGGGAGTAGATGTGTGATCTACCTCCGGGAATCCCTTCAAGGGCATGCCCCCCCCCCCCAGCTGGAGGCAGGTGCCCAAGCTCTATCATTCAACGTCACACCAGGCACCTCCAGGGCCCCCCTGGTCATCATCTCCATCTACATTCCCCATCGAGGCCAGAAACTCGCTTTCCAATCTTTCATGGACTACCTCTCCTGCCTCCCCCCAAGTCTGAACAATTAATCCTCTGGGACTTCGACATAAACTAGCTCTCTCACTCAGCCTCCCTCTACTACAAGGATGCCATAGCTGCTCTCGACCTCTCCCAACTTGTTAGCCACCCCACCCATGTTAATCCTACCACGGGCACCTCCACCCTGCTGGACCTTGTTCTGTCCAACCACCCTCACAAATTCACCGATACCACTGTGCTCCCTAATGCCCTCAGTGACTACTCCCCAGTGCTCTGCACTTGGTCATGCAAGTCAGTGAAGCCAGCGCTGAAGGCTGTCTTCCGAAAGTAACTCAAACCTGGCAAGCTTGGCCCACTAAAACACCTCCTTGCCCACTGGGACTGATCCCCAATAAACCTTGCCCGAGATATTGACACTGCCCTCAATTATTTCATCCGCTCCTTTAACGATGACTGTGATATTTTCACTCCCCCTTACTAAATATACTATCGAAGGTCCTGACACACCCTGGATTTCACAGGCACTACTTAATCAGATGCGCCTCAGAGACAACCTCTGGAAAAAAGCCCTTGATTCCGGCAAGCCTGCTGACAGGCAATGCTACCGAACAGCACTTAACAAATTCACGTGGGCTACATGAAAAGCTAAAGCTGAATACTTCAGAACCTCCCTTACCGCTACCTGGGGCTCTGGCCGCAAATTCTGGGACAACATGAAGGTAATCAATGGTAAATCCACTGCCCCCCCTCCATCCCAACTTAATATCAATGGTTCCATCTCCACCTACCCGAAACTCGTTGCTGACTCCCTCAATTCCTCCTTTTTGGACCTTTACTCTATGCTTCTACCCAGCTTATTTGATCCCAAAGCCCCACCTCAGCCCCCCTCACACCCTCACCCACCTTTCCATTTCAGAGCTCTCACTCCACTGGAAGCCAGGCCTTATCTCCTCAAAGCCCTAAGTGACACCTGTCACAGTAATGACACCCTTGACCTCAAACTCCTACGCCTGGGACTGGATGTGGTCCTCTTCCCCCCTCATCTGCCTCCTCAGCTGCTCTCTCTGCCTTGGTAAATTCCCCTCCATCTGGAAAACTGCTATCATTACCCCTATCCACAAAAGCAGTGACTGTTTCTCCTCTGGTAACTATCGCCCAGTATCTATCCTCCCACCTCTCTCAAAAGCCCTTGAAAGAATTGTCTCGGACCAGCTTACTGACTACCAAGCAAAATATGACCTGCTCGCTAAACAGCAACATGAATTCTGGCAGAGGCATAATACCTCCACCGCCCTCTTGGAATTCTCCAGTTTTATCCACACCATACTAGATAGCAGGCAACTGGTTGGCTCTGTCTTCCTTGACTTGTCAAAAACTTTTGACACTGTCAATCACACCCTCTTCCTAACTGTCCTCTCCCACCTTGGCCTCTCCCAGGAGTTCACGGCTTGGTTTTTGGACTACCTATCTAATCGCTTGCAGTGGGTCAAAATAAGTGGTTCTCTCTCAAACTCCCTCCTGGTCCTCTCTGGTGTTCCCCAGGGTTCCATCTTGGGGCCCATTCTGTTTAGCCTAGTCCTTAATACCCTACCTAAGGCCTCCTGTGAGAAAATCCTCTTATATGCCAATGATTCGGTACTCTACTCCTCACATACTGACCCCACCTCCCTTCAACTATCCCTCCAGAACTCCTTTAACGAGGCTGAATCCTGGCTTATCAACCACAAGCTTGTACTAAATCACAAAAAGATCAAGGTCATGCTGTTTACCCATCACCAAAGCAAGCACAAAGGAACCCCACTCCAAATTCACACCAACCTTCTCCACCCCCTTGAGCAGGTGAATACCTTCAAATACCTTGGGATCACCCTCGTCTCCACGCTCACCTTCCATGACCATATTCACCTCCTCAGCTCTGCAGTCAGCTCAAGAATCAGCCTGCTTTATCGCCACAGGAGCTGCCTCTCCCTGAAGCCCTCTGACTCGCCATCTCGTCCTCTGTCCTGTCTCTCATAGATTATGGGATACTTGTCTACAGGGCCGCTGACAGCACTGCCCTCCATAGAATCAAAGTCTCCTTAAATAAGGCATGTGGGCTACCCTCAGTTAGTCCGAGACTCACCCACACCTGCACACTTTACAACCTGGTAAAATGGCTTAACTTTGATGATAGGCTAAAGTGCCAGACCTGTCTCCTCGCCAGGAAGATAGCCAGTGGTCTTTCCCCACCTGGCCTAACCCCCCCCATCCAACTGCCCATAACTGTGGCCACCCGCAACTCGTCCAAACCTAACCTGATAGTTCCATATCTTAGGACTGCTTTAGGTCAGTGTTCCTTCTCCTACAGAGCGCCCACTGGGTTGAACTCCCTTCCCAGCTCTATCATCCTTGAACCCAAACTTGGATGTTTCAAATCAGTCCTCCATGACCATCTATTTACCTCCCGTACCTGTGACTGCCATTAATCTGCTTAGTCCTTCCATTCCCCCTTCTCCCCACTCCCTTACCTCCTCTCCCTGACAACAGATGTCTGTCCTGCCTAACTTCTTGTTTGAACTGGGCCACCTCTGTTTCTGAGTGGTTTTATCCTCTACATGCAACCAATGTCAACGTTTTATTGTGCTATATCTGCTATAGCGTTTGCTACCTTACGTTATGTGTGTTCTCTAACTACTTGTTTGTATAGCATTGTATTACCCTGAAGTGGAGCCTTTGTAAAGGAGTCTCTGACTCAACGGATTGTAATTCCGATACTGTTCAATAAATAAATATATACAATAACTGAAAAATACAAGTTTATTGAAATGAAGGACAACGTGCAAACACAGTGTAAGCCATGTCATGAGTGGTCAAAGTCTGAAGGGATTCCATGCAGGATGTCTCACAACATACCTGACATTTAGCACAAACTCAGTTACTCTTTCAGGGTTCGATCTCTTTGGCACACACTGTGGCCTTTTTCCTTTTTTGTTCTTTTTTCAATAAACAGTTTTGTTCAGTTATTTTGTACACACGGGATTTAGTTAGAACAGTCTGTGCCTTGGATTTAGTTTGTCCTATTGCCTTTTTTTTTTTTTTTTTTAACAACTGCACCTCTCGGATCATAGTAGTAGCTCTTTAGTTTTTCTTCAAAAACTTAAATATAGATTGTGGAATAGCAGGCTTCTGAGTGGGTAGATGATGGATGTCCCTCATAATCTGAGACAGTTTAGAGGTGCTTTTACTTACCCACACAGGCGTTCCGATCATTCGATTCATATCCCTGTGGACAATTATTGTATTGGGACCTGGAAGCTGGCCGGATAGGCGGGATCACTTGCTCTGGCTCCTGGATCTCCACACCCTCATAGACGTTATTGTTTGCAATTACAGAAGCCGAGCGGGGAAGACAGAGATAACCTCCATAGTGGTTGAAGCATTTCATTTCACCTTTACAGGCATCAGGGATGGTTTCACATTCATTTATATCTGCAGAGGAGAAACAAGCAGATCTTTTCAATAACAAAGCCCCCATTTGTGCACAGCAAAATCACTTGCAGCTACTGCTGGAGTCTTGATTACAAATCTCAGCTCAGGTTACACCTGCATTGCTTTATGTAGGGTTAACTCAACAGACCCTGCTTCAACGCACAAATATCACTCTTTGCTTGCCAAAGCCAAATCTGCACAGATTACTGAAGCATCATTGTAAGAATGCACATCTGAGGGGCCCAGATGTAATACCGTAAATCTGAGAGAGCCAACCCTCCATTTTTGCTGCCTTTAAAAGTTTGAAATTTACTCCTGGCCTTTGTGTGCCCTTACAAATGTTGAGATTATTGTTTCACATCATACAATCAATTCATGCCTGGAAGAGATAGGGGTAGACAACATAGATTAGAATCCATTTAAAATGGATTTGTCAGTAGATGCATTTGCAACAAACATCATCTTATAAAATCAAACTTCACCTTCTCAAACAAATTCCCACAGTATTTCTTCTGGGTTTTTGATAATCTGAATTGCCAAATATTTCAGACTAGAAAACATTCAGTTCTGTCTCAGCTTCTCTGCATTCACTGTTTCACTGTAAAACTGGAATTGAGAATACAGTGTTCTGACTGGCTTGGACAGGTATTCACACAATATTCACATGGGTCTCACACACTCTGACGGTGTGTGAAGCAGGGCGTATACACAAGTCATGAGGGTGAGTGGTTTTGTTTTATTACAAAAAAAAAATTAAAACACCCTAATCCATTTTACAATCATAGTAACATGACTCTGGGGGTGTTACCGATTAGTAGTCCCACACACCACAACACTCACCCTCCACTAATGTTGTTTGGCATGCAGAGGGTGGATGGGATTTCATAAGGAATAACCCACGGTTGGATGTAAGGTAACATAGCAATAATCCAGTGACCTCGGTGGGTTGTGAGACCACCCAGGAAGAGAGGTTATTATAGCATTGATGCAAACCCAGGCATTTTTTGTAATATGATCAAAAGTGTTATAATAGACAGTAACCCACCCCCTCAGTGCTTTAGCACCTAATTAAACACAGTAGTTCAGCAGTTCGGTTTTAGCTAGGTTCACCTTTTAACTTAAGACCTTCCATTATTCATGAATCCCAGTTATTGGGGAGACGCAGGACCTTGAATCGACTATGCCATCACCTGGTAACATGTATCTCCACTGGTATGGCACAAAGACACTTATCCAATGCTTTGTCATATTTTACATGTCAAAGGACGTAGTCAGCATGGAAACTATTTTTATGCTCACTGCTGCCACTTTCATGTCCTTGATTTGATTACTCTCCTCACCTCTTATGCACATGTTTCAGTTATTGGGGCAAATATTAATGAGGATATAAGGCTACCTTGTCCCACTTTTCAATTTAAACTTTTGGAAGTATATTTCATTAGCATTTACTATAGTTGGATGAAGGGCTGGTATCTAATGTCTTCACTCAACACGTAAAATTTGTAGAAAAGTTCATTTTCTTCAGGATTTTTCATGTTGAAGAATCATTTTGAAAATAATTCCTCAGTAAAAGAAATTCTATTTTTTTTTCAGAAAATTTACAAGAGTTGTCAAAATGTTTCAGTTTGACCAGCCTAGCAGCTGTGAATTTGGCAAGGAAATCGGCTGAGTTCACTTCTGCTTCTCGTGCATCTCCACAAAGAAGAATTAGTTCTTACTACTGTTCTACTCTGTCTTTCTCTGAACAATTTCAGAGCAAATAACCTTACCAGAGCAAGGAAAAGGATTAAGGCTTCTTTTGGTTAGGCAGATTTACTGTGTGTTGTTATTATAATTTTGTACTCACAGGGATTGTCACTGATTGTTGCTAACATCTTAGTGCTTTAATTTTTCTCTGATTCAAATTGTTGTTGCTGGGTATACCTTCTGCTGCATTATTACAGGGTGTGCCTACAGGTGTGTGCTTACAGATTACTGCTGTAATCTTCTGACTCAAATTGTCTTTTGCAAGGTAAATCTTCTATTACTGCTTTATTTTACTCTGTAGCAAAGTGTTGCTTACAGGGTATATCTTCTGTGAAATTATTACATGTGGTGCTTTACAGGTTTTACAGTTTTATCTATCATTAGGCTATGCTTTTAGGGCTACTGCATTTGCTGCTGGCTGATTGTTTCTGCTCTTACCACCTTGCTTCTTTCGTACGTGGTTCTTCTTTTTCGGCAGGGGAAGGGCCCAGCCACCCACCTCCATCCCCAACCACCCCACACTACACTCCTTTTGGAGGGTAGCACAGTCGTTACATTTTCTGTAGCAAAGCAGGAAGGGGCGGATCAGAGGGGTATGCACACAATGACCTCATTTACAGGGGCACTAGTGTAACCCTTAGGTGGCGCTATCCTAAGGGCTACTACCCCCTGCCTGCTTGGCTAGTAGCAGGTTAAGGGGCCTGAGTTCTGAAACGGGTGCCTCCACCCGGAGGTCAGGGTTGGTAGTGGTCAAGCTAACCTGAGCACAGCCCTCCATCTGGGACACTGTAACCCCCGTCTTTCCCCTCTAGTGGCCTGAACACTGTACAATAATCACTTTCACAATACTCCTGGTACACCACACAAGTACCCACACTGTTTGCACTTACCACCAGGGCTGGTTCCTCTGGCTCGACCCTGGGGACCCCCTGTAAAACAAGGTTATGCACAGCAAATAGCAACAGTACAGTACTTTGAGCACAAACTAGAACCACAGTCAGATTACATGCAGAAAAAGTTAGATCTGATTTATTCAGGGGACTTTAACAAGGGAGGGGAGAAATCAGGTTAATTAGCTTAAATGTTATATCAATCGAGCAGTTATGCATGCACTTTGAGTCCCCCCCCACACAGTCACACCTCTGAGTACCCAGGGGGAGAAGAGACAGGCTAGCCAGGACAGTTGTCTGGGGTTGGCCGGCGTCACAGCTGGTTGGGGCCCCTGTGATGGAAAACACAACATGCACAGTACACACTATTTGTAATCTGGAGCCAGAGGGCTCAGTTCGAAAAGGAAAAGAAACAAGACAATCAGATGACACACTCAGATTAAGCTGTTGTTGCAGGGAGCTACCCTGTTATTTACTCACGATACCCAAGACTGGGCACAGGCTGGACGAAAATCGAGACTGCAGGTGGTTGACCTGGAATCCCAGGAGAAGCAGGGCCCACACGAGTCGCCGGGGCATCATTCCTGTTCAAGTGTGGAGCAGGGGGGCTGATCCCCAGGCAGGTCTCTCGGTCGATGGCTTCTCTGTGCAGCAGGTAGTCTGGCTGGACCAGACTGGCAAGGCCCAGACTGCATGGAGACAAATTTGGATGCAGTCCATTTTAGGCTGGATACAGCTTCCAGCAAGCAGAACACAGTTCATACAGTGGAGAACTAACTCACGACCCACTAGCAGTTCACAGCACATTTACATGTATAGGAATTCTACTGTACCAGGCAAAGCGCTCCCTGGTCACAATCGCAAAGTCTCTGCACACACCGGGAGTTTAGGGGTATCTGGAACTCCTGACAGGCCGGTCGCATTCAGCAAAATCTTCGTTCTTCTTCAGGATAAGCCTGGCCCACTTCAATAGCTTACTTCAGTCACACAACTCGGATTCAGTCTGAAAACAATTCTCTTTCCCCTCTCAGGGCAGCAGGCAGACAAGCATGCCAAAACTCGGGCCTTTCCACAGAGACTGTCTCAAGCATCTTGCTTCTTCAGCTCCCAACTTAGATCTGCCTTAAACAGCAGACAGCTTGGGGATTTCCCTCAGATCCAAAATGTTCGTTTGGCTGATTCGGCTGTCAGTCAAAGCAAGAGCTCCCCCATCAGTTGCAAAAAGGCGCCAAAAGCCCAAAACTACAATTCATACAGATTTTGACTTCAGACAGCTCCTGTAGTCCGGCTCCATTTTAGGTCCCACCAGAACTGACTGGTGCAATTCACAGTCCCAGGTCAAATGGTGGGGATACACAAGACAGTCCTTGTTGCAAAGAAGGCAGGTTAGACAAACTACATTATCATTAACACTCTAACTGATTTTCAGCAAATAGTTACATCTTTCAACAGAGCTCCCTCTCAGATTACTTATAACTGCAATCCAGGCAGCTCTTAAAGAGACGGTACACAGAGGCTATACAGGCACTCTCTGGCAATACATTTAAACTGCTAAAACGCAGGACACTAGCCTGGCAGTGAGCATTTAGGCAAGCTCAAGGAAGACTTTTTGGGAACCCCCATTTGTAGGGGGGTTACACCCTTCCCTGCCTGGATAAAACTTGGCGTCCGCATCAAGTCTGTACCATCCTGCATCAGTTAACATAAACTTACTACTTTACTATACATTTTCACTACACTTCGTAATACTATACCCATTCTGACAATACATCAGGCATATTTCCCACAGGTAATTTACACATTACTTTGCAGAATCATGTAATAACTTCTTGTACATTAAACAATGTTAGAGGGGGGCTTTCCCTGTCAGCTAACTTGGGGCTAGATGGGGCAGGGGCACCATACCTAGAAGGCAGAACAATTAACCTGGAATTGGTACTTAGCTCAGTTTGGGCAGTGAGCTCTGAGAAACATAAACCCTTTTGTGGACCACATTGACAGGCAAATCACTGGCCTCCCGGGAGAATCATAACTTAAGCAGACTACTGGCTTGACAGCTCGGCCAGTCCTTCTGGGGGAAACAACCACAGTTTCTGTACTCTCAACACTGGTCCTGGAACTTTCATCACTTGTGAGGGGTGCCTCTGCCTGGGTAGGAATGTCCAAACTTGGAGCACTGTCAGCCCCTTGCTCTGTAGGCTCTGTTTCTACAACACTTGGCTCATTCTGAAGACACTCTGGCACTGAAGGGGGGTTGTCAGCACTCTCATAGTGTTCCTCAAGTTCTGGCATGTCACCAGAAAGACTCATACCATCAGCCTCTCCTTCAGGCAAATCATACAGTTCCACAATACACAAAGACTCAGCATCTTCAGACATGATACTTTGCACTTCACTTTCAGGGAGCATTGGCTCCAAGGACAAAGCTGGGGGGTTAGGCAGTCCAGAAGGCTCAGCTTCATCCCCACAATTAATCATGGGGTTACCTAGAAACAGCTGACTGAGTTAATAAAAGGGGTAATAGGCATAGTCGCACTCACTTTCATCAGAAGTGGACCGACAGTCACTATCATTCTGGGCCTGCTGCAGAGGAAACCTTAAATCTGTGACCACTGGGGTAGGCTGATTCTGTCTCTTTCTTGCGGCAGTACGAGTCACAGGCCCCGGGGGCTCAATTTCTGGGGGTTCAGCCTCAATCATGACTTGGCTGATAGGTGGCAAGTGGTTACGGTGCATGGTCTTGACAGCTTTGGAGTTATTCTCTGGGCGCACTTTGTACACTGGCAAATCATCCAACTTTCCAGCTACGACATGGGGAAGATGGTGCCATCGATCAGCAATTTTCTGTTTACCATGCAATCCTACATTTCGCAACAACACACAGTCTCCAGGCCTAAGCTCTTGAGCCTTTACTTTTCTATCATGTCTCTCTTTGTTGGCTAGATTTCTTTTGGCGGCCATTGTCTGGGCCAGTTGATAGGCATGGTTTAATTGAGCTTTCAGTTTTTGTACATATTGCAGGTAAGCTTCGGCTTGGACCACATCGGGAGAAACCCCAAAACAGACATCAACAGGCAGCCGGGCCTCTCTTCCGAACATGAGGCGGCAGGGAGAGAACCCGGTAGCATCATTCTTTGTGCAATTATATGCATGTACCAAGGTGCTAATCTGCTGGCTCCATTTATGCTTATCTTTTGGGTGGAGGGTGCCTAGCATGTCTAGCAGTGTGCGCTTAAAGCATTCTGGTTGAGGGTTCCCCTGCAGGTGATAAGGGGCAGTTCTAGACTTTCACACCCCCAATAGAGAGAGCATTTCTTTGATTAGCCGACTCTCAAAGTCCCGGTCCTGATCAGAGTGAATCCGCTGGGGGGCACCATAGTGGACGAAGAAATTTTCTACTAGCACCTTGGCCACAGTACTTGCTTTTTGATTTTTGGTGTGAAAATCTTGTGCATACTATGTGAAATGGTCCGTAACCACTAACACATTGCCAATGTTTCGCAGATCAGGCTCTAAACTCAAGAAGTCTGTGCAGACTAGTTCCATTGGGGTGCTGGTAGTAATGTTGACAAGGGGGGAAGCCCTCTGAGGCAGGGCTTTTCTCTGCAGGCAGCGACTACAAGTCCTTAAATGGTGCTCAACATCGGCCCCCATCTTGGGCCAGTAGAATCAAGATCATACTAGGTCAAGGGTCCGGTTGATACCAAGGTGGCCCATATTATTGTGGAGGGACTTCAGTACCAAATCTTTGAAGGCTGTGGGCAGGACCAATTGTTGCTTGTCTATTTGGCCACCCCAATCTGCTGTCTCTCTTTACAACAACTGATTAAGCAGCTTCAACCTGGGGCCTTCTTTAAACAATAAAGCAGTTTGCAGATCAGAGGAACACAACTTGGACACATCTTTTCCTGCACGAAGGGCGTCAAGTGCTGGCTGAATCATAGGATCTCGGGATTGAGCCCACTGAATGCTGTCATTGTCAAACTGAGGTAGTGCACTAATATCTAGAGCAGAGAAGTGGCAATACGCAGCCGGTATGAAGGTGTCAGAGGGGCTCCAATCAATCTACTAAGCAGTCCGCCGTGTCCGTAGACATCAGTTCATTTCTATCAAACTTTTGGCACAATGCTCGGATGTCAGGTTCAGACAGCCTGACCCAGTCGCTCTTGGAAATGGGCCTCCGGGATAGGACATCAGCATTAATATGATTCAGGCCTGGTCTGTATTCGACAGCATAATCATATGTTGACAATGCAGAAAGCCACCAGTGCCCCATGGCATCTAACTTAGCTGAAGTCTGTACATAGGTCAACAGGTTATTGTCAGTCCTCACTAATATTTTCACCCCCCAGAGTTAATCATGAAACTAGTCGACAATGGCCCATTTTAACGCAAGGAACTCCAACTTGCGCACAGGGTGGTTTCGCTCTGACGAGGTGAAGCTCCTAATGGCGAATGCCACTGGTCTCAAACCATCCTCATGGTCTTAATACAGTACAGCTCCTAGACCCTGCAGACTGGCATCAGTATGCAGCACATAGGGTTTGGTGGGATCAGCATAAGCAAGGATGGGGGCATGGGTGAGCTGGTATATGACTTTGTGGAAAGCTGCTTCACAGTCAGGCATCCAACGGGACCTGAAAAGTTCTCCTGGGTGGAAATATGCTTTGTCTGGTTCTTTGACGGCCCCTTTTTTGTATTTACAATTGGTAGGAGGGTAACCCTGGGTAAGATTCAAGAGTGGCCGAATCACTTTGGAATAGTCCTTTATGAACCAGCGGTAGTAGTCACAGAATCCCAAGAAACGTAGTTCTATCAAATTGTGGGGTTGGGGTCAAGTAGTCAAGGTTTCAACTTTACTAGGATCAGTCCTTATCCCCTCTGTAGACACTATGTGACCCACATACTTCACAGAGGTTTGGAAAAACTGGCACTTGTCGATGGACAGCTTGAGGCCGAAATCTTCCAGTCAGTCTAGTACTTTGAACAGTCAACTCTCATGCTTCTCTAGGGAGCTCCCGAACACAATGACATTGTCCAAGTACACCAGGCATTCCAGCAAATTCATGCCTCCCACCGCTCGTTAAATCAGTTGCTGGAAGGTGGCTGGGGCGCCCGATATCCCCTGTGGCATTCTCAGAAATTCATAGAACCCCAAAGGACAGGTGAAGGCTGTCTTCTCGCGGTCCTCTGGAGCCATCGGAATCTGATAATATCCACTGCGAAGATCCAACACCGAGAACCATTGCGCCCATTCAAACAATCCAGAGCATCTTGTATACAGGGCATGGTGTATTGATCGGGGATGGTCCACTGATTCAGAGTTCGATAATCAACACCCATTCTCACAGATCTGTTCTTCTTATGCACAACCATAATGGGAGAAGCATATGGGCTCCTGGATTCTTGTATCACACCAGCCGCGAGCATTTTCTGCAAGTGTCTTCTCACATCGTTTATGTCTGCAGGGGCTAGGCGTCGAGACCTCTCTTGAAATGGCAGTTCATCGTGCAGGCGTATGTGATGCTCCACACACTGGACACATCCCACATCCCATTCCTTCAACGAAAACACTTGATCTCTCTGGGCAAGTTTCTGGCTAATTCTAGTCTTCCATTCAACTGGCAACGGGGAGTCACCAAAATCAAACAAGTCAGGAGTCACTCTATCTGTCTTGCCAGGGTGCTTGTTGCTGGGCAACACTGCAGTGTCTGTGCAGTGTACCATAGCTAGGGTGCATCCTCTGTTCACCCAGATCTCCCGATCTGACACATTATGAATCTGGACCATCACTCGTCATGAATAGGCATGAGCACAAGCTGGCAAGATGCTGGGCTTAACCAGTAATCCTTCTGGCAATTTTCCATTGCCTGGCGCATCCAACATCAGTATTTTGTTCTTGACATTTTTGCGGCGGCAGACCTCCCCTTGAACGGTACACTGGGCGTTAGGGGCCAGTACCATTGAATCAGGATCCTTCTTCCACATGACCCCTACCAGTTCATCCTGGTCCACTCCCTTGGGGTTCTGTTGCAAATCATAGGCCCTCTTGATCAGAGTGGGAATTCTTAGGGCCCTCCCAGTCCGTCGCCTTTGTTTCTCACGACAGTTGTGCCAGTCTCCCAAACATATGGGCGTTGGTCCCAATTAACAGGGGAACCCCATCATACAGTCCAGAAGGGGGACACACTAAGACCAGTGTCTCGACTTGCTCCTCTACACCAGTTATAGCTGCAGGAAATGACAACCAGAGGCAGACATATCCTAGGTAGGGATAAGACTTGTCGCTCAGCCCCCACACATGTAGGCCTTCCAGAGATTGTAAGGGTGCAGCAGATAAGTGTTTGTCATACCAGTCCTGAAATACAATGGTCACTTGCGACCCACTGTCCAGCACTGCCCGAGTAGAATACTATTCACAGTCATGGTAGTCTCCATTGAAGGGCCCACTATTTTGGATCAGTCTGGAGGGACAGCAGCAGGGGCCTGGATGGACAATTTAGCCACAGAGGGGTTTGAGTTAGGATATCCAACGCCTTCACTGTGGTCATTTCATGCACCCCTTTGACCACTGATTCGTTTCCGAAGCTCTCCTTGAAGCCGGTTCACCAGTTTCTCTAAGTCTTTCTGAGACCGACATTCCCTCTTCATATTTATTTATTTATTTAGACAGCAGTTTGGAAAACCTTTGAGCCATAGGCTCATTTACAAAGGTACCTTGTCACAGTAAGACAAAGAAAATACACAGTATAACAGTATAACTCAGTATAACAGTAACTTAAGACATAGATACAAACAAGCTGGTACAGGTAGGATTGATGCAAACAATACCAGGGTTATGTTGTCCTTAGCAGCTTAGTAGTAAGCTTTGTCATAAGTATTGAGTATGGCTTTGACTAGTGGCAATTACAGCTTTGGGTGTTAACAAGGTGGTTCCGTGGAGGACGTTTTGAAGACGATATAGTTGGAGCTTCGGAGATGGAGGGCAGTGTGTTGAACCAGGAGGGGCCCTAAAGCCGAAGGCTCTTTGGCGTGAGGTCCAAGCTCTAGGATAACAAGAGTTTTTCCAGAGGTCCAGTATGAACTAGTGGGACAGAGCGCGGATGGTGGTGGTCAATCCTGTGAGGATAGCCAAGGAGGGTCTTTTGTAAGGGTACAGGTCAGATATTTGAAGTGCTCATCAAGATCAAGTACCAAGCGCTTTGCGTACAGTGAACAGGTGTGTGTTAGCCTAGGTGCCCCAGTAATTAACCTGCAGGCCTTATTCAGAGTAGTGCGAATTTTATGGAGTGCGGTCTGATCAGCAGCACCATACACCAGCAGTCCATGGTCCACTAGGGACAGGATAGAGGAGGTGACTGCGAGTCAAAGAGCCTCCAGAGGGCGGCAGTGTTTATACTGATGTAAGATGCCCAATCGGATATTAGTGGCAGTGGCTAGGGCAGCGATGTGTCCATGGAAGGAGAGGGAGGGGTCAAAATGGATCCCTAGGTATTTATAGGAGCAAACTTGTTCGAGTGGGAAGAGGACCCAGAGTGAATGAGGAGTTTGAGTTGCAGGACTTGTTTGAGGATGAGTGAAGAACATGGTTTTTGGTTTTTTAAGATTTATCACCAATCTATGTTCCTTGAACCAGCCCTCGGCTTCGGCGAAGGACTTCTGCAGCGAGTCCTGGAGGGCAATAGGGTTTCAACTTGAGACAAAGATGACTGCATCATCAGCGTACAATAGAATGTTCCCCGAGCAAGAGCGTGGAAGGGTGTTAAGGTAAAGGGAGAATAGGTAGGGGCCCAGAATGGAGCCCTGGGGAACCCCAGAAAAGATGGGACAGATGTCTGAGTAGGTCCCATTCATTTTTACACGCTGTAGCGGTCAGACACATAACTGGTGCACCAGGAGATAGGCCCAGCAGCAAAACCAGAGAGACTAAGGGCATCAAGAAGGAGGGGGTGGGAGACAGTGTCGAAAGCTTTAGAGAGGTCAATGAAGACCACACCAGCCAGAGAACCAGTGTCTAAGGAGGAGTGGAGAAAGTTGGAGAACTCTAGGAGGGCTGTGTTGGTACTGTAGCCCACTCAGAAGCCATGCTGCTCAGGACATAGGACATTGTAGGTGGAGAGGTAGTCAGAGATTTGAGAGGCCACCACTTTTTCCAAGGCCTTGGAGAGAGGAGAGGAGAGAGAATGGAGATTGGTTGATAGTTTCCAGCCACAGTCCTATCACCACCTTTAAAGATAGGGGTGACAGTGGCGACTTTCCAGGCAGTTGGAACCTTCCCCAGGCAAAGAAAGTGGTTGATGAGGCATGTGATCGGGGTAAGGACTGTGTCTAAGACCAGCCGTAGGATACACAGATCCAGGGTGTCACTGCCCGTACTATTACTCTTGAGGGCAGTGACAAGGTGTGGCCTAAGTTCTTGGGCAGAAACATGGCGGAGGAGAAAATAAGGAAGAGAAAGATTTACTGCAGGCGTGGGGAGGAGGGTCAAATAATTTGTAGGGAGGATAGGGCTAAGGTCAGTGAATGAGGTGTTGAGGTGGTTGGCTATGAGGGCTGGGTCTAAGGAGATCACACCATTAATGTTGATCTGGGAGGGTGGGGAGTGTGCACTCCCATTTAACTGTTTAATGTTATCCCAGAAGGTTCTGGTGTTCCACTATGAGGCAGTGAGTGAGGACCGATAGTGCTCAGACTTGGCCTTTCTGATGGCCCAAGTGCACTTGTTTGGCGGCAGCATATAACTGCCTGTCACTGGCTGCCATAGTCTCAATGGCACGGTGCCATAGGTTGTCCCTATGTTTGAGTTGGTGGATCAAAGCTGGGGTTACCCAGGGGGCTTTCTGCCTTTTAGAACGGTGGGTCGACATTGGGGCAAAGATATCATAGGCATTATTAAAAGTTCGGGTAAAGAAGGAGAGAGCTGTGTCGATGTCAGGAGTTGCCTGTATAGGAGACCAGTCAATTTGGGACAGAAGTTCCTTAAGTTTTATCAGTCCGCTAGGTATTAGATGCCGCCGGCATGTGGACTGTGCTGTGGGTTTGGGGATTGAGGATGACCAGTGGAATAGAATGGGGGAGTGATCGCTGAGAGAGTCTGGGAGGACTTGTACATTGGGGATCCGATTAGGGCGGTTGGTGAGTACCACATCAAGCAGGGTACTGGAGCCTCTCTTGGGGATAGTCCTGGTAGGGTGGGTAACTAGTTGCATTAGGTCTGTTGCAGAAAAGGAGTCATGGGTAGAGGAAGAGGAGGGGCTGAGCCAGTTGACATTTAAGTATGGCCATCCTTTTTACTGTTGTGACAAATGAAAGATTCCTGGGTCATCCTTGGAGAGAACATTGCATGAGGAACTGAAGTAGTAGCAAGGGATCGGGGTCCAATTTCTGCTTGCAGCGGTGAGAGGGGTGCAACGTGTCTCAATAGTTCCTTTAGGGTGGCAGTCAATTCTTTGATTTCAGCCTGGGAGCTATCCTCAGTAGAAGATGCCTGAGGGTGCACCCCCACCCCCACAGCAGTCATGTCCTGAGAGGAACCAGAATCTTGTTCCATGGGGGAACCCTTGCAGAGGTGCCCACCTTCAACTCTCAGACTTCTTTTAATAGCTAGACTTTCAAAAACTGGGTCCAGGGCGGGAAGTCCTTTGCACTCTCAGAGTGCTTGTTAGGTGCCGACTTTTGTCCCTGAACCCCATTTGGCTGATCACTTTCTGTCAGTTGTGCAGTAGCAGCAGATATTGGTGTAATCCCGGGGTCGCCTTTGCTCAACCCCCCGAATTTATTTCATTAGCTCATCATAAGATGGGGGCAATTCCAGTCGGTTGGCGGCGCAACTGAAGCAGTAAAAATTCTAAGAACAGAGCAGACTTAAGGATCCGGTCCAGCCTAGTTCAATCTAATCCATTTGACAGCAAACTACCCTTTCTGAGGCACTCTTGTAGCAACTTTTCAAGCCAAGGTACATACACAGACAATGGCTCCTCTGAGTACTGCTGGGCGTTTCTTACTCTCCACCACAGGTCCTCATCTGAATCCGGGCTCCAATACACATTCTCCAATGCATCAAGATAGTCCTGTGCATGCCGGCCCGGTGGTGCTAAGGGTTGAGGCACTAGAAGCCACACCTCGCGCTACACCGGCGACATGGGTTCGAGAATGGACTCGGGTCGTTGGGGGTCGGAGGGGGGTGGGAGGATTGAGCATCGCAATGGATGCCCTCCTCCCTCTGGGATGGGAAACCAGGGGTGCTTCTAGCACCCGACGCCCCTGAAGCCAGTGAATGCACGGACTTTCGGGCACTGGCAGCTCTACAAGAGTCGGGGAGGGGGGACGCTGTTTCATATGTGGCTGACGGCGTGTGTCAGCACGTCGGCAAGCCTGGACATCAGTCATAAGCACAGGCGTCTCAGGGGAATGGGAGAAAAACAGGGGAAAAATTAAACACCCCTGGCCCTATGAGCGGATGAAACTAGAGGATGGGATGCCATGGGGATCACCCTAGCGGACAGAGGAGTAGGAGGGGGTACGAGGCCTCCTCTGAAAGCTGTGGGAGCCAGCCAAATTACAAAAAAAAAAAAAAAGATAGTCCTGTGCAGTTGCTTCAGGGTTATTGGCCCACTTGGCATGGATGGTAGCCAGAGCAGGACCTCAGAGGCTCTCACTCAACCTCTTTCATTTCTCTGCTTCTGAGCATTGCCATTCAAGTACCAGAGGGACAACACAGTCTATCCAGGTCTCCCAGTCATCCTCCCCCTGGGGGGAGGGGAGGGTGCCCGAGAAGATTCTCAACGTTCTGTAGGAGTCGTGACTAATGGCAGGTACAGACATAGGGGCCAGCATTGCACCGCACAGGAGGCGGAGTGAACAGGTGCTGGAGTGGGGGGTGTTGGGAGGAACACCCCAAGGGGCAAGAATAGTTTCTTAAAGTCCTCTCTGGTTTCCCTTCCTCCAGCAACAACTTAACAAATTTCTCCTCAAAAGTCTCAGATAATAGGGGAGCTCATCCTCCCCTGGGTCTTTACTGTCTCTAGTTATCACTCTCCAGGTGGCTGGGGCCCCTTCTGGGGCAACAGTCTGCAGCACTTTGGAACTGTCCACTGGGTCACTACACTCTACTAAAGCCATGAAAGTTTGGGCGGTCAAATTAGCCTGTCGCCCCACCATCACAGTGTTTGTTAAACATTCGGCTTTGGAAAGTACTCCTTCTACAGCGTCTTTACCAATGTTCAGGGGAATATCCAATACAAGCAGGGCACTGTGAGGGTCAATCTCCTGCCCTGTACACCACCCCACCAACTGGTTCACAGCCACTTCTGTTGGGGTAGCCATTTATGTTTGACAATAATTCATAATTTCGGCCACTAGAAGACACAAAATCCCAGCGGTGAGCCTCCAAGATGTAACCCCTAGGCGCTATCCCAAGGGCTACTACCCCTGCCTGCTTGGCTAGTAGCAGGTTAAGGGGCCTGAGTTCTGAAATGGGTGCCTCCAACAGAGGCCAGGGTTGGTAGTGGTCATGCTAACCTAAGCACAGCCCTCTGGGACACTGTAACCCCCCTCTTTCCCCTCTAGTGGCCTGAACACTGTACAATAATCACTTTCATAATACCTCTGGTACACCACACAAGTACCCACACTGTTTGCACTTACTACCAGGGCTGGTTCCTCTGGCTTGACCCTGGGGACCCCCTGTAAAACAAGGTTATGCACAGCAAATAGCAACAGTACAGTACTTTGAGCACAAACTGGAACCACAGTCAGATTACATGCAGAAAAAATCAGATCTGATTTATTCAGGGGACTTGAACAAGGGAGGGGAGAAATCAGGTTAATTAGCTTGAAGGTTATATCAATCGAGCAGTTATGCATGCACTTTGAGTCCCCCCACTCAGTCACATCTCTGGGTACCCAGGGGGAGAAGTTATGGGCTAGCCAGGACTGTTGCCTGGGGTTGGCCGGCATTGCAGCTGGTTGGGGCCCTGCGATGCAAAACACAACATGCACAGTACACACTATTTGTAATCCGGAGCCAGAGAGCTCAGTTCATAAAGGAAAAGAAACAACAGGACAATCAAATGACACACTTAGATTAAGCTATTGTTGCAGGGAGCTATCCTGGTATTTACTCACGATACCCAAGACTGGACACAGGCTGGACGAAAATCGAGACTGCAGGTGGTTGATCTGGAATGCCAGGAGAAGCAGGGCCCACACGAGTCACCGAGGCGTTGTTCCTGTTCAAGCATAGAGCAGGGGACTGATCCCCAGGCAGGTCTCTCGGTCGACGGCTTCTCTGTGCAGCGGGTAGTCTGGCTGCGCCAGTCTGGCAAGGCCCAGACCACATGGAGACAAATTCGGATGTAGTATGTTTTGGGCTGGATACAGCTTCCAGCAAGCAGAACACAGTTCACACAGTGGGGAACTAACTCACGACCCACTAGCATCTCACAGCACATTTACATGTAAGAGAATTCTACTGTACCAGGCAAAGCACTCCCCGGTCACAGCCGCAAAGTCTCTGCACACATCGGGAGCTTAGGGGTAGCTGGAACTTCTGACAGGCCGATCGCATTCAGCAAAATCTTTGGTCTTTTTCAGGTTGAGACTTGCCCACTTCAGTAGCTTACTTTAGTCACACAACTCGGATTCAGTCTGAAAACAATTCTCTTTCCCCTCTCAGGGCAGCAGGCAGACATGCAGGCCAAAACTTGGGCCTTTCCACAGAGATTGTCTCAAGCATCTTGCTTCTTCAGCTCCCAACTTAGATCTGCCTTAAACAGCAAGCAGCTTGGGGATTTCCCTCAGATCCAAAATGTTCGTTTGTCTGATTTGGCTGTCAGTCAAAGCAAGAGCTCCCCCTTCAGTTGCAAAAAGGCACCAAAAGCCCAAAACTACAGTTCCAACAGATTTTGACTTCAGACCGCTCCTGTAATCCGGCTCCATTTTAAGCCCCACCAGAACTGATTGGTCCAAATCACAGTCCCGGGCCAAATGGTGGGGATAAAAAAAGACAGTCTTTGTCGCAAAGAAGGCAGGTTAGATAAACTACATTATCATTAACACTCTCTCAATGATTTTCAGCAAATAGTTACATCTTTCAACAGAGCTCCCTTTCAGATTACTTTTAACTGCAATCCAGGCAGTTCTTAAAGAGACAGTACAGAGAGGCTATACAGGCACTCTCTGGCAATACATTTAAACTGCTAAAACACAGGACACCAGCTGGGCAATGAGCATTTAGGCAAGCTCAAGGAAGACTTTTTGGGAACCCCCATTTGTAGAGGGGTTACAGTAGTAATTTAACTTGTTATAACAAGTTATACTAAAACAAACAAACAAAACACAAAATCAAACTTTTGCTTTCATTTTCTTCCTTCTAATTACTCTGACCAGGTTATAAACCCAGCAACTTATCTGGAATGGATACCATTAACTGCAGGTACTGCAGAACACTTTTCAGAAGGGCAGTTTTACAGGATTTAGGACACTGTCCTACATGCTGGGCCATTGGAGATCTAAGGACTCAGCTCCAGGCAGCATGGGCAGAGATTGTGCGCCTCAAATTGTTTATTCAAGAGGAAATATATTATAAGAACCACCCGCCATTTCCCCAACATCCAACAGAAGCACCTCGACCACAGACGGTAGTTGGTCCAGGAGGTTAGCAGGTGGTTAGGAGGGGCAAATCGGGTGCCCCATCACTCGGTGCTCTCCAACATATCACCTCAACAAACCATATAAAAACTACAAACAGGTATCTGCCTCTATCTCCGAAATCAAACAAAGGGGCAGAGGACACTGCAAAGCAGGACACTGCAGCACAGGAGCTAGCACAACAAAACTTGCCCAAAACAGGAACCAAAACAAAAAAAGCAAAAAGGAAATCCAAAGAACTTCTGATCATAGGAGACTCCATGATTCGGGGAGTTGATATGCATCTCCAGCCTGGGGTAATGATCAGATATCTCCCAGGTACATCAGCGTGGAGAGACACTGACTGCATTGCTAAAACTGTTCAGGAAGCAGGAGAAAACATTGACGTCCTGGTACACAAAGGGACTAACGATCACGCCAGCTGGTCAGTTGTGGAAACCAAGGAACACCTGACCAGGCTGGTTAACAAACTATCATCCATTTCATCTGGCATCTCCTTCTCTGAGATCCTGCCAGTCTGAAAGAGGGGAGCAGATGGATGGAAGGTCAGAGAAGGGGAGACAGGGGAGCTAAACATGAGGCTCAAGGGCTGGTGCCAGGAAAAAGGACACAAATTTGTAGGGAACTGGCAACAGTTTTGGGAGCGAAAGTTCTTTAAATTTGATGGACTGCATCTGACTAAGGAGGGAGTCAGTGCATTGGGGCAGAAGTTTGATGTCTTTGCAGAATATTTAAACTAGCAAATGGGGAGAGGGGTGCAGCACCCCATACGTCAAAGGGGAAGAACACCCCTCCGCCCTCAGCTAGTGGTCAACCAGGAGTTCAGCATGTTTGTAGTTCATTTGCATCACCAGGTAAGGAAAAAGGTCCGGCTCCCCATACGATGCACAGGGGAAACACCAGACCTTGCCCAACAACTAACACACCGAAATATGGCCAATGAAAATCATGTACACAAATGCTCGCAGTCTGGTGTAACTCCTACCCAGGTATGCTGTTTCTATCTTGACAGCAATACCAGGTGGGCTGGGTTCGGGGAGGAATATGTCACTCGGCACATTGGTTAGGTTTGGCTACTCTGCAACAGGGGCACCCAAGTAAGTCCGGACAAAAGAAGCAGTAACTGTAAAGTCCAATACCAGAAGTGGGATTCTAAAGTGTGGCTTTTATTCACATCCAACAGAATAAACAAAGCATAGATGGACCCCCACGGGGCTACACTCTTGGTAATGCAGATTTATGGAGATCAGAACACATCCTCATTCACTTTAGCCCTCAGGTTCTGAAACACACTGGGCACACAGCCCACACTTGTACTCTGCTCTGGGTTTTCCCTGGCTCGGCTCCCTTGCCAGCCACTTGGACACTTTCCATATAGCATGGAAACATTTACTGGTGGCTCCCTAAACCACCTATGAGCACTTCTGCTCCATAAGGGAATCTTCCTCATCAATCCCACGTCTGGGTACTTTTCTCAGGCACTGTCCAAGTACCTGAGAGAAAGCAACAGATGTCCCAAAGTAAACCCATAGAAGTGAATTTGGTTACTACTGATGGGGGGTCTCCCACCTCTCACTCCCATAATTCATACCCGGCCACTTCTCTGGACTGTAACACCTCATCCTTTAAAACACTTTGCTGTGTAGATTCTTTTTAAATGTATTCACATTCAATCTACTGTCTTTACATCCCATTTGTGCTGAACTTGAACATACTTAAATAAGTGGCTGTGTCCATTACTCTAGATCCCCCACAGAGTTAAGCAGTCCAATCCCCACATTTTCCGAACTGTACTTGGCTGTCTTTTTCTGACCCCACAGTAACAGTCACTTTAGTTTAATTTTGTTTCAGGTGAAAACACATGGCCCTTTAGCAGATCGAACTTACCCCTTGGTTTCAGGTGCCCCACAGGCATTTTCTCCTCAAAGGAAACTTCTGGTGCCTCAGCACAAACTTAATTCAGGCAGCTTCTTTTTCCCTAGCCGGACTAGGGGGGTTGCCCCTGGAAGCAGGCTGATTCCTTCCCCCCATCCCCGCAGGGATGGGGCCCTGAACCACTGAAAGCGGTCTCTACCACTTCAATGTGCTCTTATTGTGTTCCTCTTATGGTAAGAACACACACCTATACCAAAAAAATGGCTCTTTAACAGAGCTTAGAGCTCTGAGGGCCTGCCTACAGCAGAGCACCTCTACTACAGACTGCACAGACTCTACTGAACTCACTTCAAATTCCCCAACATTCTACTCTAACCTCCAACTGCAACATTCCAGTGTGGCTTATGCAGCTGTGACAGTTCTAAAATGATGTCGTCCCTCAGTCTCAGCTGAGACTGAGAACAGAGTGAGACAGTGTGAAATCCATTTAACTGGAGTATCACAAGCTGCCTTCCCTGCCTACCACTAGGTCTTACTGGGATTCTAGTAACCCCAGATAACAGGGGGGTTACACTGGGAAACAAGATCCCAGACCTGCAGGCAATAATGACAGAGGCTAAACTGGACATAGTAGCCATTCGCAAGACATGGTTTACCAGTAACCACACTTGGGAGATTTCAGTACCCGGCTATGTACTGTTCAGAAGAGACCGAGGTGCAAAAAGGGGGGGTGGAGTGGCCCTTTATACTGTATCAATGAAAATATCAAAGCTACAGAAATTTAGAATACACATAAGGAGCCAGAAGAACTGTGCGTCACCCTGGAAACAGAAAATGGGACAGCCAGACGAACTGGGGTTGTGCACAGGCCTCCAGACCAGGGGGAGGACATAAACACATTACTGTTACAAGATATACAAAACATGAGAGCTAAAGGGGAGGTTCTGATAATGGGAGACTTCAACATGCCAGATACTGATTGGTCAATACGAGCAGGAACATCTGCCAGAACTATACACATGGTGGATTTCCTGCAGGGGGAGGGACTAAAAACAACTGGTACAACAACCCACAAGAGACAGGGCTATGCTAGATCTAGTACTGACTAACAGGGAAAGGATCACAGATTTCCAGGTAGAAGGTCACCTGGGGGCCAGTGACCATCACATGGTATGGTTCAATTTGGCCACTAGAACTAAATCATCCCATTTCAAGGCAAAAATATGGGACTTCAGAGGAGCTGACTTTGATAAGATGGCCAACAGAGTTAAGCTAGCCCTGGCAAAAAGAAATACAGGTGAGGGGGTGCAGGCAAAGTGGGCAAGCATTAAAGATGCAATACTTGAAGCAACATCCCATTGTGTTAGAGAGAAAAAGAAGTGCAAAAGAAGAAGGAAACCACTTTGATTCTCAAAAACATTAGCAGAAAAGGTCACAGCCAAAAGGCTGGCCTTCAGGAAATATAAGGGAACACAGCAGAATGAAGATAGGGAGGCATACCAAACTTCGCTAAGGGAAGCAGGGAAGGCAGTAAAGCAGGCAAAGGCCCAAACCGAGGAAACACTAGCACAAACAGTAAAAGAAGGTGACAAGACTTTCTATAGATACGTTAGTGAAAGGAGAAAGTCCAGCGGTGGTATTGCTAAGATCAAAGGGGATAAAGGGGCATGTGAGGAGGAGAAGGAGGACCATGTAAACGCATCTATCCTAAACAGATACTTCTGCTCAGTATTTACTGAAGAGAAGGTCGGACAGAGCCCACAGCTCTGCACCATGGACACAGGGGGGAGGGAGGTGTATACTAGTCCCTTCACAAAAGAAAGGGTCCTACAAGAGCTCGATAAGCTCAGGGTGGACAAGGCAATGGGACCTGATGGCATACATCCCAGGGTACTAAAGGAGCTAAGAGTGGAACTAGCAGAGCCATTATCAGAACTGTTTAGTGAGTCTCTGAACACAGGAGAGGTCCCAGAAGACTGGAGAAGGGCTCATGTGATCCCACTCCACAAGAGCGGTAGCAGGGAGGAGGCAGGGAACTACAGACCAGTCAGTCTTACCTCAGTAGTGGGCAAGAATATGGAGGCACTCTTTAAGGAAAGGATAGTGCAACACCTGGAATCTGTAGGAGCGCAGGATCCAAGACAGCATGGGTTTACTAAAGGAAGGGCCTGTCAAACTAATCTCATAGATTTCTTTGACTGGGTAACCAGAATGGTGGACCAAGGGGGAGCAGTTGATGTCACCTACCTTGACTTCAGCAAATCTTTCAATACTGTTCCACATAGAAGATTGATTAATAAGCTGGGTAGGCTCGGGGTGGGTCAAAAGTTGGTCAACTGGGTGACAAACTGGTTGATGGGCAGAAAACAGAGAGTGGTGGTAAACGGTATACAGTCAGAAGAGATGCAAGTCACAAGTGGGGTACCTCAGGGATCAGTCCTGGGGCCAGTCCTCTTCAATATCTTCATCAGTGACATTGCAGATGGACTGGAGGGTAAGTTTGTCTGTTTGTAGATGACACCAAGATCTGCAACAGAATGACGATCCAGGCAAGGGTGGGCAGAATGAAAAGAGATCTGGATAAACTAGCAAACTGGTGGAAGAATGGCAACTGAGTTTAACACAAGAAGTACAAGATCATCCACATAGGGAAGAGAAACCCTGAAGCCACCTATAGGCTGTGAGGGGAGTTGCTGACAGTCATAAGGGAAGAAAGAGACTTGGGCGTCATCATCACCGATGACCTGAAATCATCCAAGCAGACCACTAAAGCAGTAGGTAAGGCTAGAGGGATGTTGGGGTGTATTAATAAGGGTGTCACAAGTCAGAAGAGGGAGGTAATAATCCCTCTTTACAAGACACTGGTTAGGCCCCATCTGGAGTACTGCATGCAGTACTGGAGGCCACACCTTCACAAGGACATTAACCAAATTGAGGCAGTCCAGAGAAGGGCAACCAAAATGGTGCAGGGACTGCATCAGAAAACATATGAGGACAGATTAACAGAGCTCAATGTGTATACCCTAGAGCAAAGGAGGGAGAGAGGTGATATGATCAAAACATTCAAACACCTTAAGGGCATTAACAAGGTGAAAGAGTCTAACATGTTTCACTATAAGAAAACAGCAGGCCAAGAGGACACAGCATGAGATTAGAGGAGGCCGATTAAGGGGTAATGTGAGGAAGTTCTTTTTCACAGAAAGGGTGGTGGATGCATGGAACGGCCTACCTCAGGAAGTGGTGGATATGAATACAGTGCAGGGCTTCAAACATGCATGGGATAGGCATAAGGGAGCAATACAGATGAGTATGAATAGATAGGCCATTGACAGGCCAAAGGCCAATGGCACATTCATAAGGCAGAAAAAGAAATGGGCAGACTGGATGGGCCTTGCGGTCCTTATCTGCCATCAACTTCTATGTTTCTGTACACGACAGTTAAACACTGAAGAGTTCCCCCCTTCCCCAGCTTAAGAGCAATTTTTAATTCTATTAGTAAAACACATAAAACATGATTAGCTCAGCTCAGATACTGGTATTACCATGTGCCCACTCAAAGGAAAAAGGAAAAATGACGGAACGAGATGGAATTAGAATTGCTGTAGACACTCACAGGTCTCTAAATCAGTGACTACCAAGTAAAGGAAAGTAGCAGCTTTGCTTGTATTCATCTCAAGTTTTTATAACCCCATGAAGAAACATTATCTACGCACTCCATCACCATACTGTAAGTGCAGCACCCCTGTAGTTAAATTACATGCAGGACTGGAGGTTACCACCCCCTCCTGCCCCTTGCAACTGAGTTCTAGGAGTGATTATGATGGGGACAGGGATTTGGAGAAAAAGGAGTGTTTGACCCCAGCAAAAAATAAACAAATCAATCAGTAAATAAGAACCACTTTCTAGCCTTCAGATGAGGACAATTTTCGGTCTCCTAGACTTGGCTGAGATAGTCCTCATTTCCTAAAGAGGTAAATGTCATTGCATTCAGCCCTCAAGGAGAAGGGGAATGGAGACTTTTGGAACTGCAATAAGTGAAGATAGTTCAGTTGTTTCAGACATTCTATGATTACTGTTAGCTGGACATACCTCTACAATTTTGTGTGGTGGGATCCCACTGATAACCGTCAGTACATTCCTATAAACGACAGTAAAAAAAAGTCATTGACTAATGATAACCATCAGTACATTCCTATAAACGACAGTAAAAAAAAAATTTATTGACTAACTGATGTAAAATATTTATACATGTTGTACCTTCAAGTTAATGTGGGGTCTACAGCTCTGCTATCTCAACAACCTCCTGGGGACAAAATAATGTGGTCTATAGTCTTTCAATTTTTTATTTTGTTTTGGTAAACGGTTAGTTGTACAGGGATGCACTGTCTTCTTTACAGCGATGAGCCAGGCCGTAAGGTACAGAAATCACTTAACAGCAATAAATATATCACAGTACCTGGAGTAATATCACACAACTCCATTAAAAGAAAATGTCAACAAAAATACTACAATTTTTGTAGTCAAACCCTTCTGAAGCACACGCATCTGGACAATAACCACAGGAGGTTTGAGAGACTGTGCTTAAATGCAACATCGTTTCTTACATTGTAGCTCTCAAATAAACTGAGAAGAGCATTCCACTTTCCATAACCACTAATAGAAAAGGCCTTATGACCCACCAGTGTTCTGCGTTTTGGATGGGACAACAGCATTTTGTTGTTTAACTGCAATGTTCCAGCATTTTCTTTTCTTACTTAATAAGTTTACCTGACTTGGGTCACAGAACCAGCTGGGAGTGGTGGTGAGAGGAAGAAAAGCCCAGCATTGAAACAATTTAAAATTTTGCGCTGATATTGTTTAGGGGCTGGAGTAAGGAAGGCCGTAAGAGGAAGGGAGGAAACTGTGGGAGGCTGTGGGGGGGGTAACTCGGTGGCCAAATCTGATGCCCTCTTGGTCCAGGGAAGGCATCACATGACTGCCTACTGCAAATCAGGCACTCAGCGGCTTTCTCTGGGGTGCTGCCTGTGTACTATAGGGGGAGGCCATCTCTGCACCAAGATATTCGACTCATGGTTGAAGGAATGGTGCAGAGAGAAGGGATTCAGCTATTCTGGGGACTGAGAATCAAACTGGATGGAAAAATGCCTATACAAGGGTCATGGCCTGCATCCGACCGGCAAGTGAACTGCAGTCCTCAGTGGATGGTTTCAATGTTATTTTGATAAACATTTAAACTGGGGGGGGGGGCAGAAAAAAAAAACTAGGAAAGCAGAATCTGCACTCACCCACAGGCTGAAGTAAAGACTAGAAGTAGAAGAAGAAGAATAATCAGCATTTATACAGCACTTTTCCTACACAGTGTATCCCAAAGGGATTTACAAGCAATGCTAGACTGGTAGTGAAGTGACTGAATGTGTAGTGGCAGCCATATTGCACATCAACACCCACACACAGCCTGGGCAATCGCATGAACTAGTTTTATGTTAAGGGGAATGTTGGCCAGGACACCGGGAATGTCCCCTACTCTTTGCGAAGAGTGCCCTGGGTTCTTTTACGTCCATCTGGATACCCACCAGGACAGCACCAAGATGGGTAGAAGGGACTTCGGTTTAACATCTCATTTGAAGGACAGTGCACCCCAGCAGTACAGCACCCCCCAATACTGCACTCGGATGCCAGCATTTTTTAGGTGCAAGTCCAAGCCTGGTGTAGGACGAGAACCCACAACCTTCTGGTCCAGAGGTGGATGTGCTACCAACTGAGCCATGCTGAGCAGGGAGAACCTGAGGGAAAAGGAACCCTACAAGGTGCAAATTAGTAAAGGAGGTAGGGTGATAGAAACAAAGGGTGATGGGAACAAGAGCATTAAAAAGAGAAGGGGGGGAGGGAGCTTAAAGGAAAAACGAGGAGGGTAACAAGCAGAGTGTTGACAAAATCTGGAAGGTCATGTGTGCAAATACTAGAAGTTTAGGAAATAAGATTCCAGACCTAAAGGCCATGATGTCTGAGGCCGACCTGGACATTGTGGCCACAACTGAGTCATGGTGCACTGAAAACTGACTGGTACAAGGCCAAACCAGGATATACTCTGTTCAGGAAAGACAGTGTGGGAAAGAAAGGAAGGTGGTGTGGTGTGGTGCTTTTTGTCAGGAAAATGCATAAAAGCAACGGAGATACAGGGAATATGGGGAGAGCAGAGGTACTGTGGGACACCCTGGAGACCAGGAACGGAGCCACTATTCGCACTGGCGTGATCTACAGACCACTGGCAAAGGGGAAGAATTAGATAAGATACTAGTGGAAGTGACTGGCAAAATGTCAGCAAAGAGGGAGGTGCTGCTGGTGGGAGACTTCAATCGGCTGGATGTAGACAGGAGCCTCCCAGCTAGAAGCAGGTACATCCTGGACTCACTGCAGGGGGAATTCCTCAGCAACTAGTGAGTGAACTCACTCATGGTGGAGCAATTCTGGACCTGGCACTCACTAACATGGACAGTGTTGCAGACATCAAAATTGGAGGTCACCCGGGGACCAGTGATCACTGTACTGTGTGGTTCAATATGAGGACAGCTGAAGAAATCTAACCACACAAGGGCAAGTGTCCTGGACTTTGAAAGGGCAGATTTTGTAAAGCTGGGTGAATGCCTAAGGGATGACTGGCTGGGGGGGTGACCTATGGGGTGGGGGAACAGCGGGCAAAGCTTAAAGGGTACATAGTTACAGTGACAAACCTCTGCATCAAGCAAATCATCATATGAACATATGAACATGCAAAATTTGTCAGCAGATAAAGGCCTAGAGGACTATCAAGTCTGCTCGAATGTGCAGCTAGCACCCCTTATTCTGCAGCTACCCATCCCTTCCCCTTCATTAACCCTCCCCCTTGTCCTGTCCCATCCTCATTTGAAGCAGTCCACTGTTCTACTGTATACCACTTCAGCAGGTAACGCATTCCACCCAGCCACCACCCTCTCTGTAAAAAAGTGTCTCCTCATCTCCCTCCTGAACCTTCCTCACTCCAGTCTCATATCATGGCCCCTGGTGGCCCTCCCCTTCCTTACTTTGAACAGCCTCTCTGTACCCGTCTTGTTTATTCCTTTCATGTATTTAAAGGTTTCAATCATGTCACCCTTGTGTCTCCTCTCCTCCAGTGAGTACATGTTCAACCTCCTCTCATATGATGTCCCCCAGCCCCCTGATCATCTTTGTCGCTCTGCGCTGCACCCCCTCCAGTAGCTTAACATCCCTCTTCAGATATGGACGCCAGTACTGCACGCAGTACTCCAGGTGTGGTCTAACTAATGACCTATACAGTGGCAGAATTACCTCCTCCCTCCTCGAGGATATACCCCTTGCAATACAACCCAGCATTTTGTTGGCCTTTGCAGCTGCCCTCCTACATTGTGCCGAGTTGTTCATTGACCCTGTAATGAGCACACCCAGATCCTTCTCCTCCTCTGTCTGGGCTAGCTGCACTCCCCCTAGCTGGTAACTCCTCCTTGGGTTCTTCATCCCAAAATGCAGCACCTTGCACTTTTGGCATTAAAGCCCAGTTGCCAGGTGTCTGACCAGGTTTCAAGCTTTGCCAGATCATCCTGCAACCCTGCCATCCCCTAGGTCATCCACCACCGCTCCTACCTTGGTATCATCAGCAAACAGACTGATCTTGCTCTTGATGTCCCATGATATGTCTGCAATGAATATGCCAAATAACACTGGTCCCAACACTGAGCCCTGTGGAACACTGCTCGTCACTGCCCTTGGGTGTGAGAGCTCCCCACCCACCACCACCCTCTGTTGCCTTCCCTGCAGCCAGTTTCCTACCCATCTCACCAGCTTTCCACCCGCCCCTGTGCCTACTAACTTCCTTCCCAGCCTTCCATGTGGCACTGAGTCAAATGCCTTACTGAAGTCCAGATACAGGACATCCACTGCATGGCCCCTGTCCAGTTGCCTAGCTACCCAGTCATAGAACTCGACCAGGTTGGTTTGGCAGGATCTGCCACGTATGAAGCCATGCTGTCTGCTGTCCTGTAGTCCTTGGCCTCTAGGAGGGCCACCAGCCTCTCCTTCAGGATAGTCTCCATTAGCTTACCCACGATGGATGTGAGGCTCACTGGTCTGTAGTTTCCCGGTTCATCCTTGGGGCCACTCTTGTGGAGGGGCACCACATGAGCCATCCTCCAGTCCTGAGGTACACACCCCGAATGTAGTGAGGCATTAAATAGGTCTGCCAAAGGTCCTGCAAGGACCTCTGCCAGCTCCTTCAGTACCCTGGGGTGGATGCCATCTGGGCCTGGCACCTTGTCCACCCTCAGTGCCTTCAAACCCTCTCGAACTCTCTCCATGATTTCCCCATCTGTCACCACTTCCCACCCTGCTTCTGCCATTTCTCCCACCTTGGGTGTCACCCCCCTCTTCTCTTTAGTAAATACTGAGCAGAAGTACTCATTTAGTGCTTCCGCCTTATCGCACCCTGCTTCCACCCGACCCCCTCCTTCCTAATCCTTACTATGTGGTCCTTACAGCCCTTTTCTCTCTGATGTACTAAAGAAGTCCTTCTCCCCTTCTTAATGCCTTGTGCCAGCCTGAGTTCCGTAGATGCTTTGGCTCCCCTTACTGCCCTTGTCACCTCCTTCGATTCTGTCAAGTACTCCTCCCTGTCCTCCGCCCTCCCTGTTTTCTTGCACTTCCTAAAGGCAGCTCTTTTCCTCCTTACCTTTTCCATGACCTCCTTGCTTAACCAGATCGGTTTCTTAGCCCTAGCCTTCTTGCTCTGGCTAAGAGACCACTATTGTTCTTGAAAGAGATGCTTGAAAAGGTAATGGTTAAAAAGATTGCATTCAGAAAGTATAAGAATATGCAGAGGGAGGAGGATAGGGATGTCTTCCAGAGGAAACAGAGGAAAGCGGCAAAAGCAGTAAGGAGCGTGGAGACACAAACTGAAAACAGAACAGCCCAGAAGGTGATGGAAGGGGACAAGAGATTTTTTCGGTAAGTAAACGAAAAGAGGAGCACCAGGGGAGTTATTTTTGGCTTAAAAAGGGAAAGGGGGACTATGCTGAGGATGACCAGGAAAAGGCAGACATCCTGAACAAATACTTCTGCTCAGTGTTCACAGAGGAAAGAGAAGGGGAGGGGCCACAATTTCAAAAAAGTAACAGGCGCTTTGGAGGGAGGAAGTGGACACCAGTCCTTTTTCAGAGGAGATAGTCCTGAAGGGACTCGCTAATCTAAAACTGGACAAAGCAATGGGGCCAGACAGGCACATCCAAGGGTATTGAGGGAGGGAGGTACTGGCTATACACCTCTGGTAGTTCTATTTAACAGCTTACTGAAAACAGGAGTGGTTCCAGAGGACTGGAGGAAGACAGATGTTGTCCCACTTTACAAAAGTGGTAGCAGGAAGGAGGCTGGCAATTATAGGCCAGTCAGCCTGACATCAGTAGTGGGAAAGTTTACCGAAACACTGCTGATAAAACCAAACTCTGCAATAGGGTGGACACTGGGGTGGAAAAGATGAGCAGAAACCTGAGAAAACTAGGACTGCTCAAGGGTATGGCACCTGGGTTTCAATGCAAAACAGTGCAAAACAGTGCATTTAGAGCATAGAATCTGAGTGCAAGATGGGTGAAGTGGTACGGATGACCACCAAGCAAGACAGAGACCTCGGGGTAATCATATTGGATGACATAAATGTGGCCAGGCAGTACAACAAGGCAGCTGGGAGGACTAGTGGGATGCTGGGGTGAACAGGGAGGGATATCACCTGCAGAAAGAGGGAGGTGGTGCTGCCCCTGTATAGATTGCTGGTAAAACCCTATCTTGAGTATTATGCCCAGTTCTGGAGACCACATCTCTGGAAGGACATAGACAGAGTGGAGGTGGTCCAGAGGAGGGCAACTAAAATGGTGCAGGGTCTGCTCCAAAAGCCCTATGCCGAGAGACTGAAGGATCTCAATATGTACACACTGAAAGAGAGGAGGGAGGTGGGATATGATAGAGACCTTTAAATACCACACAGGGATAAATAAATTACTGAAGGAAAACATTTTTCAGAAAAAAGGAGCTCAAGAACAAGGTGACATTTTATAAAGCTGGAGGTGAGTAGCTTCAGGAGAGATGTGAAGAACTGCTTCATAGAATGAGTGGTGGGTTCCTGTGACAGCCTTCCAGCAGAGGTAGTGGGGGCAAAAACAGTGGTGGGGTTCAAGAATGCATGGGATAGGTATAAGGGAATCTTAGTGGAAAGGAAGGAGGGGAGGGAGAAAGAGCCAGAGATCAATTGCATTCTGTGGCAATACTGTACGCAGGGAAAAATGGGCAGACTGAGTGGGTCTTGTTGTCAAATTCTATGTTTATGTTTCTGTAAAGCTGCAGTCCACAGTTTTGCGAGGCACTCTGCATGTTTCTTTATCGACGCCAAGGTAAGAAAACACAGGTTACTCACCTGTAACAGTAGTTCTAGTAGTGGTATATGTTGTTCATCCACACTTATTGGCATGTCCCTTTCCTTTAAATCTTGCCGGAAGGTCTTCAAGCTGGCTTCTCCACCCACCCGGTTGTATAACCTTCAGCTCTGCCCCATGACAGATCTGTCTGGGCTGGAAGCAGAGAGGGTTAAAGGTCAAGCCAAGGAGGTTTGGGTCAGTGATTGAACAACATATACGACTCCTAAAACTACTGTTACAGGTGAGTATCCTGTGTTTCTAGGGACATGGATATGTTGTTCTATCCAAACTTATTGGCAGACTCCTAGCAATTCTCTGGGAGGAGGGAGATAAGGCACACACCCCCTACTTGGGAAAAAGAGATTAGAGAACTGAGGCTCCAAAACCAGCATCCTGGTGTGACTCAAGGTCGATGTGGTAATGGGTAATGAAGGTGTTTGCTGACTTCCAGGTAGCAGCCCTGCAGAAATCCTGGACAGGGATGTCCCTAGAAGCAGCCACTGATGCAGTGGTATGGCGGGTGGAATGAGCCCATAGTCCAACAGGAGGCTCCTGACCTGCCAACCTATAGCAGAGATCAATGCATGATGTAATCCATCTGCCAGTTGTCTGCTTCATTGCAGGTCTGCCAGGTGTGGCTTCAGCATAGGTGACAAACAGCTGGTGAACTTCTCCCTGAACTTCAGCCATCCACTCCTTATAATAAGAGAGCACTCGTTTCAGGTCCAATATATGGAGCCTGTACTCGGCCTTCGAGGTGTAATTCAGGTAGTACACCATCAGAGTTAATACCTGGTTAAGGTGAAACTCTGACACAACTTTCGGAAGGAACTTTGAGTTGGGGCACAGGACAACCTTGTCCCTGTGGAAGACCAGGTAAAGAGACTCTACAGAGAGCACCTGGAGCTCCCCAATCCTTCTGGATGACGTGATAGCCACCAGGAAGACGGTCTTCCATGACAGGTGTGAGATATCACACTTGTGCATCGGTTTGAATGGCTTGCCTATGAGCTTTGCCAGTATCAGCAGTAGATCCCATGGAGGTGGTGGGTCACGCAGCAGAGGGGATATGTGATCAAAGCACTTGAAAAAGTGCCAGACCACCTTCTCCTGCACCACTGTCTGCTGACCGGCATGCACTCGGAAAGCAGAGATGGCTGCCAGGTGCACCTTAAGGGTAGTTGTCTGGAGACCTCCTTTGGAGAGAGACCAAAGGTAGGCAAGGATACTGGCCACAGGGCAGAAACTAGGTTCAAACAACATGAAGTCTTGCTATATTATGACAATTAGCAGTTTGGTCCTCCTCTAGAACTGCCCCGGAGATGAAAGAGTTAACTCCATACAGGATGGAGTTCTGAGCGAGCGCCGTTTTCAAAGTTTATCTGGGCAGTTTCAAACTGAAACTGTCAGATTTATACCTACCACTGAACAGTCTCCGAGATTTCTCCTTCAGCTCGGTTCATTTCGCGGGTTCATTTTAAGTATTCTCGTTAAATTTAACCGAGAACAGTGTTTTATTTTACCGCATTTGGTTCAAGCTCTATCTGGTAAACCGTAAGTACAAGGTTTTAGTCTGTGTGGAAATTGTCATTATCGGTTCGGTTTTGAACCCGATCGGTTTCTTTAAAACTCATTTTAAACATTTTAAAATATATTTAGAGCGCAGTTTGATTCTTATCGGTTCTAAAACAGGATTTCATTACGGTTTTTCAAATACCGTGACACGGTTAGAACCGATAAGGGTGTCTTGCTTGGCACTGCCATTAAAAGGGCAAGTTTTTGGTTAGGCTGGCATTATGTCTGAGAAACCCAAAAGAAAAACCGGGCCCACTGGGTTTCAACACTGTGATGCTTGTGGGGAAGCCTTTGCCAAGGCTGACCCACACACCACATGTGTTTATTGTCTGGGGTTTGACCACCTCCAGTCAGACTGCCAGATTTGTAAGAATTTCCCTGCAGCCACCCTGGAAAAAAGATTGGGCAGGCTCAGGGAACGAGAGGCCAAAAAGTCCGCTGACCCGGATGGCCAGCCCGGTTCAGTGCCAACTGAACCAGAGGGAGTGCCCTCTGACCAGGGCGATACTTCCTCGGCAAGTAAAGCTGGTTCTGAGGAACCAGCCCCAGTAAAAAATCTAGAAAATCAGCAGGTCTGGAGTCCAAAATTTCTCTCCAACTGCTGCAGAAATAGCAAAAGCCATACAAATTGTCCAGTCACTATCTAGGGCCGTCAACCACCACTAGTTGGCAAAAGGTTGGTTCGTCTGCCCCAGTGGTTCAGGAGTATGATGTTGAGGAATTTTATGAACCACAGGAGGGGAGGAGGATTATGAACAGTATGTATGTGGCTGGGAGGGTCTGATGTGCCCATTGAACCGACATCTCTCCAGACAGACCTTAGAATCTCCCCTATGCTGTCTGAGTCCCATCTCATTTTATGTTTTATAAGAAAGTTGCTGAAACCCTCCAGCTTCCCTTAGAAGAGGCTGTGGATGAGCAGGAGGAGCCTGATTATGTTGAAATGATGGATATTCCAGAGTCTAGGAGATTGTCTATTCCTTTACATAAGTCATTTATGAAGCAAACAATAAAAATTTTGAAAAATCCTAATTCTGTGCCTCCTATCGATAAAAAGATGGACAGGAGGTATACTCTATCAGGTCCTGATACAGACTTCCTTTCTGAGCAGTGTAGTCATGTAGGAGTAGTGCAGGCTGCAGCCTGTGACAAGGCTAACATTCCCCTGGCTTCACATCCTCCTGACAAGGATTCCAGGAAGATTGGTGCCATGGCAAAAAAGCAGTATATGGCAGCCTCTTTGGGACTCAGGCAGGCAAATTATATGGCTTATGTGGCTAGATATCAGAAATCTAGATGGGATACAATTATGCAGTTAGCCAAGCAGGCCCATGGCCAGCTGGCTAGTGAATTAGAACAGGTGGCTGCTGATGGCATTGAAGCCTCTAAAGTTCAATTTCATGCTGCTGTGGATGTTAATGATGTTTCCTCAAGGGTCATGGCCACTTCTGTAGCTTTTCGTAGGTTGGCATGGCTCAGGTGTACTAATCTGTCACAGGACACTCAGACTAAGGCTATGGATTTTCCTGTGGTGGGGAATTCTCTGTTTGGGGAGCAGACAGAGAACTATATGAAAAAGATGGATGAATACAGAACTACCTACAAAAGTGCCCAAGCCAAGGAGCGGCAAGCCACTCCCCAGAGGCACACACCCAGAGGTAGGGGCAGGCCCTTCCACAGGCCTTTTTATCAATTCCAAGCCTCCTCTGCTTTTGCTCAGAGGGGCTTTTTCAGAAGCAGAGGCAGACGGGCGCAGGTAAACGGTCCCCACCCCTCAGCCTAAGGCAACTGCAAGCAGGCACCCTGATGGGGTGCCCAGGGTCGATTCTCCTGTACCAGTAGGGGCAGGTTGGCTTACTTCAGTCAGAACTGGGTGTCCTAACTTCGGACAAATGGGTTCTGGAAGTAGTAAGCCAGGGCCTGGTTCTCAGCTTCAAAAATTCCCAAAGATGAGAGCCAGGCATTTTCCACCTGCAAGCCCCTAGAGACCCTTGCTCTGAAGCAGAGGTCTCTACCCTGTTAACCTTCAGAGCAGTAGAAAGGGTTCCTCCTTACACCAGGGCAAAGGTCTGTATTCCAGATACTTCCTTACCCCAAAAAAGACAGGAGAATGGCGGCCCATCTTAGATCTAAGATATCTGAACAAGCACCTTTTGAAACCAAAGTTCAAAATGCTAACTCTGGCAGTGATTTTACCCTCCCTGAGGCCAGGGGATTGGTTAGCCTCCCTGGACCTCAAGGACGCTTATTTTCATGTCCTCATCAGGCCTTCTCACGAAAGTACCTCAGGTCTTGAACTGCCCTCAGGCCACTACCAGTTCAGGGCAATGCCCTTCGGCCTTACCTCTGCCCCAAGGGTATTCACAAAATGTCTGGCCGTGGCAGTGGCTCATTTAAGGAGGCAAGGGATTGCTGTTTTCCCTTACCTGGACGACTGGCTCATTGTAGGACAGTCTCCAGAACAGGTGAAATCCCACTTACAAGTCACCCAGCAGCTTCTCACCTCCCTGGGATTCCTGCTAAATCTACCAAAGTCAGTTCTAAAACCAGTTCAGGTACTCACTTTCATAGGTGCGGAATTGGACACAAAGCTGGCCAGGGCCTTCCTCCCCTTGGAAAGGGTAGAGAAGTTGATTGCCCTGGCCTCCTCTTTCACTCTGCAGGTCTCTCGACCAGCAAGACACTTTTTGCAGCTCCTGGGGCACATGGCTGCCTCCACAGCCGTGGTGCAGGGAGCAAGATTCCAGATGAGAGACATTCAGTTTCACTTGAGAGCCTATTGGTCTCAAAGGAGGACCCCTTACCAAATTTATTCCAGTGACCCAACCCTGATCCTAGCCCTTCAGTGGTGGCAGGATCAGAGCAATTTAAGACTGGGGTCCCTTCATTCCTCTTTCCCACTCCCTCACCCCTCACTACGGATGCCTCCCTCCTGGGTGGGGAGCACACTTAGGCGACCTCTCCACCGGAGTGTGGTCCCCCCAGGAATCTCTGCTCCACATCAATTTGCTGGAACTCAGAGCTGTCTTTTAGCTCTTCAAGCATTTTCTGCATCTGTCCAGAACAAAGTAGTCCAGGTCAGAACAGACAATACCACAACAATGTGGTACATCAACAAGCAAGGGGGCACTCGGTCGTCGGCCTTGTGCACTGAGGCAATGAAGTTGTGGTCTCTGGCCTACTCCCTGAATACCTCTCTGATAGCAGTTCACCTGCCAGGGAAAGACAATGTCCTAGCGGATGCCCTCAGCAGGATTTCTCAGGGCCATCACGAATGGTCCCTGAATCCTCGAGTGCTGGGGACAGTTTTTGCCAGATGGGGCACCCCTCAGATAGACCTCTTCGCAGCCCCAGACAACCACCAACTTCCACTGTTCTGTTGCAGGCCCCCAGTGGTGGGCTCAGTCCCCCTGGATGCCCTTCTCTTGGATTGGGAAGGGAAGTTTCTTTATGCTTCCCCCCCTTCCCTCTCCTATTCAAGGTGTTAGTAAAAATCAGATCCCAGCCTTGCATGGTGATTCTGATTGCACCAGACTGGGCCAGGCAACCCTGGTACCCACTCCTATCACTGGCAGTCCACCTTCCCCTGTGTCTTCCCAGGATTCACAACCTGCTGACCTTTGCCCAGGGGAGAGTCTGGTATCCGAACCTCAAATCCCTCAACCTCAAAGCTTGGCTCTTGAGGAGTTAGAATTTGCTGATTTGCACCTTTCTCAAGGTGTCCTTGACATCCTGAAGGCCTCTAGGAAGCCTTCCACTAGAGCCACTTATAATTCCAAGTGGAAAATGTTCTCCATCTGGTGTTCTGGGAAGCATATTGTCCCAGAATCTGCTGATTTGCCCATTTTGTTGGACTACATGGTCCATCTTAATTCTTTGGGCCTCAGGCCAGCTACCTTAAGAGTTCATTTGGCAGCTGTCTCTGCTTTTATTTCAGCAGGAAAGCCTTCCTCCCTTTCCGCTCACCCTGTATTTTCCAAGTTTTTTAAGGGGTTACTCCATACCAATCCACCCTTTCGGGACCCAGCCCCTGCCTGGGACCTTAATGTTTGCATTGCCCAGTTAATGCAACCTCCCTTTGAATCCCTGTCTTCCGCAGAGCTTAAGTTTTTAACTTGGAAAACTGTATTTCTAGTGGCCATCACTTCTGCTAGATGCATAAGTGAGTTACAAGCCCTTTCAGTAGAAAAGGATTTTATTTCTTTTCACAGGGATAAGGTAGTCCTCAGGACTAACAGAAAGTTTTTACCTAAAGTGGTTTCGGATTTCCATCTTAACCAATCCGTCTCCCTTCCAGTATTTTTCACTGAGCATTCTTCCTCTGGTGAGAGGAGATTGCACAGTTTGGATGTTAAGAGGGCATTGAGTTACTATTTAGAACGTACCAAGGGTCACAGGTTCGAATCCCATCAACTGTTTCTCACCTATGGTGAGGTTGGCAAAGGGAAACCTGCCACTAAGAGGACAATTGCCAGATGGATTGTCTCTTGTATCCAATTTTGTTACCAGAAACTGGGTAGAGACCCCCCCCCCCCTCTGGATTGAGGGCTCATTCTACCAGAGGTACAGCCGCGTCTCTAGCTGCTGCTAGAGACATTCCTATTTTGGAAATTTGTCAGGCTGCAACCTGGAAAACGGTACACACCTTCACCAAGCATTACTCCCTGGATATCCAGGCCAGGAGAGATGCTCGATTTTGGCACAGCTGTGCTTCAGAGCCTATTCCCTAAGTAGGTTCTGTCCCTCCTCCATGGAGGTACTGCTGTGTAGTCTGCTAATTGTCATAATATAGCAAGACTTCATGTTGTTTGAAGAAAAAATTACTCACCTTAGTAATGTTGTTTCTTCTAATGGAGTCTTGCTATATTATGACCACCCCCAGCCTGCCCCTCTCAGAACTTCTACTTGGGTAGGGGGTGGGCAACCTAGTGCAGGCACTGTTTATGCCATTGCAGGATTTTCTTCCCCTTTTGGGGTTTTTGGGGGAGTGTTGTTTCTATTGTTAAATGGTATTTTTTGCTGGCCCCCTGACTTGAGTCTTTGGGTAGGGTCCAGCAGTGTTGTTGTTATTGTTGCTATTGTTGTTGTTGTTGTTGTTGTTATTAGGTAGCCAGTAGGCTAGTGTAGGCTACAGCTTCCACACAGACCCTTAGTGAGTTCTTGCTTCATAAAGATGTGACAGTTTCAGTTTGAAACTGCCCAGATAAACTTTGAAAACCGAGCTCGCTCAGAACTCCATCCTGTATGGAGTTAACTCTTTCATCTCCGGGGCAGTTCTAGAGGAGGACCAAACTGCTAATTGTCATAATATAGCAAGACTCCATTAGAAGAAACAACATTACTAAGGTGAGTAATTTTTTCGTCTGAGCCCTTGCCTTGACACCAAAAGGAAAGCCTTTTCCATTTGAAGGCATGGCAACTCCTAGTCGACTCTTTCCTGGATGCCTCAGCCACATTGAGTACATCGTCGGAAAGACCCAAAGCCTGGAACTCTAGCCACTCAGGTACAAGTAATCAGGTGCAGGGATTGAAGGTCCGGATGGAATACCTTCCCCTGACTGACTGATATAAGGTCCGGGCGTGCTGGAAGACACCTAGGGAGCCTAGCGCTGAGGCTGAGGCTGAGGACTGGAGTCCTGAACAAGGAGTTGTTGACAACAGGCCAATGGGGTCAAGAACAATCTCGACGGGATCATCATCCCACGTATGGGCCAGCTGACCTGATGAGATCACCGTGAGGTGGTGGCTGAGGCCACTACATCAACCAAAGTTGAAGCAGGAGACTCCTGGGACCGAGATTGCGCTCTGTCCCAAGAGCGACGTCTATGAGATGTGGAATCCCTCGGTTGCTTCACATCCTTCTTATGGGATCGGAAGAGATGAGAGCCAGGGCCTTCCCTACGAGTGGGAAGGGATTGGCAAAGCTCCTTGAAGGAACTGGAGAAAGATGTGCCCAGACTAGGTGGAACGAAAACTGAGGGCGAAGATGAGAGTTCAGTGGTGTGAGCCACCTCTTCTTCAAAGGCCTTCATCTGTTCCAGCTGTTACGCAGACCCCACAGATGCGGAGATCCCATGGTGGGCATCCTTTGATTTGACCAGTGGGTGCCATTTTTCCAGACTTCTGAGCTGGAGACACGCGAGGTGGCCATCCAAAACATTTGGATGAAAAGAGCGACATACATTGCAGGCCTGAGTATCATGATTGTGACCCAGGCAGTACACGCTCGTAGCATGTGGGTCCATTCAAGACATTTTCTGCCCACAGGGACACTGGCGAAACCTGGGTGAGGACTTGTCCTCCATCAGGGTCTCAATTTTAAATTCGCTAAGAGAGATTTGAAGAATCTTAATTGGTGGTAAAATCGAGTTTTGGAGCGCCAGGGCCTTCTCAACGTGGGAGCGATAAGGAGGGAACCTGAATCTTCCAGCGGAAAGGAAGATCTGGCGTCATGGGGCAGAGCTGAAGGTTATACCACCCGAATGGGTGGGAGGAGCCAGCTTGAAGACCTTCTGGCAAGATTTAAAGGGAAAGGAACATATCAATAAGTGTGGCTAGAACAACATATCCATGTCGCTAGAACATCTGGTTCACCCACCAAGGGTAGTCTGAACAAGTCAATATAGTGTGTAACTGTATATAGACTATAGTCTTTTGCCTTGGGGGGGGAAAAGCTGCTAGATAGCATTTGCAAGGTGTCTGGCACAAAAACATATCTGGGGTAGACCTGTGCTGCGAAATGTAGTCAGGATTGTTGGTAGGTCTTTGAGATGACCTAGCTAAACACTTGGGTACAGCTGTGCAAGGTTTTAAACTCACGGACTGATGGAGAACAATCTGAGGTAGAAACATTCTAGTACAGGAGGGTAATGCCCTAAGCGAGGATATATCATAGGAGGAAATCACAGTAGCAACGTCCACCAGACAGTCGAGGAAGCCTTAGGAGGGGAGTTGTAAGACCTGCAGAGCCACACTCCTCCAGGATTCTCTGTGGAGGTGTGGAGGTTGCCGGTCTGTTGGAAGTTTGTAGCACTCGAATTTGAGCTGGCTATAGCATGGACCATAATACAGCAGCTGCAGAGCAGGTTGAAGTTGGGGGGCTGGGGTGTCCACTGCCTGTGCTCTCCCTCAGCATCCTTCAGAGGATTACAACAGGGCATACAGAGTAGTTTTGTCCACGTAATAAGTTCTAATGTCCCAGATTCTTTGCTAATGGGTTTTTATTTTCTGGGTTTGGGATTACACTCCCACTCTGATGTTAGTCATGTACATACTCTAGTTATATTGAGTCATAATATTATCAACTGGTCTGTAATCTCCTGGGTCGTGCCTGAAAATAGGCAATTGTTTGTCTGACGCACTTACCCAGCAACCAAAAAGTAAATAAATATCCCCATGAACATAAACCTGGCTTTTAAAGCGCACACATGCTGTAATGCAGGGGTTAATCCCTAGGAACCTTGACCTGCTTGTCAGTATCTAACAGCTGAGCTGCTAGAAGTTGTCCTTATGAATAAGTGCACTTGCTCAAATTCTTTTTATACATATACATATTTCTGTGGCACTCGGAATAAATCTTACCGGGTAGGTGTCAGGTTCCTCTGGCACCTGTGAAATAGCTGTGGGCAGCATCACTGCAAGCAGCAGGCACGAAACCAATTCCATAGTCCTGCAGGGGAAAGGCAAGCGGTGTCATCAAAATACTAGTAGGCTAGTTATCAAACATAACATTCATCAAACAGTTTGGGAGATGGAAAGGAAAGGAGGAGGATCCGAAAGGAATTCCTGACCAGCAATGCAGCTGGAGAGGGGTGAGGCAGTGATACTAGAATGCAAATATGTGAGACTCCTGACAAAACATTAGGATTGTGCAATGCAAAGACACCCAAATACTGCACTTTTTACAAATACAGACATCAAACATACATTTGTTTTTGTGTTAGACCACATAAAGTAGTCTTAGACCCGAGCTGAGGCTGGTGTGACACACATGATTACTACTGTTTGTTATATGAATTAAATTTGTAATGCTATATCTAAATATTTTGTTGAAGACTCGTCTCTACCCCTTAGTCTTGTGCACCATTCCACCAGAAGCAAGTCAGAAATATATTTTTAGTAACCATGGATATGAATACAAATACCAGAGACATAAGTGAAAACACAAATACCACAATCAGCTCCATATACAGTTCTACATTATACATTATATATGTTCAGACTCAAAGAGATTTAATCCTCCGCACTTGCAAGGTACCACGTCTTACTACCCCCATGACCTAAAATCTTCAGGATAGGATATGAACCGCATAAACACTGGTATTGCAGGTTGACATTCTGGGGGGCAACGTTGTCACTGTTTTATGTTCTCTTTCGGTAAGAAGCCTATCTATAGGAAGGGTGTCCCTATAGATTAAAATGCTGGCCTTTTACCTCCCAGTGAGCTGGGTTCAACTACTACTCATAAAAACTGAAGTACTGTCAGTTTGGTCACCTCAGAAACGTAGCAAGTTGATTGGACCAAATAGATTAAATGAGTTCCAATCCAGTTTAGGTCACAAGTCACATGAGGTTGGAGGTCTTTGTAGAAAGTTTATCGTAAAGCCTTTATATGTGCACACACAGGTAGGTTTACACGCCAGAGCATTACTCCAACAAAACTCTGGGTTTCTGGTCTAGAAGTGAACCAGCCTGCTTCCTGAACGAGCTACCTGCTCCTTGAAGAGATGTGCTTTTCATATGTCATATCACATCATATCAAGATCAAGGGGTGGCTGTGGAGCAGTGTGAGGAGAACCACAGTGAACAGAGGATTTTGCACTCTCCAGGCTACTCAGCCGTTCACAATAATTAAGTACACTTAATTATTAAATGTATTGGATGATTGCAAACCACATGTAAAACCTAACAGTTGAAGCTGATGCAATTTACGAATTATACAATTATATTAAAGCAGCAGTACTAGTTAAATCAACCTTTTTTTTGCCATTTTCTGAATGCCCTCAACTTCTTGAGTACTTACTTGCCTTTTTGTCTGTCTCTAAACTCCATTTTTGGCTGTAATAATGTTGAATTGTGACCCACTGTGTTAGTTTACAAATGCTCCTCATGTCCCGTGTTTCATCATCGAAAAGGTATTCCACAGCATGCTGGGTAGCGCAATGCCAGTATATGTCCCTCCTATTCCTGCTGATGTTGTGCAGTCACAAGAAGCACAAGTGGCATCAGTGTGCTTTACTTAGTATAGTTCATAACTATCATAACTACCTCGAGCAGCAGTGAGACAGAACATTCCTAGTTAGTGCTAAATCATAATCAATTCATACATAATTGCGCTCAGTGTGTGGGCAGATATTAACTAATGCCATGAATCATGGTGTGAGAACTGAAGATTATAGACTTGATTCTGGCAGCACACTTTTTTTTATCACTTCACAATATTGTTGCCTTCTTCTGCAGCACATGTGCTATAACACATGAACACATAAGTTTCTGAAGTGATCAGGGTCTGTACCAGCCATGGTTGACGGGGTAATACAGTGCATTCCACGGTGGCCATTTGCTCCTGGATGCAGCAATTCCTGTGCACTGGGGCGGGGGGTTAGGCTTGTACTGGAAAAGGAAGGAAATGTAGTTTCTATTCTGCTCCTTGAACAGAAGCCTTTCTTGAATATATATATAGTCAAAGGTTACATCTGGTGTGGCTGTTCAAGGACACAGTTCTAATTCATACTGTTCACTGATGGAGAGTAACTATTGCCACTAGGCCCATGATCTCATGGAAACAAAGCCGTATGGCGAACACCTCGACTAAGCACAAACCCAATACACCTCCTGGTCAGAGGCAAAAACTCTCAGGTGTTAGCAACAGGTGACAAAAGCAGCTAGGACCAGAATGCAACAACACAAAGCAACAAAACGTGGTACATGCTGACTTGTACCACATCCCACAGCCAGCCATATTCTTAGAACGGGCAAAAATGTCATATAAAATCAACATTAAATATTAGTCATAATAAACCAAAGCCATATATCAGGGCAAACACCACTGGACTGCAGATACAAACAAAGCAACAGGAGGTCTCGTGAAACACATCACGCTTCACTAGCAAGCAATAGTACAGCCACACATAGACAAAGCAGGCACAAATTAATGTTGCAAACACTGTGGGAGAGGAGCAAGGAGAGAGAACCAGAAATATACTGTTCACTGCAAGATTTCACACGTACCAACAGAACACCGAGTGGATGGAAAGCAGCAGTCTTGCTGTCAATGGAAGTCCCATCACTACATAGGCACAGCGGGACCGCTCAGCAATGGAGCCAACGGAAGTAAACAAAATACATGATTCAACATGAGGGGGGAGCTTGGCTGCAACTCAAGCACTAGCCATGTTTGCTGTGGATATACAACAATTGAAATAAAATTAAAATATCTCATAAAGTAAACATTGCTAGGAAAAGATAATTACACATATGCAAACCGGAAGTATGACTGCATGCTTCAAGCAAAAAAATCACAATTTTGATAATCACTTCTTGATTATCTAGTACTGCTTCAAAAATAAAACATCCAATAGAAAAAAGCACAACCCAAAATAACAAACAAACCTGCAATTGAAGTTATTAAAAATACCGTACAGTACTGGATAGGATTACAAGAAAAAGCATGTACCAATAGCAGCACACACTGGGAAGAACAACACTCCAAAGTGCAAAATGTTCATTTTTGAAGGGATTAAAGTCAAATTTGAAAGAGCAGATGATACTTTTCCTCCATCAGTTCCACACGTTTCACCAATGGTCCAGAAAAAGCCTCCGCAAACAGTCATGACCATCCAACTAATCCAAACTGCTGCTGGGGAGCAAAATATTTCCAGCTCCAGATTGCTCTCTGCATTTTCCAATACCACTGGAGTGGGCCACTCCCAGATTGGTATTCGTACAAGATCCCGATGAATAAAATACCGACAGCAAGAATCCCGATGCTCTGGTGGATCTCCTGACAGCCACATTCCTCCTGATGGTATGGGGACCTGAAGTGTTTATATATATCTAACGGTGGGGAGGGGCACAGAATAGTATCGGGAATTGTGATGTTGGCATTTTCTTCTCATCCGGATTGTGGCCATTGGGATTTTGCTGTTGGGATTTCATCAGTCAGGCTGGTGTGCATCGGAATTTTGTAGTACACTCCCCAGGCTGGTGGGCCCAGCCACTTCCTACACAGATAAATACTACTAGATAGAGATGACATTTGCCTGGCCAACTGGGCCACCTTCATCCCAAAGTAGTGAACTTCCACTGGGGAGTCACTACTCCAAAGACAACCAAACACTTGAAAGGAAGAAGTAATTTCTTTCTTAGACTGAAAATGTGTTCTAGAAAGTAAGTGTCTACACAATACTCTGCAGACTGCCACAACAAGCCAATGCACAACAGAGGTGACTGCAAAACTGCAAGCGCACAGTTTAGTAGGGACTAAACATCAGACCAGCTGATACTCTGCAGATGCACCTCTTTCAAGATGGCCACCAAGATTTCTAGAGTATAGGTCACCATTTCATGTCAGTTTTTCTTTTTTGTTTTGTAGGTTTTTTGGGTTTTGTATAACACAAATTACAATACACTTTCAAGCAACAGTTGTACCTTCTCTTACTGCCTGGTATAAGCAGCTCATCTTATGGTATGTAGCATGATTTATTAATGTAAATGTAACCCCTAGGTTGCTCTATCCCTAGTGTTACACCCCTGCCTAATACCCTGGTACAATAGGCTAAGGGGTTTGGGTTCGCTAACGGATAACAATTTTAAACAAAGCACACTGCCTCCACTCAGAGTGTGCTCTATGTGGGCTAATTGTTAGCAGGTATAACCCCCTGAGATGTTATACCACCCACAATAACCATTTACCTTCCCCAGACATGCCCCAATAGATATTTCCCCACATTTCACATTTAATGACTATCTCTAATAATATGCTCACACACAGAATTTTCCAAAACAGTAACAATCTATTTAGGGGACATCGGAATTAGCAATGGGGAAATGGAATAGAGGTTATCTGATTGCTATTTACATATGTACAAGCTTGATTGGCTTTGCTGGTGAACCCTCCAGCTGGGTGACTACATTACTAATAGAAAAGACAATCACATTTCTCAATTCGACCATGATACCCAGAGCCCTGGCTATCTAACAGCTGACTAAAATCTGGTGTTACATTCACAATCGTATTTTTACCCACACTGGTACCAGTCCCAGATACAGCTGAAACCCCACAATCTCATACCATACACTGGGTACCCAAATACCAAAGTCCTGGATGTTGCGGGCCTGGAGGAAGTTGCAGCTGGTCGAGTTGGCCGGCTTTTGATTTGAAGGAAGGGGCAAAACTTGGAAGATATGTTACTACAATGGTTGTAGATTCTATAGAACGAGTAGGCAGGGATTGCCCTGCATTTTGGCAGAAGTAGCAGGCTTGGCCCTGCTGGTCACAGAAAGGCAGGTATTGCCCTGCACATCACAGAAAGACAGGGATTGCCCTGCATATCACAGAAACCGAATACTCCAGGACAAACTACTTGGCTAGATCTTGGATTTCACATCCTGAACATTCAGCACATCACCACTCGAAGTCACATCCAGTATAATTAGAAGGCGATACTTTTATCCAGCATCCATATTTACTACAACAGAGTCACATCCAGTACATTTAAATACCCAATAAGGCATCATTAGCAAAGTCTCATCCAGCATGTCTAGATATTAAACACTTTTATCAAGCATCCTCAGACAAAATCCGGCAAAGAGAGGAATAGGTTATTTCCAACATACTGTAAATCAGACACAATAAGCTCTAGGGCCTCCTACCCCATGAAGCGACAATGCGACCTTGGCTGGCAACTCCATGAGGGCAGAACTCATAGGGTACTGACGAATATCAGCACATTTATATGATTCACTACAACACATCTTAATGCGCCTGCAATAGGCCATTTGGGCAGCAGACAACATGCAACATGCATTCGAGCAATCTTCAAAACTCAGTCTCTTGGGGCTTAGTGGACCAGACTGATATGATCTAAGGTCTCTCAACACTTCGCAGATAAACATCTAATAGATTGGGCTTGAGGCCCCAAGATTAGTTGTAAAGCTTCTCCCTTACACCGGGGGTACAAGGGTACTCACACAGGTCCTCCACGGGTCGTATCTGTCATAGAAGGTGTCCTGGTGTCTTCAGTCATCTGGCATAACTGAGGCTAGGTGATAGCTGGTCTTCTGTCAACATCCTTCCCTGACGTGGGAGGGAGGGAGGGCTAGCACCTGGAGGACAATTCTGGCAACCTCCAGACTAGCAGTTGAAAAATTAACTGAATCACTTTAACTTTAAACTTAAACAAACAACAAACATCCCTCCTGGATGGAGGGCTTTACTGGAATGCCCAGGCCCGGAAACATGGCAGGGGCCTGAGCCCCCACCCCTGTGGGGGGCTCCCAGCAGGCTGGAGTCTTCTCTCCTCTGTCTCAGCCTGGCAAAATTTGACAAAAGGCTGGCAGACACTGTCTCTTATAGGGCTCTTTTTCGACTCCTGCTTGGCAGAGAAGATGGGGTGACAGATCTCCGAATGGCAGGAGGACCTGTCAATCATAACACTCGAGGCACAGTTGGTCTGGTGAATTGGCGCCTAAAATGATGTCCCTGTAAGTCCCCATAAGCACCTGGTGTTTACCCATGAGGTGTAGTGAATGTCCCACAAGTCCTGGCTTTGTATTCCCAGCTTTCCATTGGATGTGACTGCTTGCAATGGCTGCTTAACCCAATGTCCCTTAAAGCAGATAAGATACAGTCCTGAAATAATGTCCTGGTGCAGCCAGAGAATAAAAGATATTTGCCCCAATGCCCCACAGCCATTTAGCCTTGATGGTGTACTTGCAGTTGCTGCACAGATGAAGGGTGTGGCTCTGCTGGTTTTCCTGTCGCTACTGCAATTACTTAAGCTCCCCCTGCAGCAGCTGCCAGGCTGACACAGAGTCCCAAAGTTCTGGTTCAGCCAGGGAAAAAGCACTTATTATAATTTAAATACTTTCCCCCCACATACACAGTAAATCCCCAATATGCAGCAACAGTTTACAATTTTGAAAAAACATTTATTTTCCCTCTTTTTCAGCCGAAGCCGAGAATAGCTACCCTTGGGGCAGCCAGACACTGTTTATGCATTATTTAGCTGACCGGGGCCCGGCACAGGCATATTTAAATGAGCCCCGGTCAAACTCTCTATATTTTTAAGCAAGCGGCCCCTCAGCAGGCTGTCTGTGGTCACCAGGTCCCAATTAGGCGGAAGGGATCCCGAAACCGACGGCACAGTCCCTGAGGCGACTACAAAACAGCTCGGTTGCACTTCAAAGGCACTTTTCATGCCTATGCAATTCCCGCTGCCCTGGAGGCAGCACTTTTACAGTGGGAGATCACAATCGTGATTTTAAGCCCCAAGGGGCTGGATTTTGTATTCGGGCTGCAGCTGGGGCACAGGGAGCAGGAAACGACCTGGGGTACCAAAATAAATGCAGGCAAGTTTGGGAGAAGCCCGGGAGAAACAGCAGAAAGCAGACAGAAAATGGCAGGGCTCAGGTGGCAGGTAAGCCCAAGCTGGCATTTTAGGAACCCCATCGGCAGGGGGGTTACATAAGACTTTCTGAGTTTAATAAGCAGTACTTAATATATGCTCCATAGAATGCCACACACTGATATTTTTAGGCTACAGGTCAAAAGACGTTTAAACTGGTAATGTTTATACTGTTTGCGGTATTTTCTATGTTCACAAAAAAATTAGTTACAGTTATAAGGATTTAGATACGCAGAATTATATACTTCTTTCAGATAAAGAGGTGGGGGAGGGTTATCAGAGGAATGTTCACAAGTCATGAAAGGGATGTGTTTCTTGTATTGCCTTATTTGCAGGTACATGGACTTCAGGAAATTTTTAGCCTGATTTTGCTCAAAGGGATTCAAACTGGGAACATGATACACCAGACATTTTTGGACTGTCATCCACGGTCATGCTGCATATAGCCAAATCTGAACTCTTTGAACTTGTGATTTCATTCTGGACTGCCCTCGAGTGACTGAAGAGATTAGTATTCTTATTGTAATAATCCTCATGTATACCTCCTATACTCGGAAACAAGAATTATGCTTTGTATATTTGTTGCCATAAAGTGAATAAACAAAGTTTAAAAAAACATTTTTATGAGAATGAGATCTCTATGAAAATCTCATCTGGCATCTTAAGTGAAGCAGGATCTTAACCAGTAACTCGTAACCAGTGCCCCATCACCCCCAAAGGAATGCACAGATGCAGGCAATACAGTGTCTGTAAAAACTATATACAAGCTAAGACTTGTGAATTCAAACCGATCAGTAGAGCTAGGGGAGTTCATAAATTGTAGTACCAGCTTTGTTATTTATATTCTCTGGTGCCCCTGTCCCATGATGTATGTAGGCCATACTATACAACCTTTGTGGGAAAGAATTCAGCAACATATCTGATGTAATAGGAATGCAAACCACGACACCCCGGTGAGTAATCACGTTAAAGAGGTACATGGGGGTGACACAAAAGTCCTAACATTTATGGGACAGGAATGTGTAACAGTGGGGAAAAGAGAAGGAGACAGACTAAGGAAACTACTTCAGAGGGAGACCTACTGGATTTTCAGTCTGAGCAGCCTCAAACCCATGTGTGGACAAGAAACCCATTCTGTGAAAACTTCACCTGTCTTTGGATATTTCAGTTAATATTTGTTTATTCTTTATGGCATTATCTTGGCCTGGTGTGGCTGCTGTGTTGCTGTGATCTTTGATATTTATTAACCAAAATAACACTAATTTTGTTTCCTCTATAATTTTAGGTTGGCACAGGGGAAGTAACCAATCTGCATTTTGATCCCATGTGGCCTATGTCAGAGCTTCTGACTTACTTTGTGGTGATAGCAGAGGCTGGTAAGATGCCTCTCCATCTAACTATGGTATGAACAGTTGAAGAGCATTGAAAACAAAATTAGTTTCATAGCAACAATACATGATAAACAGCTTTTTCTTTCTATAAAATATGTATAGTGTTTTGTATTAAGATTTTTCTATGAAATATGTATGATATGGTTTCAAGGGATTTTCTTTCTAAAACAGCTTGTCTTTGGTTATATTATTCATGCGCTGTCATATATAGATACATATATATAGATTATATGCAAAAAAACTGCATTAATACAACATTTAGGGGTCAGGCTAAAGTGAAAAAAGTAGAGAAATGTGACTTTAGGGTTTCCAACCCTTAAAGCCCAACCCTACCCCTAAAACAAATCCATATACTGTTGTAAGGGCACCGTGATTAGAGTGCCATAATGTGTGCATGGCAACAAGGTCGTGAGTGACAAGGGTGTTCTGGAATGCAGAATGTCCTACATTCACACCGTGTTCAAGTCACCCGCCCTTCATGGCATGTCCGACCCAGAGTTTGTTATATATAGTTTGGGGTGGGTGTGGGGGGCGTAGCCCCCTTCAGAAAATCATGCAGACACTAAGTGGTATGGCTGAAGGGCGACCATTTCCATGCTGCTCACCTGTCACGTCGCCCTTTCGCTTGTGCTCTCATTTACCGAGCACTCTTTGTCTGTGCACCGGCATGGGTGACCCAATCAAATCAGGGGTAGAGTCTTCCTAGGGGTTGTCAGTCCTAAAGCTCACCCCATTCTATACACTACAGAAACACATACACCTAACAGGGTGAGCTTTAGGGTTGACAACCCCTAGGAAGACTCCGCCCCGATTACTTTTAGGGGTGGAGCTGGGATTTTAGAATTGGAAACCCTAAAGCCACATTTCCCTACTTTTTTTGCTTTAGCCAGAACCTTATATGTTGCATTAATGTTTTTTTTTTTTAAAAGAATTCCCTTTTTTTTGAGATAGTATAATCATATCCTTATTTTCTTGTTGGAGGGGCAGGGCCCTCTGGGCCCTCGGCTGCCATCCACCCATACTTCTTCAGATAGGTAATCATATCCTTATTAGTCTGATGGAGCACAGGGCCCATCCCTCCATGGGTGCATATATGTATGTTTATGGGGCCATGCACTTCCATTTGTAGGACAACAGCAACCAAATTGTCAACATAGCCTTTTTATTATCCCACAACATGAACCCAGTAGTAAAAATTATGAAAGCCCCACCAAAATGTCATTCCGTGCTACCGCAGTGCCATTCCATGCCAGAGGCACAAAAAGACACTTTGGGCAACATTTGAAAAATGACAGCTATCACATTGATGAGGTAGTATAAAGAAATGGCTATGTTGAAAATTTTGGATGAAAATATTGAAAATTACAAAAGTTACAAGCAAGCACAGTGAAATGTCAACAAATGCATACAACTTTGTCATTTTAGCATATATTAACCCCAAATTTGCAACATACCCCTCTTATAACCCCACCTCATGAACAAGTATGGTGAACATTTTGAAATCCCTCCCGAAATGTGATTTCATCAAACAACCGCAAAATCGCCTTTCAGGCAACATTTGCAAAATGACTCCAACATTGTTTATGAGGAGAGGTCTCAAAAAGGGCATGTTGAAAATTTGGTGCCAAAATATGCAAAAATAGGAAAGTTATGCACCAAAGTTGAAAACCCCATTGAAATACACTGAACTGCACTTACCTTAGTTTCTTATACTGCAGTTGCTGGTTCCAGCAGCAAGATGCATCTCCCATAACACAGTGGATTTCCACTCTGGGACATGTTCAGGTGAGGGAGGATGTGTGGGTGGCTCTGGGAGGGTGCGGGCTGGTGGGTGCTGGGTAGGGGGGTACGATTGGCGATGGACCTCTTTTTTAACAGATAAAAAATAATAAAGACATAGAGGGACCATTTTCTGCATTACAGACATAAAAGAACATGGGGGGGAGGATGCCACTAGACACTAGGGAAATTATTAATTCATTATGGGGACAGCGATCGGAGGGCAGGGGGGTGCCACTAGACACCAGGGAAAGTGTTTATTACAGGGATGGTGATGGGAGGGTGGGGGTACCACTAGACACTAGAAAAATTATTAATTAATTACAGGGATGGTGATCAGAGGGTGGGGGGTGCCACTGGACACCAGGGAAATTATTAATTTATTACATGGGATGGCCATCTGAGGGTGGGGTGTGACACTGGACACCAGGGAAATTATTAATGTATTATGTGGGACAGCCATCAGAGGGTGGGGGGTGCCACTAATGCTCTGCATGCAATCTCATCTTGCTGACTCCACCAGGTCTGTCTCTGCCACCAGGTCCACCTGCTCCATTAGATTTGACCAGTTCACTAAACAGGTCCACCCCATCACAGAAACTGCCACCTCAGGCTCGTCCATTGTTGGGTCCGGCTCTGCCTGCATTGTTATCAGAGCCAGCCATGTTTGGCCCACACCATGCACCTGCCCCACTGAATTTACCTGTTCCATTATGCCCACCTATACCACCCAGCTTTCATGTCCCATGGTTGAGAGATTATCTAAGGCTACCCACTCCACAGGGGATGCAAGCCCTGCTGCCCCTAGTCAATGAGCACATGCCTCCACAAGAAGAGAGCACAGGGGCAAGTGGATTGCTGCAAACATTTCGGCCCCAGAATTTAAGTACATGACCATAACTAGGCCAATATGTTTAAGCTTTAGCTTATTTTCTTGACTGATAATCGTAATTATAAAAATTTGATCTTGTTTTAACTGAGTAACAATTTGTAGTGTATAAATGTGTTTGATCTTGTATTAACTGATTAACAATCTGTGACCTGATACTTATCAATGGTCTCAAGTGTATTTGATCCAGTATTAATTGATTAACAACTTCTAACCTGTTCAGATTGGTTCTGCAAGTTTAATACCTAAGCATTTATTTTTCTGTAACTTCAAGTAGAGCCAAGTACTGAGGGCAGGCTAGTAATCCTCCAGACTTCCTATGTCTTCATGAGTCCTGAGCGTGCTCTTCTTAATTTGTAATGAATCTCTCTAACACCTGTTAAGTACTTTCCAATGGTGACCATAAACAGCATAATTATATCTACCTAGTCTAGCCATAAGGGGTTAGCGAGCGGTCAGCCCCGTCCTATAGCATAAATGACTAACTCCATGAGTAGTCACAGGCAGTCAACCCTGTCCTCTAAACATTATAACTGACCGCATGAGCAGTCAACTATGCCCTGCTGAGTAAACAGCTGACCACGTGAGAGACCAGGTGTTCACACTGTCAGGCTGGGTGCCTTGCTTAAAGAGCACTAATGCTACATTTTCATATTATTGGATATTTTTATATATTGTAATATTATATATTGGCCATGTTTAACTCAAATTTAATGATGTTAGGCCAGGCTACAGCCCCAAACAAACCCACTATATTAGATTGATGCTTTTTTGATTACTAGCAGATTTTCACAACTGATCATTTTTGTCAGACTGCTAAGATCCAAAAAACTATCAAAATATCCAAAACCTCCTATTAATGTGCCCTGACAAGAGTATTTAAGAGCCCAAGAATCCAAGGCAAGGTAGGAGTCTCAGAGGGAGAACCAAGAATCACCTCAGCTCTTAGGACCTCATAGGAACATCTGGTACTGGTTTGGTGAGTTATGTTACCTTATCTTGGGCATAGGACCCAAGACTGACAAGCCTGGCATTTGTTTTTTATTTATTTTACTGCAACGTATTTTTACTTGTGACTAAGGAATTACTGTATATGCTGTTTGCACTGCTGGTCAGAAAACCTGTAACTGTATTTTAAAATTTTTGAGATTTAAGAACTGTATTTGGCTACTTCCATTTAATGCCCCAAACTGCCTTATAGACATTTTCGTTGTAGTTAGGAAAAATTGTAACTGCATTTTAAATTGTACCTGGTCTATTCATGTTAATGTCAAAAGTACCTTGTATCTAGCTAAGCAGCGCTTGTATGAGGGGAGGTGAGGGTGACCTGCTCTAAGGTCCCCGCACACCAGAAAATCTTGCGAAGCCGAGTGTGAGGTGCCGTGGGCTTCTGCAGCTCTGGCGGGCCTCCTCAGTGGCTAAAAACAGACAGAAAGTTCCCGGCCCCTGCCCTGGTGCAGGAGAGATTGAATTTGCAGACAGTACATTTCTTGCTTTTGCCCTACCTTAATGGACCAGCACCAGGAACACTACGACTTTTGAACAAGGAGGGTGGCTGTGGGAGTTTTTCGACTTTGTGAAGCATGACCGGGACCCATTGCTGCATCGGAAAACTGGACTCAGACTCTTTTTGAATCTTGGTGCCGAAAGCACCCATCCCTATTGGCGGTGATGCTCTCTTACTGCTCCCTAAAAGGGAGAGCTTGTCCCACCGTCCCCAAGTTCGCTTGATGCCGTGCTGGAGGGCAAGCGAGGGTGACCTGCTCCTAAAGGTCCCCGCCCTCGTGCACCAGAAAATCCGCCACAAAGTCGAGTGTGAGATGCCGTGAGCTTCTGTCGCTCCGGCGGGCCTCCTCGGCAACTAAAAGCAGACAGAAAGTTCCCGGCCCCTGCCCTAGTGCAGGAGAGATTGAATTTGCAGACAGTACATTTCTTGCTTTTGCCCTACCTTAACGGACCAGCACCAGGAACACCACGACTTTTGAACAGGTCCAGCTACCCAGGAACTTGCTGCAAGGAGGGTGGCTGTGGGAGTTTTTTGACTTTGTGAAGTGCGACCAGGACCCATTGCTGCATCAGAAAACTGGACTCAGACTCTTTTTGAATCTTGGCACCGAAAGCGCCCATCCCTATTGGTCCCTGACGACAGTGACACTCTTTCACTGCTCCCTAAAAGGGAGAGATTGTCCCACTGTCCCCAAGCTCGCTTGATGCCGCGCTGGAGGGGAGGCGAGGGTGACCTGCTCCTAAAGGTCCCCCTCCTCGCACACCAGAAAATCTACCATAAAGCCGAGTGTGAGGTGCTGTGGGCTTCTGCAGCTCCGGCCGGCCTCCTCGGCGGCTAAAAACAGACAGAAAGTTCCCGGAGAGATTGAATTTTCAGCCCACCCCGTTCCTCCTCCCATTAAATGCTCGTTGGCTCTGCCTCCTGTGAGCTGCCTCACCCTATCAGCTAGAGGGGGAGGTCCTGCTTTCATTCAAGTGGCATAGCTTGTTATTCCCCTAGTGAAGCCCTCCCCACTATCACCTCCCAGACTGTGTTGTATAACTTACTTGACAAGTTTACTGTTAATGCCTGTGTTACGATCTCAGACTGTGCTGGTACTCTTATTTGACCAAGTTTCTTAAGTTATACTGTCTGTACCATAATCAATCTTTTGTCTAGCTGTTATCATTCCTGCTGGTCCCTACAGATCAGCTCTTGTCAAGGGGTAGGTCCAGCTAAAAGGGAGTAGGTTACTCACTCGCTAGAGCTGTCAACTACCTGCTGAGCCTAAAGTGGCCAGTGTTGTAAATTGACCTAAGTTTCTAAAACACACCTGCCTATAGTGCCTAGTTAATGCCTGCCTAAAGTGCCTTTACAGTGCTGACAACAGTTACGAGTGTGCTCACATAGGGCAAGGGTAGGGAACTGCCTCCCAGGAGCTTAGTCTGGTCCCTTCCGACCCCTAGCTGTCAGCACTCCTCGCACTGCTCATTCCTTATCCATAAAAGCTTGGTACAAACCGTGACTAGTTCCAGTATCTACTTCTCCATTTAGTATTTCCATCACCCCTTCCTCCCCATCAGCTCCTCTCTGGCTGACTGGGCACAACTCACTAGCTGGTCTAATGCCTCCAGCCAGGATGTGGGCTTGGCACCCCTGCTTTCCACCCAGGGAGGGTAGGGATACTCACAAGGCAGAGGATAAGGGTGTGCTGACTGCCACTTACAGGATGCTGGTCCTCGCAGGTCTCGCACTGGGACTTACTCTGCTCCAAATAGTCACCACCATCCCAATGTCATTGGGTAGAAACTGAGAGAGGTCTCCCTCCTATGAGGTAGCTGACTTCACTTTCTCAAATATCCTTGTGACCACTAAGGCCCACCGCTGTATTACCTGCTGTCTAGACCTTCGTTGCCTAATGTACTCAACCAGGGTCAAGCGTATCCCCGCTCATAATCTCCCAGATGGCCGATCCCACATGAGGTAGTATCTCCCCTGGCTCCTCCTCTTAACACTACTTCTGGCTGGAGATATTGAATCCAAACCCAGGTCCAAATAATCTGGCCCACAAAATCCCCCCTGCATGGGGCATGGGTAAGGGCCTAAAGGTAGCTCATCTCAACATTAGGAGCCTGCCACCTAACCGTGATGAGCTAGTAGCGTGGGTGGCACTCTATAAACCCGACATCCTCGGAGTGATGGAGACCTGGCTTAAACCCTTGGTCCCTGATTCAGCCTGCGTACTCACTGGGTATGAGTTCATATGACTGGACAGAGCTGGGAGCAAGAGGGGGTTGGCATACTGATCTACTTCAGGAGCCATTTAAAAATCTCCCTAGTTGCCCACCAGCAATCTAGTGTGTCCCCCAGTGAGTTACTGCTACTTGGGGACACCAAGAAACTGCACCTGGTGTGCACTTACAGTCCTCCAAGGGGTGGGCTCTCTGGATTAACCCACGTTATGGACTCAGTTGGGCCCAGTGTTGGGGAAAACAAACTCATAATCCTGGGTGACGTCAACCTCAACTGGGACGGTGGTAATGTGAAGCAGTTCGAGCCCCTACTTGCTAACCTTACCCTGACCCAACTTATCCAGGAGCCAACCAGCTGGTCGGCAAATGGATCCTCTTGCACCCTTCTGGACTGGATCATGTCCAACCGCCCGGACAGGATCTCATCAGCAGGTACACTATCTGACTCCATCTCCGACCACCCTCCGGTTTTCTGTGTATGGAGAATTCCCTCCCCCAAAATTCCTCACAAAATCATGCATGTCAGAAACTACTCCAGATTTGACCCTGGGGAGTTCCTGGAGGACTTAAGGCTTACCGACTGGTCTGGGGTGCTAGGAGCCACTGACCCCTCAGTGGCAACCTCTCACTTCCTTACCACCTTTGGGGCCCTGCAAGACAAACATGCTCCTACGGTCACCCGTAGGGTGAGGGGGTCTGCTACCCTCTGGCTGAATGGGAATCTCTTAGCCCAAATGCGGGAGAGAGATAAGTGTTGGGCCCGTTTCAAAGGTTCCAATGATCCTACTATTTTTCAAAAATACAGACACCTTAGAAACAAGTACAAAAAGGCCATTAGGGTTGCGAAAAGTGACTTTTGCAAGTCTGCCCTACTCAGCACTGCCAGTGACCCCAGGAGGTTCTGGAGAAATATAAAAACCCTTGTCAGTGGGTCCGCCCATCCGGGGTAATGGACATGGTTATCTAAGGGGTCTCCTGCAATAATCCCCATACTATCGCCAACTCCCTAAATACACACTTCTTAGATTTCTCGGCTTTCACTGCTCTCTTCCCATCCGGTGAGACCTCGCTCCGCCCCTCCCCCTCTACTTGGCAGGTGGATTACCCCCCTCGGCAAATGTTTTACCTCAGGGTTGTGTCAGTCCTGGACACGCAGAGACGCCTAGCTGGCCTCTCCCAGTACTCTAGCCCTGGCCTAGATAACCTGGAGCCCAAGCTTCTAAAGCTTGGTGCTGCACATATTGCCTCCCCAGTAGCCCATATCTTTAACCTATCCCTTGAATCGGGGACCATCCCTAATATCTGGAAAGAGGCGAGGATAGTCCCTGTCCTGAAGTAGGGCAATCCTAAATTACCAGATAACTATCATCCGATTGCTATTCTCCCATCCCTTGGCAAACTCCTTGAAAAGGTAGTGCCTGAGCAGCTCTCGGAGTATATCCACTCTCACGAGCTGCTGTCCCCGGCCCAGCATGGTTTTCGAAAGGGGCACAGCACCACCACAGCCTTGATCACGGTCACATCAAGCATCAGAACAGCCATGGACCAGGGCAAACTCTCTAGTGCCATATTTATCGACCTGTCCAAAGCCTTTGACCTTGTTGATCATGCACTGCTTGGCTCACAGTTGTGGTCACTTGGCCTCTCTCCCCATGCTATGAAATGGCTTATGGGCTACCTGCATGGTAGAAAGTAGCGGACCTGCTTCAATAAAGTCCTCTCCGAGCCCCTACCTGTGGCCTCTGGTGTCCCTCAGGGTTCGGTACTAGGCCCCCTCCTCTTCTCCCTCTTTATCAATCAACTACCTATGGTGACAACCAACTGCAGAGTCACCCTGTACGCAGACGACCTGGTGATACTGGCTCACTCCCAGGACACCACCACTCTTAACCAGTGCTTGTCCGATGATTTTAACAATGTCCTGTCCTGGGTTACTGACCACAAACTGGTCCTGAACCTGAAAAAAACACAGGCTATGCTTTTTGGCTCCTCGGCCAAAATCAAAGTCTCATCGGCCTTGCTAAATATCACCAGTACTGACAGACACTCACTACCAGTAGTGAACTCCATCAAATACCTAGGGGTCACACTTGACCCCCAACTTCACATGGGGAGTCATATCCTTAACATCTGCAGGGCAGTAAACTGCAAGCTGGGTCTGGCCTATAGGGCCAAGTACAACCTTACACTGGCAGCCAGACTTGGCCTTGCGAGAGGTGTACTTCTTCCCTCCCTCATCTATGGTCTGTACCTATTTGCTCGCTCCCCAATGACCCATCTCGCTCAATGGCACACGGCATATAATAGCATCTGTCGTTTTGCTCTGGCTGCCCCCCCCGTCTCACCCATCGATGTGAGCTATATGATAAACTTTGCTGGCTCTCCCCAGCCAGATACCTCGACTTTGGCGTTGGGTGCCTCTCGGGGAAATTGGTCAGAACTAGCATCCCCCAGGGGCTGGCCCTGCTTCTGCCACAAATGGACGCTACTCCCTACCATCTTAGGTCCCAGGCCTCAGGGATGCTCAGAGTCCCCCCACCCGTACCCTCATGGGGGATCGGGACTTTGCTGTAAGTGTGCCCAGACTCTGGAACTCCCTCCCCGGTGATATCCGCTCGGCCCCCTCCTTCCAGAGTTTTTGAAATTCCCTGTGGGGCTTCCTGAAACTAGCCTCAGTGTGCGACTGCCCCAAGCCTCCCTAGAGTAACTATCAACTGTTGTCAAACTTGCCCCAAGCTGCCCTCTACTGAAGCTGCTTGAAACCTCTTGCTGTTTCCCACGTTTCTATCAATTTACCCAGGTACTTTGACTGTAGGCATAACTTTTGTCTACTACTATGCACCCTGGTCATGGGTAAAACTGTCTACACCTATGTATCCTGGCCCTGCCTTAACCTATATGTCTCAAATGAGTGACAACTTGTTAAAAGTTGTCTTGTGAACCTACTCACCTTGGGGGTGCCTAACTATAAAGTTATAAGTTATGCTATGACCAACCACTCTTTTGGATAATGTTACTACTCCTATATGTTACTTTTATTGTCATGATGTACTTTATCCTATATGTATGTTATACTTGTCATGATGTACTAGCATTCTTTCTGTACAATTATCTGTATCCCTATGTTGTATTCTCCCGGGTCGTTCCTGAAAATAGGCATAATACTTGTCTAGTGTACTTACCCGGTCAACAAAAGCTAAATAAATACATTCTGAACACTGATATCAACAGTAAAAACATTTTTAACCATGAATCCTGACTTGAGTAATGCTTCTCAATGTAATATTATAAAACTTAGAACACTTAGTTTAGAAAATGATAACCTAAAAAGTAAGTCAGTACCCTTAAGATAACAGTTCCAGGTTATATTCATATAATTAAATGTGCAAATTCCTTATGCCCAAAATTACTATATAAATATTTAGGTTGGTGTATCAATGATTCTAGTCAAAGACACTGGTGTAAGATATATGACAGTCCCAGGCACAGACAGATGATTTTAAAGTAAATACAAGAATATTTGAAGAACCAAAAGGGACTCATTCTCCCCTGACAAAGTAAATATGCTCATAAGGGAATTTTAGATTTTAATGAACACAGCCTTTATAGACCGAGGCCAAATAGTCTTGGTCAGTCAAGTGTCACATGAGATAATTGTGGCAAGTGGTATAGACCATAACACAGAGGTCACTCTTCCAACCCTCTGTGTTGTCATTCCTAACCTAGCCCAATTAGTTGACAACTTGGAAAAACTGCCAGTCTACGAAGGTCTTGGTTAAAGCCGTGTACACAAGACTGAGCAAGAGAAGGGGGTTATACCGGAGAATCGGAAGGTGCTCCACATAACCTACACTTCTCACTAGACACAATGGAAACAATTTATTTATTACAGGGATGGCAATGGGGAGGGGGTGCCACCAGACACCAGGGAATTATTAATTTATTAAGGGGACAGTGATCAGAGGGTGGGTGGGAGGGGTGCCATTAGACACAAGGAAAGATTTCTCCTCACAAAAATTATCTTTTTTCATGGCTATCTGTGCCACTCTATAGATAGGGTGGAGGCAGTTCAGCGGTGGGCAGCCAAAATGGTGCAGGGGCTACATCGCAAGCCCTATGAGAATAGACTGAGGGAATTAAATATGTACTCCCTGGAGGAGAGGAGGGACAGAAGGGATGATGTGATTGAGACATTTAAGTACCTCACAGGGAAGAATAAAGTACAGGAGAATACTATATTCTAAAGAAAAAGATGCTCAAGGACGAGGGGGCACAAGATGAAACTGGAGGGAGGTTCAGAGGGAACATGAGGAAGTACTTCTTCACAGAGAGGGTAGTCGACAAATGGAACAGCCTGCCAGTGGAGGTGGTGGAGGCAAAAACGATTACAGGTTTTAAACATACTTGGGATAAGCATAGAGGATTGCTGGTAGTCGGGGGGGGGGTACATCCTAATGCCAGCAGTGCATGATAGAGCACAATTGTTAGTGGTAATAGGGCAGACTAGGTGGACCGAAGGCCCTTATCTGCTGACAATTTCTATGTTTCTATACCTTGTGATACGAAAAATAATCTTTGCTTGTATCACAAGTCACAAAAATACATTTATAATGTTAAACAAAGCATTTCAAGGGCACTATTTATTACATGGACAGTGATTGGAGAGTAGGGGGGTGTTACTAGATACCAGGGAAATTAATAATTTATCATGGGGACAGTGATCGGAGGGTGGGGGGGTGCCACTAAACACCAGGACAGTATTTATTACAGGGACGATGATCAGAGGGTGGGGGTTGGCCACTAGACACCAGGGAAATTATTAATTTAATTTATTGTGGGGATGGTGATGGGAGGGTGGGGCTGCTACTAGATACAAGGGAAATTATTTATTTAGTAAGGGATGGCAATGGCAGGTGGGGGGTAAAAAAAAAGTGCCACTAGACACCAGGAAATTATCGTTTATTACGGGACAGCGAAGTGGGAGGGTGGGGGGGGGGTGCCACTAGAGATCAGGGAAAAGAGGCTAGAAAAGGAGAAAGGATTTTCCCCTCACAAAAAGGATATTTTTTTCCTGCCTCGTGATACGAAAAAGAATCTTTTTTCATATCACGAGTCACGAAAAAACATTTACGTTAAAAAAAGGCATTTCAAGGGCATTTCTCCAAATGTTAAAAAAAAAATGGGCATTCCTTCAACAGTTAAGTGCAGGATCCAGCTAAAGGAGTCCTGATAAGCAAGCTACATGTGTTGGTGTCGTTATACTGTGGCATTTTATTTTTTTGTACTTTCTATTTTTCCTCCTTCTCCTCTCAGCTCCGGTCTCCTCGGGAGCACCTAGGAGTCATCCCACTACATTCTGCTCCTACCTGGGCAGTCCTCCATCACTCATGTAGCCTTGGTTTACCCCCCAGGTGAGGGCAGGGTGGGCTCCAACACCCGAACTTCTCTGGCAGTCAGTCGATTGGCGGGTGCCGGGAGGCGACCATAAATGCGTGGAGCCAGCTCCAGTGCTCCATCTTTGCTGGAGCTGAGGGGCATTTTCCCCTGTTCTGGGGAGTGGCTAGCGCCCTGACATCAAGGCGTTGCCATTAATGTCTGCCACTCCCTGCCTCTTTGCTATGCTTAGCACTTGCTGTGTTTTCGGCTTCCGCCAGAGGTCAGCTGAGCACCGAACAGGGACCCTGTCCCTCCCGGGACAGGAGAGCTGTCCTCCGGATGCTCAATCCTCTCCCTCCCCTGCCGACCCCCAGCAGCGGGCTGGTTCGAACCGGGTCCATGGCGACAGGGCAGGTGTGACAAGCGCCTCAACCATCAGCACCACTGGGCTGGCATACTGTGGCATTTTGTGTGTTTTCAATTTCTTTTTGGAAAAAAAAATGAAAAACAAGATGGCAGCCTATGAAAAAACTCACAAAAAGGAATCTCCATATGAAAACTTCAAACAGCTATTTATCTAGGCAGACTGAGCATGCTCAGAATCCAAAATTTTAAAAAAGTAATAACGTTGGAACGGATTAATATTTTTGCACCAAACCACCAAAGGAAATCCTTCTGGGGCAAACCCTTTTTACCCTGAAAATTTCAGACCAAAATTCCAAATTATCTGGGCGCTACGCAATGGCAAAAAACCAGCAAAAAATGGCAATTTATTTTTCCCCTATCCGCACCTTGGAATCCACACATCAGACCAGAACAAAACATGGCACATCAAGAGATCTCCCGCACAACACTGCACATGCAAAATTTCTTACAAAGTTGTTGAATAGTTGCGAAGTTATTTAAGTGCAAAATGTGGGGTTTAACATAGAAAGCCCTGCTCAACCCTAAATATAGTGGCGCGGTTATCACATGGCTTGACTGAAGATACTATATTTATCTTCACGGGAGGCCAATGATATAATGATATCTCACAAGTGGTGAAGAAGAGAAAAAAAAAAAAAAACAAAGAAAAAAACAGTAGCACTGCTGTGTCCATGAATGCCACCCCATAGGTACTGCTCTGATCCTCAATATAAGCCAGTTAGAGTTGTTTTTCTTCTTTTCAAGAGCTGAAGATGGTGAATCAGGTGGGAAATGGACATAAAGTGCATTCTGTCCAGGGCTTTATCCCCCTCCTGAGCATTTAAGACTCCAGAAAAGCCAGTTTGGGGTGGCTGTCTGCAGCTGCATACGTGGATCAGATTCTTAAAGAACTAATGTAATGAGGCTTTTTAGCCCCAGTATGATGACTGGAGTAATGAGTTAGGGCTTATTGCCACTAACTGTAACGTGTTTATGTTCCTAATCTTTTTCTAGTCAAGCATTTCAACAAACGTTTGTGCAGCATCTGTGGGCTAAAACTGTTTAGATCTAGTCATCACGCGCATAGCCTCACTGTAAGACAGTGACACAGTGGGGGGAAGCTGCACTGCGCTGCTGTCTGCTCACTAAAAGTTTATCAGAGTTCAGTGTAAAACAATTTGGGCATGGCACAATCACCGAAAGTCAATCTCTCTGAGGTAAACTGATACTAGACAGACACACCAAAAGTGGGCAAAAGCCATTACCACTCACAAGGTGCCTTTCAGTTGTTTTTTTTTAAAGCAGTAAATCACTTGACTTGCATGTGCCATTCCCAAGTGAGCCGTTGATCACAAGTTCTTGCAGTGGACCAAAGGCAGCCCTCCGTGAGACCAACTGGGAATAAAGACAATGGATTCATTCAGGACAAAAGGGAGCACTCACCACCTTTCAAAGAATCGTGACCGCCTGGACTGTAGAGCTTAATCCTTTACTGAGTTCAGGGGAAAAAAAAAAAAAGACACATTTCACATTGACAGTGAGAAAGCACTGTAAATATGAAAGCCTCAGGCGAGTTGTGCATCCAGAAGATCTTTTAATCTGCTTCTTGCTGCACTCAGTAAAGGACTAAGTGCTACAGTCCAAGCGTCCGCGATTCTTTGAAAGGTGGAGATTGCTCCATTTTTCCTGAATAAAACAGCAGTCCCTAACAGCAGCACCCAGTTCCCTGTGTACCACTGACTCTGGTTCAAACATTTGATTTGCTCTACATGCTGCTTTTTCCTGGCCTCTACAGGCACAACATTTGAAATGTTTACGCTACAGCTACTCAGGATACAGAATCTGGGAAACAAAAAGGAGTTTGGCGCCGCAGGGAGTTTGGTTCGGTGGAACGAGTGGTGTGGTAAGTTGGCAGTGTAGCCTAGAAGTGATGACAGTATAGCTTAGAGTAACGAGCTGTGAATGAGCTTGGTACATCCAGCAGACCTGGGTTTGATTCGTCAAACTTCCACTTGCATACTGTGTGACTCTGAGCAAGTCAGTCACTTAACCAGCCCACTCTTGCTCTCTCTCTCGCCACACTTACGGCATGGTGCAGAGAGAGTTGACATGACCTTTAAAAAAAAAAAAAAGTAAAATCCCCACATATAAGAGTGTAAGCAGGGAATTCTTCTGCATTATGATTGTCAATATGGTGGGCGACAGGACCACTAGGAGACAGACTTAGAAACAGCGAGATTTTGGCATGGAGTGTGAGTGAGGTTGGTAGACGAGAGAGAAAAAGGCTGCATGGCTCAAAATTAAAATCATCCCCTGCACTCCAAGTTGCTATGCCAGCATCCAAAAACAGAGTAGTCCATGTAGCAACATGTTAATTAAAGCAGACCGTATCTGATGGATTTTCATATTGGTGCTACAGTAATAATGTTTTGTGAGTTTGGCCTGTTGGGGTGTTCTTTTCATGGTGGACTTGTAAAATGACAGCTTAAATCAGAATGTTTCTAAACTACTACAAAATGAAAAGAACACCCTGACAAACCAGCTGTCAAAACATTACTTTACATGACTTTCACTGCAAGAAACAGCATAAAGTTTGCACGCCAGCCAAACCAGCTTCACTTCTGAGTCTGAGAGACAGTTACTGACGTTCCCCACACATTGTCAATTCCCATGCTCTCTGTGGCGAATGGGGTCGTACACAGCAGCCACTACCGGACAATAATAAAAAGTCAGAAACTAAGCTAAGGGGTTAATAAACAAACAAGTTTAAACAACAGCTTTCATATAGTTACTGTGAAGCTTGTGAGGGAAGACGCTGAAAACTCAATTTCGATATGCTTGCTCCTTACGAGAGTGTGAAACTGTAGGTCTACTCTGTTCTGTGAGCCTTCCCAATTTGTCCGACATTCATTTCACCATCAAGAAAGAGCCTTCGGAATGTCAGGTTGAAACCAGCAGAGCCAGTCTTAGGCACTACCAGCAATCCCAGTAGCCACTGGATGATCACCAGCCAGGAGCTAGTGACCACCATTAACTGACCCGAGTTTATATTTTGCTTCTAACTTATCAATATCACAACTGTTCTCTGCTGAAACCGCCCCTGAGGGGGCCTCAGAGTGAGGCAGAGACCTGTAATGTACAGGGTACACTGAGGTTAATCCTCAAGGCACAACCAGCCAGAACTACAGAGGTAGAGATCGGTGGGGTGTGTTGAGGAGTCGGGACCCAGGATTAGCCTTCCTGGGAACCCCCTATGATAAAACTGTCACTGGACACCATTCATCTGTTTTACAGAAATGGTTTCCCTAGACACCTGCCTACAGTGGTTAAACTGGAAATCTGTAGGAAGCACAGAGGCTCATGTTTGTAGGTATGTATTGAGCCACTATGAAGTATTAAACTAGACTGTTTTACGTTTATCGGCAGTGGCACATACAAAATAAAAGAAAATATTAACCAACCTAGTCTATCTTTTTTTAATTTTGTTCCTGGGCAAATAAACTGAAAAGAATTGACAATTATCGATTCACTTGTTTGTTTTTGTTCACCAGGTACATTGTCTGGAGCGTCAGACTCCATTTACAGGAACGATTGGCATAATCAAACTGTGTGCAGAGGATTATTATTATTTATTAGGATTACATAAAGCAGAGCTCAACCATACCATTTTCACCTAGGAAGAAAGGAAGAAAGGAAGAAGGGATATGCAGTGGGGCTGGGTAAAAAAAACTGATGAGTTGTGTTTGACCTCTGCGTTTTCATGAGTGAAGCTACAGAGGGCAAACCTGAGTCAAAATGAATCACTTATTTAAATGAGACCCTACTGCATATTTAATTAATCGGATGAGAGATGATTATCAGAGAATACATTGGAACTGTAAGAATAAATCATAGAACTGTGAGGATAACTCGTGGAACTGTGAGAATAAAGCATTTATTTACATTTTAGAATACATACAAACACACATACGAACATAAGAATGTGCCAGCAGATAAAGGCCTTGCGATCTATCTATTCTACTCGAGTGTGCAGTTCCCCACTGTGTTTGCAGAGATAACTGCCCCCCCCATATCCCCCTTGACCCCTCTCAAATATTCCTTCTGGGCCTCTCCCCCCCCACCTGCAACTTTCCACCTCACCCTGACCCAACCTCTCTTGAAGCTGTCCACCATTTTTAGGGATACCACCTCTTCTGGCTACTCATTCCACTTAGCTACCACTTTCTCGATGAAAAACTGCCTCCTCATCTCCCTCCTGAACCTTCCCACCACCAGCTTTAGGCTGTTATTCCCAGTGGTCTTGTTTCCACTAAGGCTGAAGGGGCCCTCGGTGCTCACCCTGTTTATACTGTTAACGATACTTGAAGGTCTCAGTCATGTCCCCCATTTCTCTTCTGTTCTCAAGAGAGTACATGTTGCACCCCCCTGAGCCTCTCCTTGTAGGTGTTGCCTTGCTGGCCCTGTATCATCAGGGATGCCCTTCTCTGGACCGTTTCTAGCAAGTTGATATCCTTCTTAAGATAAGGGCACCAATACTGCACATTGTACTCTAGATACGGTCTCACTAGAGACCTCTACAGTGGCAGAATGACCTCCGCCTTCCCCTAGCTAATTCCCCTGGCTATGAAGCCCAGCCTCTGATTTGTTTGTGTAACCCCCAGGTGGCGCTGTCCCAAGGGCTACTACCCCTGCCTGCTTGACTACTGACAGGTTGAGGGGCCTAGGTTCTATGGCGGGTGCCTCCACCCAGAGGTCAGGGTTTGTAGTGGTTAGACTAGCTTGGTCACAGCCCTCTGGGACACTGAGACCCCCTTTTATTCCCTCTAGTGGCTCACACAGTACACAGGAGTTACAGCCCTAATACCCCACGTATACACACTGTTCACTCATAAAGTACCACTTACCCTCAAGATTGATTCTGCAGCACGTCTCTGAGGACCCCCTGTAAAATAAGGTTAAACAACATACACAGCACAATACAATACTGTTTCCATAAGTACCAACACCACAGACAGTATATAGTATAACAACAACAAATCTGATTTATTTAGGGGACAGTAACATGGGAGGGGGCAATCAGGTTAATTGACAGAATTAAATCACAGTACTGTGCACACATACAGGGTCTAAAAGTCACACTCTGGGTACCCAGGTTGGGGGGGGGGCCTAGCCAGGTCCGTTGCCCGGGGTTGGCCGGCAGGTGCAGATGGACAGGGCCCTGTAGAAGAAAATATATGCATAACACCTAATTATAATCCGGAGCTGGATGGCTCAGTCCATGAAGAAATAAAACAACAATAATTAGATGACACACTTGTAATTGAAAACAGGCTGCAGGGGAATACCCTGATTTGTACTCACAATACCCAAGCTGAGAACCCGGATGGTGGATGTTCTTCTGGGTTGCCAGAACAACAGGGCATGGAGACAAGGTCCTTGTGACTGGACCCCACTGCAGTAGATAGCAAATGGATTTAGTCTGAGACAAGCTGGGGTTTGCTTCCAGCTTCAACACACAGCACACAGCACAGGGGATTGGAAATAGCGATTCCCCACAAGCACTATGCACATTCATATGTAAAAGGAAAGTACTATACCAGGCAGGCTGCTACTAGATCCCGATCGCAATTACTGCAAAATACTCGGGAGCATACACAGTAGCTTCAGTTCCTGACAGACCGAGCGCGCGATTCAGCAATTTCTCCAGTCTTCTACAGGGTGAGCCTGGTTTCCACTCTTCAGACTTCCTTCTTTCTCCTCACAAATCGGATTCAGTCCGAACTGGCACTTACAACGGCTGCAGGCCGAATCTCAGGGCCTCACATGCGCTTCCCACGTGAAACTATACACCGCAGAAGCACACAGCTCCTTCTCTCTTCACTGTCACAACTGATCTGATCTTTCCAGTAACAGAGCAGGGCATTTCCTTTAGCTCCACACCATTCTGTTGGCTGGTTCAGCTGTCACTCACAATGAAACTCCCTCTGTTGGTGAAAAAAGGCACCAAGGTCAAAACTACATTTCCCAGAGTCACTGTCCATACAATCCCCTTGTGGCTGGCTCAAAATTGAGAGTCCAAGTTCCGATTCGTTCACAAGCTCCATTTTAAGGAACCCCTTCCCACTGATTGGTCCATTTCAGCAGTTCAGGACCAAAATGAAAGAGCTACACTGAAACAGTTCGTGCTGAAATGAAGACAGGTTAGACAAACTACATTTTCTCAGTCACTCCAAATGATTTCTGGCAAAATAGTTATATCTTTCAACAAGGCTCCCTCTGCATGTAGCGGCGGAAGAAAGCGGAGGCGGGTGGAAAGCAACACCTTTCGGGCGGGATTCGAGCATTAAATACACAGTCCCCGCATACAAACTAATTAAGTCCGCAAGCAGACAACTCTTAAAGAGACAGTACATGGAGGCTCAAATAGCACTCACTTGAAACTACATTTAAACAGCTTAAACACCGAACACCGCCCAGACTTGGAGCATTCAGGCAAGCTTCTGGAAGACTTTTGGGAACCCCCATTTGCAGCGGGGTTACATTTGAATACACAGTTGTTGGAATAAAACATTTGTCTTTCAGAATCACACTCCTATTGGGTAAAGTTATCACATTCATACAGTATATGCTAGTAATTTTTCCTTTTGCAAAAGTAAGCACTTAGATGCTTTCACCATCATTTTCTTAATACAGAAAGGGGTTAGAAAAGCAGGAATATCTATAAACATGTGTACTTCTTCAATCTGTATATCTAGCATGGGTAGGCCTTTTTCCCCATAGGAAAGGTACACATTTACCAACAAATTAATAAATTATGAAATCACCAATCTGTAACACCATGCAAATTAATCAGTTATGACATCATCTATCTATAATATCTTACAAATTACTCAATTATTGCATCATCAATTTGTAACAGCTAGACGTCCCAGTGGCGCTGAGGGTTGAGGTGCTGGGCCACACCTCGCTCCACGCCAGCGACCCAGGTTCGGGAATGAGCCTGGGTCGTTGGGGGTCAGCAGGGGAGGACTAGGATTGAGCATCCAACGACAGCTCTCCTAGTTCTGGGGATAAGGGGTGGATGTACACCATGCTCTGCTGGTCCCTGGGGACGCCCGGAGGTACTACAGATGCATGGGTACCTAGTGGGGGAAGCACAGCAGACGTCTGCACGTTAGTGCATAGACATCATGGCATGTCTGTGCTTCCATTGGGGGAGATACAGGAAAAAAGGCAGCACAAGCCCACGGCAGCTTGATGGCTGCAGCTTACGCCTGACCGACCCTACGATGCCTGGATGGCATGTGCTGGTAATGGTTTCCTCGCCCGGGCGTGGGGCTATGGGGCCCTCAGGTGTAGCTGCGCTCACCAGGCTGCGAGCCAGGTTGGGGAGAAACGGTGGCTGATCGGGAGCAGGGCTGTGGCTGCAGGTAGAAAATTGTTAAATGATAAAAAAAAAAATCAATTTGTAACAACCAATTACCTCAAAACACAGCTTAAATTTTTTACTTCAAACGCAAAGCCAGAATTTTCTTTAAAAAAAGGTTTCTATGATGTGCACACATCCAACATCAACTATACAAATAAATTCTGAGGCTTCTCAACCAATCACACTATAGAGTGGACAAGGCGAGGCTGCCCTCTGCCCCTCTTCTATTTGATCTGGCCATATAACCTCTGGCGATGAGAATAAAAGCCAGTCCCTTAATACATGAGATATCTATGCCCTGTTGCTTTGGCCTTAATAGTCCTCCCCACCCCACCCCCAACACTCACCACTGCTCCTTTTCTACCTCAGTGTCTCTCCTGCTTCTTGAGGGTAGATGGCATATGCAAATATATAGATGGTGATGGCATAAAAAGATTCATTGACCATCAAGTTTGTCCTGTAAAGCTATCAACTATGTGCAGTCCTACAGACCTGACACCTTACTGGACTAGACCTTATCCCTTTGTGTTGCATTATCCCTCTATATCTGTCCCATCCTGCCTTGAACCCACTGAGTGCCACTGAAGCCACCACTTCCTTGGGCAGCCTATTTCACTGCCCCACCACCTGTCTGTAAATAAGAACTTTCTGACATCTTTCCTAAATCCACCCCCAAATTCCACTCATGTCCCCCAGTTACAGTGTTTTCATTCCTGCTGAATACTATCCACCCTATTTAACCCTCTTAGAAATTTACATGTTTCTATCATGTCCCCCCAATTTCTTCTGTCCTCTAAAATGTATATATTTAGGTCCTGGAGTTATTCTTCATATGTCTTATCTTGCTGGCCCTGGATCATCTCAGTGGACCTTCTCTGCACTGCTTCCAGTCTGTCCATGTCCTTTTTCAGGTATGGACTCCAGAACTGGGCACAACACTCAATATGGGGTCTCACCAGTGACCTGTACAACAGCAGAATCAATGTCTCCCATCTGCTGTCAAAGCCCCTGCCAATGCACTTTAAAGAGCTAGTGGAGCCAAAACAGGTAGACAGGAAAATAATACAAATTTTAAGTAGCAATCAGCTGTAACTTTTTATTTCTGAAGTATTTTTCCTTTTCCTCATCAGAAGGTATGCTTTGTGTTAATATTGTGCTGGATGAGTGTAACAGCTCTTAGCCTGGCAGCTGACATACAGTATCTACCTCTACTGCCCCACACTACATCATCAGCATTACGATCTCACTGACTGACATCACAGGTGACAGACCTGGCAGTCACTCACTTGCTGTTCCTAAGTAGCAGTGATGTCACAGTCAGTGAAGTCACAATGCTGATGGTGTAGTGTGGGGCAGCAGAGCAAGACATGTCAGCTGCCAGGCTAAGAGCTGTTCCACACATCACACTTACTAACATCAGGTAAAAAATCTTCTAATTAAACAAAGGGAGAAGAAAAAGTACCTCAAATGTAAAAGGTAAAGGTTGGCTGCTTTTAAAATCTAATATTAGGTTTAGGCAGTACACTAGCCCTTTAACACTGTGTTTGACTTGCTGCAAGCTTTAATGTATTGTGCTGAGACTTTGAGGCTATCACTGATAACCACCCCCAGGTCTCTTTCCTCCCCTGTCATGGCTAGCTTTACCTCGCCCATCCAGTACTCCCTGCAAGGTTCTTTTTCTTGTAACCCCTAGGTGGCACTATCCCAAGGGCTACTACCCCTGCCTGCTTGGCTAGTAGCAGGGTAAGGGGCCTGAGTTCTGAAACGGGTGCCTCCACCCAGAGGTCAGGGTTGGTAGTGGTCAAGCTAACCTGGGCACAGCCCTCCGGAATACTGTAACCCCCTCTTTCCCCTCTAGTGGCCTGAACACTGTACAATAATCACTTTCACAATACCCCTGGTACACCACACAAGTACACACACTGTTTGCACTTACCACCAGGGCTGGTTCCTCTGGCTCGACCCTGGGGACCCCTGTAAAACAAGGTTACGCACAGCAAATAGCAACAGTACAGTACTTTGAGCATAAACTGGAACCACAGTCAGATTACATGCAGAAAAAGTTAGATCTGATTTATTCAGGGGACTTGAACAAGGGAGGAGCAAAATCAGGTTAATTAGCTTAAAGGTTATATCAATCAAGCAGTTATGCATGCGCTTTGAGTCCCCCCACACAGTCCACCTCTGGGTACCCAGGTGGAGAAGAGATGGGCTAGCCAGGACAATTGCCCGGGATTGCAGCTGGTTGGGGCCCTGTGATGGAAAACACAACATGCACAGTACACAATATTTGTAATTCGGAGCCAGAGGGCTCAGTTCGTAAAGGAAACGAAACAACAAGACAATCAGATGACGCACTCAGATTAAGCTGTTGGTGCAGGGAGCTACCCTAGTATTTAGTCACAATACCCAAGACTGGACACAGGCTGGATGAAAATTGAGACCACAGGTGGTTGATCTGGAATGCCAGGAGAAGCAGGGCCCACACAAGTCACAGAGGCATCATTCCTGCTCAAGCGTGGAGCAGGGGGGCTGATCCCCAGGCAGGTCTCTCGTCGATGGCTTCTCTGTGCAGTGGGTAGTCTGGCTGGGCCAGTCTGGCAAAGCCCAGACCGCATGGAGACAAGTTCAGATGCAGTCTGTTTTGGGCTGGATACAGCTTCCAGCAAGCAGAACACAGTTCACACAGTGGGGAACTAACTCACAACCCACTAGCAGCTCATAGCACATTTACATGTACGGGAATTCTACTGTACCAGGCAAAGTGCTCGCCGGTCACAATCGCAAAGTCTCTGCACACACCGGGAGCTTAGGGGTAGCTGGAACTCCTGACAGACTGATCGCATTCAGCAAAAATATTCGGTCTTCTTCAGGTTGAGCCTGGCTCACTTCAGTAGCTTACTTTAGTCACACAAACTTGGATTTAGTCCAAAATAATTATCTTCTCTCCCTCTCATGGAGCAGCAGCAGACATGCAGCCAAAAACTCAGCCCTTTTACTCAGTTTTCCCATGCGAATCCACTCAGGATTTCTGCCCATGAACTGAACTGAAAACTCAAGCAGCCCAGGACTTCCCCAAGATCCAAAATATTTGGTTGGCTGATTTAGCTGTCAGTCAAAACAAGAGCTCCCCCTTCAGTTGCAAAAAAGGCGCAAAAACTCAAACCACAGTTCCTATAGATTTTGAATTCAGACAGCTCCTGTAGTCCGGCTACATTTTAGGTCCCACCAGAACTGATTGGTCCAATTTGCAGTCCAGGACCAAGATAGTGGAGGCAAACAAAACAGTCCTTGCTACAAAGAAAGCAGGTTAGACAAACTACATTATCATTCTAAATGGTTTTCAGCAAATAGTTACATCTTTCAACAGAGCTCCATCTCAGATTACTTATGCTGCAATCAAGCAGCTCTTAAAGAGACAGTACACAGAGGCTATACAAGCTCTGGTAATCACATTTAAACTGCTAAAACGCAGGACACCAGCCTGGCAGTGAGCATTTAGGCAAGCTCAAGGAAGACTTTTTGGGAACCTCCATTTGTAGGGGGGGTTACATTTTTAACATGTATCCCCTTGCATTTCTTTGCATTGAAACACAACTGCCAGATCTTAGACTATTTCTGCAGTTGCTCCAGACCCAGACACAACTCCCTGGCTCCCACCTCATTATCCACCCTTCCACAAAGTTTTGTGTCATCCATAAAAAAATACATTTTCCTCTTAATGCCCTACCCTGTGTCACTTATATTGAACAGAACTAGCCCTGGAACTGATCCCTGTGGTATGCTACTTGTGACCCCTCTCACTTCCAATTCTTTTCCATTTACCACCACCCTTATTTGTCTCCCATTCAACCAGTTTCCCACCCAAGTACTCAGTCCTTCCCCAACCCCAAACCTGCTGTAGTTTTCAGTATCCTTCTATTCTTCACCAAGCAATAGGCTTTATTAATGTTGAGATACAAGATATTGACAGCCTGACCATTGTCAACAACCATGGTGATCCAGTTAAAGAATTTGATTGGGTCTGTTTGACATGATTTTCTCGATACAAACTCATGCTGTTTGCTATCCTGTAGCCCATTACCCTCCCGTTATTCTACCATTTGCTCCATAGTTATGATCTCCATGAGCATCTCTATTATTGCACTAATCCATTGAGCTCCTCACTTATCAGCTCCTTAATCACCTATCCACCTACCTCCTTGCACTCCCTCCATAACGTGGACATTTGCTCTATTTCATTTGTGGGTCGGTCTGTTTTGCCTTCAGGTTCTTCCAGTTTTGGATCAGCCCTACCCTCTTATTCACTTAGCTCCTTCCCCTGTTACTCTGACAGTCCTTCTCCATGACCATACAACCCATACAGGTGCCTGTTTCTATCATTATCTTCCTATAACTCTGAAGCCTATTCCCTTATCTTCCTACTACTACTGCACTAAAACTTATCGAGCACTCTTGTATAGTATAGTATATCAGTGCTCCACTATGCCCCCTGTATAGCTGTTCTCAAGAAAATACCCTATGTCAAAACAAAACCTTGTACTGCATTTTAAGACACTGCCTAAATCTAGCTACTGCACTGTGACTCCTTTGTATGTATTATAGCCTCGCTTATTGTACAGTCCTTGACTCATTACTTTTACTCATTTAATTTTTCTTGTATAGCAATGTATATCTTTTTTTTTTTTTTTATCATGACTGCTGTTTATCCGCCTTGGCAGAGCGGCCCCCACGATCTCCAGCTGCTGATGCCTGCACCCCTGGACCCGGTCATGCGTGCAGGCCACACGAACCCACACCCACAGGGGCTGGCCTTTATCGCTCCGCACCCCTGGGTAGGTGCCTCTCAGGTCACGGGGGTGCAGGCGCATACCATCAGCCAGAGCTTGCTCCCCACAATTTTTCCACTCTTGTCCCCTGGGGAGCCGGACGTGCAACATGCCCGAGCACGTGAAAAGTTGATGCCTGTCAAGGCCCCACTTGCAAGACACCACTGTAGTGCGGCTGGCCTTGCAGTCACCACTGCAGGGCGATGCAATACCCCCTACCCACCCTAGAGGAAGGAGAGCAGTCATCGGACGCTCGATTCTTCCTCTCCCCTGCCAGCCCCCGGCGGCCCGAGTCTGTTCCCAAACTCAGGTTGCCGATGTGGCACGAGGTGTGGTGTCCAGCGCCTCAACCCTCAGCACCACCGAGCCGGCAGTATATCTCTTTGTTAACTTGTAAACTATTGTCCTTTGTATCCTCTCCCGGGTCACTCCTGAAAAAGGGACTGCATGGTCACAGTGGGTTGACCTGGATACCAAAATTCAAATAAAATAAATAAATTAAATAAATGTCTGCAACTGTTTTGAATGTTATTGTGTTTATCTCATTCCTGTCATGTTTCTTTGCACTCAGTTGATACCCACTACTGAACTGTATAGAATGATTTGTACTATTGTTCTCTTTGTTGCCTTATCTTATTACATATTGATTGGTATTACTAACTTGCACTGCCTCCCAATCAGGAGGCATCTGAAATTAATTGTTCTCAGCTCCTGGTAAAACTTTTGAAATCAATCAATAAATAAACCAATAAACAAATTAATACAAACATGCATACATACATAAATAATCTATTCACATACCAGCCCCACAGTCACAGTGTATGTAGATAACTTACTGGTGATGGTCTCACAACCAGAAATGTTCCTCCCCAGTTTACTACAGCTAATCAATTAGTTTGGTAGCCATTCAGCAATGAACTGGATCGTAACACACTCAGGAGCAAACAAAAATCATAAAAGCCAGACCAGAAAGTATTTCATAACTGATGTATTGCAAACCCAGCTTTGGTAAGCACTGCTAGGAGCTCCACTGCTGTCATTCTCAGGGTGTCTTTCAGGCTACGTGGATAACTGGATGAAGTCCTTTGTACTTTTGACCACTCAGAGCAAAAAGAAACATTACCCTTTCAGTGTAGCACCTCAGGATGTAAATACCTATAAATAAACATTAATGCAGCAGTATATGTTAGTTACTATATGTTTTTTTTCCCAGAAATAATGTTTTTTTTTTCTGGCAAAAATGTAAATATACCCATTTTTCCTTTTGTTTTCTTCAATCCTGATCTAAGCTATGGGGTTTTGAAGTTTTTGAAATGTCCTGTTCATGTGCCATGCCCACCATAAAAAAACTGAATATCTTCCTGGACATAAAGTCTCCACCATTCATTCACACTAATGGGACTACGCTGTAGACGCTAGGACCAAGCAGGAGCCAAAAATCTTCAGGAGGGCTGGCACCTAGGTAGGGTCGTGAGGAAGTGGCGCCACGAGCCCAGCTCGCACCATATAGGCTACCTCAGCGTCAACCCTCCAATCACCTCAGTTCCTTTTTTCCCCACCGTCGAGTGTGCTTCAGTAATGATGTCGCTTACCCACCGGGAGTCAAATCTTCACATCTATATGACAGCAGCTATAGTCATTCAGTATTGATTAGTTTTTATTTATTTCAAGTAATTCAGTTTAAAAAAAAAGGCAGTTTTCGTCAACGAAGACGTCTTCAGCCTGCCTTCAATGGAGTCGACCACGAACGTAGCCGGTGAAGGTAGGGAGACTTCACATGAAAACTGTATTTTCGGCAGGGCTGGGTCTGGTCCACCACCCTCTATGGAGGGGGGTCTGACTACAGGTAGTCCGGTGCTCAGGGGATGGGCGGTCCTCCCGAAAGTACAAAAAGAAGTGGTCCCATTCTCAGTCTCCATCGAGGACTCAGCACTGCTCAACCTCAAGTTCTTCTTTGACCACCCGGTCGAAGAAGAAACGGTACTGTTTGAGGTTGCCCTCTGGTATCACTGTGTGCCGGTCGTCGGTGGTGAGGGGCAGGAGTCCAACTCCGGCTCCTCCGGGGTCTCCTATGGCCTCTGTTCTTGGTGACAGACATCCTTGACTCCTGAGTCCCTCCCTGCCCCCTGGGGGTCTTCTGGTGAGCAGTTTCATCATTGGGCCACTCTGATGGAGCAATGGGTTAGTCGGTTGTCCTGCCTGTCCGAGCCTGTGGGTCCATCTTCTGGGCCTTCAGGCTTAATGGTTTCAAACCTGCGAGCAGGGCAGTTGGGGCTTCCTAGTTGTGTGGTGCCTTCTCCGGTGCCATTGACGCTGCACTCTGGTGCTTTTCCCCCTCATATGGCTGTGGCGCAGGGGCCAGCACAGGTGCCATTTCTCGTACCAATCTTCTCAGATCGTCCTCCCTGACTTTGAGAATGGGGTTGGGACCCTCTGGTGTTTCTGCAGTGCCTAGAGCAGTGTCGTCTTTGTCTCCTGTCTTGGCGGTGCCCGTGCCTGGCACCGCCCCCTGCGCGTCCTCTCTTTCGGTGCTGCACACTGTGCCTGTGCCATCTGCACATTCAACGCCACCTAGGGCACCGAGGATTTCGACTCCAATTCGTGGACTGCCTCCTCCTCTTTTTCCTCCTTTTCCTAGTTATACTGTCTCTCCAGGGCTAGTAGGAGACGATATTGAGCTTGATCCTGATCTTCGATTAGGAGATGACTTTGGCAATGATTCTTCTCTCGGAGTGGCAAATAAACCCTCTCCTTCAGCAGAGCCTCTGGTCGAGGACCTTTCCTTTAAGTCTCTGCTAAAGAACATGAATTCCACTCTCCAGACTCCAGAGATTGCTCCAGGGAAATTGCTGTGTCTGCAATATCTGCACGTTCTGGATATTCCTGTGGAATTGACTCCTCCAGTGCAGCCCTCTTTTGAGACAATCTCACAAATGTTGTGGGATAATCTGGCACTTATTTTTTCTGTGGCTAAATCCATACACAGGCAGTATGCCCTCCTCCATCCAAGGATCGACTTATCTTAGCCTCTCGAGCCTTTGCTGATGCCATAGTTGTCTTGGCAGAGAATGACAAAGCCATCCTTCCTCAGGAGTCTATGGCATGTCCAGTAAACAAGGAATCTCACAAGATTGACACCTTAGGGAAGCGAGTTTTCACTACCTCTACCCTGGGTATGCACATTGCTAGCTACCAGGGTTATTTCTCTCAGTATGAGTATCCCCTCTGGCGTTCGCTCAAAGCCACTGTGGAAGCTCTTCTGGAGTCTGACATTAGCTCAGAGCTTCTCCAGACCATAACTAGAGGCACTGAGTCCAACAATCAGCAACTAAAAGCTGCTATGGATGCCTTTGACACTGCTTCCAGGGCAGCCGCAGCTGGTATTTGCAACCGGTGCCACTCATGGTTACAAACTTCGGGATTCACAAATGATGCCCAACAGAGAGTTATGAGTTTACCATTCGATGGAACTTACCTGTTTGGCCCTCAATTCGAGCAGGCTCTAGAGGCCACACAGAAAACTAGAATGGCTATCAAAACGGCCAGGCCACCCTAGGCTGCCCCTCAAAGGGGGGGGAATCGGCTGCAGTTTCATAACTCAGTCCTTTCATGGCAAAGGCAGAGGGGGCTTTAACAAAAATCAAGCCCCCCAGCCACAAAAGAAAACGCAGCAGAAGGCACAGGGCTTGAAAGTGCCTAGTGCCAACCTTTGAAATTCCGGCCCAAATCCCAACTCAGCTATCCGAGGGGGACTCTTCCTCGACAGTAGGAGGGCATCTGATTCAGTTTTACAACCAGTGGAAGTCAGTCACATCAGACAAATGGGTGCTCAGAATAATCCGTGAGGGTTACTCTCTAAATCTTTCAGTAACCCCTCCGCATCATCCACCCAAATGACAACCCAAGCTGTCTGTCTCTCAGTCAGACCTTCTTACTTCTGAGATTCAAGGCCTTCTGAACAACAGGGCAGTAGAAGTCATTCCATTGGATCAACAGAACACAGGTTTCTACTCCAACTACTTCCTAGTTCCAAAGAAAACAGGCGGTATGTGCCCTATCCTCGATCTAAGGAAGTTAAACAAATTCCTTTACAAGGAGAAATTCAAGAAGATTTCACTTGGCACTCTTTTACCTCTGATTCATCAAAACGATTGGCTGGCCTCCTTGGACATGCAAGACGCCTACCAGCATGTTCTCATACACCCAAACCACCACAAGTATCTCCGATTTGTGGCATTGGGCCAGCACTACCAATTCAGGGTCCTGCCCTTTGGGCTATCCTCAGCACCTCAAGTCTTTACAAAGTGCTTTGCAGTTCTCACAGCGCATCTCAGGAAACTCAGATTTCAAGTGTTCCCATAGCTGGACGACTAGCTACTAGCGAGCCCTTCCAGACAAGAGACTTAGGAAGCCATGGCTACGGCTTCCAAGTTCCTCATGTCCATGGGAGTCCCATTGAATTTAGGAAAATCACAACTATAACCCTCCCAATGGCTCCTATTCATAGGAGCCCTTCTGGATACCTCCAACGTAAAAGCTTTTCTTCCAGAAGACAGGAAGAACGATATCCTTCAGATGGCCCACTTCATCAGAGAGAATGACTCAGTTTGAGCCCTCTCAATGCAGTGGATGCTGGGTCTCATGACATCTTCAGTGTCCACTGTGCCTCTGGCTCATCTTCAGATGAGAACTACTCAGTGGATGCTCAGTACTCAGGGTTCCCGAACACACATCCCCAGTCCTTTCACATCAAGATGATGGAGCCTCTAAAACGGTCACTCACCTGGTAGACTCAAGATGACAACCTTCTGAAAGGGTTTCCCTTTGCCCTTCTGGAATCTCAGCTCTCCATCACCATGGATGCATCCCTACTTGGATGGGGAGCTCATTGTCAAGATTGCCACACCATAGGTCGATGGAATCAGGATGAGTCTCAGCTCCACATAAATATTCTAGAAATGAGAGCTGTCCTGTACGCAGTCCAAGCTCTGAAGGACATTCTCTGTCACAAGATTATTTTCATTCAAACAGACAACAAAACAGTGATGTACTACATCAACAAACAGGGTAGAGCACACTCTTACCCCCTATGCAGGGAAACAATAAGAGTATGGGAGTGGTGCCTGGAGCACAAAGCCCTGATCCAAGCAGTTTACCTTCTGGGAGTGCAGAACGATCTAGCGGATCATCTCAGCAGAACAGAAATAGATCCTCACGAGTGGTCTCTTGACACAAGCATTGTGCAATCACTCTTTGAAGAGTGGAGAACACCAGACCTGGACCTTTTTGCGTCCCCACTCAATGCAAAATTGCCTCTATTCTGCTCCAGAAATCCAAAACCTGGCGCTTTCTGTCAGGATGCATTCGGACTGCGGTGGACAAGATGCTTTCTGTACGCATTTCCTCCTCTTCCACTAGTTCAGAGGGTACTGCTCAAACTGGAGGCACGGGGGGGGGGGGCAGAATGATTCCCATTGCCCCATTCTGGCCTTGTCAGATTTGGTTTCCATTAATCAACAGATTGTCGGAAACTTCACCGAGACAGCTTCCACTTCAAACGAACTGGCTGACCCAGGGCCCAGTGGTCCATTCCAACCTGAGATCCCTTCACCGCCACATATGGTTCCTGAAGAGACAGAAGTGAGTAGGTTTAACATTTTACATCAGGTCTCAGACATTCGCCTAGCGGCATGCAAGCCGCCTACCAGGAAAACTTGCACGGCGAAGTGGAAGCGGTTCTCCATCTAGTATGCAAAGTCCTCCCTGGACCCCTTCTCCTGCCCACCTAACAAAGTCCTGGAGTATCTTCTGGGCCTGTCAAATACAGGACTACAATACTCAACCATGAAGGTTCACTTCTGCGTGATCTCAGCGTACCACGAGCCTGTACACTCCATGTCTCTGGCTCAGTTACCTTTGGTCAACAGGTTCCTTAAAGGTATACTTCACACTAGGCTACCAGATGACCGGTAGTTGCCTGGGACATTAACCTTGTGCTAGACATGCTTACCCGTAAACCTTTCAAGCCCCTAGCAACTTATGAGCTAAAGTTCCTGACTTGGAAGACCGCCTTCCTTGTAGCCATTACCTCTGCTCACAAACTGTCTGAAATACATGCATTGGTCACAGAGACAAGGTGGTTCTTCGAACTCACCCTATGTTTCTCCCTAAAGTAGTCTCGGAATTCCATCTGAACCAGCCCTTGGTTCTTCCGACCTACTTCGCGAACTTCCAGAATGAGGGGGGGAGCATACCCTACATTCTCTGGATATTAAAAGGGTTTTACGGTTCTGCATAGACAGAACTAAAGAGATCCGCGAATCTAAACAACTATTTGTCTCTTTCAGCATGGCCCGGCTGGGTCAGCCTGTTGCTATCAGATGTATTTCGGCGTGGCTAGAGGCATGTCTTCACCAATACTACTCCATGGCACAGGTTAAACTGGAAGGCAGAGTATACGCTCATTCTACCAGGGCAGTCACGGCATATCTGGCAGAAATTCAAAAGGTGCCCATTGCAGACATCTGCAATGCAGCTACTTGGAGCTCTGTGCACACTTTTGTGAAGCACTACACTTTGGACATCCATGCCAGACAGCATCAGTCCTTTGGCAGGACAATGCTTAATGGACTCCTGTCCAAAGTGAGCGCCTCTCTCCTGCCGGCCTTCTTGGGGGATAATTTCAGCTCAGTACTCTCCCATTAGTGTGAATGAGTGGTGGAGACTTTATGTCCAGGAAGATATGAAAATTACATACTTACCGTAATTCTTGATCTTCTTGGACGAAGTCTCCACCACTCATTCACACGCCCACCCTCCATCCCCCGAGCTCACGTATCTGTTTTTGGTCTTCACTCCCTCGATGGCTGGGCTGTGAAGACTCTGTTGTATTGACCCTTCTTATATGGGTAATTTGGACTACCTTATGTCCGACATAGGTTAGTTTCACTAAGTTAGTTTACGCTGCACCTCATCAGTAAAAAGGTACTGAGACGGTTGGAGGGTCGACGCCGAGGTAGCCTATACGGCGTGAGCCGGGCTTGCGGCACTGCTTCCTTGCGACCCTACCTAGGCGTCAGCCCTTCTGAAGATTTTTGGCCCCCACTTGGTCTTAGTGCCTCCGGCGTAGTCCCATTAGTGTGAATGAGTGGTGGAGACTTCGTCCAAGAAGATCAAGAATTATGGTAGGCACATCATTTTCATATCTTGGTACAGTGCTGTGCTGTTTACCATCAGAAATGCATATGCTAGCACCATTCTAACACATCCACAGTATAAATCCAGTATGTACATTCAACAGATAACCTTATCAGAAGAGTTTTTAAAAATTGTAAATGGCCAATAACCATTTTAAAAAATTGTGAGTCATTAATTAATTTAAAAAAGCTGTTTAAAAAATCTCTGCGAAACCTACAAATACACCATACATCTAAGGTTGTCAGAAATACATTTTTACTAAAAAATTATATGACGAAAATTTTTGCTAACAAATACTGCTCTCTGCGAAACCTACAAATACACCTAGTATACATGCAAGGATGGCAGAAATACATTTTTGCTAAAAAATTAAATGATGAAAATTTTTGCTGACTAACAGATACTACTGCTCTAGATCTAACACAAAATATTTACAGAAAATACCCCCTCTCCTTCAAAGAGTGCAGACTGAATTGGAAAGATAGAATACCTTACCCCCATACCTCCAAGGAAGACAATATGGAAGCAAAATATCAGTACTACCCATATTTCTCTATCTGGCTGAAATGCTATTGAGAAAGATCCCAAAACAATTTTACAAAATGTGTTGAACTCATAGCTGTGGCAGAACATAACTTCACGCATCAAGTTCAATATGCTGACTGGACCATATCAGTGGGGAAGAAGAAACCTACTAGATTTTTTAACTTTATTACAAAGAAACATACATGTCAAGCATGACTAGCTGGTCTGAACCACTCCAGTCATACATGGGCACATGTACTGTATTGAAAAGTCAAGTATATTGTCAATTTTTGCTAACATCATTTATGGATCTTAACAAGGGCCAAGCGGATAATCACTCATTTAGTCAAACTGCAGCACTGCTTTACAAAGGTTTTGGAATAATGCAAACACTGAGTGCCCTTACTGCATTATGGGATAAACCATATTCCTCTATATTTTAAAGACACAAAGGAATCATCCTTTGGAGAGTAAGGGGTATCCCTCTGTATATGCACCTGTATGACAAGGGGTAGCTACGTTTGTTTCAGTAACTGGCAACAAAGTTGGATTTGCCTCCAAATTATAAATTTAAATATATGCAAATGTGACATTGCATAGCCTCCAGAGTAGGTCAAACCAACAAACTGTAAGACCCCATTTCTACAGTACTCATTATGGAAGCCACTGAAACTAGGAAAGGGTTAGTTATAAAATTATATCACTCTTATAATACAATCTGTGGATTGGTATGTCACGTACAACTAGTGCAGAATCCGGCAGCCTGACTGACTGCTGAGACCTCATGGTCTGAGCATATCATGCCGGTTCTGCATGCTTTGCACTGGTTGCCAGTTCAGAGGCATATCAACTTCAAGATATGTTTGTTAACTTACAAAGCCATGCAGAATGTGTGTCCTGGCTACTAAAAAGACCTCCTGTCCAAATACACTCCTGTCTGCCCCCTTCATTCTTTTGATGTGGGTCTCCTGAGAGTTCCTCACTCCTGGCTGAAATCTCTGGGGATCAGGTTTTTGGGGTTGATGCACCATTATTGTGGAGCTCTCTTCTGCTTGATATCTGGGAAGCCCCATCAGTAAATGTGTTTAAGGAAATGTATTTATTTAATTTAGGTTTTAGGTATGACTAAATTAAATTATTTGGATTGGCTTGAAAGTTAAATATCTGAGGGAGATTGAGCGACCTTTTAGAGGAAGGCACGTGGATCCCAATGCAAAACAGATTCAAGTGAATCCAGTTCACAATATTAAATCAAACATATTACACTTCAGGGAAATTACACAGCTTTTCTGACTAATATGATGGTAGATGAGCACAGTAGTGGTGGTGGGGGGATACAGTACTTACCAACCTTATATGGCAATTAAATGCCCCTAACCAGGAACATACTGGCAGACCATAGAGGCCAACATGAATAATATACCAAATACAGTACTAATATAACCCTAACACCAAAGGCCATTTTATTGGGTGGTTTGAAGGAATACCTGACTTAAATGCAGCGCGTCATAAATTGTTATATCTTTCTATGACTGTCAAGCCAGACACTCAGGTGAAGGAGGAAACATTGTTGGTAACCAGCCAGGGTTGTGTAGACTGGGCAATATTTGGGCCAGTCGCTGCCTGGTGCCAGACGTCATACAGATGGTCTTTCTGGCATTCAGGGTAAGCTGATGGGTGTGAAACTAGTGTTAAAACACTGTTAATGTCATGCATGTCAGAGGAAGATGGATCACTTTGAAATAGCAGTGTCAGACACATACATGTAAATGTATGATGAGTCACAGACTTAGGCAGGTCAGTCGTGGTTGTGAATTAGGTGCACTGAGAGGCCAGTAGGAGTTGGAACCAGACAGGGACTGTAGCAATATTAGAACTTTACTTGGTTGGGAATTAGGTGCATTGAGATGCCAGTGGGTGAGAAGCCTTACAGTACTGGAGCAGTATTGGACCTTTACTGGGCTGGGAATTAGGAGCGTTGAGAGGCCCGTGGGTGAGGAGCCTGACAGTGATGGAGCAGTGGGAGACCTTTACTGGGCTGGTGATAAAGAGCACTGAGAGGCCAGTGAGTGAGTTGCCTGGCAGTGATGAAGCAGTGAGAGTTCTTTACTGGACTGGGGATGAGGTGCATTGGAGGCCAGTGGGTGACGAGTCTATCACTGATGGAGCAGTGAATAGATCTTAACTTGACAGGGGATTAGGTGCATTGAAAGCCCAGTGGGTGAGCTGCCTGGCAGTAATGGAGCAGTGAGAGCCCTTTATTGGGAGCAGTGGGTTTACAGGACTGGGGATTAGGTGCATTGAGAGGCCACTGAGTGAGCAGCCTGACAGTGATGGAGCAGCGTTAGACCGTCACTGGGTTGGGAATTAGGTGTATTGAGAGGCCAGTGGGTAATGTGCCTGGCAGTGATGGAGCAGTGAATAGACCTTTACTGGACTGGGGATTAGGTGCATTGAGAGGACAGTGTGTGAGAAGCCTGACAGTGATGGAGCACTGGGAGACTTTTACTGGGTTGGAGAATAAGTGTACTTAGAGGCCAAGATGAGAAGCCTGTCACTAACTGGGCAGTAAGAGACCTTGACTGGGTTGGGGATAAGATACATTGAGAAGCAAGTGGGTAAGGAACCAGGGGGAAATTTTTACTGGGATGGAGCTGAGGTTTCCTATCAGCACAATGGAAAGGGATCCCCTGAAGTGTGATTATGGAGACTAGCAATGTCTCACATTAGGCTGGAATAAGGTACCGGTACAGGACAGTGGACGTGGAACCCTCCATAGTCACAGTCTTACAATGGATGCATTCCTGACCATAACAGTATCTTGTTACGGTCCTCTTGAACAAGTATTCCACTGTAGAGTCAAGTTTTGTAGTAGAGGGTCACTGAAATACAAAAAGGTAACATGCCTTGCCCAAATGCCTGCAGTGTGTCAGTGAATCAAATGGGAAATAATCACCCAGATGGTGTAACCTGTCTCATAAATCGCTGCCTTCATGTGTTCCTTCGCATTCAAAACAGATAGAAAAATAGTAATCCAAACAGTAAGACTGAAGGGTGCTTTATGCTTCAGAGTTTGGAAGCTTCCTATTTTCTCTGATATGTCACCGGCAATGCAGAAGTGGAGGAAACAGGACCTTGGATACTAAGGTGAACTATTTAAATTGGAAGTAAGAGTTTCATATCCGTACCTTTCCAAAATGATTGAGCTATAACAGAGATACTAAGCATCTTTTTTTCTAACCTGAGCAGGTAAGACTTCTTACTCCAAAGAAAGAAAGAAAAGGAAGAATTCAGATAGCAAATTCATAAACTGGCTGAAGAACTGGAAATGGACATGTACTGATTTACTTTGCTAAATATAGTAATACTAAAGTGTTTAAACTGCTTAAGTAATAGTAAAGGGTTTGAACTGCTTACTTTTTCTATCTTTTCATTCACGGGACTACCTATGAACAACTTATTGCAAATTTAATTTCTTATTTAGTGGCTACTAAGTGTAGACCTAAGAAATCCTTAATGGTATTGTCTGCTTTCTCACTTACACAATGAAAATCCACTGAGACTTGCAGAACAGTGTGTCATTTCTGCTAAATAATATAAATCAGCAAGATTACTTTAATTATTTGCATCTCTCTTCATAGCTGTGAGACTAAACTTTCTTGATGGTAATGATTTGCAAATATTATTTACATATATAGTATTGCTATTTTGATTGTTTCGACATGCAAATTAAATTATAATGGCATAAAAGCAACAGGTAAACTCAATTAAACAAAAAGTAAAAAAAAAAGGGTTATATTAATTTTATATGGTAGGTCAGATTCAGGTTTTCTATAGAGAGTACAGCTCTTTCGAATAACACCATAAGCTGGGACGATGGGGTGGGGTGGAAGAGAGCTAATGGTTAGGGTACAGGTTTTTCAGTACATCAAATATTCGATCAGGCCACCAGTGAAATGTTCTGGGGTCTTTAAAGTCAGTTCTTATCGGGCAGGAGTCCACATCACAGAATCACTGCACCCAGTTATACTCCACTGTCTTGTCAGTTTTTCTCATTGGAGACTCAGGGCTGAATGAGCATGAAAACCGAATTACTTTCCCATTCTGGGGTCTTCAGACCGGTGGTGCGGTATGCTGAAGGGGAAGGGTCAAGAAACAAATCTCCACTGTATCAGGCCTATGGATCGGGAGTTGGCTCCACTTAAAAGGAACACCAATTCCTCAGTTTTTACCAGGACTAGATTCAGTATAATGATGGGAAGCATGGTCATAAGAATGCATAGATACACCTTGTATGATGTATATGTTTATTTCTGAGTAGAGATGGGTGAATTTTTTCTTCTGCCAGTGATATTCTGGCGAAATGCTGATTTCGCTTCAGTGGAATTTTGCAGAACTCCCACAAAAATTTTGTGAAATTTTGCCAAAATTGTGATTTCAGTTATTTCTGTCTAATTCAAAATGTGTTAGCCCAAATTGCAACAAATTCAGAATGCTGACTGTCCCTGTGCCCATACAGAAGTGTACCATGTTTCAGATATCCATATTTAAAAATGACTGAGTTATAAGCCTCCAAACTTTCAGACATTTTAAAATTAGTTAACTATGTAAACTAAAAGCGTTTGTACAAATTGCAATAAATTTGGTATGGTGACATTACCCATGCCCATACAAATGCGTGCCAAGCTTTAGATCTCTAGCTTTAAAGGTGACTGAGGTATAAGCCTCCAAACTTCCAGAAATTTTATAATTACATTTCGCAATTACATAAACTGCTGAATTTTAAGACCCTATAAGGTTAAAGCTACAAAACAGAATATCACCTATGTTGTTAGGTTCATTGACTCTAAATATGAGGCTTTAAGGTAAACACCATGGTCCAGCATCAAAACGTCATGCTGACGACCTGGGTTCAGAAGCAAGCCTCTGGAAGTTGTGTTGGAAGGCAGGTCATAGCTAAACCTTACGATCTCTATTTTGCAGTTTCTATTAATCTTCCAAGAAAGTATGCATCTAAGGTTTCAATTATCTAGCTCCAAAGGTGGCTAAGTTCTAAGTGTAGAATTTTTTTCAGAAATGTTCACATGAATATTAAATTGCTAGACTTTGAGCCCCTATAACGTCCTCACCTTTCATCCACATGTCATGAAACTTAGCAAGTGTTTAGGACTTGTCTCAGAAAATATGCATGCTAAATATTAGATGCCTAGCTTTAACATGGACTGGGATATGGTCAATTAAAGAATTCTGGAAAATTCTGAAAAAGTTTACAAAATTTCACAAAATGTTTTGAAAATTCCACAGATTCAGAATTTGCTACTTTCACCCACCTATATTTCTGAGGTGGACCCCTTTCTTCCTTTCATCATACTCTGCAGGGGGACTGCCAGGCCAAGATAGTTTATACAGTACTGTCTTCTCGTATACTGAAACATTCAGCTACAGGGGTGGTAGCTACAGATTTTTAACAACTAGTGGGTCAGGAGTAGTGGGCACCAGGATAAGGTAGGCACAGGTAGGAGGGTTAGACAAGGAAAAATAAGAGAAACACACATCTAGGATAGGGTAACAAAGTTGAGCCAAGTGGGTGAGGAGCATTATGACACCCACAGCAAGCTAGGTACAGGTAGGTGGGTTAAAAAAAAGGGACAACAAGAGATACCCTGTGTAGGGTAAGGTAACAAGTTTCAAACAAGCAAAAGGGAGAGATAGGAACACAACAGGCATAAGAAGGAGGTAATAAGGCACAGGTAAGTTACAATGGGCACTAAGGTAAAGGAAGAAAAGAGCATGACAGTGGTGCAGTGCAACAGGTACGGGGCCACAGTCCTTTGGGGCACCTTCTGGAGACTAAGGTGCTGCCCCATTCCTACTCATTTCATTTCATTTTATTAGGGTTAAACCATTAAGCAAGCTCATTTGAAATGGTGACCCATAATACATAATTTACAAACAAACAATAAGACTTATTACAGCACATTTTACAATACATTATGAGATACAACAATCATTAACAATAAAACCATTTATTTATTTAGTTTTTGTTGACCGGGAAAGGAGGACTAGACAAATTCTGCCTATTTTCAGCCTCATCCTGGGGTAGGGGGATACAGATGGATGCCAACTGACATTGAACTAGATTAAGCTGTTAACACAGTTAGTCATAAAACTGACCACAGCAACATTTAACCTGTCCAGTGATATTATGTAGAAACCATTGTTTCACTACATTTGTTGAAAAGGGCTTAATGTTAAACAGTCGGAACTTGTGTGGTAAATTATCCCAATAAAAGGGCACAATCTGACTATGAAAATGCATTGATCTTTGTATTTTAGTTATAGGCACAGTCAATTCACAATAAGCTGAATTCCTGAGAGAAGAATCTACTTTCCTTTGCTGCAATTTAGCTACTATTGTAAATAGGTTGGGACTTTACCCAGTCCACATTTATAGGCCAAAACAAACTTGTGTAGATGGCGTCTGCAAGGGAAATCCACCCTAAACGTTTGTACATACTACAGTGATGAATCTCTTTTGGACATTTCAAGATCAGCCTGGCCAGTCAGTTATATAGTGCATTTAATTTTTGTAGTTTACTTTTGTTTGAATAGTCATATAAAACATTTCCATAATCAAACAAAGGAAAAAGCTGTGTTTCAACTATTTTTTATACAGTATGACTACCCAGGCAGTTTTGGTTATGGTTCAAAAACCTCACTCTCTTGCCAATCTGTGTTACAAGTTTGTCTACAAGAACAATGCCAGAACCCGAAGAGTCCAACCAATATTCTAAATACCTGTAGGAATGTACCTGTTTCAAGTGTGCCCCTTCAGTGCCTAAAATAATCAGGTCTCTACCGCTCCTGATTTTAATAGTGGTTCTGAACAACATACATTTAGTTTTACCTGTGTTCATTATTAAGTTTAGAGCTTCAAAAATAGGCATGAAGACCATTAAAATGAATCTGTAGGTTACTCTGAGCTTCAGACAATAATGGTGCAACAACATAAAGTATTGTATCATCGGCATATAAATTATATGCCATATCTGACACACTTTCTCCTAGACCTTTTAGATGTCTCAGAAACAATAATGGTTCTAGGACCAAGCCCTGTGGGACTCCTCGGACTACTGGCAGCAGTGTAGATTCCATGCCATTTATGACAGTTAGTTGCATCCTGGATTGGAAATATGAAAAACAATTTAAGAGTTGTTCTGGCAACCCCTATTCTGCAAGCCTGTATAGAAGGATTTGGTGGTCAACTGTGTCAAAGGCCCTGAAGAGGTCAGAAAAGATGGCCCCAGTGAACTGTCCTGAGTCCATAGATTTGTTGACATCATCCAGGACCCTCGCCACGGAGACCACCGTACCATGAGTTTTGTGGAATCCTGATTGATACTTATCAAGAAGATTGTTTTTATGTAAACAATCAGTTAACTGCTTGCCAACAGCTTTTCAAATAACTTTGAAACTTGTAACAGTAGGAATATAGGACAGTAATTGGTTAACTGGCCAGGGTGCCCCCCATAAAAATGGGCACATCCCTAGCCAGTTTCCATTCCCACAGGACCACCCCCTCAGACAGAGATCAGTTGAACAGGTTCAGGTGGTGAATGAGAGTAGCAGGATAGGTAATATTCTTGATTTAGTATTTATAAATCAGGATTTATGCTACTCACCTCCTAAGGTATTGTTACCCCTTGGTAGCAGTGACCACAATATGATCCAACTTGATTTACATTGTACATGGATTAAACCTATTAAAGGTATCACAAGATTTAGAGACTTTTTTAAAGCAGACTATTCTAGTATTAAGTCCTGTTTAAACCTGTGGAACTGGAAGACGGATCTGGAAAATCTGGATGTTGAACAAATCTGGGAGAAATTATGTCACAAGTTAGACATATGCATTAATACCTGGGTACCAGAAATAAAGAAAGAAATATATTAATAAACACAGAGTCCCAGCATGGTGGAATAGAAAAATCCAGGAAGCCATAAGAAAAAAAAAGAAATTATATAATAAGGCCAAAAAATACCCCATAAGCACTAATAAGACTGCCTTTACAAAAGCTGTTAAGGATGTGAAGAATAAAATCAAAAAAGCAAAAAAAGAAATGTAAATTAAACTGGCTGCTACTATAACAGATAACAAGAAGGGCTTTTATAACTATATTGGGTCATTAAAAAATAAGGGCAATTCTGTAGGTCCCATAACATCAGATTTGGGAACTATAAGCACAGAAAGTGAAGTGACTTCGGCTTTCAATAGTTAATTTCTTAGTGTGCACAAAGAAAGAGATATTTTATCCAATGGTCTTCCACCCTTACAAACAGATTGTCCAGTTATCTGGCCAGATGATATTATTCAAACTGTTACAGCATTAAAGAATAGCAGTTCTGCAGGCCCAGATGGCCTAACGCCAACATTTCTGAAAGAAACAATTTATGAGCTAGCAGGTCCAATTTCTGTTTTATTTAACGCATCATTGAAACAAGGGAAATCATTAAACATATGGAACAAAACAATTGTGACACCTATTCATAAGGGAGGTAAAAAACAAGACATTAAAAATGATAGGCCTACTAGCCTTACATCGGTACTAGGCAAAACTTTTGAAAGAATATTACAGAAACATATTATACAACATCTAACTAATATAGTTTACTGTGATATAACACAACATTGCTTTGTATCAGGCAGATCTTGCTTGACTAATCTGTTGTCCTTTTCTGAACCGGTTAGTGCTGCCTTGGATAGAGGCATGCCAGTGGATGTGTTCTTTCTGGATTTTTCGAAGGCTTTTGATTCAGTCTCTATTAAAAGCTTAATTCAAGAACTAATTAGGCTTAACTTCCATCCTAATATTATAAGTTGGATTAATTTGTGGCTAGGTAATAGATCTCAATGTGTGTCGGTACGTGACTTCATGTCCGCTTGGGGGGGATGTGTCCAGCGGAGTTCCACAAGGCTCAGTTTTGGGACCTACTTTGTTTAATATACTATTATCATCTATGCAAGTGCCAGTGGGAACTTGGTGCTGCAAGTACGCAGATGATTGCAAAGTAGGTGGTATCGTCCATAATGATGAAACAGCAAAAGCCTTCCAAGATAGTTTGCACCATTTGACTCGTGCACATGAGCATAAATTAGTTTTTAATGAACAAAAATGTAAAGTTATGCACCTCAGAATACAGAATTTAAAGTATCAATACAGTATTAATAATGTTGTCCTGGAGGTATGTACTGATGAAAAGGATTTGGGTGTCTGGATATCTGACAACCTGAAATTTGATCTTCACACTGACAAAATTGTCATGAGATGCAATCAAATTATACACTGTATCCTTAGATCAATAAAAAGTAGGGATTCAGCGGTTATTCTTCCCCTGTATACAGCCCTTGTACTTCCACATATAGAATATTGTTTTCCCTTTAGTGCATCTTATTCCATGAAAGGAAAATATAGAATAGAAAGGGTACAAAGGAAAGCTACCAAACAAATACTGGAGGTCAAAGGATTACAATATCATGATAGGCTTCAGTTTTTACAACTATATTCAATGGATTACAGATGTCTAAGGGGAGAGTTATGTTGATTTTTAGGGCACATACTAATCCAGAATTATTTGAGCTTATTGGTCTGAATAAAAATACATATCATCATAAGAACACAAGGTCACACAATTTTAGGCTTATAGGAGAAATGAATAATACAGTAAAAAGGAGTCAATGGTTTACTCAGAGAGTAGTAAACGCTTGGAATGCACTGCCAAGATCTGTGGTTGAGAGTGGAAGTATGTCAGTTTTTAAAAAAAAACTTAGACATCTTTATGGGTGATAAAAAATTTTTATGATCCACCGCGGCATGGTGGCAAGTTCTTTCGTGGACCTTGGTCTTCTGAACTTGATATTAAAACTATGAAACTATGAACAGATAAGTAAACGGTCCAGCAATCTGGAGTGCAGAGTATTTTAAAAGTGAAGGTGTCAATCCATCTGGTCCACTGCCTTTATTGGTTTTCAGTTCCAGTAAAAAATCCATAACATCAAATACCCCTGTCGTCCCAAATGTGAAAGATGGGGCCTCATCCTCTCCTTTTTTCCCTCCAGGGATTCCCAAACTAGGGTCAGAGTTGTCAAAAAAGTTCACTGCCTCTACTAAGTACTTATTAAATTTGTCAGCTACGGACTCCCCACCAGTGCTGTCTGTTGTCTCAAAAAAGTGTGTATTAGTCATCTTTTTGATTAGCCATTTATTTCTTTTATTATGGACCAAAATGTTTTTGGGTCACCTGCTGCATCATCAGTTTTTGCAGTATAAAATGTTCTTTTGGCACTTCTGATCGAAGTTACATAAGAATTTCTCAGCTTCCTGTAAATTTCCCAGTCTTTGGACAACCTCGTCTTATGTGCTCTATCCCATGCTAAATTTTTCACCTTTTTTAACTTCCGTAATGAGGTAGTAAAACTAGGGGGCAGATTTATTTTAAATTTTCCTCGTTTTTACCGGCATATAGAGGTTATACACCTTCATTAATTCTGATACAAAATAATTCCATCTTAGATTTATATCAGGAATTAACTTTAGTCTCTCCCAGTTTATACCATCTAAATCTTTTGCAAATGTTAAGTAATAAAAGTTTTTAACTGAACGATAAGTAATGAATTTTATTTGATTAGGAACTCTGGTTCTTCCCGATACAATATGTTGTATTATGATCACTACTCATATCAGCCAAAATTCCATCTTCTAAATAGTTGTGTGGGGGTATTTGTCAAGATCAAGTCTAATAAAGAGGAGTGAACGGGTTTTTTGATATTAACATGGTTAGGGTCATTAATCAGTAGTTCCAAGACCAAATTAAGAGCAATATTTTTCATAACATTGGTGCCCTTGTTGTCCAACCCGTCTTCATTAAAATCCCCTAGCAATAGTAATTCATGCATTACAGTATGTGGAAGTAAAATGTCAGATAAGGATTGCATCTTGGACTTTGGAAATTTTGTGGGTTTGTGGCCACCAAATAACAACAGCAGTTTATCAAATTTGAGTCTTATCTCTAATGCTAGGAACTCACAACAATCGAATTCAATAACAAGTAGTAATTGTTTAGGTGAGAATTTATTTGGAAAATAAATCATAACCCCCCCACACACACACACACCCTTATTCCTATCAGCCCTGATTGGGCTATAATGTTGAACTGCCACATCTGAGTCAGCAATTTTGTTACTTAACCAGGACTCCGTAAACACCATAAAGTCTGGGTCATATGTTCTGCAGCAAACTCCCTAACCAAATCAATGTTTGGTAAAATATTTCTTACGTTAGAGTGCGTAATCAGGATCCCCTTTCTATTCTTAAGTGTATCAGATGGACCAGGATTGGGGCTAATGTCACCACACTGAAGTAAAGTCAAAGTAATAAATAATCTACTAAGATTACCCCCCTTTAGTTGATACCCCAAGGTAGACAGTGAATTCCATAAATAGTCCATTTCCATAATTTTTTTGTAACATCACATAAATTTGTTTCCTCACTAGTACCATAAAAAGTTTAAAAGGGGGAGAATCCATGTTAAGTATTTCACAAGTTAAGGGCACATCTCTTTTGCCATAGTCTAAAGGAAAAGGCCAGGTATCCTTGCACAACTTCACAAGTGGATGCTCCAGTCTTAGGATATCCACATCATCCTCCCTCCCTCCAAACTGAACTCCCGGTAAAAAACAGACTACTAAATACCACGAGTAACAACCCCATATTAATCTTAATTAATTAAATACTGAAATTATGATTACCCTTTATATAAAAAAAAAAAACTAGAAACAATTCTCTAACAGTTTTCAAATGTATGTGTCTCTCCAGTGACTTCCACCCCACACACCACCACCCAACTGCTGCCACCAGCCATGGGGAGGTGAAGGACGAATGTTGGATTTAGCTAAGAGAGACTGATATTGCTATCCAAAAATACACTGCTTCTTACGACTGCCTCTCTATTCACCACCACACCCAACCACTGCCACCAGTCAGGAGAGGGGAGACTTGGCTATCAGTTCAACTAGGAGCAGTAATCAGTGGGTTAAACATGAAATACAAGCAGAGAATATACCAACCGTTTTTCACTTCTGTGGACTGAGGGTAGAGGTTGCCGGACTCCAAGCCAAACTGCAAGGGTGTAGAGGACCTTCTTCTCCACACAGGGGTCACCAAGTCTGCCACTGCTCCCCCAGAGAATGTCTAGGCAGAGGCAGAGTGGCTGAACCTTAGTGGGCTCTCGGAGAGTAGTGTAGCGAGAAAGGCACATGCTCCTCAGCCTATATCACTACAGAATTCCTTCACCATACTGGTAAAATAAGGTAGTTGAGAGGAGGCACCCACAGCAGTGGGGAGAGAGGAAGTGGGGGTCCTCAGAAGAGGTGGACCCAAGGAGGGAAGAAGTGGCTCCCAGCTGAGGAGGAAGCAGCTGCTGTTGGGGGACTCTATTATTAGGGGGACAGACTTGGGACAGGGGGAAGAGGGAGGTGAAGTCCCTTGAGAGGTGCTTTGCTTGGAGGGATGGAGAGTATGTCCAGAGGATCACTAGGGCAGCAGGAGATGGAATAGAGCTAGACATCATTGTTCACCTGGGGAAAACTAATCTAGCAAGGGACAGGGTAGAAGTAGTGCAGGGAAATTTAACAGAGATGGGGAAGGGCCTCAAGCAGGTGGCACGCATGATGGCTTTTTTCAAAGTGTTACCTATGTATTGCTGGGGTATAGAAAGGGAACTCCATACCAGGGCATTTAACAACTGGTGAAGGCATGGTGCACATGGAGGAGAGCTTTGGCTACACTGGCAACTGGAGGCCAACCTCAGAGGATATGGGACTCTATAGGGAAGATGGCCTGCATTCTTCCAGGAAGGGGACCACAGTTCTTAGTGTGAGGTATAAATGCTACTTGCATGGGAATTTAAAATAGCTGGGGGGAGGTGGTAAAACAAAGGAAGGCAAGAATTGCACCCCCCCCCCACCATTTGATGGAGCATTAGAGAGGGATGGCCAGAGGGGAGAAAACTTCCCTAGGGCAGGGGCAGAGGTGCAGTATGACAGTGGTGGGGACAAGACAGAGGGAAAGAGGGTATAAATCAGGGAAACATAAAGGAGTAAAGGGGAGAGGGAATTGAGAAGGTAAAAAGGGAAGCGGTGGGTCAGGGGAAACTTCAAGAAACAGCACAGGTAGGAAGTGGGGGAGCAGGGAAGCAGGGAGGGAGTAAGCTACAGAGTGCAAAGTGCACCAATGCAAAGAATCTGGGAAATAAAATTCCAGATCTGGAAGCCACCATTGCAGAGGCTAGCCTGGATTTGGTAACCAAAATGGAGTCATGGTGCACTACCCACCACAACTGGGAGATAGCCCTACCAGGTTATTCTGTGTTCAGAAGAGAAAGGGCAGGGAAGAGGGAAAATGGGTTTGTACTATATGGGAAAGAGGGAATTAAGACCACAGAAGTACAGAGGTGCCAAGAGGAAAAGGAAGGGCTGGAGGTGCTGTGGTCATCCTGGAGACAAGCTCTGGGGGATACTATCCATACCAGGGTGGTGTAAAGATCTCCAGCATGGAGAGAAGTTAGATAAGGCACTGGAGTAAGCCATAATCAGTATGGCAAGCAAGGGGGAGCTGCTGCTAGTTGGTGACTTCCATCTGCCAGACATGGAGTGAAGCCTTCCAACTGCGGCTTAAGCAAATAGCAGGGCCATCCTTGACTCCCTACAGGGGGCTTTCCTCAGGCATCTAGTCAAAGAACCTACTAGGGATAGGACAGTGCTGGACCTGGTGCTTACAAACAGGAACAACATTGGAGATACGGTTCCCTAGGTACCAGTGATCATTGTACAGTGTGGTTTGAAGCCACATGAAGATGAGGGTCCTGGACTTTAGGGGGAGGATTTTAAATAAATGGGAGACTGTCTAAGAAACTGCCTCATGGGGGCATAATTTATTTAGTTTCTGTTGACAGGGTAAGGTGCTCTAGGCTTACATTTGCCTGTTTTCAGGCACAACCTGGGAGGGTACAAGGTAGTATTTTATAATACTCAGAGAAACAATAACAAACACCAGGAGTACACACAATGGATGGTACAGGTATTATCTAAGGCAACCACCCTCTGTGTAAAATTAGCAAAAGCAGCAGGAAAAAAGAGACTGTTACACTTCTGTAGGGAAGTGACCAAGGTGGTAAAGTAAAAAGGTTGGCATTCAGGAGGTATAAGGAAATGGTATTTGTATTTATTTACTTTTTGTTGATCGCAAAAGGAGGGCTAGGCAGTTCTGCCTATTTTCAGCCTCATCGGTGGCGGGGGGGGTGTGTGGAATAGAGATGGAAACCAACTGAATTGAATCAGACTAAACTATTGGTGGTATTTTTACTGAATGGGGGAGATTTGGTCAGAGCACTGGGGAAATTCCTGTACTCTTTTCGAAAAGTGCCAAGTGATCTTTAACCTTCACAACCACTAGAACAGGCAGATGGGACCTAGGTTTAATGGCTCATCCGAAAGATGGAAAAACACAGAGGGAGGAGGACAAGGAGGTATACTAAGTAAAACAGAGGGAAGCAGGAAAGGTGATGAGGGGAACAAAGGTGCAAATACCAAAGGGGCAGTAAGTGAGAAGAGAAAAGCAAAAGGAGGGATAGTGAGGATTAGGAGGGTGGCGGGGAAAGACTGCGCAAAAGGGAATCGAGAAAAAGTTGCAATCCTGAACAGGTACTTCAGCTCACTCTTTGCAATGGAGGGAGGGTGGACACACCATCAAGGAAGATAAGAAACGGGGGGCCGGGGAGGTAAATGCAAGTCCATTTTCAGAGGAAAAAATGCTAAAGGGACTTGCAGCTGTGAACGTCAACAAGGATATGGGACTGGAAGGGTACTAAGGAACTCAGGGAGGTTCCAGCCGCCCCACTGGTGGCCTTATTTTATACTTCACTGGAAACAGACATTGTTCCAGCTGACTGAAGAAGAGCAGATGTGGCCCCTGTAGCACTAAGGGCCGCAGTGCAAAGGTTATCAATTCTGGCATCTGCTGTAGGTGTCAGCCGGTATGGCAGCTGGCAGCCAGATATGCTGCTTGAATGATCAGGATAAAGGAAAGGAAAGGGAGAATTGTTTAACCAGGAAAGGCACACTAAGCCAGAGCTTGCTTCCAGGTGCGACCCGGGAGCACAAGAAAGTTAAGCGACTTGCTCAGGGTCACACAGTATGCAAGTGGGAGCTAATGGGATTCAAACCCAGGTCTCCAGGTTTGTAGCTCAGTGGTGTTAACCACTACGCTAAACTCTCACAATAACAGAACCAATTCAAGGACTGCAGGTAGATAATAATGTCTCTAGGCTATGCAACCAGGTTAATGTGATTATGCTTAATCTCAGTTGCTGCGTATCTGTGTTCCTGCTGTTTCTTTCCACTGAGTTGTGGTTACTGGAGTATACTGTTTAATTTCTAGATGATGTGGTTACAGGAGTGTATTTAGTTTCTAGCTGATGTGGTTACTGCAGTATATTAATTTCTAGCTGATGTGGTTACAGGAGTATATTGTTGGATTTCTAGCTGATGTGGTTACAAGAGTACTGTATATTTGATTTCTAGCTGATGTGATTACTGGAGTATATTGTTTGATTTCTAGCCAATATGGTCACTGGAGTATATTGTTTGATTTCTAGCTGAAATAGTTACTGGAGCATATTGTTGGATTTCTAGCTGATGTAGTTACTAGAGTATATTGCTGGATTTCTAGCTGATGTGGTTACAGGAGTACTGTATATCTGATTTCTAGCGGATGTGATTACTGGAGTATATTGTTTGATTTCTAGCTGATGTGGTTGCTGGGATATATTGTTAGATTTCTAGCCGGTGTGGTTACTGCAGTATATTGTTGGATTTCTAGCTGATGTGGTTACTGGACTATATTGTTGGATTTCTAGCTGACATAGTTACTGGAGTACACTGCTGGATTTCAAGCTGATCGATCGGGGGGGTTGGGGTGCCACTAAACACCAGGAATTAAATGGGAACGGTAATCGGTGGGTGGGGGTGGCACTAGACACCAGGAATTAAATGGGAACAGCGATTGGTAGGTGGGGGGTGGCACTAGACACCAGGGATGGCACTAGGGGGCACCAAACCATAGAAAACAATGTAATGTACAGGAAAATCCAGGACAATTGCACAGAAGTTACAAGAAAAAGGCCAAATTGATCGGGGAGCACTGTTCAAACACCAGAGAAAAAGCGGCTCAAAAGCGACACTGCAGCCGGCAGCATGAGTTCAGCTGCTGCTGCAGAAGTCAAGAAATGCCTGTTGTTCTCATACAGATAACGCAAGGGAAGCACTCATTTCACTGACCTGGGCACTGACGATTCTGGGTGCCCAGGAAAGGTATTTGTGGGCAACGTGAAAAAAAAAACACATCAGAATCTAGCTAAACAGGTTCTGATGTTTGTTTTTTGGAATCTCTCCTTTTTTCTGTATTCTCCATGCTTGTTAGTTCATAGAAAAAGTCAACAAGATGGCAGTTGGCACGGCACATAAAAATGTTTGGTGCCAGAACCAGGGGAACTGCCTTCAGGAGCTCGAGCGCCATGGACCCCCCTTGATTTACATCCGGTCCTATGCTCTCCAAAGACAAGCAACAAGAGAAGGCACCTGCCCACCCCAAGCAAACAGCCATCAGACAAGCCCTCTCTGCCACCGCAGTGCAGCCTTGAGCCATTCTGCTGGTTCGGCTGACTGAAAGTCGCTACTCCCCAGGTACGTCTTTGACGCCTTGCCGACGCTTAAGCTATCCAGAATTTTGAACTGGAAGTGCCTGACTGCTGACTGGTCAAAGCCCCATTCATTTCAAGTGGCGCAAAAGAAAGAAGGGGTTTTTGTGACACCAAACTTTCACTTTTGCTGCAGAACGTTATCTGAAAAACCCTACTGCGCATGCGCAGGTTGGAAAACACTACAATTTAAAGCTTTATAACTCTGGAACCCTTTGATATTTTTTCACCAGACCTGTCAAAAGCACTACCTTGGGACATGACACATGTTCCCTGCAAGTTTGGGGCAACAGTTCCTTGCCATGTAGGCTGTAGATGAGAGCAAAAAACAATGTTAAGTGTAGGAAAAAAGGTAGTTTTTGCTAGAAATTACACATGCAGATCTCAGAAACCACACAAGCTGCCAGCACAAAAATGTCTACATATCAGGACTTCACCTCCTAGACAACACGTACAAAACTTCAGCTCATTCTGTCAAACAGAGTCAAAGATATTAATGTGCAAAATGTGAGGTTTAACATTAAGCAGGCTACTCAACCCTAACTGTAGGGATGTGATATATATATATATATATATATATATATATATATATATATATGTATACATATATACACACACACACATGTATATAACGTATATGTAATGTGCGTGTATATGTAAAATAAATTATGGGTAAGTGAGGTACACTGGAATATACCCATTGAGGAGGCTAATGAGATAATTAGGCCACAAGCCCAAAGGGTGAGTGGCCTTATTATCTCATTAGCCCCCAGATGGGTATATTTCTGGGTATGCATCCCTTACCCAACATTTGTTTTTAAAATATTTATTTTATTTAGTTTTTATTTACCAGGTGGGTGTGCTAGCCATAGAAATGACTATTTTCAGACACGACCTGGGAGGTTACAAGCAATAAAGTACAGCAGCAAAGTAAGGGGGGGATTACAGTAGCAGGATACAACTTTTGACAGTAACAACATGGTACAAATAATGGATTACAATAGCCAGATGCAGCTTTTGATAGTGAAAAACAGTTTGACTACAACAGCAGGATACAGCTTTTCAGAAACATGGTACAAATGGTGGATAAGGTAGACAATCATAAACACCTGGCTGACAAGCACTAGTACAGGTCCAGGGTAAGTGCCAAAGGCAGAACAAAACAATATGACACATAACAGCTAAATAGCAAACAACTAAAGGATGGTTGTATTTTGTACCTTTATTGGAGTCGGAGTGTTGTTCTGGGTTTCTACGTGGTCTGGGCCATTTTCAGGCTTGCTTTTGCTTTTTTGGCCCATATGTTGCCGTGATTTAGTGTCACTGTAGTGAGGGGCTCTGTTTTTAGCCATTTGTGTTTCCATAATGCAGGGTACCCCTATAAAAGGGGGCATGCCTGCTGCCGGTCATCTCTTAGTGTTGTTGGTGAAGTAGTGGTTTATGGCAGTTCAGTGCAGTTTCAGTGCTCTGAAGCATGGTTTGTGGTCAGGAGCGGCACGTGTCACTGTCAGAGCTGGCTGCTGTGGGTCAGAGCAGTGTCACACCAGCGCAGCATGGAAATGGTGGTGGCAACATGGAGAGCATTGCTATATTCACTGAAATGCTCAGAAGCGTGAAAATAAAATTACACTAATTAGCACTTTTCCCATTAAAGTGAATGGAGGACTTTTAGTTTAGCATGAAAATAAATTTATGCACATGTGGCCACTTTGTGGCTAGCGCTAAATATAAATGATGCATTCATTTCCTGTTCTACAGTATTCAAGGAAAGAGCTGGAGTATCATGGGAAATGGCTGTTGGTAAGTGTAAGGGGGAAGGGTTTCTTGTGCATTCTCTGCAGCTGGCCTCCAATTGTCTTTTTTGCAGGGGTGGGAAGGCAGGAAAAGGGTTGCCACCAACTGTTTTTCTTGCAGCTCCGGGGGTTGTATTGTACCCGGCAGTTCTCCAGATCTTTGGGGGTTACCATGGTACACAGGTTGTATACCTCTGGAGGTATGCAGGTGTCCCTCCAGAGGTATACAGCTTTAATTGGGAGGTATACAGCCCTAATTCGGAGGTGTACAGCTTTAGTTGGTGAGGTATACTAGGAAATCTATGAAAATAGATCCTATGGGGCTAAATCTCCATCCACGTATATAAAGTGAGATTCAATAATGAGTATGTGTGGTATATAAGGAAATATAACCACCTAGAGGGCTAATTAGGTAATAAGGCCACTAGCCTGAAGGGAAAGTTGCTATATTATCTAATTAGCCCCCTTTGTGGGTATATGGCCTTGCATATCAAACACACACGTAATTTGTTTCATGGGGTTTTTGTTTGTTACTTTTACCTCATCTGTGGGGCTGGGTCAGCCTCCTGGCAAGCTGTGGTCAGGGCTGGTTTTGGGTCTGCCTTGTCCTTTCTGGCCCCATGTGTTTCTGTAGTGTAGTGGCATCTTCGTAATAGGCTCTATTTTGGCCCTTTTGTGTATCCATAGTGTAAGGTTCCTCTGTAAAAGTGGACTTGTCTGGGCCAGTTGTCCTGTAGTTTGTTGGTGGGGTCATGGATTACGATGATGTGGAATGGCATTGTCAGTCAGATGGGCAGCCAGTGGAGGGGGGCAGCTTGCAGTTGAGAGTTGCACATTGAAAGTGGTCTGGAGCAGTGCAGACTGGTGATGGTGGGGGCAAAAGCAGAGGACATAGTGAAAGAGGAGGCAGCTGGAAAATCAAGGGAGCCATCAGCAGGAGTATAGAGGGTTTGGCACTTGAGGAGGGGAGTGGAATGTCAAGGGACATGGCTAGTTGGTGATTAAAAGGGGGTGTTGCTTATTGTATGTTCCATTGCCTTTTCTTTGCACTTTTGAGGTGGAGTGTCAAGGGGCATGGCTGTGGGGTTTGGTACACGAAGGGGACAAGGTAGTTGTGAACTGTGTGGTGGTCTGACTATTCTTTGTTTTTTTGCAGTACTGAGGTGTGACATTTAGGGACATGCTGTTGGGGTTGTAAAATGGGGGTGGTACTTGTGGTCCCCTGCAGTGTTGTTTTACTATGCAGGTGTGTTTAGTGTGGGATTATTTGTAAATTGGTAGGCAGGTGCATTCAGTGTGGAAATTGTTTGTAAACTGGTGGTTTGTGTTTGATTTGTTGTTGGTGGTGTACAACCTGTGTTTACGTTTTCTGTTGGTGTATTTTTTCCCCATGGTATGCAGGTGTACCTCTGGAGATATACAGCTTTAATTGGGAGGTCCTGTATACAGCGTTAATTGGTGAAGTATACCAGGAAATACACAGCAATGATTACAATAGGACAAAAGTCCCAACCACGAATATTATATATATATGTATTTATACAATGGCAGTGGGAGCAATATCAGTGTGATAAACTCAGTTATTTCCACTGGAGTGTGATATCTGAAGCGGATGTCAGCAGAGTTACAAACCCACGCAAAGCCATGCAAATGGTAACATTTGCAACAACAGGAGCCTCCATTGTATAAATCGGATACATGATGTGCACTCGTGTGATATGGAAAATAGTTTCACTCCTGCACAGTGACCTCTGGATACTCACTTGTGGCTTCGCCACCGTGAATATCCACAGCTCACTCTAGAGGAGTGAAAATATTTTCCATATCACACTGTGTCCATCATGTATCCTCTAGAAATATATATATATATATATCTATATCTATCTATATATATATATATATGTATATTACTGTGGCCCTATATTAGGGTTCAACGGTTACTTCTATGTTAAACCCAAACTTTTGCAAATAACTTTGCAACTGTTTGACCGATTTGCCTGAAATTCTGCACGCTCCATCGGGGACCAAAGATCTCTTGATGTGGCAAGTTTCGTTCCAGTTGGATGTGCGGGTGTGGAGATGCGGAGTGTCAAAAAATGTGAAAATTACAATTTTTGTACAAATCCTTTGTCACGTCATTTCTCAGAAATGGCTTGTGGGTTTGGTCTGAAATTTGTAGGGTACATGGGGTTTGGGTCACAGCTGTGCCTTTTGAAGGCTTGGTGAAAAAAATACTAATTAAAAGTTTCTCATTATTTCCAATGGGAAAAAAGATGCCGCCATCTTGTTTTCCGTTATCGACGCAGAAACACTTAAACTTAAAAAATAATGCCCCTTGGCAAATACCAGCAATTGTGTTTATCTAATCAGGGCCTGAGAAATCGGATTCTGGTGTTACTTTTCCCCAGAAGTGGCCTCAAATATGTTCATTTTAAATCGGGTCATTATTGCTTTTGCAAATTGCAGTACTATTGCTGCAATTTGCAAAAGTATCACAGATTGTGGCACTGTTTCACGAAACACCGGGGGTTATACCACAAATTGCAACACTGTTTCGCGAAAATATGGGGATTGTGCTGCAATTTGTGACACTTTTTAAAAAAAAAAAGAAAATGGAATCACACACACAGAAAAAAAGATGTCTCCATAGTATTCACCACCGAGGTCTACAGTACCTGTTTAGTCTCAGCTAACTGGCTTGAGTTCTCATAAAATTCCTTGTCACCAATGTGCTATGCCCCTTGTAGCTATTCTGGAAAAAGGGGGTCCAGCTTGGGGCACAACGTTAAAGCAAGACGAGAAGACCCCCCGGAGGAAGCTCTGCAATGTTCTTTATTCTTGGAAATCTAGCTTTTAAAGCCGCCCTGCTGTGTCTTTGGGTGAATGCTGAGATCTAGGCTAGTTACCGATAGTGCAAATGTGCATCCTTTAACAAATGTCAGAAATGTGAAAGTTCTAATTCTGTTAAGGGTGTTGAATATCCCTCTGCCTTGTAAAGAAAATACAGCCATGTAAAACAGACCGGATGGCATTCCTTTGAGCATTTCCAGCTGAATTGTATTGGGGACGCTGTGTTGCAGCACTCAGTTTGTGAACTGCCTTGTATTGGGGGACCAAGTAAGATGCCTCCTCTATGGGTAAGCCAAGGGGCGTAGCAGGAGCGGATACTCCATGCCATTCTGTCTCTCGTGAACAAATGCTTTCACTGTGAATGATTCAACATTACTTGTTTGAGCTGTTCCCTTACTGACAAGCAGCGTGATCCGTGCTCTCTCGAATTCAACCAAAGTACCGAGGTTTGTAGGGCCTGGAGAGTAGAAGGTGGTGGGAGGGAGGGAGGGGAGATAGGGATAATAAAGTGAGTAAGGGCAGCATGGTTCCAGATGCCAACATCCTGGCACAAAACCGTTATGCGCCCCTGGCTGGGGAATTGCGACCCACTACAAATCGGGGAGACCTGAAGCAAGCCGAGGAATTAAGGGACCACCGGAAGTCAAAGGAAAGGTCAACAGACACAGGAATATAAAAAAGTATTAGTGATAGGAGACTCAAATGGTCAGAGGGGTGGACTCAAAACTGGAGGGTGGCAGGGAAACTGTGGTGTCAGTCAGATGCCTACCAGGTACATCAGCCAAGAGGGATAGAGATAAGATTGGTGATCTGCTTGATAAAAAAGATGAAGGTCTAGGGGTCCTGATCCATATAGGCACTAACAACTTAGCAAGGTAGCCAATGGAGGAGGCAAAGAGCAGCCTGGAACAGCTAGCAGATAGTCTCGAGGGTAGGGCAGCATCTCTGGCCTTCTCGGAAGTACTGCCTGTGTGGGAGAGTTGGGGGAAGGGAGGCAGAATTAGGCAAGATGAGATCAGAGAATTAGACAATTGGATGAAGACTTTGTGTCAGTCTAGAGGGTACCACTTTTTTGGTGACGGGTGAATTCTGGGAAAGGATGTTATTCAAGGGGATGGTCTTCACTTATCAAAGGAAGGGGTTAGTGCAATAGCGCAAACATTTGATGTTTACATAGACAGCCTAACATGAATAGGAGCATCAGTTGGAAACTGGGGGGAGGGGGGCGCACCATTGCCACACCAGGAGGTGGCACCAGTAGGTACTCGGGGGGCAAAAATGCAAGGACTGAGGGGAAAGTAGATGGGAATGAAAATACAAATGCAAAGATGGGGAGGGAAAACACCCTGGGGCAAGGAGGTGGGAAGGGCACAAATGGGAGGGGCAAAAGAGTAGGTCTGGTGTATGGAGAGTCATGTGCACCAACGCCAGGAGCCTAAGGAATGAGATCCCAGACTCAGCAGCGGTCATGGCAGAGGTAGACCTGGACATCATGGAAATTACAGAGACATGGGGCTACGATGGCCAGGAATGAGACATGGTAGTACCGGGGTATGTGCTATTCAGAAGGGAAACATAGAAACATAGAACATAGAAACACAGAAATTTGTCAGCAGAAAAGGACCCCATGGCCCATCCAGTCTGCCTGGATTCCCCCTTTCAGGAAACTTCCACCCTCCATTTCCTGCTTACCACTGTTGCTTAGGCCCATGTAGGTATCCTAAACTATTTTAAATTTATCCACTGAATCTACCCCCACCACCCATTCTAGCAGTCTGTTCCATGGCCCCACGGCCCTCTCAGTAAAGAACGTCATCCTGATGTCATCTCTAAAGCTGCCCCCCTCCAGTATGAATGCATGCCCCCTAGAAGATTTGTTCTCACTCATTCTGAAGATGCTGTCAACCCTCACCCTGTTCATGCCCTTCAAGTACTTAAAGGTTTCAACCATATCCCCCCCCCTTTCCCTCCTCTTTTCCAGTGTGTACGGGCCTAGCTCCCCCAGCCTTTCCTCATATGACTTCTCGTGCAGCCCTTTCACCATTTTGGTTGCTCTTCTCTGGACCCTCTCCAACCTGTCCTTGTTACCTTGTAAGTATGGCCTTCAGAACTGGACCCCATATTACAGGTGTGGTCTGACCATTGCTTTGTATAGTGGCATGATCACCTTCTTTCTCCTGATTGTAAAGCCCCTCCCTATGCATGGCAACATTCTGATTGCTTTCCCTGCTGCCCTGTCACATAGACTCCGAACTTTCAGGTTGTTTGAAATTGTGATCCCCAGGTCCCTTTCCTGATCTGTTACCCCCAGTCCCCCCCCCCAGCCAATATTTTGACCTTGGGTTTTTATACCCTATGTACGTTTTTAAGTTTTCCAGACTGTGTACTGTACTGCCTGGTTTTCCAAGCTTACAGCTGAATCCTATTTAGAATTAATTTCTGTGTGTAAAGCTGTAGAATTTTAAGTCTGACAGACCTTTCTACTACACTGCCTCATATTCTAAGCTTACACCCCAATCCTTGCCTCTCGCTTTCCCACCTGTCTGCTTTCTCGCCCACCTACATCTCCTCCCTGTTTATGTTTCTCTGCCCACCCTATATTTTAGCCTCTGCATTCTAAGTAATTTGGACCTCCCTGTTTCTTTGTTTGAGCTAACCACCCCTTCCCTGCCTGCCCCTACTTAATCCATCTCCTTTCCTCTCCCCCTCAGGTGAGCCGTGCCCAACCGGGGGCTCGAACCTTGCTGCCGGAGAAGCTGCAAGCCTGCCCTGGGAAGTAACCCGAGGTCCTGCTCCTGCAAACTGCCAGACTGCGTGGCTTCTTTCCCCTGCCGTAACTGCTGCCTGGGATCCTCCGAACTCCGGTTCATTGCAGGGTCCAGCAATCTACAGAAACAGCCGAATTAGGATCCACTAGCCAAGCCTGTACTGAGCCACGCTCTGGTGGCTCACCTGGAGCTGCGGGTCAGAAAGCCATATACCACCCCTCAGGTACGTTGGTGTTTGGCGCCTTTGGACATTTTGAATTTTCTGCATTCTGATTGGAGGATCTCAGTCTCACTGATTTCTCTCTGGCTGGTCTCCATTTTACCTTGCTTCATTAGAGACGCTTATCAGCACTGCTCCCCCGAGACAATCTTTATTTTTTGTAAAGCAAGAAAGGCCGCCTCCCTCCTTTTTTTTTTGTCTACTTTCCCATTTGCAAATTATACTGCAAAGCCACTAGAGGGCAACAACAGCAGTCTTTCCTGTTAAAGGTGCAACACCTAATATTTTCTCCTTCCTCTTCCACTCCAGTGTACCATGGACACCACTCTTTCTGAGGACCATCCCCTGGATGTGAGCTGTGGTTCCCGCCTGTTTCTCGGGCCGGACTGTACTCATCCTCTTAAAGCCGCAAGACTTGCACACCTGCCCCTGTGCCACTTCCAGGCTGGTGGAGCAGGGCTAGAAAAACTAATGAAAACTGCAGACCAAGCCTCCCAAGCCAGATATTAGCCTTGAGCCACCCTGCTGGTTCGGCTGAAAGTCTTAACCTGCCGGTGCTTCATGCCAGCTCCCCACCCACTCTAGGTGGACCCTGCCTTATATAGACATAGTGTGGTAAATGCCTATTTTTTCCACTGGTCCCTTATATTGGGGGTGTTGGACTGCTGACTCCATGTCCACTCCCGCAGACCAGGGGAACTACCTTCAGGAGCTTGAGTGCCATGGACTGTGCTTGATTTACAGTCCGGTCCTATGCTCTCCAAAGACAAGCAACAAGAGAAGGCGCCTGCCTGCCCCAAGCAAACAGCCATCAGACAAGCCCTCTCTGCCACCGGAACGCAGCCTCGAGCCATTCTGCTGGTTCGGCTGACTGAAAGCCGCTACTCCCCAGGTACGTCTTTGGTACCTTGCCACTGCTCAAGCCATCCAGAATTTTGAACTGGAAGCACTTGACTGCTGACTGGTCAAAGCCCCATTCACTTCAACTGAGCTCCTTTCCCGTGACACTACATGCACTGCCAAGTACCTTTCTGGCTGAACACCCCTGCTGACTTACAACTAGGCCTTCTACATTGTGCGATGGGAACTAGTGCCATGGACTGATCTAAGCACCTACTCTTTCTAGCCATCGTGCCACTCCTGATCCACTTGTCTGCTAACAGAATATTCAATACAGAAGTGAGACAGACCATAATTATGCCACCTTTGAATGATTTTCACTTCTCTAACCTCCTCTGCCTCCATGAACTACCACGAGACTCAACACCTCTTTTAATAATTAAAGGCATGATCTACCACACTGTATTGTATACTAAGAAATGCCTCCTACACCACCTGATTCTATCCCCTTTTTACCATCGGAAACTCTGGTACCTCCTGCTACTGGCCATCTTGCTCTCTGGTGACACTGAAACTAACCCTGGCCCTACTTGCCACCTATCCCACATGGTTGCTGTACTACACAATACTAAAGGTATCCTTATTGTCCACTACAACATTAGGAGCCTAGAGCACAACTTCCCTGAACTGGGTCTCCCTATACAAGCCTGACATCCTGTGTTTGACCGAAACTTGGTTGAAGCCCACGGTCCCAGATTCTTAGTGCTCTATTCCCTCCTACAGCCTACTCTGGAAAGACAGAACTTCCACTAAAAGAGGGGGTGGCATTGCAATCTATTCAAAGAGTCACCTGCATCTCACTGTCCTGAACACAGACCCCCTGATGCAGTGCAAATCTCTTCACTCCCTCCTTACACTTGGGGCAAAAAAGCTGCATATTATCTGTGCATACAACCCCCCAAACAGTGGCCACTGTGGCTTAGATGAGCTCCTCAACCAAATGGCCATGGTCTCTGGCAAAAATGAAGTACTCCTACTGGGGGATATAAATATAAATATAAACTGGTTAGGAAAGTACCAGGCCATCTCAGTCTCCAAAATGCAGAGCTACAACTTGCATCAAATGATCACTGAATCTACAAGGATTGCATCCAGCTCCAACTCCAGCACCTTAATTGACTGGGTGCTAGTAAACCGTACTGAGCATATCCTCTTTGTCAGTGCTCTTGCAGATGCCATCATAAACCATCATCCAATCTTTTGCTCCTAGGGGCTGGCTCCATCACCCCCACAAAAAACGTGTTTCATCAGCATCTGAAACTATGCTAACGTGGATACTGAAAGCTTTCTTCACAATGTAGCCAACATAGACTGGTCCAGTCTCTATCTGACCTCTGACGTGCAGTCCTCTCTTAGCATCTTCACTGCAAATTTCTCAGCCATTCAGGACACTCATGTCCCTTGGATAACATGTCGAGTCAAAGGGAAGCCTACCCGATGGCTAACAAAAGATCTACTAAACAAAATAAAACAGTGTGATAAAAGCCGGAGCCGTTTCAAGTCTTCTTGTCTACAGGAAGACCAAAACACCTACAGAACGCTTAGAAATACATGCAAAAAGGAGATCAGGGCAGCTAAATGCTCCTATTGCAAAAGCTTATTAACCAGTGTGCATCAGGGGATCCTAAAAAATTCTGGTCCCACATAAAAACGTTCCTGGGATCTAACCTTTCCCCTACCATGAATGACATGATACTAAATGGTGCCCACTGCAACAACCCTCAGACCATCGTTAATTTCTTTAATGATCAGTTTACAGACTTGACCAAATACACATCTGCTTTCCCTGCCTCAGACCAACTGGGTCCTTCTACTCCCACCCACCAAGCATCAAAAATCCCCTCCTTTCACTTTAAGGCCGTTACTTGTAGGGAGGTCAGAAAACTCCTCAGAAAGATCTCAGACAGCACAGCCACTGGATCAGACGGTATTGAGCCCAGGCTGCTAAATATGGCTGCACCTCTCATTGCTGGACCCCTGGCTAGAATTTTTACGCTCTCCTTATGTCATAGCAGAGTCCTGGACATTTGGAAATCAGCGAGAGTCACCCCTGTCTTCAAAAAAGGTAACTCTAAAGACCCCTCTAATTACAGGCCCATAAACATCCTGTCAGTTCTAAGCAAACTATTGGAATAGCTAGTTACCATGCAAACCACTGAATTCCTCCGAGACAGTGACTTCCTAACTGCTGCACAACATGGCTTTCAAAAAGATCACAGCACCACAACCGCCCTACTCAAATTTACTACAGACACCCTCACTGCCATGGACTCAGGGCTTCTCACAGGAGCGGTTTTTATCAATGTGTCAGAAGCCTTTGACTTGGTAGACCACCCACTTCTCCTTGACGCACTCCACTTTATGGGCTTCGCTCCTAGTGTTGTCAGTTGGTTTAACAGTTACCTGTCAGATAGGGCCCAAACCATTAAATTCAGTTCTACATGCTCCAACCTAAAGACGGTGAACACTGGAGTTTCCCAAGGCTCAATTCTTGGGCCACTTTTCTTCTCAGTTTTTATCAACAGCATCACCACTATCTCCTTGACACCTCATCTCTACTCTATGCGGATGACATAGTCACGTATGCCAGTGCGAAAGATGTGTCCGATATCAACCTACGTCTCGCCTCCGATTTCCAACGCACACATGCGTGGCTACAGGACCACAAACTTGTTCTAAATGAGGCAAAAACACAGTCCATGCTATTCGGGACCCTCCCTAAACTCTAAACATTCCAAGACAAGTACAGGGTCTCCTGCTTAGATGGCTCACTCATAACTCCTGTAACGTCGTTTAAATACCTTGGGGTCACCCTTGACCAATCTTAATGTAACTCCCCTACAAATAGGGGTTCCTGAAAAGTCTTCCTTGAGCTTTCCTATATGTTCACTGCCAGGCTGGTGTTCTGCGTTTCAGCAGTTTAAATGTATTGCCAGAGAGTGCCTGTATAGCCTCTGTGTACTGTCTCTAAGAGCTGCCTGGATTGCAATCATAATTAATCTGAGAGGGAGCTCTGTTAGGAGATGCACTTGTTTGCTGATCATTTGTTAGAGTAGTAATAATATTGCAGTTTGTTCTAACCTGCCTTCTTTGCAGCATGGACAGTTCTATTTGCTTCCACTGTCTTGGTCCTGGACTGCTGAAATGGGCCAATCAGTACCTTTGGGAACTCTAAAATGGAGCCTGTCCCCAGGGGCTTTGTGGGAGCAAAATTCTGTATGAATTGTAGTTTTTGCATGTTGGTGCCAAGACAAACCTGGAGGGGGTGCCCTTGTTGGGACTGACAGACAGATCAGCCAACCAAACCTTTTGGATTCCGGGGAAAGTCCCAGACTATTTTGCAGTTCAGTCACTCTGAATTGGGACGTGAAAGTGGTAACAGCTTGAGTGATTCCAGCAGCAGCCCCTGTGTAATTCGCACAGGAGAACTGTGAAAGGGCTGAGTTGTGGCCTGCCTGTCTGCCTGCTGTCCCTGAGAAGGAAATTGAAGTTTATTCGGACTGAATCCAAATTGTGAGGATGATTTAAGCCACAGAACTGTGACCAGACTTTAACCTGAAGAAGACTGAAGATTTGCTGAATGTGATTGGCCTGTTAGGATTTCCAGCCACCTTTGAACTCCTGGTTTGTGCAGAGACTCTGTAATTGCGACCAGATTGCAAACTGCCTGGTATAGTAGAATTTCTTACAAGTAAATGTGCTGTGTGCTGTTAGTGGGTCGTGATTTGGTTCCCCACTGTGTGCTGTACTGTGTTCTGCTTGTTGAAGGCTGCATACAACTCCCACGAACTGAATCCCTATTCATCTCCATTGGGCCTGGGCTTTGCCACACTGGCCCAGCCAGACTACCTGCTGCACAAAGAAAGCCATCGATTATAGACCTGCCTGGGGATCAGCCCCCTGCTCACGCTTTGAACAGGAATGACACCTCGGTGATTCGTGTGGGCCCTGCTTCTCCTGGCACTCCAGTTCAACAACCTGCTGTCTCAATTTTGTCCTGCCTATGTCCTGTATTGGGTATCATAAGTAAACATCAGGGTAACTCCCTGCAACAACAGCTAAATCTAAAGTGTTGTCATTTGTGTTGTCAGAACATCTAATATTCTTCAAGTGAAACTACCTCTGGCTGGAAGCTGCAATACTGAACATAGGATTTGCAAGAAAGCGAGTTGTGCTCACAACAGAGGGAGGTGAACCTTACAATTGTCTTTGGTTTGTAGCAGATATTCTGTAGGTGGAGGCTACTTCTAATTGAAAGGTGAAATAAGGAACTTTGAATTATCAGGAAAAGACAGTCTTTCATGCAACAGAGGGAGGTGGATCTAGCTTTACTTTTGTTACAATTCTTAAGATTTTCAGTGCAGGAAGAGTTTAAACCCTGGGCTAAGAATTTGTCATAAGTCCTGAAATAAGTGCAGGTACAGGTTGTGTATTTGACCCAGACAGTGCCCTAGGGGGTGGAAACTGTTTTTTGTGTTTATCTGTGTGTGCCTTAAAAGGTCAGACCAGACTTTGTCAGGAAGTGCTTACATCATAGCTACTTATCAGCCAATAGCTTTGGTAACAGACCTGAGAACAATAGTATTATAAGCAAGTGTTTTATAGCAAACTCATCAGAACAGCTAATATTCTTCAAGTGAAACTACCTCTGGCTGGAAGCTGCAATACTGAACATAGGATCTGCAAGAAAACGAGTAGTGCTCACAACAGAGGGAGTTGAACCTTACAATTGACTTTGGTTTGTAGCAGATATTCTGCAGGTGGAGGCTACTTCTAACTGAAAGGTGAAATAAGGAACTTAGAATTATCAGGAAAAGACAGTCTTTCAAGCAACAGAGGGAGGTGGATCTAGCTTTACTTTTCTTCCAATTCTTAAGATTTTCAGTGCAGGAAGAGTTTAAATCCTGGGCTAAGAATTTGTCATAAGTCTTGAAATAAGTGCAGGTACAGGTTGCATATTTGGCCCAGACAGTGCCCTAGGGGGTGGAAACTGTTTTTTGTGTTTATCTGTGTGTACCTTAAAAGGCCAAACCAGACTTTGTCGGGAAGTGCTTACATCGTAGCTACTTATCAGCCAATAGCTTTGGTAACAGACCTGAGAACAATAGTATTATAAACAAGTGTTTTATAGCAAACTCACCAGAACAGCTAATATTCTTCAAGTGAAACTACCTCTGGCTGGAAGCTGCAATACTGAACGTAGGATTTGCAAGAAAGCGAGTTGTGCTCACAACAGAGGGAGGTGAACCTTACAATTGTCTCTGGTTTGTAGCAGATATTCTGCAGGTGGAGGCTACTTCTAACTGAAAGGTGAAATAAGGAACTTAGAATTATCAGGAAAAGACAGTCTTTCAAGCAACAAAGGGAGGTGGATCTAGCTTTACTTTTGTTACAATTCTTAAGATTTTCAGTGCAGGAAGAGTTTAAAGCACAGCTGACTTATTTTGGGACTGACTGCTTTCAGAGCACAAACCACCAGGCTGTTTTGGGGCTGGGGAGGTTTACCTGTGTCTGACTTGGATGTCTGGATTTTTCTCTGTTTGATTAGCAGGGTATTTTCTCTGTCAAATTGTTGTGTAGGGCATCTTGCTGAAAGGAAGGCACTCATCACAGCAGTGGGTCAGAGCTTTTAGCTGATTGTTTTGTGAGGGCACAGTTTAGGCCCAACCCTTCCCACCCTCACCCCACCCACCCCTGGAAATAGTTCCTTTATACCTGGGGGTTCTGACATCATTCTCAAGAGTGCAGGAGCGTATCACTGTCATATCCTCTCTAGCACACTGCACTGACAATATAAGCATACACATTGTATAATATATATATTTCTATATAACAAACCAATCACACACACACACACAAAAAAAAGTAGATAAACATGTGGGGAGTAGTGCAATATAATGGCTGTGGGGCAGCAGTCTTCTGGGAGTCTTTCTGGAGGCTGAGATGCTGCCCTATTTGCAGACAACTCTCTGCCCTGAGGGAGGAAGTTGCCCGTCTTCAGGCCACACTGGACAGTAGTAAGGGAACCTTCCCCTAGTCCACACTGGACAGTAGGAAGGGAACCTCCCCCATCCAGGGAGCACCAGAGCCACCACCACTACCTCAGAGGTTGTGAAGAAAGCACAGCAGTTGGACCACAGTGGGCTCAGGGAGGGTGAGGATGGTGGAACAGAGGCACACCCAGTCAGTTGTTCTACTCCACAATCCATACACCATTCTGGGGGAGCATAGCTCCCCTATGGATGCACCCGCAGAGGAGACTAAGGAGGCTGAGGACAACTGTCACAAGGGAGGCCCACAGGAAGGAGGCAGAGGACACCACAAGGAAAGGAAGCAGCTCCTGGTGGGGGACTCAATTATTAGAAGGCTAGAACTGGGGGGAGCAGGGAAAACTGAAGTAAGGTGCCTGCCTGGTGCCATGGCTTGAGGGACAAGAAGCGATCCTCAGGATCATGAGAACAGCTGCAGGGAGTTCGAGCTGGACGTCATTGTCCACCTAGGGACAAATGACTTGGCTCATCATGAGATTAGAGCAGTGCAGAAGGACTTTGTAGAATTGGGAGGGCCTAAGACAAGTAGCACACACAGTATCCTTCTCAGAGGTGCTGCCTGTCAATGGCATGAGTGAGGCAAGGTACTTTGCACCATGCAGTTTAATGAATGGTTGAAAAATGGTGTGGAGCACAGGGTTTGGCTTCATTGGGGACTGGGGTTCCACCTGGAGGGACACCAGCCTATACTGGTAGGATGGTCTGCATCTGTCCAGAAAGGGAACAAGTCTTTTGAGCAATCGGTTTAAATGCTTCATTGGCAGGTTTTTAAACTAGTCAAGGGGGGGGATGCACTGATAAGCAGCAGGAAAATCCCAGCCTCTCCCTACAAAACAGGGTACTAAATGAGAAAAAGACCGAGGTAGAAAGGTCAGTGGGGGATGCTGCAACAGAAGGTAAAGCCATCAAAAAATGGAGAGCAATGAGTACCAATGCCGTAGTCTGAGTAACAGGCTTCCTGAATTAGTGGCCTTGATGGAGGAGGAACATCTGGATATCATGGCAGTCACAGAAACATGGTACACACAAAACCATGACTGGGACGTAAACATACCAGGATACACTATCTACAGGAGGGGCAGGGAGGGTAAAAGAGGAGGAGGAGGAGTAGCTCTTTACATAAGGGAAGGAGCAAAGCAACAGAACAAAAGGGTAAACAGGGAGGAGGAGAAGAAGCACTGTGGGTAAATTTGGAGACCGGCAATGGCACCACAATCCGCACAGGGGTTGTATACAGAACCCCTTCTCAGGGGGAGGAAATGGACAAGGAAATGATAGAAAGTATACTTAGAATGGCAGAAAAAGGGGAGATATTGCTGATGGGTGATCTGAATATGCCAGATGTTAACTGGAGTGCAGTTGCAGCAGCCATCAAGAGGGGTTATTCTAGATGCCATACAGGGGCATGCCTAGACAACTAGGTATTGGAGCCCACCCGAGAGGGAGCAATCTTAGACCTGGTTCTCTCAAATGGAGATGAAGAGAGGATCACAGATGTAGAAGTGGGTAGCCATCTGGGAACTAGCGACCATCAAACAGTATGGTTCACAATAAACACAGCAATAGAGTCAAGCCATACAAAGGCAAAAGTACTGGACTTTAGGAGGGCTGACTTTGCCAACATGGGTCAGTGCCTAAGGAATGCACTAGCAAATGGGCAGGAAGGAGGGGTGGAAGAACAATGGGGAATAATAAAAACTGCCATCACAGAGGTAACAAGCCGTTGTGTGAAATAAATAAACAAAACGAAACGATGTAAGAAACCACTATGGTTCTCAAAGGAAGTGGCAGTGAAGGTTCAAGAGAAAAGAAAGCATTCAGGAAGTACAAGGAATCACAGAAGGAGCAGCACAGAGAACTGTATCAGTTAAAGCAAAGAAGCTGGGAAGGCAGTCAGAACAGCAAAGGCTCAAACCGAGGAAAAGATAGCCAACTCAGTTAAGAAGGGGGATAAAACCTTTTATAGGTACATCAGGGAGTGAAGGAAGACCAAGGGAGGGATAGTGAGGCTTAATAAAGAGGAAGGAGGGTGGGCAGAGTGTGACTGTGAAAAGGCAGAGATACTAAACAAATATTTTTCCTCAGTATTTACAAAGGAAGAGGGGGAGGTACCTAAAACAAACAGTAGAAACACTCTGGATACAGAAGTTGATACCAGCCCATTTACAGAAGAAAGGGTTCTGAAAGAACTCTTAAAACTGAAGGTGGACAAGGCAATGGGACCTGATGGATTCATCCCAGAATTCTAAAAGAACTAAAAGTAGAACTAGTGACACCACTGACTACCCTCTTTAACAAATCATGGGAGGATGGGGTGGTACCCGAGGACTGGAGGAGGGCAGATGTGATTCCCCTTCACAAAAGTGGGAGCAAGGCAGAAGCAGGAAACTATAGACCTGTTAGTTTAACCTCAGTGGTAGGGAAAATGATGGAATCACTTCTGAAGGAAAGAATTGTCGGGTAGCTAGAGGCCAGAGAGGCATAGGACCCAAGGCAGCATGGATTCACAGTGGGAAGGTCATGCCAGACAAATCTGATAGATTTCTTTGACTGGGTGACCAAAGTGGTAGATCAGGGGAGGGGCTGTGGACATGGCCTACCTAGACTTTAGCAAGGCATTTGACACAGTCCCACATAAAAGATTAATATACAAGTTAGCCAGCCTGGGAGTGGGTCCCAAGATGACAGCCTGGGTAAAGAATTGGCTGGAGAATAGGACACAGAGAGTAATAGTAAATGGAGTCCACTCTGAAGAAAGGGGGGTTACTAGTGGGGTACCGCAGGGTTCAGTATTAGGACCGGTCCTCTTCAATGTCTTTATAAGTGACATTGCAGAGGGACTGGAAGGAAAAGTATGTCTCTTTGCTGATGACACAAAGATCTGCAACAGAGTTGATGCACAAGGATGAGAAGGGACTTGGCAAGGTTAGAGGAATGGTCAAATGTACGGCAGCTTAGATTCAATGCTAAGAAGTGCAAGGTAATGCACCTGGGAAACAAAAACCCAGGGGAAGAGTACACAATGGGGGGGTGAGATACTAACAACAACAAAAATGGAAAGGGACCTGGGGGTAGTCATATCAGATGACCTAAAGGTGGGCAAGCAATGTGAGAGGGCAGCAAGGAGGGCTGAGGGGATACTGGGATGCATAGGGAGAGGCATCACCAGTAGAAAACAGGAAGTTATTATCCCTCTGTACAGACAGCTGGTGAGACCCCATCTGGAGTACTGCGTGCAGTTTTGGAGACCCAATCTCCGCAAAGACATAGACAGGATGGAAGCTGTCCAGAGGAGGGCAACTAAAATGGTGCAGGGTCTGCACCGGAAGACATATGAAGAGAGACTTAAGGAGCTTAATATGTATAGCCTCGAGGAAAGGAGGGAGAGGGGGGACATGATAGAAACTTTCAAGTACCTCAAGGGAATCAACAAAGTCCAAGAGGATAGCATCTTTCAAAAAAAGAGGCGTGCAAGAACAAGGGGGCACAATTTGAAGATAGAGGGGGGGCGGCTCAGAGGTAATTTAATTAAGTATTTTTTCACAGAGAGGATTGTGGATGCATGGAACGGCCTTCCAGAGGAGGTTGTGGAGTCAAAAACAGTGGTGGAATTCAAGCATGCATGGGACAGTCATAAGGCAATTCTAGGGGGTGGGGGTAGGAAGAAGTAGGCTGCTGGTTAACTAGGATCTGCAGCTTATCCATTAGGTAGGGAAATGGGCAGACTGGGTGGGCCAAGCGGTCCTTATCTGCCATCAAATTCAAATTCTATGATTGCTTTGTTGTCTTTTCTGTCAAGAATTGAGCCCTCCAGCTCCAGATTACAAATAGTGTGTGTTGTGCATGTTGCTTTCTTCCATCACAGGGCCCCAACCAGCTGTGAGCCGGCCTACCCCAGGCAACGTTCCTGGCTAGCCCACCATCTTCCTACCTGGGTACCCAGAGTGTGTGACTGTGTAGGGACTCTGAAGTGCATGCATAACTGTCTGATTGATATAGTCTTTAAGCAAATCAACCTGATTACGCCCTTCCCTTGTTTAAGTCCCCTGAATAAATCAGATCTTACTCTTTTTGCATTTAATCTGATTGTGGTTCCAGTTTGTGCCAAGAGTACTGTACTGTTGCTATTTGCTTTGCATAATCTTGTTTTACAGGGGGCCCCCAGGGTCAAGCTAGAGGAACCAGCCCTGGTGGTAAGTGCAAACAGGGTGGGTAATTGCATGGTGAATAAGGGTCATTGAGAAAGTGATTATTGTATATTGTTCAGGCCACTAGAAGGGAAAGAGGGGGGTTACAGTGTCCTGGAGGGCTGTGCACAGGTTAGCTTTACCACTAACAACACTGACCTCTGGGTAGAGGCACCCGTTTCAGTACCCAGGCCCCTTAACCTGCTACTAGCCAAGCAGGCAGGGGTAGTAGCCCTTGGGATAGCGCCACCTAGGGGTTACATCTAAATTTTGAACTCCACATCATCAACGTGTGCAGATCAGTCACTTCCAAGCTAGGCATGTCATACCGGATCAGCCACATACTAACTCCTACTGCTAGAGTGGCTATAGCTCGGGGCATACTCCTACCTACTCTGACCTATGGAGCGGCAACTTATGCTTCTTTACCAAAATCAAATCTTCAAAGATGGGATGCCACCTATAACAACATCTGCAGGTTCACCTCAGCCTCCCACAGACTAAAACACCATTGTCTACTATACTCGGATCTAAACGGGTTGCCCCCAACGATACTAGACTTTAGTCCCTCAGTTCCACTGTCGACAGTATCATGAGATCTCGCACCCCAACAACTCTAGCCGAGCTACTCACCTACCAGACCTCCAACTACGGCCTACGTTTGACTGACAAATCCCTACTATGCATCCCAAATGCAGGACCGCCAAAGGCTCTAGAGCCTTTGCCCACCATGCACCTCAGTTATAGAATGCACTCCCTATGGACATCCAGCTAGCTCCTACATACAGTGCTTTTAAAAAAGCACTCCACCAGCATCTCAGCTCCACCAACCAATGCTCCTGTTTCAAACCTCCTTAGTCCTCTGGGTATCCTGCCTATCCTGAAGCTCTTACCTTTTCTCCACAATACTCCCTTTGCAGTACAGCCTATCCCAGCTCTCTCTCCTGACATTAGCCCCCTGTAGCCATCCCTTTCTCTCTTTCCCAGCTCCTATCCTATACCCTACCTTTCCTTATCCTAAACTTCTGTTATCCCTACTGTTCACAATCTTGCCATTCCCCTGCCCATTATCCCCCTGCACTTGTCAGTATTTGACCACATTTTTATTTATCTGTTTTTGTTGTACTTTCTAAATTGTATTTTCAGGACTACTACTGTAATACTCTTGCTACTATATGTTTTTCATCATGCAATGACTGTAAAGATCTCTATGATCCTACCAGGAACACCCTGTGTACTACCTGTGCTGCTTAGCCTATTGTTTAATGTTTTAAAACACCTTGTTTATGTATCTCATTGTAATCTACTTTTTGTTATACCTGCAATGTCTGCCCTGTAACCTCCCGGGTTGTGCATGAAAACAGTTATCTTTATGACTAGCGCACTCACCCGGTAAACAAAAACTAAATAAAAAATTAATCAAACAATTCTGCATTTTTTTGCATTGAATTGTAGCTGCCACATTTCTGACCACACCTCCAGCCTGACCAGATCCTCCCTCATACTACCCCCCGCATATCAACCCTATTACAGATCTTCATGTCGTCTGCAAACAGACACACCTTCCCATGTAGACCCATTGAAATGTCCCCAATATATATTTGAAAAGTATGGGTCCCAGCATGGACCACTGGGGAACCCCCACTTGCCACCCTTTCTTCTTCTGAGTGCACCCATTTACCACAACCCTCTATGTTCTCCCCTCTAACCAGTGTTCTACCCAGTTTGTGAGCTTGCTCCCCACTCCTAAGCTGCCCAATTTGCTTACCAGCCTCCTGTGGGGGATGGTGTCAAAGGCCTTCCTGAAGTCCAGATAGGCCACATCCACCACCCCGCCTTGGTCCCACATCTCCATAACTCTTGAATTCAATCAGGTTGGTCTGGCAAGACCTTCCATCTGTGAATCCATGCTGGTTGTCATCCAGGAGGCCCTACTTCTCCAGATATTTTATCAGCCTTTCCTTAATAAGTGTTTCCATTAGCATCCTTACAACAGAGGTAAGGTTACTTGGGTTGTAGTTTCCCAGTTCCTCCTTTCCCCTTTCTGCAATGGCACCTCCTCAGCCCTTTTCCAGTCCCCAGGAACTCTCCCCTTGCCCAGTGACAGATTAAATAACCTCGTGAGTGGTGCCACCAGCTCCTGTTTTAACTCTTTGAGCACCCTCGGATGAATCTTATCTGGGCCCATTGCTTTATCCACCCGCAGTTTTCCTAATTCTTCCAATATCTTATCCTCTGTAAAGAGACTTGAGTCCATCTCCCTGCCTGCCCTTCCCTTGCTTTTCAGCTCTGGCACTCCTCCACCGTGAAAACTGACATGAAGTAAACATTCAGAATATCAGGCTTTTCCACATCCCCCTCTAACAGTGCTCCCCCTTCCTTCTTGAGCTACATGATCCCCTGCTTCCCTTTCCTTCTGTCACTCACATATCTGAAAAACTTCTTATCCTCCTTTTCACCTCCCTTGTTACATTCTCCTCCATTTCTGCCTTCACCCTTCTGTTCATTTTCCCTGCTTCCCTCTGTTTCTCCTTATAAACCTTCCTGTCTATCTCCTCTGAGAGGCTTTTATATGCCCTGAATGCTCTCCTTTTCTTCCTAACTGCTTTTTTCACTGCTGTTGTGAACCAAAGTGGTTTCCTCCCTCTCTTATTCTTGCTTACCTCCCTAATGCATAGTTCTGTTGCTTTCAGTATTCCTCTTTTAATTTGCCCCAACAGCTCCACTACGTTATGCAAGTTCTGCTTCCCTTCTAGCTCCTTTCGCACAATTTCTTTCATCCTCCTAAAATCCGCCTTCCTAAAGTCTAGCACCTTAGTGGTAGAACTGATCTCAACCAACTATTAAGTCTAAATCTTACTGTCCTATGGTCACTGTCACCTAAGTTTTCCCCAACCTCCACTTCCTCGACACCATCTCCATTCGGCATAACCAGGTGTAGTATGCCCCCTCCAGTTGGTTCTGTGACTAGCTGGTGAATGAACGCTTCCTGCATGCCTTCCAACAGCTCTCTACTCCTTTCTGTGGATGCTGCTGGGATTTCCCAGTCCACGTCTGGTAGATTTAGATTGCCCACCACCACAATTTCCCCTTTGCAGGCCATCCCCTGTATTTCCTTAACCATCTCTCTGTCCACTTTCTCCCCTTGATTTGGGGGTCTGTAGACCATCCCTACCCCTAGGGAGGGCAAGGGGGTGGCACTATATGTGAGGGAACACATAAGGGCCACAGAAGTGCAGCGCAGATGGGGGGGACCAGCTAAATGGGCATCATTGGAAACAGAAAAAGGGGAAGTCATATGCACTGGGGGATATAAACTGCCCGCACAGGAAAGAAAGGTGGACAGGGCAGAGATAGTGGAGCGTATCGGACCATCAATGGAACTACGCTGTTAGTGTGGGAGCAAGTTACCCTACTGTCTTAAATCAGTCTTTGGGCTATTTTTAGTAGTTTATTTGAGTTGGTGGGCTTCAGTCCCAACACCCCGCCCCATAAAAAAAAACCAAAAAAAACAAGGGGGTGGTGTGGGGGACAAAGCCCCCCAACTCAAACAAACTGACACAACAACAGTAAGCACAAGCATGCACTGTATTCATGAAAGTCTTATGCTACTAGTGTAGCACTGGTCAGATACTCTCCACTACCGCTGACAGGGCAATGCTGGAAGAAATCCAGGAGATGGCAGACAGAGGGGAGGTGCCGCTTATGGAGAACTTCAACATGCTGGATGTGGAGTGGAGCACCCCATTGCCGGCATCTACCAGGAGTAGGGATATTGTTGACTCTCTGCAGAGGGCACTCGTGAGACAGCTTGTAAAGCAACCAACCATGGAAGGAGTGATCCTGGACCTGATTTTTACAAACAGAGATAGGGTGGGAGGGGTATCAGTGGGGAAGAGCCTTGGCACGAGTAACCACAGCACCATTTGGTTCACAGTGGAAACTGCTGCTGAAGGTCATCAGACCAAGGTGAAGGTACTTGATTTCAGGCACGCAGACTTTAGGAGAATGGGCGACAGCCTTCAGAAAACGCTGACAGGAGAAACTGACAGGGGTTGAGGAAATGTGGGCAGCAATAAAAGGGGCCATATTAGATGCCACAAATCTCTGTGTCAAGTGGGTCAGTAAAAACAGGGAAAAAAAGGGAGCCACTATGGTACAGTAGAGAAGTGGCAGAAAAGGTCAGGGCAAAGATGTGTGCATTTAGGAGATACAAGCAGACGCAGGGGGGGAGGAGGATAGGGTCGTATACCAGGAAAAGCAGAAGGAAGCAGGATCGGAGGTCAGGAAAGTGAAGGCAAGGACAGAAGAGAAAATAGCCATCTCAGTCAAGGAAGGGGATAAAACCTTTTTCCGGTATATGAGTGAGAGGAGAAAGTTGAAGGGGATAGTCAGGCTAAAAGACAAAGGCAGGGGGATTGGTGGAAGATGACGATGAGAAGGCAGACATATTAAACAACTATTTCTGTTCTGTGTTCACGATAGAGGGAGAAGGGGAAGGAAGTCAGTTTAGGAAAAAGGGGGTGGTAGCAGGGGGTGGTGGGCACCAGTCCATTACGGGGAGAAGAAGTTCTGAGGGAACTAGATGGGCTGAAGGTGGATAAGGCAATGGGCCCTGATGGGGTACACCCCAAGGTATTGAGGGACTCAGTAAAGTACTTGCAGAGCCACTGACTAGCCTCTTCAACAGGTCCTTGGAAATGGGGGAGGTGCGCGATGACTGGAGAAGGGAAGGGATGTAGTCCCCCTCCACAAGGGTAGCAACAAGGAAGGGGTAGGCAACGACAGACTGGTGAGCTTGACATTGGTGGTGGGAAAGCTCATGGATAAACTGCTAAAGAGAAGAAGCACTAGCTACCTTGAAGCCAATGGCCTGCAGGACCATCGGCAACATGGGTTCACAGAGGGCAGGTTGTGTCAAATGAACTTGATAGAGTTCTTTGATTGGGTCACCAGGGTAGTGGATCGGGGGGGGGGGGACTGTGGACGTTGTGTACCTTGACTTTAGCAAGGCATTTGACTCCGTGCTGCACAGAAGTCTCTTGCACAAAATGAGATGCCTAGGGCTGGGACCGGTAGTAGTGAGGTGGATACAAAACTGGCTCAGGGGGAGAAGGCAAAGAGTAATTGTAAATGGGGTGCCTTCAAAGGAGGGCATGGTCACCAGTGGGGGTGCCACAGGGGTTGGTGTTGGGACCACTCCTGTTTAACATCTTTACAGGGGACATAGAGGAAGAACTGGAAGGGAAGGTATGTCTATTTGCAGATGATATGAAGATCTGCAATAGAGCTGATACGCCTGAGGGGGTTGAAAAAATGGGCAAGGATCTGCATAAACTGGAGGAGTGGTCAAGGGAGTGGCAGCTGTCCTTCACTACAAAAAAGTGCAAGATCATGCACTTAGGCAAAAAAAAAAACCGGGTGGAGTACAGGATGGGGGGGGGGGTCCTAGAGGAAATCGAGCTAGAAAGGGACCCATATGATCATTTCACGGGACCTCAAGGTGGCAAAGCAATGTGAGAGGGCAGTGGTGAGGGCCAGTACAATGCTGGGATGTATTGGTAGGGGGATCACCAGCAGGAAGAGGGAGGTTATAATGCTATTGTACAAGCAGCTGGTGAGGCCACACCTTGAGTATGGGGTCCAGTTCTGGAAACCATACCTCAGGAAGGATGTGGATAGAGTGGAGAGGGTCCAGAGAAACACAACAAAAATGGTAAGGGGTCTTAATCAGTTGTCACATGAAGACAGGCTGAGGGACCCTAACATGTACTCCCTGGAGCTAAGAATGAGGGGCCCTAACATGTACTCCCTGGAGATAAGATGGGAAAGAGGGGGCGTGATTCAGACCTTCAGGTACCTCAGGGTTATAAACAGATTACCTGTGAGAGACATTTTCCAGCTGAAGAGGCACTCAAAAATTAGGGGTCACGATAGGCAGATTGAGGGGGGGTAGGTTCAGAGTAAACATCAGAAAATTCTATTTCATGGAGAGGGTGGTAGACAGCTAGAACAAACTCACAGTGGTGCGGGCGAGGACAGTGGTGGGATTCAAGACAGCATGGGATAGACACATGGGTCTTATTGACCTAGGAAAGGGGAATGTTAACCAACATAGCTGCATCTTAGGTCTGGCTTTCAGATAGCAAAATTGGGCAGACTGGGTGGGTGTTTCTATTTTATTTTGAGTGCAACACAGTCATCCTTAACTCCCAATAGTACTGTTTTTGAACTGTATGAACCGCAGCTCTATTACCTCCATTCCTCAACCATGAATTACATTTAAAGTGATGTGTGTTGCCTGAACCCAAATGCAAAACAAATTTCAGTCCAGATGATGACATCTACTCCCCCATCTCTCTCAACAAATGTACATGCAGTTTTATGATGTATTTCTGTACATATAACAAGCTACACATTATGTCACTCACATGATAATCAACTTCTGTGTATAATTCAAACATACAGCAGCATAATTGCAAAACTTCCATTTTCGTAACATTAAGTTTTAAAGAAACTTCATAAACTGACATAAACCACAATATGGTATGCATACAGCCAGTAGGAGGGGTGGGGGTGGAATAAGAAAAAGAATTGAGGAAAAGTAAAATAAGCAGTAACACTTGATTACAAGAATCTGCAGTTAAGAAAAAAAAATGTCTAGAGTGTGGACTTTAACCAAGACACTAAATCATACAAAGTCTCTGAGTATACAAATTGTGGCACTGTTTCGCGAAACCACAGTGGTTGTGCCACAATTTGAGACACTACTTTTTAAAAAAATCCTGTTTCTTTGTCACTTCACTGCACAAAAACAGTTAGCACTTCTGGGCTGAAATTGTCAGGGTACAAAGGGCTTGCTCCACAGATGTGTCTTTGGCTGGTTTGGTGAGAAAAATTTAATTTGCTCCATAGTTATAAAACTTTGAAGTTTGCTAATTTCCCCCATAGCATAACACTAAAATGGTTGGGGTCCCTTTCGGTAGCTATATCTCGAAAACGCTTCGAGATATGGACTCACTGCAACTCACAGCTTAGTACACCTTTAAGTGTACTAAGGTGTTATGCATGTTTACAGGCCTTGTTTACAGCTGCAGAGGAATTTTTAATGAATGGGCCTACGGTGACTGTGATACTGTGCCATGCATTCACAATGTGACATCTGTATTGCTTTGCCTAAACGTAAATGAGGGCCACTTACAATAGGGTCCTGTGCTCCCACATGAACATATAACATGATGGACAGAAGGCAGCGCAGGGCCCAAAGGGCCCTGTGCTCCCACAGGGAAATGAGGGTTAATTACAATCTCTCTACACTTATGGATAGATGGGGGCCCTGTGCTCCCATAATGAACTAAGGCTATAGTTATACTTTCTCAAAAGTAAGGAAATTCATGGCAAAAAACTGTTAATGCACCATTATGGTTCCTTATGATTATACTGTCTCAAAAAGTAAGGAAATTCGCGGCTAGCTCGGTGGCGCTGAGGGTTGAGGCACTGGATGCCACACCTCGTGCCACGTTGGTGACCTGGGTTCAGGAATGAGTCTGGGTCGTCGAAGGTCAACGGGGGGGAGGCCGGGAGATGGAATGTGCAGCCGCCAGGCAGCTCTCCTCTCCCAGGTAGGGACCCAGTCGCGATCGCTGCAAGGCTGCCCCCCCGGGGTGGAGGCCTGAGGGTAGTGCAGACGGGAACGGCTAGAGTAGGAAAGGTGCCATGGATTGCTTCGTGCGCGTGCCTTCACACACGCCCAACCAACCTCATCAAAGGAAGGGAAGAAAAGGTGGAAAACTGGAGCTGGCAGGCTCCATGATGGCCCCTCAATGCCTGCACCGCCCCCCACCCCAAGTCTAGATGTTGGTCTCCGGGGGAGGGAAAGTTGACACCCTTCACACTTAGCCCTACCACGGGATGGGGGGGTGCAACCAGTAGGTTTGGATGTGGGAGAGTCTGAGTCCGGAGAATGAGTCCCTCCAAGGGAAGGGCCAGAGGTGCCTGCCAGCCCTGCCGGGAGGGAAAAAACCTATATAGAAAAAAAAGTAAGGAAATTCATGGCAAAAAACTTTGTTAATGTACCATTAGGGCTCTCGCATCAAAAGTTGGGAAATTAGATCTTAGGGTTTCCAACTCTTGACCCCACCCTCGGCTTCCAAGCCTAAGACCCTACTCCCACCCTGCACGCAGGAACGTGTGTGGGGGGTGTGCCTTGAGGATGCAAACCCTAATGCTCACCCCATTCTCTTATTCTGAACCCATCTTAGCTTACTTAGTCTTAGAATGGGGTGAGCATTAAGGTTCGCAACCCCAAGGCACACCCCTCACACCTGTTCCTACATGCAGGGTGGGGTCATAGGGTTGGGAAACCTAAGATCTAATTTCCCAACGTTTGACGCTTGTACCATATATATATAAAAACAACAAAACAACCCCAGAGCAAATGCCTTGAGAGATGGGTTACCTCGGAGGGCACTGGCCGTACAGCCAAAATTTAAAGAAAACAAAATTGCACATACCCCAATAATGCAAAGCATCATGGGAAACATATGCAAATTCCCATGAAAGAATTTGGACTGGCTCAACTTTAAGCAGAATTGCATGGTGCCAGAAGGCCTCACGGTGCAATTATCAAAGGCTGAGAACTGTTCTCAGCCTTTGCTAATTGCACTGTGAGGCCTTCAGGCACCATGCAATTCTGCTTAAAGTTGAACCAGTCCAAATTCTTTCATGGGAATTTGCATATGTTTCCCATGATGCTTTGCATTATTGGGGTATGTGCAATTGTGTTTTCATATATTTATACAATGGGGGTGAGACATATTCCAGTGAGATAAAACAAGTTATTTTCACTGCAGAGAAATAAATCTTGATGACATCAGCAGAGTTAAAATAAATGCCATTTATTATACCCCCGAAACCCACGCTAAACTCGCACAAAGCCGTGCAAAGTCACGCAAAGCCGCGCAATCGCACAAAGCCGCATAAATTGTACATTTTGCAAACAATGAGGCCCCCATTATAAACAGGATACATGTTAGGACTCAGGTGATATGGGAAATATGTTCAGTCCTATACAGTGACCTCTGAACCTCACTTGTGGCTTCGCCACTCGTGTGTATTCAGAGGTCACTCTAGAGGAGTGAAAATATTTTCCATATCACACTCATGCCCATCATGTATCCCCTATTTATATAGATATATATACTGATATATACATATTTGAAGAAAAATCTGTGAAAATCCAGTCTTCTGGCTGGATGAAATGCACCACATGACCACGCATTACTCCACAATGACCAAACACCTGCACTTCTTTTCAACCCTCAGAACCTTCTGGAAATGTTATAAGACAACTAATCACACTACAGGCGTCTTGATAGGTGTGATATCTTTGCTTGGGTGATTGAACACACTCTGCCTGTGGCCTTATATAACCGAGCACGACCAAACACCCTGTAGTGGATTATCTATTACACACATATATATAATCTGGTTAAAGTTCTTTTCTTAGCAAGATGCTGCTGAACACTGCTAAACACTTTTCTGCATATCTTGTTTATTTTTCTCCAGGATGACATTAGAGGTTTGTAACATGGGGCCAAATTCAGCCTTGAACTAAAAAGAGCACTCATATTTGTCAGTTGTTGGTTTTTAGCCAGTTGTTGGTTTTTAGCCAATGCAAAAACGCAGGAATGATATGTGCAGCTCAGGCAAGCACGCTGATGACCAACCCAGCACATTCGGCCATGACAGACTGGCCAGCGCTACAGAAGCCAAGAATAGGCGATTCATATGAAAACACCACAAACACAGACATGCCCCTGGAGCTAAGAATGGATTTCATATTCAGCACAGTTTTTACAAAGGTCGCTTTAAAGAAGAACTGCAATGAACCTGCAAGTCATTTTTTCCCAATAGAAGCTGTTTTTTAAGCACTGTTTAAATTTCTGTTATTGCTCCAGCTATAAAGGCCTTTCAATAACCTGATTGGGTGTTCCTGCTTTACAGTCTGGTGGTAAGTATCATTTTAGAACTGTGTGATGTAGTTTATGCCCCGAACAACCTCACAGTTCAATAGTAGAACATATAAGGAATAAAGTATGGGCGACTATACACAACAAGCCTGTGTTTCCATCGAGGGGTTGAGATACCAGCATATGGACCTCAGGAGCGAAGCTCGAGAGGTCCATTCTGGTATCTTCAACCCTGAGATGGAAACACAGGCGAGTTGTGTATACTCACCCATATTTTATTTTTTATAGTATATGGTTCCCTGAGTTAAAAAAAGAAGTTTTTTCTTTTTTTTTATATTTTAGCTTCACAACGTTTCATACCTTGTGTTTGGTACTCCCACTAGCCGGCAGCCGAGTCCGTAGTCTGCAACTGTTGTCAGCTTCAGTTGCTTGGTGCGATCTCATTGTGACACTCAAGCAGCAGGATTTGATTTAAACAAATGTTAACATTGTTACGATCTGGAAACATGGTAAGGCAGTCCGTGTCCAAACCGTCTTGGTAAGCGGCACCGCCATGTTTGTTTGTTTGGGAAGACGTCTATTTCAACCAATAAGGTGGTGAGGGGTGGACTGGCTCATGAATATTCATTACAGAACATGCACAATAACATTGAGAACGTGCACAACATTTGGAATGTGCACATTTAGAACGTGCACAACAACTTTAGTGTAGCCACCGATTTTTATATAGAATAAGCATTAACCACATACTATAAATGCATTGTGCCAACAATAGAAACATAGAACAGGGACATAAACTACCTCATTCAGTTCTAATATGGTTATTATAAGCAGAATATAAATCAGAAACATCAATTAAGATAATTAAAAAGCAAGGATAGCTAGAACAATAACAGAATTTGAACCAGTATTTAAAAAAACAGCTTCTACTGGAAAAACTAACTTATAGATTCAGCACAGTGCTCCTTTAAGTGAAAAAGGGTGAGCAGTGTTCCTTTAACAACATGTGTAGAGAAAATGGGCTTAACCCATTCCTACCTGCTTACCAAGAGAGAAAAGCTCTTTTTTTTTTTTTTGTAAAATTTACTCCCACGCGCCAGGGGATGAGAGCTCAGCCTGTATTGCCTGCCCACAACCCCGCCTACCACCAACCATCCCCAAGACCCCCAATGGCTTGCTCCCTGTGGCGGGGTCAGGAAGGAAATGTCCCCCCCTCTGCAGAGCACAATCCAAATCCGGGGAGACGGCAGCAGCGGGATGGGGAAGGGCTTCATGAAGCCCTCCCGGCTGCCATTTTCCTGTTTCTGGACCCCCCCCTTCCTCCTGGCGCAGGGCCACACGCATGTGGGGGCATGCGCATGCTGTGATCACCAGCTGCTGTGCCATCCCTTGCCTGCGCTACCCCCCAGCCCCCCCCACCAGAGGGCAGCAAGCAGGTGGGATGACAATCCCTCTTTCCCCGAGAGAAAGAAGCAGCTCCAGATGCTCGATCCTCTCTCCCCTCCCACTTGCCGATCCCCAACGGCCTGGACTCATTCCCGAACCTGGGGTGCCGGCGTGGCACAAGGTGTGGCTTCCCTTTTTTGGTTTTTAAAGTATGTTTACTGTCTTGTATCTCATTTTTCCTTTTTGCCACTTTTATGCCATATATCACAACCTCCTAAACAACAAATCAGAGGCAGAGCTTAAAAAATTCAGGGAAAAACAAAATAAAAGACCCCATGCCATCAATTCTAGAATTAAAGGGACACTGTCAACCCCCTTAGGCCTCAAAGTGTCTTTAGTTTAAAAAACACATTTAATGATTGGTCACATTCTGTAAAGATTGCTGAAGCAGCTCGTAGTTTGATTCGGATTCCTTTTTTCTTTCCAAAAGTGAAAAACAGACTGCCCTCCGACTGGTGTTACCACATAAAAACATATTTGTGTAACCCCCCTACAAATGGGGGTTCCTGAAAGCTTTTCTGGAGCTTGTCTAAATGCTCCATGCCTGACTGGTGTTCAGCGTAAGGCCACTAAATGTGGGCGTTGTGAGTGCTTTTAAAGCCTCTAGTACTGCCTCTTTAAGAGCTGCCTGCTCGCAGGCTTTCGTGGTACAAATAGGGGGACTGGGGTTTCCCTGCTCGAATCCCGCCCGTGACTGCTATCTGATCACCCCGTTTCTGCAGTCGCTAGGAGCGCTGACGGAGCCCCCTCGAAAGATGTAACCATTTGCCTGAAATCATTTAGAATGCTAGGGAAAATGCAGTTTTGTTTAACCTACCTTTGTTACAGATGGGACGCTGTGTGCTGTGCCCCTCCATCTTGGACCAGGACAGTTCGAGGGGTCCAATAAGGATGAGAGAGTATCTAAACTGGAGTAAAAAAAACAGCCAACCGGAAACCAGGACTCTAGATGGAGCCGGCCGACCAGTGGGGGACACAGCTTGTGATTCTGGGAAGTGGCATTCTGGGCCATGGCACCATTTTGCACCAATGAGGGCAATGGTGAGTGACTGGCATCTGCAGCCCTCCAATGGGATTGGGTGGCACCCGAATAGAGAGACTTGCCCCAACTGCCAAAGTGGGCAGAGACGCTGTGGCTGTGAGCGAGGAAGGAGCCCTGGGCTTCTGCGCCATTAAGTCTTCGCCCGGGAAGCGTGTGTGTGTGTGGTGAAGGCCAAGTTCAGGCGTCTCAGTTGCTGTTAGACTCGGACTAAATCCCTGGGGCAGCGGTCAGAGGAGGCTGTGCAGGAGCGCAGCTACCTACCAGGCTCACCCTGTAGAGGACTGGAGAATCTGCTAAATCGTGCTCTGTCTGTCAGGACAGTGAAGCTGCAGTGACATCCCCGGATAGCCGTGAGTTCAGTCGGGACAGAGGAGCAGCTGCCTGGTATGGTACCTCTCTGTTGTTTTCCATATAAATGTGTGAGGAGGCCTTTGAAGCTCAGGCTCAGCCCTGCGAGTGGTGAAAGAGTGGTTCTCTGTTGGAGTTGTGAGTACTGAATCAGGGTAGTTCCCAGTTAAAGGTTACAAGCAAAGGCAAAAAATCATCTTGTTGTGTTGCTGACTGTACTAATTGAGCTTTCTGGCTCCATTTGATCTTTTCAGGAATTAAGTGCTCGTGTGTGCCAGGGCCCCAACCAGCTGCATTGAGGAACTAGCCATTAGGGCTTGGGTACCCATAGACAGTAATTTATAGGTTAGGCCTGTGCACAGAGCCATAGGTAGATTCTTATATATTATATGTGGTAAGCTAATCAACCTGATTCCCCCTGGTCCTTGTTATCTCCCCTTAAATAAATCATATTGCTTGTTTTGCTAAAGGACACTGGCTAGTTTGTGTATTCATGGGGAAATACTGCACAGTGAATGTGGTGTAACTGTACCTTACTTTTCAGGGGGTCCCAGGAGTGAGCTGACTGGTCCGAGCCGGGGGGTAAGTGTATATGGTGAGGACACTGAAATTGAACTGCGTGGGCCACTAGTGGGAAGAAAGGGGGGTTGCAGTAATCCAGAGGGCTGTGACCGAGTCAATCTCGACTGTTCTAACCCCGACCTCTGGGTGAAGGCACCCGCCAACGGATCTGGGCCCCTCACCCTGCTACAGGTAGGGCAGGCAGGGGTAGTAACCCTTAGGATAGCGCCCCCTTGGGGTTACAAATTGGAGGCACCACTGGTATTAGCGTCCCCTAGTGGCCAAGTGGGTGAAGTGCATAAATATGGATAAGCTAACGGGAAAACTGGAAGGGGATATTATGGCTAAAATTAAGCTGGACCTTATTAAGACAATGGTACACAAACTGATGGGCTGGGGTGAAGCCGAAGAGCTGGACTCTCAGAGAATTGTGTTACTACTAGATGTGCCTCTGGGGACACCGACTGCTGACATTATTTCTACAGCGTAGCGTGTTAAATGTTTAGGCAAGGTGGAAGTGAAGGGGTGTATGGCTGACCTGCTTGATCAGACCTTGCAGGTGTTACTTTTGTGTAGTCTAGCCATCGGCCCCGAGAGGGTACCTCCAGTGATTTACCCGGAAGGTGCACCACAGGGGTGGAGGCTTGTTTACATTCGGAGTGGGTCAGTCACTCCTGGGGGTCTCCCAGACTAATAGTTTCAAAGATAAACTGCTTAAATTGTTAGCTGTGGAGGGGAGGACTACCCAAGAGTTACTGCAGGCCTTGGACCTTTCTAGTGAACCCACCCCCCAGGTTTCCCCCGGTACCTCTCCCTGTCCCCCCAAGAGTTCTATTTTGGCTCCATCGCCTAGTGGTTCCCCCTATACAGCTAGATTCTTACCGTAGGCTAAAACTTTTTTCTGGCACAGTGCCGGTGCCTTCAGGGGAAGATGATTTGGAGGCATGGATGGACTACGCCACCCCCTTAGTCCAGGAGTGGCAATGCTCTGAGGGGGAGAAATGAAAGAGACTGATGGAGAGTCTGTGGGGCCCAGCTTTGGAAGCCATTAGGTTCTTGCGGGCCACTAGCCCGGAAGCTACCACAGCAGAGTACCTTTCTGCTTTAGAGGGAGTGTTTGGGAATACAGAGACTGGGGAAGACTTATTATGGAAACTCAAGTCTGCCAAGCAATGGAGGAATGAGAAGTTGTCCACTTTTGTTACTAGGGTGGAACGGGCCTTGCAGAAGGCCTATCGAAAAGGGGGGATCACAGCCACAGCCTTGAACCAGGTCAGGTTGGAACATGTTTTGAAGTCTGCTAGATTTTCCAGTGTGATATTGTTAAAACTTAAGTTACATGATAGACTGGCTGCTCCACCTGAATACTGTCAATTGATGAGGGAGATTCGAGAAGTAGAGACTGATGAGGAGGGGTGGGAACCCTATGTGGGGGCTGTGAACCTGAGCCAAACCCCTGAGTCTAGCGCACCCGAGAAGACCCACCATTAAGGGGGGCCTGATGTGTCCACAGAATTACAGGGCGGGGTGGGGGTGCATGCTATTTCCTCTGACCCCCAAGTAGAAAGCGAGCTGAGGGCCGAGGTCAGAAATTTACGAGAACTGGTGAGGGACTTGAGGTGATCCACTACCCACCCTGTTAGGTCTGGGGAACCTGAGTTATCTAGAAACCAATGCCTGGCCCAGGGGAATCCCCTCACCCCCCAGAGGGCCCCCAGCAAACAAAGTATTCCCCTCCCAATAGAGACCCCCGGGACCCCAAGTTTTGTTACCATTGTGGGGAGGATGGATACTTTCAGCCTGAGTACCAGCTGCCGGAGAATTTAAGGAAGGTCAACAGTCGACTGATCACTTGGCATCGCAGGGCCCACGTCCGACCCCCCAGGAAGGGCTTTGTGACCCGGGCCAGCGCCCCAGCAACTGTCGATGCTGTGCCTCCTGAATGGTCTGATGTGGTCAGGCCCTCATTGGAGGCCCTGGTGCAAGTAAATGGGATCCCCACCCGCGCTGTATTAGATAGTGGCTCTCAGGTAACCATCATGTTTCAGGACTGGTGTCAGACACACCTACCTGAAGTGCCACTACAACCCTTGGATGGTCTACATGTATGGGGGCTGAGTGACAAGGCTTATCCGTATTTGGGGTATATTCGGATCTGGTTGTCATTTCCTACTTCTGTGACTGGAGTGGACGAACAGGTGGAAACCTTGGTTTTAGTCTGCCCCCCCACTGGACTGTACAATGGAGTGCCCCTGTTGATTGGGACAAATGCTCATATGTTTGGTCGATTAGCCCAATTGTGTTCAGAAAAGCAAGCGTTCAGGACTGGGCGAGCCCTAAGAATACCCGCTTTGATTCAAAAGGCCTATGAGACTCAGAGGAAGGTTAGCCAGGAGGAACCTGAAGGCCCGGTGGGTGTAGTATGGAAAAAGGATCTGGCACCGTTGATACTTGCCCCAAATGCCCAGTGTGTTTTGCAAGGGGAAGTCCGAATCAGGAAAAGATGTTAAGAATAAGTTATTGATGTTGGATGCACCTGGGAGGGAAGATTGCCTGAGGGACTGCTGGTTAAACCCAGTATCTTGCCTCTAGAGCCCATGCTTACGCCAGGAGGGTGATGGTTCAAGTTCATAATGTGTCTGACAAGGAGATTTGAGTAAATAGAGGTTGCACCCTGGCAAGTGTACATTGTGCAGATACTGCAGTGCTGCCCAACAGCAAGGGCCTGAGGAAGGATGACCAAGTAACTCCCAACTTGTTTGATTTTGGGGACTCCCCATTGCCTGCTGAATGGAAAGTGAGGATCAGTGAGAAGCTTGCCAAGAGAGACCAGGTATTTTCCCTAAAAGAATGGGACATGGGATGTGTGCAAGGGGCTGAGCACCACATCCGGCTGCATGATGAAAGGCCTTTTCGAGAGAGATCTTGGCGCCTGGCCCCTGCTGACATATGACGATGTGAGGCGGCATTTGCAAGAGATGCTTGCTGCTGGTGTGATACAAGAATCCAGAAGCCCCTATGCTTCTCCCATTGTAGTAGTGAGGAAAAAGAATGGGGCGGTTCGGATGTGTGTAGATTACCGTACCTTGAATCGGCGGACCATCCTAGACCAGTATACCATGCCACGCATACAGGACGCCTTGGATTGTCTGAATGGCAGTAAGTGGTTCTCTGTGTTAGACCTCCGCAGTGGGTACTGTCAGATCCTGATGGCTCCAGAGGACCGAGAGAAGACTGCGTTCATTTGCCCCCTGGGTTTCTATGAGTTTATCCAGATGCCTCAAGGGATTTCAGGTGCCCCAGCTACCTTTCAGCGCTTGATGGAATGTGCTGTGGGGGACATGAATTTGCTTGAGTGTTTGGTTTACTTAGATGATGTCATAGTGTTTGGCAGCTCATTGGAAGAACATGAACGCCGCTTGTTCAAGGTCCTGGATCAGCTGGAGGATTTCGGTCTCAAGTTATCTTTAGACAAGTGCCAATTCTTCCAAACTTCTGTGAAGTATGTGGGCCACATAGTATCCACTGAAGGCATAGAGACTGACCCCAGCAAAGTGGAGGCTTTGACTACTTGGCCTCAACCAAAGAATTTGAAAGAGCTGCAACAGTTCTTGGGGTTTTGTGGATATTATAGGCGGTTTGTCAAAGATTACTCTCGAGTAATCCGCCCTCTCCTCAACCTTACTCAGGGGTACCCCCCCAAAAAAAAGTATAAGAAAGTTGTGCACTCTGAGATGGAGAAGAAGTATTTTCGTCCGAATGATGTGTTTGGAAACCGCTGGACTACTGAGTGTGAGGAAGCTTTCTATGACATCATATATCAACTTACCCATGCCCCAGTGCTGGCCTATGCTGACCCGGCCAAGCCGTACGTTCTCCATATTGATGCCAGTCTACAAGGATTAGGGGCTGTGTTATATCAGGAGCACCCAAACGGTCTAAAACCTGTAGCTTTTGCCAGCAGAAGTCTGACTCCTTCCGAAAAAAACTATCCAGTGCACAAACTAGAGTTCCTGGCCCTGAAGTGGGCCATTGTTGATCAATTTCATGACTATTTGTACGGTGCCAAGATATTGGTAAAGACTGATAACAATCCTCTGACCTATGTGCAGACCTCAGCCAAGTTAGATGCCACTGGCCATAGGTGGCTCTCTGCCTTGGCCACCTACGACTATGCTGTTGAGTACAGAGCAGGTCTAAACCATATAGATGTGGATGCTCTCTCTCGGAGGCCTGTGCCCCAAACCAACTGGGTCAGGTTGTCAGAACCTGACATAAGAGCCCTTTGCCACAAATTTGACAAGGAGGAACAGGTGTCTCCCGATGCTGTGGACTGCATGGTGGATTGCTTGGGGCCATCCGAGAACTGCATACCTGCTGCTTACTGTCATTTTTCTGCATTAGACACTAGTGCACTGCCCCAATTCAACAATGATAGTCTCCGACGGGCTCAATCCTGAGACCCTATGATAACAGCTGCTTTGGAGGCTTTGCAAGCTGGGAGAGACGTGTCCAAACTGCGTTCCACTGATCTGAGAACTGCCTTGTTATACAAAGGGGGTTCAAAGTTAAAACTGATTAACCAACTACTATACAGAGAGACTGTGGTCAAAGGGGGCTGGGTAGACAAACAACAACTGGTGTTGCCCACTGCGTTTAGAGAACTGGTCTTGAGGTCCCTGCACAATCACATGGGACACCTCGACATAGACCGAACCCTTGACTTAGTGCGGTCCCGATTTTATTGGCCCAAAATGGGTGCTGATGTGGAGCAGTATATCAGGACTTGCAGCCGATGTTTACAAAGAAAGACCCTGCCTCAGAGGGCTGCTCCCCTGGTTAACATCACTACTAGTGCCCCTATGGAACTGGTCTGCATTGATTTCCTGAGTCTAGAACCAGATCTGAAAAACATCAGCAACATATTGGTAGTCATTGATCATTTTACCCGGTATGCACAGGCTTTTCCTACTAAAGATCAGAAAGCAACCACGGTGACTAAAGTACTTGTTGAGAACTTCTTTGTCCACTATGGGGCCCCGCAGAGAATCCGTTCCGACCAGGGGAGGGACTTTGAGAGCCGCCTGATTAAAGAAATGCTATCTTTGTGGGGAGTACGAAAATCAAGAACCACCCCATATCATCTCCAGGGAGATCCCCAACCTGAAAGGTTTAACCGCACATTGCTTGATATGTTGGTCACCCTGCAACCTAAAGACAAGCCGAGATGGAGCCAGCAGATTAGCACCCTGGTACATGCTTATAACTGCACCAAAAGTGACGTCACTGGATTTTCCCCGTACAGACTGATGTTTGGGAGAGAGGCTAGACTGCCAGTGGATGTGTGTTTCGGGGTTTCCCCTGATGGGGTACAAGCAGAAAATCATCTACAGTATGTACAGAAGTTGAAGGCCCAATTGAACCATGCCTACCAACTGGCCCAGACCATGGCTGCTAAATGAAACCTGGCCAATAAGGAGAGGTATGGTAAGAAAGTGAAAGCAATGGAACCGAGAGAAGGGGATAGAGTGCTATTGAGGAATTTGGGACTGCATGGCAAACATAGGATTGGTGACAGATGGCATCACCTCCCTCATATTGTCGTGGGAAAACTGGCAGATTTACTTGTATATAAAGTGCGGCCTGAAAACAATTCAAAAGATGTGAAAACTATACACAGAAATCATCTGTTGCCGATCGGGCAAATCTTGATTGAAGCTGAACCTCCCAATGCCCCTCCCTCCAGGCCTACGACTAGATCTGCTGCCAAGGAAAAACCCAGACCACTTGATTCTTCAGCAAGCGAAATAAGAGGGCTCTTTCCAAACCCCTCTGATGAAGATGATCGTCAGTCTGCGTCTGAGGACAATGAGAATAATATTGAACACTATCCCTCTTATGAACTGGGCCAACTGTTTCGGGGCAATCCCCTCGTTAACTCTGGAGATGAGGTTGGGCTTTCTGGACTGTCTGAGCCCCCAGCTTTGTCTCCGGAGCCAATGCTTCCAGAGGATGAAGTGAGCAGCAGTTAAGCCCAAGGGGTGGGATCCTTGAGCCTGGCTGAACTGTCTGGCCTGGCTGAACTATCTGACTTTTCAAAAGAAGGGAGTGATGTGGGAGAGCAAGGCAGTGATATGCCAGAACCTGAAGAATATTTTGAGTGCCCTGATGGTTCCTTGCCAGTGCCCGAAATGTCCCCAGCTGAGCCAAGTAGTGTGGGTTCTGAACAGAGGGCCCTGTTCTCAAGGTGCTAGGCCCTGGGTCTCTTCCCTATGGAGGTTCTCCCTACTAATCTAAGTGAGGCTGAAATGGAATCGGGGCCTGTAGCAGGTTTTTCTGAGACCCCTAGATGCACCGGCTGAGAAGTACGGCCTGTAGTAAGGTTAAGTTATGAGTCCCTGGGTCAGCCTGTGGATCTGCCCTTAAATGTAGTCCATAAAGGGGTGTATGTGTCCCCGAGCTCCTTGCCTAAGTTGGCTTTGAGGGATAACTCCAGCTTGTTAGTATTGCCCTTTGAGTATGGTACCCCTGCTGTAGGTAGCCCGCAAGTAGCTGATAGGGAAGGGTACCCTCTTTCCAGGTGTCAGGGGCAGGAAGAAATGACCTGATTTAACAAGAAAACGGTTATCTGTGTGTAATGTTGCATAAACACCAATGCTTCATGATTAAAAAATTTGAACCCCCTTCCTCCAAAAATGTGCCCTGACAAACTGCACTCTGGGAAGATTGCCTGGGACAAGATGCAATAAAAAAAAAATCTGAATAGCAGGTTCCAGGGAGTAAATGTTAACATCCTGTTTCTAGAGTCCCTGATAAAATAAAATAAAAAATACAGTTGAGATTTTTTAATGTCCGCTCTGATCAGAATAGATTTTAAAATCACCAATTGTTTTCTTGTTCAATGTTTTCTAATACATACTTCCCAAACTCAAAAGTACCTAGAGGTCAGTGGAGCACAGGATCCAAGGCAGCATGGGTTCACAGCGGGAAGGTCATGTCAGACGAATCTAATAGATTTCTTTGACTGGGTGACCAAAGTAGTAGACCAGGGAGGGGCTGTGGACATGGCCTACCTAGACTTTAGCAAGGCATTTGACACAGTCCCACACAAAAGATTATTAGTCAAATTAACCAGCCTGGGAGTGGGTCCCAGGGTGGTAGCCTGGGTAAAACATTGGCTGGACAACAGGACACAGAAGGTAATTGTAAATGGAGTCCACTCTGAAGAAAGGGCGGTTACCAGTGGGTACCGCAGGGTTCAGTATTGGTCCAGTCCTTTTTAATGTCTTCATCAGTGACATTGCAGAGGGACTGAAGAGAGTATGCCTTTTGCAGATGACACAAAGATCTGCAACAGGGTTGATATACAAGGAGGCGTGGAAAGGATGAAAAGGGACTTGGCAAGGTTGGAGGAATGGTCAGACGTATGGCAGCTAGGATTCAATGCAAAAGTGCAAATAATGCACCTGGGAAACAAGAACCCAGGGAAGAATACACAATGGTGGGAGGTAGTAACAACAACAAAACAGGAAAGGGACCTGGGGTAATCATATCAGATGACCTTAAGGTTAGCAAGCAATGTGAGAAGGCAGTAGGGAGGGCGGGGTATACTGGGATGTATAGGGAGAGGCATCAGCAGCAGAAAACAGGAAGTTGTTATCCTCTGTACAGACAGTTGGTGAGACCCCATCTGGAACACTGTGTCCAATTCTGGAGACCCCATCTCCGCAAGGACATAGACAGGATAGAGGCAGTCCAGAGGAGGGCAACTAAAATGGTGCAGGGTCTGCAAGAGAAGCCGTATGAGGAGAGACTAAAGGAGCTTAATATGTATACCCTTGAGGAAAGAAGGGAGAGGGGGGACATGATAGAAACTTTCAAGTACCTCAAGGGAATCAACAAAGTCCAAGAGGGTAGCATCTTTCAGAAAAAGAGACTTGCAAGAACAAGGGGACACAATTTAAAGATAGAAGGAGGGCGGTTCAGGGGCAATGTGAGAAATATTATTTCACAGAGAGGGTAATGGATGCATGGAACAGCCTTCCTGAGGAAGTTGTGGGGTCTAAAACTGTGGGAGAATTCAAGAATGCATGGGACAGACATAAGGCAATTCTTGTGGGGGCAGGAAGATATAGGCTGTTGGTTAACTAGGATCTGCGGCCTATCCTGTAGGTAGGGAAATGGGCAGACTAGATGGGCCTAGCGGTCCTTATCTGCCGTCAAAGTCTATATTTCTATGTTTCTATGTAATGTTACTTAAACTGTTTGCTTTAAAGTGATTTAAGGGTAACTACTTGACGTGGATGCCAAGTTCTTTCCAGGCCAGGAAGGGTGTAACCCTCCTACAAATGGGGGTTCTTGAAAGCTTTCCCGGAGCTTGTCTAAATGCTCCATGCCTGACTGGTGTTCGGCGTAAGGCCGCTAAATGTGGGCGTTGTGAGTGCTTTTAAAGCCTGTAGTACTGCCTCTTTAAGAGCTGCCTGCTCGCAGGCTTTCGTGGTACAAATAGGGGGACTGGGGTTTCCCTGCTCGAATCCCGCCTGCGACTGCTGTCTGATCGCTCCGTTTCTGCAGTCGCTAGGAGCGCTGAGGGAGCCCTCTCGAAAGGTGTAACCATTTGCCTGAGATCATTTAGAATGATAGGGAAAATGCAGTTTTGTTTAACCTGCTTTTGTTGCAGATGGGACGCTGTGTGCTGTGCCCCTCCATCTTGGACCAGGACAGCTCGAGGGGTCCAATAAGGATGAGGGAGTATCTAAACTGGAATAAAAAAAACAGCCAACCAGAAACCAGGACTCTAGATGGAGCCGGCTGACCAGTGGGGACACAGCTTGTGATTCTGGGAAGTGGCATTCTGGGCCATGGTGCCGTTTTGCACCAATGAGGGCAATGGTGAGTGACTGGCATCTGCAGCCCTCCAATGGGATCGGGTGGCGCCCGAATAGAGAGACTTGCCCCAACTGCCAAAGTGGGCAGAGATGCTGTGGCTGTGAGCGAGGAAGGAGCCCTGGGCTTCTGCGCCGTTAAGTCTTCGTGCGGGAAATGCGTGTGTGTAGTGAAGGCCAAGTTCAGGCGGCTCGGTCGCCGTTAGACTCGGACTAAATCCACGGGCAGCGGTCAGAGGAGGCTGTGCAGGAGCGCAGCTACCTACCAGGCTCACCCTGTAGAGGACTGGAGAATCTGCTAAATCGTGCTCTGTCTGTCAGGACAGTGAAGCTGCAGTGACATCCCTGGATAGCCATGAGTTCAGTCGGGATAGAGGAGCAGCTGCCTGGTATGGTACCCCTCTGTTGTTTTCCATATAAATGTGTGAGGAGGCCTTTGAAGCTCAGGCTCAGCCCTGCGAGTGGTGAAAGAGTGGTTCTCTGTTGGAGTAGTGAGTACTGAATCAGGGTAGTTCCCAGTTAAAGGTTACAAGCAAAGGCAAAAAATCATCTTGTTGTGTTGCTGACTGTACTAATTGAGCTTTCTGGCTCCATTTGATCTTCTCAGGAATTAAGTGCTTGTTTGTGCCAGGGCCCCAACCAGCTGCATCGAGGAACTAGCCATTAGGGCTTGGGTACCCATAGACAGTAATTTATAGGTTAGGCCTGTGCACAGAGCCATAGGTAGATTCTTATGTATTATATGTGTAACCCCTAGATGGCGTTATCCCAGGGGCTACTACCCCTGCCTGATTTGCCACTAACAGGTTGAGGGGCCTGGATCCAATGGCGGGTGCCTCCACCCAGAGGTCAGGGTTTGCAATAGTTAAACTAACTTGGTCACAGCCCTCTGGGACACTGCAACCCCCCTTTCTTCCCACTAGTGGCCCACACAATATATCAGAAATACCTTCACAGTATACACTTACCCCCAGGACTGGTTCCGGCACTGGGACCTCCTGTGAAATAAGATACAGTGCAACAATCACAGTACAGTACTTTAACATAGACAAATACCTCAGGCAGTATAACTTGCTGAAACACGCAGCTCTGATTTATTTAGGGGGATATAACAAGGACAGGGGAAATCAGGTTAATTAGCTTATCACTTTACTATCTACCTATGGCTCTGTGCATAGGCCTATCCCTACCAGTTACTGTCCCTGGGTACCCAAGCCCTAGTGGCTAGTCCAAACCGTGGCAGCTGGTAGGGCCCTTTCACACAGTGAAAAGAAAATTAGCTTAAACAGTCAGCAGTACAGTGATTCCATTTGGATTTAATGTGGCAATTCAACAGGAGCGACCCTGAATTAGTACTCACGACCTCCAAACAAGATAGGGTCCTTCAACGCCAGCAGGGCTACTCTTGAGCTCCACGAGACTCTTCACACATTTATATGGTAAAAAAAGAAAGTACTATACCAGGCAGGCTGCTTCTCTATCCCGATCGCAATTACTGCACAATACCCGGAGAACACACAGCAGATTCAGTTCCTGACAGACCGAGTGCAATTCAACAATTTCTCCAGTCTTCTACAGGGTGAGCCTGGTTTCTACCTTCAGAGATCCTTTGATTCTTTCAAGGACGGATTCAGTCCTAACAAGCAGTTACACAAGCTGCAGACCGAACTCTGGGCCTTACACACGCTTGTTGACTGAAACTGTGCACTGAAGGAGCACAGGGTTTCTTTCCCTTCACTGCCAAAGCTAAAACTGAAACTCCAACAGACAAAACCGGCACTTCCTTTGAGTTCCTCCCAGTTCTTGACTGGATTGGCTGTCACTCACAATAGACTGCTGTTGTTGGTCCAAAAAGGCGCCTAAGTCTAAACTACATCTCCCAGAGTCACTGCCCATGCAATCCTCTTGTGGCTGGCTCAGATTATGAGTCCAAGTTCTGAATCGTCCAAGGCACCATTTTACAGCTAGCTTACCCCACACTGATTGGTCCAGTTCAGCAGTTCAAAACCAGAATGGGGAACTAGGCAGACACAGTTCTGACTGCAAAGAAAGGTTAGACAAACTGTATTTTCATTATTACTCTACATGATTTCTGGCAAACAGTTACATCTTTCAGATAGGTTCCTTTGCACTCCTAGTGACTGCAAAAATAGAGTGAATTGGCAGCAGCTCGAGTGGTACTCAAACAGAGAAGCACACAGTCCCCCATACAAACTAATTATGTCTGCAAGCAGACAGCTCTAAAGAGACAGTACCAGAGGCTCTAAAACACTCACTGATAAATGGCTTAAATGCCAAACACCATTCAGGCTTGGAGCATTCAAGCAAGCTCCTGGAAGTCTTTTGGGAACCCCATTTTCAGGGGTTACACCTCTTCCTGGTTTGGGAAAGCTTGACGTCCAAGCAAGCAAGTACTCTATAAGTTTTAACTGCAACCATATACATTTGCATTAGGCTCACACATGTAATCATCAGTCAATATATCATTTTACCAAGAACACATTTCTGAAACATTGCAGTATCGTCACTCTTTACACAGTATTACATACACATTGTACCATAACTCAAGTTATTACCTCTTGTACATGAAACCTGAAGAGAGGGGCCCTTCCCTATCAGTTACCTTGGGGCTGGATGCGGCAAGGGCACCATACTTAGAGGGCAACACAAGTAACTTGAGTTAGCACTGACGCCAGTTTGGGCAATGAGCTCAGGGACACATACACTTTTATGGACAACATTGAGAGGCAAGTCCACAGGCCTCCCAAGTGAATCATAACTGAGGTGCACCACAGGCTTTACAGCTCGACCAGTCTTTCTAGGGGAACTGTTACAGTCTCTGCACTCTGAGCCTCATTTTCAGCATTGTCCTCACTTGTCAGGGGAGTCTCCATGGGGTAGAGAGGCTAGAACTTGGGGCACTTTCAGCTCCAGGAGTTACAGTTTCTGAGTCCACAACATTTGGCTCGCATGGAGAGCTTTCGGACACTGGCAGTGGACTGTCAGGGCACTCAAAATACTCTTCTTGTTCTGGTGTATCACCAGTCTGACCTAATCCATCATTTTCTCCCTGAAAGCTCAAACAGTTCAACCATGCACAATGATTCCATTTCATCTGATCTGATGCTTTGCACTTCACTTTCTGGGAGCATTGGCTCCAGGGACGAAGCTGGGGCTTAGACAGTCCAGAAGGTCCAGCTTTGTCTCCAGTATTGACTAGGGATTGCCCCAAACAATTGACTCAGTTCGTAAGAAGGATAGTATTCAAAGTCACTCTCACTTTCTTCTGATATGGACTGACAGTCATGCTCAACTGGGACTTGTGCAGGGGAACAGTTTAACTCTGCTTCTGTAGGTGCAGACTTCTGATCTTTTCTTAGCAGTAGCTCTAGTCACTGGTCCAGAGGGGCATCTTCTGGGGCTCAGACTCAATCAGGATTTGTCCAATGGGCAGTAAATGATTTCTATGCATTGTTTTTACATCTTTTGAATTGTTCTCAGGCCTTACTTTGTACACTGGCAGATCATCTAGTTTGCCCACTACAATGTGAGAGAGATGGTGCCATCTGTCAGCAATCTTGTGTTTGCCATGCAGTCCCAGATTTCTTAGCAATACCGATCTCCCTCCTGGAGTTCCTGTGCTTTCACCTTTTATCATACCTTTCTTGTTGGCCAGATTTCTTTTGGCAGCCGTGGTTTGAGCCAGTTGGTACGCATGAGTTAGCTGGGCCTTTAACTTTGCACATACTGTAAATAGTTGTCAGCTTGAACCACATCAGAGAGACCCCAAAACACACATCTACCGGTAGTCGAGCTTCTCTTCCAAACATCAGGCGGTAGGGGGAGAACCCAGTGGCATCACTTTTGGTGCAGTTATAAGCATGTACCAGGGTGCTAATTTGTTGGCTCCATCTAGGCTTGTCCTTTGGGTGCAGGGTGCCTAGCATATCTAGCAAAGTGCGGTTGAAACGTTCAGGCTGTGGGTCCCCCTGGGGGTGGTAAGGAGTGTTTCTGGACTTTCGCACTCCCCACAGAGAAAGCATCTCTTTGATCAGACGACTCTCAAAGTCTCTCCCTTGATCAGAATGGATTCTTTGTGGAGCCCCATAGTGAACAAAAAAGTTTTCTACAAGTACTTTTGGCCACAGTGGATGCTTTCTGGTCTTTGGTGGGGAAAGCTTGGATATCTCGTGAAATGGTCAGTGACCACCAGCACATTACTGATATTTCTTTGATCTGACTCCAAACTCAGAAAATCAATAGAGACCAGCTCCATGGGTGCACTGGTGGTGATGTTAACAAGGGGGCAGCCCTCTGGGGCAAAGCTTTCTCTGTAAGCAGACTACAAGTTCGAATGTGTTGCTCCACATCAGCCCCCATCTTAGGCCAATAGAATCTGGATCTCACCAAGTCAAGTGTTCTGTCTATACCAAGGTGCCCCATGTGGTTGTGCAAGGACATCAGTACTGAGTCTCGAAGGCAGTAGGCAGCACTAGTTGTTGTTTGTCTACTTGTCCCCTCTGTCTACTGTTTCTCTGTATAACAGTTTATTGATCAGTTTCAACTTAGGACCTTCTTTGTATAACAGTGCAGTTCTCAAATCAGTGGAGTTAATTTGGACACATCTTTTCCTGCATAGAGGGCTTCTAAAGCTGTTTTGATCATGGGATCGTGGATTGAGCCCATCAATACTGTCATTGTCCAGCTGAGGCAGTGCACCAATGTCTATTACAGAAAAGTGGCAATAAGCAGCAGGTATGCAATTCTCAGAGGGTCCCAAGCAACCACCATGCAGTCCATCAGGCCCATGGACATTTGTTCCTCCCTGTCAAACTTCCGCAGAGTGCCCGAATGTCAGGTTCTGCCAATCGGACCCAATCATTCTGGGGAACAGGCCTCCGAGAGAGCATCAGCATCTATGTGGTTCAGACCTGCTCGGTATTCGAGAGCATAGTCATATGTAGATAATGCAGAAAGCCACCTATGGCCAGTGGGCATCCAACTTAGCTGAGGTCTGCACATAGGTCAAGGATTATTGTCAGTTTTACTAGTATTTTAGCCCCATACAAGTACTCATGGAATTGGTCAACAATAGCCCACTTCAAAGCTAGGAACTCTAACTTATGTACAGGATAGTTCTTTTCGGATGGGGTCAGGCTTCTACTGGCAAAGGCCACTGGTCTCAGGCCATTCGTGCTCTTGGTATCATTGGCCCCCAACCCTTGCAAGCTAGCATCAGTGTGCAGGACGTAAGGTTTTCTTGGATCGGCATAGGCCAGCACTGGAGCATGGGTAAGTTGATATATGATCTCATGAAAAGCAGTCTCACAATCAGGAGTCCAGCGGGCCCCAAATACTTCACCGGATGAAAATACACTCTTTCAGTCTTGAGGACGCTGACTTTTGTTTTTTTGTGGGTTGGGGATACACTTGAGTAAGGTTAAGTAAAGGACGGATCACTCTTGAATAGTCCTTGATGAAACGCCGATAATAACCACAGAATCCCAGGAATCTTTGCAGTTCTTTTAGATTTTGGGCTCAGGCCAGGTGGTCAAGGCCTCAACTTTACTTGGGTCGGTCTCCATTCCTCGTGGATACTATGTGTCCCACATACTTTACTGGTGTTTGAAAGAATTGACACTTATCAATGGACAGTTTAAGGCCAAAGTCCTCCAGTCGGTCCAATACCTTAAATAATCTCATGTTCCTCCAGTGAGCTGCCAAACACAATAACATCATCTAGGTATACCAGGCACTTAGTAAGTTCATGTCCCCACTGCACGCTCCATCAATCGTTGAAAAGTGGCTGGGGCACCTGAAATCCTTTGAGGCATCCTCATTGAATTCATAGAAGCCAAGCGACAGATAAAGGCTGTCTTCTCACGGTCCTCTGGGGCCATCGGGATCTGGTAGTACCCACTGTGGAGATCCAGCACAGAGAACCACTTGCTCCTGCTTAGGCAGTCCAAAGTATCCTGAATGCGGCATTGTGTACTGATCAGGATAGTCCGCTGGTTTAAGGTGCGATAATCCACACACATCCTTACTGTCCCATTCTTTTCCTCACTACCACAATGGGGAAGCATAAGGGCTTCTGGATTCTTGTATTACACCAGCAGCTAACATCTCTTGCAGATGCCGCCTCACATCATCTATGTCAGCAGGTGCCAGGCGCCGAGACCTCTCACGAAATGGTCTTTCGTCATGCAGCCGGATATTGTGCTCAGCTCCTTGCACGCATCCTACGTCCCATTCCTTTAAAGAAAACACCTGGTCTCTTGGGCAAGCTTTTCACTGATCCTCACTTTCCATTCAGCTGGCAACGGGGAGTCGCCGAAATCAAACAAGTCAGGCGTTACTCTGTCATTCTTCCTCAAACTCTTGCTGCTGGGTAGCACTGCAGTGTCTGCATAATGCACATTAGCCAGGATGCAACCTCTATTTACTCGAATGTCTCTTTCAGACACATTATGAACTTGGACCATTACCCTTCTGGCATAAGCATGGGCTCTAGCAGGCAAAATACTAGGCTTGACCAGCAGTCCCTCTGGCAATTTTCCATCGCCTTGCATCCAACATTAATATTTTATTCTTAACATCCTTTCTGATACGGACCTCTCCTGTAAGGTACACTGGGCATTTGGCGCCAGGATCAGAGACTCAGGATCCTTCTTCCATACAATTCGACCGGTTCCTCTGGTTCTATTTTTCAGCATCTCTCTGTGCCTCATGGGCCTTCTTAATTAAAGCTGGAACTCTTAAAGCTCTACTAGTTTTTGACCCCTGTTTTCATAACACAACTGTGCCAGCCTTCCTAACATATGAGCATTTGTTCCAATCAACAAAGGGACACCATCATACAGTCCAGTGGGGGGACACACTAAGGCTAGGGTCTCTACTTGTTCGGCCACTCCAGCCACGGAGGTGGGGAAAAACAGCCAAATTCGGATATACCCGGAATAGGGGTAGGCCTTCTCACTTAACCCCCATACATGCAGTCCTTCTAATGGTTGTAAGGGTACGTCTGACAAATGCTTCTGATACCAATCCTGGAACATAATTGTCACTTGGGAGCCACTGTCTAATACAGCTCTTGTAGACACTCCATTCACCTTTACAGTGGTCTCCATGGAGGGACCCACTATTCTGGACCAGTCTGGAGAGGCGATAGTGGGGGTCTGGGCAACTGACCTTGCCACAAAAGGACGTGAGTTAGCATTTTGGTGCCCTCACTGGGATCATTTCTGCACCTCTTAACCACTGATTTGTTCTCCTAAGCTCTCCTTGTAGCCTATATGCAACTTTGTCAGTGTCTTTTGGGGACCGCATTCCTTTCATGTGCCCATCCTTCCCACAATTATAGCAAAACATACTTTCTGGAGTTTGAGCTGGCCGAGGCGCCACACTGGGAGCCAGAGCGGGGTATTACTAACTGGAAACCTTGGTGCCATCTCTGTCTGCGGCGTGATAAGCATTTGGAGACATCTCGCCAGTTTCTCCACTTCCATGGTCAAGGAACTGAGTTTGGAGCTGTTATCAGCAGGAGATACATGGTGGGTACCCTCACCCCCTAGCAGATGCAGTCGGATATAGGTCAGGGGTCTGCATTTGCAGGACAGGCCTTCATAAAGGGACTGTTTTTGAATTCGGTCTATCTCTCAACAGTTCGCCCCATTGTGGCATATCTTTTTCCTTGTCAGAGCACCTCATTGACTGCCAACCTCTGCCCCTGAACTTCACTTGATGGGCCACCTCAGTCACTCGGGTCGTGGCAGCTATTGGTGCAGGTCCTCCGAGGTCGCCTTTTCTCAACTCCTCGAATTTCTCTCATTAACTCATCATAGGAGGGTGGGGATTCCAGTCGATTTGCCAGGCGTAACTGAAGCAACAGCAGTTCTGAGAAGGGGGCAGACTTAAGGATCCTGTCCAGCCTGGTTCGGTCCAGTTCAATCGCTGGCAAACTACCCTTTCTGAGGCATTCTTGCAACAATTTTTCCAGGCGAGATACATACACAGACAACTCCCCTTGGAACTGTTGTGCATCTCTTACTCTCCACCATAGGTCTTCATCAGAATCTGGGCTCCCATACACATTCTCCAAGGCCTCAAGATAGGCCTGTGCAGTCACTTCAGGGTTACTGGCCCGTTTAGCACGGATGGTAGCCAGGGCAGGACCCTGGAGGCCTCTCACTAACCCTCTTTCGCTTTTCGGCTTCCGAGCATTGCCATTCTAGCACTTGGGGGGCAACATAGTCTATCCAGGTCTCCCAGTCATCCTCCCCTTGGGGGGTTGGGAGGGTGCCAGAGAAGATCCTCAACCTTCGGTAAGAGTCGTGACTAATGGCACGTGCAGAAATAGGAGTCTGCATTGGTTTAGCCACCATTACGGGTACTGGAGCGGGAGAGGGTGTTGGGGCAGGAACACCCCCAGGTGGCAAGAATAGTTTCTTCAAGTCCTCCACAGTTTTCCCTTCCCCCAGCAACCATTTAGCAAATTTCTCCTCAAAAGTTTCAGACAGTGGTGGGGGCTCATTCCCCCCCGGGTCTTTACTGTACTTAGTTATCACTCTCCAGGCAGTGAGGGCTCCTCTGGGGTAATGGTCTGTGGCACTTTGGAGCTATCTATGGGATCCTTAAACTCTACTAGGGCCAGGAAAGTGTGGGTGAGCAGATTAGCATGCCGACCCACCACCACAGGGTTTTGTAAACCTTCCACCTTGGAAAGTACTCCTGTGCAGTGTCCGATATTGATACCCAGGGGATGTCCAGGATAAGCATAGCATTTTGGGGTCAATCTCCTCCCCAGTACACCACTCCACCAGCCGGTGCACAGCCACTTCTCGGGTACCCATTTTTTCTTAACAGTGGTTCAGAATATGGCCACTAGAGGACACACAATCCCAGCGGTGAGCCTCCAAGATGTAACCCCTAGATGGCGCTATCCCAGGGGCTACTACCCCTGCCTGATTTGCCACTAACAGGTTGAGGGGCCTGGATCCAATGGCGGGTGCCTCCACCCAGAGGTCAGGGTTTGCAATAGTTAAACTAACTTGGTCACAGCCCTCTGGGACACTGCAACCTCTTTCTTCCCACTAGTGGCCCACAATATATCAGAATTACCTTCACAGTATACACTTACCCCCAGGTCTGGTTCCGCACTGGGACCTCCTGTAGAAATAAGATACAGTGCAACAATCACAGTACAGTACTTTAACATAGACAAATACCTCAGGCAGTATAACTTTGCTGAAACAAGCAGCTCTGATTTATTTAGGGGATATAATAAGGACAGGGAAATCAGGTTAATTAGCTTATCACTTTACTATCTACCTATGGCTCTGTGCATTAGCCTATCCCTACCAGTTACTGTCCCTGGGTACCCAAGCCCTAGTGGCTAGTCCAAACCGTGGCAGCTGGTAGGGGCCCTTTCACACAGTGAAAAGAAAAATTAGTTTAAACAGTCAGCAGTACAGTGATTCCATTTGGATTTAATGTGGCAATTCAACAGGGAGCGACCCTGAATTAGTACTCACGACCTCCAAACAAGATAGGGTCCTTCAACGTCAGCAGGGCTACCTTGAGCTCCACGAGACTCTTCACACATTTATATGGTAAAAAAGAAAGTACTATACCAGGCAGGCTGCTTCTCTATCCCGATCGCAATTACTGCACAATACCCGGGAGAACACACAGCAGATTCAGTTCCTGACAGACCGAGTGCAATTCAACAATTTCTCCAGTCTTCTACAGGGTGAGCCTGGTTTCTCTTCAGAGATCCTTTGATTCTTTTCACAGGATGGATTCAGTCCTAACAAGCAGTTACACAAGCTGCAGACCTGAACTCTGGGCCTTATACACGCTTGTTGACTGAAACTGTGCACTGAAGGAGCACAGGGTTTCTTTCCTCTTCACTGCCAAAGCTAAACTGAAACTCCAACAGACAAAACTGGCACTCCTTTGAGTTCCTCCCAGTTCTTGACTGGATTGGCTGTCACTCACAATAGACTGCTGCTGTTGGTCCAAAAAGGCGCCTAAGTCTAAACTACATCTCCCAGAGTCACTGGCCATGCAATCCTCTTGTGGCTGGCTCAGATTATGAGTCCAAGTTCTGATTCGTCCAAGGCACCATTTTAGAGCTAGCTTACCCCACACTGATTGGTCCAGTTCAGCAGTTCAAAACCAGAATGGGGAACTAGGCAGACACAGTTCTGACTGCAAAGAAAGCAGGTTAGACAAACTGTATTTTCATTATTACTCTACATGATTTCTGGCAAACAGTTACATTTTTCAGATAGGTTCCTTTGCACCCTAGTGACTGCAAAAATAGAGTGAATTAGTAGCAGCTCGAGTGGTACTCAAACAGAGAAGCACACAGTCCTCCCATACAACTAATTATGTCTGCAAGCAGACAGCTCTTAAAGAGACAGTACCAGAGGCTCTAAAAACACTCACTGATAAATGGCTTAAATGCCAAACACCATTCAGGCTTGGAGCATTCAAGCAAGCTCCTGGAAGTCTTTTGGGAACCCCCATTTGCACGGGGGTTACATATGTGGTAAGCTAATCAACCTGATTCCCCCCTGGTCCTTGTTATCTTCCCCTTAAATAAATCAGATTGCTTGTTTTGCTAAAGTACACTGGCTAGTTTGTGTGTTCATGGGGAAATACTGCACAGTGAATGTGGTGTAACTGTACCTTACTTTTCAGGGGGTCCCAGGAGTGAGCTGACTGGTCCGAGCCGGGGGGGGTAAGTGTATATGGTGAGGACACTGAAATTGAAGTACGTGGGCCACTAGTGGGAAGAAAGGGGGTTGCCGTAACCCAGAGGGCTGTGACCGAGTCAATCTTGACTGTTCTAACCCCGACCTCTGGGTGGAGGCACCCACCAACGGATCTGGGCCCCTCACCCTGCTACAGGTAGGACAGGCAGGGGTAGTAGCCCTTAGGATAGCGCCCCCTGGGAGTTACAAATGTTTAAATTTTTTTGGATCAGCACTCACTGTATCCTGGACTTGGGAATAGAGGTGGGCAAAGTTAGAAAACTTTGTTTTGCAGAGAAATATGCTAATTTTACCATATTTGTGAAATTCTCCTTTAAGGTGAAGTTCTACTTTTCCTTAAAGGAGAACTTCGCGAATGGCGAAATTGTGAACTTCGCCCGCAAATTGTGGCTGTCAGGTGAAGTCTGTAAGGATTCATGGGACTGGAGATCACGTGGCGCTACAAAGAGCTGTCTTGCCATGTGTAGGCTGAATTCAGTGCAGTGCAGTTGGTGTTCAGTGTGCTCTGTATCGTTGTGCCTATAAACACTTTTGGAAAGCATTTAAAACAGGCAATTTTTTTCCAACAGATCACTCCATTACGTGTCTACTGTGCCTTGTGCCTGTAGAGTGCCTATTATGTGTGGTATTTTGTGTGATTCAGTTAGTTTAAAGCTGTAGTTTCTTTTTCTATATTGTGTAATCAGGCAGTGCTGTGGGAGATAGAGTGGAACTTAGCTGCAGCAGCTTCCAGAAAGAAAAAAAGGCAGGTTAGGCAGCCTTTTCTGTCTTAGCAGTACTAGTGCTGTTGCAAGTCAGTGTTTTGTGGGAATTTGTTTTCCTGTTTTCTTTGGTTTGTAATTTTAGTTCTGTAGAATAGTTGGGCGTGTTTTATTGAATTATTTTAGTCACTGTAGTTTGACTATATTGATTTCATTTTTGTTTACTGAGTGAAGTTAGCGTTTTTTTCTTGTACAAGGTAACATCGTTATAATTAGTTGTTGCATCTTACATGTTCCCCTTAGTCCCTGAAATCCCTGTTGCGTATTGTCTGTGTAACAAATACTAAAAAAAAAACTGGTGGCAGGGTGAGTGATGCTGGTGATTTATTTATTTAAAAAGTTGGTAACTGGGAAAGGCACACAGAGCCAGGGCTCGTTTCCAGGTGCGACCCGGGGAAAGGTTAAAGGGAGAAACATGTTACAAGTACAATACAGTAGACAGAAATACAAGTCAAAAGTCAGCAAATTAAATACAAGGGCATTGGTACACTCTGAGGACATAGCAAAAGTCATAGACAATCAAGGTAAATCACTGTAGCAGCCATGGGTAAAGTAAGTAATCATGAAAGAATGTAACGGTGACATATTAAGCTGTGGTGGAAATGGGTGTACAAGGAGCAGCAGTGGGGTGAAAATACAGCCAATAAACTGCAGCAAGTATAGGAACATTTCTGCAGCAGGTGAGAGTACATAGTGATGCTAGTTCATGAGGAGCCTGAGCTTCAACAGAGGGTGCCGCTGCTTCCACAGGGTGTGCCCACCTCCCTACAGTAACACTTCCCTTACGCCCTCCATGAACTGCTGCTGGCATGGATGGACCACCTCCTCCACCATCTCCATTTACCACTTCCCTCTGTTCTTCCTCCTACTCGGCCCGGTGATTTGCCATGAGATGGGTCCTCTAGCCCCCAGTACCCATGTGGGTCCTCTGCTTGCCCCGTGGGACATGTTTATTGCATAGGTTGCAAAATGCCCATACTAACCCTAACCCTAATGTCCCATAGGATAACACAGGAACTTTAACTAGCCATAACTCCACCAGTCTTTGGAGTTAAGGGACACTCTATACATCCAAACAAGGGTCTCAATGTGTACTACAATAGTAACACATAATATCCCCGGAAAATGTCATGGGTTGTGCACAACACCCCAAAATCACCTCCCAACTTGACTATGGTGCCAAATCCTCAATTTAAGTCCAATCATCATCAAAAATGGATCAAATATACACCTCCTCTTGGACTACACACATACCCAGTTTCAGACACATTCAACAAAATTTGACCGAGGTATGCCAAAAAAAAACAACAGGAGTAGATGGTGGAAGTCATTTAGAAACATAGAAATTGTCGACAGATAAGGACCACTAGGCCCATCCAGTCTGCCCGTAGGCCCTATGCATTGTATGTGGCCACTGACCCTATGTGATCAATGGCTTTTCATCACTCCCTCCCCTCTCAAGGTTCTCTTGTGCATTTTGACCCAACTTTGCCTTTGTGTACCCCAAGGAGAACTTACAGGTGAAGATGCAAGGCAAAGTTACCAATGGTGAATTTCCTATTAAATAGAAAAACTTTGCGAAATGATTCACGGAGGCGAATTTGGTGACTTTGCCTTAACTTTGCCTGCGAATTAAAACTTCACAACATCTCTGCTTGGGAACACCCTGAGTCTAGCCACTTATGATGCAGTGGGAGGAGAGGAGAGGAGACTATTGCATCATGGGTGGCTGTCCTGTTTTATGGTGTTTCTCATGCTCAGGAAGAATGCAAGAAGAGTTAATCAAATATTTGAAACAAAACAAGTTTGGGTACAAGTTCACCATTGGCATGTATTTCAGTTCTACTTAGAAACGAAGCAGATAAAACGACAAGCATCATCAATTAATTTTAGAGAAGGTAAGTATAACCCCCTCCCTCGGGGACTTACCTTAATTGCCCCCATGCTCTCCCAATCTCCCAGTCCTGCCTGCGGTGCCCCGTTTCCTCCTCCATTTTCCCCGATTGCTGCTGGTGCCCCAGGTCCTCCCGATGCAGCCCCTATATTATTTTTAGCCCAGTTCGGGCTCAGAACTTAAAGTGCAATCTCCTGCTGTTGCAAGTGCACTGCGGTGCATGTGGGGATAGCACAGGCACAAGCAGTGCCTTTGATGTGCAGACCGCTAAATTTGTGGTCGGCCAAAGAGGAATTTCATGGTCCCGATGCCCCTCCTCAGTTTACTGGGGCCGGTGACCTAAACTATGTATGGATGAAGCCGCTTGGGGGGAGAATTAAAGAGTTTGACTTGGGGCTAAAAACGAGGGCTAATGCATATTTAAAGGCCCTCATAAATATTAATGAAGTGCTGCCTGCCGCCTAGGGGAACAGTATAACGGTGGCAGTGACAGCAAAAGTAGGGGGACTAGATGTGAAGTGTTGAGGTCACTACAAAGGGCACAGTTGGGGCTATGTATCTGGGGGGAAATTATAAGTGTAAAATTTATTTTCTGACTGCACCAGAACTCACAAAGTGGGGAACTGTTGGGACTGCACCAAAACGTTTACTGCAGCCACCATTTTGGGAGTCCCTCAGCCAATAATGAGCCTGGGTTTAACAAAGAGGCTCCGGGGGACATTACCAATGGCTTGTGGGGGATAATCAGGGACAAATTCCTGGCGGCAAAGCTCCAGCCAATCAGAAGACCGGGACTGTAAATGACAGCTTGGGCAGCCAATCAGATTGCTGGAACTCTGCCCTTTATTCAAGAGGAACTATCAAACTGTTAGATTCAACTTGAGACTTCAAGGAGAGAGGAGCCTGTGTGGCTCTGTTCTGCTTTTTCACAGGGAAGGACCTGTGAGAAATCCTCCGATCCAAAAGGGGATCGAGACTTGTAACTGCTTGCCAGCAGACCAGAAAAGATTCCTCAGCAAGCTGCTGAGAGTGGAACCATCCAGAAACCATTTGAAAAGGAGGTTTGCTGTTTCTTCAGCCACACAGGTGTGGCCTACCTCGGGGGTGTGGGAAAGCTGATCCAGGGACTCTTGTCTCAATTCAGGAGTCATCCGAGAGACCTGAGAACTTTGCTAAACACCAGCTGTAGGTTTCACCAGCACAGTTACTGTTCATGCAACCATCAGGTGTGTTTCACCTGGGCTCATGCCATCTCGAGCCTATGCAGACTGTCCCAGAGCCATCTCGCCTGTCAGCTTGGTGAGAGACCACCTCTGGGGAAGCGCCCCATTCTGCTGTCCATCGCAGGTTGTGGCCACCTTAGGGAAAGGCCATGAAGAGAGGTTATGGTCACCTGTGGGAAAGGCCGTGAAGAGAGGTTGCGGTCACCTGTGGGAAAGACTGTGAAGACATCGACCTTCAATTCCCCATCTGGGTACAGTGAGTAATCTCAGGGTAGCTCCCTGCAACAAGTGTTATAATCTTTGTGGTACCATCCGATTGCATTCAGCTAAATTGTAAGGGTTTCAATAGACTGAGCCATCCAGCTTGGATTACAATTAAAAGTAGAGTTAATGTGGTTTCTGCTGATCTGTTCTTTTTCCCCCCAAGGGCCCCCAACTGCAGTTGCAATGCCAGCCGCCCCAGGCATCAAGCAGGCTTGCCCACCTAATCATTCTGGGTACCCAGTGCATGATAAACTGTAGTTACAGGTTATTTAAGCTAAATGCTCAAGCTGACCAGCTCGTTTGATTCAGGCCCTCCCCTGTCATTTCCCCAAATAAACCACCTGAGTGTTTCATGTTACGACTGTGAAAGAGCATATTATTACTTGGTTTACAGTGAAAAGATACATGCTAAGTACTGTTACAGTGCATGTTTGCCTTGAAACTGTCTATTACAGGGGGAGAACAGGGTGCAAGCCAGAGATCCAGACCCTGTGGGTAAGTGAGCTGAGTGTGAGCATATCATTAAATGGTCAGTCTGTTTGGTATTCCAATTGCTAAACAATGCAACTGTTCAGGTTTTCGTAAAAGGTCACTAGGTAGGACTGTGGGTTGTATTAGCTTTCCAGAGGGCTGTACCTACTGTGATAGTTACCCACGTATTTACTCTGGGTGGAGGTACCATATTTATAGCACTACTTCTGGTAGGGCCCCCCCACGATATTAGGTAGTTACACACCCAGGCCCTTCAACCTGTTATTAGGGGTGCAGGCAAGGGTAGCAGCCCTTGGTATAACGGCACCAGGGTTACATCTTTGGAGGCACCGTTAGAATTACTGCCCCCTAGTGACCAAAATGAAAAATTTTAACTAAACACGTTATGGGTACCACTGAAGAAACGGCTGTGCAGCGTTTACTTAGTTGGGGTCTGGGGAGGGACACTGACCCCCAGAATGCTCTCCTAGTGTTAGATATACTCCTGGGCACTGATAAGGGTACTATTGAGGAAGCGCTCACAAAAATAGAGTGTCTTGGCGAGGTTGTGATAGCAGGCTGAATAGCTGATTCAACCACACAAACTTTAATGGTCCTAGTGGAGTGTAGCAACCCCATGGACAGTACAGAGGTACCTAAGGTCATTACCACTGATGGGTCCCTGGCAGTCTAGAGGGTGGTAACCATGGACGGGGAGGGCCCCTCCAAGCCAGAGCTCCCACCCCTATCTGAGAGTCTTGATGAGAAGCTTGCAAAATGGTTACAGGCTGATGGTTGAACCCTCGAGGACTTGAAAAAGTTACTTAAACCTCCCTTGGGGCCTGCACCAGTTCCTGTGCCCTCACCGATACTGGCACCTATACCTAACCCTGTGCATGCAATTAGGCATGACTCCTACCACAGACTGCGAGTTTTTTCTGGCACCCTTCCCACGCCTAATGGGGAAGATGACCTGGAGACATGGATGGACTATGCCTCACGTCTTGTACAAGAATGGCAGTGTAGCGAGGCTGAGAAGAGGAAAGTAATTATGGAGAGCCTCCGAGGTCTGGCCTTGGATGCCATCCGAGTCTTCTGAGCCACTGATTCAGATGCACCTGTCCAAGAGTACTTGGTCACCCTGGAGGATGTGCTAGGGAGCACAGAATCTAATGAGGACCTTTGGTTGAAATTTAAACTCACTCGTCAGTGGCAAGGAGAATTCTTATCTTCTTTTCTGGATCGGATAAAAAAAACAATGCAGCGGATGCTCCGCCAGGGAGGTGTGGCCCCTCAGAATCTAAAACGAATGCGACTGGAGCATATACTGGAGGCTGCTTCACAGTCCACTATGTTGATCCTTAGATTGCGCTTGGAAGAGAAGATGGACAACCCACCATCCTACAGAGTGTTGATAAAGGAGGTCTGGAAAGCCGAATGGAAAGATGAGGGACGCTAAGGATCCCAACCTATTTCCGCAGCTGTTGCTCACACTGTTGAAGAGAAGCAGGTGACTACAGCCCAAGGGTGTGATGTGAAGCCCACAGAGCACAAAGAGACTGTTAGTGATTCTCTGCAGTTGACAGAGATACTTAGAGAGAGCCAAGAACTGAAAATGGGTGTGACTCCCAAGACTGATTCCAGTAAAGGCTCAGATACCCGTCAGAATCTGTCCGTCATGTAAGTGCACATTCAGGCTCCCCCAGTGGGTGGAGGTCTAGAGACCAGAATGGATGAATTGTCTGCAATAGTAAATGGGATGAGGGAACATAGTGTGCAAACCCAACAAGGACCCACTGCTGCCAGTACCTCTGCACAAATTTCCAACATGTATTCGTCACGTCCCACTAATTGTGACTACCAGTCAAACCACAATGTACCATCGCAGCCCAGGCGGCCTAGAGAAGGTGTAGTTTCCTACAAATGTGGGAAGGATGGCCACCAGAAGTGGGAGTGCCGATCCAGAGAGGACCCAGCCAGGGTGAGAGACAGGCTGCTTGCTGAAAAGCACACAAGGCAAAGTAATGCCAGTGGAGCCTTGTTCCAGTCTCCATACAACGCATCTGTGACAAAGGCCTTTGTTCCTGCTCCTACAATGTCTGTAAATGCCTCAATGGATTGGTCGGAGGTGGGAGGCCCCTCATTGGAGACTACCGTGCATGTAGAGGGCATCCCGGCTTGAGTTGTCCTTGACAGTGGGTCTCAAGTCACGATAATATTCAAAGACTGGTATGAACAACATTTGTCTGACCATCCCTTACAGCCTTTAGAGGAATTGCATGTGTGGGGCTTAAGTGAAAAGTCTTATCCATACCTTGGATTCTTGAGAGTGTGGGTTTCATTCCCATCCACTGTAGCAGGTGTGGACGAACCAGTAGAGACTATTGCGCTAGTCTGTCCACCTTCTGGTTTATACAGTGGAGTACCAGTACTCATTGGCACCAATGCCCACATATTTGGGTGTCTAGCTCAACTGTGCCAAGAACATCAGAACACAAGGTCTTGAAGAGCCTTACGCAGCCATGCTATGTTCCAGCGGGTGTATGAAAAGCAAATGTGCCCAAAGGAAAATGATAATGATGAACCTGTGGGGCTGGTGTGGAAGAAAGATTGCTCAACTCTCGTTCTCCCTCCGAATGCCAAATGCAGTATTAACAGAGAGGGTCACCTGCAGAAAGATGTGACCAACCGAATTCTCATGCTGGATGCTCCAGAAGCCGGAAAGCTGCCTGAGGGGCTTATGGTCAAACTGAGTGTGCTTCCTGTTCATGCCCACGCCTATGCCAAGAGGGTGGTGGTTCAGATCCAGAATGTCACTGATAGAGATATCAAAGTCAGTCAAGGCTGCACCCTAGTCAAAGTTTACTGTGCAGATACCGCAGTCTTGCCGACCAAGTCGCAGCTGGAAGAAGAAGATGAAGATGTATCCCCAGACCTGTTTGACTTCGGTGAGTCACCTATTCCGGACAGGTGGAAAGAAAAGATCAGCCAGAAATTGGCTGCACTAAACAAAGTGTTCTCTCTGAACGAATGGGATGTTGGTTGTGTCATTGGTGCGAGGCATCACGTACGCCTTCATGATGAAAGGCCTTTCTGAGAAAGATCCTGCCAATTGGCTCCTGCAGGTATTGACGATGTCAGGCGCCACCTGCAAGAAATGCTAGCAGCAGGGATAATACAGGAGTCGCGCAGTCCTTATGCTTCTTCAATTGTGGTGGTTTGCCAAAAGAATAGCTCAGTGTGCATGTGTGTTGACTACAGAACTTTAAATAAGAGAACTGTCCCTGACCAGTATAAAATGCCCCACATCCAAGATACTTTGGACTGTCTAAATGGAAGCAAGAGGTTTTCCTTACTTGATCTGTGAAGTGGGTATTACCAAATCCCAATGGTTCTGGAGGACCGTGAAAAAAACTGCTTTTATCTGTCCTCTGGGTTTCTACAAGTTTCTTTGCATGCCCCAAGGCATATCTGGTGCACCAGCGACTTTCCAGCATTTAATGGAATGAGCAGTGGGAGCTATGAACTTGTTAAAGTGCCATGTTTATTCGGACAATGTCATAGTTTTCGATAAGACCCTCCAAGAGCATGAGGCCCGTCTCTTCAAAGTACTGGACTGACTCAAAGAATCTGGGTTGAAATTATCGATGGACAAATGTCAGTTTTTCCAAAGCTCAGTAAAATATATTGGTCACATCGTGTCCTCGGAAGGAATTCAGACAGACCCTGCTAAAGTGGAAGCTCTGACCACCTGGCCAAGACCAAACAATCTAAAAGAGCTACAGAGATTCCTGGGTTTCTGTGGATACTATCACTGTTTCGTAAAAGATTATACTAAAGTTGTTCGGCCACTGTTGAACATAACCCAAGAATACCCACCCACTCATCAAAAATTCAAAAAGAGTGCCGTCAAAGAGACTGACAAAACATATTTCTATCCAAATGAACTTTTCAGCCAAAGATGGACCCCAGACTGTGAGTTGGCGTTCCAAGAAATCATTTATCAACTCACGCATGCGCTTGTACTAGCTTACGCCGATCCATCTAGACCTTATGTTCTCCATACCGACGCTAGCCTAAGCGGCCAAAGGGTTGTACTTCATCAAGAATACACAAGACTGCACTCAGTGGTGTTTGCTAGCAAGTCTGACTCCATCAGAAAAAACTATTCTGTGCACAAGTTGGAGTTTCTTACTTTAAAGTAGGCTGTCGTGGAGCAATTCCACGAATACTTATATGGCGCAAAGACCTTAGTAAAGATAGACAATAATTTGTTAACTTATGTTTAGACGTCTACCAAGCTAAATGCAACTGGACACCGATGGCTCTCAGCATTCTCCACATATGACTATGCAGTAGAATACCAGCCTAGCCTAAATCACATTGATGCCGATACTCTCTCCAGGAGGCCAAATTCCTCTCAACAGTGGGTGCACATACCAGAACATTCAGTCAAAGTCTTGTGTCACAAGTTCGATAGGGACGAAGCTTCATCTCCTGATGCCATAAACTGTTTAGCTGATTGCCTAGGCCCTCCTAATTCCTGTTTGCCACCAGCATTCTGTAGATTTGCAGCATTAGATCTGAGCATGTTGCCGCAGCTCACTCCCACAGACATTGCAAGAGACCAGTACTATGATCCGATGATAAAACGCATCCTGAGTACACTGTAAAAAGGGGAAGGTGTTTCAAAATTGCATTCTGGTGATCAAAGGACTGCTTTACTCTTTTGTGAGGGGCCCGAATTAAAGATACATGACAAGCTGCTGTTCCGTGAACTCATGGACTATCAAGGAGAAGTTATAAAGAAACAGTTAGTGCTCCCCACTAAGTATCGGCAGGTTGTTCTCAAGGCACTGCATGACCAAATGGGACATTTGGGTGCAGAATGAACTCCTGACCTTGCTAGAGCTCAGTTCTACTGGCTCAAGATGAATATGGACATAGAACAGTACATCAAAAATTGCGTCAGATGCATTCAGAGGAAAGCGCAACCTCAGTGAGCTGTCCCTTGGTGAATATCGTTACTAGTGCACCTCTGGACTTGTCTGCATTGACTTTTTGAGTCTGGAGCCTGATTCCAAAAATGTAAGCAACATCTTGGTTATGACTGACCACTTTGCTCGATACGCCCAAGCTTTCCCCACAAAGGATCAAAAAGCCACCACCGTAGCCAAGGTACTGGTAGAAAAATTATTTGTCCACTACAGCACCCCACAGCATATCCATTCAGATCAGGGCCGTGATTTTGAAAGCAAGCTGATAAAAGAACTGTTGTCTTTGTGGGGAGTGATTAAATCCAGAACCACACTGTATCATCCTCAAGGAGATCCACAGCCCGAGAGGTTCAATAGGACTTTGTTAGACATGTTGGGCATGCTGCACCCCAAAGACAAGCCTAAATGGAACCAGCAGATCAGCACTCTTGTACACGTGTACAACCGTACCAGAAACGACACTACTGGGTTCTCCCATATCAACTTATGTTTGGCCGCGAAGCTCACCTGCCAGTGGACATCTGTTTTGGAGTTTCGCCTGATGGAGCTAAATCAGACCATTTTCTGCAGTATGTCCAAAAGTTAAAAGCACAACTTAACCATACGTATCAGCTCGCCCACACCATGGCAGCCAAGAAAATCTTAGCTAACAAGGTTCAGCATGACAAAAGGGTGAAAGCGCAAGAGTTACAAGATGGAGATCGAGTGCTAATGAGAAATCTTGGATTTCAAGGAAGGCACAATATAGCTGATAAGTGGAGTCACCAACCCTACATCGTGATCAGGAAGCTAGCTGACTTGCCACTATACAAAGTATGTTCAGAAGGTGACCCCAAAACTGTAAAGACCATCCACAGAAATCACCTTCTGCCAACTGGACAGATAATTTTAGCTATTGCACTGCTAGATTCTGCTCCCACAGGCCCCGTCACTCATTCTGTTGCTCGCAACAAACAAAAGCCTGAGTCTGCTGCTGCTCAACAGCCAGAAATGTCTGTTGATAGTAATGTAGTTATTAATGATACAAGTTCTGAGAACGATGAACAGGACCAGATTAAGGCAACCAGGGGCCCTAGGCCCAAGAGAAATCTGGGCCCCCCCTCACTGCAACCATGCCCCTTTGCCATGACTGCACTTCTTGGCCATTGCATATCAGGTCTGAAACTTGGAAAAAAAATGTTCTTACTGTCCCTAAAAAGTGGCATAAAATATAAATAACCTAAAATGCTTCAAAATTAATGAAGCTAATAATATCAGTATGGAAAAATAACAGTAGTCTAAGTTTTGATCATTTAGAGAAAATAATTACTAATTTCAATCAATCAATCAAAATGTTTATTTATCCAGGCGAACATTGTTGAGCAAGCTCATTTACAAGATGGACCTAGTTAGCTCTGGGTCAAATGGTACAATGCATACAGAGATATTTACAATAGAGCCAAATAACACAAATAACACAAGTAAAAAACAATTAATACAATTAATGCAAGTAACTACTCAACGTTACATCAGTCATATCAGTTCAGAGTGCTTCTATAATATTTAAAGAGGACATAAGATGAGGCTTAGTAGGAACTTCAGTAGGGAGAAGTGATCGGCCGCTCGTGTAGGGAGCTGATGCAAGCACAGAATTTCAAAAGTAGCCGGCCCATCGGCGCAGCGGTTGGATTTCCGCTTGAGACGCCAGTGACCTGGGTTTGGGAATGGACCAGGGTCGCTGGAGCGCCGGCCCAGGGAGAAGGATAGAGTGTCCCAAGGACTGTTCTCCTTCTCCAGGAGGGAGGGTGGGGAAGTGTCCAGCGCATCGATGACCCCGGCAGAGGCCGGGAGTCACACAGCTACCGGCACTGGCACACACAGGAGGTGGGGCAGATGCTGGACGTCATTGCACGACTCCTGCCTCCCCAGAAAACTGGAAAAGGACAGCTGCCGTCCGCCTTCAATGAAGCCCACCACAGCTTCACATTATCCTCTCAGGCCAGCCCTCCAACCTATCCCAAGACTGTGATGTGGAGGCCGAGCCCCGCCCATGGGGAAAGCCAGGGTATCGGAGGGCTCAAGGCTGATATGAGTGGTGAAGTCCATGGCCCATGGCCTGGTAGCTCAGGGAGAAAAAATAATAAATTAAAAAAAGAATTTCAAAGGTAGTGTAATCACACAGTATCCCTAAATGTAACACCTAAACAGAAGGATAAGGGCCTTAACAGTCAAGGAGAAAAGTAATTACAGCTCTTTTTTGGCAAATTTCGGCATGGAACTCAGATTTATGCTTGGTTTAGAATGGACACAGAAGCAGACTGCAGGAACCAGTCGGAAGCCAACGCCGAAGAGTGCTCACGTTCCGACTGGATGGCTGCTAATGCCGTGCAATGCTAATGGAGAATCCGAGCTTAGGTTCTCAGGTGGCGGTAGAGGCAGCGCCGACCGCCTGGTGCCCGGGTTTCCCACACCTGTGAGATGGAGAAAGGGGTTGGTATTAAGTACTGGGCCTGGGACAATGGAACATCTGAACCAGCAGGAGGACCAAAACAGCAGGACAACAGAATTGGGTATTTCTTGACACCTAAAGACTGGCCCAACCACAGAAATTCAGAAAGGAGTGTAATCAAACAGAGTCTCAACTTTTGACACTCTAAACAGGAAAAAATAAAGGTCATAACTATTAGGCAATAAGTAAGTACAGCTCTTTTTTGTGCAAATTTTAGACAGAAAATCAGACTTTAGCTTAGTATTGAAGGAGACACAGGAGCAGACTACAGGAGTCAATCAAACGCCAGAGCAGAAAAGCACTCGTGTTCCGATTGGGTATCGGCAATGCCACACCTCGCTAGTAAGGAGTCCAGTCTAGGTGTCTCAGGCGGCGGCTATGGAAGCGACAACCGCCCGGTATCTGCATTTCTCCCACCTGAGGGGCAGGAAGCCCCTGAAGGGCTAGTCTACGGCAGGGAAGAGAGTTAGGGGACAGAAGAAAGAGATAGTAGGAGTGGAATGCATTGGAAAGGGAATACGAAGATGAAATAGGGCAGTTAAATGGTACAGGGTAGGAAAATAAGAGCCACAGAATAAGCAATATGTAAAAGACAGTAGGGTGAGTAAGGTGTAGCGGCCGCGAGAGCCATGAAGAGATAATAACCCTACAGGGATTTCTAGAGGGGAAAAACATTTAAGGCATAAGATGCTCACAGAGTTATGGTCACCAAAGGTTACAAGCGATCATAACTTGAACTATGCTGAGATGGCAGCAGCCTGATGCTTCGGAATAAAATTAGGGGCTGGGGTAGCAATTCCATGGCTCACACACATACTGAGCATATAGAGATTTAAAGGCATTCATACTGTGAAGGCAGCTTCAGTTTCAATAATTTTTGTACTTTGTTCCACAATGTTGGCAACAGGAAACTAAAGACCACTCTGCCATAGCGATAAGAAGCCTTGGGGATACATAATGTGATGTAGGATGCGCTTCTTAGGGCATACGTTCCTGGCTCACTTAGTGGGAGACAGTCTATTATATATTGTGGAAGCCGCTTCAAGAAGACTCTATAAGTCCAAAGGACTGCATTTCTATTACGCCTAAACATAAGAGAGGACCATCCCTATGGCTTTGTACAAGAAACAATGATGTCTAGAGATGGGGAGACCAGTAATAAACCGTATGGCCCTGTGGTAAAGTGTATCCAACTTTGCAAGCGACGCTTTGGGACACTGACTATAAAGGAAATCTGCATAATCGATCAGCGAAAGAAAAGTAGTTTGGACAAGGTGCACTTTTGCATCTCTAGTAAGAAACTGGTTAATTCTGAAGAATAGCCCCAGCCTCTGCCTTAACTTCTTTACAAGGTCCTCAACGTGCTCACTGAATGATAGATTATGGTCTAACCACACTCCTAGGTATTTAAACTTTGAGACAAACTCCAGTTTCTCTCCAAGAATTGTGGTAATCTGAGGTAGTGCTCCAGAGCTGGCCGGATTCATCACACGGCTATAGGGCGAGAACAACATTGCTTTTGTTTTTTCAGCATTTAGAAGAAGAAATTTTTTATGGAGGAGCTGGTTCTGGAGCTGGTTAGATTCCTCCTGGAGGTCAGCACAAGCGGCTTCAGGTGTCGGATGACTTATATATACAACCGTGTCATCAGCAAACAGGTGTATGTTGGCCTTGTTAATACTCTCATCAATGTTATTAACATAGATAGCGAATAGTAAGGGACCAAGTATGGATCCTTGCGGTACTCCCCTCAGTAGAGGTTTGAGTGGGGATAGCTCACCCTCAGCCTTAATTTGCATGCGCCGTCCTACAAGGTACTCAGTAAATCAATGCAAAGAAACTGAGTCCAGGCCTATACTCTTCAGAGAAGAGAGATGCAGGCAATGATCCACTGTATCAAAAGCCTTAGTAAGGTCTAGAAATACAGCACAAAGTTTTTGCTGTCCAGTTCTTGGTACCAATCATTTGTTACTTTGGCAAGGGCCAAAATAGTGCTGTGTTTAGTTCTAAAGCCAGATTGCATAAGGTTTAATAGGTTATTGGATTCAAGGTAGTCCCTTGGTTGCTGACAATCTTTTCCAGAAGTTTCGACAAAGTTGGGAGGAGGAAAACTGGTCTATAATTGTTGAGGTCGCAGGGATCCCCTGATTTAAACAAGGGGACGACATGAGCAATTTTCCAGATCTGGGGAATAAGCCCTTGGAACAATGATAAGTTAAATAAGTGGGTGATAGGAACAGCTAGGACATGATAGGTGATTTTAAGGAAATAAGGATCCAAAGAATCAGCACCAGCACTTTTCTTAATATCCAATTGGAGTATGCGGTCTTCAACCTCTTTCAGAGAGACCGGGTGGAGTGAGAAGCCAGGTACCTGGGCAGGAGAGTCTGAGCATGGGACACTTAATTGGGAGTGGACCAGGGATGCAGGGGAATTGTCGAAAGCTAGACCAGCTGTGGCAAAATGATTTGTCAAATGCATCTAGGATTCCTGGTTTATCATTGATAGTAGTACTCCCAGTTGTAATCTTAGGTGGCAAGGAATTATCTGGTGTATATCCAGACATGTCCTTGATTGTCCTCCAGAATTTGGAGGAGCACTTTGCTGCAAAATCAAATTCGGTAAGATAAAATGCTACCTTAACACCCCTGACCATTTTCGTACAAGCATTGCGTGCCCTTCTGAATTGACACCTGTCTGAGTCAAGCTTAGTCCAGCGATCTTTTTTCCACAAGTTTATCCCAACCAAGCAATGCAGCTTTCAGCTCGGCAGAGAACGAACGAAATGTTTTGATTTTTACACAAATTTTTACCATAGGGGCATATATATTTAGGGCTCCAACAAGTATATCATGGAAAATATAATATGCTGAGTTAACCGTGTTAGCTAAGTAGAAGTCTTGCCAACGTGGTGAGTGTTCCAACTCATAGACATAGGCAGCCACATCAAAAGTTACGATGGGACCTTTTTGTAAGAAATTTAGCTGTAGGTCCTGTATGATGCAGTGATCTGACCGCAGCAATGAAGCAATGGTCCCTGACATCAGCAAAGAAGGTTCCAGCATGTGAGAAGAGATGAGGCTTATCGACTAAAATAACATCCAGCAGTGTGCTGTTGCTCATGTTCTTTTAGTTTGGCCTGGTAAAAATAATTTTTGGGGTGTGAAATGTCACAATTTGTGCTTTTCCAAAAGGCCCCTTCCCAGCACACGTGTGTGCTCACAATCTGGATGTTATCATCTTGTCCTGTCAGGTAGTATGAACCAGGACATGGGAATTTTGTTTTGTAGGGTATGGACCCATCTTTAAAAGAGGCTAGGTCTTGGGTGGTGTAGGAGTGATATTGATGGTTTACTAAAGGAGTCATGAGCTTCATAGATTATATTGCAAAATGAGTAATTGCTGGAAGAAATCATTCCCTGGATCAAACATTTCTGTTACTAATAAGTAAGCCAGGATCAACAAATTGCAAGATTTACTGATGGGAATCTGGATGGAAATGGAGCTATATCAAGGTCAGAACTTCAATGAGTGAGATGAGGGAATTAAAAAAAAAAGTACTGTTTTTAAGTGTACCACAGAAACACATTGTCAATTTCTTAATTTTAGGAGTGAGATTAAACATAAAGAATACACACTGAATTGCACTGTTAATCATTTATACTTCAGAGTGAGACTTGATTCTAAGTAGGGATTCCAAATGGGGGTTGGAGACAAAGCAAAGGAAATTGGCCTATTCACATCTTAAAGGTCAGCCTGGGTGGGGCCCCCCTGAAGCTATCAGCTGCACTTAACACCTAATCAGGTAGGTGAGAGTCATGTCACAGTTCAGCTCCTGCCTTGTTCAGATTACTCTATGGCTGAGTCGTTTACAAAAAAAAAAAAAAAATGTGGCTCAAGCAGAATGAAAAAGATATCTAGTAAATATATATTGGGGATTGCTGGGGGTCCCCTGGCAGGCAGGGGCCCTAGGCCTGTGCCTATGTTGCCTATGCCTTAATTCGGCCCTGATGATTAAAGTGACTTTGGGACTATGTTCTATCCATCTGTCAAACTAGCTCAAGTATTTCAAGGAAACCCTCTATGTCAGTGGAGGGCAACCTGCAGCCTGTGGGCCACATGTGGCCCTCGGCAGGTTAAGCTGCGGCCCCTGAGAACATGTCTGTCACCACAACAGTGCTGCACTACACTGCACGAAAGAGAAGTAAACTGAGTTCTAAGTGTATTTAATAGTATTTATACTGTTTTAAACTTTTAAGGATGTTACCAGTCCATTAAATAAAAGTTTTTTTGCATTCAAATCTGCCGCTTTTGATTAATTTTGTGGTGAAATGGGTCCAGTCCGGGTCATGCATGGTCATGCGGCCCTCAAGGGGGGTTGAGGGCTGCATATGTGGCCCTCGGGTTATTTTAGGTTGCCCACCACTGCTCCATGCCATATGGGAGATGACTCAAATAGTCCAGTAACGCCTGACAATCTTGCTGTGTCAATTGAATTCATACCTTCTGACAGCGACATTCAAAGTGTGAGCTCTGACACAGTCAATTCTATAAGCCTGGTGAAATTATCTAAAATTGAAATACTGGATTCTGATCAAGAAACTGATGAGCTTAACTGTAAGCACTTCAACTGATGCTGAAACAAGTGGGCAAAATGAACTAGTTCAAATTTCAGACAGTACTGCTATTCCTGCTAATGCTAACTGTGTTGGATAATTCGAACTTTGTTGAAATCTCTCTCTCAGATGAAGAACCCAGAAAGTCAAGTGCTATACAGAGTACAAGTAATACCACCCAGTCTGAACCTCAACAAAATGCAGTGATGCCCCTTTCTTCAGAAGCTGTCTTGTTGCTGGACAATGAGTCAAGAGTAGGTACCCTGAATGCTAATGCTGAAAGACAAGTGCCAATGCCCCTTTCATCTGAACGTTCAAACAGACCAGTGAAGCCAATGGTTCGACTCACTTACGACACACCAGGAATGCCCGTAAATCTGCCCATGAATGTAGTTCACAAAGGGGTATGTGTTACAGCGAATTCCCTGCCCATGCTAGTATTCACTGCATCCTCCCAAGTGATAGTTACACCTTCCACCCAGTATTTTAGGGGTCACCCTTACAGAATCAGAGAAAGCAGCTGAAAGGTGCCCCATGTCTGGTTAACTGAACAAATACTTAAGGGGTAAAGCAAAAAGGTTAAATGTTATGTTCTGGTTAGCCCGAAATGTGTTTTTTTTTTCAATTGTTTAACCAGGTGAGACACACTAAGCTGAAAGCTTGTTTACAGGTGCAATCTGGGAGCACAGGAAAGTTAAGTGACTGGCTCAGGTTCACACAGTATGCAAGTGGGGGCTGTGGGATTCAAACTCAGGTCTCCAGATTTGCAGCACAGAGCCTTAAACCACTGCACTATACTGCCTCCAAAATGTAAATAAAATGTGATGAGTACATGTACAATGTCATAACGAATTGCAAATAATTGAACTAAGTGAAGTGTTTAAAAAGGTACCATTTGAAGTGACAGCATGCTATACTGTGTAAATATCTGCATCATATGTTAGGCCTAACACTGTAAAATAGTCTGTATAGTAGTGTTATTATAAGTGTTAGTTTATTATGATCTTGGCACTGATGCCAAGCTTTTCAGGCAGGGGAGAGATGTAACCCCCACCTGGGGGGCTTACCTTAATTGTCCTCATGCTCTCCCGATCTCCCAGACCTGCCTGTGGTGCCCCGTTTCCTCCCCCATTTCCCCGATTGCTGCTGGTGCCCCAGGTCCTCCCGATGCAGCCCCTACATAATTTTCAGCCCAGTTCGGGCTCAGAACTTAAAGTGCAATCACCTGCTGTTGCAAGTGCACTGCGCTGCATGCAGGGATTGCGCAGGCACAAGCGACGCCTTTGATGTGCCGACTGCTAAATTTGTGGTTGGCCAAAGAGGAATTTCGTGGTCCCAGCGTCCCTCCTCAGTTTATTAGGGGCTGGTGATCTAAACAATGTGGCAAAGATGCTGGGGCGGGGGAATTAAACAGTTTGACTCGGGGCTAAAAACGAGGGCTAATGCATATTTAAAAGCCCTCATAAATATTAATGAAGTGCTGCCTGCCACATAGGGGGATAGTATAACAGTGGCAGTGACAGCAAAAGTAGGGGGACTAGATGTGAAGTGTTGTGGTCGCGAGAAAGGGCACAGTTGGGGCCATGTATTTGGGGGAAATTATAAATGTAAAGTTTATTTCCTGACTGCGCCAGAACTCGTGAAGTGGGGAACTGTTGGGACTGCACCACAACTTTTACTGCAGCCACCATTTTGGGAGACCCTCAGTCAATCACAAGCCTGGGTTTAACAAAGAGGCTCCTGGGACATTATCAATGGATTGTGGGGGATAATCAGGGACAAATTCCTGGTGGCAAAGCTCCAGCCAATCAGGAGACTGAGACTGTAACTGACAGCTTGGGCAGCCAATCGGATTGCTGGAACTCTGTCCTTTATTCAAGAGGGACTGTCAAACTGATTCAGCTTGAGACTTCGAGGAGAGAGGAGCCTGTGTGACTCTGTGCTACTTTTTCACAGGGAAGGCCCTGTGAGAAATCCTACGATCTAAAAGGGGATCGGGACTTGGAACTACCTGCCAGTAGACCAGAAAAGGTTCCTCGGCAAGATGCTGAGAAAGGAACCATCTAGAAACCATTTGAAAAGGAAGTTTGCTGTTTCTTTGGCCACACAATTGTGGCCAACCTCGTGGGTGGGAAAGCTGATCCACGGACTCTTGTCTCAATTCAGGAGTCGTCCGAGAGACCTGAGAACTTTGCTAAATACCAGCTGGAGGTTTCACCAGCACAGTTACTGTTCTTGCAGCCATCAAGTGTGTTTCACCTGGGCTCATACCATCTTGAGCCCATGCAGACTGTCCCAGAGCCACCTTGCCTGTCAGCTTGGTGAGAGACCGCCTCCGGGGAAGGGTATCACGTGAGGTGGGCGCATGAGGAAGGGCGCCGTCCATAATGGCGACTCCTTCCTGGCGCAATCCCTCACGACGATGGGAGGCTAGGGAGACCAGATGAGGGGGTGGGCGAACTGGGTGACAGGATGTGGGTATGTGTATGCATGCGCAGCGGGGAGCGAGCATGGCGAGCGTGGGCTGGGAAGGGGCAGAGGGGCTTTAGGGGGTGGCACTGCGGTGGATGGCCGAGCTGTGTCGTGGCATAGGGGGTTGGCTAGTGGTTGGGATGGGTGAGGCACCGGGTTTGGGTCCAGGCGCTGGTGCGATTATTGCGCCCGGTTTGAACCTTTATTTTTTTAATGCTCCACCCCCGACATGCACCCCCTGGAGTTGAGAATCCTTAAGTAGGGGCGGTGCGGGGGCAAGCCTCACAGAAAGCATTAAAACTGTTCTGGCACCATTGTCCCGGTGTTGGCTGTTAGAGTCGAAAATCTTTTCAGCACTCTGTGCGATAATGGTGACCGCATTTAGGCATTCGCCGTTATCACATAGACCCCCGGGGAAGCATCTCGTTCTGCTGTCCATCGCAGGTTGCAGCCACCTCAGGGAAAGGTTGTGAAGAGAGGCTGTGGTCACCTATGGGAAAGGCCATGAAGAGAGGTTGTGGTCACCTGTGAGAAAGGCCATGAAGAGAGGTTACGGTCACCTGTGGGAAAGGTCGTGAAGACATCAACCTTTAATCCCCCGTCTGGGTACAGTGAGTAATCTCATGGTAGTTCCCTGCAGCAAGTGTTAAAATCTTTGTGGTACCATCTGACTGCATTCAGCTAAATTGTAAGGGTTTCAATAGACTGAACCATCCGGCTTGGATTACAACTGAAAGCAGAGTTAATGTGGTTTCTGCTGATCTGTTCTTTTTCCCCCAAGGGCCCCAACTACAGCTGCAACGCCGGCTGCCCCGGGCATCGAGCATGCCTGCCCACCTAATCATTCTGGGTATCCAGTGCATGATAAACTGTAGTTACAGGTTATTAAAGCTAAATGCTTGAGCTGACCAGCTCATTTGATTCTGGCCCTCCCCTGTCATTTCCCCAAATAAACACCTGAGTGTTTCATGTTACGACTGTGTAAGAGCATATTATTACTTGGTTTACAGTGATAAGATATATACCAAGTGCTGTTACAGTGCATGTTTGCCTTGAAACTGTCTATTACAGGGGGAGTACTGGGTGCAAGCCAGAGATCCAGACCATGTGGGTAAGTGAGCTGAGTGTGAGCATATCATTAAATGGTCAGTCTGTTTGGTATTCCAATTGTTAAACACTGCAACTGTTCAGGTTTTCGTAAAAGGTCACTAGGCAGGATTGTGGGTGGTATTAGCATCAGAGAGGGCTGTAACTACTGTGATAGTTACCCATGTAATTACTCTGGGTGGAGGCACCATAATTATAGCACTACTACTGGTAGGGGCCCCCCCCCAATACTAGGTAGTTATGAACCCCGGCCCCTCAACTTATTATTAGGGATACAAAAAGGGGTAGTAGCCCTTGGTATAACGGCACCAGGGTTACATAAACAATCATAAAATGTAGGTTTCCAACTAGAAATAATGATACAGAAGTGGCAGCATGTCCCTTTAAAGCAGCAGTGCACGTAATGCTGACAATGTTGACCTGTGCCTTTTTCTTCTATTTTGGAGTGCCTTATTTTCCCATCTAGTAAGATGCTCTTTTTTCCCCCTGCTGTGAGACTGATTTGGTACATTTTTGATATTTGAATTAATAAAAGGAGTGTTATTTTAAAGCAACAGTGCAATGAAACTGTGCAAGAAACTTAACTATACCTTTTTTCCCCACTGTAAAAGATTCCAGACATCTTCCAATTTTATTTGGTGATAAAAATGTCTAGTTCCACCAAAATGTGAGTATTTTATAAATGTTATAACTGATTTTTTCTCAACAAAAAAAGATGCCCACCATATTTGGCTTAGAACTACCACTGTAGACCTGGTAAGCGTTAGAATCGAGAGAAAAAATGCACAGCGCAAGGCACCTTGAAAAGTAGATTTGACAGGTATGCTAATATTGTTATTAGCTGTAGCTATAACTAGCTTTTTGGGAGAACATTTTTCATTCACTGCTGCTTTAATATATTGTAGCTATTTCCAGATTTTGGTCATTATTTTCCACTGTCTTTATGCACTCACTGTCACATAGTGTCTATTGTATCCTAAGTCACCTTAGTCATAAGAAAAGTGATGTTAAAAGCTGGCTGCTCAAATATAGCTGAAAACAATTATGAAAACGTGGGGATGGCCAAAATAGAAGCAGTGCTCCTTTTAATTATTCAAACAGCTAAGGTGGACCGAAAATGGGGAAAGGGGCACATTACAAGGTGAGAAATCAAGAACACTTTCAAGCCGGCCCAGTGGCACTGAGGGTTTAGGTGCTGGATGCCACACCTTGCGCCACGCCAGTGACCCAAGTTCAGGAACAAACTCAGGCGCCAGGGGTCGGCAAGGGAGAGAGTAGAATTGAGCGTCTGATGGTCTGCTCTCCTCTCCCTGGGGAGGGATCCAGGGTGACTCTGGTGCAGTAGTGACCCCCAGTGGAGACTGGAGGCACAGTTAGCGCATGGAGCAGTTAAGGGGAGGAGCGCGGCAGATGCTTACGGCATGGCCGTGCAGGTGTCATTGCATGCCTACGCTCCTAGGGGTAAACAAAGCTTGAAAAATCCCCTGATCCCGGACAGGCAACAGCTCTCCTCCAAGCCACGCCACCACATGCCCAGCACCGGGCCCTGTCTCCGTTTCCCTGTCCTGTTCCTCTGCCACCTCGGCTGGCACACTTGATTCTAGATAGAGTGCCGGAGTGGAGGCGGCCCTGCCCTAGAGGGCTCAGAGCTGGGGAGTCTGCCAGCTGGAGGATGGTGGAGGACAGTCGGAGACAGGGGATCAGGTGGGTGGTAGAGCGATGTCAGGTGTGCAGGAGTAGCCTGAGAGAGTTCCGGGGGTAGGGTGCATAAACAGAAGATCCCCCCCCCCAAAAAAAAGGAATACTTTCAAATAGAACAAAAAGGTATCATTCAAAAATGTTCATTTAATTTGGAAAGCTGCTAGAATAAATGATATGGTGTAAAAGAACATTTCCTGAAGAACCAGACCACAGCTGTAAAATGTTTGCCATTACACTAGTGGATGCCTGGCAGTCTTTATCCCCATACTTCTCAGTGAAAGAAGCATCATTTTTGGATGGGGGGGCAGGGGAAATTTGGGGATCAGAATCAGTGAGGTCCCTGAAAATTAGGAGCCTTCCATATCTGTTTGGTGCTCAGTGCTGTACCAGCTCCGTTTCCCCATAGAGGAAGCTTTACCTGGGTTGATTATTCCTGTACAGACCTGCCAGCAGACCCCATGAGGCTTGTTCTGCACACTGAATGAATTGATCTTGGCAGCCAGAGACTGGGTCCTGGCCAAATGTACCAACCTACACGTTTTTCTACACACAGGCCGCTACCTTGTTTTTAAACTGATCCGCTGGCTGCAAGGAAAACATTCCGTTGTCAAGATCCGTGAACTGTGTAAGGCAGTAAAAATAGCAGCTTCAAACCAGCTTGAACCACTGGATTGTGTAAGTACCGATTATGCAGAAGGAATGATACTCAGAGCCCTCTTTCATGCTGACAGTATAATTAATCCTGGCGTCTCTGAGGCAAAGGCGTTGAACCTGACCCCAGCAGAGAGCCAGAACCTACACTTAAGAAGTTATTTAAAGTCAGTACGGTGGCTGAATGCAGTGGTGTATTGAGGGAAATTCTGTGTTTCAGAATTACAAGTTCAAGTCTCATCACCATTGGTTGGCTTGGGGGCCTGTGTACACAGGGCTGATAAGGAAAGTTTTCAGCTCCTGGTGTCAACCACTGGATATTATCAAACTACTCTACCCTTAGTGCTGGAAGTGAAAAAGTAAAACCATCTGTTTTCTGTTGGGCAACCAGATACCCCAGTGTGAATGCATGTTCTGTACTAAGCACTGGCATTGATATACAGGATACAGGAACTCAATAAACTAAAAAAAAGGTTCTGTGTCTCTAATTTTCTCCTGGTAGGAGTAATGTCTCTTGGAGAGACAAAAAAAATACACACAGGGTGGCCGAATCAGAGCAAGCCAGACATCCAACTACACCACTGCTATGGCCAGCCATTATAGAAGTGCTCTTTGGGAAACTGCACTGGTACTACTGAATGCCTTGTCCTCACTTAAATGCCACTGTGAATACCTGCCAATGGTGGATTCAGAACTGTTAAAGAGGATAGCAATTTTGTTAAGTGGTTGCACTTTCCCCAGTTCAATAACGAGATACTCGCTTAAAACCTATATTAGGCTAAATCAATTACTGTTTTCTGGTCTGGTGCTGCTTCTTTGCTGCATAGCCATGTCTGCTAGTAGTATTTTTAATAAGAAGTCACTAAGATAGGTATACAGTAAATGACGTGTGTGTGCGTGCATGCATCATGTAGGGGATGAAGAGATGACTTAGAGATGTTCCACCCCCTACAAACATTGAAAAGTATGAATGACTACTGGTCAGGCCGAACTCTACGTTCTTTTAAAAAGCTGGATAAAATCAGAGAATAGAACATTAGGATAACAGAGCATCATTGACTATTATGCTGTCACCTGGAATGTTACTACTATTGTACTGTAGGTACCCTACAAAATAACTGTTCCTTCTCTTTACTGAATGTAACTAACCCCGTCACTCCTGAAAAGGGGACGTTTGTCTTAGTGAATCTACCCAATTAACAAAATTCAATAAAAAACTAATAAATACATTTCTTATGGTCTCCCAAGAAGGATAGAAACTTACTTGGAAGGATTGCAGTTCTTGAGCAAAACAGGAAGCAGTATGGCGGACAGGAATACCATGTCCGACGGTAATACCATCAGTGCCAAGCACAAAATCCAAAACCTAACACTGGATGATTGTTTTTTTGTGGGGGGCACTCCCATGTGGGGGGGGGGCTTCACCACCACCCCCACACACAAAATTTATATAATCAACTCCTGTCCTAGCAAACATCACCAAAGAATGCAATCAGCGGTAGTGGGATTCAAACCCAGGATGGCTGGTGTGCCACGTACACTCTCAACTCCTTGTTTTCACCGCTAGGCCATTGGGGCAGCTCAGTTGACTCATGCTCCAGCCGTTGTCCTATAATTCCCAGGGTGACGTGGATGGACTATCCTATAAACCAGGCACTGATGGGATTACCACCCCCCACAGTATTCCGGTCTGCCTTACGACTTCCTGTCTACCATATTGATTGCTCAAACACTGCACTCGAGCCGACCCAAGCATGTGCCCATTCCTGTAGCACATGCCATGAAAGAAGATCAGGTGGTCCTGGGTTCTAGCCCCACACCAGGTACTTGGGGTAATACCCTTTATGACACTGCAGTGCAGTAGGGGAAGGGACTGCTGAGGTACCATGTTTCAGACAGGACATTATACCAAGGTCCCATTTGCCCATCTTGGTTCCCTACCCAGGTGGAAGTTCAAGATACCATGGCACTTACAAAAGAAGCGTAGGGTAGCTTCCCCAGTGCTATAGCCAACATTCTAACCCCCAATAAACATGTCTGGGTAACCCACTCCCTGGAGGCACATGGAAACAAGCTATGACACCTTAGTGTGCCTTTCCTGGTACATTACAAATAAAATAAATGCTAGGAAGTAGGAACCCAAATCTTTTACGTTAAAAATCTGGGTATCCCACAAAATAGTAGAGTGGTAGTAACCTCTCAGATGCTCAAATTTCAGAACAAAGGACAGGTCCAACTTCATATGTATTAGGGAACACGTTTTGTTTCCCCAGGATGCCTCTAAATGCTGTAAAGCAATTCCTTTAATACACGTTTAATGAAGGATGGCTGTTAGCTATAGAGGTTTACCGAACTGACGCGTGTTCCCAGTTTTGCTCTGACAGCAAAGTAAAGAGATCCACAGAGAGCGCACTTTTAGGGCAGTGAGGGGTCTTGCCCTCACACTCTCTCTCTCTCTCTCTCTCTCTCTCTCACTCACTCGGAATGCAACATCCCAAACACTGTACGAGTCAAAAAGTTACTTACATTACTGCAGATCCCCCTGTGAGTTCTCCCTAAGCAGACGTTCTCGCCTATGGCTTTGCAGTGGTGGACGTGCTGCTGACGGTGATGTTAAACAGAGGCGCGCAGTGTCCGTCTCGCTAGGAACCCTCTCCTGCTCCCTCTGCTGTCTCTCGCTCAGTCCGTCTCCGGATTTCTGCCGCTAGGAGCTGTCTCCGGCTCCCTCTGCTGTCTCTCGCTATCTGTTTCTCTCTCACTCTGCCTCTGAATTTCTGGGGAAGTGCCAAAGAGCCGGACGTCTGCCAACAAAATCCACCCAGCACCTGGTTTGACTTAAACTGCCAACAAGAGGCAAAAAAAACCTTTCATGTCCAGCTGTTCACAGCAATCACAAAATACTAGTGTTAACCCTCTCGGCGACAAATGCTAGAAAAACAGAAATTCTACACGGAAAGGACACTGCCTTCCCATCTGAAGCCCCATGCAGTTCCGATAGTAAAGGGGTTTTATAAACCAGCAAACGTTTTTATGTAGAAACTCCCCCTGCCAATACTGATTTGCAGGGCTGACTTTAGAGAGATTTAGGGGCCTGCAGGGTACGTCATGGGACCCTAACCCAAATTGACCTCGTCTTTTACTTTGTCCAAAATGCACAATATTTTATTTTCAATACACATTTTTACATATTCGTGTTTTTTTAGGGGGCGGTAGCAGCGCTCGTCTTTGTGGCCCCACAGCCCCTCCAACCCATGTCTATACATCAACCTCTGATTGGCTGGGACATACATTAGGGAGTAATTTTATGATGCTATGACATCACAGGAGAATGCTCCACTGAGCCGAGAGATTCCTTTTGGTGCTGTTTTACTTTAAACATGAATAATAAAAAAAAAATAATAAAGTGAAGTGAAAATCTGGATCTAGCTGCCCCCCATTAGTAGGAGACCCATAGCAACTGAAGGATTCACTGGTGCCTAAAACTGGCTATGCTGATTTGCATTCTGTTATTGTTCGATAATTACTGGTCACTGTATTTAATATGGCAATTTTTAACACTTTCAAATCCCATAATGCATGAGTGATAATGTACATATGTGCAATATCACTTCTGTATTATGACATATTGCATGAATGGCAAGACAAGTGATAAACGCATGTGTATTATCACTGGTGTATTATGACACATTTGCAAAAGATATGGGGTCAGATTTTCAAAGGGCTGAGAATGACGCAAGCCCCAGGTGTGCTGAACATATGGCGCATGGGTCTTGCGGCATTCTCCCAGCCAGCAATCAGGATTTCTGATCCCATGCACCAGTTGCTGCAAATTAGACCAACTTTTTCTGGTCTAGCTTGCAGCAATCCTGGGAACCCTTTTACAGGGCTTGTGCCAAGTATTTGATGCAAGTTGCTGTAAACTGGGTAACGTGCCATAACTGCACCCGACCTACTAAAATCAGGCGCAGTCTGTGGCAAAGATGTTGGCACAGCTGCACCAAAAAGAGGGTTTGATGCAGGACTTCCCTGTGTTGCCCTTTGAAAATCAAGACCATTGTTTCTAAAAGTCAAGCTAGCCAAAGAAACATAATCCTGGAATCAGTAAGTGTTTTCAGCATTTTGCAATTTAAAACACTTACTTTAATAGCTTGCATTTCCTGGGTCCCTTACTGTTTTTCACCTGAATGCACTCTAAACAATACAACACAGTTAATTCAGTGAAAGTGGGTAAATGTTCTGCGTTTTTGTACCTATGCTGACACAGTTTTACACACTACCCCATGTCCTGTTTTATATGTAACCCCCATTACTTTACACAGTTAGCTACCCCTAGCACCCATAACATGGGCACAGACTCAAAAACATTGGGAAATGGTACCACCCCTAGCTTTGGGAATGTATACCAGGCTCATCCTTCTAGAAATCAATGAGTGAGGGGTGTACAAAAGCAATATAACCTATTTGGTATTTACAAAACCAGGTCCTGGGGAGATAACTTTTTGCTAAGTATATGCTAGACCTAACTTCTGGAGGGATACCCAGTAACTCCACACAGGAAGCAATAATGTAATAGTCCAGACCATAGTTGGGGTTCTAGAGTGGGTCTTTATTCAAAAGATGTTCTCTAAAGCAAGGGTGGACCCCCAAGGTTTACACACTGTGGCACCAGGAACTTGTAGAACTACAACTTGACTGTATCTGACAGAAACCTCTTTGTATTCCCACACAGTAGGACATAGAACATCTTGGACTTGTATTCCCACATAGCATAGGACATAGAACACTTTCACTTTGTAATCCCATATGTTGTAGGACATTGAACAATTCTTCCAGCAGCACTGGCCACAACTGAACCCGCATTTTTGCTAAGACTAACACCATTCTTCATAACCAGAGAAGAAACTGTAACCCATTTCAGGGAGTAAAATTATTTTCAGACATTTGGCCCTTTGTCTAAAATAACCAGGCACCCTTACTGAACCTGTAGTCCGGAAATGGTTGCTCCAGGTGGGGGTCTGCCCACCCTTTGCTCCCAAATCCATACTCAGCCATTCTTTCAGAGTTCCACCCTAAACGTTCGGAAACACACTTTGGAAAATGCTTATGGAATGAAACTTGACATACAGCATTCAAATCACTACACTGGTAGTGGAAAAACTAAAATCCAAAACAATGTGATATAGTCATACCTCTGGACATCACACACTTCAGCCAACTTTAAATTAGAACAGTCTCACACTTCTGAATTCACAGAAAAGTTGTGCCTTCCCTTTTAGCAATAGAACACAACAGCACAGGTACATGTTTTCTGCAGCAGAAGTCAGATCCTACTCACTGTTAGACATTTCAGGCAGCTTCAAACATCCTGGATCAAAAAGGGAATTGCCCCTTGGATCCATCCACTAGCAGTCCTTTTCACCCCTCCAGGGATGAAAATTAGGAGATCCTGCTGTAGACAATGGTTTCCACCACTTCTCTTGGCAAACTGGAGAATTACCAGGACTAGGGTGAGAATGCAGGGCCCTCAACTCTTAGCCCTCAGCTGAGCAGTCCTCACTCCCCCATCTTCAAACTGCAACTCCCAACTACTGCCTCTTGTCTCAACATTCTAACTCCTTTCTCACAGTTGGCCAAGGCTTATGCTGCTGTGAGAGTTCCAAATGAGCTCATCACTTCCATCTCAGCTGAAACCAAGTAAACAGAAGAGTGAGCAGGTGAAAAAACTATTTAACTAGTTAGTCACCAGCTGTCTCTCCCTGCCTAGCACTGATACTGAGGGGATTCTAGTAACACCAGGGGACTGGGTGGTTACATAAATAATAGCTGGATAGTGTTTTCTCACCTTGAAAGCACTACCCAGCAATTACGGAAAACAGTGGTTCCAGTAGTGCAGTCAGGCAGGAGCGCGGTTTCCCTGTTTTTTTTTTTTTTGCATGATTTCCCCAAAACTAGACATAAAGGAAGAAGCTTGTGAAAACACTTACTTAGAGTCCCTTTACTGTGAGCTGACTGAAGTGTATGTGCAAGGCAGGGAATTTGTGCACATACATGGAGTGAGGGAAAACTGGCACATGCTCACGGTTATAACCAATTGGTTCTAACAGTGAATTGTAACTGGGTTTCCCTATCTGAGAAAACGTCCCTAGTTATTATAAAAAACAAAATGTGGGAACATGCTTCTCAACCTTTTGTCACTGAAATGAGGGATGCAGAGATTCAAAATGAGGAAAAGTGGGACACTAGCCCTCAAAATGATGGGCACATCATTAAATATGAAGATGCAAGCCTAAAACACTGTGAAAACGAGTGCTTTTATTTGCTAAAATTTTTATTTTGCTTAAGCATCATAGAATGTTAAGAATTTCTGCTTTAAAGTATGAGTTTACAGCAGCTCCTCTCTATAGGCAGTACCTTTTCAGTGAGGTGTGGATGTGGACAGAGCACTTCTGAGGGGTAAAATGCAGGATGTACATGTTTGCAAGTATGTTTACTTTTTTGCATAGGTTGTACGCTCATATAGATCTATTTATATAATGAATATTGTTTTACTGCACCCATTGTTTCAGTGCTTTGTGTGCCACTCTTCTGTTTGTTTTCTTTTAGTTTTAAAATGCAGGACATCCCTCACAATGAGGGACAGTTGAGAGGCATGTATGGAAAAGGTCATACAATGAGTTTTTTTGTACATGTCCTCAGTGTGCAATGTCTTTGTAAACCTCTCAAACTTTGCTCTCGAGGTGTATTGACATCACATATCAAGGATGTGTAAAAACAAAACCTTATAATACACCACTTCCCATATATTCTCTGTATCGTTACTGGACCTTTGCTTTAGTGAATAATTCTGATACACACTGGTGATAAGGACCATTTTTGATTGAACTGTGTGATGTACCTTATGTCCTTGATAGGCTTTTTCATTGTTGGTACACCACACCCATGTTCTAATATAGAACTTTGTGGTTACGGTATGCAATAAGATATGCCTGGGTGTGCAATTATGCGTCAATAGCTGCATTTCCTGAGTGTGTTGTTAGGCATAAGGCATTTGTGTCAGGTGCCTTTAAACACTCAAGAACTGTAACATATGTGTGTATATATATATATGTATACATATATATGTTTATGTATATGTGTATATATATATATATATATATATATATATATGTTGCAAAAAAACTTCATTAATGTTCCAATGAGAGTCAAAGCAACAAAAGTTGGGAAATGAATTGTTAGGGTTTCCCTAACACCCACCCTTCAAACCAGGCAGGAGAGCAGTGTGGGTGCCTTGGGCTTCTCAGCCTAACGTCTCACCCCATTCCATCTGTAAATAAGGTCAGATGTGTAGATTTTTATGAGAATGGGGTGAACGTTAGGCTTGAGAAGCCCAAGGCACACCCCACACCTGCTCTCCTGCCTGGTTTGGGAGGGTAGGGTGTTAGGGTTTCCCCTAACACCTCATTTCCCAACTTTTGTCACTTTGACCCTAACTGGAGCATTAACAAAGTTTTTTACAACTTATGTCCTTATTTTTTGAGATAGTATAATCGTATCCTTATTTTAGTGTGGGAACGCCCCTCCCATCCCTCCATAGATGCATATATGTATGTAGCTGTGGAAACACAGGGGCCTCCCGGCCCTGCGCTTCCATTTATAGGACAACAGTGACCAAATTGTCAGCATAGCCATCATATTACCCCACCTCATGTACCCAGTATAGAAAATGTTCGCATCCCTGCCAAAACGTAGTTCTGTGCAACTGCAACTCCATTCCACGCCACAGGTGTGAAAACACATTTTGGCCAGGATTTGAAAACTGACAGCTGTGACATACATGAGGTGGAGTAATATGAAGGCTATGTTGAAAATCTGGGGTAAAAATGTTTACCATTTCCGAAGTTACGAGCGGGCGTAGCGAAATTGCAACGAATGATCAAAGCTTTGACCTTTTTCCTTATTTTGGCCCCACATTTTCAGCATAGTCTTCTTATGACCCTACCTCATAAATCCCATAAGTTAAAATGTTCAAATCCATGCCAGAATGCCATTCCACGCCACAGGTGCAAAAACATGTTTCAGACAGGATGTGAAATGGCTGTTTTGAAAATGTGGAGTCAAAATATTGAAAATTACCAAAGTTATGCATGTGCATAGAAACATTTCAACAAACCTGTGTGACTCAGCCACAACAAACCTGTGTGACTCAGCCATTTTTATGTTTGCTTGCACTCATGTGCAAGAAACATAGTACCATCATCTGAGTTTTCAGAGGTGTGTCACCCCCTCTTCCAATTCAGTCAGTGTGTTGGCAGGTGCGGCCCCAGTCCGCCAATGCATGCTGGAGCTGTCTATGACAGCTCCAAAATGCAGTGGCGTACAGTTGAAAGAGGGAGCTACGCTTCATGAGCAGTGATAAGATATCGCCTGCTCGTGCGCAGCTCTCCTACCTGCCTCCTAAACACGCATGCGCATACTGTGTGCTGCCTCCCCCACGCACACACTGTATAGCCGACGGGGATGCCCAATCCCCCGTTGGCTGTGCTGCGCTCCCCCCAAAGCCTTCCACATGCCACTCTGGATGTCCACCCCAGCATGGCAACTCATTGTATAGCTGACGGGGGTGCCCAATCCCCGTCAGCTCCACTGTCCTTCCCCCTCAGAGTACAGGGTGCCATGGGAGCCCACCGCAGCGTGGCAACTGATATTGTGACGGGGGTGCCCAATCCCCGTTGGCTCCATGCCCCAACCAACCCGTCCTTGTGCCATGCTGAGCCCACCCCAGCATGGCAAATATCACGTCGTCAATTTAAAAAAAAAAAAACTGTAAAATTAAAAATGGTCCCCACGCCCGGTCTCCCTGCCCCCCACAACCCCGCACCCACCCCTGCCACCCTGCCTCCCCACACCCCTACACCCCATACTTACCTCCGGAGTAAAAGCGCGATGATCTTCGGTGGACCTGGAACCGTCCACTCTTCAAAGCCGACCGCGAACTGAGAAATGCCCGGTAAGCTGTATAATGGGATAGATAGGGTTTTTTCAACTTTGTTGCATATCTCAGGCATTTTTTGGAATTTTTGCACCAAATTTTCAACATGGGGTTTTTAGGACCCCTTCTCATGAATGCTGTCACTGTCATGGCGTTATTCAGGCCCAAAGGGTGATTTCACAGTCACTGTGCGAAATCACCTTTCGTGACTGATTAACAAAATGACACTGCCAGTGTTCATAAGGTGGGCTCTCAAGAAGCCGATTTTGAAAATTTGGTGGAAAAATTCCAAAAAATGACTGTTTTATGAGTGTGCATTGCGCTGTTCCTATGCACGCTCGGAAGTTCGCGAATTTTCAATATTTTCACTCCAGATTTTCAACATTTCCATTTTACCACACCTTCTTATGGTAGTACAGCTGTCATTTTTCAATCTCACCCAAAATGTGTTTCCAGCCATGTAGTGCACAATGACGCAGTCGGTGTGCAAAATCAATGTACGGGACAAATTAAGAAAATCACAGTGACACTGTTCATGAGCAGAGGTCTTAAAATGGCTATGTTGAAAATTTGGTGAAAAAATTCCTAAAAATGACTGTTTTACGAGCGTGCGTTGCACAGTTCCTATGCATGTTCGTAAGTTTGCAAATTTAATATTTTCACTCCAGATTTTCAACATTGCCATTCAAACAACATGAAGTCTTGCTATATTATGACATATGCAGTTTGTCCCAGCCTTAGAACTGCTCCGGAGGTGAAAGAGTTAAAGTCCATGCCAGGCATGAAACTTAGAGCTCGAGCGCGGTTGAAAATTCTATCTGTTGTTCTTCAAACTAAAACTGTCAGATTCTTTACTCCGCCTCACTGAACAGTCGCTCCGGAGATTCCTCCTTCTGCTCGGTTCATTTTGTCGGTTAAAGTATAAAAGTTTTCATTTTTTTTAACCGAAATTAAACCGTAACCGGTCGGTTCAAGTTCTATCTGTGGTATTGTAAGTACTAGATAGGTTTTTACATTTAATTCTGTGTGGAACTTGTAAACATTTTCATCGGTTCGGTTTGAACCGATCAAGTTACTTCTATTACATTACAGTCTTTCAGAAGTGTGGTTCCCAGTTCTTATCGGTTCTAAAAAAAATGGATTTAATTACGTTTTTCAACCACGTGACACGTTGAGGAACCGATAAAGTCTTGCTTGGCAGATTGCGTGGCGGGCAGAGTTTTGGTTAGGCTGGCACTATGTCTGAGAAACCCAAAAGAAAAACCGGGCCCACTGGGTTTCAGCACTGTGTTGTATGTGGGGAAGCCTTTGCCAAAGCTGACCCCCACACCACATGTGTTTATTGTCTGGGGTTTGACCACCTCATTTCAGACTGCCAGATTTGCAAGGGTTTTCCTGCAGCTACCCTGGGTAAGAGAGTTGGTAGACTCAGGGAACGGGAGGCCAAAAAGTCCGCTGACCCGGATGGCCAGCCCGGTTCGGTTCCAACCGAACCGGAGGGAGTGCCCTATGACCAGGGTGATACTTCCTCGGGCAAAAGGAGAGCCGACTCTGAGGAGTTGGTTCCAACAAAGAAATCTAGAAAATCAGCTGGTGTGGAGTCAAAACGTCCCTCTCCAACCGCTGGAGAAATAGCTAAAGCAATAAAAATTGTTCTGTCAATCTCCCCGGTTCCGACCGAACCGGCATCATCAGTTAAGCGCTCGGTTCGGTCGGTTCCTCCGGTTCAAGAGTATTATTTAGAGGAATTTTATGAACCAGAGGAGGGGGAAGAAGAGTATGAGGAGAGTGAATGTGGTTTTGAAAGTCTGGATGTGCCCATTGAACCGGACATCTCTCCAGACAGACCTTCAGGAGTGTCTCCCCCTAGGCTTTCTGAGTCCCCTTCTCATTTCATGTTTTATAAAAAAGTGGCTGAAACCCTCCAGCTCCCTATGGAGGAAGCTGTGGATGATCAAGAGGAGCCTGATTTTGTAGAAATGATGGATATCCCAGAGTCTAGGAGACTGTCTGTTCCTCTGCATAAATCTTTTTGGAAACAGACAGTAAAGTTTTTAAAAGCTCCTCACACCATACCTCCTGTTGATAAAAGAATGGACAAAAGGTATGCTTTATCAGGCTCTGATACAGAGTTCCTTACACAACAATGCAGCCACATGGGGGTGGTGCAGGCTGCAGCCTGTGACAAGGCAAATGTTCCCTTAGCCTCTCACCCCCCTGACAAGGACTCGAGAAAGATAGATGCCATGGCAAAGAAACAGTACATGGCAGCTTCCTTAGGACTCAGACAGGCTAATTATATGGCTTATGTTGCTAGATATCAAAAATCCAGATGAGATACTGTAATAGCTCTAGCAAAGCAGGTTCCTGGCCAGCTGGCAAAAGAGCTGGACCAGGTGGCCGCTGATGGTATTGAGGCATCCAAGGTGCAATTCCATGCTGCAGTGGACTCTAATGATGTTCATCCAGAGTCATGGCTACATCTGTGGCTCTCCGTAGAATGGCTTGGCTCAGATGTACTAGCCTGTCACAGGATACCCAGACTAAGGCCATGGATTTCCCTGTTGTGGGCAACCCTCTGTTGAGCAAACAGAGAATTACATGAAGAAAATGGATGAATATAGGACCTCCTATAGGAGTACACAGGCCAAGGAAAGGCAAGTCACTCCCCAAAGGCAGCCCCCCAGGGGCAGGGGTAGGCCTTTTTCATAGGCCTTTTTACCAAGCCCAGGCTTCCTCTTCAGCTTTTGCACAGAAGGGGTTCTTTAGAGGGAGAGGCAGACGGGGTGCAGGCAGGCCTGCTTCCACCCCTCAGCCTAAAGCCCCTGCCAAACAGGCACCCTGATGGGGTGCCCAGGGCCAATTCTCCACTACCTGTAGGGGGCAGGCTGGCTTACTTTGTCCAGGACTGGGGACAAGTGGGTCCTGGAAGTAGTAAGCCAGGGACTGCTTCTCAGCTTCAAACAATTTCCAAAGATGAGAATCAGATCCTTTCCACCTGCAAATCCTTCAGAGGCTCTTGCCCTGGAGGCAGAAGTCTCTACCCTCCTGGCTCTCAGATCTGTGGAAAGGGTTCCACCCCTACAGCAAGGCAAAGGGTTGTACTTCAGGTACTTCCTTATCCCAAAAAAGACAGGAGAATGGCGGCTCATCCTGGATCTCAGGTATCTAAACAAGCACCTTTTAAAACCAAAATTCAAAATGGTGACTCTGGGAATTATTTTACCCTCTTTAAGGCCAGGGAACTGGCTAGTGTCCCTGGACCTCAAGGATGCCTATTTTCATGTTCTCATCAGAAGCTCCCATCGAAAGTACCTCAGATTCGAACTGCCCTCAGGTCATTACCAGTTCAGAGCAATGCCCTTCGGCCTCACATCTGCCCCAAGGGTATTCACAAAATGCCTGGCAGTAGCAGTTGCCCACTTAAGAAGGCAAAAAATTGCCATCATTCCTTACTTGGACGACTGGCTCATAGTAGGCCAGTCCCCAGACCAAGTCAGGTTACACCTTCAAGTAACTCAGCAACTGCTAACTTCTCTAGGTTTCCTTCTCAATCTTCCAAAGTCAGTTCTAGAGCCTGTCCAGCTTCTCACCTTCATAGGTGCAGAACTGAACACAAAAGAAGCCAGAGCCTTCCTTCACCTGGAAAGGGCAAGTACCCTGATTTCTCTAGCTTCCTCCTTCACCCTGCAGGTCTCTCGACCAGCAAGGCACTTTCTACCACTCCTGGGACACATGGCTGCTTTGACAGCAGTAGTGCAGGGAGCCAGATTTCAGATGAGGGACATCCAGTTCCATTTGAGAGTCTTTTTGGTCTCAAAGAAAGGACCCTCTAACCAAATTAATTCCAGTGACTCGAACCCTGATCCAGGCCCTTCAGTGGTGGCAGGACCAGGGCAATTTGAGACAGGGGGTTCCCTTTACCCCTCAGTCTCACTCCTTAATCCTTACTATAGATGCATCCCTATTGTGGTGGGGAGCTCACATGGCGAGCTCACCACCCTGGGATTGTGGTCCCCTCAGGAATCTCTGCTCCACATCAATCTGTTGGAACTCAGAGCAGTGTTTCTAGCACTTCAAGTTTTTTCCAAATCTGTTCAGAACAAGGTTATTCAAGTCAGAACAGACAATACCACCACAATGTGGTACATCAACAAGCAAGGGGGCACTCGGTTTATGGCCTTGTGCACCGAAGCAATGAAGTTGTGGTCTCTGGCTTACTCCCTGAACACCTCCCTTGTAGCAGTTCCACCTCCCAGGCAAGGACAATGTCCTGGTAGATGCTCTCAGCAGGATTTCCCAAGGCCATCACATAATGGGCTCTGGATCCCCTAGTTCTGGAGGTGGTATTTGCCAGATGGGGCACACCCCAGATAGATCTTTTTGCAGCCCCAGACAATCACCAACTTCCCCTTTTTTGTTGCAGGCCCCCAGTGTTGGACTCAGTCCCCCTGGATGCCTTCCTTCTCAGTTGTGAAGGGAAGTTTCTCTATGCCTTTCCACCCTTCCCTCTCCTTTCAAAGTGCTAGTCAAAATCAGGTCTCAATCCTGCAAGATGATTCTGATTGCTCCAGACTGGGCCAGACAGCCCTGGTACCCACCCTTATGTCCTTAGCAGTCCACCGTCCCTGTGTCTTCCCAGGAATCACAATCTGTTATCCTGTGCTCAGGGAGGGTTTGAACTCAACCTCAAATCTCTCAATCTCAAGGCCTGACCTCTTGAAGAGTTAGAGTTTGCTGACCTACACCTTCCCAAGGTGTATTGATATTCTGAAGGCTTCTAGGAAGCCTTCCACCAGGGCTACTTATAATTCCAAATGGAAGAAATTTTTCCATATGGTGCTCTGGGAAGCATATTTCCCAGAATCTGCTGACTTACCCACAGTCCTCGATTATATGGTTCATTTAAATACTTTAGGGCTGAGACCAGCTACCCTAAAAGTGCATGGCAGCCGTGTCTGCTTTCTTGTCAGCAGGTAAGCCCTCTCTCTTTCAGCTCATCCTGTATTCTCCAAGTTTTTCAAAGGGTTGCTTCACAACCCCCATTCAGGATCCCCCCTGCCTGGGATCTTAATATTTGCATTGCCCAGCTTATGCAACCCCTTTTGAGCCCTTGTCTTCAGCAGAGCTCAAGTACTTGACTTGAAAACTGTGTTTTTGTAGCCATCACTTCTGCCAGGCGCATAAGTGAGTTAAGTATTGTCAGTGGATCCTGATTTTATCTCCTTTCACAGAATAGGTAGTCTTCAGGACTAACCGAAAGTTCTTGCCTAAGGTGGTATCAGATTTCACCTTAATCAATCTATATCTCTCCTGTGTACTTCACTGACCATTCCTCTTCTGTGAGAGGAGACTGCACAGTTTAGATGTCAAAAGATCACTTAGCTACTACATAAATCATGCCAAAGGTCACAGTTTAACTCCTCAACTGTTCCTCACTTATGGTGAGGTTGGCAAAGGAAACCTGCCACTAAAAGATCCATTGCCAGGTGGATCGTCTCTTGTATCCAATTCTGCTATGAAAAACTGGGAAAGTTCCTCCCTCAGGCCCTAAGGGCTCACTCCACCAGAGGTACAGCTGTGTCTGGCTGCTGCCAGGGACATCCCTATCCTAGAGATATGTCAAGCAGCTACCTGGAAAATGGTGCACACTTTTACTAAGCATTACTCCTTGACATCCAGGCTAGGAGTGATGCTCGTTTTGGCACAGCTGTGCTTCAGAGCCTATTTCCTAAGTAGGTTCTGTCCCTCCTCCATGGAGGTACTGCTGTGTAGTCTGCATATGTCATAATATAGCAAGACTTCATGTTGTTTGAAGAAAAAATTACTCACCTTAGTAATGTGTTTCTTCTAATGGAGTCTTGCTATATTATGACCTCCCATCTGCCCCTCTCAGAACCTTACTCTTGGGATGTGGGTGGGCAGGGCAAGCGTTAGCACTTTTTAGATGCCCACCTTGTTTTTCACCCCTCTTTGGGGGTGATCTTTGTTAATGTTTGTCATTTTTGGGTCTCCTGACTTGAGTCTTCATTGTGGCACCAAAAATGTGTTTTATTTAATTAAGTAGCCAGTTGGCTAGTGTAGGTTTACAGCTTCCACACAGAGTCTTAGTGAGTTTTTGCTCATAAAGATCTGACAGTTTTAGTTTGAAGAACAACAGATAGAATTTTCAACCGACTCGAGCTCTAAGTTCCATGCCTGGCATGGACTTTAACTCTTTCACCTCCGGAGCAGTTCTAAGGCTGGGACAAACTGCATATGTCATAATATAGCAAGACTCCATTAGAAGAAACAACATTACTAAGGTGAGTAATTTTTTCTTTTATTACACTTCCTTATGAACAGTACAGCTGCCATTTTTCATATGTCGCCCAAAATGTGTTTTCGCACATGTAGCGCACAATGGTGCTGTTGGTGTGCGAAAGCAATGTTTGGGACAGATTAAGAAAATCACAGTTACACTGTTCATGAGCAGAGGTCTCAAAATGGCTATATTGAAAATTTGGTGACAAAAGTCCATAAAATGACTGTGTTATGAGTGAGCATTGCGCAGTTTGCACGCACCCTTGTAAGTTCATGACTTTGTAATATTTTAAGTCCAGATTTTCACCAGTGGCATTTTTCCACACTTCCTTATGAACAGTACAGCTGTCATGTTTCACAACATGGCTGAAGTGTGTTTTCACACTTTCAGCGCAGAGATGTGTGGTCGCTGTGGGAAATCATTGTTCAGGACAGATAAAGAAAATCATAGTGACACTGTTCATGAGCAGAGGTCTTAAAATGGCTATGTTGAAAATTTGGTGAAAAAATTCCTAAAAATGACTGTTTTGCGAGCGTGCGTGGCGCAGTTCCTACGCATGCTCGTAAGTTTACCAATTTTCAATATTTTCACTCCAGATTTTCAACATTGCCATTTTACCACACCTCCTTATGAGCAGTTACAGCTGTCATTTTTCACATCTTGCCCAAAATGTGTTTCCGCCCGTGTAGCGCACAATGGCGCAGTCGATGTGCGAAATCAATGTATGGGACACATTAAGAAAATCACAGTGACACTGTTCATGAGCAGAGGTCTTAAAATGGCTATGTTGAAAATTTGGTGAAAAAATTCCTTAAAATGACTGTTTTACGGGCGTGTGTTGCGCAGTTCCTATGCATGCTTGTAAGTTTGCAAGTTTAATATTTTCATTCCAGATTTTCAACATTGCCATTTTATTACACTTCCTTATGAACAGTACAGCTGCCATTTTTCATATGTCGCCCAAAATGTGTTTTCGCACATGTAGCGCACAATGGTGCTGTTGGTGTGCGAAAGCAATGTTTGGGACAGATTAAGAAAATCACAGTTACACTGTTACTGAGCAGAGATCTTAAAATGGCTATGTTGAAAATTGGGTGACAAAAGTCCATAAAATGACTGTGTTATGAGTGAGCATCGCGCAGTTTCCACGCACCCTCGTAAGTTCATGACTTTGTAATATTTTAAGTCCAGATTTTCACCAGTGGCATTTTTCCACACTTCCTTATGAAGAGTACAGCTGTCATTTTTCACAACATGGCCGAAGTGTGTTTTCACACTTTCAGCGCAGAGATGCGTGGTCGCTGTGGGAAATCATTGTTCGGGACAGATAAAGAAAATCACACTGACACTGTTCATGATTGGAGGCACCAAAATGCCTGAGTTGACAATCTGCTGTAAAAAAATCCCCAACCTAATTATATTATGGGTGTGCGTTGCACAGTTTCTATGTATGCTCGTGACTTCACCATTTTTTTAAATATTTTTACTGCAGATTTGCAACATTGCCATTTTGTACACCTCCCCATTAACAATACAGCTGTCATTTTTTACATCCTGTTCGGAATGTTTTTGCACCTGTGGTGCTAAATGCCGTAGTCGCTGTGCATAAGCAGCTTTTGGCTAACAAACTGATATTCACCCTGTTCATGAGGTGGGGTCACAAAAAAAACATGTTGAAAATTTGGAGTGAAAATACCAGTGAATGCCTGAGGTATTAGGGTTTCCAACCATAACGTCCAACCCTGTAGAGAATGACAGGCATCAGGGGTGTGACTTGGGGCTTCTTGCCTGTCATGCTCATACCATTCCACCCCCACCCACACCCTGCAGCCAGTGAGAGGCATCGAGGTATGCCTTGGACTCTTCGGCCCCAAAGTTCACCCCATTCTCCTATATCGCACCCATCTCACCATATTTCCTAATGGAATGGGGTGCGCATAAGGGCCAAAGACCCCAAAGAACACCGTGACACTTGTCAGTGTCTGTAGGGTGGGGTGTGGTGAAATGGTGTGGCCGTTATGTCTGATGTCCCAAAGGCACACCCCAATGCCTGTCACTCTCTGCAAGGTGGAGGTGGGGTTGGCTTCAGTTCAATACTTCACTGCCATTCCTATTACGCAGCTCTGTAACTTCTACACTACCACTGCCAATGCCAGCAAGCAAACATTCAGCATTGACAAATGCTTGTTAGGAACTGTTTCACCAACTTTTGAACATGACCTTTTTGGCACCCCTCCTCATGAACACTGGTAGCGACATCTCATTGTTCAGTCCCAAAAGGTGATATTGCACAGTGACCACAAAATCACCTTCTGGGACCCATTAACAAAATGATAGTGACAATATTCATGAGGTGGAGTCCCAAAAAGGCCATTTTGAAAATTTGGTGAAAAAATTCCAAAAAATGGCAAAGTTACGAACATAAGTTCAGAATGCCATTGAAATACATTATATGGTACTTACCTTGATTCCTCAGTTCACAGTTTGGCTTTGAAGAGTGCAGATGTGTCCCGGTCCACAGAAGATGACAGCCTATGACCTCCGGTGGTAAGTATAGAGTAAGTGGGGTGGGGGGTGCTCAGTGGGAGGAGTTAGGATTTCATTAAATAAATATTTAGGAACACTGAGGGTGGGCTCCCCAGTGTTCTACATTGCTGGGGGGCTTTAAATGCAGACATGGAGACTGGGGCTCCTGATATTGGCTAATTCTTTAAAAAAAAAGGCTACGAGGGGGTGGCATCTGACACCAGGGGTGGGCATCCCGGTGTCAGATTTTATAAATTAATAAACTAGGGGCTAGGGGATGGCAATCAGAGGGTGGGGGTGCCAGCAGACACCAGGGAATATATGGTGACACCAGGGAATTAATCTGCAATTATAGGATGGCAGTCAGAGCATTGAGGGTGCCACTAGACACCAGGTAATTAATCTGCAATTATGGGGATGGTGATTGGAGGGTGGGGGGTGCCACTAGACTCCAAGGAAATGAAGGGGCAAAGGTATTGGAGGGTGGGGGGGCACTAGACACCAGGGAAAAACAGTTGAGTACTGGGGAGGGCAATTGGAGGGACAAGCAGGATTCTCAAGTGATGAAAAAGGATTCATTTTGCATATCACACGGTCACAAAAAAGGATTCATTATATTAAAAAAACACATTTTAAGGGCATAATTATAACTTTAAAGTACAGATTGCACATAATGTTGTTCCGATTAGCCAGCTAGATGTGGTGGTTTCACTCCAGGATGTCATTTTTTGGTTTTTGGAAAAACATTTTTAAGAAAAAATGGAAAACAAGATGGCGGCTCGCAAAAAAGGATTTTCCCTTCACCAAAATGGATTTTATTCTCACGAAAAAGGAATAGATCTCACAAGAATGATTCCTTTTTTGCCAGGTCAGTCCTCGGTCGAACTTTATTCCTATAATTTCGACAGGAGATTTCACATTGAAAACAATGGGAAACTTAAAAATGTAATAACTTTGGAACAGATTAATACTTTTTCACCAACCTAAGCATGTCAGTTCTGTTACCCAAGCTGGTTGTACCATAAACAAATCACACCAAAATTCCACACCATGTGGCCGCAAGGTGATGAGGAAAAAAACTGCAAAAAAAGGCAACTGTTAAGGTTTTAGCACTATCTGGATCTCAGAATCCACTCAGCTGACCAGAACAAAACTTGCTACATCAAGAGATCTACCCCACGGGACAGCACATACCAAATTTTGTGCAAATTCATCGGTTGCAAAGTTATTGAAGTAAAAAATATGAAGTTTAACATTAAACAGGCTACTCAACCCTAACTATAGGGGCATGATCGTGCCCCCTATATATATATATATATATATATATCTCAATCATAGGGGCGTGGTCGTGCCCCTATAGTTAGGGTTATGAAGGCACTTTAATGTTAAACTTGAAATTTTGCGCGTTAATAACTTTGGACCCGTTTAACGGATTTGCATGAAATTTAGTATGCGTGGTGGGGCATGATAGATCTCTTTATTTGACAAATTGCATTTTGGGAGGATGTACGTTTTTTGTGCAGTGAATCGCTGAAAATGCACTTTTCACCAGTTTTGAGGGCAGGTTTTTGGATTTTTTCTGTGGCGCTGTGTGGCCTCCATGTGGTGTGTCAGTTTGAAACGTGGCACATAGAAGGAGCCTGGGTCAGGGAACATGCCTCTTTTTGTTTGGTGAAAAAATATTAAGCCATTCAAAAGTTATTAAACTTTTTAGCTCCCATTATAAGTCTATGGAAAAATTTATATGGTTGTTTTGCGAAAGAAGAATGGGATTTTGGCCATCTGGTCACTCCTCATGATCAAAGAATTTGCAGGCTCACAATCAAAGATTCTTTAATCACGAGAAATGTATCGATCGTGATGGACACAATCTTTTTTTCAGTTTGGGGTTGGAAAAAAATATCTCAGCCCAGGGGTGACTTCTGAAGTAAAACTTGGATGGGTTTTGCTCAGGGGGCTTCCCTCTATTGAGCCATGCCTGTGGTTTAATGTAGTTGTGTCAAAAAATGGAGTTTTAAACTTTTAAATTATTTGATTGCGGTTCGCTGATGATCTTTGATTGCGAGCCTGCAAATTCTTTGATTGCAAGATTCTTTGACCATGATCTTCATTTGTGAGGGATGGACGAGATGGCCAGATTTTTGGGTTGGAAAAAAACAAATATCTCAGCCCAGGGGTGATTTGTGAAGTAAAACTAGGATGGGTTTTGCTCAGAGGGCTTCCCTCTATTGAGCCATGTTTAATGTAGTTGTGTCAAAAAATGGAGTTTTAACGCTTTTAAATTCTTTGATCGCGAGCCTGCAAATTCTTTGGTCACGAGATTTCTTTGATTGCGAGCTTCGTTTGTGAGGGCAGGATGAGATGGCAAGATTTTTGCTGGACCAGATGTCTCTGGGAGGGATCAGATAGAAGATGCTCTTTGATCACGAGGTCATGGCCGATTCTCGCGATCAAATAATTTTTAAAGGTGCAAACATTTTAAAATTAAATATCTCGGAAACGGTTTGGTCTTTTAACTTTGAAATTTCAGGGTGTTGAGAGGATGTCCTGTAGATGTGAATTGTGGTGTTTAGGTGTCAGAAAATGAATTTGCTGTGGAGATATTGTGTGATGCAGTTTACGTTTTGTGGATAGTATTCTGCATTGTGGTAGTGGCTTGACATTTATAGGGTAGCTAGCCTTACTGCCACGGAGGTAATTTTCAGTGGTTAGGTATGTAACATGTAAACAGGTGTGGAATTATTCCATTCTAACAAATGACAATTTGGTTCATTTCAAGTTGGTGGGAGCATGGGGCCCTTCCACCAATACGTATGGGGCAAGATTCATGAAGCCTTTTTTTGTAAGTTTCACCGCAACTGTTGCCAGGACCGAATCGCCCGCAGTTGTATGTTCCGATTACACAGCTGCAGCAGTTATGGAGTTACGGCTGCTTTCAGCAGCCGTAGCCCATTCCTGCAGCTGTGGCCATCTCCTGACGACATCACCCGCAGGCAGCCGTAGATCGTGGAGCCGGTCGTAATCCGGCTCCACCTTTGTGAATACCCGCCACTGTGGGTAACCTGCGGATCTGCAAGTCGCAACTGACTTGCGCCACGGTTTACCAGCAGCAGTGGGTATTTCTCAGAGTTTCATGAATCCTGCCCATGATATTCAGTACTTGTACTCTTATGTTAGGCAGAAATTTGCAAGTTAGTGGGAGTGCAGGGCCCTTCCCACCAACTTGCATGACATTGTATTTTACTATGCTTTCTCAAAAAGTAAGGAAATTCTTTGCAAAAACCTGTGTTAATGCAACAGTTAGGGTTTTTTACATCGTCAAAAGTGAGGAAATTCACCATTAGGGTTACCACCCCTTGCACCCCATGACCACCCGCCCCCACCAACAGGCTTCGGGGTGTGTGTTGGGGTCTTCGGTCCTAACTCTCACCCCATTCTTTATTCTGCACCAGCTCAGCTTATTTACCATGGAATGGGGTCAGAGTTAGGGCCGGGCGACCCCAGCGCACACCGGATGCCTGTTGGTGAAGGGCAGTGTAGTCAGTGAAAGGGGTGGTAACCCAATGACGCACTTTCTCACTTTGTCGCTGTAAAAACCCTAACCTATATTTAGGGTTATGAAGGCACTTCTATGTTAAACTCAAAATTTTGCATGTTAATAACTTTGGACCCATTTAATGTATTTGCATGAAATTTGGTATGTGCGGTGGGACATCATAGATCTCTTGATTTGCCAAATTTAGTTTCAGCCAGACTTACGGTTTTTGAGCACCAAAACATTGAAAAATGCACTTTTTGTCAGTTATGTGGGCAGTTTTTCAGATTTTGTCTGTGGTGCTGCACGGCCGTTATGTGGCATGACCCTCTGCAACTTGACTTATCTGAAAGAGTTTGGGTCAAGGAACATGCCGCTTTTTATTTGGTGAAAAAATATTAATCCATTCAAAAGTTATTAAACTTTTAAGTTCCCATTATAAGTCAATGGGAAAATTTATATGGTTATTTTGCAAAAGAATGGGGTTTTGGCCATCTGATCCCTCCTAACGATTAAAGAATTTGCAGGCTCATGATCAAAGAATCTTTGATCGTGAGAAATTCTTTGATCATGATGGCCGACATCTTGTTTTCATTTTGTGGTCGGAAAAAACAAATATCTCGGCTCACGGGTGACTTCTGAAGCAAAACTATGATGGGTTTTGCTCAGGGGTCTTCCCTCTATTGAGCCATGCCTGTGGTTTCTTGTAATTCTGTCAAAAAATAGAGTTTCAAAGTTTTAAATTCTTTGATCATGGCTCACTAACGATCTTTGATCGCGAGCCTGCAAATTCTTTGATTGCGAGATTCTTTGATTGCGATCTTAGATCGTGAGGGAGGGACTAGATGGCCAAATTTAAAAATCAAATATCTCAGCCCAGGGGTGACTTAAGAAGTCAAACTAGGATGGGGTTTGCTCAGGGGGGTCTTTCTTTCGAGTCATGCTTGTGGGTTCATGTATTTCTCTGAAAAAAGCGAGTTTTAAAATTTTTTATTCTTTGATCGCGAACTTGCAAATTCTTTGGTCGCGAGCCTAAAAATTATTTGATCGCGAGATTCTTTGACCGCAATCTTTGATCTCGAGGGAAGGATTAGATTGTCAGATTTAAAAATCAAATATCTGAGCCCAAGGATGACTTATTAAGTCAAACTAGGATGGGTTTTGCTCAGCGTGCTTCATTCTATCGAGTCATGCCTGTGGTTTCATGTATTTCTCTGAAAAAATTGAGTTGTAACATTTTTTAATTCTTTGATCATGAGCCTGCAAATTCTTTGGTCGTGACCCTGCAAATTGTTTGATCGCAAGATTCTTTGATTGTGATCTTTGTTTATGAGGGAGGGACTAGATGGCCAGATTTGGAGGGACCAGATAGACCAATTTTCACAACTTTTAAAATTATATATCTCAGAAACGGTTTGATCTTTTAACTTGAAATTTGGAGGGTGTTGAGCAGATGTCCTGTAGATGTGAATTATCATTTTTAGGTGTTGGAAAATACATTTGTTGTGGAGATATTGCATGGCGCAGTTTACGTTTTGAGGAGAGAGTTATGCATTGTGGTAGTGACTTGAAATTTATAGGGTAGCTAGCCTTACTGCCATGGACGTACTTTTCAGTGGTTAGGTCTGTAAAATGTAAACAGGTGTGGAATTATGCCACTCTGATGAATGAAAATCTTAAACTTTAAAATGTAATACCTTGGAAAAGGTTTGGTCTTTTAACTTAAAATTTGGAGGGTGTTGAAGGGATGTCCTGTACATGTGAATTATGGTGTATAGGTGTTGGGAAATTAATTTGCTGTGGAGACATTGCATGACACACTTTACGTTTTGCGTATAGCGTTTTGCACTGTTTTACTGGCTTCACATTTATAGGGTAGCTAGCCTTACAGCTATGGAGGTAATTTTCAGTGGTTAGGTGTCTGAAATGTGAGCAGGTGCAGAATTATGGCACCCCAATGAATGAAACTTTATTTTCTTTCAGGCTGGTGGGAGCGTGGGGCCCTTCACCAATATGCACTCCCACCGATAGATATGATATTCAGTACTTGTACTGTTATGTTAGGCAGAAATTTGCAAGTTGGTGGGAGCGCAACTTTGTGCTTTTCTATGCTTTCTCAAAAAGGTAGGAAATTCGATGCAAAAAACTGCATTAATGCATCATTTAGGGTTAAAACACAAAAGTCAGGAAATGAGACCTTTAGGGTTGCCCCTCGCCCTCCTCGTGTACACCCCCATCCTCCCGAGACTGACAAACACCGGGGTGTGTCACTGGGTTGTGAGGCCCTAAATGTCACCCCATTCTTCTTTACTGTGGCTTGTGAATATGATTACAGATGGAATGGGGTGACATTTAGGCCTCACAACCCCAGTGACACACCCCGGCATCGGTCAATCTCAGGAGGATGGGGGGGTACACGAGGGGTGGAGGGGGAACCCTAAAGGTTTAATTTCCTGACTTTTTGTGTTTTAATCCAAAATGATACATTAATGCAGTTTTTTGCATATATGTGTGTGTGTATATATATATATATATATATATATAAAATCTATGGGGAGATGTGTATAACAAGAAATTTACATACATTCGACGCATGAGATGCTACATAAACCCCAAGTACAAAGCTTGATGGATTATAAAAGCATCCCACACTGAGGGTGTGTGGAAAAACACTACCCAGCAATTATAGAAAACAGTATGGCCAGTGGTTCTGGTGTTATTTCAATAGCATGTTTGGGATGAATTTTAAACTTTTACCTTTTGTCTTTTTGCATGACTGCCCCAAAAGCAGACAGAAACCTGAACTGAACATGTCTGTTGGAAGGTAAAATGCAGTAGTGTGACAGAGTTTGTGACACTTATCTCGTTCACGTTGAGGTGTTGATCGTACTGTGTGCATGAGGTAGGCAGTGTGAGCATGCACAGAGTGAGGAAAACCTGGAGTGTGTTTGCTGTTATAACCAGCTAGTTATTACAGCAAATTATAACCAGGTTTCCCTATAGCAGAAAACACTACCGTTAGTATATTGACCATAATTGGTATTGCTGTGTCATATGGCTTGGAAGTACAACCAATTAAAGGAAAATAATTACACAGATGGGAATTGTTCTTAGCCTATGAAATCCAGGAATTCTAGACCCATTTTATATATTTATTTAGAAACTGATGACTGAGAAAGGCACACTAAAGCCAAGGTGTGTTTCCAGGTGCAGTGTAATAGAATCCAACAGACAAGTACAAATAAACACCAGGATAAATACAGTGCAGATGGATACAAGTTAGTGCACATAGAAAAGGGTACAGAACTAGCACATGTACATTAAGTAGGGTACAGTGAAAAGTAATGAGGTTGCCCCAAATGGGGTTGAGATTTCACAACAGCGGTACACCTCTCGAGCTTCACTCTCGAGGTTTACTAGGTTGTCACGACAACCTTTTGAAGTGAACACAGCATTGTTGTTCTCTGTTGCCCATCCATTATCCTCTATATTATCTTGTTTAAACAAAATGGGAGGGAATGAATCTGCAGGAGCTGTTTACAGTTGTAGAATAAGACTGTTAGAGATTAAACTAAAATCTCTAGAAGGGGATCTGTCAGCTATTTACATAAGGAATAGCCCATGACAGGGCATGGGTTTATTGAGAATTAATGCACATTCTGGTGCATTGTGAGGCATGAGGCCACAAGCCAAGTGCCTTCAGTGACCCAGGACGTGCATTGATTCTCAATAAACCCATGCCCTTAAGAGGGTTATTTTGCTTATAAAAATGGTATTTTAAATTAAAAGTCAAAATAATACTTAGAAACATGTTTTAAACTCAGAATCATGCAAAATGTATACATGTATTAATTTGCATGGAAAAGAAGTTTCTAGTTAATAGCTACTTTTCAGCGTGTAACTTTTTTTAAAAATGTGTGCTCTTGTAGTTGAAATTTACTGGTCCATTTATGGTGAAATGTTCCAGGTTAAATGGACTTGCTGACTTAATGGTCAGTGTTGCTGGGGGCTGAGAGGCATTTTAAGCATGTGCTGCAGCTTGCTGAGGTGGTTCTTCAGCTAGTTGGCTGACAGAGGCAGTAGATAGTACATAGGTACCTGATATGCTCATGCTGCTTGTTAAAATGTTGCTCCATTTCTCACAGTTGCTCATGGACACGGAACAATAATTCTTTAGGGTGATTTCACAGCAGTGGCCAGTTACAGCCATAATCTCTCTGGATCTCTAATCTAGCTTTAGAAAGGAGTCAGACTGTGGTGCTCCAGATCTAATGGTTGGTATATCCGGTGCTCAGTCCAGCATTAGTCGAGTTTCTGACCGTCATCTCCCCTTAGTAGTTAACCCCCATAGGTTGTTTCCCATACCACAACTCCTGTTGGTCAAGCACAATTTGGGGCAATTTCTTGGGATGGAGGTAAAGAGCAGAATCATCTTTGGGACATTTTGACAAGTACTTTTTAAACATTTTAACATGGCAATGTGGGTTACCAGGCTTTGCAAATAAAAACCCTCTAAGCATGCCTCTGTTTTTTTTTCTGTAAAGCTGCTGTGATTTTTGGTCTTTTCATTAAAAGATAGGCTGATGACCTCTTTCCCAGACTCGCCTGTATTAATTATGAATGAACTCTTTTTGAGATCTCTTGCTCCTTCTCGGCTGTGCCAGCCTAAGCCGAGCTGAAGCTCAAACCAAAGCCGCCATACTAAGCCCTGTGTAGTACTGGAAGTGAGGTTGGTGAGGCACGGTTTGCTCACCAATCTGAGTCGCTGATTCGCAGATGGTGGCTGGTGACATAATTTCCAGCTCTGTGGAACTCCTTCACTATCGCTACAAAAAGTGAACTCAGGATCTGTCACAACATTAATTTTTCCCTGTGTCTCTACAGTGTTTCAGTGCCAGTTCAGTCCCACTCTTAGCCCAATAAAAAGGTTAACTGCATAGTACTTTCCGTCGCTCTAGTTCACTGAACTATAAAACTCATGGAGTATTGGGGCTAACTCAGATGCTGGTACAGTTTTCAAATCAACAGCACAGCCCTGGGAGGTAAGCCAGTTACTTAAAACGTTAAGAGCCCAGTTAGTATTTTTGTGTTTTTGGCTCATTTTTCAGTTTTTTTCTAGCAGGTCGAGCGCTATGGCTGTGAGTAGTATGAGATGGCCGACAGTGTCCGGGTGGGTCCAGGTATCAGGATTGATCGTTGTTTTTAAATTTTTTTTTTTTGGCTCTGGACACCCACAGTTTATGTCTGCCTATTCATTGATTGTAACTAGCCCCAGCAGGCAAAAACTCACTGAGTAAACATCGTTCATTTTGTTTCAGTGACTTAGCTCGTTTCTCTCTTGGTAAGCAGGGGAAAAAGATGGCTGACAAATGTTTTAAATGTCTCTCCACTGCACTTGGTAGTAAGTTCACTATTTGTAGTAAGGTTACTGTCAATCAAAATGTGTAGTTCAGTTACCCATTTGTACATTAAAGAGCAACTATCCCGGTATTTTAAAAATTTGCCACCAAGAACACTATAGAAGCCTTACCTGGCCCCTTTTCATATGTTGCCAGTATTTTGATTTTTTTTTTTCAAATTTATTTCACTTCCGTTATGGCCTGAGGTCCTCTCTCAGGCATCTTATCCTTATCCTGCCCACCTGAGGATCCCTGTACTGTGCCTTCTCTCTCCCTCCTCATCCATGCCAGCACCCCCGGCTAACCCTACCCAGGGTGGGTCACCCCCTCCTACTTCGGGTGCTCTTAGTAAGGCAGACTCTGGCATTGGATGAGGAATGGGCAGGGGAAATTGAAGGCCAGTCGAGGAAGCCTAGCGAGGGGCATGGGGGATAGGTGCCGTTGCCTGATCCTCGGTGCTGGTATTTTTCTTGTTCTGGTTATGCTCCCCAACATGGGACATGCAGTGTCACCTGGCCCATGATGTAGGTGCTCCCACCTACGTCCGGAAGGCAGCTGCCCAACGTCGCCCCTTGCTGCGCAAGCCCAAGTGCGTAGCAGTGCCACTAGTCTCCACTGGGGGCTGCTGCTGCACCGGGCTACCCCTGGATCCCTCCCCAAGAGAGGAGAGTAGTCCATCGGATGCTCGATCCTCTCTCTTCCCCCTGCCAACCCCGGCGATCCAGGCTTGTTCCCGAACCCGGGTCGCCAGCATGACGCGAGGTGTGGCATCCAGAGCCACCGGGTCGGCCAGTATTTTGATTTTTAAGTGTCCCTATTTTGAAAGGGAAGGGATTGTATTTTGGCTTTGTGGAGCTGTGCCACACTGATCCCTTCCACTTCCTGGTATCTGCTGAAACTCTGATCTGCCCCGATCCGCCCCGCACTATCAGGGCCTTGTTAGTTGAGCAGTGCCTTTGATTTGTCCATGATGGCCATTTGAAATACCAAAAATGGACTTTGAAAAATGTCCCCATTCATGTCTGTGGAGCATGCCCCTGCACTGTCCGTATAGTGACATCAGATAATGTGATAGCGTAGGGACAGATTGGGGGTGGATGAGAGTTTCAGCAGGTACCAGGAAGTGGAAGGGAATGGCACTGCATGGCTCCATGGAGCCAAAATACGATCTCTTTCCTTCCAAAATAGGGACACTTAAAAATCAAAATACTGGCAGCATATGAAAAGGGGCAGGTAAGGCTTCTACAGTGTTCTTGGGGGAAAGAGCTGTAAAGTTGCTCTTTAAGTGAGAATTAATACATAGTCAGGTGATGTCTTTTGACAAATGAGATTCCTTCTTTTAATATACCCATGTTATAGTTATTATTTATTCATTTATTTGCAGTTTTTGACTGGAAAGGCACACTAAGTAAGCAATAATGCACGAGAGGGTGTGTAATTGTAATGGTGCTGGACTGGTGGACCTTGGGGTTCTTCACTCTGAAAGGTGGATGTAACTGTCTCACTACCAGTAGCACCAGCTGCACCCTTAGCAGGTGGGATGGCGAGGGGCCGCTAAGGGTTTGAATAGGGGTAGGTGGATGGAATCACCCAACAAGGAGAGGCAGGAGTCATACACAGAGGTTGGATGAAGTAAAGATGTTTATTTGACAGAAGGGGAAGAAGAACATGGTCATACAGGAAAATACCAACAGTAAAATCGACAGGGAGTATGGACAGAATTATGGTTATAGGAATAGTAACACAAATATCTAACATAAACTGTAAAAATGGACTAAAATTTCTAAAAGGTGCACCTTGGCCTAAGACTTCTAGGGATTAAGCGCTACTGTTAGTATTTTTACTACAGTACCGCAGAACAGTTGTAGACCCTCACAGAAGTTCTGGCAATATCAGCTTTGTACAATACAGGTGATCACCATAAAAGTCAATGAATGACTCAAAAGTCCAGTTTGATTGGAAGTCTTCATGTGCAGAGCTGATGGGAAACAAGACAAAGCAACGGGGAAAAGGAGAGGTTTTATAAACAGGCCATGGGTCCATCAGCTACAGCCACCTCTCCTGGGTTGCCGGAAACAGAGCACAACACAAAGGATTCCCTTGGCTAAAAACCCGCTGGTGGGCCGCTGGAATTTTAGGACAATTGCAAGGACTCTCTAAGCTAAAAAAAACACTGGTGGGCCACCAAGAATGAAGAACAGATGCAGACCACTCTGCCGCAGCACTCTTCTGGACTGCTGGATAAGGAAGAAGATGCAGAACACACTGCCACAGCCTGCTTCTGGACTCCTGGGTAAGAAAGACATTGCAGAACACCCTGCCACAGCCCACTTCTGGACTACTGAGTAAATAAGATGTTGGGAGGACCCCATGGAATTTAGGAATCAAGAGGATGAAGTCTTTGGACTTTGGAGAATGACAGGGTACTGGGCACCAAGGCTGGATGAGCCAAGGACAAACATAAAACAATAAATGGGACATTGGTATGGAGAAAGTGGAACAGGAGCTCTTGAAGAGACTGATGAAGAAGCACTGAGAAAACAAGAAAACGGTGTCCGACTCAGTCCTGGGCTAGGTCAGACTATGACTCACGGCGGATGGCAAGAGGATGTTGACAGGGCTCTTCAGAGAACCTTATGGCAGGATCTCACTCTTCAGAGACTTGAAGGTGTGGAAGCACCAGCTGAACACCTTCCTGGCACTGTCATCAACTGATTCGGTAACTCACTTGCAGGACACCCTTCAAAGGCTGCTGAAAACTTACTCTGGGATGGACTTGCTGAATGCCCTTCAAAAGCTGCTGTAGACTGATTCAAACACACTATCACAAAATGCTGGCTCAATGGAATTAAAAGTCACAGTTCCAACAGTGTTCCTTAATGTCACAGTTCCAACAGTTAAGGACAATAGCAAGGACTCTCTCAGCTAAAAACCCACTGGTGGGCCACCAAGAATGAAGAACAGATGCAGACCACCCTGCCACAGCCCACTTCTGGACTGCCGGGTACCGTTTATTGTTTTATGTTTGTCCTTGGCTCGTCCAGCCTTAGTGCCCAGTATCCTGTCATTCTCCATTGTCCGAAGACTTTGTCCTCTTTTCCCTCTTCATAAATGACCTTCCCTCCATATGCACCCACTCCAACATCCACATGTACATGGATGACACCGTCCTTTTCCTGTCTGGCCCATCTATACATGCTGTCCAATCCCCCCTTTAACATGACCTCTCAGCAGTCACAGCTTAGTTTGACTCCAGCTGCCTTAAACTAAACACCAAGAAAATCATTGCCATGACCTTCGGCTCCAAACAAAAACTTGAAAAACTTCCCTCACTGTCCGTTTTCTCTTCTGCAGCGAATACCCCTCTCGACAATGTCAGCACTTACAAATACCTGGGTGTCTGGCTCAACCCTTCCCTTGATTTCTCCTCCCATTTCAGTGCACTCCATTCCAAGCTGCACTCTAAACTTGGGTTACTCTATTGGCATAAAGCCAGCCTGTCTGTCACTGTAAGAAGTGACGTAGTAGTCAAATGGATCCTCCCTGCCTTTGACTATGCCGGCATAGTCTTCAGTGTTGCCCCTGCCACCTCTCTTGCTAAACTGGATGTCCTATTTCATGCTTTTTGTCAGTTTGCCTCAAACTCCCCCCACTAACTCACCACTGCGACCTTTACTCCACCCTCATTCTCCAGTCACTTGCGTAGAGGCGCTTCTCTCACTGCTCTACCTTCATAGCCAATGAATTGGTTTTGGTTTCTTCCAGCATACCTCACCTCCCTCCTCTCTCCTGCCTCTCTCTCTCTCTCCATACAACTCTCGGTCTAGCAGTGCCCGCACCTTTTCTCTCCCTCATATCTGAACCTCAGCTGGTAAACTCTCTTTCTCCTACAAGCTTACCTCCCTCTGGAATAGCCGTCCCCTCCCAACCCATGTTTCACCCTCCTTCCACTGTCTCAAGCGCTTACTGAGACCAACACCGGTCACCTCCTGCAACTGTACCCATTCCAAGCCTGGGACCACAGTATGCCTCATTATCTTTCCTCTCTAGGACATACTACTGTACAATAGTTGCACTCTTCATTGTATTTACTGTATATAGTTTTAATTTTGTATCTATTCTGTACATACTGTAGTTTCCAAGTTTACATATAATTGTACATAGTTCCTAGTTATCTGTTACTGTATCTTCTTGTCACTGCCTGTTATTGTGTTACATTTGCTGTTGTATCTGTCACCCTCCTGTTACCCCCTTGCCTCCAGATTGCACCTGGAAATGAGCTTCGGCTCATGACGCCTTTCCCGGTTATCAACTTTTTAATAAATAAATAAATAAACAAACAATATCACATTCTCTGGATGTACAGACCACAGTAAATAACAGGCACTTGGTTGCTTCTCTCTGGTCACCTTCTTTGGTGAAGCCCTTACTAAGCATGGATCTACTGTAGCGGGGCCCCTATAACTAAATTGGGCTGTTTTGCTACTGTGGGCACACTGGCGGCTAAACACCAAATGGCCTCCTTAGACTGTGAGGTACTCTAATAGGGTAGTGCCCCTTACAATTAATTGCCCTGCTATGGCTGGCTTTGTCCCTTCAACATGTGTGGACCTAAATGGCTAGCTAGGCCTCTTTAAATTACAGGGCTATTTCTGGCTGAGCCCCTTTTAAGCAGTGGGCCTACTTGATGGGCACCTTTTAATTCCCCTTCAATGAGTTGCCCTTTTAAATCTTTCTTTAACACAGTGGGCCTTTTTGCTTTTGTCCCCTTTAAACTGTGGGCCCCTCTGCTGGGCCTCTTTGACATCAGGCCTAGTTGCCCCCTTTAATGACTTGGGCCTGATTGCCCCTTTAAATAACTATCGGGCCTACTGACTGGACTCCTTTAAGTTACTGGGCTTGCCTTACCTCTCTATCACTCTGGGCCTGATGTTGCCCCTTTAAATATTTTGTAGGCCTGAGTAAGGCCTTTCCATCAATTACTTTCCCTTTGCTCCTTCCCCTTCATGAATATTTAATAAACCATCCCTATGGGCCTTTAGGCCTGGCCCCTTCTATGGGCATTGCTGCACCCTCTTCATAATTAAATATTTAAAGTAGGAGCCCTTCTGGCCTGCCCCACAGCTCTCAACCATTCTGCGCCCTGGGGCGCCTAAAAACCTTTATTAATTATTAATTTTTTTTTAATTATCTTCAGGTGGTCAGCACTTTGCAGTAGTGCTGCAGCCAACTCAATACTCCAGCCTGGGGTGAAGAAATCTGGGTAGGGAGGCTGGGAGGTTTGCTGGTAGAGGGAGGGACTTTTCTTGCAGGCAGCAACAGGACGACCAGGGACCTTGCAGGACTTCGTGATGCCTAACGGCTGCTTCCTGGATGCAGCTCTTCTCACACCATCGACGGGGGACCAGAGAAACTTTAATAAATAAAAAAAGGGGCTGTACAGAGTCCACACTGCAACAGAATGATGAACCGGACCAGGACCACCACACCACACTGCACCGCCGCACACACTGGATCAGACGGCTGCCAGGAGGGATGAGAGGTGGATACAGGTAAGCCCTTTCCCTAACTTTTAACCTGTGTCCCCTCTCTTCCTCGCACTTCTGCCGGCGACCAGGCAACTATCTTCAGGGGTGCCTGCAAGCAATCCCCAAGGGCTCTTCAATACCCTCAGCGTGGTGGCGACAAATGTCCACTTTTCTGGCCACTGCTCCACTCATTGTGCAGCCAGCATTCGGGACGCTGCATCCCTGGCAACACTGGCTGCTCTGCAGCAGCCCAGCACAAGTTGGACTTGAAAGATGCTCCCTTGGCTCGTACTGCTTCCCTGAAGGGTGGGTCCAGAATGGAGCAGGCGACCAGGGGACAGCACAGGAAAACTTTTTTTTTTTAATTTGCAGCAGCTGCTTTTGGCAAGAGGGGGAGAACACTGAAAGGGCCCCCCACTACACCATCCTCTGAGGGACACTACCCTTTCATTTATTATCTGTTGTGCCCCCAACTCTGGGGCACTACATAATTATGGGTCAATAATCACATGCCTCTCAGCGGTGTTGGTAGGCATGAGTCACTTGAGCCGAATGCATTTAAACACTTGAGGGAGAAGTGTGATTAATTACTGAGCCATAATCACACATCCCTCTAGTCTTCCTTCCTTCCTTCCTTTCCCAGGTGGGTACACTGGTCCGAGGAACATTTTCAGGAACAACCCGGACCATCAAGATGGCACATACAACACAAAACAAATTGTACAGATTTGCTATAATACAAATGATAATGTGTAAGAAAAATCACACTACCTGATTTTTCTTGCAAATGTTATAAACATAATTATACAATAGGCATCAAGAATCCCTCATTTTGATTGTCTGACTGGCACTTTTAGCCATGGGTAAATCTCATAACAGTCCATGCAAGAAGTGCAAGTCAGGAGGGTGGCATTAGCACAACACATACAGTAGTATTATGTAACCCCTAGGTGGCGCTATCCCAAGGGCTACTACCCCTGCCTGCTTGGCTAGTAGCAGGTTAAGGGGCCTGAGTTCTGAAATGGGTGCCTCCACCCGGAGGTCAGGGTTGGTAGTGGTCAAGCTAACCTGGGCACAGCCCTCCGGGACACTGTAACCCCCCTCTTTCCTTACTAGTGGCCGGAACAATACACAATAATCACTTTTACAATATCCCTGATACACCACACAAGTACCCACACTGTTTGCACTTACCACCAGGACTTTCCTCTGGGCTGGCCCTGGGGACCCCCTGTAAAACAAAGTTATACACAGCAAATAACAGCAGTAGAGTACTCTTGCACAAACTGGAACCACAGTCAGGGTAAATGCAAAAAAGAGTTAGATCTGATTTATTTAAGGGACTTGAACAAGAGAGGGGCATAATCAGGTTAATTTGCTTAAAGGCTATATCAATCAAACAGTTATGCATGCACTTCAGGGTCCATAAACAGTCACACACTCTGGGTACCCAGATGGAGAATTGTGGGCTAGCTAGGAACGTTGCAGCTGGTTGGGGCCCTGTGATGGAAGAAAACAACATGCACAACACACACTATTTGTAATCCGGAGCTGGAGGGCTCAGTTCGTGAAAAGAAAACAACAAGACAATCAGATGTCACACTTTTAGATTAGGCTGTTGTTGCAGGGAGCTACCCTGATAATTACTCATGATACCCAAGACTGGACACAGGCTGGATGAAAATCGAGACAGCAGGTGGTTAATCTGGAGTGCCAGGAGAAGCAGGGCCCACACGAATCACCAAGGTGTCATTCCTGTTCAAGCGTGGAGCAGGGGGCTGATCCCCAGGCAGGTCTCTCGTCGGTGGCTTTCTCTGTGCAGTGGGGTAGTCTGGTAGGGCCAGCATGGCATGGCCCAGGCCAAATGGAAATGAGCACGAGATTCAGTCCGATTAGGTTGGATAAAGCTTCCAGCAAGCAGAACATAGTTCACCGTGGGAACCAACTCAACCCACTTTCAATACGCAGCACATTTACATGTAAAGGATTCTATGGTACCAGCAAGCAGAACACAGTTCACACAGTGGGGAACCAAATCACGATCCACTTTCAATACACAGCACATTTACATGTAAGGAAATTCTACTGTACCAGGCAAACCGCTCTCCGGTCATGATTGCAAAGTTGCTGCACAAACTGGGGATTCAAAAGCAGCTGGAAATCCTGACAGGCCGATCGCATTCAGCAAAATCTTCTGTCTTCTTCAGGTATGAGCCTGGTAAAAATTCAGTGGCTTACTTCGTTCTCACAAAGTTGGATTTAGTCCGAAATAATTCTCTTCTCTCCCTCTCAGGGCAGCAGGCAGACATGCAGGCCACAACTCAGGCCTTTCCACAGTTCTCCTGTGCAAAACTACTCAGACGGCTGCTTGACTGTCTCAAGCTGCTGCTTCTTCATCTCCCAACTTAGATCTGACTCAGCTGCCAGCAAGCCTGGGACTTTCCCCAGAATCCAAACTGGTTTGGTTGGCTGATCTGTCTGTCAGTCAGTCACAACAAAGACTCCCCCTTCAGGTGCAAAAAGGCACCAAAAGACCAAAACTACAATTCCTACAGATTTTGACTCCAGACAGCTCCTGTAGTCCGGCTCCATTTTAGGTCCCACCAGAACTGATTGGTCGAATTCGCAGTCCAGGACCAAGATGGTGGAGATAAACAAAACAGTCCTTGCTGCAAAGAAGGCAGATTAGACAAACTACATTATCATTATCACTCTAAATGATTTTCAGCAAATAGTTACATCTTTCAACATAGCTCCCTCTCAGATTACTTATGACTACAATACAGGCAGCTCTTAAAGAGACAGTACACAGAGGCTATATAGGCACTCTCTGGCAATCACATTTAAACTTCTCACATTCTTTAACAAATCATGGGAGGATGGGGTGGTACCCGAGGACTGGAGGAGGGCAGATGTGATTCCCCTTCATAAAAGTGGGAGCAAGGCAGAAGCAGGAAACTACAGACCTGTTAGTTTAACCTCAGTGATAGGGAAAATGATGGAATCACTTCTGAAGGAAAGAATTGTCGAGTATCTAGAGGCCAGAGGGGCACAAGACCCAAGGCAGCATGGATTCACAGCGGGAAGGTCATGCCAGATGAATCTGATAGATTTCTTTGACTGGGTGACCAAAGTAGTTGATCAGGGAGGGGCTGTGGACATGGCCTACCTAGACTTTAGCAAGGCATTTGACACAGTCCCACACAAAAGAGTAATACACAAGTTAGCCAGCCTGGGAGTGGGTCCCAAGATGACAGCCTGGGTAAAGAATTAGCTGGAGAATAGGACACAGACAGTAATAGTAAATGGAGTCCACTCTGAAAAAAGGTGGGTTACTAGTGGGGTACCGCAGGGTTCAGTATTAGGAACGGTCCTCTTCAATGTCTTTATAGGCGACATTGCAGAGGGACTGGAAGGAAAAGTATGTCTCTTTGCAGATGACACAAAGATCTGCAACAGATTTGTTGCACAAGGTGGGGTGGAAAGGATGAGAAGGGACTTGGCAAGGTTAGAGGAATGGTCAAATGTATGGCAGCTTAGATTCAATGCTAAGAAGTGCAAGATAATGCACCTGGGAAACAAAAACCCAGGGGAAGAGTACACAATGTGGGGTGAGATACTAACAACAACAAAAATGGAAAGGGACCTAGGGGTAGTCATATCAGATAACCTAAAGGTGGGCAAGCAATGTGAGAGGGCAGCAAGGAGGGTTGGGGGATACTGGGATGCATAGAGAGAGGCATCACCAGTAGAAAACAGGAAGTTATTATCCCTCTGTACAGACAGCTGGTGAGACCCTCATCTGAGTACTGCATGTACAGTTCTGGAGACCCAATCTCCGTGAAGACATAGACAGGATGGAAGCTGTCCAGAGGAGGGCAACTAAAATGGTGGAGGGTCTGCACCGAAGACATATGAACAGAGACTTAAGGAGCTTAATATGTATAGCCTGAGGAAAGGAGGGAGAGGGGGACATGATAGAAACTTTCAAGTACCTCAAGGAATCAACAAAGTCCAAGAGGGTAGCATCTTTCAAAAAAGGAGTGTGCAAGAACAAGGGGCACAATTTGAAGATGGGGGCGGCTCAGAGGTAATTTAAGGAAGTGTTTTTTCAGAGAGGGTTGTGAATGCATGGAACAGCCTTTCGGAGGAGGTTGTGGAGTCAAAAACAGTGGTGGAATTCAAGCATACCTAGGACAGTCATAGAGCAATTCTAGGGAGTGGGGTAGGAAGAAGTAGGCTGCTGGTTAACTAGGATTTGCAGTTTATCCATTAGGTAGGAAATGGGCAGACTGGGGGGCCAAGTGGTCCTTATCTGCCATCAAATTCTGTTTCTATGTTTCTAAACTGCTAAAACGCATGACACCAGCCTGGCAGTGTTAGCATTTAGGCAAGCCAAGATTTTTGGGAACTCCCTTAGAGTTATAAAATAGAGTATGATCAAGACTGCATGGAATCGCTGAAAACCACACCGAAATTCATCGTTAGAAATCCAGTTTGTTTATCGAACAAGAGAGTTGCACTTCAATGAAAGAATGTCAGTGTTTCATGTCGCTTCCTGACACTTTTTTCAAGCCGCCAGCACGATGTGAAACTTAGACGTTTTTATTGAGGGGTGCTACCTGTTTGTTCATTAAACAATGTTTTTATAGTTTCCAACACTGGATTTTCGTGTGTTTTTGACGTAGCTGTATTTTCCTTTTGCAGCTTTGCCTTTCAAGCATCAACTCCATCATGCAGTCTTGATCCGCCTCTGTTTTGTGTTGCAATTGTAACTCCCCTACAAATGGGGGTTCCCGAGAACACTGGATTTTTGCCGAGGTTTTTGATGTATAGCCGTATTTTCTACTTTTTGCAGATATACAGTATTATCCATGCAACCCCCCCCGAAATTTCAAAACAAACCCACCACAATTTATTCCCTCGATAAAACCAACCGCAAACTGCTCCATATAAAACAAGCATTTGTCAATGCCGAATGTTTGCTTGCTTGCTGGCATTGGCATTGGTAGTGTAGAAGTTACAGACCTGCATAATAGGAATGGCAGCGAAGTATTGAACTGAAGCCAACCCCACCACCACCCTGCAGAGAGTGACAGGCATTGGGGTGTGCCTTTGGGTCATCAGGCATAACGACCATGCCATTTCACCACACCCTACCCTGCAGACACTGACAAGTGTCACGGTGTGCCTTGGGGTCTTTGGCCCTTATGCGCACCCCATTCCATCAGGAAATACGGTGAGATGGGTGCGGTATAGGAGAATGGGGTGAAGTTTGGACCTGAAGAGTCCGAGGCACACCTTGATGCCTCTCACTGGCTGCAGGGTGTGGGTGGGGTGGAATGGTATGAGCATGACAGGCAAGAATCCCAAGTCACACCCTGATGCCTGTCATTCTTTACAGGGTGGGCGTTATGGTCGGAAGCGCTAACGCCTCAGGCATTTAGTATTTTCACCCAAATTTTCAACATGTTTTTTGTGACCCCACCTCATGAACAGTGGCAAAATCAGTTTGTTAGCGTAAACTGCTTTTGTACAGCGACTATGACATTTAGCACCACAGGTGCAAAACACATTCTGAACAGGATGTGAAAATGACAGGTACTGTTCATGGGGAGGTGTTAAAATGGCAATGTTGAAAATCTGCTGTGAAAATCTTAAAAACTGGTGAAGTCACGAAGAGCTATGAGAAACTGTGCAACGCACACCCATAATGTAACTAGTTTGGGATTTTTTTACAGCAGATTGTTAACGCAGGCATTTTGGGACCTCTGATCATGAACAGTGTCAGTGTGATTTTCTTTATCTGTCCCGAACAATGATTTCCCACAGCGACCATGCATTTCTGTACTGAAAGTGTGAAAACACATTTTGGCCATGTTGTGGAAAATGACAGCTGTACTGTTCATAAGGAGATGTAGAAAAATGCCACTGGTGAAAATCTGGACTGAAAATATTACAAATTCATGAACTTACGAGGGTGCGTGGAAACTGTGCAATGCTCTTCGAACACGGTCATTTTATGAGTTTTGTCACCAAATTTTCTACATAGCCATTTTAAGACCTCTGCTCATTACCAGTGCCACTGTGATTTTCAAATCTGTCCCAAACATTGTTTTTGCACAACGACTGTACCATTGTGCGCTACATGTGCGGAAACACATTTTGGGCGAGATGTGAAAAATGGTAGCTGTACTGCTCATAAGGAAGTGCGGTAAAATGGCACTGTTGAAAAATCTGGTGTGCAAATATTACAATTCGCAAACTTGCTGCTTAGGTAGGAACTGCGAATGTGGCCCTAAAACAGTCATTTTAGGGATTTTACTAAATTTTCAACATAGCCATTTTAAGACCTCTGCTCGTGAACAGTGTCACTGTGATTTTCTTAATATGTCCTGTACATTGATTTAGCACACCAACTGCGCCATTGTGAGCTACATAGGCGGAAACACATTTTGGGTGAAATGTGAAAAATGACAGCTGTACTTCTCATAAGAAGGTGTGGTAAAATGGTAATGTTGAAAATCTGGAGTGAAAATATTGAAAATTCGCGAACCTCTGACGTGCGTGGGAATTGCCTGGCACACTTCGTGAAACAGTCATTTTTAAATTTTCCACAATTTTCAAATTAGGCTTTTGAGAGCCCACCTTATGAACACTGGCAGTGTCATTTCATTAATCATTCTGAAAGGTGATTTTGCGCAGTGGCTGCGAAATCACTCTTTGGACCTGAGTAATGCCATGACAGTGACAGCATTCATGAGAAGGGGTCCCAAAAACCCCATGTTGAAAATTTTGTGCAAAAATTCCAAAAAATACCTAAGATATGCAACAAAGTTGAAAAACCCTATCTATCCCATTATACAGCTTACCGGCATTTCTCAATTCGCAGTCGGCTTTGAAGAGTGCAGACGTGTTCCTGGTCCACCAAAGATCATCGCGTCGAGTGGGGAGGCAGGGCACAGTGGTGGGTACGGATAGTGGGAGGGGGGCAGGGGGAAGCACCGAGGGACAGTTTTTGTATTTACAGGTGGTTTTTTTTTTTTTTCGAGGGACAAAGACTACAAGGGACGTTTGCCACGCTGGGGTGGGCTCCCAGCGTGGCAGCTGGAAGGCTGTTGGGGGGCTGGAGCTGACGGGGAATTTGGGCACCCCCGTTGGCCATAACATCAATTTGCCACACTGGGGTGAGCTCCCAGCGTGGCACCTGGATACTTTGGGGGGGCATGCAGCCGACCGGGGATTGGGCACCCCACCAGCCATAAAACATTTTGCCACGCTGGGGTGGGCTCCCAGCATGGCACCTGGGTCTTTGAGGCATGCAGCCAACGGGGATTAAACCCCTGGCCGCTATGTTGTGTATGTAGCTGGCCAGCATGCAATATGCATGCAGTGTGTTGAGGGGGTGCTCTGCTCACTGAAGCGGAGCTCTCCTTTCAACTGTATGCCACTGGCATTTTCAGCTGTCATAGACAGCTGGAGCAGTGATTGGCACACTGCGCACCATGCCTGCAAACACACTGACTGAATTGGAAGAGGCTGACACACCTCTAGAACACTCGATAATGGCACTATGTTTCTTGCACATGCTGCAAGCAAACATAAAAAGTCATGTACAGCCACTTTCTACTTGTTTAATTAGCCACTGCTCCCTCCCTGGCCGGCTCCATTGCTCCAAATCTGGTATTTGAAACTACTACGCACCGCAGTTGCAGTGATGCTCACGGTCTCTCTCAGCTCCCCACATGGTCCTTCATGCTCCTCACTTTCCTCATTTCTTTCAGATACCAGCCTAGCAAAACTAAAAAATCTTGTTCAGAGCCTTCAACTCGGACACCATCAGACATACACAGAGTGCTCCCACCTGTCATCAGGCTCTGTCTCGTAGGCTCAACTACTGATAGATGTCGACATCTTGCAGCATACTCACTGCTTAAAAGAGAAAGAAACACAACAACGTGCCAAAACACACCAAACAATCAACCCACCATGTGCCTATGCAGCCTATATCTGTGTGTGTGTGTGTGTTTGTGTGTGTGGTGGGGCAGCGGTGCACAAACAGCCCAGCATATCTCTGTTTGTGTGTGTGTGTGTGTGTGTGTGTGTGTGTGTGTGTGTGTCTGTGGGGGGGGCTACATATTCTACCTAGCGACAAGGGACTATTTAGCTTGGGAGTAATTATATTTTACATAAAAAAAATCAATAAAAAACTTTATAAGCAATAGGTGGAACATTTTTAAACATCTTTTTTTTTTCATTGTGTAATCACAATATTCCACTCCAGGGTGTGGGTTATGGTGGGGTTGACCCACTTCTGGTGTGGTTTACTCATTTGGCCTGTTGTCTCATGACCGAACCTCACCAGGCATGGATAAATCCCACCATAACCCACACCCCGTTATGTATTATTGCTGAAAAGGCATCTGGATGGGGACCTGTGAGTAAAATAAAAAAAAGTTCATTTTCTGGACCATGCGGCTTCCTTAATAGCACATCTCACTCGATGTTCTGGCTCCTGATGACACAGTCAATGCCATGTTAAACTCTTCCCACTCATGTTTGCTTCATGGGCAATGTACATTACAAAACTTCCTTTCTGGCTGTAGCATGTGACCATTTGCTTGGCAGCAAGTGTTTAAAACAAATTTAAAGTATACATTTGCATAGAGTAACACTGCAGGGTTGAGGAAAATTGGCTGCTGCAGGTCTGCACTTGGGTGTGTACTGATCCTTTTTCTCACAGGTACTAAGGCTGCCAGCTTTTATAGAAGTGCAGGCTTGTAATTATGGGCACATAATTACATGGCTGTACTGGTGTTCTGACCAGTCAGAACACTTGATTTTTCTTACACATGTTATAAGCTGTTATAGCTTGTTTTTAGGTGCATCCTAGGGGAGGGTTACATGGACCTGTTTTATTGATGGTGAATGTTGGCTATGACAACAGGGAAACTCCCCTACTCTTCATAGTTAAGCGAGATCTTTTACTTCCACCTGGACAGTGACCAGAATTCTGCAGAAGGGGCCTCGGTTTAATGTCTCATGTGAAAGATGACACCTCTGCCGGCCCGGTGACGCTGAGGGTTGAGGCACCAGACGCCTCGGGCGGGAATGAACTTGGACCGCCACGGGTCGACAGGGGAGGGAAGGGATCGAGCATCTGAAGGACTGCTCTCCCTTCCTGGGGAGGGATTTGGGGTTGTGCTGCTCCAGTGCAGCTCCTGGTGGTAGCCAGGGGCAACAATAGAATATGTGCAAAGCGGATGCTGGGGAGCGGAGCATCGGCAGGCGTCAGTGCTTAACACCATGGATGCCATTGCACGTCCATGCTCTACAGGGGAGAAAACAACAGAAAAACCCTCTAGAGCACTGGTGATATGACAGAAATCCCAGGAGCGTGCCCACATCCCAATGCCGGCCCAGCATACCCAGGATTTCCATGGCCAGGCATGGTGACAAGGTAGGTCCCTCTAATTTCCAGAAAGAGCCACGGGGGGGTGATCTGGGGGGCTGGATCTGTGAGAGTCATTTGGGGGAAGCCTGGGAGAAGCGGGGTTCAGGTCGGAGTGAGAGGCAGCAGCTGAGAGGGTACTCCTGAAGGATGCCCGAGGCCCCAAAGTGAATAAATAAAGTATACAAAAAAAAAGAGACAACACCTCAACAGTGCAGTACCTCCCTACAGTGTCAGTCATGGGTGTTACCACAAGTATGTAATATGAAACTAGAAGCCATGACCAGCTGATCTTCTGGCCCTGAGAGGTAAGTGAGCTACTTACAGAGCCATTAACACCTATAAATATACTGATAACACTGATAACTTGTTTTGAGGAGGGGACTGATTTTACTAAAGGGATTGACACCAAAAGGAAAGGAAGGGAGAGAAGTTATTTGGTTTTATATACAGTCTTTCCTGCACACTGTGCCTGACCTCGGTAGTGGGGAAGACCTTGGAAGCGCTACTGAAGGTTGCCAACAAACTACAGGACCCAAGGTAGCATGGTTTCACCGGTGGGAGGTCATGCCAGACCAACCTCATTGAATTTTTTGACTGGGTGATAAGGGAGGTGGATCAGGGGAGGGCAGTGGACGTGACCTATCTAGACTTCAGCAAGGCCTTTGACACTGTGCCACATAGAAGGCTATTAAACAAACTGGGGAATATGGGAGTGGACAGGACAGTAGTGCGGTGGGTAGATAATTGGCTGGGTGGCAGGACACAGAGGGTGGTGGTAAATGGCTGTCACTCCGCAGAGGAAAGAGTGACCAGTGGGGTACCACAGGGATCAGTGCTGGGACTGGTCCTATTCAATGTCTTCATCAGTGACATTGCGCAGGACCTAGAAGGCAGAATTTCCCTGTTCGCTGATGACATGAAGCTCTGTAACAGAGTGAACACACCAGAGGGTGTAGACAGAATGAGGAGGGACTTGCAAAAGCTTGAAGAATGGTCAAGGGTTTGGCAGTTGAAATTCAATGCAAAGAAGTGCAAGATAATGCATATGAGGCACAAAAACCCTGGCACAATATATCAGTTGGGGGTGAGGATATAGCATGCACCAAGCAGGAAAGGATCTTGGGGTTATCATCTCTGAGGACCTCAAGATAGGAAACAGTGCGACAATGCAGCAGGTAAAGCAAACAGGATGCTGGGATGCATAGGCAGGGGCATCACCAGCAGGAAAAGGGAGGTCATAATTCCACTATACAAGACACTAGTGAGGCCCCACCTGGAGTACAGTGAACAGTTCTGGAGACCATACCTACGTAAGGACATAGACAGGGTAGAGAAGGTTCAGAGGAGGGCAACAAAGATGATACAGGGTTTGCATCACAAGTGCTATGAGGACAGGCTAAAGGATTTGAATATGTAGTCCCTGGAGAAGAGGAGATATGATAGAGACATACAAGTACCTTACAGGGAGGAACGGGTGGAATACACTATTTTCCAGTGAAAAAGATGTTCCAGGACTAGAGGGCATAGAATGAAGTTGGAGGGAGGGCGATTCAGAGGAAATGTGAGGAAGAATTTATTCACAGAAAAGGTGGTGGACAAGTGGAACACCCTACCAGAGGAAGTGGTGGGGGCTGAAACAATCACAGGATTTAAGAATGCATGGGATAGACATAAGGGAATTCTGGCAGTCAGGGGTAAGGGGCAACAGACTTCTAGAAAAACATAAAGTGAACTTACAAGCTCAAATGGGCAGACTGAGTGGGCCTATAGGCCCTTATCTGCTGACAGAGTCTATGTATCTATATATCTCCAGGCATCCATCAGGTCATGATAACTGACAGCAGCCTAATATCAGGGAGGTTAAGTACAGACAGGGGGAGCAGAACAGAAAGTGGGATCCCTCCAATATGTAGCAGAACATTCCCTTGTTCAATCTCAATTCAAAATGGCCACCACGGAGGGAATGAGAACACGGGGAGTTTAATTGGCTTGATCACAGTGAGCAATGGACAGTGGGGAGATTCAAACCTGTCTTCAGCTTCAAAGCTTTGTTCTTTAACCAATATGTCAAACTGCCATCCTAAACAAGTAGAGTTCACCAGCTGTGAACAGATATGGATTTCTTGAAGAGCACAGTTTTTGCCCTGATGAGGGAGAATTATACAAATGGCATTACAACTCAGGGCAGTAGGCCTGACAGTAAACATGTGTAGCATATTACATTTCATCTGTTAGGGGTTTGGGCCTGTGAAGAGAGACTGGACAACAACAAGGAAGAAGTAAACAATTGTGTAAACACAGGAATCAGAGCCCCCACAGTACTGAAGGAGCTATGGTTTATTGAGAAAAGAAACTGTTTATAACATTTTCTACATGATGAAAGTGAGATTCTGGCAGTCTGCATTTTGACTAATTACCAGCAACTAGCATGGACAGTGTTTGGACTGGTGACTGGTAACTAGAGCTGACTGTGTTTTAACTGGTGACCGGTCTCTTTGGCACACAGTGATATGACAGTAGTAGCTTAGTAGTAGTAGATTTTATTTCTATAGGTGCCTTTCTCCTGAGGCTCAGAACACCTTACAGTGAAGTACAGGAACAAATTATGTCATCATAATCAAATAAAAATATATAACAAATAAAACAATAAATATTCATAAAATAAGATAGGACCCAATAGATACTGTAGTAGTTTGCAGTGTCAGCAATCACCAAATGCCAGTTTGAACAGATGCACTTTCAAAACCCTCTTAAAGTCCTCCACCGAGAGGGTCTCACTAAGGGCCTTCAGAAAGAATTCCAGAAAACTGGACCAGCCATCTTTAGGGATCACTCTCCTGAGGTTTTCAGTCTGGTCCTTGGCACTGACAAGAGCACCACCTTAATGGAGAGGTGAGGGAAAGAGGACAAGTGGGGATGCAGGAGCTCCAACAGGTAGTCAGGTCCCAACCCGGGTAGGGCCTTAGAAGTTAGCAAACTGACTTTGAAGAAGACATGACATGCTACTGGCAGCCAGTGCAGCTCACACAGGACCAGGGAGATAGGGCATGTCCTAAGAAGGTCTGTCAATATCCTGGCCACTGCATTCTCGCACCAGCTACAGGCTCCTTACTGACCTTGAGATACAGAGCATTACAGTGCTTGAGCCAAGATGTCACAAATGCATGCACTAAAGTGCTAAATCCTCATGGGAGGAGACAAAGATCTTATCTGGCTAATGTTCCTAAGATGGTAACAGCCACTCCAGACTACTGATGACACATGAGCCTCAAGTATCAGCCCCTTGTTCAGAATAACCCCAGATTTTTCATCTTGGTGGGAGCCAAAAGTGTAGAGGAGTCAAGCCAGAGTCCTGTCACCCTCTCAGCAGCAACCACTTTCCCTCTACAACTTGGATGGACCACCAGTACACCAGTCTTGTCCAGGTTGAGTCTCAACCAGCTCAGTGACATCCAGTCCTGTATCTCAGGCAGGCATTTATTCAGCACATCCACTGCACCCAGCATCCTGGGTGCAAATGACAGTTGCAGTTGGGTATAATCTGCATAAATATGTAACTCCAATCTGTACCATCTTATCATCTGCCCCAGGGGCAGCATAAACACCACGATCAACATGATGAGAGGACTGAACCCTGGGTCACTCCCCGGGGCAGTGGCATCAGGTATGAGGAAAAATTCCCCAACATAACTTTCTGTGTCCTGTCCCTGAGAAAGGACTCAAAGCAGCAGATTACCTTGCTACTCTAAGTACTCCCTAAGTCAGTCCAACAACAGTCCATGGTCCATGTGTCAAAAGCTGAGGAGAGGTTGAGGAGGATGAGAAATGACCATTCCCCTCTATCCCTTGCCCTGAGAAGATCATTCTGCACCCTGACCAGAGTAGTCTCCATCCTATGCTTAGACCTAAAACTAGACTCGAGAGGCTCGTAGATGTCAAAGGTAGTGAGCTGAGCTTCTATCTGCAATGCAAGTGTAACCCCCTCCCCACTCATTTGGGGTTTACCTTAATGTCTTCCTGGGCTTCTTTAATGCCCACTGCCAGGCTGATGTGGTGTAGAGGTAATGGATTCCGGGATCTGTTTGCTTCTTGTTGATTTACTTGAGAGTGCCATAAGTGTGGTTCCGGGCCTCTTAAGAGCCTAGCTATGTGTATAGTAAATGGTCTGAGCTGGATCTGAATGATTTAAGGCTATGCGACCAGCCAGGCACCGCTTTGATTTGCTCCACTCTACAGTCGATAATAGTGCAGAGGGAGCCTGTATGGAAACTACTTATCTACCTCTGGTGTGTTGTTATATTTGAATTAGAGAAGTTTGTTTAACCTGCTTTCCTTACAGTTTGCCTCTCTGAATGGGAGGCACCATGCTTGGTCCAGGACTTCCAGTATGTGGACCAATAGGACTCCGGGATCTCAAAGGGTCCTTAGCCCAAGTGTCTCGTGGGAAGGAACAACTAGTTTTGGGGTTGGCACCTAAACTGAACAGAAGGGGGAGTCCAACCTGTGACTGACAGCTTCCCCAGCCAACCTGAATCCTGGGATTGAAGGGAAATCCCCAGAACCATAAGAGACAGTGAATCAGTTAAGAGTTGGAGCTTGAAGTGTGAGCAGCTGAGCTGAAAGCAGCGGCCCTGAATGGAGCTTTAGGGAATCGGGCGGAAGAGGCCTAACTTGCCTCCCTGCCACTGTTCTCCTGCATTGGACTGCCTGATTGCAGAAGTTGGACTTGTTCCAATTTAAGACTAAAACTGTGGTAGAAAATATTGAAGAGTTTAAAAGCACTGCTTGTGAATTTGAGCCAAAGATTTGTTCCTGTGAAGCGATCGGCCCAGCTAGTGTGCAAGACTGATTTTGAATTGAGAGGTTTGCTCAGTGAATCTACTACAATTGCAACCGGACTGTACCCGAACTACAGAAAGTTGATGCTGTTCGATTTAAATGTGCTGAATGTTTCCTGTGGGTCAAGGCCTGTCTGTTCTTGACCTGATTGCTATGCTGAGGAAGGCTTCACCAGCAGAATCAAACTGAACTTTGCCAACATGCTCATCACGCCTGAGCCTTTGCCATCCTGGCCCAGACCAACTGCTTTGCACCAGAGACTGTCTTCAGTGAGAGACCAGCTTTGGGGATCCAGCCCCTGTGCAGAAACAACTCACAGGTTGTAGCCACCTGGAGGAAAGGCCGTGAAGAGGAAGTATGTCATGTTGGCCCTGCTTCTCCATGCTCATCAGTGAACACCACGAGGTCTCCATATCGCTTGCAATACTACAGCCAACTGGTAACATGAGAACAATCAGGGTAGCTCTTTGCAATGAGTCATTTAATTATTTGTGGTACCATCTGATTTCTTTTCAAATTCTTGGGTTTCACGAGACTGGGCCAACCGGCCAGGATTACAAATATTCATCTTGTCATGCATGCTAACTGCCTTTTCTTTCCATCAAGGGCCCCAACATCAGCTGCAATGCTGGCCAGTGCGGTCACCCCCAGGCAACGCCTTTGGCTAGCCAGCTTCCATCCTGGGTACCCAGTGTCGTAGAACTGTTCATTTGGGACTTAAAAGTGCATGCCAAAAACCTGAATCAAATCAGAATACCGATCATTTAACTAAATTCACGCCCCTTCCTTGTTCACGTCCCCTAAATAAATCTGATTGTCGTTTCACATTTAACCTGGCTTGTGTGCATATCATTAGTTGGGTTTCAGTACTGAAAGTGCACAGTTGTCTTGCTAATCTTGTTTTACAGGGGTTCTCCAGGGATATTGTGGAAGGTCCAACCCTGGTGGTAAGTGTGAAATGTGTGTACATCTTTACTGCTATTTACTGACTATGTGTTAACTACTGTTAAAGGTTCCAAGCCACTAGGAGGGTTAGTGGGTGGTTATAGCTTCCCAGGGGGCTATAACAGGTTAGACAGACACCCCCATTACTGTAACTCTGGGTGGAGGCACCTTAATACAGAATCCAAGCCCCTCAACCTGTGCTAGAAATATAGGCAGGGGTAGTAACCTTAGGGATATCATCACCTAGGGGTTACATCTTGGAGTCACTGCTGGGATTAGTGCCCCCCTAGTGGCCAAAATATAAAGTTTCAGTCAGTTGTGAATTTTGTGCAAAATTTGAAATGGAGTGCCTCACTACAGCTAAGTTAAATATTTCACCCCATAAACTGGTCGTGCAGCGCATGATGGGGTGGAGTGAGGCAGAAAGGGTTGATCCCCATCATGCTTTGTTGTTACTAGATACCCCCATGGGGACCACAAATGCTACTATAGAAGAAACCCTGGGGAAGGTTAAGTGTTTGGGGAAAGTTTCAGTGAGAGGGTGGGAAGCTGACCTGTTTGAACAGATCCTAAAGGCCCTCATTTCCTGTAGCATCCTTATAGACCTAGAGACTGAACCCCCCCCATCATTATGCCTGAGGGATCCCAGACGGGGTGGAGGGTCATTCATGTGCATAGTGGCCCATCTTCTCCTGGGGAGGGATTCCCCAAAGTAGAAGGATTTAGGGAGAAGTTGGAAAAGCTATTAGTTGCTGAAGGAAAATGTCAAGGGCTTTTCAAAGGGCTTTGGGAGATTTTGAGGGGGTCACACCTATAACCTCTCCCTCAGCCTCCCCACCTTTGCCCAGGTCTTCTCCCATTGCAGCGACCCCCATAACAGTACCCTCTGTGCACCTGGGCTCTTTTTGCAGGCTCAGGTTGTTCTCAGCGGCCATCCCTGTTCCCGTGGGGGAAGATGATTTGGAAACCTGGATGGACTATGCTATCCCCCTGGTCCAAGAGTGGCAATGCTCCGAAGGGGAAAAGCATAAAAGACTTATGGAGAGCTTAAGGGGTCCTGCACAGGAGGCCAGCCAGTTCCTCCAGTGCACAAACCCAGAGGCCTCTGCTGCTGAGTATTTATCTGCTTTAGAACGGGTATTTGGTAGTATCGAGTCAGGAGAGGATATGATGTGGAAGTTTAAGTCTACCAAGCAGTGAAAAAACGAGCAACTGCTTTTGTGACTCGTGTACAGCGGGCCTTGCAAAGGGCTCACTGGAAGGGGGGCATCCCAGCTAGTAAGCTGAATCGAGTGAGGTTGGAACACGTCCTTAAGTCTGCCCGCTGTTTTATTTATTTTATTTTATTGAGTATTCGGAAAGTACCTTTGAGTCAAAGACTCTTTTCCAAAGGTTCCACGTCAGTACAGGTAGATACAATAGGAGAAACAGTACAGATCAAAATCGAAAGCAGAGACACAAACAAGAAAGCACTGTTACTATACATACATTAGAACATCCGACATTTAGATCCTGGTATTAAATTTACTAGTCGCAGATTCAGTACATTTGCAGAAGTAGTAATACAAATAGTCAAGTAGTATACTGCAGTACATTAAATCAGCTGATATTTAGATACCTGAGATCCTATGTGCTAGCCACTAACTCTAGGGAGCATTTGAAAACTCCAGTGTGGGGCTACCAATGAGGGATCCTGGAATTTGTGCGACAGCTTATGTCCAGTCAGTGATGAATGGGAGTACGGTCGGTTCGGTGGCAGTCACAGAAATTCGTAGATTGTAGGTGGTGTCTAAGGTGTGCTCATGTTGAAGTTGAAATTTCAAGATCGCAAAGCCCACCCTCCTGAACACTGTTGGTTAATGAAAGAAATCAGGGAGGCTGAGAATGAAGATGATGGTTGAGACCCCTATGCTGGGTTTTCATGAACTGCCCTGACCCCAGACAGGCCTAATGAGAAAGAGGGCACCTTAGAGTCTCAATAAATCAGTGAGCTGTTGAAGGAATTGATAGAACTGAAAACCATCTGGCAAGCTGCGGCTGAACCAGCTAAAACCCATGGTCCTTGCCCTACAAATACTGAAACCACTTGCGAGACCCAACCTGTCTGTACAGGGGCCAATGCCCATGCAGCTGAATCCCGATCTGACAATAACATAGTAGAAGAGATGAGGGAATTGTGAGCTATGGTGAGAGACCTCATTTATGCTGCCCAGCCATCTGCCTCCTGGAGGAGTTATGGGGGAGCTGAGTCTGAACCTAAGCCAAAGGAAGAGAGTAGGTCTCTGCCTTCTGACCACTACAAGCCTCCCGAAGACTCTCCCTGTTCTGCTGAATCTAGAACTAAAGTGTTTTGTTATTAGTGTGGTCAGGATGGGCATACTAAATGAACTTGCAATGCTCCAGAAAACCTACACCGGGTCACAGCTGAACTGCTCAACTAGGTTCACCAAAGCAACATAAAGCTGCAGCCAGGGCCATCACAAAGTCTTTTTCCTCTAAGACCACCATGGACAAACCTACTAAGCCTGCACTTCGGACTGAGTCCGAGATAATGAGCCCTTCAATGGAGACTGCAGTAAACATCAATGGCATTTTGACCGAACCGTGTTGAACAGCGGATCTCAGGTTACTATTGTGTTTAAGGATTGGTATGACCAGCACTTGTCTGACCTCCTACTACAGCCCCTTGAAAGACTTCATGTGTGGGGTTTAAGTGACATATCCTATCCATTCCTGGGTTATGTGTAACTCTGGCTATCATTTCCTACTGCTGTTGCTGAGGTGGATGAATCAGTAGAGACCTGAGCTCTGGTATGCCCACTGACTGGAATGTATGATGGTATCCGTTTGTTAATCGGCACTAATGCCCACATGTTCAGCCGACTCACCCAACTGTGCCAGGAGACACAAGCCAAGAAAACTGGCCAGGTCTTACACATCCCTGCCATGATGTGCAGAGCATAAGACCTACAGATGCAAGCAACAGAGGTTGACAAGGATGAGCCAGTGGGAGTTGTATGGAAGAAAGATCCAGCACCACTTGTATTGCCACCCAACTCTCAGTGTACCGTTAGTAGTGAAATGCGAATAAGGAAAGATGTCAAGAATAAGATCCTGATGCTGGATACCGGGAAAAGGGAATCTGCCGAGGGCCTGCTAGTTAAGCCTAGCATCCTGCCTGTTCGAGCTCATGCCTATGCTCAGCCGTGGTGGTACAAATTCAAAACATGTCTGACCAGGATATTCAAGTCAACCGAGGTTGCACCCTGGCTACTGTGTATTGTGCAGATACTGCTGTGCTGCCTAGCAAGCACTATATCAAAGAGGATGAAGAAGTAACTCCTGATATGTTTGACTTTGGGGGAATTCCCCATTCCTGAAGAGTGGAAAGCAAAAGTCAGCAGAAAACTGACCCAGCAGAGCAAAGTGTTTTCCTTGAGAGAATGGGATATTGGATGCGTCGCTAGTGCAGAGCATTACATCAGGCTCCATGAGGAGAGGCTATTTCGTGAAAGATCCCATAGATTGGCACCAGCAGACATCAACGATGTTTGATGCCACCTCCAAAAGATGCTAGCATCTGCAATTATACAAGAATCCTGCAGCCCGCACGCATCTCCCATTGTGGTAGTCTGAAAGAAGAATGGCTCAGTGAGGATGTGTGTGTACTACCAGACCCTCAGTTGAAGAACTATACCAGACCAATATACAATGCCTCACATCCAGGATGCCCTTGATTGCCTTCCTAAGAAGCCCTCCCCCGAACTGGAGAGCTGCCCCCCCCCACCACCACGCAGCAAGCAGCTCTCACAGCAGTGCAGGAGGTTGCGATGGTCCCTAGAAGCCCTCCACTGAACTGGAGAGCTGCCCCCCCACCGACATGCAGCAAGCAACTCTCCACAGCAGTGCAGGAGGTTGCAAGGTCCTAAGAAGCCCTCCACCAAACCAGAGAGCTGCCCCCCCCACCGACACAAAGCAAACAGGTACAGCATTCACCCGATCATCGGCAGCTCAGCAGAGAGCTAAACCTTGCTGACGCTTCGTGTCAGCTACCCTGCCACCCCCACCACCACTCTTGGCAAACTATCACTTACATAGGCCTGATCACATGCTACAATAAAACCAATCAGTCTATTTCTTCATTTGCAGGTTATACCTTTCAACCACTAGTGGCCACCACACTAACAACAAAACAAAAGAAGAAAATTAACTCTAAATCTCACACTTTTGTTTCTCCATTATGTTTTCACTGTACCTACACTACCATCTTTATCCTCATCCCCTGGGTGTCCCTCCCACGTCCTACCTCCACCTGATCTGGTGGACTGTCAGGCACCATGTATCAGGCTGCCAATAAACATTAATGCCTCCGCTACCAAAGCTGACATACAGCCTGGTTGCCACTTCCACACACTACCACTTAGCCCCACTGTGCTCCCATCCAGCTTCCAAACTAGCCACCCTAGCCCTTCTGCTCCATGCTTATAGGCCAACAGCTGCCTTGGCAAACCTTATGCCACCCCCAGGAAGCTACACTGGGTTGCACATAATACCAAATTCCTGATCACACTACTGCTACTTCTAGCAGGTGATCGCGCCCCAAACCCCTCCGTACCACTCCAACTCCCCTCAGGCTTAAAACTGATTCATCTAAATATATGTAGCCTACTACATAAAATAACCCTGCTTCAACCCCTCACCCTGTCCCTCAGTCCGGACATTCTGTTTATTTCTGAAACCTGGCTGAAGCCCCACAACCCGGACACCGAATTCTCTATATCCAGATATACACTCATCCGACATGATCGGATGGGTAAAAAAGGGGGTGGCATAGCCATGTACATTGCCTCCACCATCCAATTTTTCCCAGTCACCCTATCCCTGCCTTCGGAGTCCATCAGTGCTCTAATTGTAGAACTCTCCCTCCCCCACTCAATTCCAATTTTCATTGCTGGTACCTACTGTGCTTCTGACACCAACAGACCTGCGATACTGGATCACCTGGGCACACTAAACTCTCTGGCTTCAGGAGGTGAGCTCCATATACTTGGGGATTTTAACTTGAACTGGCTCGCTGAGGTTAACTCCAAGCTTAGGGTAAAGTGACTGCCCTAAACCTGGCTCAACTAATCTCAGAACCTACTCGATTAAACCACAAATTATTGATTCATACTTTTCTAGACTGAGCCCTCACCTCACCTCACACCCTCATAGGATCCTAGCCTCAGGCCTCCTTCCGGACACCCTTAGCGACCACCACGGAATCTATTTGGTACGAAAAATCTACAGACCAAAGCTCCCCCACCCAGAATTCTTATGACCAGATCCTTCAAATCACTTGACCTTACCTCCTTACTTAACGATTTGGTCAATTCTGACTGGTCGTGCATCAGTCAATCCACCTCTATAGATGAGGCCCTGGAGTTCTTTAAGACCAAGTACACTACTGTTTGGGACCGTTATGCCCCCCTCAGGCAAACCAGGGTCAGAGGTGCTTACCTCCCATGGATCTCAACCAAAATCCTAGCTCTCCTCCAAAGCAGGAACAAGGCCTTTTGTCTTCCAGCTCACCAGTTGACCTCCAGTAATATCGTGTGTTACGCAATGCCAGCACTAGGAAAATCCACCAAGCAAAAGCCAACTATTTCAACGTCGCATTCAATTCCACCTCCCATCACCCGGCCAATTTCTGGAAAGTGGTAAAATCACTTCTCAGCCCTCCATCGCAGCCACCCACTCCTACCCTACAGGTAGGTGGTCTCACCATAGCTGATCCCCCAGCAGTGGCCACATTGTTTAACTCTCACTTCACAAACAGCCATGCCGCCCCTCTGACCTCACCTCTCCTTGTTCAGCACATCACCTCTACCACCCCAGCCAGTGCCTCACCCTCAGCTCACTGCTTCTCTTTCCTGCAGATCACCCCAGATAAGGTATATAATGCACTGATTGCTCTTAATCCAAACAGGGGCAAATGCCCCACTGGCTGGACTCCAAAATGCTCCACCTCTCGGCCCCCACCATAGCGATACCCCTGGCCTCCCTTTTCAATCTATCCTTCTCCCTTGCTGAAGTTCCCTCTGAATGGAAACATGCCACCGTAATCCCCCTTCCCAAGGGTGGGAATGCCTCAAACCCAAGCAACTACTGGCCCATCTCCCTACAACCAATCTTGGTAAAACTACAAGAGCGTCTAGTACTCTCTCGCCTATCACCCTTTATGGATTCCTCCTCCTTTTTCAGCCCTTCCAGTCTGGCTTTAGGAAATCCCACTCCACCACTACCTCCCTCCCTTCTCAGGCTCACTGACTCCGTCTTCACTGGAATGGATGCTGGCCACATCACAGCTGCCATTTTCATTGACCTGGCCAAGGCATTTGACACTGTCTCCCATTCACTCCTCCTGAACCAAACTCGACAACGCTGGTCTATACAGCTAGGCCACCAGTTGGTTCCACTCGTACCTTGCAGGCAGGTCCCAATCCATCAGAATCAGTTCTTCCACCTTGGCACCCCTCCCTGTCACCACAGGGGTACCGCAAGGCTCAGTCTTAGGCCCCTCCTGTTCTCCATCTTTTTGAATGACTTGCCGTCTGCCTGCCACACACTAAATCCACATGTATGTGGGCGACACTGTCTGCACTACATCTGGCCCTCAGCCTCAGAGGTTATGACCAGATTGCAGCTGGACTTTAATACGGTCCAGCACTGGCTTTGCTCCAATCAACTCTTCCTCAATGCCAAGAAAACTGTCTCAGTAACCTTTGGCACAAGGTAGAGACTATTGAGGCTCCCCTCCCTGCTCACATTCCACACCCTGGAAGGGAAGCCCCTGGAGGCCTGCACCTCCTTTAGATACCTCGGGGTCTGGCTAGATCAGCACCTCAACTTTTCTGCACATGTTGACTCCATACTCAAGAAGCTGCACTCCAGGTTTGGAGCACTTTACTGTAACCAAGACAGCATCCCAGAATCTGCCCATAGGGCCATTGTGCAGAAAATGATCCTCCCCGGCTTCGACTACGGGGATGTAGTCTACAGTGCTGGTCCCAAGTCCACCTTAGCCAGACTGGACCTCCTTTTCCACTCTTTCTGTCACTTTGTACTGAACTGTCCATGCTCCACACACCACTGTGCCCTCTACCAATCAATGTACCTCACCTCTCTAGATAATCGTAGGCAGTTTCACTGCGCCAAGATCCCAGCCATGTACTGGTCCCAGTTGCTCTCCTCCTACTTCACCAGTGACCTAGCCAACCCCACCACCCTAGCGTATTCCCTCAGAAAACTTGACTCACAGTCCTCAGCTGTCCCACATAGGTCCACTGCTGCTGGACAGGCAGCATTCAGCTACCGCATACCAAAGTTGTGGAATTCCCTCCCCACAAACATTCGTCACTTCTCCCCCCCCAACGCATCTTAACTCCTTGCTTCAAGCTCATTTCTCCTCTACCTGCTCTTGTGCCTAGGCTCTTTTACAGATCACAGAGTGGCAGGACTGTTTAACCATTCTGTGTATATATCAATGAATGTTGATATATATCGATCCTATTGTGTGTGTGTGTGTGTGTGTATATATATATATATATATATATATATATATATTGATACCTATCTATCTATATTTATGGTAATGTATCCAAACTGTGCCTGTATCTACTTGTTCTCTAGATCTAGTATGTCTTTATATCAGGACCTGTTGTGCAGCGATTACGCCCATTATGAATCACAATTGTATTATGCTTGTCATTCAACTGTGTATGTGTACCTCCTTCCCCAGGATGCATCTGGAATCGAGCAGTAGCCTGCTCAGCATACCTTCCTGGTTAAATACTTAAATAAATAAATAAATAAAATGGGAGCCAGTGGTTTTCCATTTTAGACCTCAGGAGCAGGTATTACCAAATCCTGATGGCACCAGAAGATAGAGAGAAAACTGCATTCATCTGTCCTTTGGGTTTTTATGAGTTCTTGCATATGCTTCAGGGCATTTCTGGAGTGCCTGTCACCTTCCAATGGCTAATGGCGCGAGCTGTAGGAGACATGAACCTGCTTGAATGCTTGATTTGTCTGGATGACGTCATTGTGTTTGGCAGGACACTTGAAGAGCATGAGACTTGCTTATTCAAAGTTTTGGACCAGTTAGAGGATTTCAGCTTAAAACTGTATCAACAAATGTCAATTTTCCAGCAATCTGTGAAATATGTAGGCCACATTGTTTCCTCTGAGGGAATTCAAACTGATCCAAGCAAAGTGGAAGCTTTGACCACCTTGCTACAACCTACCAATCTCAAAGAACTGCAAAGATTCTTGGGCTTCTGTGGTTACATCATCGTTTTGTGAATGATTGCACCAAAGTTATCCACCCTCTGCTCAATTTGACTCAAGGGTACCCGCCAACAAACCACAAATACAAAAAGTGCTGTAAAAGAGGGAGACAAAGCCTATTTCAGAACCAATGAACCATTCAGGGCAAGGTGGACTAAAAAGCCTGATGTAGCTTTTTACAATATTATTCATCTGCTTACCCATGCCCCTGTACTTGCTTATGCAGATCCAACTAAGCCATATGTGTTGTACACCGATGCCAATTTGAAGGGGCTTGGAGTTGTGCTTTACCAGGAGTATGAGGAAGGACTACGTCCAGTGGCATTTGCCAGCAGAAGCCTGACACCCTCTGAAAAGAACTACCCAGTACACAAACTTGAATTTCTTGCATTAAAGTGGGTGATAGTAGATCAATTTCACAAATACTTCTACAATGCAAAGATTCTGGTAAAAATGGACAGCAACCCCCTCACGTACGTTCAAACCTCAGCCAAGTTAGATGGCACTGGGCACCGTTGGTTATCAGCACTTTCAACCAATGACTGTTCAGTAGAATATTGTCCAGGCCTGAATTACACTGATGCCGATGCCCTCTCTAGAAGGCCTGCATCCAGCTCTGAGTGGGTGAGGATGTCCGAACAATCTGTTAAAGCACTTTGGCAAAAGTTTGTCAAAGATGAACACCCATCCTCTGAGACAGTTGATTGCCTGGTTGATTGCTTGGGCCCCCCTGACACCTGTGTTCCTGCAGCCTATTGCAATTTTGTAACGTTGGATCTTAGTACTCAGCCTCAACTTACTCCCACTGATATCCAGAGGGAACAAGCCAACGACTCCATAATTAAGCCTGTATTGGACGCCATAAAGGCTGGAAAAAAAGTCTTTAAACTTCGCTCTAAAGACCAAAGGACTGCTTTGTTATTCCAAGAGGAGCCTAGGTTAAAGTTGTGCAACAAACTGAGTTACCAAGAGACCACGAATAGACAAGGTCAAGTTGTCAAACAACAGCTAGTGCTGCCTACTGTATTTAAACACGTGGTTTTACGTGCCCTCCATGATCAAATGGGACATCTGGGTTGTGACAGAACTTCAGACTTCACCCGTGCCATCTTTTACTGGCCTAAGATGGGTGCTGACATTGAAGCCCACATCATAACCTGTAGTCATTGCCTCCAGAGAAAAACTCGGCCTCAGAGGGCCGCACCTTTAGTTAACATCTCCACTAGTGCTCCCATGAAGCTTGTATGCATCGACTTCTTGTGTTTAGAGCCCAATCACAAGAACATTGGTAATGTGCTGGTTGTGACTGACCATTTTACTCGCTATGCTCAGGCCTATCTGACCAAGGACTAAAAAGCAACCACGGTAGCCAAAGTACTTGTGGAGACATTTTTCATCCATTACAGTGCCCCCCAAAGAATTCATTCAGATCAGGGGAGGGACTTTGAAAGCCATCTAATTAAAGAGGTGCTCTCACTCTGGGGGTAAGGAAATCAAGAACTACCCCCTATTACTCTCAGGGGGACCCACATCCTGAAAGATTTAATCTGATGTTACTGGACATGCTGGGCACACTTCATCCCAGAGACAAGCCGAGTTAGAGTCAGGAAATAAGTACTATAGTTCATGCATATAACTGTACTCATAACGATGCAACTGGGTTTTCCTCCTACCATATGATGTTTGGTCAAGAAGCCAGGCTGCCTGCTGATGTTTGTTTTGGAGTATCCCCCGATGGAGTCCTAGCAGAGAATTATCTCCAGTGCATACGAAAACTCAAAGCTCAGCTCAATCATGCCTATTTGTTAGCACATACAATGGCTGCCAAGAAAAATCTAGCAAACAAAGAAAGGCATGACAAGTGTGTCAAGGCCCAAGAGCTACACCCTGGAGATTGTGTCCTGTTAAGAAACTTGGGACTGCACAGGAAACACAAGATAGCCGACAAGTGGCATCACACCCCATACATTGTTGTCAGCAAGCTGGAGGACTTGCCAGTTTACAAAGTGCATCCAGAGAATGACCCATGAGCTGTAAAGACAATGCACAGAAATCACTTGTTACCGATTGGGCAAATCGTCATTGACTCTGCATCCCAAGATGACACCCCCACCGGGACTGTGACCTGAGCTACAGCTAAAAAGAGACAGTTAAACTCTCCTCCTGTTCTTCCAAATCCAAAGCCTTCCACCAGTAACATTCTCATTGAAAATGACAGCCAATTTGAATCTGATGATAGTAAATGTGGGGTTGCCTATTATCCTTCTTACAAACTGAGTCAGTTGTTTCAAGGAAATCCCCTGTGTAACATGGGAGATGAGGCTGGATCTTCAGGACTGTCTAATCATCCAGCCCTCTCCACCACCCCTGTGCCCCTGATAGTGAGGTGCAAAGTATAATGTCTGACGCAGCTGACTCATTGTGTCTCAAGGAACTAACTGAACCTCAAGAGGTGAATCCTGATCTTTTGAGCCAGACTGGTGAAATACCAGATGAAGCTGAAATGTCTGAAGAAGGTAACTCTGATATCATGATGGACAATGACGCTAGTGTAAATGATGATTCTGAAAGTATCAGCAATGTATTACGTGATTTAAATTCCATGGAATTTCCTCCCAAAGATGAACCTGGAATATCAGAGCAAGCTATTGCAAGTGCTCCTTCTAGTTCTGGACCAATAGCTAGTGCAGAGGCACCCCTTTTGTCAGAAGCTAACTTATTGCTGGACAATGTGCTGGGACTGATTAACCCAAATGCCAATGTTGAAAGGACTGAGTCTGTGCCTGCTCCTCCCAGAAAATCTGGAAGGGCCACTAAACCTGTAGTACACCTTAGCTATGATTCCCCATGAAGGCCTGTAGATCTTCCTGTGAATGTAGTTCACAAAGGGGTTTACATTTCTGAAAATTCTCTTCCAAAGGTAGGCTATACTGCTACCTCTAAGCTCATAATCAAGCCCTCTAGTCAGTATTCTGGTGACCTTTCCCCATGCAGCCCAAGATTAGCTGATAAGGTCAGAACCCCAACCATGTGGGTTAGTGTACAGGGGGTAATCCAGACAAGGGCTGTATGTTTAACTACTTGAGCTAGTTTTCTGGAAGAAACTGGTTTCATGTACAGTATTCATTGCAGAATGTGAAATGTTTAAGCAGTAGTAGGTACTGTTACCTATTGACAAGCATGCTTAATTTCTACTGATGCATCAGATATAAACATTTATGTTATATGAATGTAATGGTTGCAACCTGTATATATATATATATATATATATATATATATATATAATATATATATATATATACACATATATTCACATATAGTGTTTTCTATATAGAACTATTAATACTTTATAGACTTGACGTGGACGCCAAGTTTTTCCAGGCAAGTGTAAACACAATTACTGAATAATTCATTTAACTCGGTTGGCTGTTTAAGGAAAGGTGTGCAGTAAACTGTATTTACATATTTTATTGTGATTACTTTCTGAGATGACAGATTTACTCGGACATGCAGTGCAATTAGAAGCTGTTTAATACACAATTAACATTTAAACACATTTGACATTTAAGCAATACAAAACATTCCTAGGAAAATTTAATTTAGACTTTTTCTCTTCGTGCACTATATCTTTTTACATGATTTTTACTACGTACGTATGAGGCCCTGTAACTCCTATCAGGAGGCAATTTAAAGTAGTATTTTTTCAAGAATAACCTTAACTAACACAAGTACATAATTTCTTAGTACTAACAATCTTTGCTAGCATTTAAACAACATTTTATTGCAGTTTATCTCTAAGCATTTCATATGGAATCAGGATTCTTAATAGGCACATATTTAAATAAGCACCTTAAAGTCTCTAGGGTATACTGAGCCAATGTCTCTTGTGGGATCTCCTTTCCCTTTCATCTGGAGATGTGAAGTGTCCTTGGAGAGGCTGGATTGAAGGTCTTTTCTTGGCTTTTTGAATTTTTTTCTCCTTGAGGCTTGCAAATAAAATAACAAAGTTAGTACAATTTTAATGTTTCTTACTCCTGGCAAAAGCCAAAAGTCTTTAGAGTTCAGCAGAATAATATTTCTTAGAGTCAGTAGCAGTAGCATAGATGTGAGATCTCTTTCAGTGATGAAACACAGATTCAGATGATGTGAGTAGGTAATTACAAGGTGTTAGTCTTTGGAGACATCTTATATAATACTTCCTCACAAATGGCATGAGGTTTTCAAATGCTATAGCCATATTTGGACAATGGCTTATCTGGGTCAGAAGTCTATAGCATACAGTATGTGTTAAAGTAGTTTTATTTTTATTAGACACTGTCAGTAACCTGTCTATTGTCCTCTTGAACTTGTCCATGACGTGACAATTAATAGATTTATAACCACAAAACCTTACACTGTGCATGTTCAAAAACAAGGTGATGGAGGTTATATCATTTGTGGTTTATGGCGCTGCGGTCGGTGGTAGCAGATGGTTCCCTGTTAAGAGGAACCAGTTCCTTGTTTGACTGTCTAGATTTTAGATCTATTGCAACTTCTTATGGTATGATCTGGTGACATAATAAATGCTGAGTTTTGATTTTAAAATACTTTTGGAGCTGTCAGCTCTTTGCACAATGTCTGAGTCTAATAAATTCGTTCATTTGGCATTTTAAATGTTCTTTGAGGCTGGAAAACTTAGAGAATATGATTTGCTGCAGATTTGTTCAATGATTTCTTTATGCTGAGATTAGTCCACATACCAGGGTTAAACACTTGCAGGTCTGCTTGATTAGAGACTTAAAAGGGAATGTTTTTATGACAAGTTCTTTTAATGTACATTAATGGCAGCTGAGATTAAGATGAATATCCTTTATACACTTTGGCAGGGTCTGGCAGCTTATGGTTGCTATTGGGCCTACATAGTTCCCCACTCCACCCCTTTTGTGAGGCAGCACCGCCAGAGTGTTGATGCATCACAAAAGGATGTGGCACTTAAGGACCTGTCAAAGTGTAGTAATGTGAACTTATGAGAATCATGGTTTCATAATTTATACCTTTAAAGCTGTTATTTTTTAAATCAACCTCTTAAGATTACATTTAGAAGTATTTATTTTAAGCAACTATTTTAGATAAACCAAAGTACACATTTACTAACAAATATCTAGAAATACTAAGATATATTTTTATTAAAGGGGAACTGTCATCAACAGGGTTTCTTAATGTCTGAAAGACCATAAAAAGCTAAATTGAGTGAGCCATTGTGTTTACCTGTGAGTCTTGCACTCCAGAGTTATTCATATGTAAATCAGTCTGTAATTAAGGGCTGAGGGCAACCATATGTTTTAGGCTTCTGACAGGAAATTATGTCACCAAGTATCTGGGCCCTCCATTGACTGTAGGTTAACTAGGAAATTGTCTGTTTTATTAAGTGTGTTTTAAGGTGTTGTTACAACACTTTCTACATTTATAATAATTGTTTTGTATGTGCATTGAAACTAGTGAATTACAGTATCACCCTTACATTTCAACCTGTTAGTAAAAATAATCCATCTTTAGGATTGCTTTAACCTCTAGGCTATACTGCCAGCTGATCATTAAAAACTACACATCTCAAGGCTGGCTCTGTGGTGCCAACAGGTATTAGGGCCCAATACTGTATCAGGATATCTAAACCCTGTCTGTGTTCATGTCAGTACAGATTTCTGGGGCTGCCACAGCACTAACTTCTGTCTTATTCAGTTCCCTCTCTTACAGCCTTTTCTCTTACAATTTCGGATGTGAACTCAGGTTTACAAGATGCAAATGTGGCTATGCACCTACTGGCCTGGCATCATGGGGCCAGCCTTGAAATACGTAATTTTTGATTAACAGCTGGCAGTACAACCTAGAGGTTAAAGCAAAGAGCTGTGAACAAGCTTCATTCATCCAGCAGAAAGGGGTTTGATTACAACGTGCTCTAGTTGTATATTGTGTGGCCAGAGTAAGTCAGTTAACCTCTCTGTGCTCCCAAAACACACACAGAAACAAGCTGTAGATGTGTGCCTTTCCTGGACAAAGACAATAAAAATAATCTGAGCATGCGTCATGATTCTGAAAATATTATGCTCTTTCTATCCAGATTTGACTTGAAAAAAAAATAGGACCCCATTAATTGTTTATTAATTGCAAAAACACATGGATGGACAACATTGTTTTAAAAAAAAGCATAATCTGAACTGCATTATTAAAATATAGAACAATACATGTGTGTGTAATCAAAATTTAACACCCCCCGGGCGGGTGTGGGATACTACATTAACCACCGATAGCAAAGTCCGAGTGGTTTATAAAAGCATCCCACACTGAGGGTGTGTAAAATTGTTTTTTTACACCTACCCACCCACCCATATATTATTTTATTTAATTAATGGTGATAATTGTTTTCCTTTCAGCACAGTTCAGTTAGTGCAGCACTTCTGTCAGAGACACACACACACACACACACACACCACTTCACACACACACACCACACTTCACACACACACACACACACACACACACACACACACCACACCACATCCACACACACACACAACACACACAATGTCTCTCCCTTTGTTTTTGTTTTTTGTTTTTCTTTCTTTTTTTTACATTACAGTGGGAATGGCATTCTGGAAAGTTGCAGTCCATCGACATAGCTGCGGAGTGTAAGACACGCTTGAAGTGTATGGGTGGCAGGATCAACCAGATTGATTTTTTTTCCTTTACGGTAGAAAATTCCATTCCATCCAAAGTATTTCAGTAAGAGACTGTTATACTTTTAACTTAATCAAAAGAAGTAAAATACTTTTTAATAATGCATTTCAGGTTATGCATGTTTTAACTGTGTTATCCATCTATGTGTTTTTGCAATTAATAAACAAATAATGGTGTCCTATTTTTTCTTTTCAAGTCAAATCTGGATAGAAAGAGCATAATGTTTTCAGAATCATAACACATGCTCAGATTGTTTTTACTGTCCATGTCTAGGAAAGGTACACAGCTACAGCTTATTCCTGGGTGTGTTTTAGGAGCACGGGGGGTTAAGTGACTTGCCCTGGTCACACAACATACAACTAGAGCATGATGGAATCAAAACCCATTCAGCTGGATGAACAAATTTGTTCACAGCTCTGTGCTTTAACCTGTAGGCTATACTGCCAGCTGATAATCAAAAAGTCACATTTCAAGGCTGGCCCCATGATGCCAGGCCAGTAGGTACGTAGCCACATTTGCATCTTGTAGACCTGAGTACACACCCAAAATTGTAAGAGAAAAAGCTGTAAGAGAGGGAATGGAAAAAGACAGAAGTTGGTGCTGTGGCAGCCCCAGAAATCTGTACTGACATGAACACAGACAGGGTTTAGGAATCCTGATATGGGGCCCCAATACATGTTGGCACCACAGAGCCAGCCTTGAGATGTGTAGTTTTTGATGATCAGCTGGCAGTACAGCCTAGAGGTTAAAGCAACCCTAAAGATGGATTATTTTTACTAACAATTTGAAATGTAAAGGTGATAACTCACTAGTTTCAATGCACATACAAAACAAGTATTATAAATGTAGAAAGTGTTGCAATAACACCTTAAAACACACTTAATAAAACAGACAATTTTCTATTTAACCTACAGTCAATGGAGGGCCAAGATCCTCAGTGACATAATTTCCTGTCAGGAGTCTAAAACGTTTGGCTGCCCCCCCAGCCCTTAATTATAGGCTGATTTACATATGAATAACTCTGGACTGCAAAGACTCACAGATAAACACAAAGTCTCACTCAAATTAGCTGTGTATGGTCTTTCAGACATTAAGAAACCCTGTTGATCACAGTTCCCCTTTAAGCTATACCTAATCAATATCATCATTTTAGTATATAGGAAGATTACTACTAATTATATTAAAATTATTAATGCAAGTAAATGTCACAACTCCTATGCTATAACACAGCCTATAGGAGTGCATGCAAGCATTGCCCGTTATGTTTTACTTTAACTTTTAACTTTTAAGGAGGCAGTATAGTGCAGTGGTTAATAGCTCTGAGCTGCAAATCTGGTGACATCCAGTAGACTAGACATGGGTTTGAATCCCACAGCTTCTACTTGCATACTGTGTGACCCTGAGCAAGTCACTTAACTTCCCTGTGCTCCCAGGTCGCACCTGTAAAAAAAAGCTTTCAGCTTAGTGTGCTGTCCCTGGTTAAACAACTAATAAAAACAAAATAAACATACTAAAATGAGCTCTTTAAGGTTTAAGCCTTGCTTTTGTTGTTTCTTAAGCTATGCCATAGCAGTTACTTTAATGGAGTGTTTTACTCATTTCCTGTTTTTCTAAAGGTGAATCACATGGATCATAGGGTTACAGTGTTTCTCTGAGGGGTTTCACATTGGCATATTTTTTCTCTTTATTTATTACGACTAAGGCTGGAGAGTTGGGTTGGTTGTTAATAGATCTAGGTGGAGGACGAGGTCTTATTTTGATTTCCAAAGCATGGTTATATAAACCCTGAATTTTTACATGATTAGCATGGAGTTGCTTGCAGGTGGAATATAACATCCACAGGAAAGCAAGAACCAAGGTGGTATTTAAGACATGAAAGAATGCGATAGTGAGAGGCCAATGTATTGGTATGCGTATTTGTTTCTTATCACCGGGACTGAACTGTTTATCAGAGATAACCAGGTCGGTCTTAGAGACAGTGATCTCAATTTCATGAAGGTCCTTGGCATCTAAAAGACACTTAAGGTCATCGGCTAAAGAAAACTTATGACCTCGGAATGCAGAAATGGCAGTGATTTTTATTTTTTGGGAAACTGGATTAAGGGGATACAAGGTGATATGTGCAAAATGGATATGTGCACCTGCAGGAACAGAGATGAGTATTACTTTGCTGGGCAAAGTGAGTTGAGTGGTAGTACCATGTCTCTTATAAGTAACAGTGACTTCCATTAAATAGATGTTAACTAGCCATTGAGCTCCCGTGATTTTAGCATGTGAGTTTTTTAGTTTCACCTGTACAGGTTAAAGTAACCTTACACTTTTTTGGGGCATTGGTATTGCTAAGGCCACAAAGAACCTTGGTGATATATTTTAGGAAAGGTTTACTGGGACACAGCCAATGTTGTTCTTTAGTAGTCTGACACATCTGTAAGTTTGTGGCTAAATATAAATCTGGATTAAATTTATGGTATACCACTATAGGTGGAGTTTTAATTTTAGCATAAGTATCTCCTTGCCAGGTACCCACATTAAGAATGGTCTTTATCCTGTAGACATTTTGTTGTTTTACAAGGGGAACATTTAATATAAAGGCAATGGTTTTCTCTTCTAAATCGACATGAACAGGAATAGCGCTTTTAAGACTGTTAGCCACATGTAGTGGCTCTATTTTCTCTGAAGCGGCTACACTCAAAATTTTTGTCATTAATTCTGGGGGAACTAAATAGCGTGGAATTTTTTCTGCCATTAAATCTTCTATGCCACTGTTTACTTCTCTTAGCAATTTTTGTGCAATTGATCTAATTTGCTGAATAGTGGTGAGCTTTTCACCCACAGTTTGAGCTAGATTATAGAGTTTTTGCATGGTATTATTGAGAAGGGATGTATGGAGTTTAACCATAACTACGGTATCTCCCACAGTTTTTCCTATGTTTGATAGGAGCTTTTGCTGTGTAGTGAGTTGTGCCTTAATGTTACCCATATCTTTGTACAGTTCCTTAACTGTATCCTTTATTTTAGAAATTTTAACAGAAATTATGGTGTTTAAGCCTAATTCAAAAGCGATTCCTAATGCTCTTAAACCAGAAAAGAACAGGGAGGCAGTTCGCTCTGTTCTAGTAGATATGTCAGGAGTTTCAGGAAATACAATAACAGTTTTTAACTGAAATAAAATATTTTTTATGTCTCTTTTAATGTAAAGCATATACTCTTGAAACCATCTTAGGGCCTTTTTGGTTAACCACTCTGTTTTTATATGCTTTAACATGATGTATCAAGGGTGAGGGCAAGTATAGATTTTCTTGGTTACTACTTTACATTTTGTAACCAGAAGCCCTGTTTTATTCTGAAGCACGATGCTGCATGGTGCTCCAGGAACGACTATTACTGCATGTAGAACCCACTTGAGTCTTAGCAGCAGGATGATGACTCTGGCTGTTACTTGATATCTCATTTGTAAGAGATGGCGCGAGGACATTTTTAGTCATATGCTTGCTATCTATAGGCTATAAGCATATCTACAATAACTGTATCTTAACAGTACCTACATTTATGCCATAAGCTATTCACATTACAATTCAGTTTTTGTTTGATGGATGTACAAGGTTTATGAGGGTGTGGCCATGGACTGGTCTCCCCCAGGAGTGTCTGCAGTTTTCTGGTGGGGGTGGTATATTTTCAGCAGATCAATGTGGACCCATTTATAGATTAGTTTTCCATACCCTGTACGAATTTTGAGTTGATAAACAACTGGTGAGAGTTTTTCAGTGATTTTATAAGGGCCTGTCCAGTTGAGGACAACCTTTTTGGCCGGCAACCTCTTTTTAGCATAACTGAAGTAGAAAACCCTGTCCCCATTTGATATTCTTGTGGGGTAGTTTTTTGGTCATAGTATGCCTTCCTACCTTTGGCACTTTTCTTTAGGTTATCTTGAGCGGAGGCGAATGTGGCCTGTAAATGTTGTCTCAAATTGGTCTAATATTTATGTGTGATCACAGCACTAACCAAGTTGACATCACCAACCTGATATAGCAGGTGTAAGGATGGAACCATTTTTTTATCTGTTATTATTTTAAATGAGGTGACACCTGTGGAGCGGTGTGGTGTGGCACAAATGGCCATCAGCACAACGGGAAATTTAATGTTCCAGCCTCTCTTTGTAGTAGAGATATACTTTTGAAGATTGTTTACAGTGATCCGATTGGCTCCTTCTACTTGTCCTGAAGATTGGGGGTGATAGGAAACATGGAGTTTCCTTTGGACTCCAAATGTTTTTTATACCTTGGTTACCACTTTTGCAGTGAAATGTGTTTCTCTGTTAGATTTTACTGTCACAGGTAAGCCCCATCTAGTGAAAATCCTATTAATCAGAAGGAAGGTGATGGTTTCTGCAGTGCCATTTGGTTCAGGGAGGCATTCAACCCATTTGGTAAACACACACATGACCATTAGGAGGTACTTGTTACCTCTGGAGGATTTTATGATGGGTCCTATCCAATCTATTTGTAAGTCTGACCAGGGCAAGGTGAGACCTCTGGTTTGGAGAGGTGCTTTGTGTCAGAGTTTAGAGGGCTGAAACGCACAGCATTTCAAGCATCCTCTGGTGTAGCTCTCAATGTCTTGGCACATGTTTGGCTAATAAGCTATTTCTTTGAGGGTATCATAGGTAGGTCTACTGCCATGGTGTGCACTAGAGGGCACATTGTGGGCATTTTGCATGGACATGCCTTGGTGGCTGTTGGGGACCACCCAGCAAGGTGTGGGAGTTTGTTTATGAACATAAATTAAAAGTTTTTTTTGTAACTTAAACCTTTGTTTTTGCTCAAACATAGTGTGGCATTTTGGTTATTTGGTCTGCCAGACCCTTTGGTTGCTGCTGGTGAGGACCCCATCTGGACAGTGTGAATAACTAGACGGATGCATAAAATAATAATAAGGCAGGTTTATTCTGTGCTGCAGATGTTTGTCTCCTGAGGGCAAGCCCCAGACTGACAAATTATCTGACTGACAGGCATACATGGCACTGCCAGGCAGTGCAACAATTAGCTACATGCAGGTTCTAAGTGCTCTTAAAGGGACAACAGCTTAATATTAAGCCTCATGCTTAATGTGTGCTTCACAATAGTTTTGAATTTTGTGTTAGTTTGCAAATCCTCAAGTGTGATAGGGTTAGCCTCAGGATTTACTACATACTGGTAAAGCTTGTTTACAGTTGAATCTTTAGTCTATGCTTGCACTAAATTCAAGTGAGGGTCTTGGCCTCCTAATACTAAAGTTTGCTTTGGAGGACTTGGACCTTCAGGTCGTGGGGCTGTCTTTTGGACCTGACCTTTAGTGATTACAAATATAGTAAGCGTATGGTCAGGGGCAGCATGGTGAAGCTCAAACTCCCTGTGAACATTACCAATGGCTAGTTTATCCACCAAGTTATTGCCATCTTTTTCTGGGCCACTCACTTTTGAGTGTCCTTTGACCTTTTTTTAATAAATGATCATTTCATGTTCCTTTACGCTAAGATCAATGGCTGTGATTAACTCTACGTGTGTGATGTTTTTGCCTTTTGCATTTTTCATGCCGTTTTTTTCAGAAGGGAAGATGTGTAAGAAAGGTTTGCCTCATGTAGTTAGAATTAATGCAGATAATAATATCAAAAAGTTGGTATTTGAGCACTCTCTCTAAAGCCAAAAGAATACACGCCATTTCAGCATACTGACTGGTCTTTGAGCATAAGACATATTTTATAGGCAGTTTGGGGTATCCTCCTTCCCACACAAGAGCAGTGCCTGCATGCAGAATGTCACCCTTGTGATATGCACAATCATCCACACAGACCTTAGGAAGGCCTTTGCAGAGGTTTGTATCATATTATTGGTGGCAAGAGGACATCTTAGGAGGTGGTTTTGCTTCCCAGGTGTAACCGGGGTCATTAGGACCTTTGGTGGCCCAGTTGTGGCCCTCAACAAGGGCCTGGGCCAAAGAGTTGTTTTTAATTTTGTCATAGTGGACTTTCAAGGAAAGTTCTTGGAGTGCTACGGTCCAAGAAACAATCCTGCTTCCAGAAACATTTCCTTCTTTTATCTTCTGGCTCCCCAGAAAGGTAAGAGGTTGGTGGCATGTTTCCCAGGAAAATCTTTTTTCCCCCAATGTAATGTCTAAAGTGTTGGATGGCCCAAACCACTGCAAAGATAGCCTTTTCACAATTAGAAAACTTCTATTTACGTCAGTTAAGGTTTTACTAGCATAGGCAATGATTTATCTGTCGGTGTCGTGCATTTGGGAAAGAGAAGCACTTAGGGTGCTGTGTGTATGAGCAGTGTTTAAAAGAAACTTCTTACCCTTTTGGAAGTAAGCTAAGCAAGGTGCTCTGCTTACGCTGATTTTTAACTCCTGGACAGCTTTTTCTTGTCTGGATTTCCACACACAGGGAATTTTCTTTAACAGTTCAAACCCGGACTGTACAATTTTACATGGTCTTTGATGAACTGTCGGGAGTAGTTAAAAACTCCTAGGAAGCTTTGGAATTCCTTTAAGTTAGTAGGTGTTTTGAAGGTGTGAAGGGCTTGTACCCAATCCTTTTGTGGATGGTTACCTTGGGGTCCTACTGTGTATCCTACATAATCCGCCTGCGAGCGGCACCACTGTCCCTTAGTTAAGGACAGCATGGCTCCGGCCTCTTTGAGTTGTCCTAGGCCATGCCTGAGTTTCGCTAAGTGTTTAGGCCATGTGGCTCATTTTATGAGTATGTCATCAACGTAAATTAGGGTTTCATGTGTTGCTACATCTGGCAGAGCTTTGTGTAAAAAGATATTGAACTCAGCGGGTGAACTGCAATACCCGAACGGTAATCAATTTTAAGTGAACTGAGAGTTACCGAAGGTAAATGCCAGCTTGTACTGGTCATCAGGGTGTACCTTTAGAGTCCAGAATTCACTAGCTATATTAAGGGAGGTAAAATATTTAGCTCCCTCAATTTTAGCCAGGCTCTAGTCCAGGTAAGTCATGGGCTATTGTGAGAAGGGTACTTGTGTTTTGAGCTTCCTATTGTCTACAGTAAGTTTTTACTTACCAGTAGACTTAAGCATAGGCCAAATTGTGCTGTTGTGGTTTGAGTTGGTCTTTTTGATGATTTCACGCTTTAGAAAGGTATCCAGGGTTCCCTAGATAGACTCATAGGCTGCTAAGGGGATTTGGTACTGTCGGACATGCACAGGCTTTGAGCTGGCAACAGTAGAGATTCTTACCAGGTGAAGGCAGTACTACCATAGGATAAGGAATCCGTTGCAGACATGTCACAGTGCTCATGGAAAATTGACCTTAATTGGTCTTTAGCTATTTTATCTGGTAGGGCAGAGAACTCAAATTTGGACTTTCATGGACTCAGTAAATCTAGGCAATTCTTGGGCTAGGCTCACTTTTACTTTTTTCTTTACAGACTCACTAACATGTTTTATGATGGCGTGCACTACCAGAGGTGTAGCATGGCTTGTGGTAGGGGCATTTCCAGGGAAGGAAAGTACTAAGTTGGTACCTTCCCACTGTGAGTGGGTCATGGTACTTCCATCTTCATTAAGAAGAGACTGTACAACGATTATTTCTAGAGGGCAAGTGTAACATGGTGCCTCAGCCTCCCCCCATGTAGATCTGGAGGTAGTGGACCGATGACAGGCACCAGGGGTTTGAAGCCATATAAAAAGTTTCCCACTAGGAATTCTAGTTGTGTGCAAGTGGAGATAATGATATCAATAGGGTTAGGATTGGTTACCAGGATATGGGTGCCTTGCCCAATAATTTTTAGGTAAGACTCACCTTGGATAATTAGGTCTAAAACATGGAGTAAGGCAGCAAGCCTGAAAAAAGCTCTAGTATCAGACATTATTTGACCTCATTGAATTCTCAGTCTTACTGGGAAAGCAAATGCTGTGGCTGGTATAACCACTGACATGGCTGCAACGGCCTGGCAAATTTGAGGCATGGTCTGTCCAGACCTCATGTTCTTGGAGTGACCCATGAGGGGAAAGGGAACCCCTGCTATTTTAGTCCACAGGATGGTGTGAATAAAATCTATGGTTACACCAAGGTGCACAAGAAAGTCGGCACCAATGTAAAGCAAAGGTTTCAGGTTTTTTACCACATACACATAGTGTGAGATTTTCTTTTTCCCTATCGTAATGAGAAGGTCAGTGATTTCTATACTTTTTGCAGTGCCCCCTTTTAGTGGTAAGCCTGTGTGCCTAGTAGTCTTTTCTGCCAGGGCAAGGGGCTCAGTTTCTCTAAGCTCAGAGAAAAAAGCTTTACTAATTAGAGTGCTTTCCTGATTGAGGGCAAGTATAGCATTGGAAACAAGGTGTTTAGCCACTACGACAGTCCATCAGTTCTCATTATGGTAGTAAATACGTTCCAGGCAGGCAGGGCGATGTGTTACTCTATTAGAGGGCATGGTAAGGCCAGTGTGTGTGTTTTCCTGTTCGCTGGGGTTTACAGACTCTAGGGTGTCAGGTGTGCCCGTATTTTGTGTGTCAGCTTTTTGATTAGCTGAGGAGCTAGAGTGAAGAATTGAATCATTCAGTTCTAGTATGGTTTGTAAGGGGTCAGCCTCCTTGTTATAGGCTGGAGTGTCAGCTGTGTTTGGATCTAGGACAGGATTTGTCAAATCCAATCCACAGCCCAAAACCAAAGGATATGCCTGTGTTACGTTTGGATAAGCAAATTTAAGTGTGGTACCATTTGAACCAAAGGAGCAAGCAGTGGCTTGTAACTGATTGTTATCCACATAGGTGACAGGAAGGGGTTTAGGAAGCTGTGCATACAGTTTTTGTGCACAAAAGTCCAGCAGCAGAGCAAAACGTAAAAACAGATCAGATCTCACCAATACATCTTTAGAGGGGAGACTGGTTACATACACAGGATGGCATATGCTTAATGTTCCAAAATTTACTTGTAACCAGATAAAGCCCAGGACATTATCAGTGTCTAGTGTAAAACTGGTAAAGCTTACAGTACTGTCTAGCAGGGTTAAAGGGTTTCCGTTTTGAGTAGAGCAATCCTGTAGTTTTTTAAAGACCGTTTGAGTCATGATAGTAATTTTAGAACCAAGATCCAAAAGGGCATTACAATTAAGAAGGTCATTAATGGTGACTTCGAAGTATGGTCTTCTTATACTTACCTGAAGTATTAAAGGAGTGGCATTGGGGTTTGGTGCAGGGTGCCGGTATGGGGCCCTGGCAGTGTATCTACGAATTTCCTCACTCAGCTGTTTGATCTGCCTTCTTAGCTGGTCAACAGCATTGCCGTTAGTATCTCTGCCTCGGTTAGGCCGTGGTTGATCATTTTAGGCATCCGGGTGTTGTTTAGAAACCTCTGGCCCCTTTTTGTTTGGGTTGTGGAGGCTGCATGATTTAGGGTTCCAACTGTCCCTCCCCTGATTTGGGAATTTTTTATTATCCCTAGGAAGGCTGGAACTGGCCTCCAGTCTGTTTTGGGGCAATTATTTTCCTTCCATTTGGAGGGAGGCCTGATCACTTGTAATGGCAAAAAGCTTATTTTGAGGTTCCATGGTAGGTTTCTTACCTACATTTGGGTTAACAGTTATAAACATTCTTTGGCCCGCTCTACAATATCATTCATGGGGGTATCTGGTTCTACCCATGGCTGGGCTAATGTCCTAACTGAGGGATGAAGGCCTTTTACAAAGGCCTCTTTTAGGTGAGGAAATGGGTATGGGTCTTTCTCCTCTCCTCCAGAGAAAAACATTCCACTTAGGATTTTGTAAAAATCCTTTGGGGCTTGATTCTTTTGATATGTCTCTTTAAAAGCTGCTATGGGACTTTTGATAAGTGGTGTGCTGTTTAATCAGGGCTGGGCACATTTTATCAAAATTGGTTTTGATTTCAGGTTTTTGTCTAGTCATCCAGGCTCAAACTTCTGATGCAACAGAAAATCTTAATCTTAACACATACAAGTGATCTTCCGGGTTATTGATCCCAACGTATTCCAATTGCGATTTCAAATCAAAAATGTGAACCTCTACCTCCGTATTAGTCTTGGGATTGAAGCTAGTACCTATGGCCTTTATAACTTGAATCAATTGTTTTGGGTCTGGTCGGTATGGAGTTGTGGGACTAGAGGTAGTGAGGCCAGATGTGATAGGAACAGGTAGGGGTTGGCTTGTCCCTGCAGGGGTACTATTTTGGCTGTTAGGGTCTGAGGACCATTTGAAGGTTGTTCCCCCTCCCCCAATTTTAAGTCTTGAATTTCTTTGACTAAATCCTGGACTTTACTGCAAGGTCCTCTGCCACTGGCTTTAGGGGTTATCTGGGACAGGAGGTGGTAAGGGCACAGCTGGTTCTAGGGACCCCAGCTGTTGACCAATAGCATCAAGGGACTCAGTAAATGCTGCATGCAGCCGGTCTATTTCCAATGAGCTGCACCTACTTGTTCTTCTGCTGTCTGGGCTGTGTCTTGAGCTGCCTTTATTTGAATCACAGCCTCTGCTAATTTCTCCTGGCACTCAGATTTTTCTGCTTTTAACCCAACATTTTCAGCTTTTAAAACCCTTATTTGCTGTTGTAGGTCTCTGACTTCGCTAGGCCCAGGGATGATTTGCTGTTTTAAATCCCCAACTTCTTCTGTCAACCTCTGACTAATTGCTTTTAAATTGTTTCTGTCTGCTTCATTTACTTTAAGAATGCCCAAATATTTGGCCTTCTCTGACTGTAATTCCAATTCCAAGGCCTGAATTTTGGGGGTCTGGTCTTACCTGCATTGGTCAAGTCAAAAGCTAAGCTCCCCTAGTGTATATAGCCTGCTTTGGGCTTCTTGATGGCAGATTTTATGTTGGAGATATAGTTTTTAATCTAGTTTTGGCTTCAGCAAAAAGTGAGCTTAGTTCTTTAGCAGGTGTAACCCTCCCCCCATTTGGGGGGCTTACCTGTAATGCCTCCGGGTGTCTCCTGCTGCCTGCCTGGCATCTGCCAATTTTTGCGGCACTCTGCCACTTTCTCCAGATGCCCCCTTCTGGAAATGAGCCCTTCGGGGCTTGCCTATTCCTTGTGAGCGGTTGGCATGGTGCAGAGCTGCTGCTCGCATGTTCAAGGAGGTACAGTGTGCACTAAGACTGCTGTTCTGGTGCCTTGGCTAAGTTAAATAGGGAACACAAACAAAGGGAGGAAATGGTTTGAAATTAAATAAATGGCAGCCGCCGTGAGCGCTGCCTCCAGGGCACCACAGGCTAAGGGGAAAGGTCAAGGGGCAAATGGCAGCCCTCATAAATATTCATAAGCCTGCTGCAGTGTTTCTAGGGGCAGTGTATTACGGGAGCAGCGGCTCCCTGAGGGTACATTCAGTTAGCTAAAGAGTGGATTTATTCAATAGAGGACTGTTGGGCTATCTATGTGTGGGGACATTATTTAATAAAAGTTAAACTCCTGGCTGCACTAGAACATTATGTGTGGGGACAGTAAAATAGAGTGCTGTGGAAACTGTATGAAGCCACCATTTTAGCAGCCCATAACCAATCGGGAGCCAGGATTAAACAAAAAAGGATGCCTGGGGGTTTGTCAAAGACTTATGGAGGATTAACTGGGACAATTTCTAGGTGCCAAAACACCAGCCAATGAGCCTTTGGGAATTACCCAAGTCAGATCCTGCAGCCAATAAGATCTTTGGAACTCTGCCCCATATAAAAGGGGTCTCTGGCTGAAAAAATGTCAGATTTGGAAATACAGCTCATGAGCTAGAGTGTGTGTGCCTCTGGGGAGCCTGCCAGCTCTCAGGGGTTAGGCCAACGTGGCCTAGACTTTTTCCGGCCGTCCAGTCCACAGGTCCAGTTGTTCCAGTCTGGGTAGCTGCTGCCTGCAGTTGCAGGTCACCTGATTTTATACCTCTAGAAGAGAAGAGAAGAGAAGATCAGCCTGCATCCTGCTTGGAAGGACCAGAGTGGAGCCAAGTTCAGTTATACATATAAATCTAAAATGAGATTACAGCCATGTTGATCCTTGGAAAACAGGAAATGATGGAAGGTTTGATACCTTTTATTGGACCAACAAGTTTCTTGTACAAAGATGGAATTATACACAAGCTGTCTGGGCCTCACAGGTCCCTTCTTCAGGTGAATATAAATATATGTGAGTTGTGCAAAGTGCTGCATGGTCGAGTAGTTCGAATCTGTTCGAGTTGCATGTTTTCGTCAGCCTTATTCACGTTGATCTGCCATTTGAAGATCAGCATCGTCGATGAGGACCACGAGGGACTTCACCTCCATCTGCATCCATCTGTGTCTACAGGTCTCATTTCATTGGAGAACCATCTGGTCTGGGGTAGAGTAAGTAATCAATCAGGGTAGCTCCCTGCAACCAATATTCAAATGAAAGTGTGTCATTTGATTTTCTTGTGGATTAAGTGTATTGGACTGAGCCATATGGCTCTGGATTACAAATTGTGGGTTAAAGTGCATGCATGTTTCTTTCCATCACAGGGCCCCAACTAGCTGCAATGCCGGCCTACCCTGGCAATGCTTCAGGCTAGCCTGCACTAACAACTGGGTACCCAGAGTGTGTGTGGACTGTGTTAGAAGGACTCTTGAGTGTATGTTTTATACCCTGACTAAATCAGATTCTGAATCGATCACTAGATTACGCCCTCCCTTGTTCATGTCCCCAAAATAATCAGATCTGAATCTTTTTGCATTTAAACTGGTTGTGGTGTACTTCTGTGCTAAAAGTACTGTGTCACTGCTGCTTCCTTGTTCACATCTTGTTTCCTAGGGGTCTCAAGGCATTCCAGGCAGTCCCACTCTGGTGGTAAGTGGTTACAAGTGGGAGTCACTGCATTGTAAAGTGTATTGGGTTTGTGTCATCCCGGACTTGTTCTGGCCACTAGAGGGAACAGAGGGGGTATCAGTGTCCTGGAGGGCTGTACCCAGAGTAGTCACTCCATCATCAACCCTGTCCTCTGGGTGGAGGTACCCTTTTCATGAGCTCAGGCCCCTCAACTTGCCATTAGTCATGCAAGCAGGGGTAGTATCCCTTGGGATAGCACCACCTAGGAGTTACACAGGTATGCCTTCAAAGGGAATTTTCTGATCAAAAATTGCTTCATGAATAAAAGCGTTTATTTCCTCTGGGCCTTGGAAAGGGTTTCCCTAGGTATTCAAGGAAATCTCTAACTCTGGAGGTTATCTTTAATCTCCTCTTTCTGAGGACTATCCATGGGGGTGAGTATTGGGGTAGCATCTTCTGGGTCCCTGGGAAAACCCTGATGAAAATTTTTTTTTTTCACTATAAAGCAGGGCACTATGAAAGTACTTCTGTGCCTTTAAGACCTTTTAAAATCTGTTGTGTTTTTGACAGCAGTTTGTGGTCACAAATGACTTCCCTTTTTCTTGAGTGGCTAAGCCTTATGTGAAGAAAAAATAAGTGGTTCTTTTGCCTCAACTGGCAGTTTTTAAAATGGGGAGAGAAAGTATATTTTCCATTTAATTATAAAACATTTATCTTTGCCACAATTTAAGAATATTTTAATTGCAGTCCATACCCAAATGGTCTGTCATAGCTAGAATTAGTATAAAGCTCAGGTCCACCCAGGGACGCCATTTTATAATCACAATTACTTAGTAATTAATTTAACTCGGTTGGCTTTTTAAGGAAAAGTGTGCAGTAAATTGTATTTACATATTTTATCGTGGTTACTTTCTGAGATGACAGATTTACTCGGACACGCAGTGCAATTAGAAGCTGATAATTTCAATACACAGTTAACATTTAAACACATTTGACATTTAAGCAATACAAAAGATTCCTAGGAAAATCTCATTCAGACTTTTTCTGTTTGTGCACTTTATCTCCTTACACAGTTTTACTATGTACACATGAAGCCCTGTAACTCCTATCAGAAGGCAATTTAAAGTAGTATTTTTTTCAAGAATAACCTTAACTAACACACTTACACAATTTCTTAGTACTAATAATCTTTGCTAGCATTTAAACAACATTTAGTTGTAGTTTATCTCTAGGCATTTCATATGGAACCAGGTTTCTTAAAATACACATATTTGAACAAGCACCTTAGAGTCTCTAGTGTATACTCAGCCAGTGCCTCTTGTAGGATCTTCTCTCCCTTTCATCTGGAGATGTGAAGTGTCCTTGGAGAGTCTGGATTGAAGATCTCTTCCTGGCTTTTTGAATTTTTTTCTCCTTGAGGCTTGCAAATAAAATAACAATGTTAGTTCAATTTTAATGTTTCTTACTTCTGGCAAAAGCCAAAAGTCTTTAGAGTTCAGCAGAATAATATTTCTTAGAGTCAGTAGCAGTAGCATAGATGTGAGATCTCTTCCAGTGATGAAACACAGATTCAGATGAAGTGAGTAGGTAATTACAATATGCTGGTCTTTGGAGATGTATTATGTATAGGCAACTACTTCCTCACAAATGGCATGAGGTTTTGAAATGAAATAGCCATATTTGGACAATGACTTATCTGGGTCAGAAGGCTATAGCATATGTGCTTGAAGCAGTTTATTTTATTAGACACTCTGTCAGCAACCTGTTTATTGTCTTCTTGAACTTGTACACGAGGTGACAATTAATAGACTTATAACCACAAGACCTTACACTGCGCATGTTTAAAAATGAGGTGATGGAGGTTATATCATTTGTGGTTTATGGTGCTGAGGTCGGTGGTAGCAGATGGTTCCCTGTTAAGAGGAACCAGTTCCTTGTTTGACTGTCTAGATTTTAGATCTATTGCAACATCTTATGGTATGATCCGGTGACATAATAACTGCTGATTTTTGATTTTAAAATACTTTTGGAGCTGTCAGCTCCTTGCACAGTGTCTGAGTCTAATAAATTCATTCATTTGGTATCTTAAATGTTCTTTAAGGCTGGAAAACTTGGAGAATATGATTTACTGCAGGATTGTTCAATGATTTCTTTGTGCTGAGATTAGTCCACATACCAGGGTTAAGCACTTGCAGGTCTGCTTGATTAGAGACTTAAAAGATAATGGTTTTATGACAAGTTCTTTTAATGTATATTAATGGCAGCTGAGATTAAGGTGAATATCCTTTTTACACTTTGGCAGGGTCTGGCAACTTATGGCCACTATTGTGCCCACACAGGGAAGAGTGTAACCCCCCACTAATTTGGGGTTTACCTTACTGTCTTCCTGGGCTCCTTTAATACCCACTGCCAGGCTGACATCCTGTAGAGGTAATGGATCCCAGGGTATCTGTTTGCTTCTGTTCATTTATGTGCGGGTGCCATGCTGTGCCTCCGCACCTGTCACTTTAAGAGCCTAGCTAATATCTGTATAGTAAATGGTCTGAGCTGGGTCCGAGTGATTTAAGGCTTGTGACTGGCCAGACACTGCTCTGATTTGCTCCACTCTGCTGAATAATAGTGCAGAGGGAGCCTGTATGGAAACTGTACTTATCTACCTCTGGTGTGTTGTTATATTTGAATTAAAGAAGTTTGTTTAACCTGCTTTCCCTGCAGTCTGCTTCTCTGAATGGCAGCCACCATGCTTGGTCCAGGACTTCCAGTAAGTGGGCCAATAGGACTCCAGGATCTCAAAGAGTCCTTATCCCAAGTGTCTTGTGGGAAGGAAACCTGTAGTTTTTGGGTTGGCGCCTAATCTGAGCAGAAGGGGGAGTCCAACCTGTGACTGACAGCTTCCCCAGCTAACTTGAATCCTGGAATTGAAGGGAAATCCCTAGAATTGTAAGAGACAGTGCATCGGTTAGAGCTGGAGCTTGAAGTGTGAGCAGCTCAAGCTTTCGTGCAGCGGCTCCCTGAATAGAGTTTAGGGGAATCGGCCGGAAGAGGCCTAACTTGCCTCCCTGCTATTGTTCTCCTGCATTAAACTGCCTGATTGCAGAAATTGGACTTGTTCTGATGTAAGACTTAAACTGCTGCAGAAAATATTGAAGAGTTTAAAAGCACTGTTGTGAATTTGGACCGAAGATTTGCTCCTGTGAAGCAATCGGCGCAGCTAGTGTGCGAGACTGATTTTGGATCAAGAGGTCTGCTCAGTGAATCTACTGCAATAGTAACCGGATTGTACCTGAACTACAGAAAGTTGATGCTGTTTGACTTAAATGTGCTGAATGTTTCCTGTGGGTCAAGGCCTGTCTGTTCCTGACCTGATTACTACGCCAGCTGGAGACTTCACCAGCAAAACCAAACTGAACTTTGCCAATGTGCTCATCACGCCTGGGCCTTTGCCATCCTGGCCCAGACCAACTGCTTTGCACCAGAGACTGTCTTTGACAAGAGACTGGCTTTGGGGATCCAGCCCCTGTGCAGAAACAACTCGCAGGTTGCAGCCACCTGGAGGGAAAGGTCGTGAAGAGGAGGTGTGGTAGCGTGAGCACAATCAGGGTAGCTCCCTGCAACGGGTCATTTCATTATTTCTGGTACCATCTGATTTCTTTTCAAATTCTTGGGTTTCACGAGACTGGACCAACTGGCCAGGATTACAAATAATCATTTTGTTGTTGTGCATGCTAATTGCCTTCTCTTTCCATCGAGGGCCCCACATCAGCTGCAACGCCAGCCACCCCCGGGCAACACCTCTGGCTAGCCAGCTTCCATCCTGGGTACCCAGTGTTGTAGAACTGTTCATTTGGGACTTAAAAGTGCATGCCAAAAACCTGAATCAAATCAGAATACCAATCATTTAACTAAATTCATGCCCCTGCCTTGTTCACATCCCTTAAATAAATCTGATTGCTGTTTCATGTTTAAACTGGCTTGTGTGCATATCATTAGTTGGGTTACAGTACTGAAAGTGCATAGTTGTCTTGCTAACCTTGTTTTACATGGGGTCCCAGGGATATTGCAGAAGGTCCAGCCCTGGCGGTAAGTATGAAGGTGTGTGCATATCTTTACTGCTACTTACTGACTGTGTGTTAACTGCTGTTAAAGGTGCCAAGCCACTAGGAGGGTTAGTGGGTGGTTATAACTTCCCAGAGGGCTATAACAGGTTAGACAGACACCCCATTACTGTAACTCTGGGTGGAGGCACCTTTATACAGAATCCAGGTCCCTAACCGTGCTTAGAAATACAGACAGGGGTAGTAACCTTAGGGATAGCACCGCCTAGGGGTTAAACAACCATCTTCTCAGTAACCTTCCCCAAAAAGGGGAGGTTAGAGATAAATAGAATAATTGGTTACAGTGAATTACAAGGCTGTAATTCCATCTTGAGATTCTGGGGACATAGATAACCTCGAGAGCAAAGCTCAAGAGGTTTCTATGTCCCCAGAACCTCGAGATGGAATTTCAGCCGAGTATGTCACTGTAACCTATTTTTTAATTTTTGTAATTTATGGTTGAGAGAACCTGGCGAGGTCTTACTTGGTGAAGCTTTGTGCAGGCTGACATGTTCGATGAGGAATCGGGAAGTTGTGAGTTTTTTTTCTGGAGAGCTGAACAGGAAGGTGCAGGAAACCATTTCTTTTAAGAGGGAAAATGTAGGTACACTTCAACGGAATGTGTAACTGTTACTTGTTTTTCTTTTTTTAAAAAAGAAAAGTAAGGTACTGTTTGGTTATCGCGGAGCTGGCTTTGAAAACTGTCATGCTGACTCTTGGAAAAGCTGTCTCATGGTCAGCGCGAGGCATCAGGCTGCGCTTGCGCATTTGTTTCGGAGTGATACTACTATCGTTAAAACGAAACGGTATTATTGGGAGTGAAGTATGGTATTATTGAGAAGGTGGTGTGTATTACAAGATTTTTTTTGCATTGTTTTCGATGCTATTACAGTATTTTAACATTCCATATATTACAAGTTGATAATTCACCAGAATGTCCAGGTCCAAGGATGGCTTTTTCAGAAGGGGCTTCACCAGTGCATCATTAGGTGCAGCTGGGAAGATCTTTCTGATAACGAGTACTGCAAAATTGAGGCAAACACTGAACCCAGCTGCCCAACACAGCTCACTAGTAGTTGAGTCGGGCATGGGTCCATTTCACAAAAGTTGGTTGCAGCTCTGAAATCAGTTCACTCACCTCCTCCACTGTCTCTGGTTTAAACTCATTCCAAGTCAGCTGAGTGTCTCTGAATGTTTCTGCACAACCTGCTGGGTTGCCAGCCACAGCTCACTAAGGAGATCCTGGCTGAATAGAGGACACCCTATCTCAAAAGAATTGGGCAAACTCCTTGTATTTAGCATGTAAAAATACTCTCATGGATATCAGACAAGCCAGGTGGAGTAGCCTGTCTACAGTCTGAAAGAGATGAGCTGATTGATTCCTGTAGACAGCAACTTTGTAGACAGAAAATCTGCCTTTTTCTGAGTGACTTACTCTTCTGCATTCATTGTAATGAATGCTCAGAGCAGTCAGTACTCCTGGGCCCTGGATCTCCTCCAAGAACACTGACCTCTGTCCCTCAGGCCTTCAACTCCCTGTGCTCACCATAAAACCATGGCAAGCTGGGGTGTGAGACTAGGGGATGTACAAGGGCTGGTGCCGCAATATTGAAGACTGCTGCAACAGCCCTATTATGGACTGCTACTTCCCCCTCTGATTCCATGCCACATACTGTCATCACACCTGAGACATCCAATAGAGTCCCTCTGGCTGAAGCCCTCTTTAAGGGTGGTACCTGACCATCTCCACTGGGGATGGAATACAGGAGGGGCCCTGAAGTAGTACTGATAGTGCAGTGATCCGGTCAACTGACAACACCAATCTCAAGCCCACCAATTTTGAGCTCCAGTGAAAAGACCAAGTACAGCATGACCATGTTGGTGGGTCACAGAAGTAATAACTTGTTCAAGGGCCAGTGAATTTATTACTAGGAGGAAATCTTTTCCAAAGTATGAGAGTTCGTCATTGACCCAGGTACTGAAATCACCCAGAATTAACCACCTGGGCAACCTCAATACCCTGTCGGCAATGAAGTCCACAGTTTCCTGAAGGAATTCCCTCTTATGTCCTGGAGGTTGATGAACGAGGAGGATCCTACAACCTGCACCTGGATCCCCATGCATGGCTACGCATTTGAATGATGAGGCCTCTCGCACTGGGTGCACCACCACATTCAACTTGGATCTAAAACAGATGCCCACCCCTTACCCCTGCAATCCTTTTTCAGGTGGTGAACCATGGAGAATCTGGCTGGGATGGCTGCTTCCAACACCAGTTCTGCATCTTCACCAAGCCAGGTCTCTGTGATGCAAGTCAGCTTGACCAAGGAATCAGATATCAAATCCACTATAATGACAGTCTTATTCCTCATTGATCTGATATTACATAGCACTGCCTGAAGAGGACAAGTAGATGCAGCTTGGTCTCTCGACTACCTGCCTATATGATCCAGTGGAGGCTCTGGGTATGGGCGTTAAACATGTCTGGCCTCTCTCCATCTCCTATTTCACCCCAAGATGTCTCCTGGTCCTCGCCATCCAAATTACACCCTCCCCATCAGCTCTCCCCAAACTCAACCTATGACCCCCATGCCTCCTCATGATCCCCACCTCCCTGCAGCTTCAATATGTAACAGCCAGCGGAGAGGGGTCTTGGAAGGGGCACAGGCTATAGTGAAGGGACAGGGAAATAGCTGAGCTTAGGTATCTGTTGCACAAAACACATCACAGCACAATAAACCTATAAAATACACTATATAGCTATACTAAAACCTCACACAATCCTCTCCTAAATACAATTCCTCCTCCACCTAGCATTCAGTCTAGGCCCTAAGAACTCCACATCTCACATACATACAACTAAACAGACAGTAAATACCTAATAAACACACTCACCCTCACAAACACCTATCCTTCAACCATTGTGAGGGTTAATCTTGAGGCACTCCACCTTCTTTACATTTGGGTATTGTGTCCATCTGATAGGCTGCTGATGCACATGTGACTTTCAAAGGAAAGCCGTGCCCTCTTCCCTGTGATGCTGCCTCTCCTGTATCAGTTCAATTTGTGCATCTGATCAGGTTATGTGCATCACAACAGCTCCCAACAGTTTGAAATTCATTCAAAATACTAAAGATAAGCTCATTTTCTGAAGTTTGGAAACTCCTCTAGACATTGTTCACGTAGCCATTATAAATTCAGGTGTCTATTGTGATTACGTCGTGTGATTTTCTAGCAATTTATTGAGAGTTCTGTTCAGGCTGTGTTTATAGAATAAAATTTATTTCCTTGGGGACTCTGCCTCAGGTGTTTGGGCTCAATTTGCTGTTATTTTGTTGCTGACCAGCCCTCCCAGGAACAGTGCTATTCTTTACTGTAATTATTGGCTTAACGTTTGTGCCTGTGCTTGGAGCTCACTTGGGTCGCCTGCCAGCAGACCCAGGTATGTACACTGGATGGGAGTGCAGCTGCAGGGTGCTATTGAGACTCCTGCTAGCAGTCTCATGATGGCCCTTCCCCCCGTCTTACCTGTGCCCTTGTTGGGGAGTCTTTTCCAGGGCTTCCTGTGGCCCCTGCTAACGACCACAGGACCATCCTCTGGCTATGTGTTTGGGTTTGAGCTCTGTTAATTGCCTGGGGCTTGGTCAGTATTCATTTTATTCGAGTTGCCTGCTGGTTTTTTGTGTGTCCTACCTGATCTCATTTTGCCTGGGCAGTCGTGCTCCTGCAGATCTGGGTTGCTCTGTTTGCCGACTGCTGTCCCATTTTGGCATACCATCATGGCGCTGGTTCACACCTCCCGTCTTTTTGTATTCGGGAGGGTGTTGTCTAATGGTTGCCTCTCTTCTTCTTCTTGCGATAGATAAATCAGAAGAAGCTTTCAACCTCCTACCCTGCCACTGTCAAAAGTTTGCCAAAAGGTGAAAGCAGCAGTATTTGTTGATTGGTAAAATGTCATTACATAGTTTTTGGCAAAAATGTATTTCTAACATATAAAGATTCATGTTCAGTGTATTTTGTTTTCTCAGATATTGTTAAAACAGCTTTTACAGCTTATTTTGTAATTAATGACTCACGTCATTAAAGGTGGCTGTCACTTGTAATTTTAAAAATATGTCCTGCTGTGGTTACCTGTTGAATATACATGCTAGCTTTATACTGTAGATGTATTAGGATGGTGCTACCACATGTTTCTGATGGTAAACAGCACACCACTGCACTAACATTCATGCAATACCTAAATAATATGCATATTATGAATAATGCTGGGTCCACCTCTCCCAAGGACTATTGTTTCAGTATCCGCCATATATGTGTTTTTGTGCATTCTCTTTCTTCCATGATCACTGTACTTTTAATATTGTATAATGTTTTGTATGCGCAACTTCCATTGCTTGTTGTCTCTTGTTTCTATTACCTGAACGTTGTACTGCTTAATACTATATGTAAGCCCTTATTGTTGTTTGACGTGGAGCCTTTGTAAAGGAGTCTATGACTCAAAGGGTGTAATTCCGTATGTTATTAAATAAATACATAAAGATATATAATTTTTCGTTGCAGTCATGGCATGGGAGTGGAACTTTTAAAACTTCAAAATCCCATGTCTTGGTTCTGAAATGAAAGAAAGCAAAAAGGAAAATGTGTATCTTGATATTTTGCCAGACAAACATTATTGCTGAAACAATACATGGTTACTAACAAATACTGAGGGCTGGTTCTCTCACCACATCCTGTCTCTGATCCTGAGTACAGCTCACAGTTCTTTCCAACAGTTCTAGGTCTCCATGTCTCTATGAGTCCTGGTAGCCACCAGTGTAAATCTACAGAGATGGGCTGGCTGGGCCCTTCAGCCCTGAACAGCTGACTCCAAGTTCCAATCCTGCCAGCAGTGGGAAAAATCCAAACCTGACCAATCACCGAGAAGGACACAACCATCTTCTCAATAACCATCCCCCAAAAGGAGAGGTTAGAGACATGTCGATAATTCGCCAGAATGTCCGGGTCCAAGGATAGCTTTTTCAGAAGGGGCTTCACCACGGAATTGGGCACTACGGTAAGCAGACCTTTGAATAAAGACTGGTCACTGTGATGTTCAGTGTTTTCTGACTGGTGATGGGTTATTAGAAGGCAATGTTTTGAACTGTAACCAGTCAGTACAATGGCCAGGGTTTTGATTTTGCTTCATTACATTGATATCAATTTTACTGGTGACTGATCCCTAAGGCAGTCAGCAGTTTTATTGATGATTAGCCTCTTGTTCACCGTATTGACTGGTGACCAGTCTCCATGGCAGTCAATGTTTTGACTGGTGACCAGCCACCATAGTAGTTATAATTTTGGCTGCATGAGGGGTCACTGCAACATACAAGTGAGAAAATGCAAGCACTTTTGAATGGTATATGTGCTTATATGCCCAGGTGGACATGTATATAGAGGCCAGACTAAACGTATCTTCAAAGTACAGATGGGGGAACACAACACAGCTATCAAAACAAATAATTTGATCTATGAAATGACCACACATTACAGTGAAGTGGCCAAGGAACTGTAGTGACACTGAGATTCACGGAATTCAAAACAATGGAGACTGGACCATGTGGAGGAGAAAAAAATGACAATGATAAATTTTCTGGGTATAGCGCTTGAACACTGTTACCCCATATGAATTAAACTAGGAATTACTACAGTGCTTTTGTAGCTATATTTGAACCAGAGTTTGACTACATGTATTTTTCTTCCTCTTATCTCCTTTCTGCCCTCCTCCTGACCTATTCATCCTTTTTTCTGTTACTGTATGCCCACACTCAGTTGCATATAGGCTACATGGAAACATTAAAATGTTGGCAGAAAAAAGACCATTAGCTCATTCAGTCTGCCTGTTTTACCCTATTGTATCCTGTGACCTATTATCTAGTTGGGGTTATTGCCTCATCTCCTCCCCATATGTCCCCTGTCCTATTGCTTCCCCTGTGTAACTAGTAGTTTTTTATTTCTTACCACCTATGTTTGAAATCATTAATGGTTTGTGCACCCTCCACCTCTACTGGTAGGCTGTTCCTTGGCTCTATCAGTCTCTCTGTAAAATAAAACTTTCTCACGTCATTCCTGAATCTGCTTCCCCCCGATCTCCACTCATGGCCCCTTGTGTTCTTGATTTACCATTCTTGCTGAGCAGTTCCTCACAATCTCCCTAGTTCATTCCTTTCAGAAACTTGACATTTTCGATCATATCGGCCCTCTCCCATCTAGTCTGTAGCGAGTACATGTTCAGGGTCTGGTAGGATCTGTTTTGCTGGCCCTGAATTATTTTGGTTACCCTATGCTGCACCATCTCTAGCCTGTCTGTACTAGATCCCATTAATATTTGCTTATAACTTGATCTGTGTCTGTGAAAGCAGAGATGTTTTTAATCTTTTAACTTTTAGTGTATTTCTCTCAATATATTTCAGTTTCTTCACTTCTTATCTCTATTTGGTGTCAGTAGGGTGTGTGTGGTAAATGCTGTATACTTTTCAGGTGTTTTGAACAAAATCCACTGTGAGTTCTACTTTCTATGGATATTTCCTTTGAAAACACTTCAGTGTGACAGGGCTGTTTCTATCATAGGCATTGCCCGGGGGTTCCTCGGTGCCAGAAATCCCCTCCTTTAAGTTCTGACTTTCATTATTGTTTTCTTAAAAAGCGTTATATAGGGAGACTAAATAATGGGATTTCTTTGGTAGAAACACTCCATTCTAAAAACATGGCTATGACCCTGGTTTCTAAGTACTGCCCCTCTGGTTGTACCATGTCAGATGCTTGCTGGAATTTAAATGGAACAAGGGGCTCAGATTACAATCTCTGAAGAGAAATGTTGGTGTACGTGCATGTGATGTGATGCGTGAACGCGCCTGCCCTGCCTACCAGTGAACTGGATTAACTATGAAGTAAGGCTAAAGGCACTTGAGGAGATAGTTGATGCCACTTATTTTATTTGAGTGCATTTGAAATCTAAATCATTAAAGGGGGAAATGTAACGCTAAGAGGCCCACACCCAGGTGTGGGACTGGTCACAATTTGCACTTTGTGTGCAAAAACTATTTTTTTACTTACTGTTTACTGTAGCATAGTAGACTGTATTAGTCTAGACTGATTTTGCTGACTTCCAATCTGACATTTCCTGTAACCGCAATTCCCAGAATCCCTTGCAGATGACATCAGAGCAGGACTGCAGCAAGGGGAGATTCAATAGACTGCAGTGCATGTTAGGGTTTTTAAAAGCTCTGATTTTTTATTTGCTGGTTCTGCTGTTCTCCGTGGGCTAAGTATAGTCACAGAGGACTGTACTTAGCCCCAAGAGGACAGCAGGACCAGCAGATGTGTGATCTGAGCTTATAAAACTGGTGAAGAGGAAGAGATGTTTTTGTTCCCAGCAAAGGTAGTCTGTGAAGAAGAGCCCTCCAGGGGGGCTGACTGATGGATTAGTAGGTAGTGCATCATACTCCCACAATGGCAGCCCGGGTTCAGGTGCAAACTCAGGAGCTGCGCTGTGAAGTCAAGGGCAGTGGGGTAGTGCTGCCATGTGGGGATATAGGGATGGTGCTGTGGTTCCACTGCTGCAGCGACCCATGCAGTGGTACGGGGAGCTTGCCTCCTCTGCAGGGACATCACTGCATGCGTGGCCTGTCGGGGCACAACCCAGCATTGGGGAGGTGGGAGAGCTTAAGGGGAATGAGAAGAAAACCAGAAAATCCCCAATGTCTCTCAGGCCGCCTGTATGACGGCCACTGGAACTCCTGGGTTCCACACCATGTGGACTCCCATGGGGGGAGAGCAGCAGATGGGACTGGGAGATCGCTGGCACAAGGGCCAGATGGCAAGCTAAGGTGGTGGTTCAAGGCAAACAGCTACATGAAAAAAAAATAAAGCCCTTCACAGGTAAGAAGATGTGATCGAAAGGTACTGTAGTAGTAACAGCTGATGGAGGGCAGGGTAAAAGTACAGTACTAATTGAGCACTAATGTTGATTTCTCCTTTACAATTCCTGACTAGTAAAGCTTATGGCACTCGGTAAAGGGGTTAATGGTTTGATTCCCACCAGGGGTTGTTTCTGAGTTACAGCCTTAAACACTGTTTACTGGTGAGCGTGAGCCTGCCCATTGTTTGTCCCCAAACTATATACAGACATGCTTACAGCTTTAGCACACAGCTTTTATCTGCCTACTTTTAAAATGCTCAAGTAGGAATTTTGAGGAAATGGTTGCCTTCTTAGCGAACTTTTTGCAGTGTGACATTAGAGCTTGGGGTTGGCAGTCAGCGCTGTTTTTTCATATGTACTATAAGGCTTGTGGGTGGGCTAGCTCCTACCTTTTTTGATACTTTTTGCTATGTTTTGCACATATAGGTCTCAAGATTAAATATAAAGAGAACTACAATTTTTGCAGTATGTTCCTTGACTGTCCATGTTTTTGCCATTCGATGCATTGTGTTTACAGCCAGCTAAATGTAGCATCTGAGTAATTAAAATTATTTTGAAGCATTTTGTATCTGGGTGGAGTTATATACTCTGGTGGATATGCAAATGGATTGCAGTATGGAACCCACTGATGTGCCCGTGCAATATTCAATGGGGAATATGCAGCACAAATTCTGATGTGGCGCGATCGGTAATATATGCAGTGCAGGTAAGGGGCATGCCCATGCATATTCTCAACATCCGATATTCAGCCTGGGATGTGCTGAGAATACACAGGTGCAACCCCTACCTAAAGGTACACAGTTATGCCACAAAAAATAAAGAGCAACAGCTGGCCACCCACAGGTGAGCTGCTTTAATGCAGGGTGCAACACTGCAGCAGCCAGCTGTGGGTGGCCACCTGAGCTCTGGTGGCACCATCTGGTGGTGTAGTGCCCCCATGCCTGATCGCAGGCTGTTTGACATAATAGAATCCCTGGTGGTCCAGTGGACCTATGTCCTTGCCCGATTGTGGGCTATAATAATGAGTAAACTGCCTGGTGGTCCAGTGGACCTATCTCCCTGCCTGATCGTGGGCATGCAGTAGTTCAATTATCCCTGGTGGTCCAGCGGTACCCGTACCCAACCCACCCACTCATTCCCGCCACCCCGCTTCCCCCCAGTCAGCGGCGGGTGGCAGCACCCCACCCGCAAGCCGCCCGGCCACCCACCGACTGACAGCGTACAGTACAGCTGTACACCCATTGGTCCACAGCGGCCTAATGGCAGGTGCAGACCGTACTGTACTACATGTGTCCCAATATGTGAAAGACTGCCCCTCTCCCCCGCTGATCCTTACCCTTTCCAGCACCTCTCCCCAGCTCCCACCTCAGCCAGTTAATTTCCTCCCTTAGTTGGCCCAATTGCCTGCATATTGGGCACCCTCCAGTATTCCACAGTATGTTTAGGAATACAGCTGCCCCACACCCCTTGCAGCCAACCACTCTTCCCTCCTTTCCTGCCCTTCTGTCTACCTGTCCCCACCACTGCCACACATCCCCTCATCCCGCATGTGCCTTCCTCCAGCATCCCACATCCTACTGGTGAGATTAGAGCAGGTTACTTCAGTATCCTATGTAACAGGTGTCTCAATCTTACCAAGCCACACCCTTGCAATAAAAAAGAAAAAAAAAACCTGCTTCCTTAAGATATTTAAAATCCCAGAGTCCTCCCTCCAATAAGCCACCAGCAAAAAAATCCTGTTCCCTTTGAGACTAAAAATAATAGCCTACCATCCTAAAACCCTCTTTTACAGGAAGTCTGTAGATCAATACTGCTTCCCAATCTCTTTACCTATTCATATTTACAATGATGCAATATTACACTTTTACAGAGCTCCTAAAGTTGTTAATGCTCTACCTAAATACTTGGACCTTAATACAGCTCACAGCACACACTAACAAAGACTGTACAGAGAAATAAACTCTATACCAAATGTTAATTATGCATACTCATATTTCAATGGAGTTTAACATCCGTGTACATGGTACCTTTTAACTGAGTTTAACATCAGTGTACCTGGTAATAAGGAGCACTCTTATTCTCCCAGACCTCCCTACAGACAAAGCGTCATTTATGTTCAGCAGTTTGATTTTCCCAGCCGGGTGTCAGTCACAGCATGAGCCTCTTCAACAACTGGGCGGGAGGGGGTGGGAGGGAGAACAAAAGACATCCGGTGGCTTGTTTGCTGATCTCAGTGTCTGTTGGTAGGAGCCACAAAAGTCCCAATGTCACTGTGTACAGGGACGGTGCAGGGGAGGGCTGCAAAAATCAGTCACCTCTGCCCTCGACCTCGGTGCTATTTTCCTTTGTAGCTGAAACTAGCTTTTGGGAAAATATTTTTCATTGCACTGCTGCTTTAAAATCTTATATTTTTTATAACTGTATGTCTATGTGGTTATTTTCCATGGCGGTTTTAAAAAGTGAGTGTTGTAAGTGTTGTTCTTACATACCTTAAATAAATGAAATCTGATTGTGCCTCAGAGATTCCAGGCATGTCAGGTTGGTAGTGGCTGACTCAGACTGTCAGCTCATCAAGGCTAGGTACGACTCCTGATATTTAAATAGACAATTCTGAGACCTTTCACATTCTACCAAGGGGTGGGACTGAAAGAGTGAAGGGGTCTAATACCTGACCCAGGGTTCAGTTCTTATCCCCAGCAGCAAGTAGTTTTAGAAGGTCCAAAAAGATAATGGGACAGAACTTCAGTTGCTTACCAGAGATAGGGAAAAGGAACATTGTTTAACCAGGAGTAGCACACTAAGCCGAAGCTTGTTTCCAGATGCAACCTGGGAGCACAAGGAAGTTAAGTGACTTGCTCAGGATCACACAGTATGCACCTAGGCAGCTGTGGGATTCAAACCCAGGTCTCCAGATCTGCAGCTCAGAGCCTTTACCCACTGCACTATACTGCCTTACCAGAGATAGGTGAATTCCAATGGAAATGATTCAGATGTTACAAAGCTTTCAGCACTAGGTGAGTAGGGATGAAATTGTCTGTGCCCCATTGTTAGAATGGCAGGTTAACATATTGCGCAAGGTAAAATCCGGCAGATCATGTGAGGCAGTAGGGGGTGGACATGATAAAGGCATGGTATCTACAACTAGGAGGAGCAGGATAGAAGGCAGGTGATAACTACAGCCCAAAGCATGTGACCCATTATAAGAAGGACACTATGCTTGAATAAGAAAAATATAAGGCCATACCAGGAGTGGGAGTAGAGTGAAATTAACAAAAACCGAAGAACCACAGACTGGGTATGTGGTATATAGGCACAAAGGTATGACAGTGGTACAGTAGGACGAATTAGCCAGTGGTTTGCAACGCCAAGATAGGGAGGGAACAGGGACTTACTATAATGTTAACGCCTACAGACAGAAGAGGAAATCCCACATCATTCCTTAAAGTAACATAGAATCTGTTGGCAGGTAATGACTGCTTAGCCCACCTAGTCTGCCTATTTTTCCCTGCCTATACTGTCACTGTAGACCCTACCTGATCTCTAGCTACCTCTCCCTGTGCTTCCCTACCAAGATTCCCATGTGTTTATCCCATGCATGCTTGAAGCCCACCACCGCTTTCACTGACTACCTCTGCCGAAAGACTGTTCCGGGCATCAACCACTCTTTCAGTAAAGATGTACTTTCTTACATTCCTCATAATTTCCTCTTCTAGCTTCATTACATGCCCCCCTTGTTCTTGTTAACATTCTCCTTTGAAAAACACTCCCCTCCTGTACCTTATTCACCTCCATGAAGTATTTATAGACCTCTATCATGCCCCCCCTTTCTCTCTTCCATGGTGTATATATTGAAATCCTGCAGTCTCTCCTCATAGGGCTTATGATGCAGCCCCTGCACAATTTTGGTTGCCCTCCTCTAGATAGCCTCTACCCTGCCTGTGTCCTTCATGAGATGTGGTCTCCAGAACTGGACAAGTACTCCAGGTGGGGTCTCACTGATGATCTCTACAGTGGTAACACTGTCTCTCTCTCTTTCTGCGGGTGATACCCCTTCCTATGCACCCCAGAATCCTGCTGCCCTTACCTGCTGCCCTGTTACACTGCCTCACCACTGTGAGGTCATCCTATGGGATTACTCCAAGGTCCCGTTCCTGTTTTGTGACTGTCAGTACCTCTAACTGCAACCACCTGACAAATGGTAGAATCTTTATCGCACTAATATATGATGAGAACAACTGATGCTGTAGATGCACTACCCTGGTGGTACTAAGGTAAAGTATTAGACCCACCGATGAGGAGTAGAAACAGATCACAATGGGACCACTTACACTAGTAACTGAGGAGACACATATAAGGCCCACCAATATGAGAACAGGATACCACAGTAAATTGCTATACTGGTAGCCACCACTGTAAGTAATCACAGACTTATAAAGAAAGCTGGGCATCACCCATAGGGTGTCAGCTGGAACTACAACAAACTATATTTCAGGATTACAAGGACATCAGAATCCCAGTAGATTACAATTCAGTAGTAGAAGCTTTGTTAAATTCAACACAAACAAAACTTTAAGGTGCGATAACTTTTAAATGTGGTAAAAGTTAATGGTGACAGTTTATTTGTGTGAAGTAGGGTATGAGTCACACAATGTATTTAAAAAGAGTTAAGAATAATTAGTTTTCTTTTTATTAAAATGATCATCTTCACACAGGAATCCTTCACAAATGTTCTTTTCTGTATAATCTACTTGTAGCACAAATATTTGAAATAGGTTTTAAAAGTATTTATGCTGCATGACGCTTTTGTCGTGGTACAATTATTAAAATCTTCATGAGTTATAAAGTATTTGTTAAAATATTTGTGCTTCACGACAGTGGTGCTTTGCAATGGTTTTCAAAATCTTTATTGGGTATTAACTATTTCTCAAAATCATTGTGCTGCATGATGGTTTTCATGCTTTGCAATGATTTTCAAAATCTTTGTGATGTCATAAAGTATTTGTAATAACCTTTGTGCTGCAAGATGTCTGTGAAAATCTACATGCTGCGCAACGGTTTTCAAAATCTATGTGGTGCATGAGGGTTTTAATATTCACACACAAATATTTACAAATATTTTGAAAATAAATGTGCTGCAGGAAGGTTTTGAAAATAAATGTGCTGCAGGAAGGTTGTGAAAATAAATGTTCTGCAGGAAGGTTGTGAAAATAAATGTGCTGCAGGAAGGTTTTAAAATAAATGTGCTGCAGGAAGGTTTGAAAATAAATAAGCTGCAGGAAGATTTTCATAATCTATGTGCTGCTCAATGGTTTTGAAAATCTACATGTGCACAAAGATAATTATTTTGAAAATGCACATGTTTTAATAAACGTTTTATTTACTAAGCAAAAACGTTAATGCTATATATCTTTTTAAGTACTTAAATGTTAAGGGTGATAGTTTACTATCTGTGATAAAGAGGTATAAGTAGAGGCACAATGGGCCCTGTGCATCACTGGGCTGAATATGTGCCACAAATGGAGTATACCAAGATGTCAAAGTGCGCACCAAACACCCATCACCAGCTGGACATGCAGGGCTGGGATTCATTATCTGTGGCTGGAGTGATGTGTGGCTGTGTACTTCTGTGCAACATGCCCAGCAGAAGCAGTGGGGACGAAAACAGTGGTGGGGTTCAAAAAGGCCTGGGACAGGCACAAGAGTATCATAGATGTAAGGGGGGGAGTTTGTGCTGTAGATCATGTGGGGTCTGCAGCAAAAAAAATTAATGTTAGAAAAAAAATGGGAAGAGTGGGTGGGCTTAGTGACCCTTATCTACCATCATATTCTTTGTTTCTATGTGGTGCCACCTGGGGAACTGACCACAGTTGGACTGTCAGCTTTCAGTTCGAAGGCTCAAATGGTCCCATGGCCTGTGGGATCAGGGGATGATGGTACACAACAGTCCACTGAAGGACTGCTGTATCCCCCTCAGCAGGGCCAGATCAAGCCATGGGGGCCTGGGACACTCACAACTTGGTGGCCATGTAAACGCCTGACTTTCCATACCAAAATGTTTTATTTTTATGCACATTTACTGAGCACATTGTTTATTAACCATAACAACCACCATATGGGGAGACTACCTCCATTATTCACAGGAGAAAAAAGTAACTTGAAGTACAACACCCTGTCATGTTGTCATAGTCTGTAATGTTATATTTATTGTACTGTACAAGACATGAAGGCCGCCAGGCTCCAGATGCTCTGGGGGTCTAGATGCTCTGTGGTGAGTTTTGGGGCTTTTATTGAAGTCGCTCTCCTCTAGACCCTGTTCAGAAAAGCAAAGTAATCTTTAAGTAACCTCTTTAATCACAAGTTTATTTTAAGAAATAAATGAAACAAAAATAAACAGTGCTTTACTAAGAGGTATGCATCCTACTCCAAACAACAGTAAGTTACTGTATGTACCCATTATACAGAAGTGTGCAGTTCAATGTACAAATGCTATGACTCCAAATAAACAGACTGATGTCATACCTTTATCTGCTCATGGGATATCAAAGGAATGATTAATTCCATTTATTTCAGAGTTAGAGGATCCATGCATGTATACACACACCACGTCCCTTTATCTCTTCTTTGAACAAGCTCAGATCAATTATCTCAGCATAAAAATAAAATACAGATATCAACTTTCTAGGCCACTTACTGAACTCAGGCTGTCTGCTGTTGCTTGGCGCTCCCTTTGAAACTCCTTAGTTTAGCAGCAGCAGGCAGTTTAGGACAGTGCATCGATTAATCATGCTGCTAGCGATAGAGTGGCCGTGGTGTACTGATAGTGAGTGCAGGTGTTGCTGCTGGCAAAGTGCATGCTGAGCCTCAAAAACCACCAAGAAAGAGTGGTTTAAAAAATGCTGCCCAGATGGATTGTATGTAAAGCTCCTGGTCCTGGCGCCATTCCTCGTATTATGCAGCGGCAGCCCAGGTCTGAGTCGCAACTTGCACCGTCCAGGTCCAGTCCCAGACTCAAAAAGTGGAAAACCTGTCAGTATCCTAAGGAGGTAGATCACGGTGCTTGCATAGTTAGCCTTCTTCACTTCTTGTGCCGCACAGTGCCAGTTTTTTTTCTAGCAAGTCACCTGACCCTAGTTGCAGGCTGCAAATAATGGAGGAGGAGGGGTGGGACGAGAGAAATCTTCTGCAACTTTGGCTTGCCGGGGCCTATCTGCAGCAGGAGGGTCGGGGGGCTTGTTTTGTTTTTTTTAATTGTAGAATCCTCCCAAAGTCATTTTTTGTTTGTGTTGTTTTATGGAGCAAGCTCAGGGGGTTGATTCACTCTTGACTCATGTGGGGAGGGAGGCATGATTTATTACAAATCCTTACCAGTACTGTACCACCTGAGGAAGAGGAACAGAGAAATCTGCAATGTAGGCTTGCAGAGGCCTATCTGTGGCAGGGGCTTGTGTGTTTTTTTATTTTATTTAACAAATGTGTGCTTCTTCCAAAAGTCAGGCTGCTTTCACAGCGTTTTTAAGGGAGCAAGCTGCCGGGGGCCTATGGGGAGGTTGACTCGCGCTTAACTCGCGCTGCGGCGAGGGGGAGGTGGCATGATTTACAAACCACCAGTCCACCTACTAAAAGTGTCTCTTGCTTCCGACTCACTGGGGCACTATATGGGGCCTGGGGCATTTGCCCCATTTGTCCCCCCCTAATCCTGCCCTGTGTATCCCCCTCAGCAGAGTCCTTCTGGCTTTTCACAGACTAGAAAGGTTCCTGTGAATGGTATGTTAGGAGTCACCTCCTGCTGTGTGTAGGTTTCGATGACCATGTGTAAGTGAAGTTACTACACACATTTCTTAAAAAGTAAGGAAAGTAGTGGGGAAAAAAAAATGATGCCAGTGCTTATTAGGGTTGCCACCGCACAAAACTCAAACCATACAAAGGTTGGAAATAAACTATTAGGGTTGTAAACACAATGCCTGCAAAGTTTGGAATTGTGCTATTAGGGTTGTTATATCTAACTCCTACTCACCCAGCTACATTTCCTATCCTCATGACCCAAGGACAGTCTACAGGTACAGGGCTATGAGTCAGTGGTATGGTACCTCATACAGGGTCAACATATTAAAAATTGGTATATAGCAACCCTAATCCCCATTCCCCTTTCCTACGCTTGTGACTGGGGTGGGACAAATCAGTTAGCCAGGTACCAATGGCCAGTAAAATGGTTCATTTTGCTACCACATTCTGATATTTACTAGCCAATGTGATACCTTCCCATGAAATGATTTCCAGCCCTTCAAATTAAGGGTCACTAAAAGTATTGAATTGGCTATCACATTTTTGAAACCTACTGGCCAAACTGACCACCAGCACATAATGATTTGTTCCACCATGGTTGTGACACATGGCCAAGCTACAGGTCTAGCACCATCCTACAAGGCTGTGCAGGATTATGTGACACTCTCTGAAAGTTCAGTGGTAACTTGCACAATTACCATGCAGTTCTATGTCTGTGGGTACATATTGTCGTGGACCCTGTGTATAGTATGACATATGTATATCTATATGTATGGGATATCCTATGCCAGTTCCACTATGCCGCAGAAACAAGAAATTTGTTGACTGATGGCACAACGACAGCACAACACCGCCAATTGGTGTTGTGCCATCGCTCGGGGACCAAGTGTTTTCTGTGGGGAGCTTCACTCCCCCATACCACCCATGAGGGGGGCTCTGCCCCCTGCATCCTCCATTCTTTAGATTTCTAACTCCACTCAGAGTTAGTTCAGGGATGGGGCAAGCACCTCACCGGCAACAGTGTCGGGAATGTGGAGACCATCACAGTGAACTGCTGAAAATGTCGCTGCGATGGTCTTCGCAGTATTCCCAATGCTGTGCGGTTGGTTCCGCCTATGCCCCATACAGAAATATCTGTGATATTTCTCCAAGTGTAGTTTGATCTATGACATCATGAGTGGCACAGCCATGCGAGATGTCAAAGGTCAAACTACACGAGGGAGAAATACACAGATATTTCTGTATGTGGCATAACATATTTTATTTATCCAACACTTGTTGTTTTTTAGTTCAATTTTGTTTAGTAAAGTGTACTTTTTATATTTTGGATGTCTGAGTGGTTTTCAGAATGACTGAGCAGTTTTGAATGAGTGATGCACATGATGCTTTTGGATATGTCACTGCATCAGCATGTGAGTTCCCAGTCTGTGGCTGTTGTGAGTGAGCAGCCATCGAAACACAGAGCGAGCAGGAGGCCTGTGTGTATGTAGACATTGGGAGAGTGCTTGCTGGCCTGGACTGAAGGAAAGTGGCAGTGAAGGAACTGAGGTTGCTGGTCAGGAGACGGAGGGAGGTATTATTACAAGGGAAATGGGTTTTGGTGACTTTGCTTTCATCGGCTAATTTCTAGGTGCCATAATGGGGAGAAAATGTTTTTTAAGGGATATAAAGTTTTGGACACATGGAACATGGACTGAAAACAGTTCTAGACCATGTTCTAGAGTCCAGTACCAGACCCTCATCACTTCTCTGCACAGGGGTGTGAGTGGGTCCCCCTGCTTGTTGATGTAATGCACTACACTGATGTTGTCCATCTGCACTAGCAGAGGCCCCAGGGACAGATATTCCAGGAAGGCTTGCAGGCTGTATGGGTTGACTCTCATCTCAAGGATGTTTCTGTGGAGGAATTCTCCACTGTGGTCCAAACCCTGGGTCTGGTGAGGGCTCAGATGTAGTCCCAGCCCAGCCCTGAAGTGTCCGTGGTGAGGATCTGATGAGGGAGGTAATCAGGAAAGGATTCCCTTTGAGTAAATTGCTGGGTTCCACCACCATTGGAGCACCTTCTTTACTGGTGAAGTTACAGAACCTTCTGTTCTAGATCGGCGGTGCCTTGGTCCCATTGGATTCTTAGGGTCCATTGGGGGATCCACATGTGCAACCTCGCTGGGGCACCGTGACAATGGCTGCAGTCATCAAGCCCAGAGCCACAGGAATGTCCTGGCTGTGATTTATCTGTTGCTGTAAAGCAACCTGGCCTATTCCATTAGGCATTCTGCCATGTATTGGGGCAAGAAAGTCACACCCTGAACAGTGTCCAGTATGGCTCCTATGTACTGAAGATACTGACAAGTGGTCAAAACTTGGGCATGTTGACCGTGATCCCTAATGAATGGAACAGCTGTCTGGTATGCACTAGGGTGTAGATAGTTGCTCTTGGACTGGACTTTTAGCAGCCAGTCATCCAGGTAAGGGAAAATGTACAGTCTCTTCCTCCTGAGGGCTGCTGCCATTACCGCCAAGCATTTGGTAAAGACTGGTGGTGCAGATGACAAGCCGAAGGGCAGCACCCTGAGCTGATAGTGCTCCCCCCTGGAAAAGGAATCTGAGGTACTTCCTGTGGGGAGCACAGACCTTATGTGCAGGTATGCATCTTGCATGTCCAGGGAGCATATGCAGTCTCCATTGTGCAGAAGAGGCAGCAGGCCTTGAAGGGTTACCATCCTGAACTTATTATACAGGATGAAGAAATTCAGGTTTCTCAGGTACAGGATGGGCCGTAAATCCCCTATGGATTTGGGGACCAGGAAGAAATGGGAATAGAACCCTCTGTTCCTCTGATCCATGGGAACTGGTTATATGGCCATTTTGTGCAGCAGTGTATGAATTTCCTCCAGCAGCACTGGAATGTGATCTGGGGAGTAGTTTGACTAAACTGGAGGCAGATCTGGAGGCCACTCCAGAAGTTTCAGTGTGTTGCCTTGCTCTATGAGCTGCAGAACCCATGCATCTGTGGTGATCTTACTCCACCTGTCCAGGTGGAGGAGGCTGACCCCTACCACCACCTCCTGCAGTGCTGGAGGGTGGAGATGTAAAGGAGTCATGCTGAGGTAGGGCACCTGGCCAGGGCTGCACCTCCACCTCTAGGGGCCTTCCTGGTGGTGAATGTAGGGAGGGAGGGCTGTGGCTGCTCAGCAATTGCCTGGCTGTCAGGTACCCAGTTTGGGTTTGAGGAGGCCTGATGAAAAGGCACCTTCTGTCCACCTCTCGGCTGTGTATGGTAAAGAAAGTGAACTGACTGCAGGGCTCTCCCGAGGCCTGCAGGTCAGAAATAATGCCCTGTACATCTGCCCCGAAGAGTTTGTAGCCTCTAAAGGGGGTATTCAGAATGAACTGTTGCACATTAGTAGAGAAATCAGAAACCCTGAGACAAGAATGTCTTCTGAGATAGAAGCCAACAGCAGCTGCTCTAGCAGAGGCATCTGCAACATCATAGGCTGCCCTCAAGAGGTGCTTGCCCACATCTGCCAGCAGACTGGAGGGCCTTAAGTAGCTCCTGCCTCTGGGGACCCTCTGGAAGGGCCTGAGATGCAGCTTTGCTCTTCTTTCAGAGAGTATTCTGAAACTTGATCATATGGGCAATGTAATTAATGATTCTGATGGCCAATGTGGAAGAGGCATAGGTCCTCTGTCCATAAGATCAAATTTTCTGGACTCTTATCCAGGGCAAGAGAGCTGAGGTGCTGAAGTCTCTTGGACCTATTATGGGCAGCATTTATCACTGCTGAATCTGCCCAAGATGGGTGTACAAAAAGGCATCCCTGAGGGAGCCTGGTACAATTGTCTGCTTTTCTGGGCATTGCAGGGATCATATTTGGCCTGTACCAGGCAGCCATGGTAGCATCCCCAAATGCAGCCAGCAGAGGAGGAATAATCAGAGGTGGGAAATCTGGCAGTTCTAACTAGTCTGTTAGATGTCTCCTAGTAACATCCTGCTCATCAGCATCAAACCCCATATCTGCTTGCAGCTGCCTTATCAAAGAGTTGAATGACAGGTCATTAAGGGGACCTCAGGTATACTTGGAGGAGTCCTCACCCCTCTGAGGAAACAGTGGAAACTGAGCAGGAGTGGCTCCTAGCCCCCTTGTCATCCTTGTTGTCCCCTTCCTCCTTTTTGTCAGGTGGGAGGAGGTCAGGATGGTATTCCTCATCTGCCCCAGCCACTGAAATGGGCACAGAAGATGTCGATAAGTGTGAGTGCAGAGGACATGTCAACATGAGGAGGTGTGGTGAAGGGGCCGACTAGTAGGCCCGGCATTGATAGACCTAGAGGAGGGCAAGGCGGTGCATGAACTCCCAAAAGGGAAGAGCACAGTCTGGATGTCGATGGTCATCGGTGTCGCTGGAGCACCTTACAGCACTGATGGTGGGATTGGTTCCTCAGCATCAGTGGAACAGCCTGAAATGTCAAAGAAAGGGCTGAGGCTCCAGCATTGGCAGGAGGGTCAGTGCAGGTGACAGGGGAGATTGAGTCCCTGGCATCGAAGAAACTACCCAGATAAGTGATGGGGATGCAGAACCAATGTAGGACTGGTGGAACCCCAGCCTGTTGATCCTCAGCAAGGGGTGGCCTGAACAGCAGGGGTTCCTGAGGTGTCAATGGGGATGCTGGGGTCCCGCATCAATGAAATGGCCAAAGCATTGATGGGAGAGGCAGGAATCCTGATGTCAATGGGCCATCACCCACCGAAGTAGGTCCAGCAGAATGTGCTGTCTGATGCCCCTGAATCAAAGGGGCCTGAGCGACAGAGATTGCAGCATCAGTGGGAGTGTCATGAGGCCTATCATCAAAGAGCCATAACCAGCTGATGAAGGACCAGTGGGGAGAACTGCCAAGGCCAATCCTGTGGAAGAGAGTGTGTGTGCATGGCAGTGTGGGCCGCCACTGCAGTGGGCAATGACTCAGCTACAGTCAGCGCTCGAAGCGGTGACTGAGAGTGCACCAGAGAGGATTTCTCCTTACTCTGCTCCTTCTCCCAGTGCTTGCATTTGCCAGATGATTTGTCCCAGGCCTTAGAGAAGTGTGATCCCATGGACAGAGCTGGCGATGCAGAGGAGCTTCTTGCCTGGAGCTCCGTCTTCATGAAAGTGACCTTCTGTTTCAGGAGGAAGCTTTCTAGGGCCTTCTGACAGTGTCACCAGGTAGCCTAGCTGAATCCACGGCAAACCTCACAGGCCTTAATGTCTTGGTCAGTGTCGAGACTGCGGATGCAGGCGTTGTGGTCATCTTTATCGAAAATCTTCTGACTGCACCCACAATAACAGAAATGTTTCTCATGGTTGACTGGCATAAACGAAGGTGAAAATCACTTTATAAAATAAATTGATAAATTAGGGTGAGAAAGAAAATAAAGAAGGAAAATGAAGATTTGGTAGTCGACTGAAGCTGCAGTGTCTCCATGGAGTCTGATGCTCAATGGTTGATGGCGGGAAAAGAACTGAGGAGGCCGTGGGGCCACCCACATTTATATATGGAGGATGTCATTGTAGGTGGCCCCAACTAGACTGCTAGCTAAAAAGTTTCCATGGGGTCCTAGTGCCTGGCGGCTACAGTTCCATAGGTGTGGCCTGATACCAGAGATACCCTCGATGAAGATCTTCCACTCTTGCCTACTGCTGTGATATCAGCTGCAAGGGATTCTGGGATTTGTAGTAACAGAAGATGACAGCCTACAAGTAGGCAAAATTTGTCTGATACAATCTACTATACTGAACAGTAAGCAAACCAAAATGTTTCTGCATACAAAGTGCACATTGGGACCAGTCCCACTCTTGAGTGTTGGGGCCCTTTGTATTGACTGTTCCCATTTAAGGAGATTAAAATGAAAGTTCTACAAAAAAAGTTAAGTTTTGTGCCTACATGGGGATTTAATGACTTTGACATACGTTGACTTGTTATGCTTTATTAGAAAACTGAACTTGAAAGTAGTATGTGCACAAACCTGTCATAGGTGAAGGACACTAAAGATTTTTTTGTCTCTTACCAATAAAAATCATGTCGAAGATGAATGTCTACTCATGACTTTGCATGTTGCATCATTATATAGTAATATCCCTCATGAGGATGGCATGACTGTATTAATGCTGGCCCTGTCTCAAAACACACATATATGAATGAGGCCTAAGCAGAATTACTCACACTAATGGCTGAGAAGGTGTTAAAATATAAAGCATCTACCTTCCTCAATGAATTCTTCCAACAAGTGAAAAGAGATGGCCAAAGGAACAGCTGTGGTTTTAGCTATGATGAAACTTTCTGGGCCAATGGGAGGCAGGCGTGATGTGTGACCTACCAAGAATCAATTCCTCTGATATATTGATGTATACTGGGTGTACACTGATGACATTTTATGATATGGAAAAGTACTGTTGAGAGCTTGCAAGCATTTGTACAGTATCTTGAGAACAGTAACCAAATCTTAAAATTCACAGTATCCCATGATAGACAAAAAGCCAGTTTCCTAGATGTCATGGTGGAAAAAGGAAAGGAACATGAGTTAGCACAGATTTGTTCCAAAAAACAACTAATCAGAACAGCATATACCAGCTAGCCAATTTCTTTGGGTAAACTAAACTACAGTTCCCTAGGGAAGTTTGAAGAGCAGCAGAGTTTGAGAAAAGATTTGCAATGAGGGGTTATCTGGAACATGTAACAGCTAAAGGTAGAATATGGCTAACAGTAGTGATGGGGAATAACTATTGAGAGAAAGAGTCATAGCAAGGACCCCACAACTTGCACAGGAAGGGAGCAAGTTAGAACTAAAAATGTGGCACCAGTTGATTTTGTCACTACTTTCTTTACAGAAGCTGGGTAAATACAGGAAACACTGGAAAAGCACTGAGAAATTGTTTAAAGGGACACTGTCAACCATTTTTGCATCATATTATTTTTAGGTAAAAACCCACATTTCATGATTGCTTATCTTTTCTTAAATTCATTGACGTTGCTGGTTGTTCTCGTTGCCTCCTTCTTTATTAGAACTGAAATGTATGGTAATGTATAGCTATACCCAGCCTTGTTTTGCTTCAGATCATTGAACTACTCTTAAGGCGCTTTTGCACACAGGGTTTAGAAATGGAGCGAGCGTTACCTGTGTAGTGCCATTGTACTCTGTTGCGTTCAGTGTTCCTTTTACAGTTTGCGAGTATTCCGGCTAACCCTTCCTCCATTTGTTTCGGCTCCCCCACAGAGTTTGCCTCTCCATAGGCTGTTTCTGCAGTACTACCTGAATGGCTATTTTACACAGCCAGTCGAAACGGAACACATCGGTGCAAACCGCAAAAAGCAGAGACTGCGGTTTGCACAAACGTTCATGAAGGGAACAGAACAGATGCACTTTACACACAAGGGATGTAACGGAATACTGTTTCCGGTAACAGTCATTCCATTACAGAAACCTGTGTGTAAAAGCGCCTTTAGTGCACACTTCCTGAACATAGAAACACCCTCAAACAGTTCTGCCACTCATGATACAATGGTCTTTTCTACTTCCACTGCATGGTGAGAGTCTAGATTATGCTGAGGGTGTTCCTGAGTCCAGGAAAGATGCAATGGGAGTAGGTCAAGAAATGTAAACAAACATGTTTTGGTGTGGTAACACCAGTATGGTGGGCACTCAGTTTTCACTTTTAAAGAAAAAGTGGATCTGAATCAAACTACCAGCTGCATTAGCAGTTTCTATAGAACGTGAACAATCATAAAATGTGTTTTTAAACTAGGGACATTTTGAGGCCTAAGGGGATTGACAGTGTCCCTTTATGGTGACCCAGTGCTGGGACCATCATTGCCAGAATTACCTAGGATGGTCTGTAAGACAGGACTTAACATTGGGGAATGGGTGGTTCATAGTCTTCGCCCCCACGTGGGTGAGAGGCAAAATTGGTTGCCACCACTTTCAGTGTAGATTCTCTGTATACATGATTCAGAGGGATTGGTTCTGTAATCCAATTAGCAAAATAACGTTTTTTGTTAAAGACTTAATAGGCTGTGACTCAAAGAATGTAATGTATTTGGTTGCACATGAATGTGAAGCAATCTATTTAGGTAAGAGTACAAAGAAACTGAAGATAAGGTTAGGGAGCATCTAAAGACATACAAAGGGAAGTTGCAACTAATGGCTTAGCCACACATGTTAAAAGTAATGGAAATGGTAATTTTTAAATTTATGGGGATAGAAAAATTAAGGGAGGGAATGTGGAGGTGAGGATTTGGATAATCAAATTTTACAAAAGAAGGCTTAGGATTTACAAATTGGAAGCAACAAAAGACAAAGTATCACACCACAGAGTGAAATAGTTTTAGACATGCTTTGAGAAAACATTTATTTTTTAAGTGCCAATGTAAATGTGTTACTAATTAGTTTTATGTGTTTTTTATTTTGGTTGTATAGTTAATGTCTGTATATTATTTATTAGTTTTTGTTCTATGTGGTTGTATGTTTGTATGATGTTCTGGTTACCAATGAAAACGGGCCATTGGCCCATGGATTTACCAGATTTTAGATAAACAAAACAAAAAAAAAAAGTATGATTGCCTTTTATGACTAAACCTGTGTATTTTTCTTATTGGCTATGTATCTGTCAAGCATTCATCTTCACTGTTATCTATGGAAGTAGGAGATTTAACGGTTATACAAGAAGTTTCAGGAGAATGAAACATATCAAAGAAGACTGCAAGCACCGAAGACAGAGACGAATGAAAAAGTCTGTCTTAATCCATGTTTGGCCTGATCTATGTGGACTGTGTTTTGAATGCTTTTGAGCGGTATTGAAATAACATAGAAACATAACATAGACTTTGACGGTAGATAAGGACCACTTGGCCCACCCAGCCTGCCCATTTCCCTACCTATTGGGTAAGCTGCAGATCCTAGTTAACCAACAGCCTACTTCCTCCTACTCCCCACTAGAATTGCCTTATGTCTGTCCCATGCATGAAATTTAAAACAAATGTATTGTTACACAGCCATGAACTGTAATAGTTCTTGCATCTGTTTTTATTCTGTTTTGTGTTGTTTCACTATATGCACTTTACATTGCTACTTTAAGGAATTCTTGAGATTGCTGCTTTGCATGTTGTTTTGCACCATAAAAAGCACCTGTTTGTTGGCAGTGTTTAGCTGTGACTAAGCTCCTAAGGGAGAGAACTGTTGGCCTATGTCTTTTTTTTCCACTATTGCTGCTCATGATTGTGTATGTATCTCAAAAGATGGCTATGTGCGAATAATAAAAAGCCATTTATGCACTTTAAATTGTGTGGCGACTATTGCTTGACTGGTGGAAAGGTGAGTGAGCCCAGTATTGTGCATATCCTTTTTAATTCTAGCAGAGCATAACATTCATATCATAACACCAGTAGAGGTGGATGTCTGACAGCAGGAGTAACCAAAACCAATTATCTGGGACAAGAATGCAACCCTCCTCTCCAATCAGCTTGTGAGTCATGGCTTACCTGGCAGGTGTATGCATTCCTACACCCATGTTCCATACAAATCGGCAAATGTTGGGAGCTATATAAGAACAAGGATTTACGAAAGACAGAATCTACATGGATCTTTGAGCACCGATGGGTTGGTCCTGTACTGTAGCTACAGCCCTATGTTCTCTGAGGGCTGGACTTAGGATATAATGTTTGTCATGGTGTGTGTGTGTGTGTGTGTTTTTGGTTGGTGGGTGGTAGGGGGGGTGGTTGTTTTGAAATGTCTCAGTAAAGAAAGCATAGTATCTGGATGTCACTCCCCACCCCCAAGCACAGCATAGCAGTTTCCTCTCTACAGCTCCAAGAATGCCATGCTTTGATGAGTATTTCTAATCAGAATAGCCTAAAATGGAAATAATAGATATAAATAATAAATAATAGAAAATAATAGGATATGCAGAGCAGTAAACCAGCCTGAAATTGTTTTTGCTCAAAGCTTCAATAGTTCTCAAATCCTTTCTCCTGATCTAGGCACTTCATTGTCCCTAACTGAGAGGTACTGCTATATTCAGTAGAAACAATTAGTATTTCACTCAGGGCAGATCCTTTGAACTATTATAAATGTTACTATCGTTGCTGCCTAATGGATCCATTTTTACTGTACTGACTTTTCATGCCCACTCTGAATTTCAGCACTCCTACTCTGGTTACAGGTAGCATGCATGCTTCTGCATTTACTTTCCATAGCTCAGTCTGAATTCTAGCATTGCTGATCTGCTCAGAGTGACAGAATCTAAATTCATCAGTTTTCACCATTGTTCTCCTCATCTTAACTTGAATCTGAACACCATTAGGATGGGGTCTGAATGCTCTAGCCAAGAACATTGACTAATCCATTCCTTTTCATTATGTTTTACTGAATTAGATTATGCTCCTTTCTCCAGCCTGAATTAATCAGTCCTGCTGGTGGCCTCCCAGACCCCACACCTCCTTCCAGATTCTTCCTTGTTCTCTATGACTCCCTCTCCCATGGAGAGGCCTTCGTGTAGAATCCTCAAGTGTTTAATCTGGTTGGGAGCACCAGGAGTCAGCATGGGGCCCACAGTGCCAGGTGCATCCACATGCAGGCCGGGCTTTCCATTGTTTTGCCTGCCCCATAGGATGCTGACATTGAGGGCTCTAGGTATGTGCGCAGAGCAGACAGACAAGGAGCCATTGGCTTCTCCTACCCATGAAAAGCCTCCAGCTGTACCACAATCTGTGGTCACCCTGTGGATGGTAAAACAGTGGGGCCAGTAGCCTGACCTCCCTCCATGGAGGAAAAGCGCCACCTCTGGAATGCATGATCCCCCACCCATCAGCTCATTCCTAAACCCAGATCACCAACTTTTCATGCAGTCATGCAGCCTCTGCATAAATGGCCCTGCTGATTCTCCATTTCTTAGCATCCAAAGCCCTCCATATCTTGCTGTCATAGGTGTGTAATGGAGCACTGCCTTTCTGACTCAGATATGAAGCTGGGAATGGTGGTCATACTGGGAGAGTGAAACTGTGACCCAATGAAAGGAAATATATGTCTGTGAACCCTGAGCTAAGGACTTTCAGGTTGGTTAAGGCAGGGAACCGGCTGGATTAAGAACTGCTCTCCCTCCAGGCTGGTTTCACAAACTGGGGATGAGTTGGCCTGGCTGAATGAAAAGGGAGGTGGACTGTTTCTGGATTCAGGAACTTAGGGGTACATGCCCTCTCCAAGTATCACCTGCCATAGTCTGCTGAAGATACTGCCCTGGATTGTTATACTGCAAAACTTGATTTGTTTGGGGGTGGGGTCCAGGAATGTGACTTTGGTGTCCCTTATTCATTTTTGCTTTTTACTGTAAATGTTTATATTTGTAGTTATCATCCTGTGTTCTTTACCTATTTTAAAATATATGAACTTCAACTGCTGTTTAGTGGTTGCAATGCTGCAATAAACCTAAACCAAATTTGCATATCTTTAAAATGTCCTATATTAGGGAACACCCACACTTGCCACTCAGAACCTTTCTGTTCCTTATGGGAAACTGTTGTCCTACATTGAACACTATGATTTTAAGCAAAGAAGTCATATTAATCCATTTCTCAAACCTTAAAAACACAAAAGAACTAGTTCCTTCATTGCCCATGCTTGAATCTGTCTGATTTGATAACGTTGGGATACTTTGTTCTTCTTTTACATGTTTGAAAGGCCAGAGTGCTACAATTGGGTGACAAAATGTTGACTAGTATGGGGCTGACCTTGGCAGTCTGCTGCACCAGCCCTCCCTTCCCTGTCTGAATAAGAATTCTAGAGCCACTGGGCTGGTTGGAGGTCTGAGCACATAGTAGTAGTAGTCCTTCAACCTAGTGCATAAAAGTCTGATCTAATGAAGAGCTGGCTTAGCTTGAGGCCTGAGTTTGCGTGTGTCAGCCTTGCACATTCCAATCTAAACCCTTGCAGTGCTGGTCTTATTGAGATGTGAGCTCAGTGTTCATTCACATTGCTCGACTGTGTCCCAGTTTGAATGCCATCACTGCTACTCCATTGGAATCTGCAGTGACATTCCCATATTGTTAATTTATTTTGTATCCCATACCCTTCCCTTAGGCCACACCCGAAATAAGCCTTGTCTCAGAATGCCCCCGACAACTTTTCTAAATAAATAAATAAAATCATCAGTTGTTCTAGTGCAATGGCCATTTTTTTTAACCTTTATTTAGCCCTCCTACTTCCTGTGGACTCGACCCTTTGGGAGCTGCCAAGGAGTCATCTCCTGCCTCACTCGCCTTGCCCAATACTTACCACCCGGTCCTCATGTAGCTGTGGCTTCCCGAGCAGGGGCTGAGGTTGGGCGTCAGACACCCCAATACTGTAAGTGGCATTGGATCGGGGGTAGTCAGGCAGGTGAGGGCATATCGGGGGCATGCTCCAGGTGCTCCATCTTCCCAGCATCTGCAGGTGTTTTTGCGCTTTCTAAGGAGGAGTAGCACATCCCCTATGCCAAGACATTGCTGCCAGCATCGCCACTCCCCATCCCCATCATCAACTCTGTGCCTGCTGTGCCCCCGGCTTCCGCCAGGGGCCAGTCGGGCACCGAGTATGGATCCCCCTCCCACCAAGGAGAGGAGAGCTGTCCTTTGCACGCTCAATCCTCTCCTTCCCTGCTGACCCCCAACGTCCCAGGCTTGCTCCCAAACATGGGTCGCTGGTGTGGTGCAAGATGTGGTGTCCAGCTCAGATCAGAGGGCTGTGGGTTCAGTTCCCACATCTGGCACTTGGGTTAATATCCCAGTACTGACACTGTGGTGCAGCATAAGAGGGGTGCTGCACTTCTGAGGTGCCATCTTTCTGATGAGACATTAAACTGAGGTCCCATCTGCCTGGATTAGTGGTAGTTTAGGTGGATGTTAAAGATCCCATGGCACTTATTGAAAAGAGTAGGGGAATTTTTATTATCATAATCAAAAACAAAATATATACAAACAATGCAAAGGCTCAGAAAACAAACAAATTATAAAACACAGGAGATAACTGAAAACATACATCATCAAAATTGCATAAGTGAACACTGGAATCAACAACACTCTCGTACCTACTGAAGGAGGAGAACAATTGCAATTACATAGCTAAAGAACTAAATATCAAAGCAAAAAAAGTGCAGAAAAATAAAATAAAATCCAAAGGAAAGAAAAGAGACAGTATGTGGAAAATCAAAAAAAAAAAAAAAAACACAAGCTTACAAGAAATGCAGTGAATCAAAAACAGACAAATCTGGAAAGCCTACACAAAATTTAAATCATGCCAATAACATTCCCAGATACCTCGTTTTAGAGAGAGAAACTGACTCCCTCCTTCTGGATATATCATAGTAAACCAAATGAAATAAGGCTTCAGGAGTTGTCTGTTTTTATTGAAAAAGAAAGCCGCAGCAAACCTACCAAATAAAAAATAGAATTACTGCTGCAAATACATTCAAGGTACTAGTATTATACCTCTGCCAAGTTGTTGGGTAAAGTCCTTGAAACAATTGTGAAGCAGACCAAATGGAAAAAGCATGCCCCCTCCAAAACCTAGACCACAAACCCCAAAATGTCATAACAAAGGGACACTCAAAATATAAATGTTCTTGAGTTTCAACTCTCTGAAAACAGGAATCCCGAAGACAGAACCTATCCGCTAAAGCTTTATGTTTGTGATTTCCTGGTACCAATCTTACCATGCACCCCTAACCAAACCAGATCCCACATGGAGGGAGGAATACGATGATCTATCAATCTAAGACCAATCGCCACTGTTCCAAATCAGTGAAAGAGGAAAATGGATCAGCCGGAAAAAACTAAAGTAATGAGGCAAAATGCCTTCGAGCAATTGAACGACATCAGAAATACGGACTTCCCATTTACGGACATAATCAAAAATAAGAACCCAATCCAAGACAAAAATAACGTCTTTTATTTTATGAATAAAGGCTGAGAGACGCTGCTCAATAAAATCTATCACAATCTCGCCCACCCAAGGTGACCAAATTTTATCATGACCCAATAAAAGAGGTTTTAAATTTGTAAAGAGAAAAATTGTGAAAAAGAACAAAATAGGGTTCAACATCCAGAGACCCCCAAATTTAAAATCCAAATACAAAATGTCACGCTTTACCGGGTTCAATCTACTGCCCCAGATACCTGTAAAAAAGCAAGCCATTACTCCAGTTTCATATATTTTTGGTAGCGGAAAAACATGACTTAAAAAAAGAAATATAGGTAACAAAAAGGATTTAACTAGGTAGACACATTTCTTCTTTCCCATCCTCCAAGCCATCCATTTACTGACAACCGCCCTTCCTGAATTTAAACACGGTTCCCAATTATAATCAGCCATATCAGGACCTCCATAATAAATGCCTAAAATTCTACATGGAGAATCAGCAACAACAATACCCCCAATCTATACATCCAAAGTGGAAAACCCAGATTTAAAAAAACTCTTATCTCGATTAATACTAGAGCCCATAAGGAAAGAAGGGACACCAGGACAGAAAGGAACAGGGACCCTACAAGCAATATAGGAAATATAAGACAGAGATCATCCACATAACAAACTGTACGACATCTCCTGAAACAGGACAAGAAATACCTGTCAAAAGGGTGATCTATTTAAAATTCTCAAAATGGGATCCAAAGCCAAGACAAACAAAGGGGACTAAGGGACAACCCTATCTAACACCACGCTTAACAAAACATCTTGAACCAACCTTACCGTTCACGTATGGCTTGACAAAAGCTAAGGAATAACGCATTTGATTCCAATTGCGGAATTCAATAGGAAAACCATAAACCAATAAAAGTTGCCAAAGAAAATCATGTGAAAGTCGATCGAATGCCTTGGCCTGATCAACATTAAGTAAATATCCACCACATAAGCCTCGAGCACCTGCTGAAAAAAGTTCCCTCAACAAGATCAGTGCATCTTGAATAGAACGGCTGGACACCGAACAAAATTGTGAACCATGAAGTAAACCAGGAAGAACACTGGAAAGCCTATTACTCAAATCTTAGCAAACACCTTAAAATCCATATTTAAAAGAGTAATAGGTCTCCAGTTAACAAAATCTGTCCTATCCCCCTTTTTAAACAAAAAAACATCAACCCCTCATACATTTGAGTAGTAAGCCTGTCCTCCAAAATAAAGCATTAAACACCTTCAGAAGAATGTCAGGAAAGGAAGCCCACAGGACCTTATAAAGCTAGCAGAGAAGACCATCAGACCCAGGAGCAGTACCACTCTGTAGGCTCGAAAACAGCATCTAACCTGCGATGAGAAATATTACCAGTAAGTGCAGCCTTCTGAGCACTAGATAAGGATAGAGGGATGCTGCCTGCAAAACAGGCATCAAACAGTCAGGAACAGGAAAGGAGGTACCAAATTGAGCCTCAAGATGATGGTCCAACACCCCCAAAATATCAGACCCTGTCACCAATGAACCATCTACATCACGCAGTGCACCCATGTGTTTAAGGTGAGCACATACGTTACAAGCTTCAAATGGATTAGTTCTAGCCTTCTTTCCCTGAGTCCCAAAACATTGTTCTCTGTCCAGTGAAAGCTGACGATTATACTGTAGCCGTGTCAACCTCTGTTTTAAAACAGCAATTCTATCATAATCAAAAGATTTATCAGACTGAGCCAAAGCATATAGAGAAAAAGTTATTTATGGACCTGCAAACATTCTTGATATTTAGAAACAGCTAAAGCTCTAGAATGGTGTTTAAAAAAATCACACAAACAGCTTTTCATATCCTCCCACCAATCTATAATGGAATCATACAAAAATAATACCGATTTCCGATCATCTAAAATGGAAGAAAGTAAAAAATTAACATTAGAATTATCCAACAACCCAGCATTTAAACATCAAATTCCAGGACCAAATAAAAAGGAAGGATGAGGGAAAATTCGCAGATGTAATAAACAATGATCAGAAGTCTCAAAAGGTAATATTTCAGCATTTGAAGTAGGTAGAGTAGGGGACACAAAAAAATAATCAATCCTGGAATGCAGAGACCCTTTATAAAAAGTAGACACTGTTTTTTTCATGAAAGCATCTTGTAAGGCTGACAACTTTAAAACAGCACACAATGCATGTGTATCACAATATATTTTCTGTGCCCCTGCTCTATGCAAGTTAGTATTAAAGTCATCCCCCCAAATCAAAGGACGGTTAGTAAACAAATAAGGGCGTAATTTATGAAAAAGGGCCACATGAAGTGCCTTCTGTTGGGGAGCATAGATATTGATTAAACGATAAAAAAAAATGGTAATTGATATCCAACAATAATGCCCTCCCAGGTTCAATATCCACCAATTTCTGAATTCGAAAATCTGACCCCTGAAAACAAAAACTCAAACCAGAACAAACATCTTGCCCAACAGACCAAAGAGAAGTTCCCAAATACCATTCTGCTGAAGCCTTATGCAACTCTGAGGCAGAAAAAAGTCTAGTATCCTGTAAGAAGTAAATATCACAAGGTAATGACTGCAAAGCAGCATAAGTAGCTTTACGCTTGTAATCCGACTTGATGCTGTCTACATTTAAACTAGCTACAGTAATAGGTAAACAGGACATCGAAATAGTCAAACAAAGAAACATCAATAAACTATGGAGAAATATTAACTATGTTTTTTCTTAATCAACCTAGAGGTCCGCTTCAACACGTGGAAGGAACTTTATCAGCAGCTGGAGGTAAATCTTCCAGTGGCTATCCAAAGGAGTAGGGCAAATCAAAATCTCAGAATCCTCACTATCCATAATATCACCCCAGGTCTGTAAAGGTTCAAACGATTAGATATAGGCATAGGGCCAGGGGCTGAGACTTCGACTGCAGACGCCTTTGAAGATCTTTTAACAGGAACTGACTAAAACCTCAGCCTCAGCAGGGGACAGGACTTTTCACAACCTCAGCCAGTGCTAAGGAATAGAAGGAGGGGAGGACAACATCCACAACCTTGTAAGGATGTAGGTTAGTAGATATAAAGTCAGAAGGACCCTACAAAGGCGGATTGGGCTGAAGCGAGGAACCAGAGGAAGAATGTTGTGAGCGTGACCAGCAGCATCTTCTGTAGTAGCTGTAGAAACATAAAAAATCGTGCTCCACAAAATCAACAGAATTTAAAGCCGCCTAAGGGCAGGAAGAAAAACATGATCTTCCACCACAAAGATTACAGGAGGGAGGGACCTCACATGTAGTAACAGAATGACTAAGAGTACCACAATTAGAGCACTTCAATTGGTCACAGTCAGAATTAAGGTGGAGGGGAACCACACCGATAACAAGATTTAGGTTAGCCGGATAAACAAAATCCCCGATCCCTACCTAAATAAAAACAGTTTGGCAAATATTGAATTCGCTCTCTGTAAGCGCAAGCTGAACAGTAAACTTCCATCCCCAGTCCAGAAACCATTATCGTCAATCAAGGCATGTGGAAGACCATTAACAGTACAACATTTTTCCAACCAATATACAATATCCAAAACGTTAACCCCTTCATTCCTAAAGAGGACAGTAATCACCTTGGCTGTGGGCTTGGTAATAGGGATTGCCGTAAAAGGCTTCCATAGAGGAGTATTCTTAACCTCATAGTAAGCAGCCCAGAATTTGTCTAACAGGCTCGCAGATCAAAAACTAATGTCGAAATTGTGATTGCCTGAGGCATGAATGAAGGCATAAACTTCAGCGAGGGTAAAATGAAGAGAATCAATGATTAAATGTTCCCCACATAATTCCAGTCGGGGGGAAGATCCAGACCCCCACGATAGTATAAGTGCACCACAAAACGGCGTTTAGCCACCTCCACTGGTTTTCTGAATAAACCAGCATAGCTAGGGGGTTTTGCCTGATGTTTAGATAAACCCGGAATTACAGTAGAAACAGGTTACTCAGGGGGCAAAGAAACAGTAGCAGTAGGGCCAGTCATACCTGAGTTCTGATGGCAAACATCCGAAATTGTAGGAGAAACTGCAGGAGGAGACTGAGACTCCGCTCGGTCCAAGCACACTCTGACATCTAACGTAGTAGGAACCGCCAGCGAGAGTCTCGGGGAAAACATCCTGCACCAAGCCAGTAGAAATTTTACGTCCATCCACATTCGCGAGGAACCGCAGAACATCCATGTGGAGATAAGGATGAGGAAGCATTGTCGGCTACATCAGGCAAAGGAATATTGGGGTCAGAACCAGATACCACACGGAATAACCAGCCCACCTTGATAATGCCTGGTTGGGATGCCATTCAGAAGTTGATCCAGAGAAAGGCAGTAAAACTGAATCTTGGGACAAATCAACAGACAAGGAAGGTAAGCGAAACTGCAATGTCCTGATTGTGAAATAGGCTTTTTTTAAAGGCAGCACAACAGGGCTAGTATCAGTACATTTACGCTTTTTATCCTCTTCCCAGTCACAGGGTGAGCATTCAGAATCTGTAGCCAGTAAATCTTGCAATGCAATTTTGTCGCTCCATTTCGCAATGTAAAATATCCACAGAAGAAGCAGACTAAGGGACCATAGACTAAAGTGTCCAAAACAGCAGATACCATTCCAGTAGCAGAGCTCTGAGAGACACCACCTTCTTGCTGTCCAACCTCTGAGAGACTGAGAGATCCATAGTCGAACGGACAGAGGTCCCCTACTGTCGAATAGGGAATTTCCCCAGTGTCCTGGCCAAATTTCCCTCATTCACTAAAAATACCACCAACAGATTAATCTGGTTCAAGGTCAGTTGGCATTCGTCTGTATCCCCCTCCCCCGGGTTGTGCCTGAAAATAGGCAGTATTTGTCTAGTGCACTTACCCGATCAACAAAAAAAATGAACTAACTAACTAATTAACTAACTAACTAACCCTCAGCGACACCAGGCCGGCTCAATGGCCATGTTTATCCCAGTGTGAGTCTGGATGCTGTTGATCCAGTTGGAGTCTTAACTTGGTGTTCTTTTACACTGACATGCCACATCTTAGTTTGAATCCCAGCTCCAACAGTCCCATTGGAATATTAACACACTGGCGGTCATCTGCATTCAGAGTTGTAGTTTTATTCCCCCCCCCCCAGGAGCTGTGCTGCCTACTTATACAACATGCATTTGTGTCACTTTTTTTAACTTATACTTTATAATCAAATTGTACAAAGAGTGAGCAACAAAGCACAAGTATTTATTTAATAAACTATTTTTACTGAAGAAACGAACAGTACATTGAAACATATTCAGTCCTATTTCCAAGCACATCCAGGTTGTGTCTCAAGTGGTGGCAGCACAGACACATGAATTTATACAGTTATATAAATCAAAATAATCCAGCAGTGACATTTATGTAGGACATTTTCTGCATCTTGATTTCATGTTGAATAAAATGACAGCTATTTTAGAAATCATATCATGTCTAGCATGTTAAAGGAGTCTGGGGTGTTTTCCTTAGTTTTGGGGCCCTAGGAGCAGGGAATGACTTAAAACTCTGGTATATTGCCCCAAAACAATCTGAAAAAGACATGCAAAATACATAAGGACTTTCTGGTGGGAATGAACAGCATGCCAACTGAGTCACATTATTTATTTTATTTAGTTATTGATTGTTTATTAATTGATTTTATGTATTTAAAATAGGTAACCGAAAGGTACACTGAGCTAAGGCTCTTGGGATTAGGTAATAACGACTACGATGTTCGAATGTACTGTTGGATAAAATGGCAGAGTGAGTTGCACACCTGGTTGTAGCGCTTTTATCAATGAGTGGTACACCTCCTCATCTGTTGAATCAAAAAAAAGGGGCACTTAAAATTAGCAGCAATTTGGAATAGAAAGGGGATAACAAGGAATGAGGTACTTATGTTCAAAAAGTGCAGACGAGCATAGGTACCACTTTATATTTTGAGTGCCACCATTGGGGTTTCACACTGCATCAAGTTGTTTGGGATCAGATAAGGTTATGTTGGAAGTGGGGGATATAATATAGACCTATAAATACTTATTGGGGTTGAAAAAGGTACAGATGGGGAGTATTTTCCAGAGGACAAGGTGCACAAGAACTAGGTGACGTGCAATGAAGCTGGAAGGGGATTTAGGAGGGATGTGAGGAAGCACTTTTTTTTGCAATTTTTAACCAGGAGACGTATTAAGCTGAAAGCTTGTTTACAGGTGCAACCTGGGAGCACAGGGAAGTTAAGTGACTTGCTCAGGGTCACACAGTATGCAAGGGCTGTGGGATTCAAACCCAGGTCTCAGATTTGCAGCTCAGAGCCCTAAACCACTGCGTATACTGCCTCCTGCCTCAACTTCTTCATTGAAAGAGTGGTGGATGCCTGGAATGGTCTTCTAGCAGAGGTAGTGGGAGTGAAAACAGTGGTGGGCTTCAAGCATGCATGGGGTAGGAACATGGGAATCACAGTTAGTAAACAAGGAGGGTGGGAGGTAGCCGGAGATCAGGTAGGGTCTGCGGTGAATGTATAGGCAGGAAAAAAGGGGCAAACTAGGTGGGGCAAGCAGTCCTTATCTGCCAACAAATTCTATGTTTCTAACTACCTACCGGTTTATCAAACATGGTGTGGGGACCTTCCTGGGGCAGCCATGACTGAGGCCTTCAAGGTTGGAAAGGGTTACAATGCCTTTGTGCATCAGGGACTCCAGACTTGGGAAAAGAGAGGCATCACAGAGGTGAGTGAGCTGGTTCGTGATTGGGAGATGTTGCTATCCTTTGGGCATCTCAGGGAGTGAAGGCACGTCCTTGTGAGTTTATTTTTTGCATACTTGTGTGTTAGAGGCTTTTCACGGGCAGACCAGGGTGGGGGGAGACCACACAATACTCTACAGCAGAGTACATAGTGTCTGGGCCACAACCAGGGACCAAACCACTATCTGCCTTCTACAAAATAGTGTGGCTAGTATCCCTCCAGCCTATAGTGATTACAGAGAGGCTTCGAGTAGAGACCTGGACTTGAAGGTCACTGAGGAAACGTAGCGTCAGGCAGTGGCACATGCAAGAACATATGCCAGATCAAACCACCTCTGACAAATTCAGTATAATTTTCAGTATAGGACCTACCTGTGCCCAGCCAAGCTCCAAAGGCCCATGACAGAAATTAACGAAAGCTGTCAGAAGTGCAGGAGTGAAGTTAGGGCATACATCCACATGGCTCTAGAATGCCCAAAAATCATGACGTACTGGGATGGGGAGCACAGTATAATGGAAAGATTCACTGGACGTAGTTTGTCCAAATCCCCACTGGAGTTAGCCTTGATGAAGAGGTATTGTACCTTGAAGCGCCGGGCTGGTTTTTGGTCTGTGAACCTGTTATACATGTCACATATTTATAATCTGCAACTTATATGAAGTGCACAGTGAAGTTTTGTAACTGATGCTTGGGTGCTGGTTTCTTTACCTTTCCCCAATGGAGTTACTCCTGGGGTGGAACACAAACAAGGAACCTTACAAGTATGGCCCTTATAAACTTAGCTTTAGTGATGGCCAGGAAAACCCTGGCACAGGCATGGGGTGGTGGACCCAAGAATCGGTGAACACTGGATCCACAACCTTTAGACTGCATGAATCTAGAGAAAGCACAACTATGCACTGGGGGACAAGTTTGAGGACATGTGTCTGCCCATTCTAAGGGGACTAGAGGGGGGCATGTTATAAGGCCAAAGTGCAATGGGTTAGTGTGACTCTACAGAACAGGGGAGGTGTCTGAGCCATGGGGAGAGGCCTGAAGAAGAGGGAGACCAAGGAAAATCACCTGACCTTGAGTCAAAAAAGTCAAAGGGTGGGGGCAAGATGACTTGTCAAATGCCCACTGACCACAATAGAGGACAGAATAGGTCCAAGTTGATAGGGGATTCATGAACCCTAGAAAATGTGAATGATGCTGACTGATGTATATTGTGACAAATGTACATGAATTGTCATCTTGTTTAAATAATGTTCTGTACAGCACTGTAATGCCTTAACAAATTTGAAAATAATCATTAAAAAAATTATTTTCTATGCTTACGAAGCAAATGGAAAAGCCACTGCACCAAGCTCATTTCAAATGACATTCAAAATGCACAATACTACACCTTCAATTGCAATAGATAAAATACAGCATCACAATCCAACACAACAGGTAACAATGTAAACTCAAATGTACACAACAATGTTATTCTTAGATGCATTTATTTTTCATACAATAACTGGTCAGCTATTTTTTACATTGCCTGACCAAGTTATAATTTCCCATTATAACTCGCGAGTTATAACGGGGAACACGCGCTGAGCCAGTCATGAAAACCCACTCCCTGATTGGCTCTGAATGTGGTCCAGAGCAGGCTTTCAGTTCCAAAAACATGGCGGCTCCTCACTCACTTAGCAAGAAGCTACCAGAGCAACCATTCTCCTTGCTTTTCTTTTTTTTAAAAACAAACTAATTTATCTTGTTGAGTCTACTATTTAAAATGGCAGCATTTCTGACTCACTCGCTATCTGGCTGATCCTGCCATTCAAAGCACACAAAACAGGAAGTGTCAGGGAAGACAACTGCGGTAGATCGCAACCACAAAATAAATGTAAAATGTCAAATAAAAAATTGCTGACCAGCAATTATATATAATAAGGGATGGGGACTGTGTTAAATTCGAAATTAATAGTTGCCTTGGTGTGGGATGCCTTAATAAACCCTGGCTGGTCGGCAGGATGACTGAAGCTGGCTGGGACTAGAGCCATGATGTTGTACTGGGATAAAATCACGGTCCAGTCCCAGATGGACCAATTAGAGTCCAAGATTCTTTCATGCCATTGTATAACCATGCTTAATCCTGCAACATATTTCCAGTTTATTATGAAAGCAAATATATTCATTGGGTCAAGCTGTTATATTCACAGCTCTTAGCAAGAGTCACATATAATAGCGTTCTGTCATCTGGATTTTCCTGTCCAATGACACCAGATGGGGTTGCCCCATACCAATTTTTGTTTAATCTCTACTTTGAACCCTAGTAATTAAGCTGAACCAAACAAGTGGATATAGGGTATACCATTGGAGACAAACAGTACAAAATTGTCCCTTTATGCAGACAACATTTTACTCCATCCAGAATACAGAAACGTCCCTACATGAAGTACTAAGAAAAGTGGAGGAATTTGGCAAGATCTCCCTGTACAAACTGAACATATCCAAAACTGTTGTCCTCCTCCTGACTCAAAAGATCAGGCAACAGGACCTTGCAAAATCTGGGGCTGCTTGGTCTACAGATTCTCTGGTGTATCTGGGTATACATATATCCACCTCCTGGAAAACAATAATTCAAGGCAACCTAACATCTTTACTAGTCAAAGTAAAACAAGAGCTCTTCAGGTGGTCCACTGTACCCCTTTCACTCTGGGGGAGAGTGAGTGAATGAATTAAAATTAATATTCATCTGAGGATCCTATATCCCCTTAGTATGTTATCCATTAGGCTCCCTCTCCAGTGGTTTTAGTTCCCTTCACGGTACTGTCTCGACCTACCTCTGGCAAGGTGACAAACCCCGGACAGCCTACACTAAATTGGCAGCAGCCAAACAGGCTGGAGGCCTCAACCTCCCAGATTTTCTCATTTATTATCCTGCTGCTGAACGTTAAATACTTCAGATGGGGGTCACCCTGAACACTCTAGATGTCTGTTACTGTGCAAAATGGCTAGAAATTGAGAAGGCTATCTCTAAGCAACAGGACATCACCCCATCTTCCCTGTTCTACACTACAGCTGCAAATCTTCCTAAATGGATCAGATCTACCCCCATAGCAATTGAACGCTATGCCTACAGACAGCTAACAAGGGTAGCTAAAACTTCCAGTGATGTCACTACCAAGCATGCGGCATTGAAGTGGTAGCTCCAGCACCTCGGGCCCAAAACAGACTCCAAAACTAGAGCATCATCATCATTCAAAACCTTCTTACCTTATACACCAGGGGCCCGATCCTCAAACATGATATGGACTGGCACAAGCTGAAGCAAACAACAGCTTGCACCAAAGCCAGGTGTGCCAGGGATCCTGCACCAGATTCTGGTACAGAAGGGTCCAATGTCTAAGTCAGCACACTTGTGTCAAACACTACCCTGTGGCAAACACTGGAAGGGTCCACCACAGACCACTTGGGGCAAACACAAGGGGTCCCCCCATCCCACCCCCAAGTAAAGTTCATAAAAACCTCACCCTGGTGGCCTAGTGTCCCCCACTGTGATCCCCGATGCTGCTCTCATCATAATTATGAAAACCACCACTGATTCCCGGTGCTGCCCCTATGATGAATAATAATATCCCTACTGCTGACCTAGTGCACAATACATAAATGTCACCACTCCCCGATGCTGCCGTTATCATAAATACGAACCCCATCCCCGATGTTGTCCCTAGCACCGATATTGTAATGTGGCACCCCTCCATGATCCCAGATGCTGCCCTTATTATAATTAATAACCCCCCCATTCCTGATGCTGCCCGTTTCATATATATCGTGTACATGCTCATTGATAGACAGTGCAGTTGGTGCCCAGCCTTGGAGGTGAGAGGTGGGCCGTGCCGGGTGCCAGCTATCACTCGGGATAGGGTAGCAGAGGGGGTGGTCACCACCTGCTGGGGAGGGTGGAGGCCACTATACCACCTTGAGGGGGAACTTCAGTAATCACTGGTAACGGGGCTGCATCTGGGATAGGGGGAATAATTGAATATATGAAAGGGGCAGCATCAGGAATGGGGGGTTATTAATTATAACAAGGGTGGGATCGGGAAGGGGTGCCACATTACAATTCCTGTGCTAGGGACAGCATCAGGGATGGGGTTCTATTTATGATAACAGCAGCATCGGGAGGGTGATATTTCTGAATTGTGCACTAGGACAGCAGCGGAGATATTATTATTAATCATACTGGCCACTTCAGGGATCTGGGGTGGATGTTATTATATATGATAAGGGCAGCATCAGGGATTGGGAGGAAGGCCACTAGACCACTTGGATGAGGGATGATAAGGGGCTGTATTCAGGGGATTTTGGTGGGTGGACCACCACCCATGGCTTGCCTCCACAGGCAAGTTTCCCAGGGAGAATTTTCTAAATCCCTTAAGCTAGCCCTGGCTGGTCATGGTACTTAGAATTTCTCCTCTGGAAGATGTCTGTGAATTGCAGTCATGGGGCTGTGATAGCTTAAGTCTGCTGCATGCTTCCTAGTGCCTTGTCATAGCCCATTTCTGAGTGCAGGGACGGCTCAAACCCTGTTTGGGGCAGGCAGCCTGCAGTTGATGCAGGCTGCCTTTGAGAATTGCTCCAGGTACATCATTTGGTGCAGGCATTTTGCCATTCTTTTGGCTGTAAGCCCTTGCACCATGCCAGGAGCTGTGAAAATTGGGTCCCAGGAGTCTTACATCTGAATAGGAGGTCGCCGAAAGAAAAAAAATATCTTGAATCCTTTGGATCCCTCTGGATTGCATGGAGATCAGCAGAAAGTGCTCTCAGCTCTAAACAACATGGTGGATCCCCAGCCTCAGTGAGACTCACAACCCAGTAATGCCACAACCTTAACTGAGCTTCAGGGCTTCCGAAATGACGTATGTACTTTTTGGACCAAATATACAACAGAGTTAAATAAGTTAAATCAAATAGTGTCTGAGCTAGAATCAAGCCACACAGCATTGGCTACTCAGACTGATAGACTTGAGAGGCTGATAGTCCACCTTTTGGATGAGCAAAAATAAATATTGGATAAATGTAAGGATCTGGAAAACAGATCACGTCAGAAAAACATTCACATACACAGAGCCCCTGAAACGAAGAGGGCAGGGACATGTGCTCTTTTGTGGATTCTCTCTTACGGAAAACTCTTCAACTAGACCTGACTTTTATTTTGATATTAAAAGGGCTAATAGAGTCCTCACCCCAAAGTCGACACAGGCTGACCAGAGACCCCACTCTATAGTATTCAAATTGTTAAATTATGCAATCAGACAACAACTATTGGCCCGGCTTGGCAAATTAAAGAAACTAAATACAAGGGATGCAGAATATACTTTGACAATGATTATTTGCCTGCATATTGGCCAAAAGGTGGCATACACTCCAGTTCTCCTCATTTTAAAACAACAGCAATCATGCTTTTTCACTCCCCCACAGTGCGACTTACTGTTATGTTTCCAGAAGGCCCCAAACTTTCAAACCACCAGAGGCAGTGATCAAGTCATTGAATAACAAAGGGATCTTAATTCCCTTCAGGATCACCAGACTATCCAAGAGAGGAACAGACCTTGAAAGAAAACTCCTGGACTCAAGCATCAGAACAGCAAACTTCTGCAAGTTCCAGGGACTGTCCATGCTGTATGATGTTAAGGCACTCTTGCAGAAGTTTTAGAGGACAACTCATGACTGACTCACAGTGGACTCTATTTTGTACAATTACTTAGCAGGCAGCAGGCACAGCCTGTCACCCTCAAGAGATTTTTTCTCCTCTATATATTGAAGTGGCTTTTCCAAAGAATTTGTTCAGATTGGGGCACCTCCACCCCCATGATTCTAAGTCTGTTTGACCTTTCCCTTATACAAATATATTATTTTAAAGTTACACCCGAGGTGCATATGGGATATGCCACTACCTAGATGTTACCACCCTATAGCAGAGGGACAACTGATTGCCCCTGAACATAGACAATTTCTACTAGAACATACTGGGATGGAGCAATCAAGGCCATATTTTTCGTGGTCCTTGGCTATTCTTGCTCTGCCCTGGCTAGCCCTATGCACCACAACGGCACTGGCACACAATGGTGCCGGGGGCCCATAGCTTGACTGTGTTTTACCCCCACTGGGAGACTACATCATCTCCCATACAGGAGGGAAATGGAATCCCTCCCAACCTTGGGAGTCTGGTTTGGTTCTTTTTGGGATACGGTGTTTATCACCATTAGTTATTACAGGTTGCAGTTTGCACCTACGTCGTTATGGGTTAATTGGTTGGATTACCCCAGTTGCCTTAATACCCATTTCTTGTTTGAAATGTTATGGCATCTGTTTCAGGCTTTTGCCTGGTTGGTTTTATCAATTTAACTGGTTATCATGATTCTTTATCTGTCTACTTGGTATTATGTATATTGCTGAGTTACTCTTTGAGCATATGTATTCAGAAGACACAGGCCTTGCAAATGCTTTTAGGTTTGAGTTTTATATGATACAATTTTTTCTCTGTTTATTAGAATTTTATTTTTAAACCAGAGAGAGGTTGCTGACAAGCAAGTGGCAGGTTTGTATTAACTAATGGCTAAGCCATCATTAGTAATGTCTTTCAATGTCAGTGGGATCCATAATCCTATTAAACATTCCTGGCTTATACAATTACTTTGGAGGGAGAAACCAGAAGTTATATTTCTTCAGGAAACTCACTCGTCTCCTGAGGAGCATGCTAAATTCAAAATCAATCAATCAACTTTATTTTTATAGCACCTTTCAAAGCCAAGGCGCTGTACATAAAACCATATACATCAAATGTAAAAAGAATTAAAACAGACTTTTAAAACAAATCATCCATAACTAGGGAAGGCCAAGTTAAATAAATATGTTTTTAACTCAATTTTAAATCTACAGACGGTTGGGCATTTCTCTTAATCGGCGAGGTAGAGAATTCCACAGGGTTGGAGCTGAAAAAGAGAAGGCACGAGAACCAGATGTCTTCAATCATACCATGGGAATCTCCAGCAATCCCTTGTTGGTGGATCGGAGAGGACAGAGGGGGCAGTAGGGTACCAGGAGATCTTGCAGGTAACCGGGTCCCTGATCATGTAGGGCTTTAAAGGTTAGCAAGCCAACCTTAAAGGTGATCCGCCACTGAACAGGCAGCCAGTGCAGCTCACGGAGCACAGGCGTAATATGACTGGTTCTAGAAGTCCCAGTCAAAAGCCTACCTGCCACGCTCGCACCAGCTACAAGCGGCATATATCAACCCCTGGTAGCCCTAGGTAGAGGGAATTGCAGTAATCAAGACAGACAGTGACAAAGGCATGGACTAATGTTGGAAGATCATCTGGAGGAACCAGGTGTTTCACCTGGGCGATATTCCTCAGATGATAAAAACAGGATTTGATGACAGCTGACACCTGAAATTTTAAAGTCAGACCATCATCAAAAATAATGCCCAGGTTACGCACCTGATCTGAGGAAGTGAGTGACATACCACCGAGTAACAAACCTGATGGTTGTCCAGTCCCCAAACCCACCCCGGATGACCTGGGTCCTCTACCAGTACTTCAGTCTTATCTGGATTCAGTCTCAGCCAGCTAGAAGTCATCCAGGATCTGATCTCAGCAAGGCAATTATTTAGCATGGAGAGTGCATCATTCTGTCTGGGCAGAAATGACATATACAGCTGAGTATCATCTGCATAGCAGTGAAAACTCAGACCGTATCACCTGATGATATCTCCCAATGGCAGCATGTACACTGTAAACAATATGGGGGCCAAAATGGAACCCTGCGGCACCCCACAAGGCAGAGAGTGAGCACCAGAGGAATAAATTCCAGTGGCAACTCTCTGAAACCTGCCCATGAGGTATGAAAGGAACCATTTGAGAACTGTACCAGACAGCCCACAAAAAAGTCGCAGGTGCTCCAACAGCACACCATGGTCTTCAGTGTCAAATGCAGCAGAGAGATCAAGAAGGACTAGAATGGTACATGCCTTTTGATCTCTGGCCATTAGGAGGTCATTCAATACCCAGACAAGAGCAGTCTCCGTGCTATGCTTCTTCCTAAAACCAGACTGGAGAGTATCATAGGCATTGTGAGTTGCAAGATGATCGTCCAATTGCAGAGCAACCACCTTTTCAATAACCTTACCAGCAAATGGCAGGTTAGAGATAGGCCAGTAGTTAACTAGACAGTCTGGATCCAAAGAGGGTTTTTTAAGGAGTGGTTGAACAACCACCTCCTTGAGAGGGTCAGGAAAGACCCCCCACTCCAAGGATTTCCAGACAATGTCAGCAAGGATCGGGCAGATAACATCTACACATCCCACCAAAAGGGATGTAGGGCCCGGATCCAAACTACAACTGGTTGGATGCAATGTTTGGAAAATCTTCATAATGTCAGTGCACTCCGGCTGGTGGAAATCTAACCAGACAGACCGAGTGCATGCCACTTCCTGTCGACCACTGCACTCCCTCATAGGAGAGGTCAGACCGATGCCAGACCTGATGCTGGCAACCTTATCCACAAAGAATCGAGCGAACTCCTTGCATCTCAGCTGAGAAAAAGCTTCTCTGGGCTGGAGACAGATTGGATTGCACAATCTGTCAACAGTCCAGAAGAGCTGAGCTGGTCAATTCTGTGTGGCAGAAATCTCCCTGGATGGGAATTCTGCCTTTTTACAGGTGATTTCTGATTGATAGCCATCATAATGTGCCATCAACCTAAGCCTATCAGCATCAAGGCCGGACTTCCACCGGGCTCTCTCCATCCTTCGGACAACTCGCCTCAACTCCTTCAAGGAGTCATCAAACCAAGGACTCCTTGAACGAAGGGTGAGAGGCTGAACACGAACAGGAGCAATCTTGTCCAGAGCATCTCCCACAGCCTTATTATAGGCCATTACGAGATCATCTGGACTCATGCATTCACCCGACAAGCCCGATAGGTCCAGTACCACCGATAGGTCACTAGGGTTACCCTCCCTTAAAGGGCGGTACCGAACCATCTCCGTAGGGGCAGACTTATTGGGGGGGCCCTGAAGCTGAACCTTATGGTGTGATGGTCAAACCAGCTGACTGGTTCCACCCCCAGATCAGCAATCTCCATACCCGAAAGAAAGATCAGATCCAACGAATGACCCCCTACATGGGTTGAGAAGGTAACTACCTGTGTAAGGCCCAGCATCGTCATCAGCTGGAGGAGATTTTGACCAAAATGCGAGGGTTCATTGTCAACCTCAGGCACTGAAGTCCCCCAGAACTATCCATCTGGGGGACCTCAACACCATGTCGACGATGAAGTCTGCTATCTCCTGCAGGAATTCTCCTCCATCTCCTGGTGGACAGTAGATGAGCAGAATCCCGCAACCTACACCCTCTCCCGGGATATATTCAAAAGATCTGGTACTTCCTAATGGCACATCCACAAGGTCCAGCTCAGTCTTAAACATAATGGCCACACCCTCGCCCCTCACGATCCAACCTTGACGATGTATCACCAACAACCCGCCATTGTTGCCGATGCCAATACAGGGCCTGCATTTTCATCCAGCCAGGTCTCAGTGATGCAAGCCAGATCAGTTGTTCCAACAAGATCAGCTATAATAGCTGTCTTGTTTTTAATAGATCTGGCATTGCGTAACACCGCCAAGGTAGGATGAGCTGCCAGGGAAGACCTCGGCACCTGCCCACTAATGTCGGAGCCCTTGGGTATGGGGACAAGACAAGGATAACCTCTGTCCTGACTTCATTTTACCCCAGGGCATCTCCTGGACCCCACAACTCCAATCTGCCCTCCCCTTTCCTGTCCCCCACCAAGCCCAGCTCCCCCCTTCTTTTACGCTTTCTAAGTATGCCCAAAGCACAGCACCTAAAATAGGTGTCGGATGACAATGGGGGACATTCAAAAGGACATAATTCCCTGAGCCTGGTGGGGACATAATGCCCAACCATCACTAAACCTCCCCAACACATTATAATAAAACCAGTTAAAATAAAATCAAATACCCACCCAAATAAAATAAGTAAATCTAATCTTAATAACAGTACTAAATTAAATACTTTCCACTCTCTCTCTCTCTCACAGAGTGCGGGGGTAATGACAAATAAAATAAAATAATAAACATAAAATAAATGAACAAAACAAAGACCTACCCACTCTCAAATAACCAGAAAATTCACTCCTCCACTCTCTCTCACAGAATGGGGAGTCAACAAATATAAATCCCACACAATGGGGGAAAACAAATACATAAACATATACTGTAAAAAAAACACAAAATACCAAAAATTAACACAATTAAATCTAAAACAAAATAATAAAATAGAATACTAGAACAACAAAAATCATTTGGTTTCTTAATTTGTTTATAAGTCCTGATTAGTCCAGCACTTCTTAGTTGCAGGCAACTTTAAAGAGCCACTGATGCCAAAAGTGCTACATTGCAGAATCCAAATAAGCATACTCCCAGTAAATCTCATACCAAAAACTAGATTTTTATGTTACTTGGTTTTAAAGTTATTAGCCATTTTGTAACTTTGATTGCTCTATCTGTGCAATAAAAGCAGGTGTCAGTAAAGAGCTGCTGATGATGTCATGTAGGGACCTCAAAGTCTAGTAATGATGGTCAGCAAGCTTATAGGACCCATTTCTACAAAGTTGTAAAGATCATGTACAGTGGTTTTCACAAGTAAAACAGACAGCACCAGTCAGTAAACATTGCTATAAATACTATACATGTTCCAGGTTTTGTGACAAAGTTGATAAAAGTGTATTATTCAATGCTGTTTTTGTGTGGTCCATTTCGCCAGGGTTGCTGGATACTAAGTCAGCGTGCCTCCAGACTGCTGAAGCCAGTTAGAGTGCTACTAATTTTACTGATGTTTGTCATTGTCTGCTTTAAAATATGTTTTAATAGGGGCCTTATATGTGTTAATTCCTACTGGGGTGGAAGTGTTAGCTCTGGTAAAATGATCATTGTAATTTAGAGTAGAACATAGATGAGTCTGCCCTACCCCCATTAACAAGGAGATGGGAGTTGCCTCAATTGACTGATAGGTGTGAATGAGCTCAGCCTTTCATCAGAAACTTATTCAGTCTGCAAACCTCACAGTGTACTATGATCCAGCATTCAGCAAAAGGACCTCAATAAAAAGGCATCCAGATGAAATATTGTCAGTTTTGTTACAAATCCTGAAACACAAAGTTGTTAAAGCAATGTTTACTAACTCTTGCTGCCTGTTTTACTTATGAAAACCATTGCACATGATCTTTACAGCTTTAGAAAAACAGGTCCTATAAGCTAGCTGACATGGGAGAATAAACTATAAGGTCCCTAGATGACATCAGCAGCAGCTCTTCACTGGAATAGGCTTTCTTTGAACAGGTAGTGAAATCAGGGTTACAAAATGGCTAATAACTCTAAAATGAAGTAACATATAAACCTAGTTTTTGGTATGAGATTTACTGTGGATATGCGTATTCTAATTCTGCAATGTAGCACTTTTGGCCAGATGGCGTCAGCAGCTCTTTAAAGCTCCTATTATCCATTAAGATAGATAAGTGTTCACAGGAGCTAGCACCTTCAAGGGACCATAGAACGCTTTCAATTTCTTTCGTGGGCTGTCACCTCCACTTAAAAACTAACAGAGTCCCAATATGTTGTGAATAGTAACAAATCCCAGGAAGCAGTCCAAAGTCAGCTAAAAACAGAATAACTCACTCCTCGATCTGCATGTCCCACCACTGCCACTCCTCACGCTGGCCGTGAGCCACACAAGCTGAAGGGGATAAAAACAGGGTGATGATAGAACCACCGTCCCGCTTCACCACTCCACCGAATCTTCACCCGGGCAGATCATACCTCTCAACCATCACACATTATGAAGTACGTCACTCATTTTACCTCTCAGAAACCCTTTGTCCATCATGGGGAAGGTGATAGTCCACATTCCCCACTGAGACTTTAAACAGAAATTCATATTAATCTATTATGCTCAGTTATCAAAAAACATTAAGAACATTAGTGCACTGATAGCTATAGTGTTCTGAGCTTGCAGTGCCGTGTTAGATGATATGTCACACTTTTTGCTCATTTGTCACACATCGTGTCACACATTTTGGTGAAGAAAAGTTGAGAGGTATGGGGCAGATATCGGGGCTAAGCTGCAGTCCAGGCACTCAAGATGCCAAATCCACAGCCAATATTTGACGGACACTAGGAGAGTCCCACCCAGCCCCCCGAACCTCTCCCCAGATCCGTTTGACACCACGGCTGCCCACCAGCTACCGCACAGCCAGATGGAAGTGCTGCAGAGAACGGCCACCTAACAGCAGCAGCCCTACAGCACACCACTAGGTCAGGGCCAGGGTCAGGGCCAGGAAAGAACTCTTCCCAAGCAATTCACCAGCATCCGTTGCCAGACTGGGTCGTTACCAACTCTGCTCCTTCTTTCCCACCAGTACAGTCTTTCCACCAGCACAATCCGACTAGTAGAAATGGGCCAATCTTCACTCCACCACTGGGATTCCACACCCTGCTTACAGCTGACTTGGCTTTCAAGTTATGGTGGCATCCTCGCATGGCTCTGGGCGGATGCATGGGATGGCTATATTGATCCCTTGGGGGATTCATTTTCAACTACAAGATCAAGTCCTGGACCCTGAGGGATGGTATGCCATTGCTACCAGCAGGTTGTATGTGCAGTCTATTGCATTGGCCTCGGTATATTTCCCCCTGGGATCCCCAAAGATGCTAGCACACAAATGTTGTACTCAGTTTCTTACAGTGTTACAGGGGCAACTACTTATGGGGGCGATCTAAACTTCACACTTTACCCTGCTTCAGATGTCTCTAAATCTCTAGCACATCGGGCCAATCGCCTGCAAAAATATTTCAAACTGTTTCCTGCCTGGGCATCATTGATACCTGGCGCCACTGCTTTCCCACCGCCAGGGGATACATACACATGGCAGCTTGAACAGATGTGGCATCTCACCTTGATTATGTCTTTACCACTGCTGAACATCTGGATACTCTCCAGGATGTTTGGCATGGTATGGCTCTTTTATCGGATCATGTCTCGGTCTATGCTAAATTTATGTTGGGAGGTGTTACCGGAGTGTCACATTGGCGGCTGAACCTCACCCATCTAAGAGACCCTGAATTTAAGCAGATGGTCCAGGAATCAATACCCAGGATTCTCTCTGACAATTTCTGATCCAACGTCTCTCCCACAATATTGTGCGACACTTTAAAGATGGTTTTCCGTGGTGACATTATAACTTACTCAGCTAAAAGGAAATGAGAAAGAGATGCCCATTTCAGGGAGTTGCAGGAGGAGCTTCAGACTTTGCAATCTTTTTTTGCCAAGGGGGACAGGACAGTGAAACTTCCAATGCAGGTGGTTAAACAAAAATTACAAAAACTGATGGATCAAAAAATTGAACAATTATTTTATTTAAAATACACATATCAAGAAAGAGGTCCTAGAGGATTGAGGAATTTAGCCCGCAGGCTATGGATGCATGAAACTAAGGCATGTGTGACGAGCTTGTTTCACCCTACCACGGAGGATTGTTCACCCACCCTCAGGAGATCAGAAACACCCTGGCTGAGTACTATTAAACTCTGTACACCGCTGACCCCCGTCCTACCCACTCACAATTGGAATCTTACCTGCAAAAGTTATCCTTACCTAAACTGGCCCATGAGCAAGGTAAATCCCTCTTGGCCACAGTCTCTTGGGGGAGAACTAGCTAGGGTGTTTAAAAATGCAAAAATGCTTAAAGGGACACTGTCAACCTTTTTTTCATCATATCATTTCTAGTTAAAAACTCACATTTTATGATTGCTTACCTTCTCTAAAATTCATTGATGTTGTTGTTTGTTTTGTCTGTCTCATTGTTTAGTAGAACCGAAATGCATGGCAATGTATATTTATAAACAACTTTGTTTTGTTTACAATTCTAGATCTATTCTTACTGCATACTTTCTGAGCATTAGAAACACACTCAAATAGTGCTGTCACTCATGAGGCAGTAGCCTCCTAAACTCCCACTGTATCATGAGGGGATAGACTGTGTTGTGGTTGTTCATAAAGTCCAGAAAAGATGCAGTTGGAGCAGATCAAGGAATGTAAACAAACCTGTGTTTGTGTGGTAACACCAGTTTGGTGGGCAGTCTGTTTTTCCATTTTTCTAAGAAAAAAAAGAGTCAGAATCAAACTACCAGCTACATCAGCAATCTTTATAGAATGTTGGCAATCATAAAATAGTTTTTTTTAAACTAGGGACACTTTGAGACCTAAAGGGGATTGACAGTGTCTCTTTAAGGCCCCCAGTCTGAGCAGGTACCCATTTGAATTCTATAAAGAGTTTAAGGAGGCCCTTTTTATTTATTTATTTATTTATTTATTTGCACATCGGTTTACAACCTTTGAGCCAGGGGCTCATTTTCAAAGGTACCTCGTCACAAAGAGGACAAATACAGTACAGACATTCATGTTACAGGATGTAGGTTACATGGAATTAACATACACGTTTGTGAAGAACATGATAGGTACAGCAGTAAATACAAAATACAAAAACTCACTTATGGTTACAGGATATGGGTACATCAATCAATCGGTGATTGGACCGATATTACAGAGAGGCCAGATTGTTTTTTGTGGCACTAAAGGGACTGCAAATGGAGCAGTCAGTAGAGCAGTGGTAATTTAACAGTTTACAGCAGTATATAATGGTAAGAGCAGTCAGGAGCAGTAGCAAATTAACCAGGTTACAGCAGCACATAGTAACACTGCCGGAGGCGAAGTCAACAGAGCAATTTAAGCCAGGTTACAGTAACATATAGCAGTACTGCAGTTTGAGCAGTTGGCCGAGCAGTGGTAATTTTGCCAGAGGAGATACATACTCGCATGGGGAAAAGCCACTCTACTGTCGGCATATCATGTTGGGCCAAAAGGTGATCCTCCCCCTCCCCCATGGAGGTATGCCGTCATTGCAGCTATTCCAAAACCCCAGAAAGATATTTGATATTCAGCCTCATACTATCCGATATCTATGTTAAAGTTTAATTACAAAATATATTATGACTGTCCTCACCCATAGACTGGAAAACCTAGCACCAGTTTTAGTAGATGCTGACCAAGCCGGGTTTGTTAAAGGATGACAGGCTCAGGATGCGGTACGGTGCACTTACCTGCTGGTAGATGACACTACCACCTGAAACATTCCACTTGTTCTTTTGGGACTTGATGCAGAAAAAGCCTTTGACAGGGTTGCCTGGCCTTTTTTGTGGGCAACCCTGTCTCATTTTGGCTTCCCACTGGGGCTAATAAAACAACTTCAAAATATATACAATGCTCCCCAGGCCTATTTAAAATTGGATGGCTCCCTTTCTGACCCTTTCACACTTTCCTGTGGAACATGACAAGGCTGCTCCCTCTCCCTCCTGCTTTTCACCCTATATCTCGAGCCCTTATAGTCCGTGGACTAGATAGTGACCACCCCAGGGAATTTTCAAGACTATGATTTTTGAAAAGTTTGTATCATAGCAATTTGAAATTTACTTGTTTGCCATTTGCTGATGGTAGCTTCTGTTCGGTACAGGGTCATATGTGTCATCAATTTTCGTAGGAACTGAAGGGCAATAACGAAGGGGTAGGGACAGCTTTTCATGTAGTAAATCTAAGTATGTGGCTAAAAATAATGACAAATTGGATATCAATAAAAAGGTTTTTAATGTTTCTATCATATGAATATAATCTAGAGGTTCATGAAGTTAATAGTAACGTAATGATAAAGTCACAATTTCCGCCCGACAGTTTTGGAAATCAAATAGATTGTAGATGGGGATATATAAAGATATTGTCTATAAAATTATTATTGCATCAGTGAATATTGAAATGGTTGCTTTAGTAGAAAATAATTCTGGAAAAAGGAAAATAAATCATTTTTATTTATTTTTTCAGAATGATGAGACACAGCGAGGCTGAAAACCTAAGCTTCAAAGCACCTGAGTCGAGGCGGACAGGTAAGCATTACCGTGAGAAAGATACGCATAATTCACAACAGCAAGAACAAGTCTGACATAATAATAAGACCTTTGACATCGACCAGTTGGTCCAAAATTGAAGAGGTTGCACATAGAAGACAATTGTGTGATGACCCATGTATCAGACTCGATGACATATGCAAGAACATACCCGATGAACTTGATGACATGCATCATGGGGATCACAGAAGGTGCTACCAATCATTTACAAATGTCAAATACCTTAGGAAAGGGATGTGTCAGTTTGATGATAACAGAGGGACCAATAACCTTCAACATCCCAAAGGAGCAGAGCTGAAACACCCTCTCAAGTGTTATTTCCTGCAACCAGTGTATCATATGTGGAAAAGAGATAAGTGGATTTCTGGACGGAAAAAAGACAAAACTAGGTAAAACTGATGCAGTGTATAACAAAAACTGCAGAGATATCTATCAAAGAAGCAGCAGAGGCAAAACAAGATGATAATCTACTCTACAGCATTCAAGATTTTGATTTAATTGCAAGGGAGGCTCATTATCACAACTCTTGTCACTGTGATTATACAAGGAGAGATGACAAAATGCAGTAGTGGACCAAACTGGAGAAAGAGCAAATCCGAGCCCATGAAAAAGCATTTGAGTATATTTGAGTATATCACTGAATATGTAGAAAAGAATATCATCAGAGGATCACAGGTTGAATGAATGACAATGTTACGTGAGAGGTACTGTTTGTTTATGCAGGCTCATTACCCAGCATTCTATAGTCCTAATTACAAAGCAGACAAGTTGAAAACAAGTTGATCAAACACTTTGTTCAGAGGATAAGGTTCTGGCAGCCAAACTTTAGAAGTGAACTTGTTTACTCTGATGAGCTCCCAGCTGGTCAAGCTGTGCAGACTGCATTTGAATCTGCTGCATCAAATGATCCTTCCACACGGCTAAAGTGTTATTATCAGGAGTATGAGTGATTATGCTCCCTTTTGCATCATTGACCGTGACTGACCCCAGGCACCCCAGTGTATTCATACCATCCCTGTCTTGTGACCTTCCCATGGCCCAGCAGTCTGTTGTACCTGGACAGCTAGCGCTAGCACCTAGCCCTGGATTAAATATGCGGTAGGTGCTGTTCCACCCATGCCTCAGTACATCACTCACACCTCCTCAGTACCACCTCGGTACAACCGCCCATAGCCCCAATGTAAGCACTCCTGAGATGCCGTGTTAGTGTGTCAGCAGGCTGCTTGCTTCCTGCTTCCTTCAACATAATTACGCCTGTTTTACTCAATTGTGAACTTGTCAAGAAAAAAGCTGTATCACTTACTTCTGTCTGTCTGTCATGATAGCGATACCTGGGTCTCACCTATGAAATTGACCTATGAAAATTACTGTAACAATAACCATCTCTGTATCTCTGTGGACTTGCCTCTTCCCACTGTTCACTGGTCTTGTTGATGCTCTAGAATCAACTGTTATGTTATGTACCTGTGTTTCCTGAGTTGCACTTCCACTATGTTTTATTCCCACTGTAAATATTGATGCTTGTTTTGTAATATAATCTGGACTTAACCAGGTCCATCTTGTAAATGAGCTTGCTCAACGATGTTCGCCTGGATAAATAAAGATTTGATTGATTGATTGATTGAAATGATAGGAGACTAGAAGAAGCAGCTACTCCTTTGCATCATCTCATCATAGAATTCTTTAGGGAATCACAGGAGCTTCCCTGGCCACCTTCTTCAGGTTTCCTGCTCTACAAAACCATCTCATCCCTAGATGTGCTTGTAAAATTCCTGGCCCACCTCATTTCTGGCCAATCTAATTCTATGAACACCTCAAGAAGAAGAGAGAGTTTGTTGAATTCAGTTGGTCAAGATATTTGCTATGCAGTGAGTTGTGGTCAATGGAAAATACCAAAACATCTCCTCCTAGGAATGACTGCAAGACACATCACTGGTAGCGCTGAAATCGTGAGTATCCTCAACTGCTTCGGACACTGTGTGTCCTATTCAACCCTTTGAAAATAGAAACTTCTATGTGATAGCATTGTTGAGAGTGACAACACTCTACCTCTAACCATAGACACTGATAGAAATATTGTGATGCATTTTGCGGGACAATTTCGATCTTAATGAAGAAACCCCTTCTGGTGCTAGCACCACGATTCAACTCATGGTATTGTAATGCAGAAAATGCAGAGGAATGCCTACCTTCATCTGTGAGATCTAGCCAGCCCAATAGCAAAAAGAGATCTGTTAAATACAAGCCTCAAGAGCTTGAACCATGCTTTGTGCATGAGGCACAGTTTAAGCCAACCTTCCACCCTCACCCCACCCACCCCTGGAAATAGTTCATTTATACCTGGGGTTCTGACATCATTTCCTCAAGAGGGCAAGGTACACATCACTGTCATATCCTGTCTAGCACACTGCACTGACAATATAATCATATACATTATATAAATACATATATTTCTATATAACGCACCAATCACACACACACACACAAAAAATAAATAAACAAGGTAGACAGTTATGTGGGGAGTAGTACAATGTAATGGCTGGGGCAGCAGTCTTCTGGGAGTCTTTCTGGAGGCTGAGATGCTGCCCTGTTTGCAGACAACTATCTGCCCTGAGGGAGGAAGTTGCCCATCTTCAGGCCGCACTGGACAGTGGCAAGGGAACCTCCCCCATTCAGGGAGCACCACAGCCACCACCACTACCTCAGAGGTTGTGAAGAAAGCACAGCAGTTGGACCACAGTGGGCTCAGGGAGGGTAAGGGTGGTGGAACAGAGGCACACCAGTCAGTTGTTCACTCCACAATCCATACACCATTCTGGGGGCATAGTTCCCCTATGGATGCACCATGAGAGGAGACTAAGGAGGTGCAGACAACTGTCACAAGGGAGGCCCTCAGGAAGGAGGCAGAGGCACCACAGGAAAGAAAGCAGCTCCTGGTGGGGAATCAGGTGTTAGGGGGATAGGACTGGGGAGCAGGGAAAACTGAGTAAGGTGCCTGCCTGGTGCCATGGCTTGGAGGGACAGGAAGCATCGCTAGGATCACGAGAACAGTTGCACGGAAGTCTGAGCTGGACGTCATTGTTCACCTAGGGACAAATGACTTGGCTCATCATGAGATTAGAGCAGTGCAAAAGGACTTTGTAGAGTTGGGAGGGCTTAAGACAAGTAGCACACACAGTATCCTTCTCAGAGGTGCTGTCTGTCAGTGGCATGAGTGAGGCAGGGTACTTTGCACCATGCAGTTTAACAAATGGTTGAAAAAATGGTGTGGAGCACAGGGTTTGGCTTCATTGGGACTGGGGTTCCACCTGGAGGACACCAGCCTATACTGGCAGGATGGTCTGCATCTGTCCAGGAAGGAACAAGTCTTTTTAGGCAATCGGTTTAAATGCTTCATTGGCAAGCCTTTAAACTAGTCAAGGGGAGGCACTGATAAGCAGCAGGAAAATCCCAGCCTCCCTACAAAACAGGGTACTAAATGAGAAAAAGACCAAGGTAGAAAGGTCAGTGGGGGTTGCTCACAGAAGGTAAAGCCATCAAAAATGGAGAGCAATGAGTACCAATGCCCGTAGTCTGTAACAAGCTTCCTGAATTAGTGGCCTTGATGGAGGAGGAAGATCTGGATATCATGGCAGTCACAGAAACATGGTACATGCAGAACCATGACTGGGCGTAAACATACCAGGATACATTATCTACAGGAGGACAGGGAGGTAAAGAGGAGGAGGAGTAGCTCTCATAAGAGAAGAAATCAAAGCAACAGAACAAAAGGGTAAACAGGGAGGAGAAGAAGCACTGTGGGTCAATTTGGAGGCAGGCAATGGCACCACAATCCGCACAGGGGTTGTATACAGACCCCCCCTCTCAGGGGGAGGAAATGGACAAGGAAATGATAGAAAGTATATTTAGAATGGCAGATAAAGGGGAGATATTGCTGATGGGTGATCTGAATATGCCAGATGTTAACTGAGTGCAGTTGCAGCAACCACTTCTAAGAGTGGGGTTATTCTAGATGCCCTACAGGGGGCATGCCTTAGACAACTAGTATTGGAGCCCACTCGAGAGGGAGCAATCTTAGACCTGGTTCTCTCAAATGTAGATGAAGAGAGGATCACAGATGTAGAAGTGGGTAGCCATCTGGGAACTAGCGACCATCGAACAGTATGGTTCACAATAAACACAGCAATAGAGTCAAGCCATACAAAGACAAAGGTACTGGATTTTAGGAGAGCTGACTTTGTCAAAATGGGTGAGTGCTAAGGAATGCACTAGCAAATGGGCAGGAAGGAGGGTGGAAGAACAATGAGAATAATAAAAACTGCCATCACAGAGGTAACAAGCCTTTGTGTAAAGCAAATAAACAAAACAAATGATGTGAAACCACTATGGTTCTCAAAGGAAGTGGCAGTGAAGGTTCAGAGAAAAGAAAGCATTCAGGAAGTACAAGGAATCACAGAAGGAACAGGACAGAGAACTGTATCAGTTAAAGCAAAAGGAAGCTGGAAAGGCAGTCAGAACAGCAAGGCCCAAACCGAGGAAAAGATAGCCAACTCAGTTAGAAGGGGATACAACCTTTTATAGGTACATCAGGGAGTGAAGGAAGATCAAGGAGGGATAGTGAGGCTTAATAAAGGGGAGGGAGGGTGGGCAGAGGGTGACTGTGAAAAGGCAGAGATACTAAACAAATATTTTTGCTCAGTATTTACAAAGGAAGAGGGGGAGGTACCTAAAACAAACAGTAGAAACACTCTGGATACAGAAGTTGATACCAGCCCATTTACAGAAGAAAGGGTTCTGAAAGAGCTCTTAAAACTGAAGGTGGACAAAGCAATGGGGCCTGATGGGATTCATCCCAGAATTCTAAAATAACTAAGGGTAGAACTAGTGACACCACTGACTACCCTCTTTAACAAATCATGGGAAGATGGGGTGGTACCTGAGGACTGGAGGAGGGCAGATGTGATTTCCCTTCACAAAAGTGGGAGCAAGGCAGAAGCAGGAAACTATAGACCTGTTAGTTTAACCTCAGTGGTAGGAAAATGATGGAATCACTTCTGAAGGAAAGAATTGTTGAGTATCTAGAGGCCAGAGGGCTGGGACCCAAGGCAGCATGGATTCACAGTGGAAGGTCATGCCAGACAACTCTGATAGATTTCTTTGACTGGGTGACCAAAGTAGTTGATCAGGGAGGGGCTGTGGACATGTCCTACCTAGACTTTAGCAAGGCATTTGACACAGTCCCACACAAAAGATTAATATACAAGTTAGCCAGCCTGGGAGTGGGTCCCAAGATGACAGCCTGGGTAAAGAATTGGCTGGAGAATAGGACACAGAGAGTAATAGTAAATGGAGTCCACTCTGAAAAAAGGGGGGTTAGCAGTGGGGTACCGCAGGGTTCAGTATTAGGACCGGTCCTCTTCAATGTCTTTATAAGCGACATTGCAGAGGGACTGGAAGGAAAAGTATGTCTCTTTGCAGATGACACAAAGATCTGCAACAGAGTTGATGCACAAGGTGGGGTGGAAAGGATGAGAAGGGACTTGGCAAGGTTAGAGGAATGGTCAAATGTATGGCAGCTTAGATTCAATGCTAAATTGCAAGGTAATGCACCTAGGAAACAAAAACCAGGAAGAAGTACACAATGGGGGTGAGATACTAACAACAACAAAAATGGAAAGGACCTGGGGGTAGTCATATCAGATGACCTAAAGGTGGGCAAGCAATGTGATAGGGCAGCAAGGAGGGTGGGGGATACTGGGATGCATAGGAGAGGCATCACCAGTAAAACAAGAAGTTATTATCCCTCTGTACAGACAGCTGGTGAGACCACATCTGAGTACTGCGTGCAGTTCTGGAGACCCAATCTCCATAAAGAACATGGAGCAGGATGGAAGCTGTCAGAGGAGGGCAACTAAAATGAGTGGGGGTCTGCACCGGAGGACACCTCTGAAGAGAGACTTAAGGGCTTAATATGTATAGCCTCGAGGAAAGGAGGGAGAGGGGACATGATAGAAACTTCATGTACCTCAAGGGAATCAACAAAGTCCAAGAGTGTAGCATCTTTCAAAAGAGGTGTGCAAGAACAAGGCACAATTTGAAGATAGAAGGGGGCTCAGAGGTAATTTAAGGAAGTATTTTTTCACAGAGAGGGTTGTAGATGTGGGAACAGCCTTCCAGAGGAGGTTGTGGAGTCAAAAACAGTGGTGGAATTCAAGCATGCATGGGACAGTCATAAGGCAATTCTAGGGGTGGGGGTAGGAAGTAGGCTGCTAGTTAACTAGGATCTGCAGCTTATCCATCAGGTAGGGAAATGGGCAGACTGGGTGGGCCAAGCGGTCCTTATCTGCTGTCAAATTCTATGTTTCTATGTTTCTATGTTGTTAAGCAACATATTGAACCAAACCTGACTGTAGTTAACACTGCCACCTCTGTTCCAGAGATTGTGAACCAAGCTTGTGTATCAGATTTCATATGTTTTTTCTGCAGAGGCCAGATGTATGATGGAACACAATCTGTTCGTGGGTGGACAGTCTGGGTATCTTCCACAGGGAACCAGTCAGGATCAGTGCAAAGACTAACAAATGTTGACTACATGGCACCAATCAGCTCTTCTGTTATAGAGGACTCCACTGTTCAACATGTACTGCAGATATCACAAAATGCTGCCAAAGAGGTTGGCCAAAGTACACGATTGTTACTTTTGATTTGGCTGTTGCAAAGAAGGCATATGCTATAGTTTGGCAGAATCCACGCCAGTTCATTGACGTCATTGTGTGACTTGGTGTTTTCCACAAAATTTACTCATACTTAGGAGCCTCTGGGAAATTGCTTCATGGAACTGGCTTTGCCAAAATCATCACTGAGTCAGAGGTGTGTGCCAGTGGCTCTATTGAAAAAGTATTGAGTGGCAAACACTACAACAGGGCCATGCAGGTGCATAAGCTTACCCTTGAGGCACTTGAAAGCCTTGTCTTTCAATCATTCCAAAACAGCACTGATGTACAGACATTGGTAGAAAAGGCCAAAGAAAAGGTGAAAAGGCTAGTAGAAAGACCAGGGTCTGACACATTACGTGAGGCAGTTGCCAGTGACTCTTGTCACCAACCGCAAAAAAGTACTTCAAGTTTAAAGAGAAAGTGAGGCATGGCAAACTTGGGAAGACAGCAGTTTTGGATTCAGTACATGGACAGAATCTGGTTGGTGCTTAGGTTTCTCGTGCTATGGATAACAACTTGACCTACACCTAGCTTGTGTTGAACAACTTTGCCCTCTGCTTTTATCCAGGATCACCAAAATTATGCAAGATAGCTATCTGTCTATTTTCTGACACTCCTGAACCTAGATCATACTCATCCTGGAGCTGATGTCTTGCTGCAGAATGGTGGGTTCAGTGTGTAGAACTGTTCAGCATCAAGAAATGCTGTTGATCTGACCATTGAGCAGACAATCAATTGACATGACAAATCCAGTGGAGGTATTGTTGGATTTAGCAGGAATTATCGAGCCTATTGCCGGTGGTGTGCAACAAGACATACCCTAGCAAGCTATGTGACTGTCACACTTGAAAGTGCTGGAATGGTAGACTCAGAAGAGTCCTTTCACAAAATATGCTAGGCCTGCAGAGATGGCACACAGTGAGAAGGATGTACAGAAGCTGATCAATGCATTCAGAAACTTAATCAATCCTTTTGAGATAGAAGTCAAAGAGGCACTATTCTGTCTCTCATCAGGTGCATGAGCCCCTGAAGATGTTGAAAATGATTTGCACAGTGCTGAAAAATAGGGAAAAGAAGCCTTTCAACAATCTGTGGAGACAAGGCTTGTTGACAAAACAGTTACCTTTCATGCACCCTTGAAAAAACAGCCACTAAAGATGTTTGCTTCCTTTCAGTAGTCAAAGAAACTCAGATCCTCACAAAAGAAGATTGTTCAGTTGACTGCACAAAGAAACCTCTTTGGGCAACTGCTAATGCTTTCAGAATAGAACAACCTTAGCATGGAGAAGGCTCTTCAGATCACTGAGTCCACTGCCATGGTCATTAGCAATGTCAGATGGCCTACCAGTGAAGACAGAGAAAGCCACCTTCTTCACAAACTTGAAGATGAGACAGTACTCAGTACAATGAATTGAGATAAAGACGTTTACATCTGTGATGGCAATGCACTTCTCCAGTCAATGACTGGTCTACCACAGACATTTGGAGAGCTACAGTAGCAGAAAAGGTCTTCAGTGCATTACCAAAGGTACAAAGGTTGGACTTTGTAACAGACACCTACAAATATAATTCCATAAAATCAGCTGAATGCAGAAGATGAGCATCATCAGATTCTTACTTGGTGAAAGATCCATCAACAAAGGTGCCAAGAGATTAGAAATTCTTTCTCACAAACAATGACAACAAGACAAATTTGATCAAACTTCTCAATGAGTGGCAAAAGGAAACATTCGACAAGACTAATGGGTCGTCAAATCTTTTTTGTCTGTGAGGAAAACTGTATCTCTTTGACAAGCCTTGACAGAATCACAACACAGAGCCACCCTGTACCAGAGCTTTCACCTCAGAAAGAAGTAGATACATGAATATTACTCACTGCTTTCATGCAGCAGCAACATCCTCAATTGACATCATCATCAGATCACCAGACACAGACGTATTTCTGCTGCTGCTGTACTATGGCAATCAAATACAGAAGAACATTTACTTTGACACAGGAGTGGCAAATAAACATCGGCTTTTGAACATCAAAACTCTAATCCAGATTCACGGTGCTGAGATGTGTAGTGCACTGATTGCACTGCATGCATTTTCAGGATGCAACAGCACAAGTACATTTGTTAGGAAAGGGAAAATCAAACCCTACAACATCCTGAGAAAACAAAAGGAGTATATGGCAACTTTCCAAGTACTTGGTGACACAGAACGTGCATCGGATGCCATCCATGCTGACCTTGAAAGCTTTGTCTGCCGCTTGTACGGGCAGCCATCATATACTGCAATCAACAAACTTCACTATGACATTACAATACAGAAATTTCACACAGGAAGCAGCCAACTATTGTCAAACTATGATGGCATTGATCTGAGTCTAGTACCTCCATTTATTTGTTTACTTAATTAGCTTTTGTTGACCAGGTAGTTACACTAGACAAATTACATGCCTATTTTCAGGAATGACCCGGAAGAGTACAATGAAGTTACAGGTACAAGCAGAGTACATAACAATGAGTAGCGCTAAGTACATTGAATCGAAAGAACAGGTTAACATAGATAGCCTGCTGTAAGCAGTAATAGATAACATACATATATACAAAGAATAACTATACATATATACAAAGACTAAATAGTCTAGGTCATTCAATAGCAGGGACAGAAACCACAGTATACATGAGACCGGTAGCAGATCCATAGAAACCGTTAGTTCCTGAGTATGTAATTAAGCAGATCAAGTGCAACCAAGAGAGAGTCCAGTACAGAGTCTATGTATTAAGGAGGCTTGGGACACTTGCACGCAGAGGTCAGCTTCAGATGCTCCTACAGGGAGTACCAGAGGCACTGGTGGGAGGAGGAGGAGTGAACATGGGCAGGAAGGGAGTTCCAAAGCCTATGACCACTTGCAGTGAAGTCTCTATCCCCCATAAGGGTTCGCGTAAAGGGAACCTTGAGCAATCCAAGACCCTGAGACCTGAGGGAGTAGGAGGAGGGGTCCACAGGCCTGAGAAGCTGTGCCAACCCCTGAGGGGTGCCAGTTCTGATCACTTTACCCATGAAGCAGCCCAGCCCAAATTTCAAGTGATTTGCTGGGGAAAGCCAGACAAGTTTATCATATAACTCGCAGTGGTGAGTGAGGCAAGGAGCAGCCAGGGCAAAGCGACAAATACTATTGTAGGTCGTGTGCCACCGAGTAAGAAGTACCTTGGAGGTGCAGGCAAATTAGAGTAGGCCATAGCTGGAGCGAAGGGAGCAGTACACCCTGGCAAGTGCCAGCCGAGCAGCAGACATCAGATTTTCTTTGCCCTGTAAGCAAGACCCAGTTTGCAGTTTACAGTTCTGTAGACATTTAGGATGTGACTCCCTAGGTCCAGTTGGGGTCAAGTGTCACCCCTAGGTATTTGATGGAAGCTGTGGTTTGGAGGAGCACCATCCTCACCTCTGATGCACAGAGGGATGGGGAGGCCTTAATCTTGGCTGATGACCCAAACAACATGGCCTGCATTTTATTCAGGTTGAGGACCAGCTTGTGGGATGTTACCCAGGACTGAATATTCTGAAAGTCCTCAGTCAGCTGAAGGTTGAGAGCCCCAATGTCCCTGGAGTGTGCCAGGATGATCAGATCATCCACATTAGGGTGGCACTGCAGTTGGTTACAGTGACTGGAAGATTGTTAACAAATGCAGAGAAGAGAAGGGGCCCCAGGACAGAGCCTGAGGGACACCAGAGGTCACTGGAGTAGGATCAGAGGGACCTTGTTGAATTTGGTCAGCCGTACTCTGCCCTGAAGGTGTTTGTAAGCCAACACAGGGCAGGAGGGGACAGGCAAGGAACCGCATCTGAGTGCAAAGTAATGCATGGTTCACAAGGTCAACGGCCTTAGATAGGTCAGTGAACATGGCTCCATAGAGTTTACCCTGATCCATGGCTGCCCTGATGCTAGATGAGACAGAGACAAGGGCCGTGGACATGTTATAGCCTTTTCTATAGCCATGCTAAGTAGCGGACAGCAGCTCATGGGCCTGAATGTACTCTGTGAGTTGTTCAGCCACTATTTTTTCTAGGAGTTTGCTAATAGCCGATAGGACGGTGATTGGATGAAAGTTATCCAGGACTTTGGGATTTCCCAGCTTAAGGACAGGGACAATCTTTGCCACCTTCCAGATGTCAGGGATAACCCCAGTAGCAAGGGACAGGTTAATGATATGCGCCACTGGGAGGGCAATGTGGGGGGCACTTAGCTTCAGAAGCTTGGGCTCCATATTATCAAGACCAGCACTAGAGTGCGGGGAAAGACCAGAGAGAAGTCTCTGCATCTCCAGGACAGACACAGCCCTGAAATAAAATAAAGGGCGGGAGGGGTGAACCTCCTGCGGGACGGAAACCGAGGGGCCACTTGAGTTCGTACCAGCAGGAAAAAGGGAGGTTCATGCGGATAGGTCTGAAAAGTGAGAATTAAAAGCATTTGCGATCGTGACTGGATTATTGCAGGTGGAACTGCCAATGATCATATCAGATACCCTAGTACTGGAGGAGCCACTGACTAGGTTTCTTATGTTCTGCCAGAACCTTCGTGGGTCCTCAGCAGAGCTAAATAGGGCAGATTTGCAGTATTCGCTCTTTGCCACCCTAATGGCATTTTTGCACTAATTTCTGAGTTTCCTATATTGTTGAAAGATAGACTGATCTAGCATGCTTTTGAAGAGAGCCCAGCACTTGTCTCTAGCCCGCATGAGGGCTAAGAGGCTTCCGCGCAACCATTTTATAGCAGTTCCCCTTACCCTCCGCCTAATAAGGGGAGCGTGTTTGTCCTGCAGGGCACCAATGACATTGAGAAACTGGGTGACAGCAGTAGAAGGGTCATGGGCACTAATTCCCTGACCAGTCAGTGATCATCAGATCCTCCTGAAATGCCCCAGATCAAATCTAGAAATCTCTAACATGAATGATCTTGTGGGAATTTTGGAGAGGGGATTTTCCACACACAGAACACTGGGGTGTGATCTGAGATGGAATCAGGCAGAGTTCCAGCAGAGGTGATCCTCTCAGGATGATTTGACAGAATCCAGTCCAGCAGAGAGTTAGTGACACCACTAGCAGACCATCTAGTGGGCTCCTGGATAAGCTGTGTCAGGGCTAGACTTGCAAGTATTGGCTCAAATTGCCTAGAATTGCCTCCAGCCCAGTTCAGGTTCACATCTCCTAGGATTAGTAGTTCATTGTCCCCAACATTAAGACCAACAGTGTCCAGGAGGTGGGTAAGGCCAGGCAGACCACCCCCTGGGTGGGGTTGTATGTACATATAACATGCAGTTTCTTTGTATTCCCAAGTAGCAGCACAGTATGCAGCAGCAGCTCACATGGGGACAGAGAGGTCTGCTGATGCGCCACCAGAGACACTTTAAGATGACTCTTAAAGTATATTAGAATGCCTCCACTCTGCTTGCTACCTGACTGATCATGTTGAATAAACTAAAAGCCAGGGAGTGCATAGGTAGAGTCAGGGATTGAGGGTTTTAGCCAGGTCTCTGTAATGCTGAGAATGTCAGGCTTATAGTGTGCAACCCAGATGGTGAGCTCGTCCAGGTTGGGCAAAAGACTGCGAATATTAAGGTGAGCAAGTTTTAACCCCTTGCCTGACCTCAATTCTGCAGGTGTAGAAGAGAACTGAGAGGTGAGACCAGGATTGAGTTCAATATCACTGGCCAGGACCTGTATCACCAGGAAGAGCCAGAGAAGATGCCAAAGGAAGGTGATACCACTGGTCAAGGGCTTGCGGGAAGGACGTCTCCTCACCAAGAAGGGACATAGGCATCTGAGATCTAGGCAGTAGGTAGGGCAGGGGGCATCCTATCAAGGGCTAGGAGGTTATAGAAGGTGAAGTCAGACACCTTGTAGGGGACAGATATGCCCCAGTGGGCCCCTTCTGGCTGAGCAGGGCCAGTAACCATTTGAGAGAGGAGGAGGCCAAAGAGAAGGTCAATGAGGAGGGCAGCGTTAGGTGAAGACAGCATAACACCATCCCTGGTAAGCTTAGGAGACTCCATCCCAAGGTAGTAATTCCCAGGAGCTCCCACCTTGACAGAGTGACAGTGAGGGACCAGGGGGATGGCCTAGGAGGAGTCTGGTCAGTGAGCACAGTGCGCTAGTGCAGCTGATGGGACAGGTTCAACGTTGGGGTATGCATATACATTTTAGACAGGCAGTCAGAGATTCAGAAATAGCTGCCAGAATGCTCCCCCCAGAAGACTGCAGACAGTCAGGAATATACTTGTCAGAACCCTGAGGGTGCTAATTTACTATAGATAGACCAGCCAACACGCTGAGCAACATCATTAAGAAAGTCTGCAGAAGCAAGCAATATATACAACAAGAATGGAGAAGATAAGCAAGCCTTAGTAATTTCGTGCCCAGGAAGAGATAAGCAGCCCGATCATAGACACTTTATACAAATCAGTGAGGTCAAACAACTGAGAATAAGGTCAAGGTATAAAAGCTTTTTTTTCTTTTTGTTTCCTTTCAGCCACACCCATCCAGCTAATAGGAGAGTATTTAAGGGGAGGAGAGAACGGGAGGGGGAGGAGGGAACGAGGGGTGGGTGGGAAAAATTGAATCCCCAGAGCAAGTCTGCTTCACGTACAGCCCTTCTCAACACCTGCAATGGCAGGGGCAAATAGCTTCAGTTTTTTAGGCAGGTTTTCAGTCCAGACATGTTGAGGAGGCCCGCCAGTGCTTGGTTGAGCGAGCCGGCACCTCAGACTCACATCAGTGACCTTGTAGCATGGAGGTGGGGGGAGGGGGAACCTCCAGGCTCAGGTTGCACCCGCAACCCCTCCACGACTAAAGTACAGCCCAGAGTTCAGAGCCGCTGGACGCGCTCTCGCTTTTGAGTGGGGAGAGCTGGTGTGTCATAGCGGTAGGAGCCAATGGAAGACAGAAGTCCGGGAGCTGAAGAGTTGGCTCCTAAATTCAAACATAGAATCCCCAAAATTTAATTGAATCCCTAGAGCAAGTCCGCTTCACATACAGCCCTTCTCAGCACCTGCAACGGCAGGGGCAAATAACTTCAGTTTTTTAGGCAGGTTTTCAGTCCAGCTGTGTTGAGGAGGCCCGCCGGTACTCGGCTGAGTGAGCCGGCACCTCAAACTCACATCAGCGACCTCGTAGCACAGCGGTGGGGGGAGGGGGACCCTCCCAGCTCAGGTCGCCTGCGCAACCCCTCCATGACGAAAGTACAGCCCAGAGTGTAGATAAACATTGAGAATGCATGTACTGAGAGTGAATTACCAAGCCCTTGTCTGGAAAAATGCCCATGCGTCACACCCTAACATACCAAGTCCTGAAACACATGGGTGGAAACTTGATGAAACAGGAATCCTGGAGTATGACTGGTGTGATGGTGACATTATATCACAGGAACTGGTGGACATTTTGTCCCAGGAGGAGACCCTGAATCAGATGAGGAAGATGACAATGACATTCTTTCTGCCAGCTTGGCAGAGGAGATCTTTGATGCTGAGGATGAAAACAGTGGGGACGAAGATGACAACTAAATTATAATGGCAAAGATATTACTGTTACACTGTGTCAATTTAATCATACACTTATACAACAAGTATTGTTATAACTATATTCTGATACCACCAATTTCCATAGTTTCAATGACATTGCAAAGTACTCATGTATACGTCAATGTGACATCATTACTGATATTACCATTGAGCTGAATCTTTTATAATTATAATAAAGTCATAAATGAGTATGTAACCCTTTTATTGATACTCATTTTGTCATTATTTGACTTACATATATAGAATGAAATCAACAAAAACTACCTCTACCCCATCTTTGTTGTTTTTCTTTTCTGATACACAGTGATCACACGTTAGCCTGTAGCAAACAAAAGCTACCATTGCCAGATGGAAAACAAATAAATTCTAAACTATTACAGTGTAAGCTTCTAAGAAAGCAATGTCTTGAAAATTCCCTATGGGGAGGGGGGTAGTGATAGGTCATGGACTATTAGCTGAGGCCATCCCACGATATCCGGATATAAAGGGTATTCCTATGGGAGGCCGATCCCACAAAATTTCCCTCTTAGCAGATGACATACTGCTTGCCATGACCACTCCAGAGCGATCTATACCGGGGGTGTGGGAACAGCTTAATCTGTTTGGGTCTCTGGCGGGATATAGGGTGAATGAACAAAAACAATGAAGTACTTCTGTATAATTATACCCCCCTTCCGCAATGCTGAAAAGTGCATTTCCATTCAGATGGCATAAATTGGTCATGCGCTACCTGGGAATTAAGTTAACTAAGAACCTCATACATGCAGAGCTGCTCAATTATAAACCCTAGACTCAGCAACTCACAGAAGACCTGACCAGGTGGTCTCAGATCCCATTAAGTTTTTCAGTAGGGTTGAGCCAGTCCAACAAAATATATTCCCTTGCATCCTATATTTTTTTACAAACCCTACCTGTGGTATCCAGTAAAACCTATTTCCAAACCTGGGACAGATTAATCTCCCATTTTATTTGAAAAGGATGGCCACCGAGAGTGCGATATTCCCTTCTTCAGCTCCCTAGGGAGAGGGGAGGCTTAAACCTACCCAACCTATGGCAATATGCTGTGGCATGCCAGCTCCAAATCCTCCTCTGTTGGTTAAACCCATTGTATGACGCCCATTGGAAGCAGCTTGAGCTCAGCTGGAGTGAACTGGTTGACCTCAAAGATTATCTTTTTGGCCACGCCCCACAATGTATTACTAACAAAAGTGATAAGGCCTTTGACCTCTGACAACACCAGGGTTTGAAATATGTGTCTCAAACAGTTGGACCCACCAGCATACTACCATTTGTGCTGTTGCAATCTGCCTATTGGCTGTTACAGGGGAGCTTTCTTAGATATTTGCAACTTAAATCATATTTGCAACCATCTGTGGAGGCTCTTTCTTGTAGAGCAGAGAACCCTTCACTTTTGATATAATTAATCAAATCCTACATTAGTGGCATGTCTACTGAGCATCTGATCTGCTCCATATAGAAGACTCTCTGGGAGAGGCCGGTGAGTCAGCTGAATCAATTCAGGCCAAATGGTCACAGGAATTACATGTTGACATTCCTGCCCAGAACTGCACTGCTTCAGCCCTTCTGGCCTACAAAGTCTCCAGTTCCCCATACTAGAGGGAATATGCATGGAAGCTCCAAACTCATTTTTTCCATACTCCAGCCATAGTGACAACGTTTTCTGACCTCTCTCTCTTGGGAGATTCTGGAGAGAGTGTGGGTGCTTGAGCGTGGATCAGACACATGTTTTGTGGGAGTGTGAATCTTGACCCCTACTGGAAAGAGGTTATCCAAGAATTAATGGGCATATATGTGTTCTCAGAGCTATTAATCCCCACCTATATATTGACAGCCACACTTCCACAGGGGATTAAGGTGGATAAGGTTATTTATAAACAGGTCACTCTACTTGTTCTTGCAGCCAAAAAGGCTATCACCCGGTTGTGGCATACGAAGGCAATCCCAACCAAAGAGGCTTGGTGAGCCCTTGTCAGGGAAATATATGCTTTGAAGCGACTTTCGGCTAGATTACGGAACCAGGTGGTGGCCTTTGATCTTAGATGGCGCAAGTGGGTCATGTCCTAACTGAATACTACACTTATTTTGTTTCTTATTTAATGGGGAAGTTTGCAGCTTAAGAGAAGTGCAAACAGCCAATGCCTTGGTGGGATTATGTTGGGGGATCGGGGCATGGGGGGGTCCCATTTCCTTTGGGGGTCTCTAGCATAGCCTTGACTCCCTCCTTTACTTGGTGGTGTGTCAGTGACCTCTCCCTTCCATATATTCTATGTGTTTTTTTTCTTTCTTTCCATTGCACTAACAAATTATGGATATGATTTCACTAATACTTGGATAGTTACCACTCATATTTAACCTTGTTGCTCCAAGGTTGAGATGAGCAGACTAAGAGGGGCTCGGGTCAGAGCTTTACGTTTCCTACAGAACCCATGGACTTCTTCCTTTTGTACGGAAGTGAAGATATGGAACTTTCATCTGAAATATATGCAGGAACAAGAGTCCCCAGAGTGATACAGTAGGTATCAAAAGTGACTATAAATATAAACAATACTACAGCTGCTTTCTCTGGTAGTGCCCCAGGAGCTTTACCAGAAAATGGACTTGGAGCAAAAGTGATTAAAACTGAAATGCCCTTATAACTTGTATCCTAGATGGATTATTTATGTACAAATTTTACATTTTTAATTATTTATTCAACTGTTTGGCCTATAATATGTCTTTTCTGTGTTTCTGTATCAATAAAAAATTGGAATAAAAAAAGGCTAGCTAAAATGCAGCTAGGGGCTCTGGAGCTCGAACTCTTCCCTACCCGTTGTGAGATTGTCACCAAAATGATCCTACCCATTTTTCACCATGCCTATGTCGTGTATGGCACTACCTCTCAGGTCTCCTTAGGCAGACTTGATATCCTATTACACTCCTTCTACCACTTCGCTACATCCTCTCCTCCTCTTACCCACCACTGTCATCTTTATTCTGCCCTATCACTTGCTCCATTGCACCACAGGAGACTCATTCACTGTGCATCTTTCATTGCAAAATTCTGGTTTTGTACGCCCCATCTCTCCTCCCTCCTCTCCCTAACTGCCTCCTCAAGCTACCCCCTCTGTCACAGAGATCCTCGAACCTTCTCACTCCCTCACCCCCACTCTGTTTCTGGGCAAGCTGCCTTCTCCTTCTGTTTCCCTTCTCTCTGGAATAAACTAACCCCAGACTTCTGTCAATTCCCCTTCCCTTTCTCACTCAAAAAGCTCCTCCGACTCCTTCCACAGGAGTTTTGCACTCAATGTCCCCAATCCTTACCACCTAAATGTTCTATAACTCCTGTATAATGCCTGCCCAGGCTGAGTTAGTATGAGTCATCGCTTGTTACGGGTTGTTTAATCTCTAACTCTCACTTTCCCTTGACTTATCTTCAACTATGTAAATAGCATGTGTTGTATAATCTTGTCACTGTTGTTTCAATTTTAATTGTTCTCGGGTCTTGTAACCCTGACCCTTGTTTTTGCTGTCATGTTATTATATTTTTTCGTGTTGTTAGTTGTTATTATCCCCATATGTACCTTTGTCCCTGGGTGCACCTGGAAACGAGCCTTGGCTCATTGGTGCTTTTCCCGATGATCAACTTTTAAATAAATAAATAAACTCCTGTGGTATAATAACAACAACTTCTGTACAGAGGACAAAACCCTCTTCAGAAAGAACTGGAATGACAAGGGTATCTCCTCAGTAGGCCCTTTAGTTGCTAATGGTAAATGGATCACTTTTGCTGAAATGCAAGCAAAATACAGTCTGGACAACAAAGATATTTTGTTCTTCCTGTAACTCTGATATGTAGTAGCCATGACCACAGGGAAACTCACAATGCCACCCAGGGGCTCTTGTCCCTACCCAATTATAACAAGTGGCAACAGCAGCCCAGTCCTACCTCCAATTTGTACAATGCTATCAGAGCCTGATGCTACACAGGTTTGACCTTATGAGTCAGACAAAATACCATTTCACCTTAATTACCATGGCTATTAAAAAAATCATATTGAGTTTATTGGTGATCATGGGTAGAGAATTTTCTAATCTCACTTTCTGGCTAGTACTAGTATTAAATAAACTGAGTTGCCCACCCCAGACTAGCACGAAAACATAAATAAAGCCCCACAACCCCTGCCCAAACAGCATCCCCCTGTGGTGTTTGGCTGGATTCTCTTGTATTTCCTGGACTCCTTCCAGGAGTCCTCTGGTATTCTCCCTTGGGCATGGGGTGCATTGCAATCTGGGTGACACAGACATAAAGCCTACCCTCTCTCAAACTCCCACCAGGGTAGATCCTTCAGTCGAAGTGAACAGTCTAGGGCCAGTGCCAACCACACTACATGCTCGCTTTGGAGTTCACCCCCCCCATCCCACAACACTACAATTAACTTTCAACATTGTAAATGTACCTTGAAGCAATTGGTGCATAGCTAAGAATTTAAACATTTTCATAACTTTTTGTTCAGGAAGTAAAATATGATGAAACACAACATGGGAGAACCTGAACAAGTTAATAGGAATAGTTTAAACCTGTGGGGAGAAAACCCCACTCGATCAATTGATGACCTAGGCAGTTAATGTCCATAGTGGGGATAAGGCAAGGGTGGGGGGCAGATGAGGGCCTGACCCCAAAGCTAAGGTTGCTCCCTTGCTTAAACTGTTTACAGTACAAAGTCCAGAGGTTGCAAGAGTGATAGGTGGCACCTGTGAAATGTTGCCTTGAGGTTGTAAAATGGAGTTCCCATTTCTGGTTGTGTTGTCCTGATCACCATTTTCTCCGAAGTTTGGCCATTTTGCCTGTCAGATGAACTGTGGAAGGCTGACTGGGACCTATCTCTTAAGTGACCACCTTCTGCAAATCTGTGAGGTCTGCAGTCATGTTCACCTGAAAGCTGGAGGGGAATTCTTGCATCCGAAGAAAGACTAAAGGAGCTTAATATGTATACCCTTGAGGAAAGAAGGGAGAGAGGGGACATGATAGAAACTTTCAAGTACCTCAAGGGAATCAACAAAGTCCAAGAGGGTAGCATCTTTTAAAAAAAGAGATGTGCAAGAACAAGGGGGCACAATTTGAAGATAGAGGCGGCTCAGAGGTAATGTGAGGAAGTACTTTTTCACAGAGAGGGTTGTGGATGCATGGAACAGCCTCCCTGAGGAGGTCGTGGAGTCAAGAACAGTGGGGAAATTCAGAATGCATGGGACAGGCATAAGGCAGTCTAGTGTGGGGTAGGAGGAAGTAAGCTGTTGGTTAATTAGGATCTGCAGCTTATCTGTTAGATAGGAAAATGGGCAGACTAGGTGGCCAAGTGGTCCTTATCTGCCGTCAAATTCTATGTTTCTATGTTTCTATCTGATCCTTTGCTAGGGAGTTGGAATGCCTGCAGTGAATACACACGAGACCAACAATCATTTCTGTGTCCCAGCGTCACAATCTTGCCAATGTTCATGATAGTGCTGGAGAACACTGTGAATGTGTGCAGGAGGAGTTACTGGTTACATCTGCACAGTGAGGGCTGGAGGTGATGTACTGGTGGGAATAGTTGTGCATCAACTCTGCCATATTTGGCGTCTGTGTGGTGCAGTTGTTTTACTGAAGTCCAGTCAAACTAATCCAGTTGAAGCTGCAGTTCATAATCAGGCACTGGGGATCCACATTTTGTTCCCGCTTCTTGCTCTTGTCTAGCCCAGTCTAGCATCTTATCAGAACTAATGATAATCACTTTTGTGTGTTAATACAGACCGGAAAAAAAATAGTCCTAAACATTACAATTTTAAAGAAAATGTCTCCAGTGTGGATGATTGGTACAGAAGCACTGTCAAATGCAGGGAACTGTTTTAGTGTTCCATCGCTGTAGCTGGGGTTACCTCAGCTCGGCGCTTGAATATTTTAAGAAGGACTGTATGGAGTTCTTGTGTAGCAGCTGAGGCTGAATCAAAGGTATGGGTTCCAGATGGCAGCGTGTTATGAGCTTTGCCAGAAAGACAATCTGGAATTTCACCCGCCAGCATGTAGCTGAAGTTTAATTTTATGATAGGTTTTGCATTTCCCTCACTGTTTGGCTGAGATCACTGAAGATGAAATAGCGGGCATCCTTCCAGTGTAGTGCTGGACAGTTATGAGCTACATGCTGAAATTTTAGCTTGTCTTGGAAATTGAGGAGCTTGCAGATAATTGCCTGTGGTCTTTCCTGAGGCCCTGGCCTCAGGGCTCTGTGGGCTCTCTGTCTACCACATACGAGGAGTTGTGCTCTGGGGGCACTGCGAGCTGGATGAATAGATTGTTAACAAAGGAAATCCTGTCCTTTCCTTTAGCGAGTTCAGAAATGCCCACCCGTAGCAGATTATCACTCCTGCTCCTGTTTTCCTGATTGTCGGTCTTTTCTTCCAAGCAAGGCACTTTCCTCCTGAGTGCTATTACCTCTGCTCTTTCCTTGTGGGCTCTGTCTTCTAGCGAGCTTACTGTGGCTTTGACATCCCTGACTCAGCAGGCCCGGTTATCCAGAGAGGCTTTAACAGTTTTAAGATTGTTCGTGCTTTGTTTACTGATAATTTTAATAGAGGAGGTGAGCTCTGTTAGAAATATTTTGAGTAAGCTTGGCTTGTCAGTTTGTCTCAGATGGGTCACTGGTGGTAAGTCTGCCTTGTGGCGCTTCAGGGCCTGGGAGCGGGCTGACGTCAGAGGTGGTTAATGCTGTTCAGTTCTGGGCTCCGGCTCTTGGTGAGTCATTTCTCCATTTGTTTTATTTCCCCAAATAGGTGCAAGAGCCTCTCAATGTGGTGGGACAGGTAGGGTTCTGGGGGTGATGTTAGGGTTTTTCAGCAGTTTTTAGTGCAGTCAGCTCTGATGCGCTGCCAAACTGCACCCGCTCTCATCAAATACATCACCGGAAGTCCCCCATCCTACTTCCATCTAAACAACATTGTTCTAAGTTACTACAGGATCAGAAAACAGGCTTTCTCATATCAGATTTTAAGGCATGAGTCTCTGTCAGGCATGAAACTACTACACTGTTTTACAGACTTCAGCCTTTTCGATCATTTGACCCAATTCTTACTGTAGTAGAACAACTGTTGAATGTATCAGACACAGTGAATGTTTTGCTTTGACTTCTGTGTTTGTTAATTAAAGGAATTCATGTTAGGCTAGTAATATTTTACTACTTTCGGACAAAATAATGTATTCAGCTCCCAAGAGCATTTCTTTTTACCTCAGAAGTTGTATGCTGAGACATATAGCTGCTCATAACAAGCATTTGTCAATGTTGAATGTTTGCCGCTGGTATTGCACTTGTACCAGTTCTTGCTTGTACACATTTTTACTATATATTTACCCAGGATAGAGCAGTTGAGATGCAATGTCTCATTTTCAGTAGCGTCCTGCTTTAAGACATTGTTAGATTGTAATTACCCAGGATAGGGCAGTTCAGAGGCAATATTTACTTTTAAGTGGGCTCTCACATTTTGACCCCAAATGTCCAACAGTCTTTTTATAACCAGACATGATCAAGACAGGAGGAATTTTTAAAATCCCATCTGATAGGTGATTTCACTGTGTGACTGTGGAAACAAGTTTCAGAGGGGATTTGAAAAATGACACCTGCAATGTTCAGGAGGTGGGGTAACACAGGGCATAGGTTGAACATTAGGGGCCAAAATCTGCAAAAAATAAAATTATGAGTAAATGTTGGAAGAATTTGTTTCCTCATAGCTTAGTTGTTTTTTTACATTTTTAACCCAAATGGTCAACATAATCTTTTTATGACCACTCCTTCTGAGCATGACAGGTGTAATTTATAAAAAAAATTGGCTGCAGCATCATTTTGTGCTGCAAGTGTTAAAACACATTTTGTGTAGGATTTAAGAAATGACAGATATCGTAGTCATGAGGTGGTGTGAAAAAATGGCTATGTTGAAAAGTTGGGGTCAAAATATTGAAAATTATCACAATTACGAGCGTGTGATGAAAAAATGCAATGTAGACTCATAACTTTGTTGCTTTCTCCTATTTTTACCCCAAATTTTCAACATAGCCTTCATATGACCCCACATATCTTTCTTATGAGCCCACCTCATGAACAAGGGCAGAGAAAATGTTCAAATCCCGGCCAAAGGGTAATTTTACATCATAAGTGCGAAAACATATTTTGGCTTTGCAAAAATGACAGCTGTCACATTCATGAGGTGCTGTGAAGAAATGGCTATGTAGAAAATTTGGGGTCAGAATACTGAAAATTACCAAAGTTACGAGCTTGCATTCATAAATTTCACCTTAGGCTCATAACTTTGTTTTTTTTTTAATTTTTTTACCCCAAATTTTCAACATAGCTTCTTATGACCCCACTTCATGAATGAGGGAGGAGAAAATTTTCAACTCCTGGCTGAAAGGTGATTTCACGCAGTGTGCACAAATTTACCTTTCGAGACAGATTTGTCCAGTTTCACTGCCATTGTTCAGGAAGTGGGGTCTCAAAAAAGTCATGTTGAAAATTTGGGACAACAATATTCAAAGATAACCAAGTTATGCCACTAAGTTCAAAACCCCATTGAAATACATTGAAGCGAATACCTGATTTCCTGAGTTTGCAGTCCGGCATTGAAGAGTGAAGATGTGTCTGCAGTTCAGAAGGATCACGCCATTCAACCCTAGTAGGCAAGAAAGGGTTTGGGGTGTGGGTAGTGGGTGCTGAGTGGGAGGGTCAGTGAGGACAATAATAGTGGCAGCAGCAACAGACATCAATGGATGGTTTTTTTTTACAGGGTATAATAAACAAAAACTAGGGACCGTTTCTTTATTTCAGGTGGCGTCACTGGGGATTGGGCACCCCAGTGTTGGTGTTAATGCTATGGTGGGTGGTAGGTGCTCAGTGGGGGTTGGGTGGGGACAGTAACAGCAGGTGGTGGCAACAGACATGAATGGGTAGTTTTCTTTTTTATATATATAAGTTACGGGATGGTTTTCTTTATTTCAGGTGGCAACACTGGGGACTGGGCACCCCAGTGTTGGTGTTATGTTTGGGTGGGGTGTTGGGTGCTGAGTGGGAAGGTTGGGTGGGGGACAGTAATGGCAGCGGCAGCAACAGATATTGATAAATGTTTTCTTTTTGCAAGGTGTAATTCAATCTCAGCAGAATGATCATGACAAATCAGGCGTGCTTGCTGGGCAGTGTTATGTAGATCAAAAAGAGCTGACCTTTTACTGGGTCGGCTCTCCTTTGAACTACATGAAGTTTCTGCCCAGGAAGCCAGGACACTGTCATGACCAGCCTGGCTGATGATTGGTGGAACACTGACAAGCCCTTTGCAGACCACTCTGCATTTAACTGATAGTGTCGCACCCATCAAAAGTCACTCTGGCAACAAAATGTTGGCTGCATACGGTGAACATAAACATTAGGTGGTTTCTCTTGAACTATAGAATATTAGCTGCTTAGCCAATAACTAGCTCTATTCCATAAGCTTCAAGCACTTAAAATTGTCTGTAGTATAAAGATGCAATTGGTCCATCTCTCCCTGGTTGGCTTCAGCTCCTGGGGATTTTAACTGCCTGGTGCCTTCCCCTGGAGCTCACCTCTCTGCTGCCTAAATTTATTTTCTTTTCCTAACTTCTGCAGCTGAATCTGTAATGAGCCTAATGTACCCATTGCTGAATTTGAATTGTTAGAGTAAGGAACTACAACCATTCTTGAATTGTTAGAGTAGGAAACAACAGCCATTTTTGGAGTGTTAAATACTTTTTTTTCCCCCACTTTTTCATTTGCAAGTTATACATCTCTACCACTTGAGGGCACTGTTCCTAAGACAGCACTACTCAAAGGGCAAGAATCTTTCTATCTTTTGGACACATCACCTGACTTTAAATTAGGTTCTACTTATGGCTTCTACTCCACCTTATCTAGACTTGTCACTTAACTAGGCATTATTGAATTACCTTTCCTAACCACTCAAGTCCTCTGCAAAAAAAATATATATATATATATATATATATATATATAAAACTTCTTACCTGGCCTTGCATACCACAGTATGCTGACTTTACAAATAAGCTGCCTACTTCTCCTTACTGTCTTTACTCACTTCTTCCCATGCCACCTACCCATGCGAACCTGCTAAATAAACCCTCAGTAACCCCTCTTGCTTAATATCTTCCTCTAATTTCAGCCCCTTTGATCCCAATGTTGGGATCCCCCACTCCATTCCTCCAACTTTGGGCTCACCATACTTTTCTACCTTGTGCCTCCCTCTCTTCTGTCCCTAACTCCTATGCGCTCCTGTGCTCCCTATCTATCTGGTTTGCTTCCTCTTACTGTCCGTCTATCCCCTATAGCCCGGTCACATCTAAGTCATGGTACAAAAGTACAAAGCTCCACTTTATAATCATCTCCCTTCTCCTACAATCCACCGGGGATATAAACCCTAACCCTGGCCCCCTCTATCAAACATACAGGTGGCCCCTATCTCACACACGCCCTTCCCTGCCTCCAACATGCCAACTCTCCCTCGTGGTATTAAAATCCTCCACCTTAACATAAGAAGTCTACTACCTAAACTAGTCCTGCTTCAAGCCCTAGCACTATCATCGGCCCCTGACCTCCTCATAATAACTGAAACCTGGATAAATAATAAAACACCTGATCCCAGTATATACATCCCTGGCTACAATATCACCGGCAAGATCATGCAGGCAGGAGGGCAGCGCATAACTATTTACACCTCATCCTCCATTCATACTACCTCGGTCCTATCTGTATCGGGTCCCCACAGCTTATGAAACCCTTGTCCTCAGGCTCTACATGCCTTACTCCATACCAGTCTACGTTGTTGGGATTTACTGCCACCCAGGCCTCTCCCCTACTATTGACTCTAATCTTCTCTCTCAAATTTCTACCCTCACATCAAATGGTGAACTCTATATACTAGGCGACTTTAACCAAAATTGGCCTGACCCCTCCCTATCCAAGCTGTGTAACAACATTGTGGCCCTTAACTTAACACAATTGGTCCATAAGCCAACCCAACTAAATACAAAATCAGGCAACCACTCAGTCATTGATTAGGCCTTAACCTCACATGTCCACAGAGTAATCGAATCAGGTCTCCTCCTGGATGCACTCAGCAACTATCATATGATCTACTTGGTCTGCAAACTCCACCGCCCAAAAAGTCCCGCATAAAACATCACTTGTCCACTCATAAAAGTCCCTAGACCTTACCCACCTCCTGTATGACCTAGCCCACACCGACTGGTCTCCTATTTCCTCTGCTACCACAGTTAACAAAGCCCTGGACTATTTCCAAGGCCACTTCCTTAACATCTGGAACAAGCACGCACCCTTAAAACACACTCGAGCACGTGGAAACCACCTCCGGTGGATCACACTGGAATTGATGGCATGTATGAGAGCTCAAGACTGGGCTTGGAAGGCTTACAAAGTCTCTAAATCTAATGCTGACTGTGAGAGATATCAAGCCCTCAGAAATGCCTGGTCCAAGGCTACAAGGCTCGCTAAGTCCGAATACTTGAGCTCCACCTTTGATGCTGACGTATACGTACCCCATCAAAATTTTGGAAAGCTATTAACACCCTCTTTTCTCCTCCCTCTAAATCCCAAACTCCACTCATCTATGTCAATAATGCCCTTATGCCTGCCCACCTCTCAGTTGCCACTGAATTCAACTCTTACTTTACCTCATGTGCTGCTGCTGTACTAGTTTCTCTTCCTCTTACCCAACCAGTCGAGTCTGTCTGAAAATAACTCACACCCAAGCACCCTCCCTAGCGACCTCTTCTCCTTCTCTCCAGTCTCACCTCATTATACTCTAAATGCTCTCCTTGATCTCAACCCATCTAAGGGTTTCTCACCTGATTTCCTTGACTCCAAACGTTTCTTCCTCTCCACTCACGTCATTTGTTCACCACTTTCTGCCTTACTAAACCTTTCCTTCTTGCTGGTCTCCATCCCTGACCCTGAAAGAATGCTGTAGTTCTCCCACTACCCAAGGGAGGTGACCCTTTTATGCCTGGGAACTATCGGCCAATATCTCTCTTACCTATTCTTGCTAAGCTTCAGCACCTGGTCTCCTCTCCCAACTATCCTCTTACCTCTCTGACTCTGCCTTTTCACTCCCTACCAATCTAGTTTTAGGAAAGATCTCCCACTACCACTTCCTTACTCAGGCTATCCAGTTTCATACTCTCAGGTATGAACAGTGGTCTAATCACATCTGCGATCTTTGTCGACCTTGTAAAGGCTTTTGACACTGTCTTCCACCCTCTCCTCCTAGATAATCTGTGATCTGCTGGCCTGTCTGATTCAGTGATTCAGCCACAAACTGGTTTAGCTCCTACCTAACAGGCCGGACATAGTCAGTCAAAATTGCTGATTCCACCTCCCCCCACTCCAGATTAATCCTGGCATACCCCAAGGCTCCGTCCTTGGTCCCTACTATTCTCCATATTCCTTAATGACCTCCCGTCAGTGTGCATCTCCTCCTCCTCCTCCTCCATCATCCATATGTATGCTGACAATACTGTCCTTTTTTATTCTGGCCAATTGCCAACTGATGTCGCTTCCACACTTCAGCATGACTTTGAGAAAGTTCAGCAATGGCTAGCTCCCATCATCTTTTCCCCAACACCAAGAAAACAGTCTTCATAACCTTTGGCACTAGGCAGAGACTCTCTAGGCTAACTAAATTGCCCTCCTTCCACACCCTTGATGGCTATACTCTGGAGGACACCTCCTCCTCCTCCTTAGGTATCTTAGGATCTGGCTAGACCAACACCTAAATGTCACTGGACACATAGACTCCATCCTGAAAAAGCTGTGCCCCAAATTAGGTGCCCTTTACAGGAACCGAAGCTGCCTACCTCTACAGGCCAGGTGGGAGATTGTCCAGAAAATGATACTACCCATCTTTGACTATTGTGATGTAGTCTACAGTGCCACACTGAAGTCATCCGTAACCAGATTGGATACTCTTTTCAATGCTTTCTGTCATTTTGCTCTGGATGCCCCTTCCGTTACCCACCTCTGAGATCTATATCACTCTCTAGTTTTCCTTCCCTGGAAAGCTGCCATCTAGCCCACTGCATAAAATCTGTCTTTAAATTCTGGTTTGGTACACTTCCCCCTTACCTTGCCCCCTCACTGTCCTCCTGCCCCACTGCCCCTCTCTCCCTCAGATCTAGTGACTCCCGCATCCTAGCTATACCACGGCACACCACCTCTATAGGCCAATCATCATTCTCCCATAGGTTCCCTAAGCTCTGGAACTCAATGCCTCATCAAATCACACACTTCTCCTCCCCATGGTCCATCTTCATCTCCCTCCTCAACTTCCTCGCTCCATCCTGCAGCTGCTCCTAATTTCACCTCTGTCTCCTCACTCCTCCTAATTTCCCCTCTGGCTTCCCCATCCCCTTTCCCAGCCTAGCACTTAACGTGAGGAGAAACCAATATATTTTATTGCACTTTCTTGTCCGCATTGTATGTATTAAGTCTGCAGTGCTGTTAATTTGCTCCTCTCACATCAAATCCCAATGTTTATCTAATGCTACTAACTGATGTATTGCTTTTTTTCTCTGTTCCTTCTCTGTTTTATATTACCTTTGGAAATATGTTGTTTATTATTGTATATATACTTTTCTATAATACTACATGGAAATGTGCTTTTGATTACTGTACTCCCATGTTCCCCTTCCCCCAGGACACTCCGTAAGACAAGCAATTTTATATTGTTCAATGTGCCTTTCGGGTGAAACTTTTCAATAAATAAAATAAATAAGAATGAATTGTGGTTGTTCCTTGGACATTAGCTGTACAACAGTGTTAAATGCACCTTTTTTTCCCACTCATACTAGAACCAGAGTAAAATCTTAGATAACATGTCACTACTTTGTACTGTCTAGGACAGAACATGGGGGCAGGTGGGAGGGGGATACTTACTGTTTGGTCATTCAAGAATATACTGTCAGGTTTGGGGTGAGACACAAAGTTTGAACATTTCATGGAGTTGTAAAATGATAGTGTTGCCTTGGAGAATTTTCGTAGACTCCAAGATTTAGTACTAGGGGACAGTGCACTGATTAGAAAAATTCAGAATGTGGAAGAAGAAATACTCCTTTTGCTGGTTTTCTTTTTAAACACAATTCATCTCTTTCAGATTTCACCTGAACTATTTGTTTCACCTATGACTTCCTTTCCTTTCCTTTCTCTCCTCTTTTCCTTGGGATCGCGCTCACCTGTCAGATGGCTAGCTTGGAAACATCTATCATTAACTGGAAAAATAAGTGCAATTTTATGCATGGTGATGTGGGTTAAAAATGATTATAAGGGTATCAGTACACGGTTCTCAGTTGTGTTATGGATATAGGTAAAGATACAATAATAACATCTTGGTATGTTAGAGGTCTGAATACACAAACTAAGAAATACAAAATCTTAAAACACATTAAAAACTTAACACAAGGGGGGCACTCTAGAGCAGCCAAGATGGTGGATGTTTCTTTCAAGCTCCGACTGTGCTTAATATGAATGAATCTGTTTGACTGCTTAATTGTTTATTTGGTTACCCAAACTTTGGAACGAACAGTGACTTCTTTTGTCCACAACATGAGTCCAAAAAGCAACAGCAGCAGCCGATGCATGGGCTTGAAACCTGCTTCTCAGCCTCAGGTACGAGTGTGTGAGGGAAATCCAGAGGACCAAATGCATCCAGTTGCTCAGATTTTTCCCCGATTATGCCAATTCTTACCAAATTATAGGCTACCGAGGATGAAACAAATAAACGATTAGCCTCACTGGAACAAATACTCTCTGACTTGGATGATAAAATTAATAACAACAAGACAGCCATTACAGAACTTACTGTAGCTGTACAGCAGCAGGCCAAAGTCAGCAGGGGCCTTGTCAGAGACATGGGCTTCATGCGAGCTGCAGTGGAAGCCTTGGAAAATGGCCAGTGACAGCAGAATGTCTGTATTGTTGGTTACCCCTCCCCCCAGGCTGGTGGGATGGGCAGAATAATTGGCACACATAGACAAAATGATCTTTGATGACTTAGCTCTACTATCCAGAGACTCCAGAATTAGAGTTACATAAGCCTTTGTAATTCCAATGCACCCCAGACAATGTGGAGGTACCAGGGAGAGACCATTTACAGCAATCACCACACTCTCGTCTCTGGAGGCTGGAATCCCCATGCTGCAGACGGCTTATCGTAAGGGCGACATTACATGGGAAGGCAGTGGATTAGGGTTTTCCCCTGACCTCTCCCCCAGACACAGGACCAGAAGAAAAAGTTGCAAATAATTAAAAAATCTTTCATGGAATGGGGAGTAGTGGCTCAAATGCTTTTTCCTGCCCACCTCCAGGTCTCCTATCAACAGAAGCAGCATATCTTCACTGATCCTGTAGCAGTTTCAAGCTTTTTCGATAAACTGGTAAACCAAATTATGTTGGAGTTCCCAGAGCTTGAGACTGAGGAATCTTAACATACCTGACTTTTGGACTTAATCCTTTTTGGTTTACTCACTGTGGTACCACATTAGGTATATGAGGTTAGCAGTTTTTTGATTACGTACCACTGGCTCTCCACTATTTTGAACACACTGTAGACATACTAGTTTTGCTCTGCGCTAGTTTGCTCATACCAGTTTTGCTCACAGTCATGTATGTCTAGTAATCTACCTTCTATTGTTGCGGGGCATAATTCAATAACAAGTGTGCAGCAGTGCACTGCTCAGTAAGTGAACTTTAAAATAAATCTATGTTCTGTTTGTTCCCTTGCACAGTATTCAATTTGATTCCTGGAAGTGCAGGGTATATGTTTTAACATTGAGCCCAGACATTCTAAAATCTGGTCTGTGTCCCATTTATAAGTGTTCAGCCTCTCCTAATTATAGTATTCATGTCTGTGAGTGGGGGGAAAATACCGGCAAATTAATTGTTTTCTGTGTGTCCTTTGGTGAGATCATAATGGCCTACGGATTTACTCTCCAGATCTTTCACTCCTGCCAGATTAGCTTGGGTGGATTGCCTGTATCTGATTATAAAAAAATTTTCAGGTAATTGTCTCATGTATTTTCTGGACAGATAGCTTCACTATACACATGTATGTTCTCATTGTAAATGAGCTATGCTCAATTGAATGCTTCCCTTATTCTTTATGAATAAAAATATTTACTACTACTACTACTACTACTTTGAAATGTTGTTCCATTATGGAATAATTCATAAATAAAATTTACAAAAACTTAACACAACAATAGTTTTTTCCAGGAGACCTTTCTAAAGAGAGATATAAATTTGATGTGAAGGAGTGGGAAGGTCAAATATTTGGCACATGGGTTTGTTCCAGGAAGGCTGGGTCTTAACCCTTAGGCTGCTGACAGAATTAGAACATAATACTATGTGCAAGGGACTTTAGGTTTGAGCCACTAAACATAATCAGAGATACCAAAGAAAATTTCATAAATGTTGGCTAAGTTACAGGAAAACATTGTTCTATCTCAGCTTACTTCCTTTCATGACAACTCCTCCTTTTTCACTCCCTTTCAGCCTGGTTTTAGAAAATTCCACTCTACTTCTACCTAGCCTCCTTCAGCTCACTGATTTCATATTTACTGATATGGATATAGGACTGATAACGTCTGCCATTTTTGTTGCCATTGCTAAGGCTTTTGGCACTGTGGTCCATCCCCTCCTACTGGACAAACTTTAAGCCGAGGACCTTTCTGACTCTTTTGTCAGTTGGTTTTGTTCCTATCTTAAAGGCAGGTCTGCAGTTGTCCGGATAGGAAAATCTGTTTCACCTTCATTTCCCATTAGCTCAGGTGTCCCTCAAGGGTCTGTCCTGGGTCATATTCTCTTTTCCATATTCTTAATTGACCTACCCTCTGTCTGTTCATCTGCGACTATTCATATGTATGCTGATCACACAGTTCTTTCTGCATCTGGCTACTCTCCTTGTGACCTAACCTCCCGACTTCAGTTGGATTTTGACAACATTCACTGCTGGTTCAAAGATAACCAACTGTCTCTTAATGCCAAAAAAATAGTCTCATTGACTTTTGGTACCCGTCAGAGGCTTGCCAAACTTACTTCTCCCCTATATTTAATACCCTTGATGGTGCTAATATTGATGATGTCTCCTCCTTTAAGTACCTCGGGATCTGCCTTGATCAGCATCTTGATTTCTCTGTGCACACCAATGCAATTCACCACAAGCTTCACCCTAGGTGTAGTGCTTTGTACAGGAATAAAGTAAGGATAATGCTCCCTGCCTGCTGAGAAATTGTCCTAAAAATTATCCTTCCTATTTTTAACTACAGTGATTTAATCTACAGTAGTGCTCCTAAATCCTCCCTTGCCAGACTGGATCTCCTTTTTCATTCTTTCTGCCACTTTGCTTTAGATTGACCCTCTTATACTCACCACTGCTCTCTTTACTCAGCTCTTTCCTTCCCTCTCTAGATGCTAGGTGATTTTCCCACTGTGTCTCTTTTTATCAAATTCTGGTTTGGCACTCTTCCTGTTATCTCAAATCCTTCTTCCCTCCCTCTTCTTCCTCCTACCCTTTCTGCAACATTACTTTCCATTCTATCTTTTCCTTCTAGAAAATCTGCTATTGATCAATCAGCTTTTTGTTACTGCTTTCCAAAACTTTGGTCCTATCTTCCCTTCCTATTTGTTCTGCCTCACCTCCTTCATCCCTAAAGTCTCTACTTTCTGACTTTTGTCAACCTCACCTGCAACTGCTTGTGACCCTCTCTTCTTCTCCATCTGACTAGTCTTGCCCTCTTCTTACTGTTCTGTGTTTCCCTTTCTGTATGTTTTAGAGTGTGTATTATTCTCTAGATGGCTTCATTTACTATCCTGCCTATAATATTTATGATTCTGCTTGTAAAGCTATATCATTGTATTTTACCTTGTTATTTTTTTATTGTTAGAGATCTCCCACTCCCCTCTCCCCCAGGACACATCTGGAAACATGCTCTTTTCAGCTCAGTATATACTTTCTGGTTACACTTGTAAATAAAATAAAATAAATAACTAAATAAATAAATAAATACATTGTAAATGGTACACTGGAGGGTCAGCAATGCACATTGGTTAACATCTACAGCCCAAAGAATGGTATACACAAAATTTTCTCATAAATCTTCATGACTGTGCAACCATTCTTTTCATAGTTGCCTAATTTTGGCCAGGAATACAAACTGCATCCTAAACTCTAGGTTGGATAGGACTAATACTAAACTATTCCTTTTCAAAATCAGACAAAGTCTTACAAATAATGCATAAAAATCTGAACTTAATAGATGTGTGGAAGGTTACAAAGGAAACCACAGAGAATATACCTTCTGGTATGCCTCTCACAGAACAAGGACAAGAACTGATCACATTTTCATAAACCCTACCTAATATGCTGATTGGTGTCACCAAAACTGAAATCTCCACTCTCATAATTTCTGATCTCACTTCAGTTACTATGACATTCAATAATTTAATAAAGAAGAAGACAAACAGATGGAGAATAAATAATTTTATTTCAGAAAATGAAGAATACTAAACTATAAACTGAAGATTAGACAGCAAATTATACATTTCTTTGACTTGAATAGATTGGAATATTCAACATAAACATCCATTTGGGAAGCTCTTAAATGCGCCATTAGAGGATTCCTAATTAGCTTGTCCTCTAAAATCAAAAAAGAAAAGGAAAAAAGTTAACAGACAAATTAGAGGAAGTTAATAAAATAAAGAAAACATTAGATATTAATAATACTGATGAAAACTGGTCCGCATGGTCAAAACTCAAAGGAGAATATGATAAATTAACAAGAAGGGAAACTGAATTCAACATTAGAAAAGCACATTTAAGGTATTCTGATTCAGTTTTGAAGGTCCAAAAACTGCTAGCTAGTGCTGTGCCAAAATAAAATTCTGCCAATGGAATTACCGTGAAAGTCAGAATTTCACTTCTGTGAAATTTCTGAATGCACCTTGGAACCTTCCATCTTAGAACAGCGGAATAAATGTATGAATTGCAGATTAATGTATTAAACAGAAGAAAGAAATTCCACAGAACAGATCACTATCAATGATCCATTCTACGGAACAGATCACTGTCAGTGATCAGTTTTGCAGAATTTCTTTCCTTAATTTAATACATTAATCCGCAATTCATACTTTCATTCCACAGTTCAGTGAGTCACAGAATTGTGGAATGAAGGTATGAGTTGCAGAATAATGTATTATACTACAGAAAAAAATTCCACAGAACTGATCACTGAAGTGCAGAATAATTACACGTATTGTGGATTGATGTATTAAACTGTGGAATTAAATTCCTCAGAACTGTCATTCCACAGTTCATGTGTATTATTCACAGTTCGGCTAGAAAGTTTGTGGAACAGGGTGAAAATTTGCTAAACACATTCGGAAGATTCGGATTTCACCAAAGTCAGTATTTCAGAAATTTGTTTGAAATTTGCAAAATTTTGCAAAATGTCCACAAAATCAAAATTTGCATATTCAGCCCAGCTCTACTGCTAGCCATGAGGTTCAAACAAAATGCTAATAAAACTTTAATATCAAACATTCAGGAATCAGAACAAGGTCCTCCCATTATAGATCAAAAAAGAATAAATATATTTACACATTACTATAAAGATTTGTACAAAAGAAGGAAATATCTTATTCAAATCCCTTGGCAGAATTCTGTGAAGGTTTGGATATACAGTACTTAAAATTTCCCAAGGTCAGATTGGTAATCTAAAAGTCCCCCTCATGCTAATGGAAGTATGCAACACCAAAGATTACTTAAACAAAAATAAATCACCAGGTTCAGATGGAGTTTCTGTCCATTTTTTCATACTTTCAAGGATGTTCTTGCCCCAAAACTACAGTATTATAGGTTTATAATAATGCTTTTGACAGAGGTACATTACCACCATTTCTACTCGAGGGTGTAATCACAATGATCATAAAACCAGGAAAAGATACTCACTTTTGCAAAAACATCCAGCATATTACTTTAATTTATTTAGACAGTAAAATATTGGCAAAAATGCAAACCCTCAGACTTGTTGAATCTTATACAATATCTGATTAGTCTATCACAGATTGGTTTCCTAAAAGTCAACAAGTATCAGACATGAGAAAACGTTTATTTCTTATTGATCAGACATCCAGATCAGCAATATCAATGGCCTTGCTCTCAGTAGATGCTGAGAAAGCTTTAGACGTGGTATCCTGGCAGCATATAGTAAACACAACATATACAGTATGTACATTATCCCAGAAGAGTTCATTAAATGGATAAGATTAATGTATAACGAGCCCAGATCTGTGGTTTTAATGAATGGTACCTCTCTCCCTTTTTTTGTGCTTTTTTAAAGGTAAGAAGCAGGGCTGTCCTTCATCCCTTCTACTCTTCATTTTATCCCTGGATCCTTTAGTCAGGAAGCTCAAAGCTGATCCAAATGTGGAAGGTATCCATTTTTTTTAAACTTTGTTGAGTTTCGCCAATCTATACAAAACATATTAAACACAATCACATAGTTATTAAGAATGCATTACAAGACATATAATGGCATTTCACACTGGCATTGTTTCCACTTCTTTTACTTGACTTTGAACACATTTTTAATAGGTCGCAACTTGCAGTTGTAACATTTATCCATTAGTATGACAGATTATCCCATTACTCTAGTGCTAGTCACCCAGGAACATCCCTTGCTCGAGAGCTCATTCAAAAGGGTACTATATCTTGCTGTATTTGTCTAGGTGGCAAGGCAGGTCCTTCGAGCTCTCAGGCATCCATGACAGCCATCAGCAGAGCTCTGGTTTGAGGAGGTGGAACCTCTGTGTCACAGTAAACACTGCAAAGCACTATGGCTTCTCATCTCCCCCAAGCAGCTTCCAGAGTACAGGGTCTGTGGGAGCAAAGCTAGTCTGAGTAGCAGGTGCTCTACACAGAAGCACTGAAATACCGGAGTAAGCACACAGTAGTGCAAAGAAGCTGTAAACACCCTAATTTTTTTTTTGTCCTCTTCTCTCTTTTCCTACAGCATGGGCACCTATCTGGGAAGTGACACAAAGGACGCACACAGCATCCGCAGTTGATTGTTTTTTGGCGGCAGGCAGAGGTACCAATCAATCACTTTTATTGTTGACCATAAAACTCTTACAATATTTAAATAGACAAAGACAATATAAATAGTAACATATACCTATAACAAGATACAACATATTAAAAGTTCAGGAAATTTAAAATCCCTTGAGAGCAAAATTTAATTTCTATTATATTATGACAGATATGTTTGTGCAGCCTCACAGACATGCAGGAGTTCATGTGCCCTGTTGCCCAGGGGATTAAATACTATTCTTTTTGTGCTTCTTCCTTATCCGGACAATAGTCTAAAAATATTTTGCCAAACGTTTAATTGTATTACCGTCTGCTGTATTAAACAGAATGAATATCAGCTCATTTTTTGTTAGATTAGGCCAATCCAAAAATGGGCCTAGCCAATAATGTCTGCTTGACATACCAAGGGCAGCTCCATAACATATGATATATGTCCTCCTTTCCCTGTGTGACAGTCATATACCTCCTCTGTCTTTGATAGTTTCTTGTATCTAACTTTAAGTAAATTGCTCTCCAACAATTCTAACTTTGCTTTAATAAATACATTTCTCAATGTTATATCTGATAAAACATCCAAGTAATATTTAAAGTCAAAACTTGGGTTATTTAGTGCATACCATTTTGCATACCTTGAAAGTCATATGTTGTGCATTTCCTCTTGTACCCAATAATTATTTATCTTTGTATAATTTTTATATTTCAAACTTAAAGTAATATTCATACTAAGGTTCATACTAGGGTGCATTAGGAGCTAAAAGGCTTACAAGCCCATAGTTGCTCCTTTAGGTTACTAAGTGTAATAACTAAGTTTATGTCCAGAAAGAATAAGTTATTGAGGCATCGTTTAAATTAATTTTTTGTTTTACTGATAATTACTTCAAGTGGAAGTTTATTACAAGGATTAACTGTTCGTAAAGGTAAAAAAGAATTTGCGATTATTATAATTACATTTTCTACCCGATAATTGTAGGGGATGACCTCTGGTATTATAGGAGTTATTTTTAAATTCAAAGCCCAATTCTGACAGTAAATATGGGTCTTGGATTATATCAAACATTTGGAGAAGGTCACCTCTAAGATGACGTGTTGCTAAGGACATGAGGTTTAGTGAATTAACTATTTTTATAGGACTGGTTTGTATAAGCCAGCTATATGTTTAGTAAACTTTCTTTGAACATTTTCTAGTAAAGTGTAATCTGATTTTTAAAGGGACACCAGAACTGAGCGTATTCTAAGTGGGGTCTGGCACATGTCCTAAACAGAGGCATCATAACCTTAGGGTCCCTTGATCAAATATTCCTTTTTATGGACCTAATAGCGTGGTTTGTTTTACTAATAGCCTCATTTATTTGCCTTGAATGACCTAGATAATTTGATATGAATACCCCAAGGTCCTTTTCGTCTGCAGTGGTGTCCAGGATAGTGCCTCCTAGGGTATACTCCATATGGGGATTAAGGGATCCTAGATACATTACTTTGCATTTATTGGTGCTCAGTTTCATGTCCCAAGCAATTACCCAGTTTGTGATTTTGTCTAGATCATTTTGAATTGTTTGCATTTGATCTGAATTTATACAAGGGCCACTGATTTTGACATCATCAGCATATTTCACAGAAGATGATATGCAATTACTGGTTAAGTCTGAAATAAATGCTTGGAATAGGCAGAGACCCAATACCGAGCCTTCTGGAACCCTGCTAGTAACTTGACCCATATCAGATAGATAGCCTGAGATTTGGACTCTCTGTGATCTATCGCATAACCAGTTCTCAATCCAAGTGACAATATTTTTATTGACATTGGGTCCTATGCACAAGGGGTGGGCAATATGCACCTGAGGCCCATACCCCACCTGCTCAGCTATGCACCGCTGGAGATCTGCGGGTGGCCACATGCATGAACAGGGCCACCGTGTGACTCCCGTGACATGGCCCTGCCCCTGGTGCACAGGCCCATGGGGCGGTTGGGTGCGGAGCTGCGGATCTGGGTGGGTGGCCAATCAGCTACTTGACTCAGATCCCACAGTGGATCACTTGTGCCTGTGGGCGCTAGGAATGATGCCAGTGAGTAAAGCGCCACATGTGATGTGGGGGTCGGGTGCCTGATCAACCACCCGCTGACCTCCTATTGTGTCCCACATGCCAGGCTTCCTTGGTGGGGGTGCACATAACCCCACCTCACCACTGCAGCCCGTGGCTGTAACTCCTGGGGGGCCACATAACTGGCCCCCACCTTTATGTCTGTCCCAACATGACGGAGGTGCCAACACCTGCACCCAGCACTCAGCATGGTTGTGCATCCCACAGAGTTCTGGCATGCCCCCTGCACCTCCCCTGGTCCACCCCCCACGTGTTGGTCTGCACTCTACCAGGGATCTGGTGCATGGGGGGGGCATAGATGCAATGGGGAATGCCGAGCAGAGGGCGCAGTAAGCATGGGCGGATATGAGTGGGCTACACTAAGGTTACATGGCTGGTACCCACTCTGCACCTTCATGCATAGGACCCATTGAATGTATGCAATTTTGATTTTAGGGCCCAATGAGGCATTGCATCAAATGCTTTGCTGAAATCAATGAATATGATGTTGAATGGTGTCCTACAATCCAAATGCAAGCTAACCTGTTCATAAAAATACATGAAGTTTGTGAGGCACCCGCCTTCCCTTTTTAAACCCATGTTGTTCTGGATCCTGATGATTCAGAACTGGAATAATTAAGTCCTTTATTGTGCTTTCAAAAAGTTTACAAATTGATGAGGTCAGACTGATGGGCCGGTAATCTTACCAATTAATTTTGGTTCCCTTTTTATGTATTGGGATCACCGTTCACTTTTTTCCAATCATTAGGAACAAAATTTGATGATAAGGCAGCCTTCGAAGAGTAGTCTTGATAGGTGTACAACATTATTTGCAAGAATGGCCAGCAGATGACCAGCTACATCATCGGAACTAGGACAGAATTTCCCCTTTTGGGATCGTAATTTTTTTATAGTGACTCTTCTGATAAGCTAATGGGGTTGTTAGTGATAGATGGTGTATCTTAAACATTATTTTGCTGTGTGTGAAAAAATTTCACAGAACTTAATGTTAAAAATATCTGCCATTTCAGCGACCCATCGCGAGCGGTGGATTTCCACTTCGGCGCGGCGACGGGTTTTGGGAATGGGTCTGTGTCAGCGGAGGGCCGGCTGGGAGGAGAAGGATGGAGCATCCTGTGGGCAGCTCTCCTTCTCCGGGTGGGGGGCATATGCTCAGCATGCGAGGGACTCCTAGCGGAGGCTGGAAATCCCCACATAACCAGCGTCAGACTGTTCCAGGAGGCAGGGCAGATGTTGGATGTCATTGCACATCCCCGCCTCCCAGAAAACATAGAAACAATCTCTCTCTAGGGCGTTCTGGATGATGCCGCCCCTGAGCCTAGCCTCCATCACTCCTCATTGCACTGCCATCAACTTAGTCCCAGTTCCACCGAGCTCCACCCCCGTCCCTGAACCCCACCCTAGGGGGGAAGCCAGGGAGGCAATGTCGGGAAACCGACACCTTACCCGTCATAGACGGGCAGGTTGTGGAGTAGGTGGTCCCACCCTGGGGGATGAACCAGGGAGTATTGTTGGTAGATGGCAGTAACTGAGGAGTGAGGCAGTAATAGGGTAGTGCAGCAGATGTACGAGCATCCAAGGGGCAAAAAGCATACTAAATAAAACAAAAATGTATCTGCCATTTCCTTCGCTTCATGAATCTGGTGATTATCTATTAATAAGGGCCTACTTGGAGATTTTTTTCAAGGAATTAATATAGGTGTAAAAGATTTACTGTTAGTTTTATTCGCAGTATTTGCCAGATTATATTCCCATCTTGGTTTAGCTTTCTTGATTTGGGCTTTACATTTTTTTTGAATTTTGAGGTAAGAATCCCAGTTATTGGTTGTTTTTGACTTTAGATAGGTGGAATATTTTTTGTTTTTCTGCCTTTTTAGTATTTTTAGGGACCTATCTATCCATTTAGGACAATTTTTTTTGTACAGTTTTTTAGTTTTGATGGTACATACGTGTCTCTAAGATGTATAGTCTTTTTTTAAGAAATCCCAGCATGTTGTAACAGGGTTGTTAGAAAAGAGTGTATTTTTTTGTACTGCCAAGGTTCTGTCTCTGCACTAGCCAAACTAGATACTCTATACCATAGAGCCATAAGGTTTGTCACTGGTACTCCATACTCTACGCACCACTGCTCCTTCTATGCATTAGCAAGATGGCCTTCCCTTGCTTTAGAGGACAGAAAAATGCCGTTCTTTGGACATGCAGAGCAATCACTAAAAAGCTACCTCAATACATATAGGACTGACTGACGCTAAGCATGGTAGGTATATATGCCCTAAGAAGTGCCTCCTGTATCTCACTTACTGTACCCAAAGTCAATTCGCGCTTCGGTAGATCGTCCATTAGCTACGCATTACCCGAACTATGGAACAATGTACAAAAATCCTTAAAACTGGTCTGCCCTATAAATTTCTCAGCATTCAAAATGCTGTATGTATGCTCTATCAAGGAATCATGTCACTGCTTCCCATGATCATGTAACCATGTTTAGAGTCACTATGTCCTCCAGCGTCTGCTAACCAAAACACCCACTTTTCTCTTCCCTCTTTGTACCCAAAATGTTTATCAGGTGTTTGCCATGGAGCTGGTGAATATTCCCCTTGTGGTCACACCTGTCCCTTACTTTGAGCAACATTTAATGCTGTTCCCCTTCCTTTGCAAGTATCTTTGAACTGCCTTCCTTCTCCCCCCTTTTATGTGTGCGCTAAGCATACCCCCATACAATATTTTCTGTTTTCACCCTCCATTTCTTTCTCTCTCTCTCTCTCTCTCTCTCTCTTTTGGCACCCCCTGAACTCTATACTAATGTATATGCTTCTCAAGTCACCTGTTTGTGCTCCTTAAGCACAGTTTTGACTTCTTATATTACTGTAGTACAACGACCCTGTCCTACTCCCTAACTGAACCTGTGCCTTGGTATAATGATGTAGGAATTACTCACCCTGTGTTCTCTTATGTATGATGTGTGTATAAGTTACAATATGAACTGAACCTGAACATGTATATTCTGTGTATATATTTCATTTAGTGTATTGAATATGTATAATTATGGATGTTTGTATGTGTACTGAGTATGTATATTGTCCAGGTCCACCTCAAAAATGAGTTCTTCTCAACTGTGTTCTGCCTGGTTAAATAAAGATTTTTGATTGATTGATTGATTGATTGATTGATTTGATTGACTGTATCCCAATCTATATTATTTAGTATAGATTTAATCTCAAGTAGGTTTGTTTTATCATAAAGAGAGATTTTTGTAGTAGTGGAGCTGAAAGTGTAGTGTTTTCCGAGGGTAAATTGTATAGAATTATGGTCACTGCTTCTGATAGATGACCCGATAGCGATATTATTAATAATCACGTCCTTGTTGTGTAGCACTAGGTCGAGGATCCTATCACCCCTAGTGGGAGAGAGAATGCATTGCTTTAACTTAAGTTGTTGACTGGTATGTAACAGCTCTTTTTCCATGCCCTGAACTGGCTGTAGAATTGCTCCAAGAGATGTCCGCTAAATTAAAGTCACCCATGATGATAATATCACCTAATTCACCAGCAAGCTGTTTCTAAGAGGATCGCATCAGAAATTTCTGATGAGGAATTTGGTGGACGATAACAAGTTCCTAGTATGATAAACTGAGTCATTGAGTAACAATTGAATCCAAATTGATTCTATACCTATACCATGGGTTTTTATTTTATTAGAGATGTTAACTGTTTTAATGTTGTTATTAACAAAGATGGCGACATCCCCTCCTTTTCTATCTGTTCTATTTAGTTTGTGACTATTATAGCCGAGCAATATGATGTCCCAAGAGGCACTATCGTCTCCCCATGTTTCTGAAATGGAGATGATGTCTATATTTTCCTGGCTTACTTTTGTTTTTAGCTTGTCTATTTTGTTATTTATGCACCTGGCATTAAAGTACAAAAAGGTAAGCTGATTTTTAATAACTGTCTTTTTGTGATTGCCAGAGTAGTTAAGAGAAGCGGGCATTTCCCGCCTCTCCCTGTGTATTTAATTTAAACAAGTGTTGATGACTGACACAATATGTTTTCCCAGTAAGGCACTGCCACACCTGTTCAAATGCAGCCCATCTCCACAGAATAGTTCAAGTCTATCAGAAAACTCCTCCCAATGAGTGAAGCTCCTAAGATTTTGTTTGAGGCACCACTTCCTCAGCCACTCATTTAAGGTTTTAATTTTCTGAGTAATGTGGTTAGGTGCTCTCGGTATGGAGAATTTCCAATAAACAAATTTCACAACCCCATTCCACTAGTTTGTTTGATAATGCCACTAAGTCCTGTTCAATATTTAGTATGGAATCATGCATAATGTTGTTGGTTCCCACATGTAAAATAACCAGGGAGTTGACAATGCAATTGTATAGAATATTATCTGTCATAGTCATAATAACAGCAATTTTTGCCCTGTGAAAAATTGAACAAGTGCGATTGGTTTTGTCCTGGTCACAAATAGCTCTGTCTAAGTGTTTGACAATAGGATCACCTACAACAAAAATTTGTCTTTGGTGTGGATGGGTAGAAGCTGATGGCTCATATGAATTTCCATGTCAACTGGCGGGTTTAAATTGGATGTAGCAGAGTGGCTGACAAATCCACCAAGGGAATAGTAACATTTAGATTGGGGGGGGGGGGCAGTAGCATCAGTAATATCCCTGGAGGTCGAGGTATCATTTTTGATTGATATACCTTCCATTACTATAGGTACAAATGTTATGTCAGTGACCTGAGTGAGAGGAATATCCACCAGGAGGGTAGTGCATTTTGGGTTGAGTATAGGGGTCAAAACTTCAGTTGGAGCCTTAGTAAAAATGTTGATATTGCTGGGAGCCCTGGAAGAGGTACTGGGAGAAGGATCCAGGGGACTTAGAAACATAGAAACATAGACTTTGACGGCAGATAAGGACCGCTAGGCCCATCTAGTCTGCCCATTTCCTACAGGATAGGCCACAGATCCTAGTTAACCAACAGCCTATTTCTTCCTATCCCCACAAGAATTGCCTTATGTCTGTCCCATGCATTCTGAATTCTCCCACAGTTTTAGACCCGATAACCTCCTCAGGAAGGCTGTTCCATGCATCCACTACCCTCTCTGTGAAATAATACTTCCTCACATTGCCCTGAACCTCCCTCCTTCTATCTTTTAAATTGTGTCCCTTGTTCTGCAAGTTTTTCTGAAAGATGCTACCCTCTTGGACTTTGTTGATTCCACTGAGGTACCTAAAAGTTTCTATCATGTCCCCCCTCCTTCTTTCCTCAAGGGTTTACATATTAAGCTCCTTTAGTCTCTCCTCATACGGCTTCTCTTGCAGACCCTGCACCATTTTAGTTGCCCTCCTGTGGACTACCTCTATCCTGTCTATGTCCTTGCGGAGATGGGGTCTCCAGAACTGGACACAGTACTCCAGATGGGGTCTCACCAACTGTCTGTACAGAGGGATAACAACTTCCTGTTTTCTGCTGCTGATGCCTCTCCCTATACATCCCAGTATACTCCCAGCCCTCCCAACTGCCTTCTCACATTGCTTGCTAACCTTAAGGTCATCTGATATGATTACCCCAGGTCCCTTCTTTTTGTTGTTGTTACTACCTCCCCACCCATTGTGTATTCTTCCCCTGGGTTCTTGTTTCCCAGGTGCATTATTTTGCACTTCTTTGCATTGAATCCTAGCTGCCATACTTCTGACCATTCCTCCAACCTTGCCAAGTCCCTTTTCATCCTTTCCATGCCTCCTTGTGTATCAACCCTGTTGCAGATCTTTGTGTCATCTGCAAAAGGCATACTTTTCCTTCCAGTCCCTCTGCAATGTCACTGATGAAGACATTAAAAAGGACTGGACCCAATACTGAACCCTGCGGTACCCCACTAGTAACCCTTTTCTTCAGAGTGGACTTCATTTACAATTACCTTCTGTGTCCTGTTGTGCAGCCAATGTTTTACCCAGGCTACCACCCTGGGACCCACTCCCAGGCTGGTTAATTTGACTATTAATCTTTTGTATGGGACTGTGTCAAATGCCTTGCTAAAGTCTAGGTAGGCCATGTCCACAGCCGCTCCCTGGTCTACTACTTTGGTCACCCAGTCAAAGAAATCTATTAGATTCATTTGACATGACCTTCCCGCTGTGAACCCATGCTGCCTTGGGTCCTGTGCTCCACTGGACTCTAGGTACTCAACTATTCTTTCCTTCAGAAGTGACTCCATCACTTTCCCTACCACAGAGGTCAGACTGACAGGTCTGTAGTTTCCTGCCTCTGTCTTGGTCCCACTTTTGTGAAGGGGAATCACATCCGCCTTCCTCCAGTCCTCGGGTACCACACCATCCTCCCATGATTTATTAAAAAGAGTAGCCAGTGGTTTCACTAGTTCCTCCTTAATTCTTTTAGAATTCTGGGGTGAATTCCATCAGGACCCATTGCTTGTCCACCTTCAGTTTTAGGAGTTCTTGCAGAACCCTTTCTTCTGTGAAAGGACTGGATCGACCCCCTATCAAGAGTGCTTCTGTTAATTGGATTAGCACTTCCCCTCCTCTTTGTGAATACTGAGCAGAAATATTCATTCAGTATCCCTGCTTTTCACTGTCCCCTCTGCCCACCCACCGTTCATTCTATTCAGCCTCACTATCCCTCCCTTTGTCTTTCTACGCTCGCTGATGTACCTATAAAAGGTTTTATCCTTCTTAACTGAGTTGGCTATCTTTTCCTCAGTTTGGGCCTTTGCTATTCTGACTTCCCTTCCTGCTTCCTTCTGCCTCAACTGGTACAGCTCTCTGTCCTGCTCCTTCTGTGTTTCCTTATACTTCCGGAATGCTATCTTTTTCTTCCTGACTTTCACAGCCACCTCTTTTGAGAACCATAGTGGCTTTTTCTTTCATTTTGATTTGTTTATTTGCTTCACACAAAGGCTTGTTGCCTCTGTGATGGCAGTTTTGATGATTCCCCATTGTTGCTCCACACCTCCTTCTAACCTGTTTGCTAGTGCTTTTCTGAGGCACTCTCCCATCTTGCCAAAGTCAGCCCTCCTAAAGTCCAGTACCCTCACTTTTGTATGGCTTGACTCTGTAGCTGAGTTTAACGTGAACCACACTGTTTGATGGTCACTTGTCCCCAGATGGCAACTCACTTCTAGATCTGAGATCCTCTCACTGCCCCCGTTTGAGAGTATGACGTTTAAGATTGCTCCCTCACGAGTGGGTTCCGAAACTAGCTGTCTAATGCCTGCCACCTGTAGGGCATCAAGAATGGCCCTGCTCTTGGATATGGCTGCAGCAAATGTGCTCCAGTTAACATCTGGCATATTCAGGTCTCCCATCAACAGTATCTCCCCTTTCTCTGCCATTCTAAGAATGCCTTCTATCATATCCTTGTCCATTCCCTCCCCCTCTTATCTCTGAGTCTTCTGATGGGATACATGTTAAAGGGTCAAATCTATTATGAATCAACAGGTTAAATGTGTTGGCCTTACGCCCTTTTTTGGATACCCTTCTACTCTGTACGTCATACCAATGATCGTTATTCATTATTATCTTCCTCCCTTACCTGTTTTTGTACTTACTGAATCAGATAGTAGGGCAGTGTTGCCTGAAACTGCACTAGTAGGCACCAAGGCCGTGGGGGTCATAATGTTCACAGAGGCTACAGCAGACTGATTGGGATTATTAAGTGGTTGCAGACTAGTTGCTAGTGGTATGGGGGTAATGGCAAAGAGGTTGTCAAGGTTTCTAAATCTTGAGGCCATATCTTTCTGACTTTGCTTTAAATGCAGAAGCCTAGAATTAAACATTGAGATCTCTTTCAACATTTTTCCATTTAGTATACATTTATTACACACACATGCTTGCTTAGATTCTTTTCAGTGTAGTATTTTAGTACACTCAAACCATATTGATACAGTTTATTATATATTTTCTGCAGCCGGTTTAAATTCCCACATTTATTTCTAATCCATTTTGATTGTTCTTGAAGGCATAGTTTGGGCAACCAAGTATCTGTTAATCTGGTTAAACGTAACCAGACTTTTAATTTTCTCCCATCTACATAGGAGTTTATGTTTAATAGGCCCAACTCTGAGCAGGGGCACCATCGGACTACCCTAATCCCTCCCTTCCTCCCCAGGGTCGTCCTCCTTTATAGTTCCACGATTCCTGTCATACCTAGTAGGGGGTTGGGCTTTATCTCAGCATCTCAACTGAGGCTTACGGTCTATGTTCTACATCTCTCTTGAAAGGGAACACCTAGAGGGAAGACACACACACACACACACACACACACACACAAAACTTTTCTACCTTTTACTTCTCCAGCAGCTAACAACAGGTCAGACAAACACCAATTATTTCCATAACAAAGAATGTTAAGCCAACAAAAATGGATATCGTGCACTGTAATCACTGTAGAGAACTCTTTTACGGGGCCTGGGTCCAGGAGATAGGACACTGCCCTACATGCTGAGCCATAAACAACTTCAGAGCACAACTCCAGGAGGCATGGGCAACAATATCCCACCCAATACAGAAATGGCACCAGGTCATGAGGACCTGGAAACAGCCCCAGCACCACCAATACCCTGGCACTGACCCTCTACCGCAGAGGACAGGCCATTTCACACACACACACACACACACCACCCTCCACCCCAGTGGTGAGAAATAGGCATATACACACAGACAATGGTGCTGGGCCTAGTTGTGAAGTGCCCACCTTAGGAAAGACAAGGACTGCTTGGACAGGGTTCATAGGAGGGCTGTAAAAATGATACAGGGGCAGCAGTGGAAGACTTACAAGGAGAAGCTGGAGAGGTTGAACATGTACTGTACTTCCTGAGGGCAAAAGGGAGGGGGTAAACATGACTAAGACCTATAAGATCTTGGGGGTATCAATAGGGTAGCTTGCAGGAATCTGTGGATGAGGAATGAGAACACAAGAAACAGGGGACATGGATTGAGGTTTATTATTATTAGTTGGTTTTTGTTGAACAGGAAAGGAGGGCTAGACAATAATTGTTTATTTTCATCTTTGTCATGGGGGTTGGGGGATACAGATGCAAACCAACTGGAGTTGAACCAGATTAAGCTGTTAGTGATATTTTTGAACAGGGATATTTGTCCAGGACACTGGGCAAATTCCCTATTTTTGAGAAAGTACCATGAGATCTTTAATCCCCATCTAAACAAGCACCAGCAAAGCCAGACAGGACCTTGGTTTAACATCTCATCTGGAGGATGGCACACCCTGACAGTACCACATCCTCTTACTACTGCACTGGTGTGCCAGGGTTTATAGTGTGAGCCCAATCCCAGTGTGGAATGAGATCCCACAAACTTCTAATAGAAAGGGCGATGGACTTCTGGAACAGGCTGCCAGAAGAGGTGGTAGGGGCAAAGACAGTGGGGAGCTTCAAGCATGCATAGGATAGGCACTTGGGAATTATTAGGAAGGGGGGAGGGACATCGGCAACCAAATAGGATTCAGGGTGTAGTAAAAGGGAGGGGCAGGGGAATAGAGTGGACTATATGACATTACCAGTCCTTATCTGTCAACAAATTCTGTTTCTATGTTTCTGGTCCAGAGGCTGATGTCCTACCAAATGAGCCATGATGGCCCTGGGTTGGTGGGAGGAGGGAGAGATTCAAAGGAATATCAGGAAGTACTTTTTGTTGAAGGGCTTCAGCCTCCGGTTCATCAGTCCTCTCTTTACCAGCGTGCTATGCATCGAAAGTGAGGGAAGCCTGCACTGTCTCTGCTCCAGACTGTACCTGACCCTGTGGATAAACAGAGGCTTCTGTCTCTAGTGGTGTCAGTCCCTTTCTTTTACTATCATGAAGTACAGCAGTGTTGGAAACCTGCACTGTGTCTGATCCTGTGAATAGACAGAGTTTCAGTCCCCAGTGCAGTCATTCCCTCACCTTTTACCAGCACACAATCCATCACAGAATGGGAAAGCCTGTGCTGTAACTTCCTGATAACTGTACTTTGCCTGTGCATACACAGAAGGCTTCAATTTGCAGTGCTGACAGTCCCTCACATTTCACCATGCATAAGTACATAAATGGCATAGCATTATATTCATAGGTTTTGGTGGTGCTAAACAATTGCCAGCACAGTGCTGTTTACCACTACCAAAACCTGGCCCTAACCATGTGCTAAAGCTGACCCCCGAATACCTGATGGGTGTACTATAGACGAAATCCTTGGTATCTAGTGGTCCCCCTTCCCCGATCACCCTGTAACAATGTTATACCCAAGTCCCTGGTTTCTAGTGGACCTGTCCCCCAAGTCAACACTGCAACAATATTATACTCAAGTCCCTGCATCACTGCACTGTGGAACCAGCTGTTTGAAATATGTAATTGAATACTCTAGTCTATGGATTACTAAATGCATGCATAAAAAAACGTAATATTAAATACACACTGAAAACAGAAAACATTTATAATCAACATTTTTTGACCAGAGGCATTCTTCAGGGTCTTCTGTAGTTGAAATGTAAATTCTAACTCTTATCTTTTATTTTCAGCATGCATTTAGTATTACCCTTTTATTTTGTTTTCTGCCCAAATGCTGACGCAGCACCTTGTTTTTTGTATAAATGTAAACAAAGTTACAAAACCAAACAAAGCAAAAAGAGCTGCACCAAGGACCATGGGCTTTGTGGTTTTAATAGGCTTAGCAAGAAAATCAAAAACTGAAGCTCTAACTTGGCCACGGCTACGTACCACAGAAGCTAATATCAGCTGCAAAAATAGTAAACTTTACTGAAAAAGTGACATAAGTTAAAAAGGCACCCTCCAAAAGGCCATGTCACCACTTGTTTCATCTATTCAGATACTTTATTAAAGGCATCTACCCAGAGTGACTACAGTCTATTCATACTGTTATGCTCTCAAAGCTACAGTGTCAAAAAGACAGAACTGTGGAGTTGTGAGGACTAATACCAATTAAAAACATTACGTACAAAAATTAAAACACTTTGAATGCATTCTGGATTATATATTAACCAATTCAATATTTTACTAAATGATTTACCAAATGGCTAAATATATTCAAAATGCATTAAATACATGGATCACACAAGAGGCTTATTAAACATCCACAGTAATCCTTGGCGAGAGATCCAAGCAAAAAAACATGTCAGAATCCTGCAACCAACACTTCGTGTTCCATTAATGGAATCCAAAAACTGATTACCCAGATACAAATTGGTGACTTGTGTACATACAGTGCCGTAGGAAGGGTGGGGCAGGTGGTGCTCCCGCCCCGGGCGCAAGCCTCTGAGGGGCGCAGTTTTCCAGTCTAAAGTTCACTTTTTAATTCACTTGTGCTGTCGCTTTAAGGTTTCTTTTTTTTTTTATATATATATATTTTGGTTTTGTAATTACAACTGGCTGCCAGTAGAGCGCATCTGTGGACCAAAGATCAGCAAATCGGGGGTCACATGGTTGCACCGTCTGCTGCAGACAATATAATCATGTGGTGGTGGTACAGAGAAAGAGAAACTGTGAGCGGGCAACTGTCATTCAACCATTAGTATAAAAAGGTACTGGGTGGAGCGCCGAGTACGGGCACTGAGAGGCAGTTAAATAGAGGCTGGAGATACAGTAGTTTGTTGAGATGAGACAGAAAGAGACTAGCAGCAAAAAACAGCAATAAACTATAGAGTGTAGAGAGGAGAGATGAGACCAAGAGACAGAGAGATATTGGATTTGTGTAAGCAATGCACTACTGTCTTCTGTGATGTCTATAATGTAGTAGTCTGACTGGACTGCATTAAGTAAAAGCAACAGCAAGCATTTTTCATTTCCAACCACGTCCATCCTGTGTGTGACCCAAAATGATTATTTTTTTTTTAAATCAGAACTTGTGTCATATTGTGTGTCAGTGAGATGAATTGTGGTGTATGTGGCAGCAGTGACGCCAGGTGGAAGGTACTTGACTGGAAAAAATGCAAACTCAGGAAATCTGCATTGAATTTGATTACTGGGCTGCCTCAGCTGACTGGCTGGTGGCTGCTGTGTATTATTTCATGATCAAGGAGTGCGTTCAGTTCACTTTTGTGACCGTCCGTGTGAAAGAAGTTTTAACTTGTACTGTCCACAGTGAATTTTTTGCTTAGCATGTTGTTAAGCTAAGTTTATAATCACCATACACTGCTTACTCATGAGTTTCTTTTTGGAGTGACTGGCAGTGAAGAACAGAAGTCGTTGCCTTCCTAAATTGGGCTGACTTCCGTGGTGCGGGCCGCAGGGCACCATCCTCCCACTCACATGTTATACGTTTCAATTTTTCTTCTCCTCTTGACCTATCCCTTGCACTCCCATTCCATTGCCATTGTTTTTTTTTTCCATGTCTTCCATTATCCCCACCCCACCCACACCAGTCTTGCTGTAGAAAATGAAGCATTGCCTTGACTTGGATGGAAGTTGTTAGTTGGGCTGCTGGCAGGCCTGGCTCTGGCTGCTCCAGTTACATGCAGGCAGGCTCCTGCACTGCTTTCCTAATACTCCAGGTGGGTGGCTGTTGGCAGTAGGCCTTCTCATCCCAGTGCCAGGGCAGACAGAGCCTCCAGACCTGAGACAGTTCTTCATTCTGACTCCACTGCCCTGACTCCCCCTCAACCAGGGACCCCTACTACTACCCTTGTACTCAGTACCTGCTAGGCTACTACTGAATGAAGAATCAGCTGCAGCAGGCCAGGCAGCCAGCACTGGGAAGTAGCACTTATAGATACTGCAGTCAGTTGTATTTAAGACGAGCATAGATATACAATGCCCAATACATACAATACAACTAAATCAATCAAGATTTGTTTCTTCTTATTCAGTTAGCCTCCCTCTGCCACCTTAGCTGGCATCAGGCAAGTGTAGACTAGTATATTTTATTTGTTGGTTGATCAGCAAAAGAGAACTTCATTTTACAGCTCACACTCTGATACCAGCCAGCCTGAGTCTCACACACCTCAGATTCCATGGCAGCAACATTTTCCCTGCAGTCAGGGGTAGGGAACATATACCAAAACTATGTTTTACCTCATGAAAAGCCCAATAACTCACCACAGAGCATATAAACCCACAGGACTTCTGGGGCACATGAACCCACAATTTGACTGTTTTCTGGAAGGGGCACTAAATCAGTCTCTTGCCCAGGGCACCGAAATGCCTTCCTACGGCTCTGTGTATATATCTCTGTTTTGTAGCAAGCCAAGCACAGTGACTGGAAATATTGGGGGATTTGTACAAATACTGTAAGGGGCAGAAGGGTGGAAGGGCAGGGGGCAGGGAAAAGAGAGCTAAAGAGAGAGACAGAGACCAATCAAAGAGCAGTAGAAGTGTATGTGTGTGTGTGTGGGGGGGGAGAAACTAATCAGACAGCTGCAGAGAAGTGATGGGTGCAAGGAACAGAGGTGGCAATTTTTTCTGTTCTAAGAAAAGTAGAGAGTTACACCACTTTGACCACCAGAGAGATGTAAATCTTTGATTTGGGTACATGTCTCTGTTTTTGGCATGTCAAGCACAGTGAATGGAAGCATGGAGGGGTCTGTACAAATACTATATGGGGAACCAATAGCGGGCAGCAGAGGGAAGAAAAAGTGGAGGATATGGGACATGGAGAGAGAGAGAGAGAGAGAGAGAGAGAGAGAGAGAACTGATCAGACAGCTGCAGAAGTGTGGGTGGTGGGGGTGGGGATAGAAACAGACAGAGAATTGAACAGCTGCAGAGGAAGTGCGGGGAGAACAGACACACTGATTCACATTGATATGCTTGAACTCCACACACTGGGCAGAGTGCAGAAGCACAAACTGCTCTGCGTTCAGTATCTGGCATGCCCTCAAACCCCTTATTTCTCTCCTTCTCCTTTCACTATATGTCAACATAGTTCTGCTATGCAGCTGTAAAACCCAATATACTTCCCAAAGTCTTTTGCGCTCAGCATGACACTAGGTCTCATACCTTTTCATGGTTTCTTTCTCTGCAATTGTAACTTACTAAATTAATTTGGGCACACAAAAGAGCAAGACAATCCTATAATAGATTATCCAGACCAAAAGGCTTGGGTGGTCTCAAAACATGAGACTTCTATAAGTACTTCTTAGCTTCTCAGTTACAACAGGTAGCAGAATGATCTCTATGTCGTAGTTGTAAGATAGTACTGTAATTGGTGGAATCCAGTCACATGACTGTACTGTTATCCTAGTACAACAGCACAGGTCAGGCAGGTTTCTGAACCTCATTACTTGGTCAAATATAAAAAAATCAGGGAAGCCATTTTATAATTGCAGTAAGATATTCCAGGTTGCATAACTGAGGGATAACAGCAGTTCTTCTTTTAATTTTTTTATTTGTTTATCCTCCTGGGAGCCTGGCAGGCAGCTCCGATCCCTTCCTTGGAGGGACTCGGTTTCCGGCTCACTATTCCCCCGCCCAGCATCTCCTACGTTCCTCCATGGGTCCCCTCCCCTGTGACAGGGCCAAGGTGAAGGGGTGCTGGCTTTCCCCCACCCCCAGAGAGAAATCCAGATGTTCGGGGAGCTGGGACAGGCACTCGTGAGTCATCACAGAGCCTGCCAGCTCCATTTTCCCCTATTATCTCCACCCCCCCACCACCGATGTCGGCAGTGTGCCTCCCGACTCTCATATTCTCCAGCCACTGCCAGAGAGAGAGATCGAGGAGCAAGACGGCAACTTCTCCCTCCCTGAGAGCAGTCCTCTGGACGCTCAATCCTCTCTCTCCCCCCCCCACTGACCCCAAGTGGCCCAGGCTCATTCCTCAACCCAGATCACTGGCATGGCACAAAGTGTGGCGTCCAGCGTCTTAACCTCCAGCGTCACTGGGCCAGCTGGATAATGGCACTTCTCAGGTGCGTAAAGCCCACAGTTCTGCCTCAGGCTTCACTTACCGAGGTGTGTTTATCCTAATAAACACATCTGTCATGCCTTGTTGCTCAATTTAAAGGATACATATCAGAATAGGTAGTTATCGAAAAAAGATATCTATGTCTTTTGGTTATCACCTAAACACACCACTTTTTGTGAAATCTCTTAAAAAACTACCTAGTTAAATTTATTACAGATTCTGTAACCCTAGTCAATAGAATATCAAACATGTTACATTTGAACCTGAAGAAATCCATTACTCAGCCACTCCAGCAGTACCCTAATATAACTATTAATGTACTACCTCTTCAAAGTGATGGATGGAAAAATGCATTTTTTCGAATTAAATGTCTCAAACCAGGGAAGAACTTGATCTAAGAGTAGAAGACAGACCCCTTTTTGAAGCTTTGCTACCTAATGTCGCTAAACTCTATAAGAGAGGAAGTCACGTCAGTGCCTGGAAGAGATGGCAGCTTGATTATCTAACTGCGTGATGCCCCCACCCTGCAAATTCTGCTTCATCCTCATCTAATGGGGCATTAGAAATTTTCATTGACTGACAAGTTCTTTAACTATGCAATCTACTGAGGTACAGCCTGAAGATTTGAGTGCAGTACAAAAGCGAAAAAAAAATCAATTGATAAATCACCACCCAGGCACCAATTGCCAGAGTCAAAAATGGCAGCCACGAAGGATCGCAATGCTAAGGCACCTGACCCAGTTAGACAAGCTCTCTTGATCGAGCAAATTTCAGCATCAGCTGAAGCCATCAAAATAATGGTCACTGATACCCAAGCCAGCTTAGCTACTATTGCTGACCATGTGGGTTGAATAGAAGCCTCCATAGCTGAAGCAGTGGAACACAATTTCATACAGGATTGCTGACTTTAGGCTGCAGAGAATCAGATTGCCTGGCTCATGATGAAACTAGAAGATTTGGAGGGCAGGGGCAGAAGAAAAAACATACAGATTATAGGCCTTACAGAGGGTTCTGAGAGCAGGGACCCAGCCCAATACCTCCAAAACAACCTCCCCAGATGGCTCCAACTAGCTCCCAAAGACTACAACTTTGAGGTGGAGCCAGCCAACTATATCCGCAGAGCCCAGAGCAACAAATCACCTGCTAGACCGTGACCGTTGATGTTCAGGCTTCTCTGGTTTCAGGACAAAGAATGAATCCTTACTAAAGCCAGGGAGCTTAAAAACATAGTGGTTAATGGATCTAGGATCTCTTTTTACCTTGACTATCCTAGAGGAATCCTGGAGAGGCGCTAAGATTAAGCAGAACTTAGTAACTAAGGCTTACATAAACCCTCCTTTATCCAGCCATCCTAGTTGTTATGATCAAGGGTCAGGTTGTATAATTTCAGACACTCGAGAGGCTGATAAATATTTACAAGTGCATCTTGGATCATCCTCATCAGCTGCTCACTCAGTAACCTCACACCTGACCCAGGGAGAACAAATGGACCTTGGGTGCCTGAAGGGACCAGTGCAACTATTACTACTGCTACATGAAAGGTTGGGCGGCCTAAAGCCTTATCAGTTAGAGGTAATGCTGGGTAGCCTGTAATTACTGCTTTTTCTTTTGTTCTTCACATTTCCCCTGGTATTTGAAATTGTGCTGCAGGTCCTACATGCAGCTAACTGAATGTTGCTGGAACCATTCAGCAACGGCCGCTTACAACCATACTGTAGCTTTAATCTTCTAACCTGCATGTGTTCTCCACCTCAACCCTTCTTAGCAGACATAGAGGGGTACCAATCTGGAGACGGATGACTTTACTGGAGCCCCAGGCAAAAGAACACCACATTTAACCAGATTTCCTCACCCACCTTAGTACTGTACGCTCCTCGTCTGTTGTTCCACTTCCCCTGAATTGGTAGTACTGCACAAGAGCGGAAATCAAGGGATGGGCGAATACATCTGCATGCTTGTTTGAAACTCCTCTGGCTCCCGCAGTTCTGTATTTTCCAGGGAACACCTCGACAGTTTTGGGAGCAAGTGTTTAATCTTTCATTGGGGCGCACAATTATATTTGGGACTTGAACCACACCACAGATCAATCATTCCTTAATTGAGATGGGGTTGCCTTTACTTGACCTTAGGGCGACTGCTCAACTCTGGGATTGTCTCCCATCCCCTCACCTCTGGAGGACAGACTCATCAAGGATTCTTCCCATTTCCTCCATGTTGTGCTCACCCTTTGAACACAGCTGTGGTTGATCATGGAAGCGGACTTTCATGTTAAAACTGCTTCACCATCCCCCAGCAGACCTTTACCACTTCTTTGGGATATGCTGCCTCCACTTCCATCTTGTTCAAACTTTGTTAATTTTCTTATGGATGGTTGTTTGTTACAATGTGAATATGTGTTCCTGCAATCTATTGGGAAGCAAGAGGAGGGGAGGGAGTACTGTGGAAAATTTTAGCCTCTCTTGTTTCTCATTAATCCTTTTGCCTGTTGAATGTGTAACATTTTAAATGTTTGGACTAATGTACTGTTTAAAGCTGAGACTTTGTGGTTTATACCCAGGAAGCTCCTCTGGCCTCATCAGTTTGGGCCGACAGCACTGCCACAATAATGGCATTGCTGAACTTCCAGTTTGCTACCGAGTGAGACCGGGGGAGGATTGTTAGGCTCCAAAGGGGAGAAAGGAAAGTGTAAGGAGGGGATCTGAATAAGGCAGAAATACTGAACAAATACTTCTGCTCAGTATTCACTAAGGAGGGGAGGTCAAGGACCACAGTTGGGATGCAGAGGCAATGGTGGGAGGAAGAGGTGGACACCAGTCCATTCACAGTGGAGAGAGTTCTGGAAGAACTCACAGAGTTGAAGGAGGATACAGCCATGGGGCCAGACGGCATCCACCTGAGGATATAACTGTCCGCCCACTATTAAATTACGGATCACAGGTCTGGTCACCATAATTGACTAAAGATATCAAATTAATAGAAAGTGTACAGAGAACAATGACTAAATATGTGCCTAGACTTAAGGACTGTACATACCAACAAAGATTTTAGAAACAGATTTACACTCATTTGAGGAAAGAAGACAAAGGGAGATTTATTATTTTTATTTAAGATTCTCCAAGAACTTACGGATGAGTGTAAAATTAAATATAGTAGCATCAGGGGTAGTTTAAGATCTCAAAATAAAAAATTAATAATCCCAAAGCTGCAACTGCCAAGAGAGACAATTTGTACACAGTAAGAGCAGTAAGGGCATGCAACTGGCTTCCACAATCAGTGGTAGATAACATTACGTTAGATACCTTTAAGAAATCTCTGGATAATTTGTTCTACTCAAACCATTTACAGGTTTAGTTACTCACTTATGTGGGAGACATTCTAGATGGGCCTTGTGCCCCCTTATGTGTTAAACATCTTAGTAATCCTAGTAAAGGAGCTGCGAAGGGAACTAACAGTGCCTCTGGCGGCCCTGCTCACAGAGTTATTCAACACGGGTGTCATTTCAGAGGACTGGAGGAGGGCACACGTAGTCCCACTGCACAAAAGCGGCAATAGGGAGGAGGCGGGGAACTACAGGCCAGTCAGTCTCACCTCAGTGGTGGAAAAAATCATGGAGACACTGCTGAAAGAAAGGATAGTAGCACATATGGAATCCAGCAGTGCTCAGGATCTGAGGCAACATGGATTCACAGCAGGAAGGTCATTTCAAATGAATCTAATATATTTTATTGATTAGGTGACTAGGGAACTAAATCAGGGAGGGGTGGTAGACATCGCCTACCTAGATTTCAGCAAAGCCTTCAACACCGTCCCACATAGAAGGTTGATTAACAAGGTGGGTAGTCTGGGCATGGGAGACAAGGTGGAGAACTGGGTTAGGAACTGGCTAACAGACAGAAGACAGAGGGTGGAGGTAAATGGGGGACAATCTAGAGAAAGGGGGTGACCAGTGGTAGGGATTAGTACTAGGACCAGTCCTGTTCAGTTTCTTCATTAGTGACATTGCAGAGGAGCAGAAATGAAAGGTCTGCCTGTTTGCAGATGACACAAGATCTGCAAGAGGGTGGATACTCCAGAAGGGTGCAGAAAATGAAGAGGGACCTGAAAAGCTTGAAAGATGGTCGGAGATGTGGCAACTGAGGTTCAATGCAAAGAACTGCAAAATAATGCACCTGGGGAGAGTGAACTCTGGGGAGAGCTACAGGTTGGGGGGGAGGAACTGATTGTCACCAAAGAGGAAAGGGACCTAGGGATTATCATCTCTGATGACCTCAGGGTATCAAAGCAGTGTACAAAGGTGGCAGGGAGGGCCAGTGGCATGCTGGGGTACATAGGCAGGGGTATCACTAGCAGGAGGCGGGAGGTGGTGATGCCATTGTCTAAAACATTGGTAAGGCCTCAACTGGAGTACTGTATGCAGTTCTGGAGGCTACACCTGTGCAAGGACATAGATAAGGTGGAGACTATCCAGAAAGGGCAACAAAGATGGTGCAGGGCTTGCACCACAAAACATATGAGGAGAGACTAAGGGACCTCAATATGTACTCACTGGAGGACAGGAGACAGCAGGGGACATGATTGAAACTTTCAGGTACCTCAAGGGCATAAACAAGGTGCAGGCAGGGGACCTTTTTCAATATAGAAAAAGTACTAGAACAAGGGGGCACAATATGAAATTGGAAGGGGGTAGATTAAGAGGTAATGTGAGGAAGTTTTTCTGTACAGAAAGGGTAGTTGACACTTGGAATAGCCTGCCACAGTAGGTAGTGGGGGCAAGCACAGTGGAGGGTTTAAGATGCCTGGGACAGGCACAAGGGAGGCCTGAGAGGGAAGGAGTGATGAAAGCAATTGATCACATAGGGTCAATGGCCACATACAATGTATAGGGCCTAAGGGCAGACTACATGGGCCTAGCAGTCCTTACCTGCTGACAGTTTCTATGTTTCCATGTTTCTTTGTTTTATCTTGTTCTGACCCTATGCTTTCTTAACTGTTACCATGTTGTGCAATGTTGTCCAAGAGCTGCTTTACCTAACTACACTATTCCCTGCGCATGAAGGGGGTGTTGACTTACCCATCCTTCTTGCCTACTACCATGCCAGTACTTCATATTGAAAATGTCAAGTCAGCTAACTTTAAACTCCCAGCACCCTCACAATTAGAATCTCTCTTGCCATTCTATCTGCCTCAGCCACATTTGGCCAGACAGGAAGGGGAGAGTTGGGAGTGGCAGGAGTCACCCCTTGGTTTATTGGAACACCCAGGACCCGTGTAAATAGCAACACAATAGCCCCCCAATATCTTCCATTAGGAAAGTAACCAATGGGCCTCCACTGGGAGAGGGCCAGCTTATAGAAGCTTTTGGACATTTTCTTTGTGTTCCTATTGTGCTTACCCTATTAGACCTCCCCTTTAAGAGAGTTAACAGTCCCTCATGTGTCTCCTATAATTTTATAGGATGGGAGTCACCTCCCAAGGTCTTTCTACATGTATTTCTATTGGTTACTCTTGGGAAGTGTTCTGTACTATAGTAAGTAGGATGGGGGAGGAGTTGAGGGGGTACTGGGGAATTGGGGAGTGTATTTGAAACAGAACTATGTACTAGTACATACACATACCCAGCAGGGATGACCAGTATCCACCATCTGAGGATTGTATCATGGAGTGTGAGGGGTCTCAGTTGCACTAGAAAATGTAGGAAGGTTCTTCAATACCCTAATGATATGAATTATGACATAGCCCTCTTACAAGAGAGATGCACTTATTAGGCAGGGACTCCAAACATCTGGGTTGTATGTAAGGTGAGCTAGTATTACCACAATGCGCACCCTTCCCAAAGAGGGGAGTAGCCATTTTATGTAGGAGGGGCATGCAATTAGGCATATCACAGGGATATGAGTATTCAGATGGGAGAGTTCTACTGCTGACAGCCAGCTATCTAAGTATTCCATTGGTATTGGGTGGTATATATGCCCCAAATGCGCCTGATCTGCAATTTTACCAGACAGCATTAACTGGAGTCCCCTATACTCCCGCATCCATTATTGTTGGAGGTGACATAAACCTAGTACTAGGAACCCACATTGGCGGCCCAAGTGGTTATATTCCTTCAAGACTTAGGCCTGCGTGACATGGTGTTCCCTCCATCCAACAGATGGGACTTTACCTGTTACTCACCTTCCCACAACTCGTATAGTCGGACTGATGTCATACTGACACCATCCGACATGTTCCACAGGACCTGGGGAGTTTCCTTGGGGAATATCCTGGTTTCAGATTATGTCCCAGTTGCACTCTGTCTTGCTTGGGACATCCACAGCTCATAGACATAACAAGTGGACCCTTAATACTTCTCTATTACAGCTAGAAGAGACCCAGCTCTGGCTAAGACAGGCCATCCAGGACTATTGCTCCCTTAGTGACACACCAGAGTGCTGTCACGCTACTTAGTGGAAAGCTCTCAAGGTGGTATTATGGGGTAAATTGATAACCCATGCAGCCCATATTGAGAAGCAACGTGACTCTACTCTTAAGGTTAAGGAAGAAGAACTAAAAACTCTTGAACTAATGGTGGCACAGGATCCCCAGAAAAAATCCCATACCAGAGAACAGATTACTAGAATTAAAACTGAAATATAAGACATCTTGCAATATAAAACAGACTACACCCTTTACAAACTGAACCAAAAATTTTGGGAAGCAAGGTAGTGTCCAGGGAAGCTGTTAGCAGCCCGACTCTAGGCCCAAGCCCAAGAAAAATACATTCCAGTAATCAGTGACTCACAGAGAAATAAGTTAACAGCCCCAAATTACATTAATCAGGCTTTTCAGGCTCATTATGTTTCCCTCTACTCATCGTAAGTTAGCCCCACACCTGAGCAATATTCCACTTTTTATGCAGACCTGCCCCTGCCTAAGGTCCCAGCCCATTACCTGCCAGTTCTTACAGCCCCAATCCACCCAGAGGAGGTTGCCCAAACCATCTGTAGTATCTCTCAGGGTAAGTCCCCAGGCCCTGATGACTTTCCTACTGAATTCTAGGCTACTTTCTTGGATGTGTTAGCCCCGAGACTAGCCCTGCTGTCAAACTAAGCATGGGAAAGGGGGGCACTTCCTCCCACTTTTCCCACGCAATTATCAGTCTTATCCCAAAAAAGTCAAGGGCAGCATTCTCTGTTCTCAGTTTAGGCTGCTACCGTTACTCAATGTAGATGCAAAAATATTTGCCAAAATCTTAGCCAAATGGATGGAATTTATTATGCCCCTTTTAATCCACCCTGACCAGGTTGGTTTTATTCCAGGGAGATTAGGGCCTGACAATATTCAGAGAACACTGGACCTTATATGGGCAGCAAGCTCCCTCACCCAGCCCACTGCCACCCTTTCCCTAGATGCTGAAAAAGCATTTGATGGGGTGGAGTGGGCTTACTTGTTTATTGCAATGGCCAGATTCAGCTTTCAGCCCTCTTTATCTCCCTGGTACAACTCCATCATACATCACCGACTGCAGCTGTCCTAACTCAATGCTTTCTCCCTACTTCCCCCTAGGTAAATGGACCAGGCAGGGCTGCCCCTCTCCCCTTTCTTATTTCTATTGGCAGTGGAACCCTTGAAATTAAAATTAGAGCAGATCCCCACTTTATAGACCTGAAAGTAGGATGTATGTCTCACAAAACTGCACTATTTGCCGTTGACATTACCCTCTTCCTGTCTAATCTAACTTTGTCTCTTCCAGCCCTTCAAGAAATAATAATGGAGTACTCCATCCTATCTGGATATAAGCTAAATGCCACAAAGTTCCAATTGTTATCTCTCAACAGTGCCTGTACAGCTGATATGTTTGCGGCCTTCCCCTACCAATGGGTGTCAGATGGAGTGAATTGCCTAGGTGATATTATCAAACTCGCATTCCATGCCATGGTAGCGGCCTATGCTCGAAAAATGCTGGACACCTTGAAATCTGATATAACCCACTGGAAAACCCTCATTATTTCTCTTTGGGGCAGGATCAGTTCCCTAAAGCTCATTGCCCTGTCAAACATATAGTACATATTAGCAAGCCTACCTATTTCCCTTCCAGGTGACTTTTTTCAGAAGCTAGCAAACAAACTGACCACATTCATTTGGGAAGGCAAACCTTCTAAAATAAAACTCAAGTCCCTACAAAGGCCATAAAAGGAGGGTGGATTTGGGCTACCAGACATGAGGGTATATCATGATTTTACAGTTTTATGCCAGGCAGTGATCTGTTACGCACCCCAATTAACTTTGGCCCTACCCAGTTGGATCTCATTAGAATTGGCCTAGGGCTGGTTACTGGATGCACAGGCCCTAATCTTCACAGAGTGGTCTCTCCATACAGAAATTTCTCCTTGTCCATGTTATACCAAGCACATCTGGGACAAATATACTAAACTACTTTGACTGGGCCTATCAGACTTCACCTTTCAGGCCTCTTAGGCATAACCCAAATCTGCTCATTGACAAAACAAAAATGGTTTATTGGAAGGACTGGGAAGCCAGTGGCATTTCCATCCTTTAAGACCTCTTTGATCCACAGACAGGTTACCTCCATTTCTTTGAGAACCTCCAAGCCAGATATCAACTGCCTCTGTCTCATTTTTGGAGGTACTTACAAATTTGGAACTTTGTAAAACAAAATATTTTGCAGGACTATACCATCCCACAGCCACAGAAACCTGACCACCGGATTGCTGCCCTAGATGGTGCACAACACCTCTACGCTAAACTGAAGACTTTTTGGGTGCAAGCTAGTCCTCTGTCTCCACCGGTAGGCTCGAGAGACAAATGAGAGCTAGAGCTTGGCATAAAAGGTCCCCCTCAGGAATGGGTCCAAGTATGGTCAAATGTATATTAGGCATCCAGGGAGTTGCAGGCTAAATCCGTCCAATTTATAATCTTACATAGGGCTTACAGAACCCCTTATTGGCTCTATAGAGTGGGCCTATTAAACCACAGTGACTGTTGGAGGTGTTCCTCCCCTCAGGCTACATTAACACATATCCTCTGGTTGTGCCCTGCCATCAAACCCTTTTGAAGTAAAGTATGGACTACTTGCTCATTGGTACTCCCTAACTTAAGGGTCTGAGAGCCCCCAACTGGCTCTTCTTGGCCTATCCCAAACCAACTCTAGTTTGACAAGGCCTCAGCTTCTGTGGGTAAATGGAACAATGGTAACTGCCAAAAGAGTACTTCTTAGAAATAGGAGGGACCCTGATCCTCCTACGTATGAGGAATGGTTCTCTCTCTTGTCCCTCAATGCTCATTATGAAAGAACCTCCCACCTGATAGTGGGCAAACTAAAGGAATGTTGGATGATCTGGAACCCATTTCTAGACAAATTTCATCATTACACTCTTCAGAATAAACCCAAAGGTTGAAGCAACTGCATAACCCCCCTTTTGATCGCAACTTAATCAAGAGCATCCTGTGTCCCTGTTGAGCGGTAAGCTCCATTTGGAGTTTTCCCTTGATGCTTCCTTCTTATGACTTCAGTTCTGTCCCCCCTTCCCTAAATTGAGTTACACATCCTGATGATGAACTCTAGCCAACAAGCCAGAGTTCCTACTTCTCCTTTCTCGCTGGCTATCAGTGATACCTTCTTATGGAGGTACACTGATACACAAGGGAGTGCCTGCACATACCATCCTTGGTGCCCCTCCCCCCCAAATCTCCCTGAATAACACCCGTACTTTCCCTAAGGAACTCGGGATATCTGGGTCAATAGAGTGATTTATGTCAAACACAAAACGTACACTTGGATATACCAATGACCTAATGGCCCAGCTGACTCTCAGACTTTGTCTCCCCTCTCCCAACATTGGGGCCTGACTGGTTAGACATAGACATGTAGAGGATAATGTATGGTTGGCTATCCATAACAAGCATGGGTAGCCATGACAGGTTGTCAGTAGGGACCGTTTAAACCTCGAGAGTGAAGCTTGAGAGGTTTTGGTCACCTTGGCAACCTCAAGATGGCTGCTCCAGCTTGTCATGGATAGCAGACCATACATTGTCTTTTATAGTGTATGGTCCAGTATCACACTAAAATCACTTCACATTATAGCCTTGCTAATGAAATGACACCTTATTTTTTCATTTATTTTTGGTCAGCCACTCTTCTCTGGTGTAGCTTCTCACTGCTGCGGCCGCTTCCAAGTTCAGGGAAGTTCGGATAACGCGCATGCTCGCCCGCATTCTAAGTTGTTATGCTGCGCTAACTATGTACTGTAGCTAGTGCAGTAACAAACTAGCTGATGTAGCTAGTACAGCATAACAACATTTTAGGAGGGATGGATTTCAATCTAACAATGTTCCTCCATACACTATAGACATCTTATGTACAAACACTATTTCTGCTTTCCATCTGGTATAACCCTGTTTTCTCCACACATTTTTGTTCTCACAAGAAATTACTTTCACATATTACCTTAAGACCCAAATGTAATCACTGTGTACCTGTGTACTTTGTTCATCATAATAGGCTGGAAAGGAAGCCTGGGTAGCACGCAACATACTGAATTGTTTGACTGTTATCTTTTTTTCCCTCTGATGTTCTCTTTTCTCTTACTGGTTATGTTCATTGAGCATTGTAACTATTTTTTATGAAAATCCTCTTGCAATTGGATTGTTGTAAGTACTGCATATTAAACTAATAAAAACCTTTATGGCAAAAACACCTCTATAAGAGAGAGATAAACCCCTCCTGTCAGGCAGGACCACTGTATCTTTCTTGCTGTACTCAGTCGTAAGCTAAGCATTTCAAAAGGTTATGATTTTTGCTGAGACAGTCAAAGTCGGAATCTGATCACAGACCCCAAATTTGATCTAAAATGTTGAGAAAAGATGTGGAAGCTTGGACTTGGACTACTATTAGCAAATTCCTGTCTGCAGTCTCATCAATAAATCATAACACCATACGTGGGAACATAGAATTTATAGTTAGAAAAGGACTGCTTGGCCCACCCAGTTCGCCCAGAATGTCCCGGCCTACATATATACATGTATAGAACATAGAACATTGAATGACTTAAATTACACCCAGTTCATCTGTTCAAGATGGATGAGAGACAAAATGACATGAACCGCAAGCAGACCTCGCTCACATTTGTTTTGAAATGCAAGGAAATTGTAGTTCTTTGGAAGAAAAACCTGGAATAGCAAATGCCCTTTCCCTGGGAATGTGCATCTTAGGACACTTCAGCAAGCAAGTTAATATCTCCTTGGAAGATAAATAGGCAGTTATGCTTACCAAGATCATTCTTAAAAATATACTCTTGAAATACTGAACAGAGGTAACTTCCCTATCTTTCAGAGAATGGAGACAATGACTGTTAGAACCAATAAACCTCAAAAAGCTTGCATGTACTGTAGCTTAAATAACAAACTTAATAAGTTTAAGAAGAAATTAGGTAATTTTTTTCTCCTTTGTCACCAGATCAGAACCAGCAGGCAATCAATCGCAGGGCTGGTGTGACCCAACTGCTTTTTTCAGTCTTCTGTTTATCGCCTTGACTGCCTAGCCACCCATTGACTGATCCCACCCCACCCCCAGTCCCGAAACTACCTGGAAGCTGAAAGGTAGGTCTAGTTTTTCTTTCTTCTTCTCCTTTTCTAACTTTTCCTTGTTGTTTGTTTGCAAATTACTAATTTTTTTATACATGTTGGTCCCATGTGAAATTTCCCTTTAAAAGGGGAGGAGGTTACCTAGAGCCTTCCTCACTATTTCTAATATGATTAACTTCTATGCGAAGCTTGCTTTTAATTCTTAGTTATGATAGTTTAAGATGAAATGTAGTGGCTATGTATATCTTAATGTGTATATGAACATAATTACTCTTCAAGGTTCTTTGCAGTTATGCTACAGTCCTTCATCTGTATTGCCTCGTTTTTGTTTATAAAAGGTATATCACCTGTTCTTGCATGTGAACTGTTTTGAGGAATATATTATTATTGTATTGAGTTATATTTCTTGATATTCTGTAAATAAAAAATGTTATTAAAAAAATGAATACAAGGTTGACAACAACAACAGTTTTGGATTTTATATTAACACATTTGTATTTCAAGCTGACCTCTGCTTATACTTTTTACTTTAGTGTGCCCCTTCTATGCTGACGCCTCAAGCTGCTGCTTGGGTCACTTGTGCCTAACACTGCCTCTGTGCGTAAGCCCAATTCAAATTCAGAGCAAGAAAGGTTTCTCAGTATCTTCATGTATTTCTATCAAACAGAACCTGCCTCAGTCCCTGCTGCTGGTGTACTCTTGCTACAGACTAATGGCAGTAGGTACTTAGTTTTCTCTGTTTTAAATAACATTTAAACATGTGAGGGTTAAATATGTGACAGTAAGTGAACTATGTGAGGGAAAGACATATATGGCCCCTAGATGATAACGTTATAATGTCAAGAGTTATAACTTTCCAACAGAGGAGACCGTAAAACTCTCAGAAATTCAGCAGAGTGCCACTGGTTTGTAAACTTAATTAGCAGGAAATGGGCCCCCAATACAGAAGCCTCCTGTGTGTGTGTATGGGGGAGGGCACATCTTTGCCAAAGAAAGAGGAAATATCCCTTCTCTGTCAGTGATAAATAATGTCAAAGATAACTCTGACAGAAGTGCTTTAGACAGGGGCTACAGTGATAAAGAGACATTTATCTCGGGCAGTCAAGTAGGCTTGTGGATAAAGAAAACATTTGCAAAGTATTATGAGCTAGAATAAGTCTCAGATGGGAGGTGACAGCTGCACGGCTTTCTTGGTGAGTGCCAAATGCCAGGTGTTGTGTTTTAGTCTGTCCTTATCAAAACAGGCAAATAAGATAAATAAGCTGAGAATCCCAGCAGGCAGCCAGTGTTTGGACCACACATACACAAACACACACACGGAGCGCTCCCCATACCCTCCCGCGTGGCAAATCTCAACTTGTTAGACACCTACAGTACTGGAATAGTGAAACCACAGCAGAGAAGGGATATAAACACAGCTACCCTCTGTAAGGACCCATAATTTCTTAGACTACTGAACAGGACAGGCATCCTCCCCATATATCACCAATTAACTGTAGATCAGAACAGATTGAGCTCAAATTAATTTATTTACTTTTGTTTACTAGGTATGTACACTGGATAAAAAAATGACTATTTTTAAGTACAACCTGAGAGAATACAGAGAATCATGATGTCTGGAACAGGTACAAAACATAATACAGAGAGTGAAGTATAGTATATAATTTACATGGGGGTGGAAAGGATGAGAAAGGACTTGGCAAGGTTGGAGGAATGGTCAAAAGTATGGCAGCTTAGATTCAATGCAAAGAAGTGTAAAGTAATGCACCTGGGAAACAAAAAGAGTACACACTTGGGGGGGTATTAATGACAACAAAAATGGAAAGGGACCTGGGTTTAGTCATATCAAATGACCTAAAGGTAGGCAAGCAATGTGAGAAGGCAGTAAGGAGGGCTGATGGGATACTGGGATGCATTGGGAGGGGCATCACCAGTAGAAAACAGGAAGTTGTTATTCTCTGTGCAGACAGTTGGTGAGACCCCATCTGGAGTACTGCATGCAGTTCTAGAGACCCCATCTCCGCAAGGACATAGACAGGATGGAGGCAGTCCAGAGGAGGGCAATTAAAATGGTACAGGATCTGCACCAGAAGCCATATGAAAAGTAAGGTTGCCACCTACCCGGTTTTTGACCGGATCACCCGGTTTTTGGGACGTCCATTCGGTGATTTGGTCTTCCTGTACAGTCATCTGGTTTTTCAGCAGTTCTGCAAAACTGAAACTTGCAGCGAAATTCCCAAAAAACGCACACTGCCGCCGCCATTGTTCACCACGCTAGCCAGCTCCTTCTCATTTTCCCATGCTGGCTTGGTGTATGACGTGTCCCTCAGTCACTCCCTCTCTTTGTTCTACTACCCCCAACCCCCCGCGCAACAACTTCCGCTCCGCGGCAGCCGCACTACCCACAAGTTCTGCTAAGTCCTACTGACCCTATGGTTCTCAATTCGGCAGGCAGATGAAGAAAGACCCTACCTTGCTGGCTTACCAGGCAGTTGCTGGCTGTTGGAGGAAGACGGAAGTCATAATGGAGCCCGAGCCACTCGAGAGTCGCACTGGCCAGTGACGTGCGGGGGCGGGCGGAACTACAGGGAGGCACATCAGAGACTCAGGCAACATCATATATTAAGCCAGCATAGACATGAGGGATACAGAAACAAACCAATGGGCTTCCAAGCAGGGGGGCACAAAGTACCCTATCAAGAGCCACTATTTAAGGGCCAATCAGTTTGCTAGGAACATAACCAATCAGGGCTTGTGACAAGGGCCAATCACAGGTAAAGATTAAGCAGCCAATAACAGAAGACCCCTGAAAAGAACAAAGAAAAGCTCCAGGATAAAAAGAGGAGTTTTTAGCCCTGTAGTATCCATTCAGGAGGAGGAGTTGGAAGACCCATGACGTAGTGAGCAGCAGAAGGAAGGACAGAGAAACTGAGAGAACTACCACCACCACCACCACCACCACAAGCAAGCATTCACTGCCTGAAGTCCAGCACAGCACAGAGGACAGGAGGAGGCTCAGCAGCAGCAGCCAACTGCCAGCATATTTCTTCTTGTGGAGCAGCTTTGACTTCTGGAAAGCAAGCAGCAATACCAGCCCTGCATCCCAGCAGCCAGCCAACCATCCAGAATCTCAATAGCACCATTGAAGGTAAGCTGAAGCCCATTTCTCATTCCAGGCTCACTCACTGTTGTAACTTTCAGTATATATTTGTGTATTGATTTTATATGGTTCAGTATTTTTAAAATGTAGTTTAATGGTGCTGCTGCAGTGTGTGTGTCGGGCAGGGGGGATGGAGAGATTGTGGCCACCTGTGAATGATTTCTTTGTGGGAGGAAGGGAAGGTGGGAGTAAAGATTAACAGTTTTTATTATCATTATTATTTTTTGGTTACTTTTCTAATTTATACAGTTGGGGTGCATGGGAAGGGCTCGGGGACTGGGTGGGAGGACATGTAGGTCCAAGGTAGGAGTTATGTGCTGCGGACAGACAAACAGTTGTTGAATCATGGCTGCCCATTGCCCATGGATGATTTCTGGGGAGGGTTTGGAGGACTGGGTGGGAGGGCACTAGGACATGGAGCTAGGAGTGACGGTGCTGCTAGTGTGATTGTGAACAGAACAGGAACTGTATAACTGTGCTGAATGATTGATGTGTTTATGTGTAGTATCTGTGCCAATGTTGGATTTGTGTAATTGGGTATCATCTTCAGTTGGGAGGTTGCTGGCATGACTGATTTTTTTTTTTGCAAGTTTCCTAATTGTGCTCAGTGTTTTAACCTGCATATCTGATTACCTGTGTTGCTGTCGATGGTGTTTACAGCTGACTGAAATGTTTTGTTGTTAGCTGGTGTAAACAGAAGCAACACAAACATAGAAATTGTTGACAGATAAGGACCACTAGGCCTATCTAGTCTGCCCGTAAGTCCTGTACTTGATTACAGCTTTTGACCCTCCTCCCATATTTGTCCCATGCATGTTTAAATCCAGCCACGGTGCTTGCTTCCACCACATCCTGTGGCAGATCATGCATCCACCACCCTCTCCATGGAAAAATAAGTCCTCACATTCCCTCTTAACTTGCCATCTTCCAATTTAATGTCATGCCCCCTAATTCTTGTACTCCTCCTGTATTTGTCTGACATGACCTAACCACTGTGAACCCATGTTGCCTAGGGTAATCGATGTCCGAGGAGAATGCAGGTCTCTTGTGTTCTTTTGCCGATGTCTGAGGAAGATGCAGGTCTCTTGTGTTCTTTTGCCGATGTCTGAGGAGGATGCAGGTCTCTTGTGTTCTTTCGACGATGTCTTGGGAGGAGGCAGGTCTCTTGTGTTCTTTTCACGATGTCATATATATTTGCATTCATAATTTGTGATTCCAAATTAAAATGCTGAAATAACACTATCAGTGTGTCCCCTGCTTTTGGCTTTCATTGAAAAAAAATCAGAGGTTTGATTGACATGTGACATCACCAGTAGTGGGTGGGTTGGGCGCGTGGCTTTCCAAAAAGGGGTGGGGCTTCTGTAGTTCGGTTTTGACCTGACTCAAAGGTGGCAACCCTAATGAAAAGATACTAAAAGAGCTTAATATGTATACCCGTGAGGAAAAGTGGAAGGGGGGGGGACATGATATAAACCTTCAAGTACCTCAAGGGAATCAACATAGTACAAGAGGGTAGCATCTTTCAGAAAAAGAGATGTGCAAGAACAAGGGGGCACAATTTAAAGATAGTGGGGAACGGCTCAGGGGCAATGTGAGGAAGTATTTTTTCAGGAAGAGGATAGTGGACGCATGGTACGGCCTTCCTGAGGAGGTCATGGGGTCAAAAACAGTGGGGGAATTCAAGAATGCATGTGACAGACATAAGGCAATTCTAGTGAGGGGTAGGAGGAAATAGGCTGTTGGTTAGCTAGGATCTTCAGCTTATCCAATAGGTACGTAAATGGGCAGACTAGGTGGGCTAAGCAGTCTGCCGCCAAAGTCTAAGTTTCTATGTTTCTGTATGGTAATGAGATACAGAGGCAATTAACAAGCAAGTTGGTTTGCATACTAAACTGAACACCAAACAATTATATATCTATGTAAATATTCAGAGAAAGGGCTATACAATCAAATGGTGATAGCCACAGAGGCAGGTAAGTGACCAGTTTAGGGTAGACCACAGTAATAAATATTATCTGCAACTAGCAAGGTGAGCAAGGCAGGGCATCACATGCCAGTGAAGTGGGCAGAGGAACTTAAGTAACACAAAAACATAGAAACATAGAAGTTGACGGCAGATAAGGACCGCAAGGCCCATCCAGTCTGTCCATTTCTTGTTCTACCTTAAGAATGTGCCATGGGCCTTTGCTCTGTCAATGGCCTATCTATTCATACTCATCTGTATTGCTCCGTTATGCCTATCCCATGCCTGTTTGAAGCCCTGCACTGTATTCATATCCACCACTTCCTGAGGTAGGCCATTCCATGCATCCACCACCCTTTCTGTGAAAATAGAACTTCCTCACATTACCCCTTAATTGACCTCCCTCCAGTCTCATGCTGTGTCCTCTTGTCCTGCTATTTTTCTTATATTGAAACATGTTAGACTCTTTCACCTTGTTAATGCCCTTAAGGTGTTTGAATGTTTCAGTCATATCACTCTCTCCTCCTTTGCTCTAGGGTACACATATTGAATTCAGTTAATCTGTCCTCATGTTTTCTGATGCAGTCCCTGCACCATTTTGTTGCCCTTCTCTGGACTGCCTCAATTTGGTTAATGTCCTTGTGAAGGTGTGGCCTCCAGTACAGCACTCAGTACTCCAGATGGCACCTAAAAAGTGTCTTGTAAAGAAGGATTATTACCACCCTCTTCTGACTTGTGATACCCCTACTAATATACCCCAACATCCCTCTAGCCTTACCTACTGCTTTAGAGGTCTGCTTGGATGATTTCAGGCCATCGGTGATGATGACGCCCAAGTCTCTTTCTTCCCTTGTGACTGCCAGCAACTCCCCTCCCAGCCTATAGGTGGCGTCAGGATTTCTCTTCCCTATGTGCATGATCTTGCACTTCTTTGCATTAAACCCCAGTTGCCACTCTTCCGACTATTTTGCTAGCTTATCCAGATCTCTTCTCATTCTGCCCACACCATCTGGTTCATCTACTCTGTTGCAGATCTTGGTGTCACCTGCAAACAGACAAACCTTACTATCCAGTCCATCTGCAGTGTCACTGATGCAGATATTGAAGAGGACTGCCCCCAGGACTGATCCCTGAGGTACCCCACTTGTGACTTGCATCTCTTCTGACTGTATACCGTTTGCCACCACTCTCTGTTTTCTGCCCGTCAACCAGTTTGCCACCCAGTTGACCAACGTCCGACCCACCCCGAGCCTACCCAGCTTATTAATCAGTCTTCTATGTGCAACAGTATCGAAAGCTTTGCTGAAGTCAAGGTAGGCAACATCAACTGCTCCCCCTTGGTCCACCACTCTGGTTACCCAGTCAAAGAAATCTATGAGATTAGTTTGACAGGACCTTCCTTTTGTAAACCCATGCTGTCTTGGATCCCATGCTCCTATGGATTCCAGGTGTTGCACTATCCTTTCCTTAAGGTGTCTCCATAATCTTGCTCACTACTGAGGTAAGACTGACTGGTCTGTAGTTCCCTGCCTCCTCCCGCTACCACTCTTGTGGGCGGGATCACACGAGCCCTTCTCCAGTCTTCTGGGACCTCTCCTGTGCTCAGAGTACTGGTGTAGCTCCATTTTGAAATGTACAGGAGATTGTGAGTGCTGGAGGGATACTGAAAGGGAGTTTAACATTTTGGAGCAAAAGGAAAAGCCCTGTAGCTTTTTTTTTAATTGTATTCTTTGGCACAAGTACCTGCTTTTAGGGGCAACCTGGAAGTACTAGGGTGGTTCAGTGACTTGCTCAGAGTCACACAGTATGCAAGTGGAGGTTATGGGACTCAGACCCAGGTCTGCTGGATATACCAGGTTCATTCACAGCTTGTTACTCTAACCTCTAGACTATACTGCCAGCCCCATGTTCACCCATATTAGGAGAACATTTTTAGACTACTAGAAGAAATAGTTCAACATTCTAGAGGGGGTAGGCCTAATCGGGGTGCTACACGAGGACAGCCAATGAGGAAGGTGCAGCAGACCTGAGAAATATGTCTGTGAGAGAGCTAGTGGCAAACAGATGACAAGCATGTGAGAAGAGCCAATTTAATCCAGAGTAGGGTATACAATGGTGGGTGAGTCAGGTAGAGGTCAAGGCAAAACAACATACCTGTATATTGTATGTGGTGTTCAATTTGCTCAAGCTGGCTTTGGAAGAGGTAAAGTAGGTGATGATGCCATAAGTAAGGCTATGAAAAGAATACCCTTGTAATGGCTAGGCAGGCTGAGGAGCGAGGATATCGTACCTCTCTAGTTGGCAATAATTAACATCTCAACAGATATCAGAACTTAGTGCCATAGCTCATTACCTTTTTTTTCCCTTCTGCTGCTTAGCCCCAGGAGCTGCCTTACTCTGACCCCAGTCCAACGCCTGTTCCAGAATCATTGTATCCCACTTACTATTCCAGAATGGATCACAGTCTCACATTTCTGTTGCTTCCCTCTTTCCAAAACAGGGGTCTCTCTCCACTCTGGGCTCCAACATGGGGATCATCACTCTTTGCATTGCTAGCAGGTCACTAGAATGTCGGCAGCTATGAATGGTGTGTTATCCCACCCTTCAGGTGCTCCCCCTCCATTTCTTTATGGCTCCATTTACCACCATTGCATCAGACCATACTGCTATGCCTGACCTTTGATGGGGGCATATTGTGTAGTAACTTACAGTGTCAATGCTGCTGTGAAACCCACCAAAACTGGCACTTATGCAGTAGGACCAGCTTAACCCTTCCCATGGGAGTCTTTCAGCACACCTCTCCATGGTGCACTCTAGATACCACTAGCCTGGAGAGGGAGCCAGGCTCAGGACAGGAAGCCCCAGAGGAAATGGATTGCTATGACCCCAGGGATGGAATAGGGATCCTGAGGAAATAAGGAGAAGAGCTGCAGAGAGTAGCCAGAGTAGGGGGGGAAGGATATTTTCTTGGGTACTAGGAGGCTGCATATCTGGGAAGGTCTCCAGGCCTTGGGTGGGAGGGGTATACAGTCAGCTCTACAGGAGAATCCTTTGTGGTCAGCAGTCCCTGGTGGCTTGGGTCTCATCTGCAAAAGTGTGTCTACAGCTATGAATCCACAGCTGGGAGGGGTGAATCAGTATGGAGGTAAGGGTAAATCTCAGGCACTACAAATCCAGTCACTCCCTGCTGATGGCAGGTCTCTGCAGCTCCCTCAAGGGTGGCTTGTCCTTCAGCAGTCAGGAGCAAGTCTGGTTCTACAAAGGAGGACACGGTCTGGGACTTTGACTTGAAGGATAGTTAGCTTCACAGTCAAAAGTGAGTTGCTGGTCGGTCCAGTGGTGCTGAGGGTTGAGGTGCTGGGTGCCACACCTCACGCCATGCCGGCGACCCGGGTTTGGGGACGGATCCAGGTCACTGGGGGCCAGCAGGGGAGGGAGAGGATTAAGTGTTCGGAGGACTGCTCTCCTCTCCAGGAGTGGGTTGTGGGTAGCTTCCAATGCGGTAGCAGCCTCTGGTAGAAACCAGAGGTTGCGCTAGATGTCAGGACATAGTCAGGGGGAGGGTCGACGGCAGGCTCAAGTGGCACGAGGTGAAGGGAATATGCTGCACAGGAGCCATTGCCTGCCGTGACCCTAAGGGGCACTAACAAAGAAAAATACCCTCTGCGGCAGTAGGCGATGGTGGGATCAGTGGCTGGGCCCACGCCTAGTACCGGCTCTACTGGTGTGCACTTCCAGTCTGCTTCCTCCTATCCGGTCGCTGCACTGGATTCTAGATAGAGTGCCAGAGGAGAAGGTGGCCCCACCACAAGGGGCTCAGAGCTGGGGGGTCGAGTGGTTGGATTGGGATGGAGGGCGGGTCTGGATCAGAGAGCACGTTGGAGAGCTTCAGGTGGGTAGCAAAGTTCCAGCCAAGCATCCTCACCTGAGAGAGGCTGTCAGGGTAGGTGCAGAAACAGAGTCGAAAAAAAAAAAGTGAGTTGCTGGAGCTAGAGAGAAATCTAGTGAAAAGGCTTCAGGATCCATCACAGTCCACGAAGAATGGCAGGAGGTTGGCGGCTTGCTGTACAGCTGAATAATCCCAAAGAAGAATCACCAGTGATGATTCTGGGTGGAACATTAGATTGAGAGAAGTGAGAGGAGTCAGCCTGATGTGTGATGTCGCAAATCAAGCCAATCCTGGATCCAAGCTGAGTGAAATGCCTGTGATGAAAATGCACAAGGCCAAAGTAGCCATATGGCCTTTGATGATCCAAGGCCAGCCTCACAAAGCACTTGAAAATCTCGCAGCTGTGGGAAAAACCCAGTGCAAGTGGGTTGCCACTTGCAGAGCCACAGTTTTTTCACAGCTGTGGTATTCACAAAGGAGAGCCAATTTATTTATTTTTTTGTAAATATAATTTTTATTAACTTTTTCAACCGGGTACAAACAGTCACAAATTCATCAATAATAGTTGATTATGAATACCTGAATACAGTTCGAGGGCTGCTTCGGCATAAGGTCAATAAATACATCCAGGTACAGATTTGAGCAGAGCAAAAAAAGAAAAAAAAACATTTTTTTATTTTTTTTAAATAAGTAATAGGATAAGGCAACATTTCTTACAATGGAAGTCATGTACTCCCATTTGAGTGTATTTGGTCCCAGGATCCTATCTCGCCCTCGCCGCGGGGCAGCATTACAGTCACAAGAGAAAATCATTCCTTAGGGAACAAAGTTTGGATCCTTGGGCATGATATATAAAATCCATCTGTTCCATTTCAGCGAACAGAGATCGGAGTTATCATTCAAATAAAAGGAGATCCTCTCCATTTTATATATGAGGTTGACTATTTCTCTCCATTCGGGAATCGCTGGAGTTGAGACTGTGAGCCACCTCCTGCTTATGGCCTTCTTGGCTGCTAAAAGTGCCACCCCCAGGAGATATCCTGTATGAAGGTCCCCGAATCCCCAGGGAAAAACATGTAACAGAAAGAGTTCCCCAGTAAGGGGTACTGGATGGCCTAGCAGACTCTCCGGCTCCTGCTGCAGAGATGTCATGAAGGATTGTAGCTTTTAGCACAGCCAGAATATATGAGAATGGTGTACTGTTGGGTCACCGCATTGGCGCCAGCAGTGTGTAGACTGAGAGGTCAGGTAGTGGGAAGTAATAACCGGTGTACGAAAATACCTTATGAGCAGCTGCCATGAGAAGAGACGCCAACCATGGGAGAATGTGAGTTTAGAAGTGGTAAGACAACTAGTGTCCCTCTGTTGTGGTGTGACATTCGTACCCAGTTCCCTATTCCATTTCTCAAGTATCGGCCCAGTAACAGTCTCTGCTGTGTCCTTGAGGGCCTTGTAAACCACAGAGATTGCATGTGGCAGTCCTGTTATAAGTGAGAGTCCCTGGAGAAGAGTAATCGGGGGAAAAACCCCTTCCGGTGATGGGCTCCAAGAGGGAGGGAATGAGAATAGTGTCTTAGTTGGAGATACCTAAAGAAATCCGTCTGACGCAGCCCATATGTCCAGAGCATCTTTTGAAATGGTTAAAAAATGGGTCCATTTAGAAATTGTGAAAGAGTTGTGAGTCGCAGGTGATCCCAGTTAAAGAATGTGTGGTCAAGCTGGGCAGGAGAAGTTTTTCCAGCAGGGATCTGGCAGAGCAACATCAGAAAAGGTGAAGAGAGAGTTGTTTATGGATCTCCCTTCAAGTTCTAATTTGGTGTTGGATCCAGGGGTTGGGATGGGCCCAAGTTAATTGCAGGGGATTCTGATACAGGGTAGCCCTGACCATGTCATCATAGGGAAGGAGCTCCTCCTCTATCTCCCTTGAGATTGCTGGGGAGGCCCTCATGTGGCAAATAGCTATAAAGGATAGGTGGGAAGCCCAATTATATAGCCTTAGATTTGGAAGTGCAAGGCCCCCCTGTTTTCTAGGAAGAGCGAGGGTAGAGAATTTCACTCTGGGACGTTTACCTGATCAGATGAACCCAAGGATTGCCTTATTCCACATATGGAATAACCTTGCCGGTATGCGTAATGGGACGTTCTGAAAGAGGTAGAGGGCCCTAGGCAGAACCACCATCCGTATGACCGCTACTGTCTGGTACAAATTTAAGGGAAGGATACTCCATTTGGCCAGGTCCTACTGAAGCTGGGAGTAAAAGGGGACATAATTATTTCTCATTGCATCTTCGGCCTTATGGGACAAGCAGATGCTCAAGTATTTCAACCTTTCAAGGTCCCACTGAAATCGGTAGGCTTGTTGGAGTGCCAGGAGAGGGGTAAAATGGAAGGCAAGGGCATCCGTTTTGGAAGTGTTGAGTTTCTATCCTGAGCAGGACCCGAAGGTCTCGAGGATTCTGAATACTGCTAGGATGGATTGTGCTGGTTTTGTGAGAAAAAGCAGGACATCGTCTGCATACAGGGCAATGCGATGTTCTGTCCCTCCCACCTGAACCCCTGATATTCATGTGGACAATCGTATTGCCTGGGCCAACGGTACAAAAAAGATGGCAAAGAGTCCTCGCAACAGGGGGTAACCCTGTTGGGTTCCCCTAAAGAAGGGAAAGTAGCCAGAGTGGTGGCCGGAAATCTTAACCCAGGCCTGAGGGGAGGCATAAAGCACTTTTATCATAGCGACAAAAGGATGGGGAAACCCATCTTGGCCATGATAGAGAAAGAAAGGCCAGGAGACCTTGTCAAAGCCTTCTCAGCATCTAAGCTGAGAAGGACTAAGAGGTCTTTTGAGTCTGCATGTCATGTACCAGATGGAGTGCTCTGCGGGTGTTGTCCATGGTGGATCTAGAGCTTACAAAACCTGTCTAGTCAAGGTGGATTAGGGTGGGAGGACCGTATCGAGGCTGATGGGCCAAAATAGACATGAGGTATTTATAGTCCATGTTTAGGACTGAGATCGGCCTGTAGGAGAAGCACGATGAGGGATCCTTACCGGTTTAGGAATAAGAAACCGCTGCATATGACCAACTTGGAGGGGGCTAGAGGTACCCTGTAAGACCTCATTGTATACCTGTAATAAGAGTAGGCTAAGTGTTTGTGTTGTACCCTTGTAAAACTCTGCCCGAAGCCATCTGGGCCCGGGGCCTTCATGGTTTTGGATCTGGACATGGCATTTACCAATTCCACCTGGGTTATAGGAGATATCAGGCTGACCTGCTGATCTTGAACAAGACCAAGCAGGTTCAAGGTGGACAGAAAGGTATTAATAGCGGTGGGGTCAGCTGGCTGTTTGGGGGTGTATAGGGCTTTATAGTAATCACAAGAGGCTTCTGTAATGTGCCCGAGTTTTGTATGGAGGGAGCCCGTATTAGGGTCTTTTATTGCTACTACGGTGGATAGTTTGCGCTATTTGCGCAAGTGGTACGCTAACAGGTGGGAGGTCCGGGGGCCTATCTCCCCATATCTCTGTCACAAGAATGCTAGCGCTATCTCTGTCTGTTGGGCACAGAGGGAGTCCAGGTCCCGACGGACCTGCTTAAGTTGAGTGATGACGGAATGGTCCCCCTGCTGATGGGCAGTTTTTAGGAAGTGCAGGGTTTGTTCATGGTATGTTCACTCTCCTTCCAAATCCTCACTAGGGTGGTTGTATGTTACATCAGATGGCCCCTCAGAACTGCTTTCAGGGTGTCCCATCTAATGGGGAGAGAATTTCCGGGTCGGCATTGTCTACCAGTATCTCTTTAATCTTATCACTCAGAATTCACCAAAGGATTCGCTCCTGAGATGGGCTGGGTTAAACCACCAGATAGTGTTGCACCTCTCCAAACCCAGACCCCAGGAGGTAGTCAAGGGGATGTGATCTGAGTAAGAGATATCCCCCATGGTGGCGTCTACTAGGGCTCCCCAGGCATTCCTTCTGAGTATAGCAGTGGTCTATTCATGTGTAGGTGCCATGCACCGCAGAGTAAAATGTGTATCCTCTTCCCCATGGATGGAGGGATCGCCACACGGCCAGCCAGTCCACCTTCTGGATAAATTGCTTAAAAAACTTATGTGCAGCCATCTGCTTACCCCTGGATGAGCTTGTGGAGTCTAGGTTGGGACTAGGGGCTATATTGAAATCTCCCACCAGGATCAACGCCCCGTTGGTCCATTCTACTATCTTATTCAGGAGGTGACAAATTGTGGGAACATTAGAGCCCAGAGGGAGGTATATATTAGCTAAGGTCACCTCCCAATCCTGCAGCCGCCCCTGCACAATAACCAGTCAGTCTTCCGGATCCATCCACTCCTTAGTTGCCTGGAAGGGGTATGGCTGGGAATCAGTATGGCGACCCCTCCTTCTCCCCACTGAATGCAGAGGACAAGACCTGGGCAAAACCTCTGCAAATCAGTTTTCTGTGTTCATTAGCTGACATATGCATTTCTTGTATATATGCAAATTCGGCTTGACTCTTCTTCAGCAGAGAAATCATTCTGACCTCTTTATGGGCTGCCCAACCCATTAACATTCAAAGAATACAATTTGAAAGTTTACTAGTCATTCTAAACCTTAGTAAGGGCAGGGAGGACTTGCCTAGCTAGTATCATGACACTATGCCTCGCTTAGCATCAGGGCTCGGACCGATTCCTGAAAGAAGGTATTGTGACTGCCTGTAAGGGTGTGAGGAAAAATCCTCGAACAGATAACCTGAAGGGAGGGTGACAAAAAGGGGAATGCTAACTATGCGGGTAGCTGCCAACTGGGCAGAGCCCGCTGAACTAGGGGTGGCTTCCTCGGGGCTCAGCGCTGGAGGGCACCAAGTGCCCAGACTTTGCCAAGCTTGGCCTGTCCCTGCAAGAGGGCACAAGACGTAAACGTCTAAGTAGGGAAAGGGGGATGTGGTCATGCCTTAGCTCTTCCAAGGTGAGAGAATTAAACATGCTAATACTGTTACCTCAACTGCAGCGTTGTCATCAGTGGCCGAAGAATAGTGGCTGCCTGGGGCTTATCCACAAAATCATTTAGGCTACAGTGGTCCTCTGACCTACACTCATAGGCCTGTGTGGATTGGGGAGGACCTCAGTCCCATGTCTCATCCCTGCATCCCGCATGCCAGGCCGAAGTGTCACATAGCAGAGGGAGGCAGCTCCGGGGTCACCCTGGGCGCTGAGGCCGCAAACCAGCCCATGTAGCACTGTCACAGATACTCATGGGGAAGGCTGCTACAGTGTTTCCATTCTGTCTGATCTGATTTCGCGGGCAGGCGGGGACAACTTGAGTACCGAGACCTGATCACCCATGGGGCCCGCTTAACCCTCGGAATGCCACGGGCAGTCACCTCATGGCTGTAGTGTAGAGCAATCATGGCAGCAGCCACCTGAACCTATTAATAGCTGCAAGAGTTCTATGGAAGGAAGTTGCCACTGACCTGTCGTGGCAGCAGCCACTTAAACCAATTAATGGCTGCAAGTATTCTACAGAAGGAAGGCGCCACTGACCTGTCTCTGGCCCAATCGTCAAGGCTACTGGGGATGAATAAAGAGCCAGTCCCACCACCCTCCGGCAGTTACTCTGATCCCCAGCTCCCACCCGAGCCTCCCCAGCCCCCCCAGAGAACCCAGCATCACACTCGGCGATGGTCACTATCCTGGAGGCGGATATGCAGATTAGGCACTCCACCTTCCTGGGAATTCCATGGCTGCAGGGGCCTGCTCAGCCTTGGGCTGCAGCGATGGATGAGGGGTAACCCCCTGTCTCATAGCTCAGCCTACCCAGTGTGTGTATGTGGGGGAACCTGAGGGGGAACTAGAGGACCAGAGGACAGCGATTACCAGGCATAACTAGGAGGGGAGGGCAAAAAAGGGAACCAGCTCACCTGTGGGGAGAAAAAATCAGCAGGTAGTAACAGTCCACTCATTTAGTTGGCTGGTGCGTGGTTGATCCTGAAGTCGATTCCGATGTCTGGCTCTTCAGGCCTGCCACTATTTGCTGAATTGCTGAGGCTGCTTCTCTGTGACGCTCCTCCCTCAGCGGCAACCAACTCCAGACCCTCTATGCCAGTTTTGATGCCAGAGATGGGTTACTCTGTTTTTGGCTTAGCACAACCTCTATGCCGTGGCTGCGGAGTTCCCGAGTGGCTTCTTCGACATTTTCATAGGTTTTGGTGCCCTCTGAGAATTGCACAGTTAGCTTAGAGGGGTATGGGGTCCTGAATTTTATTTTAGCCTCTCGGAGCTTCTTAAGTATAGGGGCATAAGCCCTGCGGCATGCAGTAATTGAGGGGGGTAGTCGTTGTCTACATATATGGGATGGTCCTGATAGGAGAGGTTCCCCTGCTGCCAGGATTTATGTAGGATTTGCTCCTTCTCTTGAAAGCGCAAAAAGCTCAAAACCATGGTGCATGGGCAGTTAGATGGGCCTGGCTGTGGGCCCAGCGCACAGTGACCGTGGTCGGTCTCTATTCTACAGCTGTCAGGGAGGTCTAATTTAGATCAGAAAAACTGTTGCAGGAACTGAATTGGGTTGTTGCCCTCACAGCCATCAGGAAAGCCCGACACCCTGAGATTATTTCTATGGTTCCGGGCCTCCACATCCTCTGCCTTTTCCTGTAAATCTTGGATAGCATGATGCAGCTGTATTATTGCCCGCTCAGTGCAGTCCACCCGAGTATCCGTCAGCATTGCCTGATCCTCCACAGAGTCGAGCCTCCGCTCAATTTTTCCTATGTCAATATGGAGCGCCACAAAAGTAGTGAGGGTTTCTTTACGGAAGTCCCGGAGCTCTTGTAAGACAACATCCATCTGACTGGCAAAGTTGGGTGCATTTGAGAGGACGGCCCTCAAGGATTCACCGTGGCCTGAGATCTGTGAACTGTCGCTATCGGAGTATACTCCATCAGTTCCCACAAGTTCCGACAGTGATTTTGGCAGGTCAGGTTTACTTCTGGGCATCTTGAAAGGTTGTATATTGAGATTTGCCCCGAATTTAATGTATAGATAGCCGAGTTTGGAGTTTTTTAATCCTTAGAGGAGCCGGAGCTATGAGCTCAGGTTGCTTCCATGGGCATGACGTCACTGGAAGTCCCAGTGGAGCCAATTTATGACTGGCTCCATGATTTACGGCAGCTTGATGGTGTTTTTTCCCCTGCAGCTGTGGAAAACTGTTATGATCAGTGGAACCAGGCATAACATTTCTGCAGCTGCAGGGGACTGTGAATACAAATCTCCACAGCTGCAGAGATTTTAGTCCGCAACTGGAGTTGCGGAGTGGGACTTAGTCCCATTTCATTTTATCTGTCTATGGCTAGGATGAGGCTAGGGTACTCCGCACCATGGGATTCAATGACTGGTTGAAAAACTGGTGCAGAGCTCAGGGATTTGGCTTCATTGGGGACTGGGACTCCACCTGGAGGGATGCAGGCCTATACAGGAGTGATGGTCTGCATCTATCCAGGAGGGGAACCAGGATCCTAGGTGATAGGTTTAAATGCTTCATTGGCAAACATTTAAACCAGCCAAGGGGGGAGGCACTGAAAAGGAGAAGAGAAATCCTAGCCTCCCCCAAAAATCAGGGTAATTAGTGAGGTAAACACCAAGATAGAGCAGTTGATAGGGAGAAGGGCTGGGGTAAATGGAGAAAAAGACAAAGGCAGTAAGGATAGGGATGGGGCAAAAAGAAATAAAGCCATAAAAAAATGGAGGGTAATGAGTACCAATGCCCATAGTCTAGGTAAAAAGCTCCCTGAAATGGTGGCCTTGATGGAAGAGGGATGCCTGGACATCGTGGGCAGTCACAGTAACATGGTACACAGAGAACCATGACTGGGATGTTAACATACCAGGGTACACAATCTACAGGAGGGACAGGGAGGGAAGAAGAGGAGGAGGAGGAGGAGGAGTAGCTCTCTATGTAAGGGAAGGGATCAAAGCAACAGAACTAAAGGGTAAACAGGGAGGAGAGGAGGCACTGTGGGTCACCCTGGAGACTGGAAATGGCTCCACAATCTGCACAGGGGTTGTATACAGACCCCGTCTCAGGCAGAGGAAATGGGCAAGGAAATGATAAAAGGCATCCTTGGGATGGCAGAGAAAGGGGAGATATTGCTGATGGGAGACCAGAATATGCCAGATGTTAACTGGAGCACTTTTGCTGCAGCCACATCCAAGAGCAGGACCATTCTCAATGCCCTACAGGGGGCATGCCTCAGACAGCTAGTTTTGGAACCCACTCGGGAAGGAGCAATCTTAGACCTGGTACTCTCAAATGGGGATGGAGAGAGGATCTCTGATCTTGAAGTGGGTAGTCATCTGGGAACAAGCGACCACCAAACAGTGTGGTTCACGATAAACTTAGCTGTAGAGTCAAGCCACACAAAAGTGAAGGTACTGGACTTCAGGAGGGCTGATTTTGTCAAAATGGGAGAGTGCCTCAGAAAAGCACTAGCAAACAGGCAAGAAGGTGGGGTGGAGCAACAATGGGGAAACATCAAATCTGCCATCACAGAGGCAACAAGCCTTTGTGTGAAGCAAATAAACAAATCAAAATGAAAGAAAAAACACTATGGTTCTCAAAAGAAGTGGGGGAAGGTTAAGGAGAAAAAGATAGCATTCAGGAAGTATAAAGAAACATAGAAGGAGCAGGACAGAGAACTGTACCAGTTAAGCAGAAGGAAGCGGGAAGGCAGAACAGAATAGTGAACCCAAACCGAGGAAAAGATAGCCAACCGGTTAAGAAGGGGACAAACCTTTATAGGTACATTAGGAGCAAAGAAAGCCTAAGGCAGGGATACTGAGGCTGAATAAAGAGGAAGGCGGTTGGGCAGAGAGTGAAGGTGAAAAAGCAGGGATACTTCTGCTCAGGATTCACAATGGAAAAGCAGGGGGAGATACCTAATCCAGTCAATAGAAGCACTCTGGATAGGGGGGTTGATATTAGTCCTTTCACAGAAGAAAGAGATCTGAAAGAACTCTTAAAACTGAAGGTGGATAAAGCAACGGGGCCTGATGGGATTCACCCCAGAATTCTAAAAGAACTAAGGGAAGAACTAGTAACACCACTGACTACCCTTTTTAATAAATCATGAGAGGATGCTGTGGTACCTGAGGACTGGAGGAGGGTGGATGTGATTCCCCTTCACAAAAGTGGGAGCAAGACAGAGGCAGGACACTACAGACCTGTCAGTTTGATCTCAGTGGTAGGGAAAATGATGGAATCACTTCTGAAGGAAAGAATTGTTGAGTACCTAGAGGCCAGTGGGGCACAGGACCCAAGACAGCATGGATTCCAGGAAAGTCATGTCAGACAAATCTAATTGATTTCTTTGACTGGGTGACCAAAGCAGTAGACCAGGGAGGGCTGTGGACATGGTCTACCTAGACTTTAACAAGGCATTTGACACAGTCCCGCACAAAGATTAATAAACAAATTAGCCAGCCTGGGTGTGGGTCCCAGGGTGGTAGCCTGGTAAAACACTGGCTGGACAACAGGACACAGCAGGTAATAGTAAATGGAGTCCACAGTGAAGAAAAGGAGGGCTACTAGTGGGTACCGCAGGGTTCAGTACAGGGGCCCATCCTTTTTAATGTCTTTATAAGTGACATTGCAGAGGGACTGGAAGGGAAAGTATGTGTCTTTGCAGATGACACAAAGATCTGCAACAGGGTTGATACGCAAGGTGGGGTGGAAAGGATGAAAAAGGACTTGGCAAGGTTGGAGGAATAGACAAATGTATGGCAGCTTAGATTCAACGTAAAGAAGTGCAAAGTAATGCACCTGGGAAACAGAAACCCAGGGGAAGAGTACACAATGGGGGGTGAGATACTGACAACAACAAAGATGGAAAGGGACCTGGGGTAGTCATATCAGACCAACCTAAAGGTGGGCCAGCAATGTGAGAAGGCAGTAAGGAAGGCTGGGAGGATACTGGGATGCATAGGAGAGCATCACCAGTAGAAAACAGGAAATTGTTGGCCTTTTGTACAGACAGTTTGTAAGACCACATCTGGAGTACTGTATACAGTTCTGGAGACCACATCTCCGCAAAGACATAGACAGGGTGGAGGCTGTCCAGAGGAAGGCATCCAAAATGGTGCAGAGTCTGCACCAGAAGACATGTGAAGAAAGACTAAAGGAGCTTAAGATGTATAGTCTTGAGGAAAGAAGGGAGAGGGGGGACATGATAGAAACTTTCAAATACCACAAGGGAATCAACAAAGTCCAAGAGGGTAGCATCTTCCAGAAAAGAGATAGCATTCAGGAAGTATAAGGAAACATAGAAGAAGCAGGACAGAGAACTGTACTAGTTAAAGCAGAAGGAAGGGGGAAGGCAGTCAGAATAGCAAAGGCCCAAACCGAGGAAAAGATAGCCAACTCGGTTAAGAAGGGAGATAAAACCTTTTATAGGTACATTAGGGAGCGAAGAAAGACTAAGACAGGGATACTGAGGCTGAATAAAGAGGAAGGCGGTTGGGCAGAGTGCGACAGTGAAAAAGCAGGGATACTGAACGAATACTTCTGCTCAGGATTCACAATGGAAAAGCAGGGGGAGATACCTAATCCAGTCAATAGAAGCACTTTGGATAGGGGGGTTGATATTAGTCCTTTCACAGAAGAAAGAGTTCTGAAAGAACTCTTAAAACTGAAGGTGGATAAAGCAATGGGGCCTGATGGATTCACCCAGAATTCTAAAGAACTAAGGGAAGAACTAGTAACACCACTGACTACCCTTTTAATAAATCATGGAGGATACTGTGGTACCTGAGGACTGAGGAGAGTGGATGTGATTCTCCTTCACAAAAGTGGGAGCAAGACAGAGGCAGGAAACTACAGACCTGTCAGTTTGATCTCAGTGGTAGGAAAATGATGGAATCACTTCTGAAGGAAAGAACTGTTGAGTACCTAGAGGCCAGTGGGGCACAGGACCCAAGGCAGCATGGATTCACAGGGAAGGTCATTTCAGACAAATCTAATTGATTTCTTTGACTGGGTGACCAAAGTAGTAGACCAGGGAGGGACTGTGGACATGGCCTACCTAGGCTTTAGCAAGGCATTTGACACAGTCCCGCACAAAAGATTAATAAACAAATTAGCCAGCCTGGGTGTGGGTCCCAGGGTGGTAGCCTGGGTAAAACACTGGCTAGACAACAGGACACAGTGGGTAATAGTAAATGGAGTCCACAGTGAAGAAAGGAGGGTTACTAGTAGGGTACCGCAGGGTTCAGTACTGGAGCCGGTTCCTTTTAATGTCTTTATAAGTGACATTGCAGAAGGACTGGGAGGGAAAGTATGTGTCTTTGCAGATGACACAAAGATCTGCAACAGGGTTGATACGCAAGGTGGGGTGGAAAGGATGAAAAGGGACTTGGCAAGGTTGGAGGAATGGTCAAATGTATGGCAGCTTAGATTCAACGCAAAGAAGTGCAAAGTATTGCACCTGGGAAACAGAAACCCAGGGGGAAGAGTACACAATGGGGGGTGAGATACTGAAAACAACAAAGATGGAAAGGGACCTGGGAGTAGTCATATCAGATGACCTAAAGGTGGGCCAGCAATGTGAGAAGGCAGTGAAGAGGGCTGGGGGAATACTGGGATGCATAGGGAGAGGCATCACCAGTAGAAAACAGGAAGTTGTTGGCCTTCTGTACAGACAGTTTGTAAGACCACATCTGGAGTACTGTGTACAGTTCTTTGACCACATCTCCATAAAGACATAGACAGGTGGACTGTCCAGAGGAAGGAACTAAATGGTGCAGGGTCTGCACCAGAAGACATAAGAAGAAAGACTAAAGGAGCTTAAGATGTATAGCCTCGAGGAAAGAAGGAGAGGGGGACATGATAGAAACTTTCAAATACCTCAAGGGAATCAATAAAGTCCAAGAGGGTAGCATCTTCTAGAAAAAGAGATGTGCAAGAACAAGGGGGTACAATTTGAAGATAGAGGGGGGACGGCTCAGAGGTAATGTGAGGAAGTATTTCTTCACAGAGAGGATTGTGGATGCATGGAACAGCCTTTCTGAGGAGGTCGTGGAGTCAAAAACAGCGGGGGAATTCAAGAATGCATGGGACAGATATAAGATAATTCTAGTGGGGGGTAGGAGGAAGTAGGCTATTGGTTAACTAGGATCTGCAGCTTATCCATTAGGTAGGGAAATGGGCAGACTATGTGGGCCAAGCGGTCCTTATCTGCCATCAAATTCTATGTCTATGTTTCTGTTTTGTGAATCTGGCACCCAGTATGTGTGTGTGCTCACACACGCATGCGTGCACCCATGGGGTAAAGGCCCATGCTGTCATCGACTCCACATTGGAGGGATATTGTGTCAAGGCAGTGGTGGGTTTGAGGACCACCATGGACCGAGAAACACCCGAGTGTGTCAGAGGCTCTGAAAGGGGAAACAAAATCAGGGGAAAAGAACTGGTGTGGGTAAGAGGCCCAGAGCTGAAAGTAGCACTTAAGTCCCTGGGATTGTCCACCCAAGTATAACAGGGGAAAAAGTGTGACCCTTTTTGTTTGGAAGACAGAGTCTTATTGAAAGGAATAAAGTGTGCATAGGGATCGTAGCCTGATCCTAAATAAAATTACTTTGATATTCTGTGACGAATAATTTTCAGTTAGCTAACAGCACAGATGCAACTGTTATTAAGTAAATGTTTTAATCTGTAACTAATTTCATAGTTGTCATTTCCAGTTATTTCCAAGCAGGATAGAGGAATAAAGGCATTATGGTTAGAGGGGGCCAGAAGCTAAAGGTAACTGTTTGACATGAGACTGTGTTTATGGGGTTCCCCTCATCTTCCCTGAAGGAGTAACAGCCAAAAGGTGATTAACTTGAAGTGGAGTATCTTGAGGGCCAGCACCCCTGTGTCACAGCCTAAAAAGGAACTTTTTTAGAAGGAGAAATTCAACCTGAGCTCTTGTTCAGTCACACTGTTGTTCCTTTAGCCCCAACCCTCTTTTAAAAGATTTGGGTCTATGCGAAAGTCAACCTCAAAACAACAAAAAAGGAAAAAGAAATCTACCACTTCTACTGAAGGAGATTCTTTTGTGTGTAAAGAGGTAACAGGCCAATTGATACTTTTCTGATCCTACTCTTAGGTCTGGAGGAATTCACAGCTGAACTGGCACAGGTGACTGGTGTTGGAACTGGAGAGCCCATAAGCACAGAAACCCAATGACCAGAGCTATTCCAAGACTGCAGCACACTAAAAACTCTAGTGAATTTGAGGACCTCAACAAAACAGAAAACAGGACTGAATTCTCCAAATTGTCTTACCCTATGGTTGTTCCTTAACACTTTTGTCATCCTCTGAAGTATATTTCACATAAGTTTCTGTAACAGTTAAATCTATTCACTAACTAAACACTGTCTTTGTTGAATCCCATGATCTCCCTCAAAGCATCTCGCCTTTCATTACAACAGCATTACAACAGTGACTCCCTTGAAGAAACAGACACCCAACAGTGGAGAAATAGACATACCTCAATGAGTGATCAGCCCATTCCAACCTTTTTTGGTGAAACAAACCACATAATAATTTCAAAGTACAAACCCAACTGCCACTATCACAGTGTCCTTCACCTTCAATAGTGACCAGGCCAGGAAAAAGGGTTCTTTTTTCCCAGCTCACAGATATTATATGCAACCCGTACCCCGGCCAAAAGCAGCATCTTGAAACACAGACCCCCCTAAACTTGTACCCAGACAAGGCAACAAACCACAAGTTGGCATAAAATAGGCATCATCCCTGGCACTGGGGTAAATACCTGGCTTGGCATCAAGAGGTCAGGGGGCTAGGGTGCAAAACAAACATTTATATTTATTCAGAGTTCTGGGAGAGAGAGGTGCTAGGGCTATGCTAGGTCTGTCTTCTGAGGGGGCCCATAAACAAGTCACACTGGGAAGCACAGATCAAATGTCCACTACTGGAAATGGGATTGCACAGTATGGCTTTATTCTGACACAAGATGGAACAAACACAGAATGCAGTGGTTCCCCAGGTTGGAATTAACTTTCTCAGGGCATCACACACTTTTCCTTTCCAGAAAAAAACTCTTGTCTTGGGTTGTACACATTCCGACTAGTCACAAATTATGAACAGTCCCTCCCTCTGTATCAGGGAATTGAACATGGACATTTCTCTTAAAGTGTCTTTTACGTGGGGGTTGCCACACACTTAAAAACATTTCAGGCCAGCCCAGTGGCACTGGAGGTTGAGGTGCTGGTCGCTACACCTCGTGCCACGCTGGTGACCCAGGTTCGGGAACGAGCCTGGGTCATCGGGGTCAGCAGAGGCAAGAGAGGATCGATCATCCAGAGGACTGCTCTCCTCTCTTGGGGATGGGGGACTTGTCATCCCACTTGTTGACTTCCCTCTGGTGATGGCCGGGGGGCAGCACAGGTAGAGAGGCATGTACCGGCGCCCTTGCATTGGTAGGGGAGGTGTGACAGGGATAAAATGGTGGAAAAAAGAGCTTGGCAGGCTCTGTGATGGCCTGCCACATCCCAAGAGCAACTCCCGGTTTCTGGATTGGGTCTCGAGGGGGAGCTGATACCCTCCTCCCTGGCCCTGCCGCAGGGGAACATATGTGGTAGGCAGGAGCGGGAGTGTGCGAGACCAGAGAAGGAGGGCCATAGCCGCCTGCCAGGGCTCCAGGTGGAAAAACAAATAATAGAAAAATAACATTTCATTTCTTTTTTCTCCTAATGTGATGGTCTTAGTTAACATGCCTAGGGTAACCTTGTGCCCTTCCGTGAACCAGTTAGCCCTGACTGAAGTTTAAGATGGGGGGTTGTCCACCCTAGCCCCAACCAGTCTGCCATTCCTTTTGGGTTACTCAAACTGAGCCTTCAGTCTCATCAGATTGCTAAAGGACTCTATATTCTCAATCTTCACATTCAGCACATTTTTATGGTGATACAGGGGCCTTGACAGGTATATTCTAGCCTTATCTCTGGGCACATACACCTCAGACAACTCCCTAGAAACTGTTCCATGTAACTGTATTTATGGTTTTGTTTGTCCCTTTATTACAGATATGGATGCTAGAAGAAACACCTCTTCCCTTTCAGGTAGCTTTTCATAGCTTCAAACAGAAACACTCTTTGTCTCTCTTTGGGCAGCTGACATGCTTCTGGTTCCTCAGGGGACTGCCCCTTGGAAACACTGAATCTGCAGTCTCTCTTCATTTTCTCTGGAATGACCCACTAGGGTATCACTACGGAAGACCAACACTTATTTGCCTGACACCCGTTAGCCCAAGACCAACTTCCCAACACTGAAAATCCCGACAATGGGATTTTGCCTGCAGCGAAGTTGGTTATAATAATTACGGTGGGTGCAGGGGGCAAAGCCCCTCAAAACATGAAAAAACAGTCTGCTGCAGGCAAAATCCTACTGTCGGGATTTTCAGTGTCGGGAAGTTGGTTTCAGGCTAATAGGTGTCGGGCAAATGAGTGTCGGTCTCCCGTAGTTTACCCCCCCCCCACTGGAGTCCTGCTGGCAATGGTCTCCATCACTCCTCTTGGCACTGCTATATTTTTACTCATTAGGGTGAGAAAATGAACAGAGATCCTTCACCCAGCCTAGACAGGCTGGCAGGCATCTCTAAACACTGAGAGCTCCATCCTCACAGAACTCTCACACTGAACAAACTGCACTTCCATCTGAACATTCTAAAGCTAACCCCAGGCAGCTGATTCCAAAGTGGCTTAGGCTGCTGTTAGAGTTCCGAATGACATAATCCATTCTCTCCTCTGGCTAGCTGAGTAAACAATGATGTCATGTTGTAAGGAGCTTTTAACAACTTCCTACAGGCTCCCCAGGAAGCTTCCTAATCTAACACTGATGGAATTCTAGTAACCCCAGGGGACTGGATGGTTACACTCACTACCAACAGATGAAACTTGCTGTCCACAGCAAGTGTTTTTGCCTGTAACACAGGCCATCCAACCTCTGGGCACCCTACAGGGCGAGATGGCCAGGCTCACTCCTACCTAGGCTGAAGCATAGGCAGGTTACACCAGAGAACAGAGGCCCACTGAAGAAGCTTCAGCTCCTATCCTGTCACACTATCTCAAGACTTTTCAGTGGCTCCAAGAGACTGCCTGAAGCATGCCCTGGCAGACATCACTGGTGACCCCTATACAGATCGGACCACCAGTCCATCTATCCCCTAGAGTTCAAATGGGTGGTTGAAACAGAGCTGCGCGGGTATGTCGGACGTGGTGCAACTATGTCATGGCAGCCAGCCCTTCCAAAGAGTAGCTATATTTTACCAGACAGTGGTAGTTGCACTCATTCACCACAAGCATTCACCATGACAAGTTGCACTGTTTAAACTGCTGATTTATTAATCTTGTGCAGCTCACAGAAAATGTCAGTTAGGTAATAAGAATGCTGTACCAGACAACCAACACAACAGACTCCTGCGCTTCGGCTGCTCACCTTCCTTAGGGGGTGTCTATCCCCCTAGCCCTCTAGGGAAAAACTATCTGACCTATGCTACCTACAGGGTAACTATACCCAAACACATTTCACAATTCTAGACTGTAGATTGCTTTAGAAATATACATTAAGCATTGCTATGCATTTCCCAAACCACAGCACTACATACTCTACACCTGCAAAGCAGAAAAATGTTTAACATTCTCTATTTAAACATTTCTCAAAAAAAAAAAACACTCTAAAGGAGGACTCCGTGGAGCCCTAAACATCATCTTCTTGTCTTCTTTTCTTCACTCAGGAGCACCTGCAAAAGAAAACATTCCAGAAACACATCCTGCAAGAAAAACACAGTAACCCAAACCTCCCACCAGCAGATACTACACAATCCCAAACAGATTTTAAAGGATTTTCTACAAAGGCAGTATAAAAGTATCAAAATAAACATATAAACATTTGGGGGCAAGGAATCCCTAAAATGTCCCATTACTAAGGGGAAATGTCCTGAGTGCACATGGCACTCCATGCAAGAAGAGTCTCTTTAGGTCGAAACCTGCTGAAAACTGTTCTTGGCACAGGCTCGAGGCCTGCTAAACTGCAGTCCAGATCCCAATGTCTTTTTCAGACCAACAGTTCAAGGGACATCTCCACTTATGGGCACAGTCAATAAAATAAAATGTAAAGAGGAAATTTTGGCCTACCAGTTCCTGAAGTGCAGGCTATACAGCTACATCACCTCGCTGGATCTGGTTGATGACAAATCTTTGGATCAGGTTCTTCCACACCACCTCTGGACCTGGTTGCTGCTGGATGGAGTTTGAGCTGGATTCACCAGGACAGATGCACCCATGTTGGTCTCCTCCACTTGGTACTTGGCAGGAGACTTCCCCCATGGAAGCTGGATTCGGCAGGACAGATGCACCCACATTGGTCTCCTCCACTTGGCGCTTAGCAGGAGACATGTACCATCATACTGGAGTAGTGGCACTCAGGGATAGTACCACTCAGGCTGAGGCCCATAGACAATTGTTCCATCCGGACAAACAAGTCTTCGGGTGTGGACTGTCTCTTTTCTAGATTTATTAATTTCTCAGACAGATTTTAGGTAAAGGGTGTGACCTAGCTTCCAAAAGTTCAGTCTGTTGTGATACAGTTTGATACCCACATATTTGTACACATCGGGTTTAATGGTAGCTCAGGCTTCTTCCCATAACCATGTTTCTCTATTGTCCTATATGGCTTCCCACACCCGTCTTGGAAAAAATTTATATTTTTGTCCATACTCGGCTTCAGCCCTGTGTCTGACCGGAGATTCCTCTTTGTTGCTTTTAGGCAGACTCATCCCAACGGCCCAGCTTGGGGGAGGCCCGACCTGGCAAAGCCAGCTTTGGATGGTCACAACAGGGAAAAAGCAGTCCATTCCTGTACTTTCTACAACTTCTGAGCCCCGTACAGTCTCTTGTGGCTCACTTGCAGTTAGGGCCACTGGTAGCCCATTCTCACTACCAGTTGCCTTACTAACTTGCTCCATTTCTGTTTGTTCTACATGCTCTGCCCAGGGGCTGATAGCTGTTTCAGCCCCAGACACAGTCTACTCCTCACTATGTTCAGAAACAGTTGCCTCCCAATGTAAGGCATCTTCTATTTCATCTTCACCAATTAAACTTGGACTTGGGCCTGCTGGCCATGGATCTACTGACTCAGTCTCTGGCATGTCTCTTACAACCTTTTTAGGAGTTGAAAAGACCATTTCTGTCTGCCACTGCAAGTCGCCCTGGGTCACACCTTCAAAAAATGATTTCACTAGCTCCTCTGGATCATTTAGGAGGCAGTATAGTGCAGTGGTTTAAGGCTCTGAGCTGCAAATCTGGTGACATCCAGCAGACCAGACTTGGGTTTGAATCCCACAGCTTTCACTTGCATACTGTGTGACCCTGAGCAAGTCACTTAACTTCCCTGTGCTCCCAGGTCGCACCTGTAAAAAAGCTTTCAGCTCCGTGTGCTTCTCCTGGTTAAAACAACTAAAAAAAAAAAATCCTGCCTGCATGCCTTTCTCCTGGTAAGGCACAGGTCAGGCCCTCACCCAGAGTCCACATTGGAGCTAAACATATTGCTTTGGACTTGGCTTGCACAGTGCCACTGTTTTCACACATCCCATACTGCTTCCTGCAGTCTTTACAGTGTAGTATCATCAGGACATCCCTCCCAGTTTGAATCCCACAGCTTTCACTTGCGTACTGTGTGACCCTTAGCAAGTCACTTAACTTCCCTGTGCTCCCAGGTCGCACATGTAAAAAGCTTTCAGCTTCGTGTGCTTCTCCTGGTTAAAACAACTAAAAAAAAAAAAAATCCTGCCTGCATGCAGTTTCTCCTGGTAAGGCACAGGTCGGGCCCTCACCCAGAGTCCACATTGGAGCTAAACATATTGCTTTGGACTTGGCTTGCACAACGCCACTGTTTTCACACATCCCATACTGCTTCCTGCAGCCTTTACAGTGTAGTATCATCAGGACATCCCTCCCAGTTTTCATGCATATCACACAGACGTTCACTGGAAAACTAGATAATGCAACATTCGCTGGTGCCCCTTCACAATTGTACAGCTTTTCATACTGAGCTAATTCTCTTTCCTGCTGGACTATCTATGCTCAGACATGGCGGGGATACCCCATCCTTTAACTAGCCATTTTTCTCTGCAACAGAATCAACACACAAGTCCAAGTTACTTACCTGCACTTTGCTCTTAGTACTTGGGTTCTGACTGATTTAAACTGTAAATGTCTCTTTGCTCTCTCCCTGCATTTTACTGAAACTGCTGCCTGAATTGCACATTTGTTTCAAAACACTTTGCACATGCTTTTGGTTGTTTTGTACCATTAGACCCTTTGCACAACGTGGTGCCTGGTTGTTTGTTTACTGTCTCTGAACTACAGCCCAACATGGCCACTGAACTTTTTCCTGCGTCACACGCACATTGCTTTACCTGCCTTTGGTTTTCTGATATAGTGTTTGCTTGTACTATGCACAACCTTGCAAATTTACTTTTGAAAAAATTGGAAAAGTCTTTCAAATCTTTGCTCACACTTTCTTCAGCTTTGTTTAGAATTGCCCATAGTTAGACTACAGCTTGTTTGCTTGGTACTGGCTACAGCTTTTTTAATCAATTTATTTATTTACTGAAATGTTTCACCAGGAAGGCACACTGAACAACGGTGCAACCTGGGGAGTGGGGGACATGAGGATTGAATACAGAGATTTGGTACAATAACACAAGATTTACATTTAAATACATTCAAATAAAAAGTGAGTATATTATATAGTAAGCAATGAAAGAGTGGAGTGCTAACAGTTTTGAACTAAGGACCTGAATGATAATCAACTGAGATAGATACAATAGGAGGACTTCCGGTCTGGCTTCCGGCTTGATGGTAGCTTAAGCTCGAGAGCTCCACCCGAATACTTTAACAATCTGCATTAATCTATAATTCAACAATCTCATCCTGACAGGAAAACGCAAAAAAACTGACTACTGGATGCCTCCCAAACAGAAAAATAAAGAACAACCTCTGGAAATGGTGGGGAAAGGTATGAAAAATCCTGCTGACACCATCGCAGTCACTGCTGCCTGCTCTAACACCCTGCCAGCAGGCTCCACAGTAGTGATTCATTCAGAGGGAGAAACAGACTGCACAATCACGTTCAAGCAATTATGTGCTACACTTCAGCAAATGCTCTGGACGACAGGGCAAAACTTGAACATGTGGCCAAAACAACAGGAGCAATAGAACAAAATCTGTCAGAATATAGCATGGTCACAGACACTCAAAACACAGCACTATAAGACTTACAGCTATGATGACAACACCATAGACTGCAAGCCTTAGTAAGGAGTAAGTAAGTAAATTTTATTTTTAATTGCTTTTCAAAGCCTAAGCGCTGTACAATTAAGCAAACATTAAAATTTACAAACTATGACAAAATAACAATAATAACAATAAAATCACAATAAAATTCACAGTAAAATCACAATAAAATCACTCTCCATATGCTTTTCGGAATAAATACGTTTTTAACTCCGACTTAAAACTCTCGACGGTCAGGCAGCTATGTATCCGACGAGGTAGAGAATTCCACAGGGTGGGGGCAGCGTAAGAAAATGCACGTGCCCCAGATGTTTTTAAACGTACCCTGGGAATCTCTAGCAATCCCTCGTTGGTGGATTGGAGTGGCGAGAGGACAGTAGGAATAAGGAGATCTTGCACGGGTACACCGCGGTCCCTGTTAGGTGTAGACTTTATAGGCCAGTAAGCCGACCTTGAAGGTGATCCACCACTGAACAGGCAGCCAGTGCGATCCGCGCAGCACAGGCATAATATGACTACTTCTGGATGTCCCAGTCAAAAGCCTGGCTGCTGCGTTCTGCACCAGCTGCAAGCGGCGGATATCAACCCCCGGTAGCCCTAGGTACAGGGCATTGCAGTAATCAAGGCGAGAGGTCACAAAGGCATGGACCAGTATAGGAAGGTCAGCCAGAGGAACTAGGTGTTTCACCCGGGTGATATTCCTAAGATGGTAAAAGGAAGATTTGACAACGGATGACACCAGCGATTTTAGGGTCAAACCGTCATCAATAATAACGCCCAGATTACGCACCCGGTCTGAGGTTGGGAGCTGGGCACCATCAATCCATATGCCCGAAGGAAGCCCAGCCCTATAACCCACCTCAAGGCGACCTGGGTCCACCGCCAACACCTCAGTCTTATCCGGGTTTAACTTCAGCCAGCTAGCACTCATCCAGTCCTTGATCTCGGATAGACAGCTGTTAAGTATGGAGACTGCATCTTCCTGTCCGGGACTAAAGGACAGATACAGCTGGGTGTCATCTGCATAGCAGTGAAAACCCAGATTGTATCGCCTAATAATGTCTCCCAATGGCAGCATATAAACCGCGAACAACATGGGTGCCAAAATGGAACCCTGCGGTACCCCACAGGACAGGAAGATGGCATCAGAGGAATAAATTCTGGTGATAACCCTCTGTCTCCAACCCGTGAGGAAAAATCAAAACCAATGCAGAACTGTACCAGACAGTCCACAATAAAGCCGCAGGCGTTCCAGAAGCACACCATGGTCCACAGTATCAAATGCTGCAGAGAGATCAAGAAGGACTAGAATAGTACGAGCCTTTCGATCTCTCGCAATCAGGAGATCATTTAGAATTCGGACAAGAGCAGTCTCAGTACTATGGCTTTTCCTAAATCCGGATTGAAGAGTATCATACATATTGTGATTTGTAAGATGGTCATCCAGTTGTAGCGCAACCACCTTTTCAATAACCTTACCCAAAAAGGGCAGGTTAGAGACAGGTCTGTAGTTAGCTGGACAGTCCGGATTCAGTGAAGGCTTTTTCAGGAGTGGTCGAACGACCGCCTCCTTTAGGGGATCAGAAAAGACCCCCTGCTCCAAAGATTTCCAGACAATTTCAGCAAGGATCGGGCAGATAGTATCTACGCAACCTAATAATAGTGACGTAGGGCCCGGATCCAAACTACAGCTGGTTGGACGTACAGTCAGGACAATCCTCACAATATCCATGAATTCTGGCTTACCAAAGTCACACCAGGTGACTCAGGTGTTTGTTTCCCTAGCGATCACCTGAGCCCTTGAAGAGTGAGCCTGGCGATATCCGACCTAATGCCGGCAATCTTATTTCAGAAAACCGAGCAAGCTCATCACACTTTATTTGTGAAAATCTCTTCCAGACTGTAGACAGAGTGGATTGCACAGTCTGTCGACAGTCCGAAAGAGTTGAGCTGGTCGGTTTCGCGCAGCAGCAATCTCCCTGGACAGGAATTCTGCCTTCTTATGGGTGATTGCTGATTGATAGATACCATAATGATCCATCAACCTAAGTCTGTCAGCATCCAGGCCGGACTTCCGCCAGGCCCTCTCTAGCCTTCACCCCACTCTCCTCAGTTCCTTCAAAGACTCATCAAACCATAGAGTCTTAGGGCACTGAGTGAGTGGGCGAACACGGACAGGAGCAACTAGGTCCAGGGCCTCGCTCACCGCCTTATTATAGGCAAGAACAAGGTCTCCTGGACCCATGCTCTTGCCAGAAATACCCGATAGGTCCAGTACTGCTAATAGACCCTCTGGGGTAACTCCCCTTTAAGGGCGATACTGAACCATCTCCGTAGAGGCAGGCCTATTAGGGGGTGCCCCAAAGCTGAATCTTATGGTGTGATGGTCTGTCCACACATTTGGTTCCACCCCCAAATGCGTGATATCCAAATCCAGTAGGAACACTAGATCCAATGAGTGACCTCCTATATGGGTAGCAGAGGTAACTACCTGTGACAGGTCCAACATAGTCATAAGTTGGAGGAAATTCTTTCCAAAATGCTAGAGTTCATCCCCAGGCATTGAAGTCACCCAGTATTAACCATCTGGGCGACTCCAATGCCATGTTGACGATGAAGTCTGCGAACTCCTTCAGGAACAATGAACAATGTCTTGAGGAATTGGAGAACAGAAACAGGAGAAATAACATCCGAATACATGGGGTGCTGGAGGGTATGGAGTCGGGGAACATGACAGCTTTTGTGGAATCATTTATAAACGAAATTCTAAACTTACCAGCTGACAAAGAGCGCAACATAATTAGAGCACACCACTCCCTGGTCCCTCACCCCTGGGATACAAAAGCCCACCCACACTCAATTGGGCTCACCTTCTTGAACTTTAGGATTAAGGAGGAAATCCTGAGCCTCACATGAGCGAAAAAGATTATTTATTTTGGGGACACTCGACTATATTTTGACCAGGACTACACTCCGCAGCTTTTAGCATGCAGAAGGCAAGTCCTCCAGGTGATAAGAGAACTACAACAGAAGGGGCACAAGGCCTTCCTGGAGTACTCAGCTAAGTTGAGAGTTCAGACAGACAACGACCACAAGCGATTTCAGGACTTAGTGGCTGTAGAGGAGTTCCTGAAGGCTCTGAAAATCTCCACTCCCCAGCACTATGCACCGGTGTTTACGGACGATTTGAGAAACTGCTCTTGGAATGTGGCAGGTCATAAAAAGGGAGGATCAGGTACAGGATCAGCCATTTCCATTATGTGGGACAAGGTGAGAACCAAACAGAGGCCTGGGCATACAAGAAACAGCAGGGACAATGAGGAGAGATGAAATGGAAGGATCACTGGACGGAACCAGCACAAACGAAACCATCCCCACTTGAGAAACAGTAACTGGTAGGACTGGGACATTAAAATTGGTAGAGTAGATCTACCAAGGGGGAAAAGAAAAGTTCTTTGATCCTCCTTATATGTGCACCGGAATATCACAGATGGTAACATGGACTGATGTTCACTGGTAGCATTTTCTTTTTTTCTCTATTGCTTTAAGGAAGGGTTTGATTAAAATATGGGGACTCATAAAGGTGTAAATAAAAGGATGAGCACAGCAATGGGGAACGCGGATATAATCCTTGGGGTTCTACCTCTTGGAGGGGTGTGTGTGGTGGGGTGGGGGACGGGTGGGGCATCTGGCTCCTTTTCTAGGTGGCCTGGGAGATGCTGGGGGGTGATGTGTGGTGAGCAACACCCAAAAGACTGAGCTTATGGATTTGTATGAGTCTTTTTTTTTTTATTGTGTGCAGGAGACAGATATATATGTAGTTAACACAGCTATTGGCATACAGTACAAACAGCATATTATTGTATTCAAAAGCTTCATGTCTAAGTAATTAGATATTGGTAAATAATTCTGTTTTTCTCTCCAAACAAGTGATTGTTCTAAAGGTGGCTGAAATTAAAGTGTACTGATATATAACTCCCAAATGCTCATATGAAGAGAAATTCTCCTGGAATCTAAGAACATTTCATGGTTGAAGGGCCTGCATCCCCTGACCTTACAGGGCCTCTTCCCTTCCCAGGACCATGGAGATTGTGACTCAGAGACGCTCAGGGGACAAAGTCTGGATCGTGCCCAGAAAGATATATCACCCAAGGCCTCCATAGCAGCTCGAACATGTGTTGTCTGTTATGGAATGTGGCCATTAGGGATCCATATAATAAATTTTGGTCACTAGCTCCCTCCATTCTTTGACTGTAGGAATGGTGGGAGATCGCCAATGTCTTGTTATGGTCTTTTTAGATGCCAGAATATAAATAGAGAGCAGGGTTTTGGACCAGGATGGGTTATGAGATGGGAATACAGACAACAATACCATCTTCACCATGAGGTCGAGCATCTCTCCCAGGCAATCTGAAATTTCTTGTTGTAAAGAGCACCAAAATGGTATTAATTGGGGACATGACCAAAAAATATGGCTGTGGTCGGTGAGGTCACATTGGCATCTCTGCCAACATTTCCCGAATGATGACAGGAGGTATTTAGTTAATATGTTAATAGCGAAAAAAGCGACTTCGACATTTCCATGCAAATTCACACCACTTAGTAACATGTGTAACTCTGCATGCCTGGGGGGACACCAGAAGCCACTTCTGTTCTGAGATATCTAGTTCGAGATCCCTACACCAGCTATTCAAGATCGAGATTGATGAGTTGCCCATCCCCTCTCTTAGAATTTTGTAAAGGTAACCTATCTGATGGGGCCGTAACTGACCTTTAATATTATCCTCCAAATATTTCCAGGCCATAGGTATTGGGTCCGGTAATTTAGAAATTATATATTTTTGCCGCAGAAGGTAATTCTAACTTGAGTATATCTTAAAAGGTCAGTACTGGTGAGGGCACAGGTAGTTTTTAAAGTTTCAAATGGGATGATACCGGCAAGGGAGAGAAATTGTTTGAAAAATTGAAGCTCAAGCCATCTCCACCTTGAAAAAGTGTGGTCCAGGGATGCCAGAAGGAAGCAGTTATCCTCTGAGATGTGTGTATAGAAAAAGAAAAGGTCTCTAAAGTGCTTATGTTTTTTTTTAACTTATACCATGATTTTAAAATTTGAGCTGCAAAAGGGGTGAAATCCCACAAGGGGGGTAGCTTAGCCGTCGAAGCTAAGGTAACCTTGGTGATATCATAGAGATCATTTATGGAAAATTCCAAATGTGCCTGATAAGCTGGTGATATCCATAAGGACATTATTTTTAAAAAGGCTGCTGAAGCGTAGAATTTCAAATTTGGGAGATTAGACCCCCCAAGGAGAATGGTAACTGCAAGAGAAACATTCTAAGTCTCGGTATCTGCCCATTCCAAAGGAAGTTTGATATGAGCTTATCCCAGGATTTAAAGTAAAAACAAGAAGGGAAGGTAGGGACATTCTGGAATAAATATAATAATTTTGGGAGAACTATCCTACGAATAGTCTCAATTCTCTGAAAAAAGTTCAAAGGCAACTTAGACCAAGAGGACAAATCCATTTCGATCCAGGTAGACAACAGTTCAAAATTTAGCAGTTCTAGATTATCTAGATCTCTTGGAATATAGATTCCCAAGTATTTAAATCTGGTTTTATACCATTTTATTGAATATTTATTTTTGAGTGCTTGGGAAGGAGTAAAATATAATGGGAGCAAATCTGTTTTAGCCACATTTAGCTGGAATCCCAAGACTCTTTTGAAGTCCTCCAGAAGTTCCCATAGAGCAGGAAGAGAAGTATCAGGGGAGAGAGAGCGGTTACCAGAATGTCATCAGTGAACAAAGCCACCTTATGCTCTCTTTGACCTATCAGGACTCCCTCTAACTGATTACTCCACTGCCAAGGGCTCGATGTACAAGGCAAACAATAATGGGGATATAGGGCATCCCTGTCTTGTGCCCCTTTGTATGTGTATTGGTTGGGATAGGGAGCCATTAACCCAATTATAAACTCTTAACTGAGAGTATATATTTTTCAGGCAGGTAATGAAGGGATTTGGAAAGGATAACTTGGACATCGCAGCCCATAAATATTCCCAGCTCACCCTGTTGAACGCTTTATCAGAGTCTATACTAATAACAGTAGATGGGATCATTCTTGCATGAATATGCTCTAAAAGTAGTAAAAGGCAGCGTATATTATCTGAGGTGCTCCTAAGTTTAATAAATCCAGATTGGTCTTGATGGACCGAATGTACGAGAATCGGCTCCAACCTTTTGGCCCATATGGCTGCAAATATTTTATAGTCTATGTTCAAAATTGAGATTTGGTGATATGAGGATGGGAGAGTGGGGTCCTACTCAGGTTTTAGTAAAGGGGAGAGGACTGCATAGTGCCAAGATGGGGGAATAGTCTCTCCTTCTGCTATTGCACGGGGCGATAATAAGAAACTGTGAAGAAACTGAGGTATAAAAGTTTTGTACCACTCTGGGCCGAAACCGTCTGGGCCCAGGCATGTCAAGGGTTTTAAGCTCTTTATCTGATAGATTATCTCCTCAGGACTAATGACACATTCCAATTGTTCTTTTTGGGACTCAGACAATTTGGGTAGATGAAGTTTTTTTTAAATTTAGATATTGCCTCTTCCTGGTCCTGCGGGGTGTGGGGGGCAGTGCATAGGGCTTCATAAAATTGAGTAAAAGCCTGTCTGATTTGCTCTTCCTTGTAAGTGGATATGCCTGTGGTGTGAGATTTTATTTTCAAGATGGTAGAGGCCTGTTTATTAGCTCTTAATTTCCGTGCCAAAACTCGGGCTCCTCTAGCTCCTCCTTCATAATTGTAATGTCATAAGTAGTTCAGGCTCTGGAGTGTTCTGTAATATATAATTTTTTGTATATCTTGCTTTATAGGCCTTATGCTTTGCTGAAGGGCCATATTGCCCTCACAAAATAACATTTGGTATGAAGCCAGAAAATCTGTTAAAAAATTAAGTCTTGCATTCGCTTCCTTTTTTTGCGGGAGGAGTATTCCAACATCTCTCCACGCAATACTGCCTTTAAGGCATCAGATTGAATAGGGCAGGACACCTCCGGAGAGGAATTGTCGTGTGTAACCTGTGGAATGCATTGCCTGAAATGATCCAAGAATTTTTTATCCTGTAAGAGGGAATTACTGAACCTCCAGTGCCTGAATTTCTTTTGTTTTCCCAAGTTAATCTTAAGGATTAGTGGGTTGTGATCGGACAGGACCCTTGATTCAATTAAAATATCTTGTACCAGGGTAAGATGTTCCTCTGTCACACAAAAATAATCTAAACATGAGTACGTGTTATGCCTCCCAGAAAAAAAAAGTATAACCTGGGATTGATGGGAAAATTCTTCTCCAGATGTCCTCTATACCCAAAGAGGACAAATTCCCCTTTAAGTATTTGGCAGCTTTAGATAGCCTATGCGGTTTGGGACTCAAAGAATCCAGGTGAGGGTTGGAAGGAGATATTAAATTCTCCACCCAACAACAGAATGCCCCTGAGCCTCTCCATCACTCTTTGCAGAAAAGTCCTTATTATGGGGAGCGAGGCCCAGGGAGGGAGGTGTATATTAACTAACATAAATGTCTGGGAGTATAGTGTCCCTGTAAGGATCACGTACTGACCCTGTGGGTCCAAAAAAGTATCTTGCATTTCTAATGGGGTAGATGCTGGGATTAATATCACTGTGCCCCTCTTACTACTTTTTGGATGAGAGGATGACACAACCTGATAGAGACCACCACAATGTAACTTTGAATGCTCAAGAGATGAGAGGAGAGTCTCTTGTAGGAAATATAAATCGGTCTTCTGTTTTCCTAAATGTTGCATGATTTTGTAATGTTTAACAGGGGAATGCAGACCATTCACATTCTGTGAAAAAATTCTCACTGGTACATTAACCATTATCCCAGGAAAGGGGTACCCATAATGTATACCTGGCGGACCTACTAGAGCCAAAAGGGGACAAGTAAACATACTGAATTATGTTTCAGACATCCCACGTCGAGTCCAGGGGTCCAATCGGACCAATTCCAGCGTACCCGGACTGAGTGGTGTATTTATACTCTATGACCCCTCGGCTACCTGCGCATCCAGCCAAGAAGGGAGCTACATGTCTCTTCGCAAACATTGTGCCACCATCATTTTTTCCATTTACAAAAAAAACAAACATTAACAACCTAAACCATAATCTAGAATAACTATTTGCAACTTGCCTCCTATAGGAGAAAATTATATACAAGCATGCTTCCACTAGTGGGGGAGATTTTCCCATCTCCAACCCGAAACCCAGGTTAAAGGGAATCCCTTCTTCCTAGGTAAGTGGGGGATGACCCATCAAAGGGTGGGTCTAGGCCCACTTGAGAGGGAACACCCTCTCTAGGAACAACCCACTCTAGGGGCTGCTCCTGTAGTGGTGAGACATAGACTTAATTTGGTGTTCAAACCATAAATGAACGCGTGCAGTCTAAGGGAAGAACCCCTTCTCCACCCATAAGTGAGTGTTAGTCTAATCTCTCTCGGGGGTATTGGGGGTAAAAGAACCTGGATTACAGGGCAAGAGTGAAAACCATCATTTTATTTTGGACAGAGGACCTATAATAGTCAAGGAAGGGTCCCAATGAACCTCATGTCCTATATCTCCTTTCTTCTACTTCATCCCAGCTCCCAGTTGACCTCCGTGGGGAAGTATGCCCCCTTTTACCTCATGGGGATTAACATCAAAAGTCTTCAAGGTTTTGAGATAAAATCCACCTCTAGAAATATGACTTCCTGGAAAGCTCATCACTTGAGGATCCAAATCCTGTTAAGTGAGGCCCACCTCAGGAACCCTCTCCATGAACTTAAGAGGGGGCTCCAAGACGTGTAAGGAGAGACTTCTCCCTCCACCAGTGAAGAACAAATGTAGCTGAAAGGATTTGTATGAGTCTTGAGACAATACTGGGACTCTGGGCAGGGGTCTCCCCTAAAACTCAAAAAGAGGGAAAAGATTGTTGAGGGGGGATCCTGGTGACCAATCTCGGGGGTCTTCTGACCAGCTGGGGCGAGGGAGCCACCATACATGTCTTGCACATAAGGCTATGACTGCAGTAGGGTCCTGAGGTGTCAGGTTGGGGGGCTCGCACTGAGCTCCTCACTGGCAGAGGGGCAGCTACTTCAAATATAGATTGGAAGTAAGATGTGTCAGGGGAGACTGTTTTGAGCAGGGGCCCTAGTATAGCTCTCTTGAAGGGAGAGTACATTACAAAACAAAGGGAACAGCATTGGAGATGTGGAGCTGAGAACTGCCTCTCAAAAATGGAGCTCTGGGGGTTGGCTCACTATGTGTCACTGCCAGTGTCTCTGGGGGCCCAGAGCGGGGCTGGAGTGGCCCCGCGTGGTCCTCTACGCCCTTGCAGTGCCTGACTCCTTCCTGGGGAGGGGACCTTAAAGAATTAACAAAAAACAGTGAAAACTTAAGCAATAAGGGGATGAGGGTGGGTATGAGAGAGTTTAAGTGCTGCCTAATAGTAAAGATATGACATAACAGCTTTGTATAAGCTGGAGAGCCAGAAAGAAATATAAAGAGCCCCATTAAACAGCTATGGGGAACTTCTTTTTTTGGTAGAGCTAGATTCAGGGGAATCAGGCTCTGGAGGAAGGGTCTCAATGACAAGGGACGTTCCTACTTACCTCCTCCTCTCCTTCCATTTGGCTTAAGTCCAAAATGGATGGGAACAAGAAATCCGTGATTATGGATTTCCCACCTTGGGAGTCAATTGGTGTTCCATATTTGTTTTTAGCCATGTTGGCTATTTATACTTATACTTGTTCTCGATTATTGTTTAAATGTAAGGTCTCAGGTAATATGCTGGAAACTTCTCTGTATATGCAGTCAGTGGATAACACAACAGGGAAAGCAGGGAGTCCCATGGGACTGGGTCATTTTCTAGCACTTCCAAATGGCTAAACAAAGTACATGTATCTGTTCTTATAATGTAACTGGCCTTACAAACCCAGTAAAACACAACAAGCTGATGAGTTTTTTGAAAAGGTCCAGGGCAGATTTTGTTTTCTTACAGGAAATGCACCTCTCTAAGGTGGAGTGTGACAAACTAGTCAAGTTTGGCTTCCACGAGGTAGCCACAACCGAATGCAAGAAGGGATGCAGGCGGGGGTATCTATTTTGGTGCCCTCTAGGGTACCATTCGAATGGGTGGCTATTTGGTTGGATAAGGAGGGATGCTTTGTCCTGATAAAGGGACATTTGATGGGAAATATAGTCACTCTGGCGTCTGTGTACTTCTCCCCAGGGTCCACCTTTGTAGATTGTAGGTCCTTCCTGGTCACTCTGCAGGACTGGAGCGAGGGCACCATTTTATGCGGAGGGGGGATTTCAATTTAACTCTTGACCCACAGCTGGACACCACATCTAGGATCCCGTGAAGAGAGCATAGAGTAGCCTGAGAAGTAGGCCGGTTGTTGGGGGAGCTAGGCCTGGCTGATGTATGGCGCCATCTGAATGGGCGGCAGAGGGACTATACATATCACTCTGTGGCTCATCAGATGTATTCATGCTTGGATTATTTCCAACTTCCAAAGGAGGAGATGAATGAGGTCCAAGATGTTTAGATGGGAGATTTTGTCCTGTCAGATCACTCACCCTTGTATATGAAAATTGACCTGGAGAAAATCCGCAAGAATACATTCTGTCACTTAAATATGTCATTGCTGAGGGACCAGGAAGTGAGAGAGTCTGTCTAGGAGACATATAGGCAGTTCATAGAAGAAAACTGTGCTGCAGAGGTTTCACCTGCGATCATATGGGACACAGCCAAAGCTGTATTGAGGGGCAAATTTAGAGAGATTTCAGCTAGGAAAAAAAAAAGATAGAGAGGCTAGGAGGGTTCGACTAACATCCCAGATCCAAGAATTGGAGGCTAAACAAAAGGAAAAATTAGACAAGAAGCCAAGTAGAGAGCTGAGGGGGCTTAAAAAAGAGCTAGGGGACCTACTGGATTATCAAGTGGAGCAAAAGCTCCTATTTTTAAGGCAGAAGTACTATGAGGGAAGACCTTGGACCCTAAAGTTACTGGCTAGCAGACTAAAGGTACAAAGGGCTAGGGCCACAATAACCGCAATCCAGCACCCCAGGACAATGCAACTGGTACATCAGGTGCTGAATACAGCAGAAGCCTTTAGGGAGTTTTATGCTAATCTATATAGCCCAGATCTGGAACCAGATAGTGGAGAAGTGACGGCCTTTCTGGATTGACTCACTCTTCTTAGGATCTCCTGTAAACGGGGGGGGAAAGCCTGCTTGTTTCTGTAACGGGAGGAGATTAAGCAGGTGGTGGAGAACCTCAAGGCTAGCAAATGTTTGGGATCTGACGGGCTCCCAGCAGAATTCTACAAATCATTTTGAGGCATGATCCAGCTGTCGCTGTTAAAGATATATGCAGAGGTTCTGGGTGAAGAGGGGCGGGTTCCGCCCTCATGGCTACAGGCAATTATCTCAGTGTTGCCCAAGCCGGGAAAGGACCCCACTAAATGTGCCTATCACCCTATTTTATTACTTAATAATAACTACAAAATTCTGACATCTATATGGGTCCATCGACTTCAACTCCTATTACCTGGCCTCATTCAATTAGATCAAACTGGTTTTGTTCCAGGATGTCAGGCACAGGACAACCTCAGAAGAACAGCTCATATAATAGGTCATAGTAATAGAACAAAAATACCTTCCTTACTATTAAGTCTTGATGCAGAGAAAGTGTTTGATAAAGTCTCCTGGCACTTTCTCTGTGGGGTCCTTTCTCGGTTTGGGTTCCCACAGGGACTCATGGATGAATTGTTCAGGCTGTACAAGGGGCCCAGTGCTGATATACATGCTAATGAACATGTATCCACTAGTCTTGGGCTAGGGAGAGGAACGCGACAGGGATGTCCCCTATCCCCACTCTTATTCACTCTGTATATTGAGCCATTGGCTCAGGGCATAAGACAAAATACGGCAGTTTGAGGTATTAAACTGGGAGGAGGAGGAGAACATAAACTAACATTGTATGCAGATTATATTTTACTATATCTTTCAAGTCTGGACACGTCACTGGGAGCAGTGTTCGAACAGATAGAAATGTTCTCTAACCTCTTGGAGTATAACCTGAATAGAACTAAAACAGAGGTTCTGAGTTACTTCTATGATGCCCCTCCTCGACTGCATAAACAATATCCAATGGTATGGGACCTGAGGCTCATGAAATACCTCAGTATCAAAGTAGGTATGGATAACTCACAGTTTTTTAGTTTAAATTATCTCCCTCTGCTGAACCAACTAAAGACTGATTTCAAGAGGTGGTCCCTGTTGACGCTTTCCCTACATTCCAAAGTACAGACCCTGAAGATGAACGATCTCCCTAGTCTGCTCTACTTGTTCCAATGCATCCCCTGTAGAGTGCATCAGAAGGACACTGAACAGTGGCAGCGAATGTTCTTGTCCTTTATCTAGGGTAAAGATAGACCTAGAGTGAGGAGAGCATTACTATATTTACCCAAACTGCAGGGGGGGGTTAGCACTTCCTAATTTACATGGATACTGGGCAGCAGCTCAGATGAGGATGGCCCTGTTGTGGGGCAATACACAGTATGATTAATTATGGAAGTGAATAGATGTAGCTGAACATAAGAAACCCCCGATTCAGGCTACCCTCTTCATGGAAAATGGCCTAGAGGCAACGTACATAAAGTTTACTGGTACGGAGGCAGTTCTGGAAGGGTGGAGGGGAAGGACTCGGAGGAGTCTAACTGGAAAGCAACTGTGGAAATATAGATGGTGGGCATATGATACACAATTCACTCCATCTGCCACTGATGGTTGGTTTCGGCAACAAACTAAGAGGGGCTTAACAGCTCTGTTTCAGTTGTTCACTGGGTCCACTCTTATGTCCTTTGAGGCAGTACAGCAAATATTTGGGTGGGGGCAAGGGGACTGGCTGAGATACTTTCACATCAAGGACTATATACAAGGCGAAACAAGAAAGATGCGGCCTGAGGGGGCTAAGATGGTGGAAAGAATTCCCTTTCAAAGAATCTAGTCCTCCCTGAATGGGGAACGGGCTATCTATCTCTCTCTCTCTCTCTCTCTCTCTCTTATATGCCAACTATATAGCAGATCTAGAAAATTCATCATTGTATATTAAACAGAAATGGGAGGGAGACCTCAGTATTCGGTTGTCAGAGGTACAATGGGCCACGGTCTGGAGAAACACCTGGAGAACCATTGCATCCATCACATGGAGCGAATTTGGGTGGAAAATACAGGTTTGCTATTTCTTGGTGCCGGTCCAGGCGGCACATAACCAAGGTGGGGCATCCGCATCATGCTGGAGGAGATGTGGGGAGGCACATGCCACCCAGGCACATGTCTTCTGGGGGTGCACAGAGTTAACAACCTTTTGGAGAGAAGTGGGAATGCACTTAACCTGCCTATTTACCATATCAGTGAAACCAGGCCCAGAACATCTGATCCTGGGGATATACATGGGGAAATTGAAAGGTAGGGATGAGAGATTTCTAGGGGGCCCTTCTAATCCTTGCTGCTCTGAAAACGATAACAAGGAAGTGGCTAGAACAAGAGGCCCCAACCATTCCTGACTGGGTAGAGGGAATAAATAACAACCAGAAGCTAGAGAAACTAACTTTAGATCTCTCACAGCAAACAGAAGTTTCAGAATGTGTGGACCAGATGGCTTATGTATGAAGATCAAGTGATTTAAAGTGAATAGGGGACTGTGACTGGGTTGGAATTCCCCTCCTCAGGTATAAAGGAATGGGGGTGGGAGCTGATGTAGAGGTGGAAAGGGAATCAGAGGTATAGAAATATAATGGGAATGGGTCTGAAGACAGGTGTTTTCAGATAGGAGAAGGTATATGGCATAAATGAACCTGAGACAGTTGTGGTACTCTATAGAATGCAAATAATAAATGGAAGTAAATTAAATACGTAATAGGTATTTTAAAGAAAAACTGAGACCTATTTGTAATGATTTATTGTACATTTAGTTTTTTTAGTATAGATTCATATCATATACGTAACAGTTTCTTCTTTATTATGAGAATGAGATGAAACAAACGATCAGATTGTAAATGGTATGTTTGATAAATGCAGGAGACAAGTGGAATATACTACTTTATGCTGAATGACATTTTAAAATGACTTGTTTGGTTGTAAACCTTGTACTTTTACAATAAACAGAAGTATGAAAAAAGATACAGTAACACAAAATTAACATTTGAATGCAAGCACTAAGTGGCTCATAACTGTGAAGGTAGAAAATGACTGAATGGAATTCTAGTAGTTTTGATCTAGGTCAAGCTAGTGAGGAGTAAGACAAACAGTACAAGTTAGCTAAGGTACACCAGAAGTGCAAATAGTCTACAAGTGTAATATAGATTTAGGGCTAGCGTAATAGGGCTGAGTAATGGAGGTGGGGGGGGGAGGGTGGAAGGGAGATTAAAAGGGGGGAGGGGGAGGGGAAGGGAGGTCAGAGGCATACCAAGCTCCAACCCCTTCAGGATGTGGAGAACCCTGCCAGGAGTCGATTCAGGGCAAAGATAAAGGTGGGGTTGAGTGCAAAGTAGGGAGATGGGGAGGAAGGAGGTAGAAAAAGGGTGGATGAAAGGAGGTTTGGGGAGGCGAAAGACTTGACCAGTTCTAACCCCTTCAGGATGCTGAGAACCCTGACAGGGAATGGAGCAAGGCAAGAAAAAAGGTGGCATTAGTACCAAGTAGTGGAGAGAAGTGGGAGGGAGGTGGAGAGGGTAGCAGAGAAGGGGGGGGGGCTTTCCAAGAACTAAAACCCTAAGGGGAGCTGAGAATCTTGTCAGGGGTTAGGACAGTCAGTGAAGGAGGAGGGAAAGGAAGATTGAGGAGGAAAGAGGCCTGCCAGGGTCTGTCGCCTCCAGGATGCTGAGAACCCTGCCTGCACAAGGCAGAGGTAAAGCACATCAGGAGGGAAGCAGGTAGTAGGTAGTGAGGGCAGGGGGAGGAAGAGGGAGGGGTAGGTAAGAAGGAGTAGGATTAAGGTAAGGAGAGAAGAAATTAGTAGGGGAGAGGAGCGGGGAAAAAAGGTAATGGTAGTGGAAATAGAATTTGAGTAAAGGGATGGTAGGGGAGGATATTTAAGGTGGATTATAACAGGAACAGTTAGAGGAGAGGTAGATTTGTAGGACTGTTCCGAGGGAGTAAGAGGAGGAGGGGGAGTGGTGTATTTGTAGGGGGAGAGAGTTCCAGGCTTTAGGGAAGTGATAGGAAAAGGCAGACTGACCGGTAAGTGTGGAGCAGCATGAGACCGCCAGAGTACGAGTGTCTGAAGATCTGAGGGAGTGGGGAGGTGGTGGTGGGGTTGAGAGAGAGAGGTGAGGAGGTAAGGAGGGAGTTCACCCAACCAGTATTATGAGGTGAATTTGGCACAGTAGGAGAGGCGTCTGTTAGCAAGCGGGGGAAAGGAAAGGGCATGATAGAGCTCTCAGTGATGGGTCCATGAGGGAGCATCAAGAGCGAAGTGGCAAAAGGAGTTAAAGAGGGAGTCCAGTCTGGCCAGGGAGGACTTGGGGACAGCACCATAAACTACGTCACAGTTGTTGAATATCAGGAGTATCATCTTCTGGACAAGTTCACATCTGGCCGTAGGAAGGATGCAGCTATGGTTCCTGTTTAAGGCACCAAGCTTGGGGTGCAGCTTTTTCAGGATGGCATCAACATGTCCAGAGAAGTTGAGGTGTTGGTCCAACCAGACCCCAAGGTATCTGAATGAGGTAGTGTCCTCTAAAGTTATCCCATCCAGGGTGTGGGAGGAGGGTAGCCCAAGCAGCCCTGAGAGTTTCTGCCTTGTGCCAAAGGTCATGGAGACTGTCTTCTTGGCATTGAGGAAGCGCTGATGGGAGGTAAACTAGAGCTGAACCTGCTGGAAATCATGCTGCAGAGTGGTTGCAACATCAGCTAGGCATTTGCTGGAGGTGTACAAGATGGTATAATTGGCATACATGTGAATGGAGGGAGAAGGGGAGCAGAATAGAGGAAGGTCATTCAGGAAAATGGAGACTAGAATGGGACCAAACACTGAGCCATGAGGGACTCCAGTGGTGATAGGGGGAGGAGGGGAGATGGCTTCTTGGACCTTGACAGACTGGGTTCTACCTGTGAGGTAGTCGCTAAACCAGTTTGTAGCAGATGTGGACAGGCCAGCTGTCATGAGGGAGTCTATGAGGAGTGCATAGGAGACTGTGTCAAAAGCCTTAGTGAGGTCGACAAAGATGCCTGAGATGATGAGGCCATTATCCATCCTGGTAAGGATGGAGTCAGTGAGCCTAAGTAGGGAGGTGGTGGTGGAGTGATTTTTCCAAAAGCCAAATTTGAACGGGGTGAAAAAGGAGGAGTCAGTGAGGAAGGGGTAAGCTGGGAGAGGACCAAGTGTTCTTGGAGCTTAGCGAGAGATGGGAGGAGAGAGATAGGGAGAAAGTTTGCAGGAGAAGTAGGGTCACCACTCTTGGGAAGGGGGAGGACTACTGCATGTTTACAGGAGGAAAGGATGGTAGAGGATGAGAAAGAGAGGTTGAGGATGAGGGATAGAGGAAAGGCTATAGCTGGGACTGAGAGGTAGAAGAGCATGGGGTCAATGTCATCTGGCAAAGAGCCTTTAGAAGGGTTTAGCGAGAGCAAGGCAGTTAGAGTTTCATTAGGGGAGACTGCTGAGAAGGAGAAGAGGTGGTGGGGGTGGTGGTGGTGGTGAGGGTTGAGTGCCATAGGGAGGGGATGCAAGCATGGGGGGAGGAAGAGGGAGGGCTTTAGAAGGGCTGAAGCACATGTGATGTAATAGGAGTTAAATTCCTTAGCTACAAGGCAGAGGTCAGAGACAAGGGAGTTGTTAATATTTAACAAAGGGAGGGATGAGACGGGGGAGAAGAGTGCTTGGACCACTTTCCAGAATTTAGAGGGTGCGTTGATATTAGTGAGGAAGGCAGATCTAAAATATTCAGACTTAGCTAGTCTGGTTGCTTTAGTGCATGAGTTTCGTAGTCTGCAATACATTATGTAATCTGAGGGAAGCTGGGAGGCCTTGTGCTTTTTCCAGGCTTTGTCATGAGCCCTGAGGCAGGCCAGCAGTTCGGGGTGATCCCGGGAAGATGGTTACTGCAAACCCTAGTTTGTTTGAAAGGGGCATATGTATTCCATGTTGCTAGGAATTTGCCTTTAAAGTAGGCGAGAGCATGGTCTACACAGGGGGCAGAGGTAAGAGGGGACCAATCGGAGAGGACAAGATCTTGTAGGACAGGTTCAAGGTCCAAGGAGTTATAGGATCGAAGTTGTAGAATTTTGTGAGGGGATTTGAGCCTGTGGACCTTCCTTACCAGGAAGATAAGGTGATGGTCACTGAGAGCATCTGGGAGGATACCAGATTTGATAACTCTGTGGGGGTGGGAGGTGAGTGCCCAGTCGATCAGGGAATGGTTTTGAGTTTTATGGTTCAGGCAAGTGGGTTCTTGGATGAGTTGAACAAGATTTAAGGCTGAAAAGTCGTTACGAGTTTTAGATGTGTACAGCTACTACAACTCAATCCTTTTTTTACCATCCAACACTTGCTTAGCTCAATCTTTGCTGACTTTAGCATTAGATCTCTTGCTTTTTGCACACAGTCTCTTTGCTTTGCCTTTCAGGGTACTTATAGAAAAGTAGCTGGTTCCCTCCGATGTTACTTACAGCCTTCCTGCTGGTTTGAGGATTGTTGGTGTCCGTTGGGCTGTCAAGCTTGATGGCTTGCACCATGCACACTCACGGTCGCTACCACTGTGGTCGCTAGTCAGGAGAAGCCCAATTGACTGTTTCTTAAAGTCTTTTGGCAAAAGCAACAAAGTTATCCTTTGCGATGGTTCACTGCTGCTGCTGCTGCTGCTGACTAAACTACTCACACGCTCCTCGCTCTCTCCTCCTCCTCTTCTCACACTGAGACTCCAGGCAATGGACCGGACTAGGCTGGTTTGACCAATCACACGATGCCATGCAAATGAGCTCTCTCTCTCTCTCTCTCTCTCTCTCTTTCTCCTACTCGCACTCCCTCATGACGATCATCGAGGAGCCAAATTTAAACAGCAAAACTGAACTTTTTTTCTCAGCTTGAACTTTAAATGGGCAGAAGTGCTTTCTAGGCAGTTTGGCTCAGTTTTTTGTACATTTCATTTAGCGACTCCCCCAGTTTACATCACAAGCACTTGAAATTTTCTGGACACTTGTGCACAAATGTTATCTTTGTCCACAACAACTTTTAACTTTGAAATCTTTACTTTTAACAGTCTTTTAAGCACTTTGACTGACAGCGTACACATTGCTAAGCACAACAGTACTTGGCATCACAGTTTCCACATGCACCACAAACAGCACATTTTTTCCTCAGAAAGCACAGGCAGCAAATTTTCCTCTGAGACACAGGCAGCAAGTTTGGGATGGCACTTTACTGGGCACAACTTTCCTTTTCCTCACAACGATTTCTGTTATAGTGCACCACCAGACAGAAAGACCCTAGACACAACCTCAGCATTTGCACTGGCAAGGCAACCTTTGTCCTCTCCCCTAAGATCTTTGGACGAACCCCCATTTTTGCTATCTGTACTCTGGCCAAGAGTGGCATCTTGAAACCAGGACCCCCCCCTAAACTTGTACCCAGACAAGGCAACAAACCATAAGTTGGCATAAAATAGGCACTGGGCCAAATACCTGGCTTGGCTTCCAGAGGTTGGGGGGTTAGGGTGCAAAACAAACATTTATATTTACTCGGAGTTCTGGGAGAGAGGTGCTAGAGCTATGCTAGGTCTATCTTCTGAGGGGGCCCATAAACAAGTCACACTGGGAAGCACAGATCGAAAGTCCACTACTGGAAATTGTGCAGTATGGCTTTATTCAGGTACAAGATGAAACAAACACAGAATGGGGTGGTCCTGCAGGTTGGAACTGACTTTCTCAGGGCATCACACACTTTTCTTTTCCAGAAACAACACTTGTCTTGGGTTGAACACATTTCTACTAGTCACAAACTACGAAAAGTCCCTCGCTCTGTACCAGGGAATTGAACATGGACATTTCTCTTAAAGTGTCTTTTATGTGGGGGTTGCCACACACTTAAAAACATTTCAAATCTTATTCCTCCTGATGTGATGGACTTAGTTAACATGCCCAGGGTAACCTTGTGTTCTTCCGTGAACCAGTTAGCACTGACTGACGTTTGGGGGGGGGGGGTTGCTCACCCTGGCCCCAACCAGCCTCTGCCATTCCTTTTAGGTTACACAAATTGAGCCTCCAATCTCATCAGATTGCTAAAGGACTCTACATTCTCAGTCTTCACATTCAGCGCATTTTTGTGGTGATACAAGGGCCCTGACAGGTGTATTCTAGCCTTATCTCTGGGCACATACACCTCCGACAACTCCTTAGAAACAGCTCCATGTAACTGTACTCACAGTTTTGTTTGTCCCTTTATTACAGACATGGATGCAGGAAGAAACACCTCTTCCCTTTCAGGTAGCTTTTCATAGCTTCAAACAGAAACACTCTTTATCTCTCTCTCTCCGGACAGCTGACACTCTTCTGGTCCCTCATGGGATTGCCCCTTGGAAACACTGAATCTGCAGTCCCACTTCACTTTCTCTGGAATGACCCACTGGGGTCATACTGGCAACGGTCTCCACCACTTCTCTTGGCACTGCTGTATTTTCACTCACTAGGGCGAGAAAATGACCAGAGGTCCTTCACCCAGCCTAGGCAGGCTGGCAGGCACCTCTAAACACTGAGAGCTCCCTCCTCACAGAGCTCACACACTGAACAAACTGCACTACTGTCTGAACATTCTAAAGCTAACCCCAGGCAGCTGATTCCAAAGTGGCTCAGGCTGCTGCAAGAGTTCTGAATGACATAATCCATTCTCTCCTCAGGCTAGCTGAGTAAACAATGATGTCATGTTATAAGGAGCTTTTAACAACTCCATAAAGGCTGCCCAGGAACCTTCCTAATCTAACACTGATGGGATTCTAGTAACCCAGGGGACTGGGTGGTTACATATATTTTCCCTGGTGGTAGCGCTGTGACTCAGGACAGAAGAAAGTATTTTTTTTTACCCTTTCATGATGATTTTTTTTGTTAGTCTTTTTTGTCATTTTCTTAATGCTCCCCTGCCTGTCTGGCCCCACACACTGACCACCTCAGCCTTGCAGGTGGCTTCTCCCTGGACTTACCTCAGCTGTTACCCCACAGCTTTCCCCCAATGGGAGGGTGGCAGGAGTCCTCGTCAACCCACCAGTCAAGGATCCAGTGTTGCCAGTGCCTGGGTCTCCAATGCAGGGCCTGCAAGGGATCAGTGCTCATCCTGACAGCCAGGGTGATCTCTGACTCTTCTTTCCACCTGGATAAGTGTGCATGCAATGACATCAAGGGTGATGCCATGCACTTCCACATGTGGCACACCCAATGTCTGCCACTCCTCCGGCCAGTTGTTGCAGCTCCCGTGTCCTGCCCCCCCAGCCACTGCTGGGGGCCAGGAAAACACCAGGCACCAAGCTTCCCCCTTCCCATAGGAGGGGAGTAGTCTTCTGGGTGCTTAGTCTTCCTCCCCATTCCCATCAACCCTCCGACATGCCTCGTTCACTCCTGAACCCAGGTCACTGGCACCGCAAGGAGTAGTGCTGCCACTGCACTGGCAGCCCAGCATATCTTTTCATGATAACTTAAAATAAACTGGCACTATATTTACCCTCCTTTTCCCAGAAAACTGTTAGTTAACGTCTAGGGAATAAGATAGTTTTTCTTTGTCTCTGATCAGCTTAGAGAGTTTATCCTTGTGCATTGACTACAAAACCTAGAATACATAGCGGGAACCGAGAATGAAAATTTTGCTATTGATATTGGGAATTATACTATAGCTATGCCACCATCAGAGGAATAAATAATAGACAAATGACACGGTGAGTGAACTAGTTATGGCACTCTATTTGTTTCTTAAATAATTGTAAGCTGTATGATTATGTTCCTCTATATTACACACAAACAGAGGAGAGAAAGAAGTAACTGCCTCAGCTGGGACTTGAACCCAGGCTGCCTGGAATACTGTTCCGGTTGCGCTACCAGCTGTGCCACCAAAGCAACTGGAAACTGGGCCATTCTGGAGCAAATTACTCTTTCTCCAATGCACAACCTGGTGTTGCACAGATAATTACATTTTCAATCACAAGAGTGCAGTGTGCATATTTATGGAACACATACAAAGAGAGGAGAGTAAAGAAGTAAGTGCCTCGCCTGGGACTTGAACCCAGGCTAGCCGGAATACCATTCTGGTTGCGCTACCAGCTACGCCACCAAGGCAACTGGAAACTGGGCTGTCCCGGAGCACATTACTCTTTCTGCAATGTACAACCTGGTGCTGCACAGATAATTACATTTTCAATCACAAGAGTGCAGTATGCATATCTACGAAACACATACAAACAGAGAGAAAAAAGTAAGTGCCTCAGCTGGGACTTGAACCCAGTTCACCCAGAACACCATTCCAGTTGCACTACCAGCTCTGACAGTGCACACATTGCTATGCATAGCAGTACTTGGCATCATAGTTTCCACATGCACCACAGACAGCAGATTTTTTCCTCAGAAAGCACAGGCAACAAATTTTCCTCTGAGACACAGGCAGCAAGTTTGGGATGGCACTTTACTGGGTACAAGTTTCCTTTTCCTCACAACGTTCACCAAGGTAACTGAAAACTGGGCCATTCCAGAGCACACTGTACCAGTACCCCCCCCCAGCAACGTGACCCAGTACCCCAATTTAGTGTCCCACATAACTCCTGGAAAACAGTGTAATATAAAGTGGCAGGGATAGGGGAATTATACGGTACATGGGGCCCCACACATATAAACTGGTGCCTGCCATTTTACATGGTTTTTTTTTTTACCTTTTCTCTCCTCTGCCAGCAGTTTCCTGCCTCCGGCTAGGGTGGCACAAGTCTAGTGGCAGTTTTCAAATATCCAGCTTGTCCTGGACCCAATTGCTCCCCACATTGAGAGAGACTCAGCATCCTGGATGGTGGGGGCTATAAATGTTCCAGAGTGGCAAGAATCCTGGTTGTCAAGAATCCATTGGCCGTCAAGGGGTCAAGCGAGTGGGCTTTCAGGTGCTAAAGAGCAGTCAGCCTGTGTGTGGCCTGAGGGAAAGAGAAATTGACTGAAAGGAAGGAAAAGGGCTCACCAGCCTAAGTGGTCCCTGTGGTCCTCCTTCCCAGGAGTCGTCAGCTGTCTTTTTTTTCCCCTGTAGTCTGGTGGGTCCCATTGCAAAGTTCATCACGTCCACTGGTTGTCCTGCAGGAGCATCTGTAGTAGAATCAGCAGTTGGGAGCAGAGTGAATCAATGGCCATGGTGTGGACTCTGTACAGCCCCGTTTGCTTTTTTAAAAAAAATTTACATAAAAAGTTAAAAGCAGTCTCTTGTCGGCAGCATTTTGGAGAGAGGCATAGCGGTGGGAAGGAGTGGCCAGAGAATGGGCTGTGGCAGTGAGAGGCAGGGTTGAGTGGGAGGAGCACGGCAGCCACGGTGGTAAGAGAAAGGAGTAGCACCTGCAGGACCAGCCACAAACCCACAACCTTTCTCAGCCAGCAGTGCCACCACAGCCATCCCTACTCACCTACCACCTACACAAGCCTCCCCTCCTACGGTAGCTTCACCCCGGATCGGGATGGTGAGTCGGCAGCAGCATCACAGGGCAGGTGTTGACTGCCAGAACTGTTATTTAACTATACAAAAAGAACAATTGTTTAATGTGCCGAACAACGCGAGGGCAGTGGACAAGGCTGCAGTGGTTTCAGACAAGATCCCAAGGAAAGGACCAAGCAGAGGACAGACTGAGTGGGCAAGAGGCCCTTATCTGAATATTGCTGACTCCAAGAGGGCAGAGCAGAGGGGCACGGCAGGCCCCATTTAAAAAAATAAAGCAGCCCCAGTCAAGACCTGAGGGGCAAGGCAAGCCTCTTTTATAAAATAAAAGCTCCCAGTAGTAACACGTAAAGAGCAAGCAAGCAAGCCCATATTGTGTTTGTTTTTTATTTTAGAATACAACAGCACCCCATGGGCAGTGTGAGGGCAGGGCAAGCCCCAGTTTACTCGGAGGGAGCACCAGAGCACTGAAGTGGACTAGTAGCCCAGGACTACCAGCAAGTCCAAGCCAAGGGCTAGTGTTAAATAATTTCTGTTTACTATGACACTAATCCCAGGAAGCCATCCCAGCAGCATAGTTGCCACAGCTCTAGCCAAGGGCTAGTAACTTTTTTTTTAAGTGTTTAATTGGGGTATTCTTTCCTTATGTGACTGGCATGGTTGTGCAGCTTGTATTTGCATTGGAATTCATTGCTGTTGCTAGAAGAATTATAATAGGGTGCCAGTGGGCATTAAACTATTCAACAGCTAAACCTGTGTGCTGCCTTTTTTGTACACACCCTTGCGAGTGTAGCCGGATTTTTGGATCTTTAATTAATTGGCCCTCAGCCAAGAGGGCTGCACTGCTGTTTTACTAAGGCTTAAAGTGTATACCTGTGGGAGGGAGGGTATCCCTCGTGGACCCTGCATAGCTAGGTATATCCCAGCCATTTAACCCAGGTTTCCCCTTATGTAGTGTCTGCCTTCGTATAGTGCCCCCTGGTTACCAGAATGAGCATTTTGAAGTGCAATGGTTATTCAAAGTGACTGTGGTGAATATTGAACAAACATTTGAAAATGAAAGTGTCAGTTCATTTAAAGTGACAGTGCTGAATTGTCTGTGAACATTTGTAAAGGGCCAAAATTATTTTGTTTCAAGACTGCAACAGCGCCCAAAGTAAATGCATGCTCTGGGACTGTGAAACTGCCCTGCATGCACCAAATTTGCCCTGTTTGCCCTGAAAGTGCTCTGTTTTGCTCCAAAAGTATTCAGATTGTGCAACATTTGCTCTGTACAGTCATTACATGCTCAGAGATTGAGATGCTACCCTTGCATGCTGTGAACACTTTCAAAATTTATTGCACTTGTTCACAAATTTGTGAATTGCCCTGTATGTTTCTAATTGCCCTGTGATGCTTGCTTGATACAAAGAATGCCAAAACCAGCAAACACCAAGTCAAAAGATGGTAAACTTTGGAGACTCAACTTTAGTCCTGCTCAACTGAATGTTCACAAGTTCTTCTGTATGATCCGGACTGTTGCATCCCACTGCATCCTGACAATTTGGTACCAGTTGTCAGAATAGCAATGGCAGAGTCAGCTAAGGAACTCCGTGTCACCTGCTTTCTTCAGATTCTTCAGGCTAACCCCTCCCTAACAGTGAACTAGGCAGTGCAGGAAACCATACCAGTTCACAGATAGCGACTCGGTGGCCAGTGGGGTTGTTTTTTTTTGTTTCAGGTTCTTCAGAGATCCACCCAAGGGTGACAGCTGGAGGTGCTCTAGATCTTCAGTTTCTTCTGGGTCCAGTCTTCAGATCCTTTCCTGGGGCCCATGGTGCCAGCCTGGAGGTTCTACAAGGTTTTGTCCATTTCTTCAGTTCTTCAGATTTCTTCCTGGGGTCTATGGTGATGGCCCAGATTCTTTTCTGTGGAATATAAGTGTGTTGTTCAAATCTTTAGATTTTGTTGATGCCCAGTGGCCAAGTCCCTTGTTCTTAATGCCAACCAATGGAAGGCACATGCTTGGAGGTTCCTCAGTTCGTATTCTTCACTGCTTCATCTATGGCACCCAATGGATTCATACAACTCTGGGGTTAAACTGTACAAATTTACAGTTACAGAGAATTTTACAGCTATAGCATACAGTACAGTTATACAGTGACAAGGTGATAGCAGCAGCTACATTTATAGAAGTGGTTTTAAGAAGTTTAGCAATAATTATAGAGTGGTGGTTTGAAAGTGAAAATGTTGTTTGGGACCACTTTTTTTCTTGTTCTGATTTTTGTGGTTCAGTTGCTCAATAAATTGGGCTTCTTTTGTGAGCTGTGTCTCCTGCCTCTCCATTTTCATGAAATTTCATGCAGCCAAACAGTCAAAGAATTGCCTTACTCATCAACTGACCAAGACAGAGCATTTTAACTAGAGTTCTGGCTGACAGGTCGGGTTTAAGGCTCCAAGATCACAGTCAAAGAACCGCCATACCCATCAACTGACCAAGACAGCATGTCTTAACCAGAGTCCTGGCTGACAGATCGGGTTCAAGGCTCCAAGATCACTGACAGGTCAGGTTCAAGGCTCCAAGATCACAGTCAAAGAACTTCCTAACCCATTAACCAACCAAGACAACATGTCTTAACCAGAGTCCTGGCTGACAGGTCGTGTTCAAGGCTTCAAGATCACAGTCAAAGAACTGCCTTACCCATCAACTGACCAAGACAGCACATCTTAACCAGAGTCTTGGCTGATGGAACCTTTGCGGCAAGATTTTTGGCTCACTTTTAACCCCACTCCCACCCCCACCATATCTATTTTCCTGACTATGATCCAACTATTGTCATGACTACTCAAGTCATGACCTATAGTCATTTCTTTTTTATATTAAGTCTTTGGACATGGGTTACTCGCTACGTCTTTGTTTAATAATAGTAAAATAATTATTATACTATTATTCCACTGAAGATGCATAAAACAGCACTCTACCTAGAAGCTGACAAATCTAGAGTTATTCCCTTCATACTGTACCTCATTAGCATTGTAACCTCACACATCTTGACATCACGAGTAATCAATCTAGCAAAAGGTGTGTACCTCTTCTTGGTTGGTGGTGATGTCACAATCAGTAAGGTATGAGAGGGCACAGAACTAGTTAAGTCAGACCCAGGCAGAGTGGGATATCTGCTATAGGCACAGTAAGGCACAAAACATGGGGGGGGGTTAGCATAAGTAAAAATCCCACATAGCTATTAGGTTTCTGGGTAGGTTAAGATTTACAGATGGACTCAATGAACCAAGGGTCTTTTTCTGGTGTCATTTTCTATGTTGCTGTGTTATTACGGAGAAGACATGCATGAAAATGTCATCTTTGTTCCCAGGACCTCACCCCATCCTCCTGCTGTCATAATTTCTGTTGTCAAGGAAATGATTCTGATCTCATGAACAGAGCATAATGACTTCAGTGGGGGAAAACAAAGAGGATGAGATGAAAGTCTAAGATACAAAGATCCTGTTTTCATGCAAATGCCCTCAGTAATAGAAAATGAGGGGCGATAAATACAGAAAATAATGACATATAAACTGAATTGTGTCTGAATAGAAGTTTTCCTGGATACTGGGAAAAATGTCTTCTTTTGTTGTTTTTTTTTTTGCAAGAAAAATGGTAAAACCTCAATACTGTAGATCTGAGAGAGTACATGCTTCTTGGTGCAGAGAAAGAATGTAAGAGTGGATGAGAGAGAGAGAGAGAGAGAATGAATCTGTAACAAACAGAATTACAGGAAAATGTCAGTAACAAGGCTGTAATTCCATCAAGGGATTCTGACGACACCTTAAACCATAAGAGCAAAAGCTTGAGTACTTAACAATGTCACCAAAATGCCAAGATGGAATGACAAGACTGGTTATGGATGGTTTCCTATGCTTTTTTGTAACATGTGGAGCTTTTTGAATGTTCTGTCTCATAATACCATTGACCTGATGTTAAAATAATGGGATTATGACTTATAGCAGAACAATCTCTGTGGGAAATAAAAGACAACCCATGTATTACAGTATGCTGTGCAGTTTTGTAGAAAAGGGCATCTGAGGGTGAAGGAGAATAGATACTTTTGTGGAGAGAGAGAACGGCAAAAAATGTATATATATATATATATATATATATATATATATATCTGCACAGTGTTTGTCAGTCTACTCTGAAAGAGTTTTATGTTTTGGCACATAGGAGTATCTTGTCATTAGATGAGTTTCTGCTCGCACATTCTTAGAAAGTCAAAAGTGCAAAGCCAAGCTGTATTTTTTATTTCAAATTTTATTGGTTAGCTTGTGAATAAACAATACATTTATTTCTTGTTTACCCAGAAATTTCACAGCCAAGCTGAATTTTACACCCCACAGAGTTTCTCTACAGTTGCTATAACATACTGCTGCTTAGGAACAACTGTTTTGTTTTTGTTGGAATGATGGGGGATCACATCAAATGGATAAAGGTGACAGATTCCGGGGGTGCATGCAACAGATAGGATATTTGAGAGCACAGGCTAGGAGCTGAGAGACAGAGGTTCAAATCCAAACAATAGCTACTTATTCACTGTCTGACTTTGATCAACTTACTTAACGTCTTTGTGCTTTGGTTCATCCAGATGCACAACTGGATAAAAGCAGGACCTCAGTGTCAACAGGATGTTGCATCCTAGTTAAGTGATGCTGTCCTGGGTAAATACATCTTTTTTACTTCACACCTCTCCTGGCACTTGGTCATCCATTGCACACTCTCAACCTAGACATCCTGCCTTCTGGAGAGCCCACCACTGTTTAGGGCCTTCTTTCTCTACCTTTAAGTTTCCCTGGAAGCGGACTCCTTCCAGATGGGGTGAGGCCCAAAGAATGCTCTGGGCAATGAGTATTTGACAATGAGGCTGGGGAGATGAGGTACCAAGATGTGAATAGCTCGGGTGGGTAGGGCCAAACTCATGGTGCCATATACCCAATGATAGTCTGAATTTTCAGTTGTCTTTACTCTCTTACTACCCATTGAAGGTACCAGAGAATCAATCCATGACCCAGAGCAATGGGTGAGTCAACACCTGAAGTCCTCCCCACATGACCATCAGGAGACATAAAATAGCAGGAGGGGCTGCCCTTCTTTCCTGGAGTGTGTCTACTTGGATGCTCAATAGTCCTGCTAGTGGCTCACAGCAATGTATCTGAGCTCAGCGCAAGAACCCAGGTTACTGACAGCAAGTTGTGCCTGTTGCCACTTAGATATTGAACTGGCTGTTGTAAACAAATTAAAAAAAAGAAACACTACCAGACTTACAGTACAATAATTTCTTGTTCCGTTAGTGCCAACGTTGTCACTGGAAAGTCTTCATATACGGGGAAAATACATCTCTGCCAATGGCACTGGCACAGCTCAATGCTGTGACATCAGTATGAAATGTTGATGGTGTCAATCCTGCACAGCCTCTGTCTCATCAGTTCATACTGCTTGCCACACAGTAGAACAGTAATAATAACTATAACTTCACTCATTCCGTAATTATAATGTAACCAAATTTCCTCTGTGACATACTATAAGGAATAAAAAATATGCTGTACCTCAGTAGAAGGATCAAAACAACTTAATTGGCTTGGATCGCTGGAAGAACCAGGATACTCCTGACAGTGATCATGGATGATCTGGAGTCTCTGAACTTTGGACATGCAGCATATAGCTAAACATACTGTTTAAACAGAAATGCTTCAGACTTAAAGCTTAAACTGCAAAACTGTAAGGCAGTAGAAATATTAGCTATACATCTACCAAAAAAAAATACTACGAGTTTGCAGCAAGGAAGGAACCCAGTGAGCCGTAGAGCTTTGAATCAGACGAGGAATGAAGGAGTGTATTGGGGCTTCTATTTGCAGAAGGTTGGCACTCACTTTAGCCGTGTCCTTATGCTTTGTGAACTTAATTGGTCTCCATTGAACTTTATATTGGACTATAGATTTCTGTGGGTAATCGGTTTACGAACATACGAAATTTGCCTGCAGAAAAAGGCCATTTGGTCTATCGAGTCTGCTCAATTCTGCAGCTAGCAGCCCTATTCTGCAGCTGCCCCTCCCTCCTCACTCCCCCCTTATCCTCCCTCTTGCCCCTTTTGAATCAGCCCACTGTTTTACAGGCTACCGCCTCTGCTGGTAACACATTCCACCCAGCCACCACCCTCTCTGTAAAAAAAGTATCTAATTTCCCCTCCTGAACCTTCACCCCTCCAATCTAATGTCATGGCCTTGAGTGTCCCTCCCTACCCTTACCCTGAATAGCCCCTCTCTGAATGATGTCATTTTATTCCTATGCCTTGTACGAGTTACTGTGGATTGATTGTCTGCTTAACCAGAAAATTAATAAAGTATAAAAAACAAAATACTCACTTTTATTATAAAATTGCAACAGTGGCACCATGCCAATCTACTGAATCATGTTGACGGTATTCCCCATGTGACTTAAAAATAATTCTCTGGTGTGGCCCCAGACAGTGACAATGTTGGAGTGAACAGAAAAATAAATTATGGTATGCCTGGTAGAATTTCTTCTTTCTGTAGCACTTCACGTTGTCACAGAGAAGTCTTACTATATAGCTTCTCATAAGCAGGATCCAACAAATTTAGGGAGACAATATTGCCATATATCTTCTAGAGAGAGTTCTACTTTCGGGTAACTGCATGCAGCACTTTGTGCTAAAAGCTTCATCAGCTGAGCTCTGCGCATCAAGCCTGTAATGTTTGATGATTGTGAGCAGGGAAGACCACATGGCTGCCCTACAAGTTCTGAGTGAAATATCACTGCTGTCTGGGCCCCAGATGCTACAATGGCCCTGGTTGATTTTGTCCTAAATAAAGCTGGCAGTTTCAATTCTGAACTCACATAAGCCTTTGCTAAACAATCTCTGACCCTGGAAAGCATTTGCCCTTTCTTTACAGCTCAGGAGGGCCTGAAAAAACTGGTGAAAGATCTGTGTCCTTACCAGGTGTATTGTGACCACTCTGCACACATCAAGATTCTGCAAATGACTTACTGCTGGACTTACTCTGAGTTTTGGGCAAGACGAATGGACAGATAACCTCTTGGTTAACATGAAAAGCAATGGTCACTCTCGAGAGAGGAGGACATAGTCCTAAGGATGACCTTCCTGAGGATAAAAATAAGACCAGGCTCCTCATTGGACAGAGCATGAAGCTCATTAAACTATCTGGTGGAATAGAGAGCTATACAGAAAACACACCTTTCTGGAGAGGAGGACTTCATAAACAGTTACCACAGGCTCAATAAAACAGTTCACAGAGAGAGTTGAGAATCAAAATAGAGGTCCCATAGAGGCACAGGTGACCAGAATGAGAGCCTGGCCAATAAGTCTGTCAGAAACAGACTGCTTATATCCAAGAGTGTTCCAAGTGAGAAACCACCCATGGTAACCCAAACAGACCCTAAAAAGGAAAATCAGTGCCCTGATAGAAGGCTTAGAGCCAAGCCCTTATTTAATCTGGCCTGAAGAGAATCCAAAACCTATGCCACTGAGGCCTTCCTCGGCTAGAATCCTGAGTCTTATGACCAACTGGCAGAGGAGTTTCAGACCCTCTCCTAAGCAGAAGACACAGAGATCTTCCAAGAGGACAAGTTCACGGTCACAACCCATTTAAATAAGCAAGCTTTATTACCCTACTGTTTTCAAGACCCAAGCTATCAATTGCAGTTTCTATGGGTTCAAGCAAAAACTAGGTATGCTGCCCAAGCAAGACCCTGTGAGAAGGAAGCCAAAATGATTTCTGAGTTGATCAGCTTATAAGAACCAAGAAGCAAGGACTTCTATTCCACTCTGTAGCTATCAGAAAGACACCTCCTCTTAATGTCTGAAGCATTCTTACTGTAGTACCACTGGAATCAATGGTAGTGAAGGAAAAGGTAGGCTATCTGGATGCTCACATCAGAAATTATGCATCCACTGCCTCCACGTATTGACACCTGAAGCATCTGATGAGCCTGAAAGCTTGAACAAATTCCCTGGAGGCAAAAGACTGATTGGTGGCACCCCAAAGTACTGGCACAAAGGAATAAAAACCATCTGGGTTCAGAAACTGCTGTTCAGTATGCACAGTCCAGCTACTGAGTTTGTCTGCCTACACAATAAGCTCTCACACTACATAAATGGCTGATGGGTATGGAAGATTCTCTTTCACCCAATGAAGCACTCACAGGGCTACCGTAAGTAATTTTTTGTTGCTTGTACTTTTTTGATTGTTGTGTACGCGATGGACACAGCGTCATCTCAGCATACCTTCACTGCTTGGAACTAGATTTGTTCCTGTAAGAGGAGAAAGACAAGAGAAAATACACCCTCATTTCTAGTATGTCTGTCTGGAGAATCCTCTCAGAACGGCAGACATGTGAACTGGGATCTGGTTTAGTACTGTGCCCTATCAAGTAGGCTGGCGTCTGCTGCGAGAATAATCTCAGACAGAAAACAGAGGAACATCCTTTAGGAGGGGAGCCCGACATTGGAATCTGTTACTACTATATAGCTGAGAACTAATTGGAAGGAAAATGCACCTGAGAAATCTCAAATAAACATGAGCCGAAAGGACCAATAGTATAATTGCCATCATCAGCCCCAGTATCTGAAGGCGCTGGCAGGCTAACACTATCATCTGCTGTCTAAGCTTTCAGATGTCTGGATGGGGATTCTCTATCTTGGATGGAAAGAGAAAATAAATAATTGAAATTCCAACCACAAACATCCCACTGAGTGTTCCAGGCTCTGGGATGGCTGGAGCGAATGTTTCCCATTTACTATCTAGCCACGTTGCCCCAAGACTAGAACTTCAGAAGAACTGAAGTGTTGGCAGGATGTTCCAACAAACCCTGATCTGGAGATTGTCCAAAATGGGTACACATGGTAACCGTTTGACCTCAAGGATGCCCCAGTCACTGTCAGTACTTTGGCCAAAATGTTTGGCAGCTGAGGTGAGACCAAAGAGGTACTCCTGGTACCAGAAATGCAGGTCCCAAATAGCCAAGCTATTGTCTGGCAGTGTAGCCTAGATGTTAGGGTAACAAGCTGTAAATGAGCTTGGTACATCCAGCAGACCTGGATTTGATTCCCACAGTTGCCACTTGCATACTGTGTGACCTTGAGCAAGTCACTTAACCTACACAGTGCTCCCAGGTTGCCCCGAAAACAAGCACTGTGCCTAGTGGGCCTTAACCAGTTCCCAAAGACTGAAAAAAAGCTCAGGAAATTCTGAGAGAGTTAAGGATCAGAAAGTGGACATAAGCATCTGACAGGGCGATGAAGGCCAGAAAGGCCCCCTTGAGCGAACAGCTCTGACTATTGAGTGTAGTTACTTCATCTTGAACTTAGTTTGCCACTCAAATATGTTCAGGCCTTGACAAACGGAAGACTGGGTGGAGACCCCTGACTTCTTCAACAGAGTGAATTAAAATCAGTAGAAACCCTTGTCCCTTTCCTAAGAGGGTACAGTTATTACTGCTCCAGTCAGGGCTAAGTGGGCCAGGGTCTGGTCGACTGTTTCTTTTCCTGGGATTGTCCCACACTGGAGATTAGAAAGACCGACTTCTGGAAGGTAGAGAACTGTACTGTAAAGCCTTGCAAAATAATCTCCAAAACCCTGAGGTCTTTCCTTGTTTGGACCCATCTTCCATAAAAATGCGGACAATCCCAGAACCTGGGGAACAAGATGGGACCACAAATTCTATGCATCAGACTATGCATCTGCGGGAGAAAGAACCTCTGTTCTGTGAGATCTAGACACCATTATTTGATCCTTCAGTACTCTGATTTCCATTTCCTTGAAGGGAATGAAAATTGCCTCTGTGAGAAACAAGGGTGGCTACAGCCTATCTACCAGATGAGGAGCTTAGTTCTGCTGACTCCTTGACATGGGCAGGTGATGCTTCTTATCCTTCAAGTTCTTCAAAAACGTCTACAGGTTTTGGACCAAATACAGTAGCATGTCACCAGAGAAGATGACTCCAAACAAATATGTCATGGAAGTCTGATCCACAGACAAGAGGCGTAACCAGACTATCCTTACTGTTGCAACAACCACAGCAGCAGTCTTGCAGAGTCACCTAAGAAGGCGAATGCTAGACAGTTTTGGATAATTAAGTTCTTTACCAATAGGGTCTTCAAGTAAATGATGCAACAGCATGATTATTCATTCGCAGAGAGCTCGAGCCATCACAGGTAAAGGGGATGCAACCTTAATAGCTGACTGCTCAGTAGAGTAAGCTCACTGGCAGGTACCATCTATTGTCTTATCATTCCCATTTCAGAGAGTGGCAGCTGAGAGTGGCAGTTGTATGAAGTGGGATAGCTGTATTTTCTACCATACTGGAGATCATCACATCTGGGATCGGGAGGTTCTCCTAGTTTAGGGCTGTGGTTTAGGGCACTGAGCTGCAAACCTGGAGACCTGGGTTTAAATCCCCCAGCCCCCACTTGCATACTGTGTGACCCTGAGCAAGTCATTTAACTTCCTTGTGCTCCCAGGTCACACCTGGAAACAGGCTTCGGCTTAGTGTGCCTTTCTGGGTTAAACAATTTTTCCTATCCTCCTTCTCCTCTTATAAGGAAAGTTTTCTGAAGAACATTGCATTTATCCTGCTTCTCTGAGTCTTGCTCCTTTTTGTCAAGGTCTGTCACCTCTGCTTGACCAGTTGTTCAAAATGCTGAAAAGTTGGGGAACACATTTGGTGCATTTCTGGAACCTGATAGGACTGGACTGTTGGGCAGTTGGGTGGCAGGTAGGATCTTCACCAGTTGCAGAGTTATGCATGTTTCCTTAATCTGAAAGGAGTTAAACTGTGTATCAAATAAAAATGGCTCTGACAGCAATGTACCCAAAGACCATACACCTTCCTCTTCATCAGCCACTCCCTTCCCTTCCACTTGTGGATCCTTTGGAGTCACAGTGGTTTTATTATCTAGATAATCATCACCTTTTTCTAGCAACGGGGATGAAACCGAGTCCTGAAATAATCTGGAGTGGTTTGCATGTCTGGAAGAGCATCCTTATGCTCCAGTACATTTGCACGTGCCTTTTGTGAGCCCCCTTGTCCTGAGGGACCCACCTGAGTTACAGGTGTCTTCACAGGCAGGACCTGCAGTTCTTCATCATGAAAAAGATCTTGTTTGGTAGATGAAACATGAGATGGCAGAACAAAAATTTGCCACTGCCAAGTAATAAGCCAGATGTGCTTCACGTTCTAATAAACCTATGAGAAAAAGGACTGATTTTGGAACAGTGGATGACTCCAAATAGGTTGTGGAAAAAACTGCTGCAACAGTGATGCAAACCCCTTAGTTTTTGTTGGCAAAAGTACAGTTACGTAAGAATTTACTGTAACAGTAGATCTTCAAGAGGAGCTCTTGTAGTAGGCAACACCGTTAGGACTTAGCTTCAAGATGCTATGACCACATGGAAAAAATATAGCTAGCAGTCTGCAGCAGGAGACTGCCCCCAGTGTCGGCACACTGACGTCCCCCCTATGGTGTAAAGGGATGGTCTCCCAGCCACACCTCAGTTCCCTCACCGGAGACTTGTAAAAAGGAGCGACAGGGGAAAGAGGGGGCTCCTGGAGCCATAGAAATGGCCAAATGAGCCAAAAAGAGAGCATGGGGATGGAGGGATGGAAAAACATGCCCACTGCAAATGCGCCTCTTGAAGATCTACTGTTATGGTAAGTTCTTACGTAACTGTACTATTTTACTTCGAGGGGGCTCTTGCAGTAGGCAACACCATTCAAACTGAGACCCAAGCAGTGCCAATAAGACAAGACAAGACTTGGGAGGAGGAAAAAGATGTGCTGCAAATACAGAAGAACAGGAGGCCTGAAGGGACAGTAAGTCTAAGGCCAGCGCTGCCCCCAGAGGGAATTGCCAGTCAGAACGAAGCAGCATTAGGCAGCATAATACTACTCATGGCAGGCATAGTCCTGAGAGAAGCCACTGAATGGGATCGACCGCCCAAGGGGGGGGGGCCCGGCCAATGCCAAAAGGAGGGAAGGGCATGGGGATGGCAGACAGACGGGGCCGGAAATGTGACCTCCTGCGACTAAGTGCAGAAAATGTTGAATCCCTGTCCACAAGGGAGCTCAAGGGGTAAAGCAAGAACAGCTGGATGGTTGGAAAAACCTACATCCCGTGAAGAAGGCTGACAGGAGACAGTACACAATCAGGAAGGGGAAGGAACCATATCCAACAGTGCAACATGGGATAATGCACCTGAGGATGCTGAACCCATCATACAGAAAAAGACTTCCCTGATAGTATCTATGAAAATAAAGAGAGAGGCTGGAAAAGCCCTCTCCTTAAATGAGAGGGTCCTCTGAGCACCATAGTCCCAAGGGGCTAAGAGCTTAGAAACAGTAAGATAAGGAAAACAAGGCAATCCCAATAGGCAGGTTAAGACATGGGAAATGTCCACCCCCTCATACTCCTCCTCCTCCCTAAGGAGGGGTGGGTGGGGCTCCCCAAAGGAACCGAGGCTCCACCCCCCGGGAATAGACCAGCAGGGAGGCAGATTGGATGCCCTAGTGACTGGGGGAAACCCAGACACGAGCCCGATCAGAGAAGAAAAGCCATCCTGGAGCCGAGGAACTGCTTGGCCCCTGGACGATGGGAAAACCAATGAAAGCCCACCTCAGAGAGAGTGCATGGGCCTAGGGGGCAGAATGTAGACCCCTAAGGTAACCCCAGAAATCTCCCCTTAAACAGGAAAAGGCTGCTGTGGGGGGGGGCAGCCTGAAGGAGGAGGAACTTCAGCAAGCTGTGTGCAAGTCCCCTCATGTCGAGGAGAAGACGAGGGGAAGGGAAATGAAAGGGTCTCCTGGCTAAAAGAGAAGCAGAGGGGAACATGCTGGAGACAGCCAGCATGGCACTATAAAAACATTCCCACCCCTTTCCAACTGTAGGTGGAGGGGGAACCCCTGAAAGAAGTGGGACAGAAAGGAAAAACAACCTGTCCTGTGAGGAAGCCACAATTCTTGATGAGAAGTAGACAGAAACCGGTCAGGCCAACAACGGATGGGGGTCAGAATGGAAACCATCCAAGACATGGCTGGGCATTGACATACAGTACCCTGCGAGACTGAGCCTGTGTACTGCCAATATTGGTCTCCAGGCAGAGCAGAGTGTTTGGAACCGCCTCCATCTGAACTTATAGTTGGGTTACAGAATAAACCCCTGCAGCCCCCCCCCCAACTTCCCAAGGACAGGGGGTGGCGAGGAACACCGTCCTCGTCTCCAGCTTCGAAATGGACTGGAAAGGCCTGACTCGAATGCTCGACACCCATGGAACCCCCAGGGTGTGCCATGAAGAGAGACAGGAGGCATGGTTCAGGGAACCGTAAAGGCTGTCACTGACCAAAGAGGCAGCGATCACATCAAAAAAGAAAGGGGTTGGGGGCAGCTTGGGGCTAGCAAAAGGCTGTAACCCTGGGGAAATATCCCACAGGGAATGCTGTTCTGCCTGGGAAAAGAGGGGAGAATGGCCGACCCCTGCTGAATCCCCACAGCACCTAACAATGGCTGAGGCATCAACAAAAGGGCAGAGGGAAAGGGTACAGGCCATGACATGGAAACATAGAAGCTGATGGCAGAAAAGGACTGCAAGGCCCATCCAGTCTGTCCATTTCTTTTTCTACCTTATGAATGTGCCATAGGCCTTTGCTCTGTCAATGGCCTATGTATTCATACTCATCTGTATTGCTCCCTCCTGCCTATCCCATGCCTGTTTGAAGCCTTGCACTGTATTGATATCCACCACTTCCTGAGGTAGGCCATTCCATGCATCCACCACCCTTTCTGTGAAAAAGAACTTCCCACATTACCCCTTAATCAGCCTCCCTCTAATCTCATGCTGTGTCCTCTTGTCCTGCTATTTTTCTTATATTAAAACATGTTAGACTCTTTCACCTTGTTAATGCCCTTAAGGTGTTTGAATGTTTTAATCATATCACCTCTCTCCCTCCTTTGCTCTAGGGTATACATATTGAATTCAGTTAATCTGTCCTCATATGTTTTCTGATGCAGTCCCTGCACCATTTTGGTTGCCCTTCTCTGGACTGCCTCAATTTGGTTAATGTCCTTGTGAAGGTGTAACCTCCAGTACTGCATGCAGTACTCCAGATGGGGCCTAACCAGTGTCTTGTAAAGAGGGATTATTACCTCCCCTCTTCCTACTTGTGATACCCCTACTAATGCACCCCAACATCCCTCTAGCCTTACCTACTGCTTTAGAGGTCTGCTTGGATGATTTCAGATCATCGGTGATGATGATGCCCAAGTCTCTTTCTTCCCTTGTGACTGCCAGCAACTCTCCTCTCCGAGCCTATAAATGGCTTCAAGGTTTCTCCTCCCTATGTCCATGATCTTGCACTTCTTTGCGTTAAACCCCAGTTGCCACTCTTCTGAACATTTTGCTAGTTTATCCAGATCTCTTCTCATTCTGCCCACCCCATCTGGATCATCTTACTCTGTTGCAGATCTTGGTGTCATCTGCAAACAGACAAACCTTACCCTCCAGTCCATCTGCAATGTCACTGATGAAGATATTGAAGAGAACTGGCCCCAGGACTGATCCCTGAGGTACCCCACTTGTGGCTTGCATCTCTTCTGACTGTATACCATTTACCACCACTCTCTGTTTTCTGCCCGTCAACCAATTTGCCACCCAGTTGACCAACGTCTTACCCACACCGAGCCTACCCAGCTTATTAATCAATATTCTATGTGGAACAGTATCGAAAGCTTTGCTGAAGTCAAGGTAGGCAACATCAACTGCTCCCCCTTGGTCCACCACTCTGGTTACCCAGTCAAAGAAATCTATGAGATTAGTTTGACAGGACCTTCCTTTTGTAAACCCATGCTGTCTTGGATCTTGTGCTCCTATAGAGTCCAGGTGTTGCACTATCCTTTCCTTAAGGAGTGCCTCCATAGTCTTGCCCACTACTGAGGTAAGACTGACTGGTCTCCCAGGAGGAAGGAATACTGGCAAGAAAGGTGGAGTCCCCCAAAGAGAAACACACACCGACGACTGTCACGGTTGAAAGACTCAGAGACCCATACTGGCCTCGGGCCCCGGGCCCTCTGTGCAGCCAACAGAAGAGACGTAGGTGGGGGTTCAAATAGTGGGTACCCTCCCTACCGCAGGGTCAGGGAAAAAATGGTGGGAGGCAAGAAGAACATAAGGAAGCAGGAAGGTGCCCCAATGAAAAGGAAGCATGAAACCCACCTCCAAGGAGGAGCCATACCAGGGGACTCCAGGAGCATCTCCCCATCGAGGGGGTGGCATTTGAGGGCTGCCAGAATGACCTAGGCTCTTGAACAACAGAAGAAAACTTACATCCCCCTCCTCTCAGCCTCCGAAGGGATGGGGGAGGAAACTATACCCTTTCTGCCCCGCAGAAAAGGGTTCCAGATGTACGTATACAAAAGAAAAAAGGGGGTACCTGAAATTGGGGAGGCATGTGCAAGAAAAGGCTGAAAATGCTCAGGGGAACCTGAAGGGTGCACCTCTCAAAGGAGAAAATTATCCACCATCTGGAAAACAAAACGGCTGACCTCCATCTGTTAGGGTGGAGGATTATATAAAACCCCTAACATCTCCAGTAAAATCCAGGGAGGAGAGTGGGGGAGTGTCAGGCTATAAGCTAGGGGATGGTGTAGGGCATGGGGCGGTCTACTGTCTTGACCCTATGAGCCATAGAGGTAGAGATGTCCGGGGTCGAAGGGGGCCCAATGTTTGCCTTTAGACCAAGGAGGCTGGTGGTGGGCAAGACACTCTGCTGGTCAGTGAAGAAAGGATGAGCGCATCCTGCTCTGGTGGGTGCGGAAGAGGAGATGCCCCGAGCGCAGGGCCCTGCCAAAATCCTGCAAGGAGGATAGCAAATCCTGGACCTCTCCCCCAAAAAGAATGGAGCCTTGAAAAGGAGCATCCAAAAAGGAGGACTGGATGCCTGGAATAAAGTCTATCAGATGTAGCCAGACATGATGGGGGAGACACATCACTGAAGCCCTGCTCCATGCCGAGGTGTCCACCATGTCGTAGGCAGCACGGAGAACGTGGCAACTCACTTTGGAGGCAGAATGTAAGAATTGCCCCAATTGAACTTTAGTGGAGGAGTCTGGGAGGGTATCCAAAATATTTGTGGCTTGTTCCAGCAAGGACTGTTGGTGGTCCACCATGTGCGCTAAGCCAGCATGGAGGAGGCATATATCCTCCTACCGAAGTGGTCCAACTGTTTGGATTCTTTATCCAGAGGAAAGTCCGCCTGACATTTATGTTTAGGGGAGCCGAAGTGGGTTACTGCCAGTACAGCAGGATCAGCCTTAGGGTTCATCCCATAATAGGGGAGACCCTCTGGGGTGTGGTATAACCTGTCCGCCTTTTTAGGCAGCAGAGGACCCGATGCCAGCTGTTGCCATATGGTAGATGTAACATCATCATGAGGAGCCACCAAAGATGGGATAACTACTGAGGTAAGTTCCAGGAGGCACAGATGCTCAGCTAAACGACGATGCTGAGGGCCTTGTGCTACAGCCAGCCAACCCTGAGACACCTGAATGAGCCACATCACTTCCAGAAAAGAAGGATCCTCTGGTGGGGATTTGGGGGTCTCCCTTATCCACGTCTCCTCAGGAGAGGAGTGAGAGAGGGAGTGTGGTGGCTCGACAGAGTCAGACTCCGAATCCTCCATATAGTCAGAGCCCGGTGTTGGGCAGGGCCTGCAACCACACCGACATCTGCTCCAGTGACCGATTGCATCTCCTTCACTGAAGGAAGAACCATAGGGGTGAGATGAAGAAGTTCCTGTGTGGGTGCAGGGACCGATGGCGATGCCATCGAGGCCGGCGTCAGGTGTTGGATGTATGCCCACCAAGAGCTAAACTGCTCATTTACATTTGCCGACAATGACTGAGGAGACATTGGTAGAAACTAAGGACCTGGTGTCGGGTGACCATGAAAGGGATCATACGGTGGCTTCACCGGGCTGGGCAACGGCTGTAAGGGTGTTGACAGACAGCCCAAAGTGGTCCCTGAAGGAGACAGGGGGTTGGGCTGTGGATCTGAGGGGTGCCTGGGCCTAACAGTGGTTGGGAGTCAGGCACAGGACTTGCTGGACCCAAAGGCAGTGCCTGAAGCCCTGAGGGAGGGTCCAAAGTTGGATGCACCGGGTCCATGAATGAAGGACCGGAGGATCCCCAACATTGGGCAGCTGGGTGCCAGGTCCTGTGGTAAAGGACCAGCAGGCAGTGGCCTAGCCAGCGCCAGGTGGGAGGATCCCAGAGGAGGGCCCACCAGTGGGAACTGAGAGGCAGGAGGTGCCCGAGGGGCAGACACCTTGGGTGCAGGCTGTGACCACAAGGGAGCAGGCAACAGTGAGCACTGGTCCAAAGGACCATCGTTGGACCCCAAGAAAGAGTCAGGTGAAGGCACTGGGGCCAGGCGGGCATCAGTGGAAGTGCTGACATCCTGAGAACTGGCCAAGCTCCCTCACTGGGAACCCTGTGGAGTGAAGGGCCTGAGCAACAGGGGTGGTGGGATGGAGGAGGAATTCCTTGAACCCACAGAGGCACCAACCAACACAGTAATTAGAGTGGGTGGCAGGGCCAGAGGCAGCCCAGAGGGAGAGAGGGCTGGTGTGGCCAAAGGGGCTGACCCCCCAAGGGGGGTAAGACCCAGCATTGGCTGTGGCCCCTTGGGGCAACCTTGGCCTGGAAGCGGACCTTTCCCAGTCCTGGTGCCTGTCCTGCTTGTGCTTCTTTTTAGAAGGAGTGGAGGTCTCAGATGAGGCCCCCGGGAAAGAAGATGCACTCCGAGCCTGCAGCTCTTTTTCCATGGTGGCCAGCTTCTTTTGAAGGAGATAGGCTTCCAAGACCCTCTGGCGTCATCTCTGTGTAGCCTGGTTAAACTTCAGCAAGCTTGGCAGGAGTCAGTTTCGTGATCCGGGCCTAGACAAATAATGGAAGAGGAATGGCTGTCTTTATCTGGAATCTGTTTGCTGCAGGCACACTTGGATTTGTGGGACTCAGCTGAAGAAGTCGGTGATGACATGCAGCAGACGGTAAACTAACAATGAAAACTGTCAAAAGATATTAAAGAAAATAACAAAAATAAAGCAAATGCTCTACCAAGGAAGATGATCTACTGAAGCAATATTCTGTAAGGTCCGATGTGCGTAGGTCGATGGCGGGAAAAGAACTGAGGTGTGGCTGGGGGACTCTCCCCTTTATACCATAGAGGGACATTGGCATGCTGATGTTGGGAGTGGTCACCCACTGTAGACTGCTAGCTAGATTTTTTTCCGTGTGGTCCTAGCACCTGGCAGCGAAGTCCTAATGGTGTTGCCTACCTCAAGAGCCCCCTTGAAGTAACAACCTCAATGCCAGCTTAGCTTGCGGTGGATGAGTAACAGATAACACACCAAGCACTGATTCAGTGGACACACAACTCAGTGAGGAGTTACTCTTGCACAATGTTGTTGATAATCTGGAGGTATTTGAATGAATGTGTTGTTGACTGTCATAAGTGGATACATTGGCCATTTGCACTCTCTGTCCTATGAGGAACTATCACCCTGTTGGGGTACCAGGAAGGATTCCACTCCTAGAGGTGCCATGGGAATATAATTCCTTTAGGCTAAAGATACCTTAGGAAGGAGCCTCAAGGACAGAGGTGTGCCACTGGAGGAGGAGGGGAGGAGGATAGCAGGGCAAAGAAACTGCTTTTGAGTGAGGCTGCAGGAAGCTGGCTTAAATAGCTCAAGAAGCAGGATATGGCTGGTTGCTCCCGTCCACTGAACTGCAGGCATAGCCTTTGAATTCAATGAGCATATGCAATTTAGTGAGGAGTTCTACTTGTACAGCATTGTTGTTGGTCTGAAGGTAATTCAATTTAGTGAGGAGTTCTACTTGTACAGCATTGTTGTTGGTCTGAAGGTAATTTAATTTAGTGAGGTGTTGTACTTGTACAACACTGCTGATAGTCTAAATGTATTTGAATGAATGCATTGTTGACTGTCATAAGTCTATTTATTAATGGCCTTCCAGGTGCTTATCCTCAAACACAGATGCTGTTCTATGTTGATGATGCAGTCATTTTCAAGAGCAGCCTTCAGCATGAGGTCATCTCCAAGGAGCTTCAAAACAGCTTCGAATCTCATGAACTCTGGTTCAAGGATTATAAGCTTGACCTTAATTACAAAAAAAATAAAATCACACTCTTTGTCAGTTCCCCCCCTGAGGAAAAATACTCCCCCTTGACTATCCTGATTGTACTGGGATTCCTGCTAGAACAGGTGTCTACCTTTAGATACTTGGGGGTAACACTGGATGAGTCTGTCATCTTCACAGAGCAACATTGTTAGCCTGGCCAACAGAAAACTTGGGTCCCTCTTCAGGGAGCACTTCAAGCTAACCCATGAGGCCAGGCGCCTAGCTGTAGCAAGATCTGTCCTCCCACTCATTGATTACGGTTTTGCTGTATGTGGGGCAGCCTCTGCCACTGCCTTGGATAGGGTGAGGGTGCTGCTCAATAAGGCCTGCCGATCTGTCATGGGCGCAAACAGACTTGTTCACAGCTGTACCCTATATTCGTACTCGTTCACAGCTGCATGTACCCAATTACTGATTGCATTGACAAATGTTCATCTTTGCTGCCTGTATCCAAATCTGTTTGTTACAATACTTGATGTGGAACCTTTGCAATTGAGCACTTAGCTCAAAGGTTGACTGATGTACAAACAAATAAACAAATTAACAAAAATGTGGGTACGCTGGCCATTTATATTCTGCCCCATGAGGAACTATCATCCTGTTGGGGTACCATGAAGGCAAAGGAACCCTCTTGAAGAGGGTTCAACCCCTAAAAGTGTAGCAGGCACATAATTCCTTTAGGCTACATGTATTTTAGGAAAGAACCCAAAAGTACTGTGCAGCAGGTGGTGAACACAGCCTGAGTGAGGACAGACTGACAGCAACTAGTGATGACTGATAACAGACCAAGACTGAACTGAGCAATGACTGACAGTAATTGGTAACTGATAGCAGAAAGATGCATGACTTCTGTAAGGAGAGAGGGAATGGCAGGATGGAAAGGAGGACTGCCAACTCACAGCGGAAACCTACTAGGGTAAATGTTATACTAACAGATATCGACTACTTACTTTTTGTGACCTTCGGCATTGGAGGAGAGATAAAATCCCTTAAGGAGGAAAAGTCTGGTGATCCAAGGCCTTTGTTGCCTTCCCTCCTGGCTAGGGATAAAATTAGTGATGGCTTGTCTGCCACAATTCAGAGACCAAATTCAAAGGGAAATTTTAGAGGAAGGGCTCTTGCTCTATCACTCTAACAGGAACACCATGAGGGTGCAGCAAGCTGATTTTTGCAGCTAAAGGAGGTTCCCTGTGAAGAAGGCCCATCCACTAAGGCAGGAGGAGGTGAGTAATGACTGCCAAAAGGCACTCACCTGGCCTCCACCAAGAGGAGGCCAAGAGAGGAAGCCAAACCCTTGAGGGGGTAAAGCATAGGGGTTGGACCCTTGAGGGGCCAGGACTTGCATAACTGTATGATATTCACCCTCGGGGGCAGAGGGAGGGAAGTAGGTGGAGACCAGGTGAACCTTAGGTGGTCGTAGGGTGGAATAGCTTTTGAAGGTGCTGCCAACGTCATCTGTACAGCTAAAGGAGCCCTGTGGACTTAGAGGCCCCACCCTCTAATAGATAAAGTCTTAAATGCTATATCAAGAGGGACTGCCAAGTTGATCTGCATGGCCAAAGTTTCCCCTGGATCACAGGACATTCTCACTCAAAGGCAGAAAGAGAAGGACTCCACTTGGGCAGGGACCCACCCTCAAGATGCAAACTTCAAGGGAGCAGAGCGAGACTGTCGGTGTAGATGGCAGGAAGCCCTGGAAGCCATGCTATGGTTGTGGCTGGCATGCGTCCAAGTGCAGGAGTAGTGGGAGGCTGATGATGAAGCCTTATGGCCATAGTCATCAGACTGCATGATACATGCCAGGACTGAATGGTGAATCCATGCCAACCAATTCAATAAGGGAGGCTTGCATTAGTTGCTGATACACTGCAGGCCAGGTAGGCTGAGGCAGTAGAGAACAACAAATGAAACTGCTGAGGAAAACCGGAGCATATGAGAACTGAAAAACAGGAAGCAGCATGCTGCTGGACTGAGTAAACTAAACGAACCACCAGAACACAAATGGGAGCGGCGGTTTTGCTAGGAAGCCAGGTGAAAACAATTAAGGATTGTAGTCAAACTGGGATTGCAAACGGTCTGAAAGAAGCAGCAAAATGGGAAGCCTAAATAGCACAAGTCAAAACAGAGAATGATAAAGACTGGACACTGTGAAAATCAGTAAGCAAAGCAGAACCAAACAGAAAGAAAGACAGGAGTTATATGACAAAAGAAGTGCAGCAGGAGTAGTTAAGTGAAAGGAGCACAAACTGCAGCCAGGAAGGTGGAAAAGTAAAATAATAATAATAATACAATTTATTTGTATGGCGCCTTTCCAGTGCCAAGGCGCCTCACAATAAAAACAAAGATACAACATCAAATAATTAACGCATACATAAATAACAGATACCTCTGTGATCATTAATCAACTCAGTTAGCTTAAAAAAGCTTTACTACACAGGTAAGTCTTGAAACCCTGTTTAAATTCCTCCACAGCTGCACACTCTCATAACCGGTGAGGTAGAGAATTCCAAAGGGTGGGGGCTGCATAAGCAAAAGTTCTACAACCAGTTGACTTTAAATTCACCCTCGGAATCTCTAACAACCCCTCGATGGCCGAGCAGAGCGACCGACCAGGGCAGTAAGGAACCAGAAGCTCTTTCATATAGTCCAGGGCCTGTCCATGTAGGGCTTTAAAAGTCAGTAAACTGACTTTAAAGGTGATCCGCCACTGAACTGGCAGCCAGTGCAGTCCACGCAGCACAGAGGTAATATGACAGGATCGAGAGGATTTGGTCAAAAGCCATGCTGCAGCGTTCTGCACCAGCTCCAAGCGACGGATTTCAACCCCAGAAAGCCCTAGATAAAGGGAGTTGCAGTAATCCAAGCATGAGGACACAAAGGTGTGAACCAGAGTTGGAAGGTCATCGGACGAGACCAGATACCTAATCCTGGTGATATTCCTAAGATGATAAAAGGAATGCTTGACTGCAGGGTCAGTCCATCATCAAAAACTACCCCCAGGTTATGCACCCGATCAGAGGTTGGGATTGAGACACCCCCCATAAAAATTCCAGAAGGTACACCAACACCCGAACCCCCTATCCGACGACTTGGGTCCACAACCAGTATCTCAGTCTTATCAGAGTTCAACTTCAGCCAGCTGGAATCCATCCACTCCTAGATTTCTTGCAGACAGTTGTTAAAGACCGAGAGGGCTCCATCCTGGTCAGATGCAAAAGAAAGGTAGAACTGGGTATCATCTGCATAACAGTGAAACCTCAGCCCATACCTTCTTACAATGTCTCCGAGGGGCAGCATATACACCGCGAATAACATGGGTGACAGCACTGAACCCTGAGGCACCCCACAAGACAAAGCAGTTGGGCCTGAGGAAAATACCCCAGACACAACTCTTTGTATTCTACCGGTGAGGAAAGATGTAAACCAACTGAGGACTGTCCCCAACATTCCACAGTTATGCCTCAGGCGTCCAATCAACATCATGTGGTCCATGGTGCCAAAAGCTGAGGAGAGATCCAGAAGAACCAAGATGGAGTGGCTCTTCCGATCTCTTGCCATCAGGAGATCATTGAGTACCCGAACCAGCACCGTCTCGGTACTATGTCTTTTACGAAAACTGGACTGGAGTGGTTCATAGATGTCACAGATGGTCAAATGGTCCTCCAGTTGTGCTGCCCCTACTTTCTCAAATCACCTTCCCTACAAAGAGAATGTTAGAGATAGGTCTGTAGTTTGTGTAACAGTCTGGGGCCAAGGTAGCGTTCTTCAAGAGTGGTATCACTACCACCTCTTTCAGAGAACAAGGAAACACTCCGGATTCCAAGGAGCACCAGACTATTCACACAAGGACTGGACCAATGATGTCAATGTAACCCAGAATTAGGGAGGTCGTTCCAGGATCCAAACTACAGCACGTAGGGCACACACACTGGATGACCCTCATGACATCCATGAACTCCAGCCGGCTGAAGGTACTCCAAGAAAACTGAGGAACGGTGACCCTGTACTGATCACAAACAACCCCTATAGAGTGCTGGATGAAGATCCGCCCTGATGTCAGCCACCTTATTTGAAAAGAATTGAGCAAGCTCATCACACTCTAATTGCGAAAAAGCTTTCCGAGCATGCAGACAGACTAGGTTGCACAGTCTGTCCACAGTTTGAAATAGCTGAGCTGGTCTATTCTGAGCAGCCGCAATCCCCCAGACAGGAATTCTGCCTTCTTACGGGTGATTGCAGATTGATAGACTAAATAATGGTCCATCAATCTAAGGCGGTCGGCATCAAGGGTGGACCTTCACCAGCAATGCTCTAACCTTCACCCTAGTCTCCGCATCTCCCTCAGAGTCTCATCAAACCAAGGGACATGGGGCGAAGGGAGAGAGGGCGAACACAGACAGGAGCAATTGAATTCAGAGCTGCCAAGATGGCTAAATTATAAGTTGACACGAGGGTCTCTGGGTCATTGTTGGCCACATGGAGGGACGACAGGTCAAGTACCGCCGCCAGGCCATGGGAACTTATGTCCCTTAAAGGGTGGTACCTAACCATTTCCATAGGGGTAGGCCTATGAAGGGGGGTGCTAAAACTGAACCCCATGGTGTAATGATCAGACCACCCCACTGGTTCCACCTCCAAGTCTGATGTTTCGATCCCTAGGAGAAAGATTAAGTCGAGAGAGTGTCCATGTTTATGAGTAGCAGTGGAAACCACCTGTGTAAGGCCCAGCGATGTCATTAACTGGAGGAAGTGCAGACCTTGAAAGTGCTGGAGGCACAAACCAAAGCCCAAAAGTACATAGCAAAGTGGGAGACAAACACTTGCAAGAAAAGTGTTGGGGGGGGCACAGTCGCTGGCTGCAGCAAAGAAGTAGTTTTTCTGAATAAGGCTGGAGGAAGCTGACTTAAACAGTGCAGGAAGAGGTGTGTGACTGGTTGCTCCCACCAGCTGAACTGCAGGCAGAATCTTTGAAATGTGTCTGTAATAGTACTGCAACCGCAACTTGTGGACAAAGGAGAAATGTGCAATAAATTTGGTTTGCATTAGCAAAAAGTGCCACAAACACGGTTCCAGAAGAAAAATGACACAAATAGCGCAGGTGCATGTGTATGCTTTTGGCGGTGGCAGAAAATGATGCAGGCATAAAGCGCTTGCTCTAGGTCGTTAAAAGGTGCACAAAAACAATGCTCACTCTTGAAAATAACTATGAGCCTTTAATGTGTAAAACAGACAAAAAAGGATAAAAAAAAAAAAGTCACCCTCACAGGAAACACACAAATAACTTAAAAAAACTACCCAAGGCTAAACACAATCAAAACACATCTAGCTGCAGGTCAGTGCAGGAGTAGGTAAACTGGTTGTCAAAAAATGAATAAATTCACCAGTCTCACCTTATGCATCAGGCTAAGACAAGGCAGACCAAATACCCACCAGTTTAGTTAAGGCAGCCAGAGTGGCAACTCACACACACCTTCAGCAAAGAAGCCATCTGTGAGACAAGCAGGCTTGTCAATTTAAATTTAAACCAGGCATGACTGAATTTAGAGTACTGTTTGTAGAAACAAAGGGCTCGATTTTCGATCGGCCCTTAGAGAGGCACAAGGTGCGCCAATCTACGGCTGCAGCAACCTCTGGGTGCATCAGGAACTCTGCAACCTATTTTATAAAAATGTAGGTCCATGTCAAAGTCCTAAGAGTTGCCACAGCCGCAGGGTTACGCCAAACATTAGGTGCACCTGAGGGATTTGATGGAGGGTCTCGTCAAGCCCCCCTCCCACCCATCAGAAGCCTAGATGAACCACGGAGGTTGGAGGGGTTAAAATGCCTGGAAGGTGGTGACCATGGCCAGATGGAGCACTGGGGGTTCCATGGGGGGGGCAATGGGGGCACAGCAGCAGCAGTGAGAGGGATCTGAAGAGGCACTCGGTGGAGGTGCCATGCGTAGTGTCACAGAGTCCATCAGCCCAGATAAGGGCATTGGTACAGCCAGACCATCATGACACGGACTCCAGGTGATGACAGTCCTGGCACTTGCCCTACAGGACTCACAGTCCCTGGCAGTGTAGGGAGGCATCCGCTGGCTGCCACGTGAGGGGGTTGTGTACCAGAAGAATGTCACAGTGCCTGGGGCACTTACCCATCCACTAAATGCACCCCGCAACCTGCACCTACTGCCAGCTGCCGCATGTATGGGACTGTGGATCATATGAGACAGGTGCCAGAGCTATTGTCACCTGGGGTCCATGTCATGATAGTGTGGGCATGCCATCCCCCCCTCACCTGGGCAGTTGGCTCTGTGACACCACTGGGCACCTCCTCAGATCTCTCTCATTGCCGCTGTGCCCCCATCGCCCCCCCATGTCACCACCACTGCTCCATCGGGCCCTGGTCCCCACCTTCCAAACACCCCCTCACTTGATGCCCTGCCAGGCAGTGCCACAAGGCCCTCAGACCAGTTCCTGTCTGGTCTAACCTGAATCCCCTCTTGCAACCATTGCGGGGCTTCTGGAATTCCAAATAAGGGGATAGTGCAGTCTCACCATGGTGCAAGGGTGCTTTTGCCACAAGGGTGGCTTTGGCACATGCATCCCAATTTCAACGCTGCTTACGTTCAAAAATTGGTATTGCTGCAAACTTTGGCACAAGGTGCCACTTGTGTCAAACCCGTCTGGTGCAGGTGCCTTGCGCCAAGGTTTTACTTCTGAAAATTGAGCCCAAAGTGTCTTCCTGTTAGTTACATTTAGGGAGAAAAGACAACTGCAAAGATTCTCTTCAAGTGGAGGAGCTACTGTACTTGGAAAGTGCAGCTGTCCCTCACACTGACATAAAAAGACTGTTAGGCAGTGGAGTTTTCATGCCACCAACATTCCATGCTGATGCCACAACTTTGTGCTGTGCCAGTGTTCCTAGCATGGGTGAATTTTACGCATATGTTAAAGACTTCCCAGTTGCGTAGTTGAGTGCTACAGAAAAATACTGAGATGTGTGGTTCTGGTGACACTTACTTGTATGGCTGGAGGCACTGTTCTGCTTTACTGTATGGTTCAACACAAACGTACCTGGCATAATCCTCAGTACTGTAAATTAGCACCCCTGCAGTGACTGTTTTGAATTTCTGTAATGTCTGAAAAGACTATAAAAGTCAATCAATAAAATGATTACTATCACACTTAGTGCTCTTTTTGTACCTTGTTGTGTCTAGGGATGGGGGAGGGGCATTGAATCACTAAGAATGTTACCAGACAGGACCCCCAGTACCGTCCAGAAAGGGCAAAAGATAAAGTGCAAGTGGGAATGACTATGGCAGTAGTCTGGCTGGGCCAGGGCTTGGCCTGGCACTATGCCATAGCCCAACTCCTGCTGCCGCTGCAATCCAGTATGTTAATGGGCACAAACCCCGTCTGCACCCACTTACATGAGGTTCAACTATTTTGCATTTTGTGCTGAGCGACAGTTGCAGAGGGGGCTCCAACCACTGGCAACAGTGTGCCAGCTTTGGGCATAGCAAAAAAAACAGTGTAGTGGTGGTATGGTACACCTGTGTGCTCTCTTTAGTGTCACCCCACTTTTTTGCATTTCTGTATTGGGCCCCCAGATGTCCGTCTGCATTTATTTATTTTTGAACTACTTGGCAGATGGCAGGTCAGATTTCATGGTTATTCAGCTCTAAGTGTTTTGAGGTCCCTTGTTCAGCTGTTGATGACCACTCAGCGTGACAGCATGTGTTACTGAATGACCAAAGGACAAGTATGACTGTCAGCTGTGGAGGAAGCTGCTAGTCTCACCCTCCGAACTCTTGGATGCTGGAGAAGACGTGGCTACTGACTTACAGTGGTGGGGAGAACAATGACAAGCAGATCAAGGGATGGAGGAACTCACTGCTGCCGTCACAAGGCCTACATCCTGAGTCACTGCCAGTGTGGAGCACTCCCCCAGCTGAATGTAGTAATGAGGCAGACAGCAGAGCTTTTGTGGACCAGAAGCCATGGTACCAGAAAATGTAACACAAATCTGAAGTACATAGCTTTTGACCAAGTACATAGAAAGGCACCAGCAAAACACATCAGAACTGTAAGAAGCAACAACGAAGGACAATATTAAAGTGGCAGCTCATGGTACAGCAAATGCTATACCTTTTTATTCTATTTTAGATCACCCTTTTCTGCAGTCTTGTAAGATGTCTCCCACCCCCCCCATTTTGAGTCTGCTTTAGCATCTTCTTCAATTTAAAACAATAGTGAGTATCATCGAATACGGCCGCTGCAAGGTTTTGTTCATAATTCTCAGCTGTTTTTGAATAATCACAGTCAGTGGTTGAACTGAAAATGTTAAGTTGGGGGAACTTTCACATCTAGATTTCTTAGGTGGGGGGGGGGGGCTGTGACAAATGTTCATGCTTCTGATCTTGACTCCTGCTGCCCAGTCCTGCTTTTCCTGCAACAACTGTCCATCCTTCTGCCTTACTGAATCACAGTTATTGTCTGGGTTGCTGCCTGCATTCCTCTCTCATTTGTACCCACCTTACCTGTAAACTAAGGCACTTATGATATTGTTCTCAACGATTTATATTCAACCACTAGTCTGTAATGCTAGACACTTCCTTTATTTACCTAAATGTTTGTACTCGACCTATGTTTATATGTTTGTTCACTTGATATGTACTCTCCCGGGTTGTGCCTGAAAATAGGCAGGTTTCTTGCCTAATGCACTTACCCAGTTAACAAAAGCGAAATAAATAAATACATTTGCAGGTGGTGGAACATTCTGTAGTATTCAATGGAGAAAGATGACAGAGGTGCAGCAGCTCTCATACAATTATGTGAGAGGTGGTGGAACTGAGTTCCCATGGGCTCCTGCCCAACTGAACCCCTGCTCACAGTTTAATATCACTTTTGTTGTGTGAACTACTGTAGCTTGCAACAGACACTGCTCCCTGGGACTCTAATATGCTGCACATATAAAGAAATGTGGCACCATATAAATGCATTTGGAAACAAAAATGAACAGGGGTGGATACAAAAGAGTATTGATGACGTATATGGAAACCTTTGTTTTTTTAATCTGAGAGAGACAAGAGGTCAGTGCCATTTGGGCTAGCATTGCTGGCAGTTCACAAATGGGAAAGAAGGGTCGCCTCCGAAGGTGATGGTGCTGCTAACCGTAGTAAACAGCAGTTCCAACAAAGGCAGCTACAGCTGCAATTCTTTTTAATTTTGGCACCACTACATGCATTTTTATTTTTCAATAAAAGTTGTGTCTTACTATCTAGCTTACTGCGTAGTGCCTTCTCTTTCTCTATTAATTGTCCATTGTGTGTGTGTGTGGGGGGGGGGGGTGAGGGATCTGTATTTGCTGGTATTACTAGCAGTACTGTATGTAGTAGGTGTGGGATGCTGCACCCAGCTCAGGACTTTCAGAGTTCCAGCAAAAAATTTAGTTGGCATTTGCAAATGTCAGTGACCCAAAACATCCCACAAATCTGAATGTTACAACCTTCCATTTTTATTACTGAAGACATTATAATTAAAACAGGACCTTTTAGTTTAGATTTTGTCTGTTCCTGCCCTGAAGTCCTGATCATATGCTTATGGTATCACAACCTGGTGGTATGGGAAGGATTATGTTGTCACAAGCAGAGGATTACGACTTAAGGAAAGACAAATAAGTCAGCACAGATGAAATCTAAGGGCTGAACAGCCTATTTTTGTGAAAATGTATAAAGTCATAAAGAATAGAAATGTCCTGAAATTCCTGTTTTTTTAGAATGTTATGAGATTTGAGTGCTCCTGATCCCAAAAGTAAACTGTACACAATCACTTAGAAAGTTAAAGCATGATTTTGGGGGTGTTTGGTGCACTGTGGGATTATCTCTTTCTCTCCTCCCTGGCGCAAAACTGCATAAGCTGCAGTTTAGTTTCCTGGGGTGGGATTCCCGGTTGGTACCCCAACACCACAATTGCCTTACAGTGATTATAAAATGCAGTGAGGCATAATGGCTGTACTGTGACGTCTGTCATCTAACCCCCCCCCGGTGCCTGTAGTTTTCCCTGGGAGGATTCCTGATTGGAACCCCCACACCCCAATTGCCTTAAAATGATTACAAAATGCAGTAAGGCAGGATGGGGAGGGTTGGGTGTACAACATAGAACATACATAGAAACATACATAGAATTTGACGCTTGGCCCACCCAGTCTGCCCATTTCCCTATCTAATGGATAAGCTGCAGATCCTAGTTAACCAACAGCCTATTTCTTCCTACCCTCACCTACTAGATTTGCCTTATGACTGTCCCACGCATGCTTAAATTCCACCACTGTTTTTGACTCCACAACCTCCTCCGGAAGGCCATTTCATGCATCCACAACCCTCTCTGTGAAAAAATACCTCCTTACATTACCTCTGAGCTGCCCCCCCATCTTCAAATTGTGCCCCCTTGTTCTTGCACACCTCTTTTTCTGAAAGATGCTACCCTCTTGGACTTTATTGATTCCCTTGAGGTACTTGAAAGTTTCTATCATGTCCCCCCTCTCCCTCCTTTCCTCGAGGCTATGCATACTAAGCTCCTTAAGTCTCTCTTCATATGTCTTCTGGTGCAGACCCTGCACCATTTTAGTTTCCCTCCTCTGGACTGCCTCCATCCTGTTTATGTCTTTGCGGAGACTGGGTTTCCAGAACTGAACGCAGTACTCCAGATGGGGTCTAACCAGCTGTCTGTACAGAGGGATAACAACCTCCTGTTTTCTACTGGTGATGCCTCTCCCTATGCATCCCAGTATCCCCCCAGCCCTCCTTACTGCCCTCTCACATTGCTTGCCCACCTTTAGGTCATCTGATATGACTACCCCAGGTCCCTTTCCATTTTTGTTGTTGTTAGTATCTCACCCCCATTGTGTACTCTTCTCCTGGGTTTTGTTTCCAGGTGCATTACCTTGCACTTCTTAGCATTGAATCTAAGCTGCCATACATTTGACCATTCCTCCAACCTTACCAAGTCCCTTCTCATCCTTTCCACCCCTCCTTGTGTATCAACTCTGTTGCAGATCTTTGTGTCATCTGCAAAGAGACATACTTTTCCTTCCAGTCCCTCTGCAATGTCGCTTATAGAGACATTGAAGAGGACTGGTCCAAGTACTGAACCCTGCGGTACCTCACTAGTAACCCCCCTTTCTTCAGAGTGGACTCCATTTACTATTACCCTCTGTGTCCTATTCTCCAGCCAGTTCTTTACCCAGACTACCATCTTGGGACCCACTCCCAGGCTGGCTAACATGTATATTAATCTTTTGTGCGGGATTGTGTCAAATGCCTTGCTAAAGTCTAGGTAGGCCATGTCCACAGCCCCTCCCTGATCTACTACTTTGGTCACCCAGTAAAAGAAATCTATTAGATTCATCTGACATGACCTTCCTAAAGTAAATCCATGCTGCCTTGGGTCCTGTGCCCCTCTGGCCTCTAGGTACCCGACAATTCTTTTCTTCAGAAGTGATTCCATCATTTTCCCTATCACTGAGGTTAAACTAACAGGTCTGTAGTTGCCTGCTTCTGCCCTGCTCACATTTTTGTGAAGTAGAATCACATCTGCCCTTCTCCAGTCCTCAGGAACCACCCCATCCTCCCATGATTTGTTAAAGAGGGTAGTCAGTGGTGTCACTAGTTCTATCCCTAGTTCTTTTTAGAATTCTGGGATGAATCCCATCAGGCCCCATTGCTTTGTCCACCTTCAGTTTTAAGAGTTCTTTCAGAACCCTTTCTTCTGTAAATGGGCTGGTATCAACTTCTGTATCCAGAGGCCCAGATATTCAAACTGCGCCCCAAAATTGCGCAATAGCAGGAGCAAGCGCAAGTCCATTGTGCCCATGCGCAAGAGGCATGATATTCAAAAACTGAGCCGGCCAAACTGCGCCTACAGCCGACGACTGAATATCACACCACCTGTGCCATAGCGCAACTAGGGAGGGGAAGCTGAGCAGATCAGATGCGCCATAGCGCAACAAGGGATGTTCAGCTGAGCAGTCCAGAGGCACCATAGCGCAATCAGGGATGCCCCCCAGCAGCAGGGCGGCAATGCAACTGCACAACCAGGGAGGTAGGGGCCCACCACCAATGCCACAGATGGGCAGAGGAACACACAACAGAACAGACATCGTCCCCCCATGCCTCATGCACTGCACAACTGGGGGAGGGCTGGAATAACCACTGGCCCATGGAGACAAGCAACCAACCCACAGCTGGGCCATGCTGCCCCATCACACCCCCCCGGCAAGCTATGACTGGCACACAAGGAGGGCTGACCACCCCATGCCACACCATCCCCCCAATGCAGAGCACACCCTGCACCGTGACCCCCAGACACCCTGCCCAGGAGCAGCATCCACCAATGCAGGAAACCCCATGCATGGCATGACCCCCATTGTGACAATGCAACCCTATGCACCACAGAACCATGCAAGGCAGCCCCACCATAAGCACCCATCAGTGGGTGGCAGCACACAGCGATGCAATGACGGCATACACAGTGCCCCCATGCACAGCCCCCCCAAGGTACTGCTGAGAGACCAACCATGCGTCGGCGCACGAGGTACCCCACATGGGACAGGGCATGCCCCGGACCCCACCACCAGTGGTATAGCACCCTGCACACTCTCCCAATGACACACCCCAACCCAGCACTGGCCACAACAGCAGGTGCAGACACCCACAGTGGTGCGTGGAAGCATGCACCACACCGGATGCCACACAGTGCATGGACAGACACCCACCCATACCCAAGGGCACAACAACGCAGGGACGCAGTAGCAGGGCAACCAAGCTCCCAGCGTGGGCCCATGTAAACTGTGTACACAGAACCTGCAGTCCTCCATGGCACAGGAGTGCCAGCCATCCTGCGCAGGCACTGTGGACCTGTACGCCACCAGCATTTGCCCAGAGCACAAGTCACAGACAGTGGTGCACATCCCCTGCAACACACACAAGCCACAGCATGGAGGTGGGTCAACAACTGTGGAGGCCACAGTGTCACCCGAGGCAGACATGCACCACACCAGTGACAGGAGGCAACCCAGCACTGTGACGGGTACAGTGGCTGCCCTGCATGGACAGCCACCACTGGCATGCCAGCAGACTGTGCAGGTCACAGACATATAGACATGCATGGGTGTCAGCTGCACAGGCCATGGACGGGCTGACGGGGTGCCATGGACACAGAGCATGCACCGTGGACCACTGCACACAGTCATCCAGTGCACAAGGCACAACACACACACCACAGACACTGACTGATAGCTACCCCCACACCATAGTCACCTCCCCACGGACACACACACATACCCATGACTGCACCACCCCTGACGCCATGCACACCACTGCAGCTGAGCACCTATAGCCCACTGCAAATCAGAGACCACCACAGTATTCATATCAAAAGATCTGTATTCAAACAAAATATCAAAGTGAACTATATACAATAATATATACAAAGTTGGGGTGGGAGGGCCACAAACAAGGTGGGGGTGGGTAAGGGCAGGGGTGAACAAATGGGACAGGAAAGGAGGGGTATGAGGGTGGGTTCAGGGGGATAGGGGATATCAGGGGCAGAGGGACTGTCAACGGGAGCCCCGCTCCTCGCTCTGGCTGCTCCTCTGCTGGTCCCTCCTGAGGACCCCAATCTGGTCAGTCCTTTGAAGTATTTCTAAGGACGCCCTTGCCACGTGCAGGATCTCCCGCAACGCCTCCCTGATGTCAATCAGCTGGCAGACACCTAGGACAAGGGAGAACAGTCAATAGGTGTGAATGCACAGCCCCATACAGCCCACCTACTGTGTATGGCATACGGCCATGGGACATGCTTCTGTGATGGTGTGTGACCACCCACAGTGATCACGTCCACTTGACCTGCCCATCCAGGCGCATACAGCCATGCAGAATGCTGCACACACCCACTGGCCAAGTCACGCACAGCACCACCATGGCCGTTTAGTGACATGGCTATGTGGTGCAAAGGCAGTGGCACAGCCATGTAGCCGGTGCATGCATGGACCACCATCGACGCACTCCCAGACATGCATTGCCACTGGACAGTGCTGACTGTAACAAGTTGCGTGCATGGCAGTAGTGTCAATGGATGGTGGCCATGCTCTGCTGCCCACCCTGTTGCACAGCATGCATTAGTAATCATGGAGGTATGGCACTCACCATCATCGGGCCGGTCCCTTGGGTGCTGTGGATCGTCACCCTGCCTTGCCTCCCTGTCCTCTTGGTGGCACCGCAGTTCACATGCCAGGCGCCGCTCCTCCAGCCCTGTGGTGCAAACATGGAAAGAGGAACATCAGTATAATCCTGTAGCAAAGCCCCCCTGCCCCCAGGTGTGTGCCCTCCCACCCAGCCAGACCCACCCACCCCACACCCTGATAACACCAGCACAGCCAACACTGGACAGTCCTCCCCCATGTACTGGACACATACAACCGTGATACCCATATGGAAGATAAAAAGTGTGTTGACGTAACACCCTACCTGGCCGTGGCACCGCGGCTCCTCCTGCACATGCCGCAGGCGTGGCTAGCAGGTCTCGCTCCTCTGCCACAGGTCGCCATACCTGTGGCGGCACTGCTCTGCTGTCTGCCCCTTCCTGTGGCCTCCTCTAGTGCAGCGGCCACCTCCTCCCACACCTGGCTCCTGGACCTGTCCAGGAGTGCCTCCCCAAACAGTGGTCCATGGTGTGGCTCCACTATGGCCACTAGGTTGGCCAATTCTAACTGGCTCCACTGTGCAGCCCTCCTGTGCGCCATTCCCCTTGCTCAGTCTGCAAAAATGGTGCTCTGCAGCGCGGCTCCCCACATGCCGATGCTGCGCGGTACAGCGCTGCCATTCCCTATCGCGCTGTCACCAAACAGTGCAATAGTGGTGCACCCATGCCTGACGCATGGTGCCTAGGGGGCAAATGTCGGGCACAGCGTCAAGGGGCTCTGGCGCACGGACAGGCACAGCGCCATTGGAACCCAATGCATGTAGCGCGATTGGCTGCCTGTGTGCTACCTCCAGTAGCGGCCTACCATGCTGTTGCCCCGTGCACCTATGATGGCCCAGTGCCACAGCGCCATGTAGGTGAACATCGCTGTAGCGCCACTGGCACAATGGTGGCCATGCCCTGCATTGCTTCCCGCGCACAGCACGTCGGCAGCGCAGCAGACGCCTGAGTCAGCAACCCGGGCATGTGCAGTGAGGTGTGTACTGCGCATGTCACAGCACTGCGCCCTTGGCTCAGCACGTTCAACACAATTGCGCAAAGTGCAACAGCGTGATATTCAGTCGTCATATGCAAAACAGCTAATCAGCCATTCAATGGTGCAGCACTGCAATTTGCATCCACTTAAAGTTGCGCCTCGCCTCATTTGCATGGGTTGCGCTATAAAAGTGCGACATTGGGCTGCACTGGCCATAGTGGGTTACTGCAGTCTATTGGTGAGTTGCATGCTGTTTGGGAGTGTGGACTGTGGATTTAGGGAGATGCATGGGACTGCACAGTCACAGATAAAAACTGTCATTCTTACAGGCTAAAAAATGACCGAGCGCGTTGTGGGAGAGGAGGAACACAGTGGTTGGAGGAGGAGGAGGCCTAATTTTACCAAGGCCGAGACCGATGCCCTGTTTGAGGCCTACCTGGATCAGAAGCCGCTTCTCAGTGGATGGCAGGGAACACCTCAAGCCCGTGCTGCTGCATGGGAGGAGGTGACACGTGCAGTGAACCTGCATGGCAGCCACCAGCGCTCTGTGCAGGAGTGCAAGAAGAAGATGGGCACAGACAGGAGGAGGATAAAGGAGAAGGTGGCTGCCATCAGGGCAGCACAAGCTGCAACAGGTGGGGGACAGCTGGAGGTGGTACACCTGACCCCACAGGAGGAGAGAGTTGCTGGAAGCATGCAGCATAGTGCCATTGAGGGTGTTCCGGGTGGTGGCTTCCAGATGGGTGGTAGCCCATCACTGCATGGTAGGTCATGGTCTGTCTATGGGGGGGGGCAGAGTAGATCACATGCAGTAATGCGACTTCGTTTTCCCTTACAGATCCTGAGCATCTGCATGGGTCAGCGGTGGTGGGCCTGTCCACTGAGGACAGTCAGCTGGAGATGGAGGAGGGCCCATCCACCTCCACAGGTATACGTGGCTCAGTGCGACAGTGGGCCCGCCTGGCTGTCCACACTGATGTTGTTGGAACAGGTGTGGAGGAAGCCCTGCCCATGTCCCAGCGTGCCAGCATCCACGGATGCCAGCATGCTGTGACTCGGGCCAGTGCCAGGTCCGTCACTGATGATGATGTCGCTAACGGCATGGGCAGTGACACATGTGTGCCATTGGATGGCCACACAGCAGGTAACATCGCGGCCATGGCTGTGGGTGGTGCTGCCGTGGAGGCCTGCATGTCAGCACAGTCCCAGCCTGTGCCTATCAGCACCAGTGGGGCAGCACTGGTGTGTGTTCAGGACAGTGGGACTGTTGCGGCCACTGTGGTGGCACCACTGAGCCCTGGGGAGTGGCAGATGGAGGGGCAGCATCAGCAGTCGGCCAATGGACTTGGGGGTACAAGGTCAAGCGGTGGCATCTGTGCACGCCTGTGGACATGCCCAGACCTGGTCCTGATGTGCAGCGCCCACCCTCAAAGGGTGCTGAGCATCAGGGCCGTGCACATCCTGAGGGACAGGATGCCAAGGAGGCAGATGACCTCTTGGATGAACACACCCGCCTACTGCAAGCATCAGTCCAGCAGCAGATGCGGCTTGCGACGTCAGTGGATGCACTGCATGTGGCTCTGGAGTGAGCAGAGGAGCGTTGCAGCAGAGACACCGCTCTGATCCTGGCAGGGATGGACCGGTTGCAGGCGGATGTGACCGCTGCCACTGACAGGCAGGCACAGGCATTCACTGCTGTCATGGCCACAATGGGCGCACAGTCATGTGCCCATGCATCGCAGACACCACACAGTGCACTGTCCACCCCCCATTCCCGGCGTCGTGCGACACCCTTCCTGTCGACACCGGGTTCAGCTGTGGGCATCCCGAGCATGCCTGGCACAGGCATGTTCGGTGTGCTGCAGACCCCTGCGCGAGCACGGTCGTGTTCATGCAGTGGAACCCCTTGGGGACCATCGGTGCCACCCCATGAGGCCAGTGGTCGGCCTGTCAGTGCTGACGGGTCTCAGCAGGGCAGCCCAAGCATCCGTGGTGGCCGGGGCTCTGTGTCGCATGACTGACCTGTCTCCCAACGCGGCTACTGTCTGGTGCTGCCCTGTGTGCATTGTGTCTTTCAGTGGGCAGTGCACTGGTGGGTACCCAGCCCTGCACGCAGACACACAGTCCATCTGCACACCCTCCCGGCTGCTGTCCACAGTTGCATGTGCATGATGATGCCGGCATTGCACTGTACACCAATGTGCAATGGTGCTCAGCATCTGACACATGCACATGGACAGGCAGTGGGCGTGGTGGTCTGTGGACATGTGTGTGGCTAGGGGTGGTGTTCTGGGTCGGTGTGCCTCCTACCCTTTGTGCATGTTTGGTGCGTTGTGTGTGTGTGTGCGTGTGTGTGTGTCCATCTGCGTGGCATGTTAGACCTCACCCATCTCTGGTTGTGTGTGTGGTTCCATGCCCTGCCACTTCCCTTGATGACATGCACCCCTTGTGTGTGTCCATATGTGTTTGTGGGTTGTGCCTTAGCCACTGTTGGCTGCACATGGCCCCATGACTTACCTGGGTTGGCTGAAGTGCTCCTCCATGATGGTGTCCCGGTGCAGCTGTGCCAGCTGGAGCAGTCGTGGGTCCCGTCGCCCAAGGGGGGCTGCCCATCACCATCATCACCGGCGTCCTCATCGTCCCCATCGCTGTCCCCCTCTTCGACTTGTATGGCTATCCCACATTCGTTGGCCATGTTGTGCAGGATGCAACAGGCCAGGAATAGCCCACAGGCCTTTGAGGGGCTGTACTGTAGGGCACCGCCGGAGGTGTCCAGGCAACGGAAATGTGTCTTCAGCATCCCAAACACCCGCTCGATGACATTACATGTGGTGGCATGTGCCTCATTGTAGCGTTGCTGCAATGAGGTCGTGGGCCGCCGGTAGGGTGTGAGCAGCCAGGGACGGAGTGGGTATCCATTGTCACCTGTATGTAGAGGGTGGAGGTTAGTTTGGCGATCAGCATTGCCCTGCCCCAGGCCATGTATGCCACTACCCATGTCACCTCTGACCATGCCCCTCCAGGCCCTATGATTGTCCATGTAGTTTGCATATTCACCCACTAGGTGGCCAGTGGGGATATCCCCACTCTCGAATCTGTGGCACAGTGCCGACTGGTGCCAGATGAAGGCATCATGTGCTCCCCCCAGGGTGCGTGGCACAGACATTGATTATGCACCCCCTGGCATCGCACACCACCTGGCAGTTGATGCTGGCATAGCCCTTGCGATTGATGTATGCGGCCCCCTCGGTACCAGATGGTGTGTGGATGGCCACATGGGTGCAGTCTATTGCCCCAGCATGCCAGGCATACGTGCTACCCTGTGGAAGTCCTGTATGCTTGCTGTGCGCTCTGCTGGTGTGCTGGGGAAATGGATGTACTCCACAGCATGTGGCAGCAGTGCGCTGAGGAATTGGGTGAGGTGGCGTGATGTGGCCGACTGGGTTATGCCTGTGGTGTCCCCAGCTGGTCTTTGGAAGGTACCCGGTGGTGAGCAAGCACATGCAAGCTGTCAGTTTGGTCTCCACTGACAGGGCATGGCTCTGTCGTGTGGGTGCCTGCATCACATCACTGCACAGCTCACAGAGCCGCCTCAGAATTCCCCGATTTAGGCGGTACTTAGAAACATAGAAACATAGATTTTGATGGCAGATAAGGACCGCTTGGCCCACCCAGTCTGCTCATTTCCCTACCTAATGGATAAGCTGCAGATCCTGGATAACCAGCAGCCTACTTCTTCCTACCCCCAACCCCTAGAATTGCCTTATGACTGTCCCATGCATGCTTGAATTCCACCACTGTTTTTGACTCCACAACCTCCTCCGGAAGGCCGTTCCATGCATCCACAACCCTCTCTGTGAAAAAATACTTCCTTAAATTACCTCTGAGCCGCCCCCTTCTATCTTCAAATTTTGCCCCCTTGTTCTTGCACACCTCTTTTTTTGAAAGATGCTACCCTCTTGGACTTTGTTGATTCCCTTGAGGTACTTGAAAGTTTCTATCATGTCCCCCCTCTTCCTCCTTTCCTCGAGGCTATACATATTCGGCTCCTTAAGTCTCTCTTCATATGTCTTCCGGTGTAGACCCTGCAACATTTTAGTTGCCCTCCTCTGGACAGCCTCCATCCTGTCCATGTCTTTGTGGAGACTGGGTCTCCAGAACTGCACGCAGTACTCCAGATGGGGTCTCACCAACTGTCTGTACAGAGGGATAATAACTTCCTGTTTTCTACTGGTGATGCCTCTCCCTATGCATCCCAGTATCCCCCCAGCCCTCCTTGCTGCCCTCTCACATTGCTTGCCCACCTTTAGGTCATCTGATATGACTACCCCAGGTCCCTTTCCATTTTTGTTGTTAGTATCTCACCCCCCATTTTGTACTCTTTCCCTGGGTTTTTGTTTCCCAGGTGCATTACCTTGCACTTCTTAGCATTGAATCTAAGCTGCCATACATTTGACCATTCCTCTAACCTTTCCAAGTCCCTTCTCATCCTTTCCGCCCCACCTTGTGCATCAACTCTGTTGCAGATCTTTGTGTCATCTGCAAAGAGACATACTTTTCCTTCCAGTCCCTCTGCAATGTCGCTTATAAAGACATTGAAGAGGACCGGTCCTAATACTGAACTCTGCGGTACCCCACTAGTAACCCCCCTTTCTTCAGAGTGGACTCCATTTACTATTATTCTCTGTGTCCTATTCTCCAGCCAATTCTTTACCCAGGCTGTCATCTTGGGACCCACTCTCAGGCTGGCTAACTTGTATATTAATCTTGTGTGTGGGACTGTGTCAAATGCCTTGCTAAAGTCTAGGTAGGCCATGTAAACAACCCCTCCCTGATCTACTACTTTGGTTACCCAGTCAAAGAAATCTATCAGATTTGTCTGGCATGACCTTCCCGCTGTGATTCCATGCTGCCTTGGGTCCTGAGCCCCTCTGGCCTCTAGATACTCAAAAATGATTTCCTTCAGAAGTGATTCCATCATTTTCCCTACCACTGAGGTTAAACTAACAGGTCTGTAGTTTTCTGCTTCTGCTTTGCTTCCACTTTTGTGAAGGGGAATCACATCTGCCCTTCTCCAGTCCTCGGGTACCACCCCATCCTCCCATGATTTGTTAAAGAGGGTAGTCAGTGGTGTCACTAGTTCTACCTTAGTTCTTTAGAATTCTGGGATGAATCCCATCAGCCCCATTGCTTTGTCCACCTTTAGTTTTAAGAGTTCTTTAGAACCCTTTCTTCTGTAAATGGGATGGTATCAACTTCTGTATCCAGAGTGTTTCTACTGTTTGTTTTAGGTACCTCCCCACTTCCTTTGTAAATACTGAGCAAAAATATTTGTTTAGTATCTCTGCCTTTTCACAGTCACCCTCTGCCCACCCTCCCTCCTCTTTATTAAGCCTCACTAACCTTCCCTTAGTCTTCCTTCGCTCCCTGATGTACCTATAGAAGGTTTTATCCCCCTTCTTAACTGAGTTGGCTATCTTTTCCTCGGTTTGGGCCTTTGCTTTTCTGGCTGCCTTCCCAGCTTCCTTTTGCTTTAACTGATACAGTTCTCTGTCCTGCTCCTTCTGTGATCCTTGTACTTCCTGAATGCTTTCTTTTCTCTTGAACCTTCACTGCCACTTCCTTTGAGAACCATAGCGGTTTCTTCATCGTTCGTTTTGTTAATTTGCTTCACACAAAGGCTTGTTACCTCTGTGATGGCAGTTTTATTATTCCCATTGTTCTTCCACCCTCCTTCCTGCCCATTTGCTAGTGCATTCCTTAGGCACTCACCATTTTGGCAAAGTCAGCCCTCCTAAAGTCCAGTACTTTTGCCTTTGTATTGCTTGACTCTATTTCTGTGTTTATTGTGAACCATACTGTTCGATGGTCGCTAGTTCCCAGATGGCTACCCACTTCTACATCTGTGATCCTCTTCATCTCCATTTGAGAGAACCAGGTCTAAGATTGCTCCCTCTCGAGTGGGCTCCAATACTAGTTGTCTAAGGCATGCCCCTGTAGGGCATCTAGAATAACCCCACTCTTTGAAGTGGCTGCTGCAACTGCACTCCAGTTAACATCTGGCATATTCAGATCACCCATCAGCAATATCTCCCTTTTTCTGCCATTCTAAGTATTCTTTCTATCATTTCCTTGTCCATTTCCTCCCTTGAGAAGGGTTCTGTATACTAACCCCTGTGCGGATTGTGGTGCCATTGCCGGTCTCCAAATTTACCCACAGTGCTTCTTCTCCTCCCTGTTTTCCCTTTTGTTCTGTTGCTTTGATTCCTTCCCTTATGTAAAGAGCTACTCCTCCTCCTCCTTTTACCCTCTCTGTCCCTCCTGTAGATAGTGTATCCTGGTATGTTTATGTCCCAGTCATGGTTTTGTGTGTACCATGTTTCTGTGACTGCCACGATATCCAGATGTTCCTCCTCCATCAAGGCCACTAATTCAGGAAGCTTGTTACTCAGACTATGGGCATTGGTACTCATTGCTCTCCATTTTTTGATGGCTTTACCTTCTTTTGCAGCATCCCCCACTGACCTGTCTACCTCTGTCTTTTTCTCATTTAGTACTCTGTTTTGTAGGGAGAGGCTGGGATTTTCCTGCTGCTTATCAGTGCCTCCCCTTGACTAGTTTAAAGCTTGCCAATGAAGCATTTAAACCGATTGCTCAAAGACTTGTTCCTTCCTGGACAGATGCAGACCATCCTGCCAGTATAGGCTGGTGTCCTCCAGGTGGAACCCAGTCCCCAATGAAGCCAAACCCCTGTGCTCCCCACCATTTTTTCAACCATTCATTAAACTGCATGGTGCAATTACCTCGCCTCTACTCATGCCATTGACAGGCAGCACCTCAGAGAAGGATATTGTGTGTGCTACTTGTCTTAGGCCCCTCCCCAATTCTACAAAGTCCTTCTGCACTGGCCCACAATCTTGGTATCACTGTACAGCTCGAAGCTGGTGCGGGCTCAGTACTGCCTGTTGGGGGCATACCACTGATGGGCCCTTCCACGGCCACGCCCCCCTGCTGCCTGCCTTCTCATCCCCCTCATAACGGCCTGTATCTGGAAGGTGGCACTGGCCATGTCCCTGGCTTGTGTTCACCCCTCCCCGGCAGCTGTTACTGTATTCCCCCCGCTGTCCTCACTGCTACTTCCCCTGCACTGGGAACACCTGCCTGTGCTTGCCTCACTGCTGTGTGGTGTACCTTCCCCTTCTGCACTGTCTCCCCACATCTTCCCCTGTGGCTGTTGCTTCCAGGTGCCCTTTCCTGCCTGGCCCTGTGTGTCCCTGCTGCCCAGTGTGTCCTGCTGTATTTTGCTCTCATGTGGCTTCCCTATAGCATTCTTGCGCCTCTCCCTTGCTCCCTTTTATTCTGGCTCATTTCCGCTATGGCGTAACTTCCGCTTGCTTCCCTATTGCGCATGGCGCAAGTTGTTGAATATCGCACTGCGCCATTTATGCATGGTTCCTTCCCCTTCAGTTGCGCATGCCTTCATTATCATTGTGCTGTTGCTCAGCGTGATTTGGGGCGCAACTGCCTCCTGCTGAATATCGCAGAATGGCGCATTTTCAGACTTGCGCAGGCGCAACCCTATTGCGCATGGCTCAACTCTTTTGAATATCTGGGCCAGAGTGTTTTATTGTTTGGTTTAGGTACCTCCCCTCTTCATTTGTGAATACTGAGCAAAAATATTTGTTTAGTATCTCTGCCTTTTCACAGTTACCTCTGCCCACCCCACCCCTTAATTAAGCCTCATTATCCCTCCCTTGGTCTTCCTTCGCTCCCTGATGTACCTATAAAAGGTTTTATCCTCCTTCTTAACTGTGTTGGCTATCTTTTCCTCGGTTTTGGCCTTTGCTGTTCTGTCTGCCTTCCCAGCTTCCTTTTGCTTTAACTGATACAATTCTTTGTCCTGCTCCTTCTGTGATTCCTTGTACTTCCTGAATGCTTTCTTTTTCTCCCTAACCTTCCCTGCCACCTCCTTTGAGAACCATAGTGGTTTCTTACATCGTTCTGTTTTATTTGTTTTTTCACACAAAGGCTTGTTGCCTCTGTGACGGCAGTTTTTATTATTCCCCATTGTTCTTCCACCCCTCCTTCCTGCCCATTTGCTAGTGCATTCCTTAGGCACTCGCCCATTTTGGCAAAATCAGCCCTCCTGAAGTCCAGTACCTCTGCCTTTGTATGGCTTGACTCTACTGCTGTGTTTATTGTAAATCATACTGTTCGATGGTCAGTAGTTCCCAGATGGCTACCCACTTCTAAACCTGTGATCCTCTCTCCATCTCCATTTTAGAGTACCAGGTCTAAGACTGCTCCCTCTTGAGTGGGTTCCAATACTAGTTGTCTAAGGCATGCCCCCTGTAGAACATCTAGAATGACCCCACTCTTAGAAGTGTCTGCTGCAAATGTACTCCAATTAACATCTGGCATATTCAGGTCCCCCATCAGCAATATCTCCCCTTTTTCTGCCATTCTAAGGATACTTCTTATCATTTCCCTGGCCGTGTCCTCCCCCTGAGATGGGGGTCTGTATACAACCCCTCTGCAGATTGTGGTGCCATTGCCTGTCTCCAAATTGACCCACAGTGCTTTTTCTCCTCCTCCCTGTTTACCCTTTTGTTCTGTTGCTTTGATTCCTTCTCTTATGTAGAGAGCTACTCCTCCTCCTATTTTACCCTCCCTGTACATCCTGTAGATAGTGTATCCTGGTATGTTTACATCTCAGTCATGGTTCTGTGTGTACCATGTACTGTGATGTAATCTAACCCCCAGGTGCCAAACTGAACAAGCTGCAGTGTGGTTCACCCTGGGATGATACTGCGGGCTGTTCAGGTGCACTGTGCGTGGAGTGGAGGAGTGCTCAGCTCAGGACCTCGCTATGGTCCAAATACTAAGAACCAGTACTGCTGTCATACAGACAGCTGGAGCAAGCAACAGGGTCTGAGTAAAAAGCTTACTTATTAGTAAAAAGCCAACAGTAAAAAAAATGACTCAACCATAGAAAGCCCAGAAAGAATATTACTGAAGTAAAATGTTCCAGCCCCGTGATAACAATGCCAGGAGTTTGTTGAACACAAAATGCAATGAGCAACAGTTCTCAGTTCACAGTTTTATTCAACATTGTTCCCAAGTTGTATTCAGAGTATTCAGTGAAGATTTAAAGGGACAAATATAGTGCAGATATCTATATTTTTATTTATTCATTTGTTCACCGGGTAGGTGCACATGTCTGAGGACCATATGCAGCAGCAGGTTGAAACAATTTGTCAGGGGGACGAGACTCACTGGAGCGAAGCACTGGGGCTGGTAGCTGGCCATTGGATGTGAGGTAAGGAGCATACAGATTGTTTTCAAAAACCTGTGAATTTTTTCAAGCTGCTGCTCCACACAAATATGATGTTGAATAAAACTATGACCTAAGAACTGTTACTTATTGCATTTTCTGTTCAACAAACTGCTGGCATTATTGTTATCATACACGAGCAATACATATATGCCAGCAGATAAAGGACATATGGTCTACCTTGTCAGCTTTAGTGTGCAGGTCCCCCCTGTGTCTACAGTGGGACCTGTCCTCGCTCCCCAAATCCACAGTGCATTGGAAGATTTTACTTCATTACTGTTCTTTCTGAGCTTTCTATGGTCGAGCCATGTTCGACTTTTGGCTTTTTACTAGTAAGCAAGCTTTTTACTCCTACCCTGTTGCTCGCTCCATCTGTCTATATGGCAGCAATAATGGCTCAACTTGAGGGCTGGAAACCCTCCATCCCCATCCAGAGTGCCTTACTGTGGCTATAAAATGTAGTAAGGCATTTTGTATTATTTATTAACTTTAACATAAATAATATCCAACAGACCTCTAAGTATGCACATCTCGGCTTCCCACAATGGCAGGGAGCACATATGTCCTTAGGGATATTGTTAAGATATCAACATAGGACCCTGCCAATTAGAAGACTAGAACTGCATTTCATCGAGCTATTTTGTAAGCAATAAGACATGACAAGGCATTGGTTGTCTGATGTTAATGCATATCCAGGTGAGTAGTTACACACCTGGAAGTGCATTAACCCCTGATAACCAATGCCCTGGTGTGTCTTACAGTACTTATAAAATGGGTAAACTGAGAAACCATTGAACAAATTAAAAAATGGCAATACAGTTAATAAAAAAGGCTTTCTTTTATTAAAAGTAACTAATAAAAAGTATTCCCTCCATGCATGTTAATCATCTATCTTTCCAGATATTCAATTGAAGGAATGTTTGTTTATCATGGAAACAGGAATTCAAAATTCTGCAGAATCTTTCTGGCAGAACATCCACCCCTCACACACAACAGAAGGCCTTGTATGGAACCATGGTCTCAATTTTATCTGTGGCAGGGCAAGCAGCAGAGATTAGCCTGGCAACCTGGTGAGGATACAAGGGGGATTTCCGATGGTCACCAAAGAAACACCAGGAATTAAACTTGTGAATAGTACTTCATTTTTAAAATTGGTTTATGGGTGTAAGAATGGTATTATGAGAGGAAAGAATGGTTTATTATTTATTTTTTTAAACCAACATGGCAAGGCAATTGTATTTGCTCAGCACCCTATCCCAAAGGCTCAGAGTGCTTCTCATACATATGTTAGTTTTAAAAATATAAAACCATAACCATGACAGTCATTAAACACGGTCTGAGGTACAAACAAAGCAGCTAAGAAATGCAGACCATATGCTAGGTCAATAAGATGGCCTTTTATCCCCTTTAAATGTCTCCACCGAGGAGGAACTCAGATGGAAAGGTAAAGAGTTCAATATTGCTGGAGCTGCCCTTGAAACAATTCTGTAACCAGACTGCTTTAAGCTTGATCTTGGGACGGCCAGCAATGAATTCCTCTGTGACATATGTGCTGCTCTGCTCTGCTTCGGCGATGGTGATGAGCACCGAGGTCCAAATGAGTTAGGATAGCTGAAATTTATCCAACAAGGAGAAGCAGGAGTCGTCCAATGCGTTTGATGCCCGCTGGGCTTTATTTAACAACGGGGTAGGATGACACGGTCACAGGAGGGGTAAAGAGAATACTATGAAACATGAACTGTCACTTCTTATACCACACTACTAAACAACTAAACTGGTACTGACTCTCTGAGAATGCAAGTTTTAGAATCAAGTACCTAAATTGTATGCTAAAGAAAAGAAATGTTCTGAGGTGCATCTCGGTCTAGTGCCACTATACTCTATGTTAATTCTTAGAATCAATTATAGTATAGTAGTACAATACTCTATGTCACCTTTAGTACCGCCTAAGGTATCAGAATACAATAGCTACCCCTTGAAAGAACTTACAATACTGACTCAAGTCAATTACAGCAATGTCCATGCAAAGAAAATACAGAGTTCAATCGTTGTTGAAGTCTTCATGTGCACCGTCGAGTAGAGTTGGTAGCTACAGAGATAGGGATAAGGAATTTCCATTGACACTCAGATATTGGTCCCAGCACAGACCTAGCTAAGGCCACTGGGGTGGTGAGAGTTTTTTTAGACATATCACGTTTCTCAGTATAAAACCCACTCTCTCCGAGGCTGCCAGCAATAAGGAACAAGAGGAACAGGTTTCTCAGGTGAGCCCACTGGAGGGCTATCATAATCAAACTAGATGCAGGAAGCTCCCCAGCCAAAACCCTCTTTGGGGCTGCCAAGGATGGAAGAGAACAAGGAAGTTACTTGGTGATGAATCCACTGGAGGATTACCATGGACTGGACGATGCTGTGGCAATTCTGATACAACCAGGAACCAGAAGAATCTGAGGTGAAGATGGATATTCGATGCAACCAGGAACCAGAAGAATCTGAGGTGAAGATGGATGATTCTGAAGTGTCAACACAGGAAACTGGAACAAAACAATAAAATGGCGGACACGTCTCGCATTGGGCTTCGACAACACGACTTTGCGGCGAACGACCAGGGGATGCAGACAAGGTTCTTCCAGGACAAGCACACTCTTCTGAGGGTTTCCAGCTTCAGGATATCTGAATCAGGAACCAAAAGGCAATACTGGAATGGCAGAAGTTATGCTCTCAGACTTCTGCGCACTTGGCTTTGAACTGAGGAAAACAAGAAATGGTGGGTGCGACCTGCATGGGTTTCAATGTACTGGACTTCGGCAAACTTGATTTCGGCAGACGACGGGAACATGGTCAATGATCTTCTGGGAGGGTGCCTTCTGGAGAAGAGAGATGTTGAAAGATGTCTTCCTCTGGGTAGAGACTGATTCTGTAGGACTAGAATGGCAGACACCACCATGGAGCAGTATCGTGGCAGAAGATTGAGTCTATACACATGTGTTGGCAACACTAGAGCTGGCAGATACACTTCCACACTGCACCAAGAAAACTGTTCGTTGCCGGGGTAATTTGCCAGGAACACGGGCAAATTACCAGAATGCGGGGCAATTGTTCGTTGCAGGGGCAATTTGCCAGGAACAGGGGCAAATCACCAGAATCCAGGGCAATTGTTCATTGCAGGGGCAATTTGCCAGGAACAGCGGCAAATTACCAGAATCCAGGACAACTGTTTGTTGCAGGGGCAATTTGTCAGGAACAGGGGCAAATTAACAGACTCCAGGGCAGTTGTTCTTTGCAGGGGTAAATAACCATAGTTTCAGGGCAATTGTTCATTGCAGGGGCAATTTTCCAGGAATGGGGCAAATTACCAGAATCCAGGGCAATTGTTTGTTGCAGGGGCAAATAACCACAATCCCAGTAACAACACAGTCTTGGTACTTTGCAATAGCACAACAGTTCAGATACACATTTTCAGTACTTGACAGTCACTAAATAACAGTTGTGTGCTAAGCACCTTTCCTTTTCTTTTGCTGACCCTTCCCAGAATTACTGTTCTTGAGGGTCCCTTTTATACTAGGATCTGACTACCCCTTTGGGAACTTTTGGGTGAATGCCCTTTCCACTCTGGACCTCTCTTGCCCTTGTAATTGCTGGGCCTATTGGCAGAGCCCCCTTTTGCCCTCTCCTTAATGTGGGACCTTTGCAATCCCTTTGGAAACGGCGGGCCTAAGGTTGTCCTGCTAGAGCTGGAGCCCTTCTGCTGCCCCTTCTGGACACTGGGCCTAATGTTGCCCTTTTAGAGCTAGGGGCCTTTGTTGCTGCCCCTTCTGGACACTGGGCCTAATGTTGTCCCTTTTAGAGCTAGGGGTCTTTGCTGCTGCCCCTTTTAACTATCAGGCCTGCTCAAGGCCTCCTTGTCAGTGATCGGGCTGGACTGCCCCAATCCGCCCCTTTATTAAATATTTAAATTAATTCACCTTTGGGCCTCAATGGCTGGCACCTCCCCGAGGGTGTCACCGCACCTAGAATATTTAAATTTATTAGATAGTCCTCTCTCCCGGTCCTCCAGTGGCGCTCCGATGGTCCAAACAATTTAAACTTTTTTTATTTATTTAGGAGGTCTGCATGCTCCACTGTGCTGCCACCAGACTCACCACCCTAGCCCGGGGTGAAGAAGCTGCTTCAGGGAGGAGGGAGGTCTTCTGGCAGAGGGAAGGAACTGAAGCAGAAGGAAGCAGGTGGCTGTGGCGTGCAGGGGCCTTGCGGGACTTCAGAACACCCGACTTCCACCCTAAAGATGCGCTCTTCTCTACCGATGAGGACTTGATTTAAACTTTTATTTATTTATTTATTTATTTTTATTTGTTTTTGTTAACTGGTAAGTCGCTAGTCAGCAAGTGACTGTTTTCAGGCACGACCGGGAGGTACAATACATACACAAAGAGTACAGCCAGATTATTAAGACGACGAGTACAAAAAATGCAGAGAGAAATACATATGGCAATGTAACATACATTAGTAAACAAAAATATACTTTAGCACTTGATCATGGAACATACTCAAAAATGTGAATAGTAGAAGGCAGAAAATAAGAGAGGATAGGCATCAGTAGAAAAGACACAAGGAAGGGAAAACTGGCAAAAGGACGGGAGGGAGAGATTAAGTGGAAAGGAGGTGCCGTCAGATACGGCAACAGCGGGGTGAGGTACCAACCTGCGGCCGGGCCTATGGAGCCGAAAGACGGCAGGCGAAGAGAGGGTGGTGGGGAGAGCGGCAGTAGACGGCAACAGCGGTAGGAGGTAGGAAAATACAGCGGTCTGGTGGAACCGATGAGCGGCAGGGCGAGTGGAGGATGCCGGTGAGTGGGGATAGAGCGGAGGAGTTACGGCAATGAGCGGCAAAAGTGTCAAGTCAAGCCCGAGCCAGTGGAAACCAAGAGACAGCAGGGCAGGGAAGGGGGTCCGGTGGGACGGTGGGAGTAGGCGGTAGTAGGAGAGAGGTGACTAAGCACAGCCAGGAGGGTGGGGACTAAGGAGGGGCATGGATGAGGTAGGAACAGGTAAAGGTGAGTTTGGTGGGGGAGTGGCAAAGGGGAAGAGAATATAACAGAAGAGGGGGAAGAGGCAGCAGTGGGGTTAAGTGAGGAGAGGCTGTGAAGTGAAGATAAGAATGTCATGGAGTAGAATAGCGACTTACAATTGTCGACAGCTAACATTAGTCTATAAAGAAACAGGTTAAGGCAACATTAATTACAAGGCACAAAATAAAACATTAATTACAAGGCACAGTATAGAACACCCATTTGGACAGGCAAAGTGCTAGCAATGAGGAAACAGTACAAATGCAGTGGATCAGGTAGGGTCAAAGCAAACACATTTGTCCATAGTAGTGAGGAAAGTCCTGAGTTTGCTCTTAAAAGTCACATGAGTGGAGACATCTCTTAGATCCTGAGGTAGTAGGTTCCATAGGTGGGGCAGCATGATGGAAGGAGCCCATGCCCTTTTAGTTCGGACAAAGGGATGGATAGTAAGGTCTGATCAGCCGATCTAAGATTCCTTGTGGGAATGGCCGGCCTGAGGAGATCAGACAGGATAGCAGGCTTGGACGTCCCTAGGATGGAATCAACTAAATTGTACAAGTAGTACTGCCTGGTAGAGGAAGAAGAGGCCAACCAAGGTCCTGATATAAGAGACAATGATGCTGCAGCCGAGGTGCTTTGGTTGCATACCTGCACACATTATTGAAGGTAGTATCCCATAGTTGCAGTGAAGATTTGGTGGCCAAGGACAGGATGGGACACCCATATGTAAGGGTTGGCAATAGAATGCCTCTGGCTATCGCCAATTTAGCAGCAGGGGTGAGCAGGTATTTGGTTCTATAGGCAGCCCCCAATTTGCAGTTAATTGACTTGCAGTTTTCCTGTATATGTGCTTTCAGGTCCAAGGTTTGATCCAGGTGGATGCCAAGGTAACGAAAGGAAGTGACAGTTTCTATAGGGTCCCCATCGATATCAGAGATAGAGATGGTCAGAGGACAGGATCTAAGCTTGTGATTGGAGCCAAACATCATAACTTTTGTTTTATTTGTATTTAAAACCAGGCATTGAGAGTTCAACCAGTGTTGTACAGCATGAAAATCTGCAGTGAGGGCAGCATTTAGATCCAAGACCTTATCAGAGTGATAATAAATTACCAGGTCATCCGCATAAAGAAGTGAGTGACCTGTGGTGACCAGCTCAGGAAGTTTATTGACGAATAATGAGAATAGAAGAGGGCCAAGTACAGACCCCTGAGGGACCCCAATGTTGATAACAGCACTGTCTGACATGGATGAATTAAACTTAACAGCTTGTGTTCTGTTGGAGAGGTAGCTTTTGAACCAGGTAGTGACTGGGGAGAAGCCCAAGGTACTGAGGGCGGATAGTAGCAGAGAATGGTCAACCAGATCGAAAGCTTTGGTTAAGTCAATGAAGACTGCCCCTGTTAACTTTCCTCTATCCATATTGTAACGATATCTGAAGTGAATTTTGCAAGTGCTGTCATGGTGCTGTGATGCTTTCTAAAACCATGTTGTGCTGAGCTTAGTAAATTGAATTTCTCAAGGTATTCAGTGATTTGCATGGATACTACTTTTTCCAGGATTGTATTCAGAACAGACAAAATAGCAATAGGCGGTAATTTGATATGTCATTTTACTGCCTTTCTTAAATACAGGAGTGACTCTGGCTGCCTTCCAGACTTCAGGGACAATGCCATTGGAGAGAGATAGGGTGAAGATGTGTGCCAGGGGCCAGAGATGTAGTAAAGCCATTTTAGTAGTCTTGGTTCTAGGCCATCTGAGCCAGTACTGGTGTTTTCAGAGAGTGACCTGAGCAGCTTTGGGACCTGATGCCTAGACACTTCCCTGAAATAGAAGGGGTTGGTTAAGTTTGGGGGTCCTTCAGATGCTGTGGGGTTAAACTGTGAAGCAGAGGATTGTGATGGGAGGGAAGCTGTGTAGGCAGATAAGTCAGAAAATTGTTGGTTAAAAGCATTTGCAATGGTAGTAGAATCATTACAGTGTACACCATGTAGGACCATATCTGAGGGAGTGACATCTTTAGCAGAACCCAAGAAGGACTTAATGTGACCCCAAAACTTGCGAGGGTCATTGGAAGAATTAATCAGCAGGTTTTGGCAGTATTTACTTTTGGCCTGCCTGATGCATCTTTTACAGTCATTTCTGTATTGTTTATACAGAATGAGATCTGACTGCAGTCCAGTTTGTTTGTACTTTTCCATTGATTGTCTCTAACTTTTAACTTTTGAAGCAGGTCTTTTTCAGCCACCTCGAATGCTGGCCCTTACCCTCCTTTGACTGTAGGAGGTGCTTTTTTGGATGTTGCCAAATTCAGTCAGAAATGAATTGAGGGCAGTATCAACATTGGTTAGTGTATAAATGTTAGACCAGTCAACACAAGAGATGTCAAATAGGAAGGCTTGTTTGTCCAGGGCAGCATAGTTTGAAAACCTAATCAGACGTGGTGGAGGAGGAGGAGGTGGACAGGATCGCCATCGACAAAGTGTGGGGGAATGATCAGTGATTGAGTCAGCAAGCACTGTGGCATCTAGTACATGATCAGGTCTGGTGGTGAGGATCCAATCAAGTAGGGACCCTGAGTGCTGAGTAGTAGTTCTGGTAAAGCCTGTGATAGTTTGGTGTAGATTGTGCTTCTGTATTAGAGATTCAAGGATGCTGTGCTGTGGACCCAGCCAGTTAAGGTTCAGGTCCCCAAGGAGTAGAGCCTCATTTGATTTTACATTCTGGGAGACATATTGTAGCAAATTCTGGAGACCACTCATCCCGCTTGTAGGTGGATTGTAGACACAAATGATGTGCAGCAGTTTTGAACCCAGTGCCAGGGTAGCGTGCAGAGTTTCACAAGGTGTTAGGGAATCAGTGCAGGGTAGGATGTTCAGGGATAGATGATTTTTGTACATAATCGCAACCCCCCCCTTTGACCCAATACGGTCTTTCCTGAATTATAACCAGGCACAGACAAGTGGTATCAGGCACCCAAGGCTTCAGCCAAGTCTCTGATAGGCATAAAATGTCAAGGTTAATCAGTTTAGCCCAGGCTTGAGCTCAGCCAGGTGACTCGTGAGACTGGATATTCATGTGGGCTATAACCAGACCCTTTTTGTTGCAGCCGTTGCAGGGGTGAAGTGCAAACCATAGGGCCCGGATTGGGTTCAATATCTCCGGCAAGCATAAGGAGCCCGGGCAAGGTGAGAAAGTAGGTTGCAGAGAGAGTGCCTAGCTGGCGTTTGGGTCTCGATAGTTCAGAGATAGGAGTGGATAGACAGATAGATACAGCCCTTTTGATGAGGATAGAGTGAGCAGGGGTAGAATTCGAGTAATAGTACAGCAGGATGTTAGAAAACCTGAAGTCACTATCATTGTTAGCTGAGGATAAGTAGCAAGAGTTGTACAAGTTGTTAGCCAGTTTAGACATAACAGGAGAGACAGGAGTATAAGTGGTGAAGTTTTAGAGGTGAGAGGAGGGTTCATTAGGGAGACTGGGTGCAGCACCATATCTGAAGTGGCCAGTTTCACAGAAGAAACTATGTTGCTATCTGAATACACTGATCACGTAAATGACCTAACCTAAAGTTAAACTTCAGCATGATTTGTGTAATTTGTCGACTTCCAAAACGTAATATTAAAACCACGATGCTGACTTAATATTTAATTCCAACGTCCTCCCAGCCTCCTGTGCTCTGCATGGCGGGTCGGCACAAATTTAATAGTTTCAGGATACTGCTGAACAGTCAATAACAGAATAAATTATTTAACAAAAGCTGTAGTAATGACATTTTGAGAGTGCTGAGGTGGCCCTGCTTATATACACACACTGAAAACTAAATGGCAATTAATGCTCTAATGCTTTAAAACAGTTATGAACAATCTTATTTGCTAATATTAAGATTTTCCAGAATTAAGCAGTAGAATTTTGAATGAGAGAAGTTCGTACTGTAGAGCCACGGCATTTCAAAAGAAACTGGCCAATAGGAGTACACAGTCAGGAGACCAACCAATCAGGTTGCAGAAGTAGGAAAGCACTGCTTTCGGCTGGTCAAAGTTACCGTACCTGTCATTGTTGCTGGCTGGAGAGGGGTGGCGTGGGTGGTGGCTTTGAAGGTGCTGATCGCCCGCTAAAAGGTCTTGAGGGCTGTGGTTGCTTGCAGGCTTTTGTGGTCTCCGGTTTTGGAGGTGCCACTCGGGCTGCTGGCAGAGGCACAGTTAGGAGGGAGCTTGGAGGGCTTGTATGGCAACGGAACGCCCGCTCAGGGGATCCTCCAAGGAGAAAGCAGCAAATGAAATAAAAGATAGATCCAGTGGAAATGATGAACTGAAGAGGACCAGAGTCACAGAAAGTGACCAGGCACAAGGAAAATAAAAAATGGGGCAATATAGAGCCCACACCAGATCACCGGGGACAGGATACTCTTTTTTCGGCTGCTGGATTTGACCATAAAATGGATCAGGATCAGCAGCAGCAGATGTCAGAAGTCTTCACTGGCTGGAGGAGGGGAACCAACGCAGAGTCAACAGGATGGCTTCAACCACCAGGTAAGCCCCTTGTCTCCGTCACACTGTCTAGGTCCTTCTCTCTCCACAGCCCAGCATGATCTAACTGAGAGAAATGGTTCTCTCCACTTGAAAATGCACTTGGGGTTCTAGTTCCAGAACTCTGAGCCCGTGCCACCTCCAACGGCAGCATTTTTTGAAATGGGGACCTCGCGCCGGCCAGGGACAGTGGTCCCAGTGCGTGGGTGCCCACTCTCATGCTGCCTGCTCTTTGAGGGGGGTGGAATGGAGCAGGCAGGCAGCAGAAAGAAAGAGAACACTTTTTTCTTTTAACACAGTGCCCTGCCTTATGATTCTCTGCGGGGAACACTACAAGGGGTCCCGAACACAACATCCCATCTGCCCCACAACACTACAGGGACCCCAGGGCAGTCTAAACCCTTTTAGTTTTGTACTGTGGTGCCCCATTCTTTTACTCCCTTACTTTGAGGCACTACAGATTCAGGCCCACCTAAAAATACATGTCCTCATGTATTCCCTTTTAACACTATATATAAAAAACATTTCTTAACTGTTACTTCTATAGGCGTTTATAACATTTCTAATACTTTAACATTTCACTTAAAGCTCTATGTAACCTTACTTTAGTTAAGACACTCTTAAAACATCTATAACTTTCAGTAGAAGCCTTCTAATTTGTTAAACTAAGTGACTGTGTCGTAACATTACTCCTAACCAAACTATTTTTTATTTTTTTTTTTAGTCTTTGGTAACCGGGTAAGGCCCACTAGGCACAAGTGCCTGTTTTCAGGGGCAACTTGGGAGCACTGGGTGGTTAAGTGACTTGCTCAGAGTCACACAGTATGCAAGTGGAGGTTGTGAGAATCAGGTCTGGTCTGCTGGATGTATCAAGCTCATTCACACCTTGTTCCTCTAACCTCTAGGCTATACTGCTAGCCAGAACTATCTATGAATGGATGGTGCAACTTGAGAGGCTTCCATAATGCATCTTCTAGGAGGGATACCAGCATTAGATCTTTGGGATCTACGGGGTTGGAAACCTACAGGTTCTGGGGAAATGCGTTCTGGTTCAAAGAAATCTGGAAGTTCAGGATTTACTTCTGGTGCCATGATTGGATAGTGAAAGGAGTTTACATTGGAAGTGTGAATCCAAGGCTCTCTGCACCAACTGGTTGGCGATTCCAGTCCCAACATTCCATCCTTTTTAGACTCCTGCCTCTCTTTTAGCATAGAACTGTTCTTCTCTTTTGCTGGAACAGTATCTCTAAAAGTGCAGGCTTTCAGAAGATAGAAACATAGAAACATAGAAGTTGACGGCAGATAAGGACCGCAAGGACCATCCAGTCTGCCCATTTCTTTTTCTACCTTATAAATGTGCCATTGGCCTTTGCCCCGTCAGTGGCCTATCTATTCATACTCATTTGTATTGCTCCCTTATGCCTATCCCATGCCTGTTTGAAGCCCTGCACTGTATTCATAGCTACCATTTCTTGAGGTAGGCCATTCCATGCATCCACCACCCTTTCTGTGAAAAAGAATTTCCTCACATTCCCCCTTAATCGGCCCCCCTCTAATCTCATGCTTTGTCCTCTTGTCCTGCTATTTTTCTTATATTTAAACATGTTAGATTCTTTCACCTTGTTAATGCCCTTAAGGTGTTTGAATGCCTCGATCATATCACCTCTCTCCCTCCTTTGCTCAAGAGTATACATATTGAGCTCTGTTAATCTGTCCTCATATGTCTTCTGATGCAGTCCCTGCACCATTTGGTTGCCCTTCTCTGGACTGCCTCAATTTCAGTTAATGTCCTTGTGAGGTGTGGCCTCCAGTACTGCATGCAGTACTCCAGATGGGAGCCTAACCAGTGTCTTGTAAGAGGTTATTACTCCTCCTCTTCGACTTGATACCCCTACTAATACACCCTAACACCCCCCTAGCCTTACCTACTGCTTTAGAGGTCTGCTTGGATGATTTCAGGTCATCAGTGATGATGATGCCCAAGTCTCTTTCTTCTTTTGTGACAGCTAGCAACTCCCCTCCCAGCCTATAGGTGGCTTCAGGGTTTCTCTTCCCTATGTGCATGATCTTGCACTTCTTTGCATTAAATCCCATCCCAGATTAAATCCCAGATTCCGGTGTACAAGCTTGGTAGCATTCCCTGTTTCTTTCTGAATCTTGTATACAGGTAACTCTGGATAAGGGACTTCAATAATGCGGTAAGGTACAGGTTCCCACTTTGTAGACAACTTGTTGCATTTTTGAGTCCTTTTTAACATTACTCTCTCTCCTATTTGTAGGGGTGTAGCATTAGCCTTAGCATCATAATTTGCTTTCTGTTTCTGGTGCACCTGTTCCATATGCCTTCCTAAAATTTGTCCAGCCTCTTGCAGTCGTTGGTTATGCTCTTGTACCCAGTTTGTAATTGGTTGTTTGGCCCTGGCTTCATCAGGCTGTACCTCTAGTACTAAATCCATTGGGAGCCTTCCATGATGTCTAAACATTAGATAGTGAGGAGTATACCCAGTAGATCAGCGAATAGTGTTATTATACAAATAAGTAAGTTCAGGGAGAAGAACTGGCCAGTAGGGACATTTGTACTTGGGTAAGGCTTGTAACATTTCCAGCAGAATCTGGTTGGTTCTTTTGCAAAGTCCATTACTTTGGGGGTGGTAGGCCATGGTTTTCAGTTTGTGACTTCCATAAAGAGCACAAAGTTTGTGAAAAAGCTGAGACTCAAAAGCGGTTCCTTGATCTGTAAAGACTTTTGTTGGGTAGCCAAATGGTCTCACAAAACATTTTAAGAAAGTTTCTGCTGTAGTCCAGGTGGAAAGATCCTTGACTACACTAGCAACCATAAATTCTGAAAAGTGATCAACCATTGTGAGGACATACACATGGCCACTGGTGCTTGGTTCTAGCTTCAGATGATCCAAGGCAACTAGCTCTAATAGTATGCTACTAATTATGGGGTGAAGAGGAGCTCTCTGGTCACTTTTCTCTCTATGTTTAAGGCTACAGGCTGGGCATTCCTCACACCACATTTAGGGTTGCCACCTGTCCGGTTTTTGACTGGATCGCCCATTTTTTTACTTATTTGTCTGGTTCTCCGGTTTCCTCCCCATCTGCTCCGGTTTTCCCCTACAGACCATGGATGCCGCCACACTTCCACGGTGCTCCAACAAACAATGCCCGTGTAACTGTATACAGTATAGCCCAAATGAGGAGATGAGAGTTGTGACAATGCATTAAATGCAACTACATAGCATGCAAATCATCTGCTAACACAGAAAAACACAGAAATTCATCAGATGTAATGTTTAACACTGCAACAAGTGAGTCTGTGTAAGGTGCACGGCAAGCAACCCTCGCCAATCCTTTAACTGTCACTGTCGCATCCTGATCCGACCATGAGATAATTACTTAATGGCATTTTTATTGCAGAGTTCTAGCAGCAAAACAAAAGAGACAGTCACCATCACACCGAGCTGGCATAGTTAGCGCATGCATCGCTGTAACGCCATTTGATTTTTCACAAAGAGCAAAACGGAACTTAAGGGCAGAACATAATTCCCTCTTATTAGAATGATAATGTTCGCAACAAAAGAACGCAATCATCCAGAAACAAACTCTGTCAATGTTACTTACTCACACATGATTCTCAAACTGGTATTATAATTCCTCATTATTACAATAAGAGTACCACTACCAACAACATAATTTTCTGATAGTGTAAGAAAATACATAAAGTAACAACTATCTATTATACATGCATTTTTAACTACAAGGTATTTATCTATGCAAAGCCTCCTCCGTGTCCTACCGGTATTGCTGTGTGAATTTCCATGCCACTTGTTGCAGCAGCTACCCCGACATACCTGTATAAGTGACTAACATAACAAGGAACTCCATATACAGGCGGCTGTAGCCGCCACCCGGCAACTAACCCACAGGGCGGCTTTTCTTTAAGTGGGAGCCCCCCGGAACACCGCCCCCGACTGCAGTCAGTGCAGCTAGGTTGCGACCGAGTCTTCGAGCTAATCAATTTGGCAGCCATTCGCGGCCGGCTGTTCAGGTCTGGGTTTTTCCACCTGCCAAGATAAAAAGCCGCTGCTTGATTCGCGCTATCTAGAAATTAATCGTCCCCACCCAAAAAAAATCAAAATCATAACGTTCAATCCTGGAACCTTACCTAACCCATACACAAGTCATCAATACCTGCAGATGATGTGCAACTAAATAGATGTTATTTTTTATGCTTTTTTTTGTTTGTCCTTGCTGGATCATGTACCTAAAGCAACATTTTTTGCTAAAACAGCATAAAAAGCCCTTAAAATTCGGTTGCTCCCCATGCTCTACACCACTAACAGGCAGCAACACCATTAATACAAACAAGATGTACCTGCCCCAATTACTACGGTGTCATCGCCTTTAAATTTGGGAATAAACTTGTCTCCTCTAAGGATTTCTGCTTCCTTCAATGGTCTGAAGCAGCACGTTACTTTTAAACCTGCAAAATGTATTTAATTTAAAATTAATCCTGGGTCTATAATGCTGCTGCGCTGCGCCACGGGCCTGCCTGCCTGCCTGACTGTCCGAGTCCGGTCCGAGTCCGACTTGTCACTGTGAGGTGAGGCTGAGTGAGTGAGTAGAAGGAAAAAAGACTAATTTTTCTTTTCTGAGCCCCAGATTATTTATTAGGCAGGCACCAGGCACGGTTAGGGTTAGGTGGAAGTAGCGCACAGCAAGCGTTAATTCGTTAAATAATATAATAATTATTTTTACCTTATGGTCTGTTCGTTGCTTGCTGATGTAGAGAATAGTGATGTGTTGTTCATTCAGTTGGATATACTGTCTGTGCTGGGTGACTGACACTGACTCTGTGACTGAAGCCTGAGGCGAAGACTGGAGGACTCGCGAGTAGAGCTGCAGCCTGGAATGAGAGTGATGCACAGTGTACTGTGCTGAGAATCCTACACTACAGTCACTTTCAGTCTGTTAATCCCCCCCCGGACCCTCCCTGCCTGGTCCCTGCCACTTTCTCTCCTGAGTCCTGCCCAACTAGACTTCCAGGAGTTCGGTCTGCTTTTCACAGTAGCAGTCGGCATTGAAAGCCCTACCAATCAGTGGCTTCCACTACTGACTAGCTAATTTTCTACCAGTCGGGTTGCTGTCCGACTTGCAGTAACTACCCACTGAAATTCACTGATTTTTATTGGTTCTTAAAAAGGGAACAATCATCTGGCCCTGGAAAATATGACTATGCAGCGGGAATTTAAAAACAAAAGCAGGGCACCCCTACTCCTGGCTATAAATACCCTAGCTTTTAGCTGCCTTATCTCATCTGTCCTCGGACAACCTGCTCTGCTGGCTGGCTGAATGACTGACTGCATCAATCCTCGCTCGACGACCACCACTGTGAAATTGCGAATCTGCGATATCTGCTGCTGCTAACTGATCTCCCTAGGATCAACTTTGTAGGTAGGCTTGCCTTTTTTTAAAGTGGATTAAATTAATAATTTAATAGTAGTGAATTTCAGGGCTCACAGATTGGCTGTTTCTTGAATGTCCTGCTGCCATTCTGTTCATGTTTTTTTACTTGGGGTGGGGCTACAGTATGTGATTAGAATTCAATTCTGAATCCCATCACTATAGTGTATGCTCAGAACTATACATTTTAAATGTATACAGTATATCATAACAACAAGCACTGCAGTTCTTTTTGGCTGGAGTGAACTGTGGACAGGCTTGAAAAATTACAGTACTTAGTTTTCACAGGAATGCTTGCTGTAGGGTCCCAATTGAACTGGGCCAGCTGGCTCACCAATTTGAATAGTGTGTTATATTATTTATATTGTATTTTTAAAAGTTATAAAATTCTGTCATCATGAAATGCAGAAACGTAATTTCTATTTGTCACTTTTGTTACTGAAGTTCTTTTTGACTGGACTTGAAACTACAGAATGCAGTTTCAAGTCCAACCAAAAAGAACTTTAGTAACAAAAATGGCAAACAGACATTATGTTTCATAATGACAGCATTTTATAGCTTTAAAAGTGCTTAATTTAACAGGGATGCTTGCTGTAAGGCTGGCTCACCAATTAGTATGGTGTGGTATGTTATGCATTCTGCATACTGTCTGTATTAGGGGGTGCAGTGCGGTACTGTTGGGAAGTGCTGTCCTTCGGATGAGACATTAAACCAAGCTCCTTTCTACTCATCCTGGTGCTGTCTTGGTGGGTGTCCAGGTGGAAGTAAAAGAACCTAAGGCATTCTTCACAAAGAGTAGGGGATATTTCAGGTGTCCGGACCAACACTCCTTTCCCACAAAACCGTTCATGCAATTAGCCAGGGCAGGCTGTGTGTGGGTGACGATGTGTGATATGGCTGCCACTACACATTCAGTCACTTCACTACCAGTCTAGTATTGCTTGAAAAAAGCACTTTAGGGTACACTGTGTATGAAAAGTGCTACATAAATGCTGATTCTTCTTCTTCTTCTGAGATGCTGTGGCAACTTGTATTTGTTCTGTGTTATTGATACTGCCAAGTCAAGGAGGACTGGACACTACTTTCAGTCAGTCTGATAGCTCCACCACAACTGCATGTCTCATTGCAATCTCTGAAATATTACAGTAAAATGTTCATATTGTGCTGCCAATGGACTGAGCCTGTGACATCCTGCTGTCCTGGAACTTCCGTCAGTGGCCATCGCACACTGTTTTGTAGCTCTTTTTGACTCTTACCCTCAACCCTCTCTCCTCTGCTTAACAGAACCATGAGTCTTAGTGGAAAAAGATTCCAACCCATTCGTGATGAAGAAAGGAGCAGCAGTCTTCCTGCTAAGAAGGCCAAAATATTTTGCTGCTACAACAAGGCTTGGGAAAGCAAGTATTCCTGGATCAGATCTGCAGGACCAGGAATGGAACATTCTGCCAAATGCACTGTCTGTGACTCTGCTTTTACAGTGAAGTGGGATGCTGAGGCTGCAGTAAAGAATCATGAAAAAAGTGAAAAACACCAACAGCTAACACACCTGCAAAAAGAAAATCATATCATCAAGAAATTTTTTGTTGCAGAAAATAGTTCTGAAAGCAATAAGGTGATGGCAGCCGACTTACAGAACTATACCATGGAGTCCACATCATCACTCCTACCTGTCCATAGACTGTGGAATGAAGATAGCCCAGCAGATCTACACAGACTCAAGTATTGCATCCAAAAGGAGTTGTGGACGAACAAAGGCTGAGAGCATTGTCACCAATGTCCTGGCACCTTTTGGGGAGGAGCTGCTGTTACAAGAAATGGGCAATTCATTTTACTCTGTTGTATCAGATGCTTCTAATAAAGGCAATAAAAAAATGTTTCCAGTTGCTGTGCAGTACTTTGATCCCAAAAAGGGGATCCAGCAGAAACTGTTGGACTTTTATGAAGATCACAATGAAACTGCAGATGCTGTCACAGCAAAAATTATTGAATCCCTGACCATCAGAGGTTTAAAGCTTGCACACTTATCAAGCTATACTGCGGACAATGTCTCTGTAAATTATGGGAAACATCATTCAGTTTTTCAAAACTTAAGATCAAAAGTTGCCCACCTTGTGTCTGCCAACTGCCTGTGCCATGTCATCCATAACTGTGCCAGGAATGCCAGTAAGGCTCTGGCTAGGTATGATGTGGAAACTTGTAATAAAAGTATATAATGAGTTTTCCAGCTCTGCTAAGAATATGAATGAGTAAAAGACATGTTTGACTTTGTCGAGTTGGAATGGAAGGATCTGACGCCATGTGGTCACTCGCTGGCTTTCCCTCCTGCCAGCAATAAACAGGCTCCCCCAGTGCTGGCCTGTAGTTTAATCGTACTTCATCAGCCAGGGTTCAGATGAATGCCATCCTGCCATTTGGAGGTTCATCGCAGAAAATGAAGAATGGTATAGCAGCAGCGATGAACTTACTGAGGGAGAATGCTATATCCATGTTATGCAGTATACAATGGGCATTTTCCACAAATCAATAGCACTGCTGGAGAGCAAAACTGTGACAAGTAGAGGTGTATGGCATAATGCATAACCTAAAATGGGAACTGGAGAAAAGACTGGAGGACAACTTTGTTGGCTACAAAGTGAATGCAGCACTGCAGACATTTCCTGGAAACATCAGAGACAGAATTTTAAAAGACTTCAGTGGATTTTACAGTCGAGCCATTATGTATTTAAACAAATGGTTCAAATTTGAAACAAGTCCTCTTCAGGGGATGTAGATCATGGCACTTAGCAAGCCAGAAATGGCATGGAATGAACTGCTCCACTGTGTAGAAATTCTTCAGCTCACAAACATTTTGGACATGGATGAACTTTATTCAGAATACTCTCTGCTGAGTAATGCACTGCCAGTACTGAGTGGTATGACAGGGTCTGTGGCAGACAAATGGGTAACATTTTTTGCCAAGGCACCAGAATGTAAAACTCTTCTACAGCTTGTACAGTTTGTGTTGTCAATACCTGTCAGCAACAACTTTGTAGAAAGAGTTTTTTCTATCATGGGGAACTGCTGGACAGATGAGAGGAACCGTATGTCTGTCAGTTTAGTAAAGGCTGAACGGCAGGTTAAACTGAACTTTCAGCATAGCTGCTCACAGTTCCATGCCTTTATAAAAAACAATATAAAGTTGTTAGATGCAGCAAAATCAAATACAAAATACAAATTCAAAGTACAGTGCCAATGAACTGATGAGACAATAGGTGCCAAACAACTGCCAATTCAATTCTGCCAGTTTAAAAATAAAAATCTTATATGTGCACTCATTGTTTGATAGTGCATGTGTCCCATGTGAAAGTGTGTTTACTTTAAATCTTTAATTGTCTAACTTTCAAACTGCATTAAGTGCAATAAACTATTATATTATTAATTCATAAGTGATGTTGTGGTGCAGTTCCTTAATGTCCACCGAACCGATCAGTAAATTTTGTGTGGTGGTTTCAGTTGGTCATGAGTTTTTAAAGGGGCGGGCCCAAAAAGGGTGTGCGGTTTAGGGCCAAAATAGGGGCGGAGCTTAAGGTCCAGTTTTTGCCTAATTCAGAGGTGGCAACCCTAACCACATTGCAATATCATTCCTCATTCCGACCCAATAGAACCTTCTCTTAATGATAGCCTCTGTTTTCTTATGCCCAAAATGTCCCGAATGGTCTTGGTACACTTCGAGTACCACAGGTGCACTAGCTTTGGGAACAATGATTTGAGTCAATTCGCAGTGAGTAGTAGGGTCTCTGCTTCGTTTAATAAGGTAAGAGTCTTCCACAGTCAGACGGGTTCTACGTCTCCATAGCTCTATCACTTCATGGTCAAGTTTCTTTCATTTTTGTGGGGCAAGACTCTTTTGCTTTAAACAAGGGGTTTGACTTGTTTAACAGTGGGATCCTGATCCTATAGCTGAACCCACAAACTTTTCTGATCTGTGATTGTGTTGGTTGCTTCAGGTTGGCTTTCAATACTTGGTTCTGGAGAGATTTGGCAGCAGGCTTGCACAATTTCTGCTGGTACCTGGAGGAAAGGCGGCATCTCTGTATTTTCTAAGGAAGTGTCATCTGTTTCTGTTTCCATCTGTTCAGGCACTCGGGATAATGCATCTGCATTCAGATTTGCTTTTCCAGAGCGGTACTTGAGGGAGAATTGATAGTTTGCTAACCTGGAGGCCCATCTCTGTTCAAGTGCTTCTAGTCTTGCCGTATTTAAGTGTGCTAAAGGATTATTGTTGGTGAAAATGAGAAAGGGGTGGCAGCCAAGTAGTGATGGAACTTTTCGTTGACGGCCCATACCAATGCCAAGAATTCAAGCTTAAAAGAGCTGTAGCGGGCATCATTCTGCTCTGAGCATCTCAGTCCGCAGCTTGCATAGGCTATGACCAGTTCAACACCATCTTGCTCTTGCGCCAATACCGCACCAAATCCCTTGTTACTGGCATCTGTATACAGAAGGAAGGGTTTTGTGTAGTCGGGATAAGCCAGGATGGGAGCTTCAGTCAGTATCTTCCTCAGTTTGTCAAAGGCCTCCTGCTGCTTAGTCACCCATCTGACAGGACAGTTCTTAGGGACCCGACCTTCTGTCGATCCTCTCAATAGTTTGTGTAAAGGCACAGCGATCTTTGAAAAGTCCTTGATGAATCATCTGTAATACCCCACAAAGCCCAGGAGCTTTCTGACGTCTTTGACAGTGATGGGAACAGGCCAATCCCGTACAACTTTTATCTTCTCTGGGTCTGATGACACTTCTTCTGAGGAAATTATATGTCCCAAATAATTTACTTTTGACTGTAAAAGATGACATTTGGATGACTTTACTTTGAGACCATATTGGATTAGTTGTTGGAATACCTCACCCAAGTGCAACAAAAGTTCCTTGTGGGTTTTAGAGTAGACGATACCATCTAGATATAGTAACAGGATATCAAAATTGCGGCTCCCTAGGCAATGCTGAACCTGTCTCTGGAAGGTTTCGAGAGCATTACAGAGTCCAAAAGGCATTCTAGTAAATTCAAAAAGACCCATGGGAGTAATGAAAGCTGTCTTATTCTGATCCTCAGATGCCACAGGGACTTGCCAATATCCACTGGTTAGGTCTAGGGTAGAAAACACAGCGGCAGATTGAAGAGCTGTGAGTGAATACTCAGTTCTGGGCAAGGGATAAGCGTCTTTGCGGGTGATGGTATTTAGTTTCCAATAATCAACACAAAATTTTGAATTTTACCATCCTTCTTCTTTACTAACACAATAGGAACTGCCCAAGGACTGTGACTCTCTCTGATCACTTTGGCCTCTTTCATTTCCTTGATCATTTCTTTAATGGGCTGATATATTGCTGGTGGAATTGGTCTGAAGTGCTCTCTGATGGGAGGATGTTGATTCATGCAAATGTGATGTTGTACATTGCGAGCTAGTCCGAAGTCCAGCGGATGCTTGCCGAAAGCTTCTTCAAGTTTGAGGACTACCTTGAATACATCGGCCTTTTGCTCTTCAGTGGTTTCAGGGTTACCCAAATTGATCTCTTTGGTCCACTCCAGCATAACAGGGCTACCAGCATCTCTTGCCTTCCTTCCTTGAACAGCCTCTGGCTCTTCAGTCCTTCCAGCCTCCTCTTCTGCCTCAATGATATCCTGGAGACATACTGTATGCAGCTGAGCAACTGGCTGGTTGCAGTAGAGTTGCACTTCATGGTTCCTGTAGTTTAACACTCTGACAGAAATTCGCCCCTTGGTCACCGTAGCCACACTCCGAGCCACTGTTATGGGTTCCTCTTTCCCACTAGGATACGGCTCCACCAAGGTGTTGTAGTCTTGGCCCCCTAGGCCCACCTTTGCCTTGCACCACAAGGTGGTCTCCGTTCTCGGCTTCACCGTCACTGGCTTAGCATCTGTCACACAGACCTTGCCAATCTCACTATCAGTAATTGCAAACCGTTGGTGGCATTGCAGAAGGTTAATGGTCTGCTATAGGGCGTGCTTATCAAACAGAGGTGATTGCTTGGCCTTCTGTTGGAGAATCTGAACCAGTTCTTCAAAACAATTCTGCAGAAAATTCATGCCCAGAATCAGTGGTGGCAGGTTATCACTTTCCATATCGCTGATGATGATACCCTGTCAGTCTTGGGTATTTCTCCCCAACTGGATATTTACTTCAAGTTAACCCAGATAAGGTACTTCTGCTCCATTACTTGCTATCAGTTTGATCCATGATCTAGGAGGTGGTTTGAGATCTTCAGGCGTCCAATACGTCCAGAAATATCGCTCCTGCATGGTGGTAACTTGTGATCCCATATCCAATAATGCCATCAGTTCCATTCCATCAACTTTCACTGGCATCGTCGGGCTCCTGCCGATGAAGCAAAACTGGTCTATAGAGGCGGTTGGACCTGGTCATCTGTCCTTCAGGAATCGGTCCTCATTCCCTGTTTAACATCAAGGTGGTATCAACAGGCTGATTGCTTTGTCGCTCTACGTGACCACTAATGCCTCACCAATGACAGATCAGTCTCCTTTGGTTATCGAAACAATCTATTGGGCACCTTCCCTCGCCTCTCCTTGGATGGTCTGAGTGATCGCTGGCTCTTTTCTATCTTTCAGCCTAGTTATGGGGCACTTCTCTCCTCCAACCTTCCTTCAGGCCCTGCACCTCCTGACAGACCTCCGTCATCTTATGGGTCAGGGTGGCAATTTGTTCGACCAATTCAGAGTTTGAGCATGAGCTGGACTGGACAGAATAGGTTGGTGCCTGCGCCATTTGACCATACATTTGACCATGATCTGGATGATAACTTGGGTAACCTGTCGGTTCTGTTTCATATTCCGACCTTTGCAGGGAAAATTCCTCAGGCTGAGGTCCTCTTCTCCACAAGTCCTCTCTGGTTCACCTTTCCATAGGGTACCCTGGCCACGTAGCTCCAATTGGGTTGCCATTTGTGAATAGATCATAACCTCTTCAATCACCTTCTCCTTGAAATACAAGAAATCAGCATCAGGATCTTGTAAGTGCAACCTTCTCAGTTTTCTTCTCAAAGCCTCACTGTGCACCCCTTCTACAAATTTCTTAACCAGCACACAGTCAGCATCTCAGACTTATTCAGCATCTGCTAGCTCGATGGCCCTCAACAACTCCTGCAAGCTTAGGGCATACTCTCAAAGGGTCTCTTGGGGCCCTGAATGTGGGAGAAAAACTTTATCTTGAGGTCTGACACCATATGTGCATTGAATATCTGCTGTAGCCTCTGCAAAATCTGCTCAGCGGTAGTCTTTGCTCCACCTGGCCAGGACTATACTTCTCGATGGGCTGCCCCTTTCAGTTGCCCAATCAGAATTTCCACTTGTTAACGCTCTGGGATCTGGTACAGTCTAAACATTGCCTACATCTTCGAGTGAAACTCTCCTAAGTTGCTGGTTCTGCCCCCACCTCTTTCTCCTGAGAATTGTGGGAGCCATCGCACCCCGAAATAATACAGCATAGTTAATGGTGATGGAGGTATACTCCTTTGGTGTTCATCTCTTTCTCTCCCAATTGCCTCACCATTTCCTCCGGACAACCCACTGCTACACCCCGGCTCCATTGGCATCTCTCACTAGAAAACTCCGGCTTTGGGCTCTTTGGACAAATAATTATCTAATCCTGCTGACTATGCCAAAAATTTTCAATGTGGTGCTTTGCTTCGGCGATGAGCATCGAGGTCCAAATGAGTTAGGCTAGATGAATTTTGTCCAACAAGGAGAGGCAGGAGTTGTCCGATGAGTTTGATGCCCACTGGGTTTTATTTAACAACAGGGTAGGATGACACAGTCACAGGAGGGGTAAACAGAATACTAGGAAACATGAACAGTCACTTCTTATACCACACTACTAAACAACTAAACCGGTACTGACTGTCTGAGAATGCAAGTTTTAGAATCAAGTACCTAAATTGTATGCTAAAGAAAAGAAATGTTCTGAGGTGCATCTCGGTCTAGTGCCACTATACTCTACGTTACTTCTTAGAATCAATTATAGTATAGTAGTACATACTCTATGTCACCTTTAATACTGCCTAAGGTATCAGAATACAATAGTTACCCCTTGAAAGAACCTACAATACTAACTCAGGTCAATTACAGCAATGTCCGTGCAAAGAAAAAACAGAGTTCAATCGTTGTTGAAGTCTTCATGTGCACCGTCGAGTAGAGTTGGTAGCTACAGCAATAGGGATAAGGAATTTCCCATGACACTCAGATATTGGTCCCAGCACAGACCTTGCTAAGGCCACTAGGGTGGCAAGATGTTTTTTAGACAGACCATATGTTTCCCGGCATAAAACCCACTCTCTCCAAGGCTGCTGGCAATAAGGAACAAGAGGACCAGGTTCCTGGGGTGAGCCCACTGGAAGGCTATCAGAATCAAACTAGATGCAGGAAGCTCCCTGGCCAAAACCCACTTTGGGGCCACCAAGGATGGAAGAGAACAAGGAAGATACTTGGTGATGAATCCACTGGAGGATTACCAAGGACTGGACGATGCTGTGGCAATTCTGATACAACCAGGAACCAGAAGAATCTGAAGTGAAGGTGGATATCTGATGCAACCAGGAACCAGAAGAATCTGAGATGAATATGGATATCCGATGCAACCAGGAACCAGAAGAATAGAAGGTGAAGATGGATGATTCTGAAGTGTCAACACAGGAAATTGGAACAAAACAATCAAATGGGGGACACGTCCCATGCTGGGCTTCGATGGACTCGACTTACGGCAAATGACCAGGGGATGCAGACAAGATTCTTCCAGGACAAGCACACTCTTCTGAGGGTGGCCAACTCTGGGACATCCGGATTAGGAACCAAGAGATGATATTGGAACAGCAAAAGCGATGCACTCAGACTTCGGCGTTCTCGGCTTCGAACTGAGGAAAACAAGAAACGTCGGGTGCGACCTGCACGAGATTCAACGTACTGGACTTTGGCGGACGACAGGAACGTGGTCAATGATCTTCTGGGCCGGTGCCTTCTGGAGAAGAGAGATGTTGAAAGACGCCTTCCTCCGGGTATAGACTGATTCTGTAGGAATAGAATGGTAGACACCACCATGGAGCAGTATCGTGGCAGAAGATTGAGTCTATACACATGTGTTGGTAACTCTAGAGCTGGAAGATACAGTTTCACACTGCACCAAGAAAACTGTTCACTGCTGGGGTAATTTGCCAGGAACAGGAGCAAATTACCAGAATCCAGGGCAATTGTTCGTTACAGGGGCAATTTGCCAGGAACGGGGCAAATTACCAGAATCCGGGGCAATTGTTCGTTGCAGGGGCAATTTGCCAGGAACTGGGGCAAATTACCAGAATGTGGGGCAATTGTTAGTTGCACGAGCAAATAACCACAATCCCAGTAACAACACAGTCTTGGTACTTTGCAATAGCACAACAGTTCAGATACACATTTTCAGTACTTGACAGTCACTAAATAACAGTTGTGTGCTAGGCACCTTTCCTTTACCTTTGCTGATCCTTCCCAGAATTACTGCTCTTGTGGGTCTCTTTCATACCAGAATTTGGCTACCCCTTTGGGAACTTTTGGGTGAATGCCCTTTCTACTCTGGGCCTCTCTTGCCCTTGTAACTGCTGGACCTACTGGCAGAGCCCCCTTTTACCCACTCCTCAATGTGGGGCCTTTGTAACCCCTCTGGAAACGGCAGGCCTAAGGCTGCCCTTCTAGAGCTGGGGCCCTTCTGCTGCCCCTTTTGGACACTGGACCTAACATTGACCCTTTTAGTGCTAGGGGCCTTTGGTGCTGCCCCTTCTGGACATTGGGCCTAACGTTGCCCCGTTTAGAGCTAGGGGCCTTTGCTTCTGTCCCTTTTAACTATCAGGCCTGCTCAAGGCCTCTCTCTCAGTGATCGGGCTGGCCCGCCTCCATTCCGCCTCTTTATTAAATGTTTAAATTAATTCCCCTTTGGTCCTCAATGGCTGGCCCCTCCCCATGGGTGTTGTCATGCCCAGAATATTTAAATTTATTAGATGGCCCTCCCTCCCTGTCCTCTGGTGCCACTCCAAGCACCCAAACAATTTAAACTTTTTTTTTAGGCAGTCAGTACTCTCCACTGTGCTGCCGCCTGACTCACCACCCCGGCCCGGGGTGAAGAAGCTGCTTTGGGGAGGAGGGAGGTCTTCTGGCAGAGGAAGGGAACCAAAGCAGAAGGAAGCAGGTGAGCGGTGGGCGGCAGGGGCCTTGCGGGACTTCAGGACACCCGACAACTCTCTCTAAAAATGCGGCTCTTCTCTGCTGCCAACGCAGGACCAGGATTTAAACTTTTTAAGACCGGGCACAAGGAAAATAAAAAATGGGGCAATACAGAGCCCACACCAGATCACCAGGGACAGGATTCTTTTTTTTCTGCTGCCAGGCATGACCGCACAATCGATCAGGATCAGCAGTAGCGGATGTCAGGAGTCTTTGCTGGCTGGAGGAGGGGAACCAACACAGAGTCGATGGGACAGCTTCTACCACCAGATAAGCCCTTTGTCTCCGTCGCACTCTCTAGGTCCCTCTCTCTCCACAGCCCAGCATGATGTAACTGAGAGAAACGATTCTCTACACTTGAAAAGGTGCTTGGGGTTCTAGTTCCAGAGCACTAAGCCCGTGCCACCTCCAACGGCTGCATTTTTCAAAACGGGCAGCACGCGCCGGCCAGGGACAGCGGTGCCCACTCTCATGCTGCCTGCTCGGGGGGGGGGGTGGAATGGAACAGGCAGGAAGCAGAGAGAAAGAGAAGAAAAAAAATTATTTTTCTTTTAACACAGTGCCCTGCCTGACGATTCTCTGCGGGGGGCACTACGAGGGGCCCCAGAACACTACACCCCATCTGCCCCACAACACTACAGGGATCCCGGGGCAGTCTAAACCACTCTAATTTTGTACTGTGGTGTCCCATTCCTTTACCCCTTTCTTTGTGGCACTACACATAGAGAGAGAGAGAGAGAGAGAGAGAGAGAGAGCTGCTACAGGTAGGAGTATACCAGGCCAAAAGGCTTTTTAAATAGGCAGGGTCTGATCCATAGGGCTTTGTATGTTAACAAAGCAATTTTGAAGGTGGTGCGCCACATAATCAGAATCCAGTGCAGCTTCCCTGCACTTCCAACTTGTGCATTTCTGGGAAATTAACATATGGTTTTCAGGGTGGTTTTACTTTTAGTGCCTTGTTGAAGGTTTCAAGTACAGGTGGCAGCCATGTTTGTGATGGCAAGCAAAGATTAGTGAAGTGGCACATACATTCTACATGTGACTGGCTCAAATGCAAAATCTCGCTGCCTGAACTTGTTTCAATTTGTGCATTTCTGGGGAATTAACATATGGTTCTCGGGACTTGTATAGCATTTTTCTGTCAAAGAAGGGTGGTTTTACATTTAGGGCCTTGTTGAAGGTTTCAAGTACATGTGGCAGCCATGTTTATGTTGGCAAGCAGAGATTAGTGAAGTGGCTCATAAATTCTGTATGTGACTGGCTCAAATGCCAAATCTCACTCCCTGAACTTGTTCCAATTTGTGCATTTCTGTGGAATTAAGAAAAAAATACCATAGTAATATTGTTTCTTCCAAAGGATCCCTCAATATGCTTGACTAATGCAGCTGCTCTGGAAGTGGAGTCTATGCTAATGATGCCAGGGCCAGATCAAGCCTTAGGGGGGCCTGGGACACTCACAACTTGGGTGGCCATGTAAAACGCGCAACTTTTCATACCAAAATGTTTTATTTTGTGCAGCATTTACTGAGCACATTGTTTATTAACTATAACAACCACCGTATGGGGAGACTACCCCCATTATTCACAGGAGAAAAAGTTAGCAGTACAACACCCTGTCATGTTGTCATAGTCTGTAATGTTATATTTATTGTACTGTACAAGACATGAAGGCCGTCAGGCTCAGATGCTCTGAGTCTAGATGCTCTGTGGTGAGTTTTGGGGCTTTTATTGAAGTTGCTCTCCTCTAGACCCTGTTCAGAAAAGCAACGTAATCTTTAAGTAACCTCTTTAATCACAAGTTTATTTTAAGGAAATAAATTAAACAAAAATAAACAGTGCTTTACTAAAAGGTATGCATCCTACTCCAAACAACAGTAAGTTTCTGTATGTACTCATTGTACAGAAGTGTGCAGTTCCAATGTACAAATGCTATGACTCCAAATAAACAGACTGATGTCATACCTTTATCTGCTCATGGGATTTCAAAGGAATGATTAATTCCATTTATTTCAGAGTTAGAGGATCCATGCATGTATACACACACGCACGTCCCTTTATCTCTTCTTTGAGCAAGCTCAGATCAATTATCTCAGCATAAAAATAAAATACAGATATCAACTTTCTAAGCCACTTACTGAACTCAAGCTGTCTGCTGTTGCTTGGCGCCTCCTTTGAAACTCCTTAGTTTAGCAGCAGCAGGCAGTTTAGAACAGTGCATCAATTCATCATGCTGCTAGCGATAGAGTGGCCGTGGCGTACAGATGGCGAGTGCAGGTGCTGCCCGCTGGCAAAGTGCATGCTGAGCCTCAAAACCGCCAAGAAAGAGTGGTTTAAAAATGCTGCCCAGATGGATTGTATGCAAAGCTCCTCATCCTGGCGCGCCGCCTCGGATTATGCAAGCGCAGCTCAGGTCTGGTCGCAACTTGCACCGTCCAGGTCCAGTCCCAGACTCAACAAATGGAAACCGTCAGTATCCTAAGGAGGTAGATCACGGTGCTTGCATAGTTAGCCTTCTTCACTTCTTGTGCCACACAGTGCCAGTTTGTTTTTCTAGCAAGTCACCCGACCCTAGCTGCAGGCTGCAAATAATGGAGGAGGAGGGTGGGGGGACGAGAGAAATCTTCTGCAATGTTGGTTTGCCGGGGCTATCTGTAGCAGGAGGGTCCGGGGCTTGTGTTTTTGTTTCTTTAATTAAAGAAAGCCTCTCCCAAAGTCATTTTTTGTTTGTTTTGTTTTATGGAGCAAGCTCTGGGGTGTGTGGGGGTTTGATTCATGCTTGACTCATGGGGGGAGGCATGATTTATTACAAATCCTTACCAGTACTGTACTCCTGAGGAAGGGGAATGAGAGAAATCTGCAATGTAGGCTTGCCGGGAGGCCTATCTGTGGCAGGAGGCTTTTTTTTTTTTATTTTTTAACAAATGTGCTTCTTCCGAAGTCATGCTGCTTTCACAGCATTTTTAAGGGAGCAAGCTGCCGGGGACCTATGGGGGGAGGTTGACTCGTGCTTAACTCGCGCTGTGGCGAGGGGGAGGTGGCATGATTTACAAACCACCAGTCCACCTACTAAAAGTGTCTCTCGCTTCCGACTACTGGGGGGCCTGGGGCATTTGCCCCATTTGTCCCCCCCTTAATCCGGCCCTGAATGATGCCAAGAATTAGCTAATCTGGTTACAGGAAGAGAGTGCTGCCTGCAGATGCTGCTGAAAGCTAGTCAGATTCATTTTGAAGCTAAAGGAACAAAAGGCCCCAAATCCCTAACCTAGTAACAAAACAAAATTAAGAAAAAGAACTTACCAACAGGCAAACTATATATAGCATTTATTTATTTTGTTTTTGTAGACCGGGAAAGGAGGGCTAGACAATTCTATTTTTAGCCTCGTCCCAGGGGAGGGGGGGATACAGATGGATGCCAACTGACATTGAACCAGATTAAGCTGTTGGTGGTATTTTTAGTGAATGAGGGAAATTTGGCCAGGACACCGGGGAAATTCCTTTACTTGTCAGTAGGGGGATCCCTTGGCCATCCGTCCAAGATGGCCGCTGTGGAACCCATGGAGGAAGAAGTGGATGCAGAGAAGATGGGGAAGAATGCCTCCCTCCCTGTTCTAACAACCCAAAAGGCGATTGAGAATGTGGTCGCCATGACCGAGTTTACGGAGTAATCTGGCATGGATGTTTATTTGTCGTCGTCGGAAATCCTGGAAGGAGCATTACAGTTGGAACAGAGACCGGTAGTACACTCTCGATGTGAGGAGAGTAAGCTGGTTACAGCATTGACACTGCAACAAAGTAAGTCCACAGAACTGTTATCATTGGCTCAGATAGAGTAAGAAAAAGAAGGGTACCTGAAGCGAGCCCAGGAGCTAGAGGACTGAGTACTGTATGTTCGGGCCTTGCATTCTCCGTCTTCTGCACTGGGACAGACTGAACAGGAGCATCACACTACAGCTGATGTGGTGATGACGGAGGCAGTTGCTGCATCTGAAATGACAGTTCCTCCGGTTGTTTCACTCCAAAGGTGCAGAAGTAGGCAGCTGGCAGCAAAAACAGCCCTAGCACTGTGTGCCTAGAGCCACGGGACACTAGCTGCAGATCTGTCCCAAATGTTGAACCTCTACAACCGGAGGTGAAATCAGCACTCAGACACAGACTTGGTCCACAAAAGCAGGCATTGTCAGTTAAACATAAAATACCTGCAAAAATCAGTGCCTCACAGGACAAAACAAATATTTCACTACAAAAGGCCAGTTCATTACAAACTCAAGTTGCAAAATCTACAGTCGGATTGAATTGGAGTGCAGACTGTTATAACACTCCAATTGAGAGACCCTCGATGGTTAGCCACTCCCCAAAAATAGGGACATTGGTGGAGGTAACTGGTCGCCTGTACATGCCTTGGAGGATGCAGGCTGGATTCAAACAGATATGGGTCAGCAGATTCCAGACCCTCAAGACACAATGGTCCAACGATTCCAGGACCAAGTAAACTTGTCTGCGGAAATCAACATACAGAGCTCCAATGTATCCCGGGACAACTCTGCAGAAGGGGCTGATCACCCCCTTCCAGTTCAGGCTGTTCCTGCTTCTCTGGATACTGCCACTGCCTTGCCTCTAACTTCACAAACATCATCCTGTGATGATTTGGAGTCCAATCCAGACCCTATTATTATGGGGTCCTCGGACTCTGTTCTGCAAGACCCTGCACAAAGGTCTAGACTGGAACCTATGTTTAAATTATCGGACCTTTTTCAAAATAAAGGCAAAGCCTGCCCCCCACCACAGGAACACCATGTGACTTATTTATACAAAGGAGGCTTAGAATCGCCCCGGATAGGTTACATATAGCAAAATTGTTAATAAAAGGTTCCATGAAGTTTTTTTCTTCCGAAATGTTTGCTTTGATAAACATAGGCAGTGGTAATTTTGATGTTAGTTTTAACCATGTTTCTAATCTGGATAGATTTTGGTCTCAGTATCAGTCTTTGAAAAACACCCGTCTGGATTCCGTTTTTAGCTGTTCCTCTCACAAAGCCTGCAGTAAAAAACATTACTGTTATGTTTAAGAATGAGGGGGTATATGTTGAATATATTTTGTTTTGGCTTTACCAAAGGTGTAAGGTCTTGGGAAGGCCTACCCCCACCCTTGACAGTGAGCAGATCTGGGATGGAGGGTGGCGCATAAGAGTTAAATTGTTCTGAACCAATAATGGCCCCACCCACCAGCCCTGCAGTTTTTTCCTTGGGAGGGACAGAGGGTCAGTGTTTTACCCTGGACAGCCACGGTCCTGTTTCAAGTGTGGGTCCTGTACTCACCTAAGTTCGGCTTGTGACTCAGCTCAGTGTAGTCACTGCTTGGAATTTGGACATGTGGCTGCCAAATGTCTCAGCTTGTTCAAATGCAATTTGCATGAACAAACTGGGCCCGCCTATGGGAGATGCCCCTGGGCTTCCCATAATAGGAAAGACTGTCCTTCTCATGAAGGTCTGTTTAACAATGCCCAGCAGCTACAGGCAAAGAGGGTTGCGGAACAAAATTTGAGACAGGCTGCAGGCACTTTAGGTGGAGCTAGTGCCCAACAGGAACTTCCTGATTCAGCTCCTCAACCCTTGACCCAATCAACGGAAGTTGTACAATCGGGGGAGGGAAATCCCATGGACGTTGCAATTGCAGAACCTTTGGTTGTGACACCCCTTGACCAGGCTTCAGCTAACCAGGTACCCACGGAGTCAGAAGTCAGTGTTATGCCCCCCCCACCTAGTCAGACAGCTCCTTTTAAAAAGGTTATCAGAAAGCGTGCAAGGGTAGGAAAGCCTCTTCCACACCAAAACACTAAAAGCACCAGTAAGGACAAAATCCACCCTCCCTCTGATTGGTCAATCAGTAACAAATACAGTATGTGGCCCTAGCTACTGATCACATGAAAGGGGATTCTGAGGAAGAAGAATCAGATACTACCTCTATTGCTTCCACTACGGATACAGAGGGAGGTGGTGGGGAAGACTCTATTGCAAAATGCACCAGACAAAGGAGGCTGTCAAACCCCCCCTGACAATCTCAGTAATTCCCTCTGGTCACTGACTCATCTTTGTTTTGGACATCATGCATTCCTTAACCATAACTACACTTAACGTCAATAGTATTAAAAGTGATAGGAAGTGAATAGGGACCCTTCACTCATTACAACAGTACACTAGTGACATTTATTGTCTACAGGATACACATTTAAAAACTCACCAGGAACTGTGTCAGGCCTCTAAATCTTGGAACATGGGACCTTATTTTTGGTCCACAGGGGAGGAAACCTGTGACGGGACTGGTATTTTATTTTCCAATCCTGCACTTTCTGTTTTCCATCTTGTGAGCATTCCTCTAGGCCAAGCACTTGTGTTGGATATCAACTTTAGGAATGAGTGCATTAGGCTCATTACACTTTATGACCTCCAAACTAAGACTCAGAGTTGCCCTATTTAGGGAAGTCCAATCCTTTCTACATACCTCTCGATTTCTTGTGTGGGCAGGGGACTTTAACTGCATCTTGTAGCGTGCTGATAGGGGATTGACTACTGAAAACTTTTTTGTGACTCTCAAGTGCTGCAAAAGATAGTATACACAGCAGGACTGAAGGACACATATAGGAGTCTTCACTCAGCAGGTGGAGGCCCCTATTTTAGGGTCTGTCTGCATACACGCATTGATTATGTCTTTTTATCTTCCGTCATTTCTATTCTGCATGTCAGTACTAGAACATGGGAATTTACGGATCACGCATCTATTACTGTTAAAATGACATGGGAAGGTTCACCTAGGTGTAAGAAACCAGCTTGGCAACTAAATGAGTCCCTCTTGCAGCATCCTCACACATTCAAAGCATGGCGAAGGGACTGGGCCGCTAGGTTTTCTGTTGTTGAATGTTATGACTCTCTTTCAAAATGATGGGAGGACACAAAACTCTCCTAGTGAGCATTATTCCAAAATATGGCAAAACACATTGCCAATAAAGATTACCTTAATTACCTCAAATTGAGAGGACAGTTATAACACTTAATTTCACAAATATAACTAACTTCATCTGATTATAGTGGGCAAATTAAAATCATAAAAGAACAGATGAAATATCTTCAGTATGACAGGGCTAAATCACTTTCCCAAGAACTTAAATTTGGTACACAGGTACAGAAGGGAACATTAGACCCTTTCAAAGAATGTAAAGCATGTGTTGACAAACGGATTATATCAGAATTTAGAACTTCCTCAGGAGATCTTATAACCTCCCCAGCTGATATTTTGCGAGAGGTTGAGGGCCATGTCTTTGCTCAATTTGGGACTCACTTCCCTGCACAGGGGTCCTCTGCCTACCTACAGACTATTGATCTTCCACAACTCATGGAGGCAGAGGCCCGAGAGTTACAAACACCCATCTCTCAAAGTGAGATAGAGACAGCAAGTGGTAAATTGAAATTGGATTCCGCCCCAGGCACACATGGGTTTGGGACAGGTTTATATAAAACTTCTAAAGATGAATTGGCACCAGCCCTAGCGCTGCTGTTCATAGATATGCTCCAAAATCCATCATTTGCTGCATCTATGCATGAGGCAGTCCTGATTTTACTTCACAAAAAAAGGTTCTAAAGAGAACTTAGGTAACTGGAGACCATTAAGTCTCCTGAACACGGATTACAAAATACTTAGTAAAGTTCTTTTAGCTAGATTATCTTTAGTCTCTAGATGCCTAATCAGTTCAGCCCGGACCTGTGCTAGCCCTGACAGGACTCAGCACAACAATCTTATTATTCTAAGGGAGCTTTTTTATAAAGGCAACATGGGACAAGCCCAGGGGTATGTCATAGGCCTAAAGGCATTCGATAAATTGTCCCATGTCTTTTTATTTTTAGTGTTAGGTGCTTTTGGGATATCGGAACATTTTATTGCTTGGATATGTCTGATGTACAGGAATGCAGTTCTTATACCAAATATTAATGGGTGGCAAGGGAAGCACATACAGGTGAAGCGAGGGTTCAGACAAGGATGTCTCCTCAGCCCCCTTTTGTATGTTTTTGGAATAGATATCCTTATTAGGAGCATAATCCAAGATGCTCATATTACATGAGTACCCATGGACATAGGTAGGTACACACCCAAAGTCCTTGCTTATATGGATGACATATTCCTCACTCTAGCCCCTAACACATGCGAAGCCTCCTTGCGGAACACCTTACACAATTTTTCTGTATGGTCAGGTTCTAAAATTAACTATGCAAAAAGTAAAAGGGTAGCTCTTGGGAACAGACTTTGGCCCAGGGGATGCCTCACACAGTAACTGGGAAACTTGCCTCCAACGAGCCAGTCGGTTGATATCCGAGTGGAGGGGGCCACAAATCTCGAAGAAGAAAAGAGTGGCTCTTATACGGTCATTACTACTAACAATTTTTTTACATCTGTTATGTATTTCCCCCTCCTCAGTCACTGGCTACTTCTCTGTATAGTATATTCTTCAAGCCTTCTGGGGAAGCAGGTTGGATCCTGTAAAACGAGAGCACACTTATAGAAGTATAAAAGGGTGGAGTGAACATGGCACACCCAGTGGCCTTTTTCTCCAGGTTATTCATCGCTTTTAACTTGAGGTTAACATTGAAACCTGGTAATAAACCCTGGAGAGAACTTGTAGAGGCTTAGCTGACCCCGAGCCTCCCTCTCTGGATCTAAAATAAGTTAAGACTGCTAGCCCAGATTCCAGACTTACCGAAATATGGGTTGGAAGTTATCAAAAATATATTAAGATGGGGACTCTCAGATAACCAAGTACAGACTATGGACAGGAAAGCTTTATATAATGAAATTCTGGTAGCTGAGAGATCTGAAGATGTTTCCTTTCCTCACTGCCCAAGTCACAGGACCCAGACTGTGATTTCTTATCTGTCAAATACAAGACTTCCTCCTTATGTGTGGGATATGGTTTGGTTAGGAAATTATGGAAGGCTTAGTGTATGTGGTAATCATAAACATAAGCAGCTGACTGATAGGTATTGCCCTAGGGCTACTTGCCCACAAACCTTAGAAACCCAAGAGCACTTTTTTTTAGATTTCGCATATGCACAGGACTTTTGGGCATTAATAGCACAACAGTGGAAGGAACCCTCATTTCAGTCCCTCTCCTATGTTAACATAATCTACAGTCCGGGTTCAGGTTCATGGGGGAAATATAATAAGGATATCTTATATATTGTATTTGCAATTCTTAGATATTTCCTTTGGCAAGCCAGATGTCTCTGGGTGATGCAACAAAAAGTGTAGACTACCATGATCACACTGCAGAATGTACAGAATGCTGTATCTTTATGTCAGCAAAAAGATCTCTCCTGTAATTCCTTTGATAAAGTGAGATACTGGTGGATACATTGTGAAAAATGTATAGGTCGACGCGTGCCCTAGGGTGTACGGCTTAGACAGTCTTACAGGGTCTCTCAAAGGTACACTCTGTGTAATTAACATATTTAATATGTTTAGATTTTTTTTTCCGACTTTATTTGAATCAGAGACTGCTATGTATATATTGTTTCACAGTTTATTTCCTGTATATTTTTGTTTTGTTTATTCTGTTAATTTCTGACAGTACTGTATATTTTTTTTGTTATGAAGTCCACCTTTCAATAAAAATCCCCCTACTCTTTTCAAGAAGTACTATGGAATCTTCAACATGCACCTGAACAACCACCAGAACAGGCAGACAGGTTGGTTTAATGTCTCATCCAAAAGATGGCACCTCAGGAGTGCAGCACCCCCCTCATGCTGCACTACAGTGTCAGTGTTGGGATTTAACCCAAGTGCCTGGAGTGGGGATAGAATCCACACCCTTCTGATCTTCTGGCCTCACAGGTGAGTGTGCAACCTGCTGAACCACTGACACTGACTAACGTTAAAAAAGTGGAGCATTCCACAAGATAAAAAGAAATGTGGCCCAAGGCATGGACTGCAGAACCAATCTCGGCCAGGTTACATGAGGGTAGGCTGGATGGGCGGTCAAGCATCCTGAGGCATCCCCTGGAAGAAACAATATTACTATGGTAAGTAATTTTTTCTTCTCACCCCAGGAATCCCTCAGTATGCTTGACTAATGCAGATTACAAAGCAGTGCAGTTGGAAAGAGGGAACAGAGCCTACTTCGGAAACCGGTTCTGCAGGACTGCAGTGCCAAATTTTGCATCTGATCTGGACTGAAGTGCTTTGTGAAGGTGTGTACAGTCTTCCAGGTAGCTGCTTTGCAGACATCGAGCAAGGGAATGTCCTTTGCAGCTGCCTCTGAGGCCGCAGTACCCCTAGTAGAGTGGGCCCTGAGGCCTTGAGGCCACTGTTTGCCAGCCTTACTGTAACAAAATTGAATGCAAGAGACTATTCATCAAAAAATGGCTCTCTTGGAGGCTGGCGTGCCCTTGTCTACCTCACCATAGACAAGGAAGAGCTGCGTACGGGAGGCCATGAACTGCTTGGTGTGTGCTCAAGGTAGTAAGTCAGTGCCCTTTTGACATCCAAACTGTGCAGCCTGTGCTCACCAGGAGTAGATTTGTCTGTGAAAAAGATAAGGAGTGTTATGGATTGATTCAGGTGAAATTCAGACACTACCTTTGGAAGGAACTTCCTATTTGTCCTGAGGACTACTTTATCTTTGTGGGAGATAATGTAGTTTGGCTCAGTGCAAAGAGTTTGCAGCTCTGAAATCCTTCTGGCTGAAGTGCTAGCCGCTAGGAAAACAGTTTTCCAGGTGACATATTTTAAATCTGCAGTAGCTATAGGCTCGAATGAAGGCTCCATGAGTTTAGCTATGCACAGATTCAAGTCACAGGGAGGGATAGGTTCCCTAAGTGGGGTTGAAGGTGCAGCAGGCCTTTAAAGAATTTATTGAACATAGAGAGAGAAATTATGGATTTTTTCCTTACCAGCCGAAAATGGCTGTCAAGCGAACCTTCAGAGATGAGGCTGTAAGGCCTGATGCTTGCAAATGCACTAAGTAATTCAGCAAAGAAGACAAGCTGGCTTGCAGTGGGTCAGTTTGCCTGTCTCTGTACCAAAAAGAAAATCTCTTCCACTTGGAAGCATGTCTTTTTAGTGCTTGGCTTCTTGGCCAGCTGAAGGATTCTTAGGACCTGCTCTGAACACTGAGAGTCTGGGAACTCTAGCTTCTCAAGTACTAAGCTTTGAGGTGAAGAGACTAAATGCTGGGATATATTATCCCCATCTGATGCAGGGTCAGGAGACTGTGGGTCAAGGACAGGCAAATGGGCTGTTTGACTGACAGGGCAAGAAGCAAAGAGTACCAGCGCTGTCTTGCCCAGTCTGGAGCCACCAGGACTATAGTGGCTAGCTGACTCCTGAGTTTTAGCATGACTCTGAGGATTGAGAGGAATGGAGGAATGGCATACAGGAACCTTCCCATCCAGTCTAGAGTGAAGGCATCCACTGGCACTGTGCCTAGAGCCGGAGGCCTGCAACAGTACAGCGCGATCTGGTGATTGAGGTCAGAAGTGAACAGATCTATCTCTGGGGTGCCCCATCTCCTGAACACTGTGGCCAGTACTTGTCTGTTTAGAGTCCACTCACGGTGGTCCTGACTGATGCGGCTCAGAGCATCTGCCAGCACATTGTCCTGGCAGAGAGCTGTATGTCCAAGGAGTAAGCGAGAGACCAAGTCTTCATGGCCTCTGTGCAGAGCTTTGTGGATCTTGTGCCTCCCTGCTGACTGATGTAAAACATAGCAGTGATGTTGTCCATCCTGATTTAGACAAACTCTCCTTTTAGCTGGGGGACAAAGGCTTTGATAGCCAGGTACATAGCTTTGAGTTTGAGGAGATTTATGTGGCACATGGACTCCCTGGGGGACCACACTCTGCTTATGGACTGGTCTGCCAGGTATGCATCCCATCCTAGAAGGGAAGCATCAGTGGTGAGCACTCTGAAGGGTTCTCTTTGCTAGAAGAGAATCCCTTCCCTGAGATTCTCGATGTCCTTCCACCAGTCCAAGGCTTGCAGAAGGGTCCTTGTGACTGGAATGAGCTTTGACAGAGAATCTCTTTTCTGGGACCAATGAGCCCTCAGGTGGTACTGAATGTCCCTCATTTGAAACATGGTGCCTAGAACTACTGCTGCAGTAGAGGCCATGTGGTCCAAGAGCCTGAGGAAGTGTCTGACCAGTCTTGGCTGTCTCAAGACAAAGGAGTTTGCCAAGGTCTGAAGGTTGTGCGCCCTGTCTAGTGGGAGCAGGGCCTTTCCCTGTTGGGTATCCAGCTCTGTCCAATGAATTCCAGTAGCTGAACTAGCTTGAAATGGGACTTTTCTGCTTTTATCAGAAAGCCCAAAGACTCCAGGGTGCGCTGTGTGAGGCTGAGGGAGTCTAACTTTTGGGGGAGACTTGTCCACTATCAGCCCTGGCACTTTGTGAGGACTCTGGGAGCTGAAGAAAGGCCGAATGACAGAGCTGCAAAGTGGTCATGGCAGTCTGAATTTAAGACATTTTCTGTGGGAAGGCTTGACTGGAATATGGAAGTAGGCATCCCTGAGGTCTAGGAAGGCTAGCCAGTCTCCCTGTTGCAAGGAGGGAATCACTACCGACAGGGTGACCATCTTAAATTTCAGGTTGAACATGTGTTTGTTCAGAAAACTGAGATCTAGAATGAGTCACCAGTCCCCATTTTTCTTCTGGGTGTGAAAATACCTGGAGTAGAGGCCTTTTTCCCATTGGGGGAAGGGAACTCTTTCCACTGCATTTGCAGACAGAAGAGACTTTACCTCTAATTCCAGCAGAAATCTTTCTGTGGGGTTTAGGGGTTTTAAGGTGTTGTGACCCTGCTGGAAGGGAAATTTTTTGAACTGCAGGGCAAGTCCTTGACCCCCCCACCTCCAGCACCCACTTGTTTGTGGTGATGAGGTGCCAGTGGTGGAGGCAGTGAATCAGCCTTCCTCCTACTGGGACGTGACCTGGACCTTCCAGTCAGGGATTTTGTTTAGTCTGGGATTTTGTAGGGATAGGATCAGCACGTTTCTGAGCCCTTCTATCCCTTCCTCTGAAGAATCCTGTCATCTGATAGTAGTACAAGGGCAAGGACATTGGGATAGGGTAGAAGGCCCTGGGACAGTAACCCCAACCTCTACCTCCCCTGCCTTGGGGCTTGTAGGAGGTAGGTTTCTCTTTAGCTGCATTACTCTGATAGATGGATTTGTATTCCTCCACCTTTTTCATATATGCTTCTGTTTGTCTCCAAACAGAGAATTATTGTCACAGGGGAAATCCATAGCTTTAGTCTGGGTGTCCTTGGAGAGGTCGGAAGTCCTCAGTCAGGTAAATCGTCTGAAGGAGATGGCCTGAGCCAGGGCTCTGGATACTGTGTCATTGGCATCCACAGCCCTATGGAACTGATACTTTGTGGCTTCTAGGGTTCTTTTAACAGTTTCTGCCAAGTCTTGAGCCACTTTATCGGGGTGGGGGGGGTCTTGCTGGCTGATTGCCAGAACAGCTGTCCAGACAGCCTTTTGGTACTGAGCTGTGTATGCCATGTAAGTACAGAGGCAAAGCAGTAAGGAGGCTGTGGTGTAGGATTTCTTACCCATAGTATCCAGTTTTTTGGAATCTTTTTCTGGAAGTTGGGAAGAAAGAGGCACCTTGGCTTTATCACAAGCTGCAACTTGCACTACTCCTTCATGGTCTGGATGCATATAAAGGTACTCAGCATTGCATTTGCCTAGCTGGTACTTTTTCTCTATCTTTTTATTCACCCCTGGGATGGAGGTGGGACTCTGGAGCACTTTAAAAGTAGCCCTACAAAGGGACTTGTGTATTGGAAGGAGTAGCTTTTTAGAAAGGGGGAGACCCATCATATCCAAAAAGTCTGGCTCCTCATCCTCCTCGGTGGACTCTTGAATAGAAAGGCCAAGGGTGTCCACCATATATTGGAGAAAGGTAAATTGGGAGGAAAAATTCTCCTGGACCCTCTCTTTCTCCTAGGTAGTGCCACACCTATTCGAAGCACCGACTGAGCTGGTGCCGTAGACCATCCCAAAAACCGAAGCTCCACACCCGACTGAAGGCCGAGACCCTCTCTGCTCCCTCTGGCACTAAGGTAGCTCCATGCCTCGAGTGGCACCGCAGACCATCCCCAAAACCAAAGCTCCGCACCCGGCTGAAGGCCGAGACCCGCTCCGCTCCCTCTGGCACTAAGGTAGCTCCACACCTCCTCAAAGTGCCAACTGAGCAGTGCCGCAGACCGTCCCCAAAACTGAAGCTCTGCACCCGGCTGAAGGCTGAGACTTGCTCCGCTCCCTCTAGCACTAAGGTATGGCTCACTGCCTAGATCTACGGCTTTTGTGCTTATTGGCCCATGGCCCTGCGCTACCCTACCAGGATTGGCCAGAAGCGCTGCTGCCTCTTCTCTATTGGCCAGAGGCTTCAGCGAACTTGTACGCTGTGGCTGAGCTGGCTCTGTGGATCTCCCTACCAGATAAAAGCAGCCCTGATTCCCAGTGGGCAGCACCCAGTCCTTGCAACGCAGCGCACTTGATTTTTCAAGCTTTAACACTTCTCTGGAATTAATTTTAAAAGTGGGGTTTTGTACTAAACTTGATTTCTCCCTACCCCAAGGCCGTGCACTCGATTTTTTGGCCCGCTCCCCCACCCCCATCCCAGACCCCCATTAAATGCTCCTAAGCCCCTTCCAAGTATGTTGCGATTGGCTGGACACTTCAAACTAATCCTTTGCTCTACCATCTCTGGCCCCCTCTCTGGTTAGATAACCAGCTCTCAGGAAGTCCACTACATACCACAACCATGCTATGCTTAAAAGGTACAGGAGTGGTACTAGTCTGTCTGGCACTTTTGTTGCATTATGGGACATCACCAGCCTTTACTACTTCAAGGTCTCTAATGACTTCCAAACAATGCCCTATCCCCAACCAACATCATACCCCTTCCTGTCTAGAGGTCTCACAGCATCAGTGTCTCCAATTACTAGCCCTGCGATGCAGAACAACCCTGACTCCACCTCGAATCAGATGGTGGTGAAAATTACCTTTCTTGTGAACCCCCCAATGCAGTGCCACCTCTGTACTATTCTGCTATCCGGGACATTGAACTAAACCCTGGGCCGAATTTGGGGTGCACCGCTAACATCCCATGTGGAAGCGTACCAAACACCCAGAGACAACTGCTGGCATGGACCAACACCCCAGGCCTCAAAATAGCTCACATGAATATCCAAAGCATCAGAGGTAAGATGCCCGAGCTTGAAGCATGAACCCAGCTTCATAAACTTGACATCCCATGCATATCTGAATCCTGGCTAAAACCTGGTGTTAAATCTCATGAGATCATCCTTTCTGAATTCTCCATGTTTAGGAAGGACCGGGCTTGTGGAAAATGTGGGGTGTAGTGATCTATGCCAGGACTGAACTGGCCGCTGATGAATTGGAGGACTTGGATATCCACCCTCTGGCTGAGCATATCTTCATCACCATCACTCTTGGTCGGTCCAAAAAAATGGTGTTAGGCTGCATCTATCTGCCTCCCAGACACTCGTCCTCTTATGAGGAGGTTATCACCAGCCTGGACAACATCCCCAGACATGACACAGTGGTATGTGGTGACTTTAACCTTAACTGACTTGGCCCACAAAATGTACAGTACCACTCTGCTCTGGTAGACATTCATTTCGGGCAGGTCATAGAACAACCCACTAGACTGAATATGAAGTCTGGGAGACACATGCTCCTCGACTGGATCATAACCAACATGTCAACTAACATCAAAGCTGCTGGTATCTTCCCAGACTCCCTGAGTGATCACTCACCCATCTATTGTGTCTGGAACAGCTCTGCTCCCCATCCACCCCCAAAAATAATCAAAACCAGGGATTTGACCAAGTTCAACAAGGAAGAATTAAACAGCTGCCTAGCCTCCATCAACTGGTCACCAATGAACACCCCCCGATATAAATCAGGCCCTTGGCTATCTTATCTCAATGTTCACAGCCACTCTTGACTCTCTTATCCCATATAAAAATGGAAGATCCAAAGGATTCTCTTCCTCTTGGCTAACTAATGATCTGAGGGTTCTCATGCGCACATGTGATAAAGCCTGGAAGACCTTTAAGAGATCTGAGATGCAGACCGATTGGATTATCTATTGTTGGCTCCGCAATTTATGCAAAAATAAAAGAAAGGTGGCCAAAAGGGACTATCTTATATCTTTACAAGAAACAAACCTTACCACCCCTAAAAGTTTCTGGTGCCAGATGAATACCCTACTAAAAGCTAGAGAACGCATTGTTTCTCGAACCATGACCGCCATTGTAACCACTGTCACAACACCTCAAAACATTGCCACTGGAATAAACAACTGCTTTACAGACCTTACTCCCTACAAACATGGTCTTCCCCCCTCTTGCTCATACTATAATACCTATCAACATCAACAAGAGACCAACCATCCCTCCTTTCATATAAAAGTTACCACGAATTTTGAGGTCCTAAAGTTGCTCAAGAGACCAAATGAGATAGTTCTCCAGGCTTTGACACCATTCCCCCTAAATTCCTCCGTATCGGGGCATCAGTGCTTGCCCTGCCTGTCTCGATGCTAGTCAATCGATCTTTCATCACCCACTCTATCCTTGACAAATGGAAAACAGCAGTAGTGGTACAAATCTGGCCCGGTCGACACAGCCCAAAACTATAGACCAATTTCTATCCTCTGCCCAATAGCAAAAATTCAAGAATGAATCCTCTATGATCAATTATACTCATTCCTTGAACAAATAAACATCCTTACAGACTTTCAGCATGGTGCCTGTAAACACCATGGAACTGACTCTGCCCTCCTTCGTGTCGCCTCTGACATATTCAATAACATGGATCAGGGCCAACCCACCAGCACAGTCTTTGTAGACCTAGCTAAGGCCTTTGACCTTGTTAATCACCCCCTACTTATTGGTAAACTTCACATCAGCCTGGATAATAACTCCCTCACATGGTTTTCCAATTATCTAGCAAATTGTTCACAACGTGTCAAATGGGCAAACACACTATCCCCTCTAGAACCAATCACTGACTGGGTACTGCAAGGGTCCATACTTGGTCCCCTACTATTTTCCATATTCATCAATGACCTGCGTCTTAACTGTGGTGGTGCATCAGTACAACTCTACGTAGATGATACAATACTCCACAGATCTTCCAAGGATATCCGCACCCTGACCGCTAATCTTGAGCTTGACTTCCATGCCCTAGAATCTTGGTTCACAAATAACCAACTGGTTCTCAATGAGAAAAAACCAAAACTATGCTCTTTTGTCACACCTCCGTCAAAACCCCATATGACACACCCTTCCTCTTAAAAACCTCCTCGGGTAGTCCACTGGAAAATGTCTCATCATTCAAATACCTGGGACTCATGCTTGATGAGAACCTAGTGCTTGAAGCACACATAAACAATACCATCAAAACCACTAATCAAAAACTTGGGCTGCTCTACCACACAGCACCCTACCTCTCAAAGCATGCCAGAGTGACCACTGCCTCTGCCACCCTACTCCCTGGTCTATTCTATGCGGCACCTGTCATCCATTAAGGCCCCATTACTGAACAAACTAAAAAAGACATGCCATAGGGTCACTCGCTTTGCCGCCTCAGCCCCTTCCCATATTCACTACTGCGTGGTACTCAACAAACTAAGCTGGCCAACCTTTGACAACAAATTTGACTTCCCTGAGCACTGTACCACCTTTAAGTTAATTCATCAACCCCACCCCCAGTCTGACGAGCCTGCTAGCCCTAAAACCTACTCCTCGTATACTAAGATCTTCTAGCCTACCATTACTAGAGCTCCCAAAGGCCAGGTTAAAGATAGGCCAAAGATCCTACACCATCACTGCCCCCAGAATTTGGAACAGCCTGCCTAACCCTCTAATTTCCTGCAAAACCATCAGCCAATTCAAAAAACTTTAAAAGATGAGTTCTTCAAACCCCCCCCAATGCAGAGGCAACTGTTATTAACAAGTAAGGTCACATGTGACTAATGTTACGAATCTCTCTCAGTCTCCACAACGGTCACAAACAGCCTCCCTTCTCTCCCATCTCAAAGACAAGCTGCTCTCCCCACTTCTCACTCCTCCTCTACCTAGAATAACATCTGACTTTAACCTGAACCCCATGTCTGTAATCCAAATGCAGTTGAATCTGACAATCTATATGTATCTTGCTATTTAAATTGTGACATCTGGTATGTGAATGACAAAAATGTTCCTGCACATGTGTATAAAATGTTTATTTGCCTCCCACCTCTCTTGGCTAGTTGCATACTGCCTGTAATCCTGAATCCTTTGGATATTGCCTACTCGTGTACTGTAGTTAATTACCTATGGCTTAACTGTATATTGTAACTCACTGTACTATTCTATGTGTATTATTGTATTGTGTTTGTTCTTGGAATGCTTTATTCCTCGATCATCACTGAAAAAGGGACTTTGTCTCAGTTGACCTACCCAGTCATCAAAATTCAAATAAATAAATAAAAATAAATAAAGAGAGCCAAATTCTTGGTCAGGAGTTTCATCAGGCCCTAATTCACCCTTTTGTTCATCATTATCCCCCTCATAAAAAATGCCCTGGCCAAGACCAGGGTCAGAGGGAATAGGAGTAGAGGGATCTGTTGGGGCCCCATAAGAGAGCCCACAGCCTGAAAAGTTTGATATAGATGCCAAGCCTTTGCCATTTCCTCCACAGAGAGTATATCTTGATGTGACATTGCTGCCTCCCTTTGCTTTTCAGCGAGAGGGGCAGTGATATGTTTTTATTTTTGTTTCTTTTTACCAGGCACTGAATCAGAAACCTGCTGAGAATGCCTTTTTTATTTGGCTTGGTCATTATTATTTTTATCAGACTTATTTTCAATGGAGTCCTTGCAGGACCTATCTTTATTCTTATGATGAGAGGCGCACTTCTCTTCTGTATTTTTTTACAGAAGGAGAGGCAGAGTGAGAAGCCATAATTTCCAGCCAAAAGGCTAAAGTGAAAGTAAACTCCCTGGCAGAAAAACAGTGACTGGTCCAAGTGTAAACAAAGAGTTGTGACAGTCTGCCAAGTCCACAATCTGAAAAACTTCTGAGAATTTTAAATAATAAAGGACCAGTCTGTTAAGTGGGTTTTCCTGATCTGCCAATTTGTCAGGGACCCAGAAAAAGTGGTCCCCAAAAGGAAAAGAAAAAGGTTCCTAGCGCTCTGAAGCCGCTGAAAACGAATCCCCTGTTGAGGTAAAATGAGGAAAAGTGTTAAAATTGTGGAACCACTTTAAAAAATAGGTATCCACTGGAAAAATAAGTTTAAAATACAAAATTTGTGGACTTTTTACCTCAGGTGTGATACTTTTTCTTTAGTCAGAAAAAGTGCGGGAATGTGGAAAAAAGCAACAGTTTTTCTGTGGATTTCAGGAACTGAAAATCCACTGAAAATGTAAGAAAAACACGAAAAACTAGTAAAAAACACTCTACAGGCAGCACAAAGAAAAAAATGACTAAAACAGTAAAAATATTGGCTAATTCTTGGCATCATTAGCATAAACTCCACCTCCGGGACAGCTGAACCCAGCTGGCATCACTGCATTAGTCAAGCATACTGAGGGATTCCGGGGGTGAGAACATATGGTTCTCAGAATTTGTTTTGCCAATCAGGAAACTGGAAATTTCCAACCCATTTTATAAATAAACAGAAAAGGTGAAATATAATAAAACAACTTAAAATATGTTAATTTCTATACAGAAGCTGTAATATAAAATAGTTTCTCTGAGTTGCAAAGTAAGGGGACCAGGTTCACAGCCATGCTTTTAGGATTCATCTTATCATTAAATTATTAATTTTCCCTTCAGATTTCCCATCCCGCCACACTTTCTTGCCTATCTTCCTGCTGCACATGCTGTCTGGTGGGCGTGTGTGTGGGGTGGGACTGATCTTCCTGTGTCATACCCCAACCTAGCTGCAGTTCACCACCTCTGCACTGAGCCCCGATCTGGGCAAATGCAATCATGGAATGTGGAGACTTGGCCGTTTTCATTCAGAGAATAAATAAATGAATGAATGAATGCAGAGGGCTGCAACCCAGTGCATTCATGCCCTCTAATAATGGAGATGTGCCTGCCAACTTATGTGGATGTGTGTCAAGTCCCTGCTGCATGTCGGCAACACAAGGAAAGCACTTGCTCCCAGCCAAATGGACTACCAGGGGACAACCAATTAGCGGCAGTTGCCACTTTCCCCTGCCTGGTAGCCTCATGAATTGCCTCAGACTGTGCTCAGCCTCCTGCTGGAACAACTGAGGGGTCCAGGCTCTGGGTGCAAAACTGGGTCCCCAGAGTGCCACCAACTGAAATCCCAGAGTGCAAACATCACAAAGAACTATTTCACAGACTGTGTGATGAACACTTGCAATACACTGCAAAAGCATGTGGTACCAGCTGACGCAGTAACAACTTTCAAGTTCACACTACACAATTACTTTGAAGAAAATAAACTGGGGTGACTGTGTATTCCCATTGGGCTAGTGAGAGGGAGGAACTCAATGGTCAACTTGTCTACCCCCCCCGAATAAGCATGCAAGAGTGACAGATGAGTGTTTAGAACCACAGTGTTTTCTGTAGAATCTGTTTTTGGAAAACTGCTTCCCAATCCATTACTGTTCATTTTTTGCTGGCCTTTTTTGCTGTAAACCAAATGGATGTTTCTGATGTACAGACTGCCAGGTAGGAACATTTTAGAACTGCAGTGATGCACCGCAGTTTATGTCCTTAATTATTTTTGCAAATATATTTGTATTATCATTGTGCATACAGTCTTTGTAATAAACTTCACACTAAAGTACAATCACAGTGCTGGATTTTCATTACATACAGACTTTCACCATAGCAGTAAAAAAAATAATTCTGTTGCCCATCACTGGGCTTCTCCCCTATGGTACAGCATGTGGGCAGGACAGCCAATAATAAAAATAACATCTCAAGATTAAATGGTATATATGGTGTTGGCATTATACACAATTAAAAAAAAAACCCTTATGGCATGTGAAGGGGGAGGAGGCAGCAGGAGGGAGGTAGAAGCCAGTCTAAACTATAAATGAACTGGAGGGTTTAAGGCATACAGGTGGGATTGTTACTCCATAGCCCTGCAAGTTAAGAGAGTGTTTTTTTTTTGTTGTGATCCAAGTCCTACATCCAGACAATGTTAAAAGTAGGGGGCATTCAGGGGATAAAGGAGGGGTCTTTAAGCATACTGTACAACAGTCATTTTGTCAGTCTGGAAGAGCACAATTCCTCTGTTATTAAGGGAGTAGGTAATCTTTTCCATTCAGTAAATTTGGATGACCATATCTCACCACGTGCCAGTTGTAGGAGTTTTTGAGGTTAACCAAAGTCTAGTGATGTTTTTATTTTTTTGCTGTGTTGAGCAAAATCCCCAAGAGGGTCATGGAGACCGCAAGGATACTGAAGCAAGAGGAAGAGTTTCACAGTTAAAACAATCGGGGATAAAAAGTTCCACTAGCTCCACTTCCAATTCCTGGAAACAGAGAGAAAGGGTAAGACACTACTAGAGTATATAGGTCAGGTGTGCCCTAGATTTACCACATTGTCTCCTGCATGTGGCATCCTGGGTTACTGTGTAATGTGCTGTGATTACTGGGGTCCTAAAGTACTGAATTAGGTGCTTCTAGGCATATTCTCTCCACTGATGGGAGCTCGTGACTTCCACAGTAAGTCAGCAAGTTTTATGCCAGTCCTGTCCGCAGGGGGAACCTTTGCTGTTTTGGCTGTCAGCCAAGATAGTGGATCCTGGAGTGAAGGTGGAAGACATGGAGGTGGGGGAACAGGTCTCCTCTCCCATTTCGAACTCTGGAGTGACCACAGAAACATGATAACAAATCAGGAATAGACCTACTGGGTAAAGGGAGAACTACAAACATACTTGAGCACGAACCTGTGGAGAAACCTGTAGACCGAGAGCTAGAAGCTGAAACAGTGCCAGACCTTTCAGATTCATTTTTGGGTGATGAGTCAACAGGATTAGAAGTGGAATCAAGCTCAAAAATGACTGATACAGAAGCACCCGGACTGGTGCAGGCTGAAACAGAGATAATTAAACAGCAAATGGAAGCCGAAGACAGAAACTACCTTTTCAAAAAAATGACATTGCAAAAGAGATTACGGCACCTGCACATGACAGCAGAAGGTGTTATGTCAGTGCTGAACAGCTGCCTGCTGATGAACCAACATCAAAGGGAGCAAAGCTTGACTGGGTGGGGGCAGTAACAGCTACGGAGTGCATAGCAACAGACGTTCCCACAGGCGACTTACAAAGTGGCAAGGTAAAAAACTCTATTTCTTCTACTAAAAATCAATCAGGAGAAATGTCTGGAATGGCAGAAATAGCCTCAGAGGAGGCTATCCTACGATGACCCGATAATACTGAAAAAGATCTTGTAAAACAAACTACCTGGTCTGTGGATAATGCTTTTCAGGCTGCAGGCTGGGAAAAAGATAACGGCACAGGTACTTGACGGTCAGAGGCATCCCCCATCCGAATGCCTACACCTGCAGACTTTGTTAACCAACAAAATGTTGAGTCTACAGAAACGATGGATTAAGAAATACCTGTGGAATTAGCATTAACACAAAACCCAGTCTCGAACATCCCAGGATCAAACTTACAAAATGCAGGGGCCCCTGTAGAAGGGGACACTCAACAACCAGGCCCTTCAAGGCTGCAAGTTGATGCTCCACTAAACATTCCTAGGAAAGCTATAAACAGACCTTTTGCATCACTATTTAAACATCCCATTCAACCAGCGAAAAGACACAGTGCAGTATGTCTCACATACCGAGGAGGAATGCCTGAACCCCCAGATAGACAATTTGTGACTCGCTCATTACTAAAGGATTCCATGAAGTTCTTTGCGAATGAAATATATGCCTTGATACATGTCTCTGGTGAGACAACTTTCGACATTAGTTTCAGATCTGCCAATGGTTTGGAATGCTTTCAGGTAAAATATAATGGTCTGAAGAATACTACATTATGGACACCATTTTTAGCAACTCCATTACCAAAACCAGCTCACAAAACTGTAACAGTATTGTTTGGAAGTGAGGAAGTTAGCGTCAATGATTTAACCTACTGTCTTAAACAAAAATGTACAGTACTGGGGGACCCGGAGGCCATTTTAGACTCAGAAAACATTTGGATGGCGGGTTGGAAGGTGAAAGTGCTGTTAAAAACTATAAACACAGGAGCGGTGCATCTCACAAACTCCTTTTTTGGAGGGAAGGGATAGAGGAGTATTATTTTACCTGGGGCAACACCAGACCTGCTACCAATGTGGTTCAGTACCACATTTAAGTAGTGCTTGTGATAAAATTAAATGTACAGTGTGTGGGGAACTGGGGCATGCTGGTTCAGATTGTTTAAATGAGAGTAAATGTAACTTATGTGACGAGGTAGGTTATACCTTTCAGAACTGTATATTGGCAGCTCATAACCACCAGAACATGCAGATGGCATGGAACAGAGAGCATATATTACCTTAGCACAAAAAAGCAAAGGTGAAACAACAACCTAGCATGAGTACAGCAGCCGCAGCACCTGCAGCACCCGAACAAACATGCCTTGTGGAGGTTAGGGAACCTAGCCCCCTCCAACACTACTTCAGTAGTGAGAGATACAGCACCTGAACCCAGGCCTACTAAACAGCCTAAGAACCCCCAAGTGCTACAACTGGGCCTGAATCAGCCAAACAAGCAGGAAGACTGGAGACCAATGTAATGCACCCCCCCCAACAATTCCAGGATCTGGAAGGGAGGAAAGGGTAACCAGACAGGGCTCAAAAAGTATTCCTCCAGCACCAAAGACGGCTAATAAATTTGATGTTCTCTTAGATCAACTAGAAGGTTCAGCAGAAGATTCAGATTCCTCATCGGTAGCCTCTTCCCTCCCTGAGGTTACCACAGACAGAAATTTCAGGAACAGAAGTTAAAAGGAAGGCAAAGACCAAGTTAAAGAACAAGGAAAAATCATATAGGAAGGGAAGAAATAAGTGACTCCCCCATGTCTGAATGTATACAGATCTATCATTTTACATTATAAACGTAAATAGCGTAAAACATAAAAAGTTATTAGTTTTCTCTTTTTTTTAATATCTGCAATTGGGGGTTATCTTTTTACAAGATACACGTTTCTACACCTTACAAGAAATTCACCAAGCACAGGCAGACTGGCACATGGGCCCTTCATACTGGTCCACTGGACCAGATACATGTTCTGGAGTAGGAATCCTCTTTAGGATGCCTGAAATTAAAGTGATTAAACTCTACAACTTAGTTCCTGGTAAGAGTTTTGATTACTGATGTACAAATACAAACTATCAGGTACAGATTAATTAACCTATATGCACCACAGACTAAGGCATTAAGAATAGATGTCTTGAAACAAATACAGACATATCTATATACAGCTTACCACATTACTTTTGGAGGCGATTTCAATTCTAACCTGTCTTCATTAGACAGAAGTTTCCAAACAGAAACTCAAAAAATCTTTTGTGATTCCCAATCCCCCCCACATTTCATAAAGTACGTTTAACGACCAGAATTATTTTTTTGTCTCACAAAACATCCCTTTGAAGCAGGCACAAGTCAATCCAGCTGAATTTACGGATCACAACATGTTAAAAATTACAGTAGGTTACTCACATTCTATAACAAAAGGCCCAGGACTGTGGAAATGTAATACTTCTCTCTTATCTGATACTTTATATCTTACCTGCCTTTCCCACTTACTAGAAGCTAGAAAATCAGTTCTGATTTGCTTTGACAGCCCCCTCTTATGGTGGGAAGATACAAAACATGAGATCCAATAATAACAAAACAATTCAGCAAAACTAAATGTCTTGGCTCATATATGACTTATTTACATAAAAGACATCACTTAGCAAAAATTATATACAATCTCATATAACACTAATCAGGATTTATTGCAGCAAATCCAGTTAATTAAAAACAAATTACTACAATTTCACAACCAGAAATCATGCATTTTATATCAGCAACAAAAATCTGGGACGTCTGGTCCTGCTGCATCAGTTTGCCCTTTTGAATACTGCATGCAAAAAGTAAATAAAAAAGCAATACATTGTCTTACTGACGACCAAGGTAACCTGTACCACCCAAAAAGTGATATATTACATCTAGTGGCAACATATACAGGAGAGTTGTATGGCCCACTACTAACAGCACAGACACAAACAGAACCAGCCCTTCTGAATCTTCATATTCCAGAGCCTCCCTTAGACATATTAGAACAAATTAGCTTACCTATCAAAGAAACTGAAATTGTAGAGGCAATTTCTACCCTTAAATCTGGTACAACACCAGGCAAAGATGGCCTAACTAATGAATTATTTAAAAAAATAAGCCTAGATTTGGTTCCTGAACTGACTAGAATGTATAATCATATGCTACAAGTAAATGATGCCCCACTTCATATGAATATGGGTACCCTCATTTACTTACATAAGAAAGGGGACAAAACCCACTTAACCAGCTGGAGACCCATAAGTATGCTCAACACGGGTTTTAAGGTTCTAACAAAAATACTCAGTAAAAGATTGTTGCAGATTGCCCCCTTTGTTATATCAGAAGCCCAAGCATGCTCAGTCCCTGATAGACAGATAACAGATCACCTCATATTAATACGTGAAGTTATGGAATGTAGCAATAGTGAATCTATACATGGATATGTGGTCTTCTTAGACCACAAAAAAAACCTTTGACTCCATTAATCACGATTTTTTATGGTAAGTATTAAAAAAGTATCATGTGCCTCCAACTCTGGTAGCTTGGATTAAAGGATTGTCTAAAACAGCCATGGTGGTCCCATTGATTAATGGCTGGAAAGGGCCTATGATACACTTTAAAAGAGGAGTGAGGCAGGGGTGCCCACTTAGCCCCATTTTTAATGTATTTTTCATTGACCCTCTACTCAGATGAATAAATGGGGCACAAAATATATCTCCACTTAATTACAATCTCAGCATAACTCCGCATAAAGTACTAGCATATGCGGATGATTTATGCCTTTTAGTAGCAAATATACCCTCCATTGTAGAAGCCATACATCAGTGTGAACAATTTGGAAACATCTCAGGGGCATCTTTGAACATAGATAAATGTACAAGGTGTAATCTGGATACTAGTCAAGAACCCCAGCTACTAGCCAACAGAATACAAATAAGCCTAGGACCAATTACAATTCTCGGAATTCAATTTGGTGTACCTGACATGGACATAGTTAACTGGGACATGAAATTTAAAATAGGAAAACAGAAAGTAGACAATTAGAATAGGTGGAAGTTGGGGAAAAAGGAAAGGGTGTACCTTATTAGAACATATCTACTACCAATCTTTCTTTACATTAGTGCAGTTTTCCCCCACTCAAGTCCATGGAAACCAGACTACTGAGTTTATTTTTTCAGGCTCTACTGGGGAGTGGGCTCAACCCAATTGAAAGGAATATCATGTATCTACCCCTGAACAAGGGTGGTGTCAATATGGTAAACCCAATTCTCTTTCTTTAATAGCATCTTCTTGACTTCTAATATTAAACCTCTGCTGATAAATTGGAACAGAGGTTGGGAAGCCTGGTTTTTTGATACGTCAATAATGGTTTTTACAATGGGAGACTAACACATTAAAAATAATAAAAAAAACACCATTATGATACCATGTTATATAAGAGATACTTTCATTAGACTAAGGCCCTGTCCATACTACACCACTAAAAGCTGTAATGTTACAGTGCGTCCATACTACAAAATGAACAGTGTCAAAACCGTTACGATAACATTACAGCCTGTCCACACTATGAAAAATACTGGGACTGGTGTAACCCCTTGGAAGCAGTGGCAATCCCAAGATGCAGTAGGTGCTGAATATCAAAGTCCCAGAATGCCAAGGGTTGCCATGCACACAGAACACAGTAGGGTGTGTGAAACATGGCAGCGTTTTTGAAAGCAGTGTGTTCATTGGCCGGTATAATGCACTATTATGCAGTGAACCTGCAGACTGCCACGTGTAGGAGACAGATAAGGGCTGCACAACACTGTGCCTCACGCAGGCTTGCCAGCATTTGCCAAGGTGTGCTTGACACAGTGTCCATATTGCAGGACATATTGATGTGTATCCTTGAAAGTGGCACAGTACCCAGGGCTGTGTGGGCTCACAGAAAAAGCACTGTGTGGTGGGACAACATTGTACAATCCTGGACAGATGAGCAGTGGCTATCAAACTTTCGGATGTGCAGGCAGACCTTCAACTGCCTCTGTGATGAGTTCGCTCCGTACATCTCCCGGAGGGATACACACCTACGTCCAGCAATACCAGTGGACAAAAGAGTTGCGATAGCACTGTGGCGGCTGTCAACAAATGTAGAGTATAGAACAGTCTCCCATTTGTTTGGTGTTGGTCGGTCCACCATGGGGGAAATAGTTATAGAAGTGTGCCATGCCATAGTGCAAGTACTGCTGCCAAAGGTTGTATGGGTGCAGAATGTGCATGACATAGTGCTTGGATTTGAGAAGGACTGGAGATTCCCAAGCTGTGGTGGTGCAGTGGATGGCACCCATTTCCCAATCATATGCCCCCCAAGAAATGCCACAGAGTACTTCAATAGGAAATCATACTACTCCATCATCATGCAGGCTCTTGTAGACCACAGGTATTGTTTCATGGACATTAATGTGGGATGGCCAGGCAAGGTCCATGATACAAGGGTGTTCCAAAACAGCAAGCTGTTCACCCTTGGGCAGAATGGTACACTGTTCATGGAACCACCAAGACACATAGCTGGAATTGCTGTGCGCGTAACTTCAATTACAGACTCAGTAGGGCACGCACGGTGGTCGAATGCACTTTTGGGTGCCTCAAAGGGAGGTAGCGGTGCCTGTTGAAGAGAAGTGAATTCAGCATCAACAATGCTACCTATGTCATAGGGGCATGCTGTGTGCTGCATAATCTGTGCAAGACAAGGGCAGAGGTATTCATGGACAGCTGGGAACTGGACAGTGCAACAGACATATACCCACAACCTATGGAGCATGACAGTGTACCTACTGAGGAAATGACTATCATGGCCCAGAGTCGATATGCATCACTGATCAGGGATACCCTAGCTGACTACCTCATGGACGCATAGGTTCGGTAAGTTTTGTTCCTTTAAATATGTGCACATTGCACCAAGTGATAAGGAATGGTGTCCGCAGGCAGCAGTGCAAAACCAGCACAAACCTGTGACACACAGGTAGGTGATTGTTACTTGCATTGCTGACTGTATAACAACCGTGTAGCCATCCACTTTTCCCCACACCCACAGATACCTGTCCAAAATACCACTGATCATGTCACAGCATCCCATCCCACCACTGACCCATGTACTCACCGTTCCAACATGCATAAGGAATGATACGCAAGTCAGTTCAGTTCAGTTTGGTTCAGTAGTGCTGTGTTTATTGCTGTATGCATGACAAGTATGTCGTTAGATGTCTGGTGGTACAACAAACCATGTCCATCATTGCATCATGAGCCAGACAGAAATGTAGCTTTAGGCTCTATTGGTACACATCATTGACACGACATGTAATCTGTCGAGGTTCCCTGTCATACACAGTGTACTCCATGTATGAAGTACTACACTGCACACAAAATGTATGATGCAGATGTCCAAACATTGGCACAGTAATGAGCAAACATTAGGCACAACAGACCAACAACATATGTGACAGAGCATCGTATGAAAAAGTGCCTTAGTACTACGCCTGTTACGTGCACAGACATAATTAAACATAAACAAAATATCAGTATAGTGAGTGATATTGTCACTCATTTGCAGTTACATGTATTTCACAGCTAAAGAAAACTGTGATCCTTTTAGGGACTCATACAGCATTGCATATTATGTCATACATTCCTGATATGCGTTTCTTTCCACCACCAGGTATACAGAAGATAGTGCTGGATCGTACCATCCCAAGGTCGCAATGTCACCAACAGTAGATAATGCGCAACAACAATAAACAAGGCAGAAATGCACAGCTGTGCAACAGACAATGATGCAACTACATAATGTCGCCAGTACAGTGTTTCATTTGTTAATAGTAGTATATGATGCCAGCACTTTACATTCAGTGCTGTCCCTGGTTGCAATTGTACAATAAAGTCATCCTGAGCTTATACACTGCTGTGCTTTTTTACAAACATTTTTGCAGTTGTTAAGCAACTACCAGTAGTGTGCTTTGAGACCCACTGATTAACAATGAACCACTTCTCATACAGTGTAGCATACCATCTGTACTGGGTTCCCTGAGTAACAGTATGGGGGGGGGGGATAACAACAGGTATCATTTTAACAAATATAGCCACCACAGAACAAGTGACATTCAAAAAGTAACATGGGGAGAACAGCCCTTGAGCTCACAGTGTTGTACACTGGAAATCTTCACCGTACAGATCATGTGTGAAGCTTGGAACAGCCAATGTGGATTCAGGATCCAACAGGGCAGCATTCCTGGCACCATGTGTGTGAGTACTGGTGGCAGAGGGCAAAGTGGATGGGGCACTTGAGGGGATGCTGCCGTGCTGTGGGTTTGAATCCAAATGTGTCTGACACGAGACAGTAGGTGACACTCCTGTACCACTACCAGTCACCCTCATTCCTGTCCTAGGGTTGCCAAGCATAGGTGTCTGGTACATGCTATGGGAGGACAGAGAGCCACATGGGACATCATTGGCATACTGGATGTTGCCATGACTGACTGTGGGACATGACAGAGTTACAAGCGGTGGACATAGTGCCTTGAGTACTGCTGACTTGGGTGGAACTTGTTGCAGTACGGGTGATGCCTGCATACATACTTGCTGCGTTACCAGGGTCTGCAGGTGGCACACTACCCTGTGGCTGGACCATGACCTTTGTGGCTGCCTGTTGGAACTGCATAGTTAAGAGTTTCAACATGTTACTAAAGAATTGTGCATTTTGTTCTGCCTCCTGCTTCCTTAATCTCTCCTCCATCTCCCTCTCCTCCCTAGCCCTCTCCCGTTCCAATTCAAGCAGCTCTCGATGCTGCTGCTGCAGCATCTGCCGTGTGGGCTCCAGCACTGCTCCAATCAGGTCGGCCAGTCTTGATTCTTTCTTCTTCTTTCTCAGGTTGACAAGTGGTTGACATTCAAATGAGCACTTGGCAGCTCCTCGCCTGCCACCACCAGATGTATTGCTTGATGTTCCAGGGCGTTAATCATTCACAGCACATGATGCAGCGGATGACACTGATGATGTCTCCAGCAGGTCATTATCCAAGGACGTCTAGTCATTGTTCTCACCATCTGCAGAACAACAAACGTTGTGTATGAGCATGCTACACATGGTTATTCTCAGGCTGCAAGTGGCATAGTACTTATTGGTAACATCTGCTGACTGGCAGCACTGCAACCACCCACCTCCATCAAAGCAGCTTGTTCGTACACAGTGTACAACACAACTGCCAGGCCCCCAGCAAACCCCACCAAGCACCCTCCCAACCCCACCAAGAACCACAACCACACCCAGCCATATATTGTTGTGATACCCAGTTCCCATGCAATCCGCAGTATACAACTATAACTATTAAAGGAAATACTTCATAGCACTATTCAGTATACAGTATACAACTGCACTGCAGAACGCTGGACATGTTAGTATACCCCTACCTCCCCAACTACATTAATGCAGTCATTGGCATCTGGTTGCATACTGCACTCCAGATGCCTCTCAGCCGCATCATGCTACCCAGTATGTGCTACCCACCTCTCACCCCCCCCAGCACCCCACAGAGTGACTGATATTGCGCATACCTGACTCTCCACCTGCCTCTACATCAGCATCAATTGCACTGGGCTGGCAAGACTCCTCCATCCCTGCACCATCACCATCATCATCGGACTCCATAGCAGAACTCTCCAGGACAAAGTGGGGTTCAGTTGTTGGCCTTTTTCCCAGTATTTTGTCCAATTCGTCGTAGAAGGGACACACCACACGACTACCACCAGAGCGCCTGTTGCTATCACGAGTCTTGTGATAGTGCACTTTGAGTTGTTTTATTTTGTCTCTGCATTGTTTGGCACTCCTTTCGATGCCATGTTCAAATAGGTATTCTGACACTTTCTGATACACCTTGGTGTTGCGACGTGCACTAGCCAATTCTGACTGTACCCATTCCTGTGTCCAGTAGTCAACAAGTAATTTTGTGGCCTCATCAGGCCATGTGGCACCACAGTCAGACATGCCTACACCTCCACTACCTACAATGCTGCCTACTGCCTGTGTAGTTTTTGGGACACTGGTGACTCACTGGTGGCTTTACTGGCCATGCTCGGACAAACCACTCTGCTCAAACAAAGGCTTTGATGCTTACTACTGCTGGTTTTTGGGCTGCTACACCAGCTGGTGGCATTAATTGGCATCCCCACGCCTGACAGATGAGGTTCACTACACTCGCGATCAGCGCTGTAACTTTCTGGTTCTTGCCCTGGTTTACCTCCCAGACTGCACCAGTGCACTGCCTTGCTGCATTGTGGTATACTAGGGGACTGGAGGGCACACAGTCACGCGTCCACACTGCAGATTGTAACGTTACTGACCTATAAACGTTACCATAACCGTTGAAGAAACCACATACAAACAGGTTTCTATAACGGTTTTGAAAACGCCTTCTGTAACGTTACAGATGTAAACGCAAACCGTTACGGTAACAGTTTGAGCCCTCTGTAACGTTACAGAGGCATAGTGTGGACAGGGCCTAAGACAATGGAAGGTGACTGCCCATACTAAGGGCTATACCAAATGTTACTAGAAACTATATGTACAGTAGACATAATCTTCGAAAAATATCCAGAACCACATCTTTCCTCTTTGAAATCTTTACTAGGTAACCTTAAAATACCACCTCACATGCCACGAAAAACTGAATGTAAAGGCCAATCATAAGTACAGTATAAACAGCTCACAGAAAGAATATGCAGTTGGCCACAGTGTATCCAACACCTAGAAACTCAAGAATATTTGTTTTTCACATGTTCATTTATAGAACATGTTTGGAAGTACTTGGCTTTACAGTGGTCAGAACAACTTTTCCAAACTGTAACTTATCAAAATGTGATATATGGATCCTTTGATAAGTCATGGGATAAATGGCATAAAAGTACGCTTTGCTTAACTTTTACAGTTATAAAATGGCATATTTGGATGGGTAGATGTTTACACTGCAACAACAAGAGAGGTCTTACCAAGAACTAAAGGAAAAATTATGAAAGATCTGCAAATTGTGCACCATAATGAAGGTACCACTCTTCCACATACTGAATTACTGGAACTTTGGAAGCACCTTCCTTGGATAACAAACCTCTGACACAGCTGTGACTTAATTTATGTACTGTACTTATCTTTGTGTTTTCTTTTTTTTTCTCAGGCCTAGTGTATTTACCTGAGTTCATGATTTCTGTAGAGTTATACTGTTGTACTGATTCTTGAATGGTTTGATTTCATAATAAATTTTCCCCTACTCTTTTCGAGAAGTGCTCTGGGATCTTTAACATGCACCTGAACTACCACCAGAACAGGCAGACAGGACCTGGTTTAACATCTCATCCGAAAGACAGCACCTCAAGAGCACAGCACCCCCCTTCCCCATGCTGCATTACAGTGTCAGTATTGGGATTTAACTCAAGTGCCTGGTGTGGGGATAGAACCCACAGCCTTCTGATCTTCCAGCCACAGAGGCGAGTGTGCAACCTGCTGAGCTACTGACACTGACTGATTTCATTATAGCCCCAGCCATAAAATGACACAAATACTGAAGGCAGGAATGGAATGAAGTGTCTGTATGATCAGGAGAAAAGTGCTTTAACAGAGCTATAGGACAAAAAAGAGACAGGTATGGTTCCAGGAGAAAATTATTTACAGTCTGCCATATCTTGATCTGACCACAGAGCCAGAGGTTAAGTGAAGGCTTATCTCCATCCATAGACTGTTGGAGATACAGGGCTCTTTATGAATGCTGGGTTTAGAAGAATCTCCGGCTCCATTCTAAGCCAAATAGTGGGTATGTGTCCAAGGTGGGGAAAAAGTATATACACCTCAGATGGGAGACCTAATAAATAGTGTGTCAAGGAGTGCAATGCTAGACCTCCTCGGTCACTGGACAGATGGAGAGTCTGTAGTTTGACGCGTGGTCTCTGGCCAGCCCATATACAACATGAGACTTCCCTATTCCACTGCTGGAAGATATCAAGACTAAGGGTAATAGGGATGTTTGGAATAGGTACCGGGCTCTTGTTAGGGTTACCATGCCGATTACGTCTATCTGTCATGTTAAACTAAAGGGAAGTGCATGCCAGCTGGTCAGTTCCTGTGTCATTTGAGCAGTAAAGCGTAGATAGTTTTCTGTAAATGAATCCTCTGGAATCCGTCTAGTAATATTTACCCGTAAATATTTCAATTTGAAAAGGTCCCAGCAGAAGGGAAAAACCTCGCTGATGTATTATGGTGGTGAATAATTAAAGCAGAGCGATTCTGTCTTAGTGCTGTAAGTTGATAACCAGAAATTCTGCCAAAGTTCTGGATGATTTTGAACACTGTGGGGAGAGATTCCTCCAGGTGGCAAAGATAAAGCAGTACATCATCCACATATAAAGCTATGTGGTGTTCCGCATCACTTGACTGCACACCATGGATCATAGGGGCTTCCCTAGTGGCCTGCGCAAGGGGCTCTATGCAAAGGACAAAAAGCAGAGGGGATAGGGGACACCCTATTGAGTACCACTTTATACAAAGAGCAGTGGTGAAAGAATTGGCGTGAAGTGCTTGTGGGGGGTTGAGCAGGGCAATGCTCACCCGGTGGTGGCTTGGTAGTCTTGGAAGGCTGTACGGAGGTGGTAACAGGGGATCACGAGTCTTGACCAGTCAGATCTCCCTGAAGCTAATAGGAGGGTGGGGCCACATGTCTGGAGTTTCTTCTCTTCAAAGGGGGGGGGCAGTCGGAATGGCAGCCTCCTCGGGCAACTACCCGCGGCATGGCGGGTCTTCTGGTGGGAGAGGATTAGGCTACAGTCGGTCAAGACAGCCATCCCTCATGCCCCAGAGTTGGTACCCTCACAAAGTCATGTGATTGGTTGTAGGGCAGCCCCCCCCTCCCCACTGTGGAGAGGGGAAGGTCGACCACCAATAGGTTTATTAGATCTAATTGATTGATAATTTCCTACCAAGGCTACCTAGCTGCGCACATCATGCCAATTGTAATGTAACTATTGATAATGATTAATAAATACATGGCTGTGGCCATTTTCTCCAAAGCTCGCTTTGTTGTCCCAGTCTGTTCAGGTGAATGAAGGTATGTGCCCTATAAGAAAATGAAGGAGCCTACAAGGCATTACAGGAAGCACAACTCTGTCTGGTGGGTACAGCTGGAGGATACCTGGATGGACATGTAGGTTAGGTAGGTGCCACTCACTAGGCATGGAGGGACTGAAGGTAGGTGTTCCCAGGGGGAAAAGGTGTTGTGGCCAGTGGGGAAAGCAAAGCTCATAAGAGGGGCTGCACAGAAGGGATTTCTCCTCATTCTCCTCACATCAGGTTGGAATCCACCAGAACCTAACCCTTGTAAAAGTGCGTGTGTATGGGGAGGAAATTGCTTGTGTGTGTGTGTGGGTGGTAGAGTGAACTTGCTATACCACTAAGGGGTATTGCCTTAGGGGTTGAGAAGGAATTTCCCAGGTTTTCCAGTTTTTCACCTTTACCAGTGGGGGAAGGGGAGAGCGCTGTAAGCAGATTAGGCTACAATACGGTGTCATAAGTCCAAAAAGAAAGCAGCACACGGGATCCAAATACAGTGCAATTAAAGTACTTTATTTCCTTGATAGGTAGATGGCACAAGATCCTGGACAGCAGTCCTGTATCCCCAGCGCTTTGACTCTAAATGCGAGTCTTCCTCAGGATCCTGCGCCATCTACAGATCAAGGAAATAACTTTAATTGCACTGTATTTGGATCCCATGTGCTGCTTTCTTTTTGGACTTGTGTTACTGTTGAGGCAGGCCACCTCTTTTCAGTGTGCACTGACCCTGTGAGCTCCTTGGTAGCAAACTAACTCTTCTTAGAATACGGTGTCACAGTCACGTGAAGATGTAAGTGGTGGCTTGGTAGTCTTGGAAGGCTGTACGAAGAGGGTAACGGGATCATGGGTCTTGACCAGCCAGATCTCCCTGAGGCTGACAGAAGGGCGGGGCCAGACAGCTGGAGTTCCCTCCCTTTGAAGGGGGGTCAGAATGGCAGCCTCCTTGGGCATGTGCCCACAGCATGGTGGGTCCTCTGGCAGCAGAGGATTAAGCCACAGCCAGTCAAAACAGCCATCCCTCATGCCCCAGAGGTTGTGTCCTTGTGGGGTCATGTGATTGGTGGTGAGGTGCCCCTTCCCGTGGAAAGGGGAGGGTCAACCACCAACAAGTTTATCAGATCTAACTGATTGATAATTACCTATTAACGCAAACTAGCTGCGCACATCACGCTGTTTATAATGTACCTATTGATAGTTGTTTAATAAATACATGGCTGTGGCCATTTTCTCCAAATCTTGTTGTTGTCTCAGTCTGTTCACGTAAACAAAGGTATGTACCCTATAAGACAATGTGACATATAGAACTTATAGTCAGCATTAAGAACCGAGATCGGCCAGCATGAGGAGCAGAGTTATGGATTTTTGCCGGATTTAGGAATGACAGATATAGCTGAAAAGGACCACGATGGGGGGAGGGTGCCATTGGAACGGACATCATTCACAGCCTGTATCAAAACCGGCAATACTTGTACTTTACTGGCTTTATAGAACTCAGAACAGTAGCTGTCTGTCCTTGGGGTTTTCATCATCTTCGAGTCTCGGATCACAGAGTCCAGTTCTTCCACTGTGATGGGTGACAGGAATAGCAATGTGAGAGGTTCCAAAAATGTCAATCTCTGTAGCTGATACCTCCCTTTCTGAGGTGTATAATGTCTGATAGTAGGCAGAGAATGCATGTGTGATTTCTTGTATTTTAGAGTGTCAGACCCCAGTGTTTGGGTACTGGAGGGACATGATTGTGGCCATCATTCTTTGTTGTTTACACAACTGGTAGGCCAAAAGCCAGGATACTAGAGGACCCACCACATAAAACAGCTGTCTTAAGTAAGTCAGCGCCAGTTCCATCTGCTGGAGACACAGGGCATCGAGGCTGGCCCTGATCTGATTCAGCAGAGGGAACAGATTTGTTGGTAAGCCAACTGTAAGAACTGTGTTGCCCCCTCAAGGGTGCAGTTATGTTCACTGTGGGATTTGTTCTGCACTGAAGTATACCAAGTTATGTGCCCCCCCCAAAAAAAAAGACTTCAAAGGATCCCACTAAATGGGATGACACCTTGTCTGAGGGGTTATCCTGGAGGAGGTTCTCTATTTTCTTTTTTGAAGTCTCAGAATTTGGGGGAATTTTAAGTAAAATGCGCTAAAGCACCACCTAGTGTCATGTCTCTCAAGACCCTTAATTAAGTTCTTTCATTGTTGTCACAGTACGTCCATGTTCTACTATAGAATTCTGTGGTTGAAGGAGACATACAGTACACAATGAGTAAGATACCTGATTGGCTAAAATTAGATTCCCCCCCAATGTGTACAATTATGTTACAATAACTGCAGCAGGGCTGGGACTTGTTAGCAGCCAAATTGCAAAATAAGCAAATCAATCCCCTTACACCCAAAACTGACCTGCTATAACAAATGTGGTTGCCACCTCTAGCTGCTAAAAGACTTTAAGTAGGTCCTAAAAATAAAACTACCTTAAAAAGAAACAAATTCAGTGTTTTACCTGATCATCACACCCTGTTTACACAACAAATATATTTGAAAAATGAAACATTGCTAATAATTTTCATTACTAGTGTGCCTTTGCTGACCATGAAAAATCCTCTGCCTAACTTTACCTGCTTACCAAGGAAATCTCTGCCGTACACCCTGCCACAGATAAAATTGAGGGTCTGGCTCCATATGAAGCCTTTGTTTTGTGCATACACATGTGTTGGAAAATGAGCATTCTACCAGTAGAACTGTGCAGATATTTTAACTCATGGATTTCATGGGAAACATTCAGGGCCCGATATTCCAAAGTATGCACGGGCACTAATAGGGGGTTGCACTGGATCCCCATACTCAAAAGGGTCTGTTGCGCGGGCAAAGAGGGTTAGTGCCTGTGCAAAACATAATGTATGTGGGTGGGCAAGGGGAGGGGCGTGGCCATGAATAGCTGTGCTACTCCATATTCAGTGGCTTTGCTCTGTGCAAAAGGGTTTAGCACAGTCCTTTTGCGCAGCACAAATACCGCCTAACAAAACCCAAACTTAAGCCAGGCAATCCTAACTGCTGCCGGAGGTAATGCAGCCACCTGGCCAGTTGGCTGCTCGGGGAGCACACCTGCCCTCTGTTGTCCCTGGCAGTGCCCCTCCAATCACCAGCCTGTATGTCCCAAGCACAATCCCTGGTACTCGTGGTCCCCCGACTGCCAGCCTATACGTCTCAAACACAATCCCTGGTGCTAGTGGACCTCTCCTCCCTCCCTCCCTCTGGTCGTCAGCCCTGTAGTAAAAATAAACATCCCTAGTGCTAGTGGTCTCCCCTTCCTTCCTATGATTGCCAGTCTGTATTTCCCAAACACAATCTCTGGTGCTAGTGGCCCCCCTCCCCCACTCACCAGCCTGTAGTAAAAGTTGCAACACATTCTGGGGTCTGATCCATGGTACTGCCTGTCACAAGATCCCACTCCCAGGTGTCTAGCGGCCCCATCTTCCTTCCCATTGTGGCACCGAGCAACCCCCCCGGTCTCCTTACCAGTATCCTTGGTGCCGTGGGTGCATATGGCAAACGGTAGAGCCCTTTGCATACCTCCTCAGCTAGCCGCTATATGGCCAGGCACGGAGTGCATCCCTTATTTATAGGACAGGGCACATCACCATGTCCTATAAATAAAGGGCATGCTCCATGCCCGGCCACAGTGGTCAGCTGAAGAGGCAGGTCAGTCGGGTGTCTTGCACCCACTGCACCACCGATACTGGTAAGGTGACTTGGGGCGAGGGAGCCATGGTGGGGGATGAGGCTGCTAGGATGCCAGGGAGTGGGGACTTCACAGGTGGTACTGTGGGGATCCCACTGGACCCCAAGGAGTGTTGCAATTTTACAAGCTGGAGATTGGTGCCAGGTGTGGGGAACACTAGCACCAGCGATATGTACTTTTAAAGGGGGTGGGGGAGACCAGTAGCACCAGGGATGCTTATTTTTACTACAGGCTGGTGATTGGGGGGGGGGGGAGCGAGGCAAGGCAAAGTTTATTTCTATGGTGCCAATCCCTGGGGCTCTGTACACCTTACATTAAAAGAAGATGTAAAACAACAAAATACAATCAAAAAATGTATGCAAACTTACAATTAAAACAATAAAATAATTCTCCGATTTATTTGGACAGCTTTGGGTAATCACTGTGGTTCAGTCCCCCTCACCAGGGAAAGCCAGACAAAACAAGTATGCCTTTAGCCCCTTTCTGAATGCCTCGATTGTGGGGGCCTCCCTGACAAAAGCTGGAAGTGTATTCCACAGGGTCAGCCCAGCGACAGCTGCGACACTAAATGCATGGTCGCCAGAGGTTTTTAGCCTGACCCTGTGAACATCAAGGAAGCCCTTAGTCGCAGAGTGGAGGGAGTGGACAGAGGTAGCAGGTGAAAGGAGATCAGCCAGATAGCCAGGGCTCATCCTGTACAGGGCCTTACAGGTGAGCAAGCCCACCTTGAAGATGACCCTCCACCTGAACGGCAGCCAGAGCAGAGCCTGCAGGACTGGGATCATATGACTGGACATTGACAGGCCCGACAGCAATTGAGCCACTATGTTCTGCACCAGCTGCAGCCAGCAGAGGGTACCTCCAGTGAACCCAAAGTATAGTGCATTACAGTAATCGAGCCTCAAAGTAACAAAGGCATGCACCAGTGATGGCAGGTCCTCAGGTGGAACTAGGGGCTTAATCCTGGCGATATTCCTTAAGTGGTAAAAAAACACTTTTGACTACAGATGACACCTGAGCTTCAAATGTCAATCTGCAATCAAGGAAAACGCCAAGATCCCACATCCTAGGGAAAGCCATCAATGACGTGGATCACAAGAAGAGTCATGCACCCACTCCAGAGGCACTACCATCACGCCCGCAGCCTGGCTCAATCACCAGTACCTCTGTCTTGTTCAGGTTCAGTCGCAACCAGCTGGAGGACATCCAGTCGTTGATATCTTCTAGGCAATTGTCAATCATTTCTATGGGATGAATATGTGTGTGTGTGTGTGTGTGGACACTAGCACCAGGGATATGCAGTTTTACTATGGGGTTGGTGACCGGTGGGGGGGGACCACTAGCACCAGGGATGTTTATTTTTACTAATGGGCTGGCAATCAGAGGGGGGAGACACAAGCACCAGGGATATGTATTTTTACTACAGGGCTAGCAATCTGAAGAGGGGAACCACTAGTACCTGGGACGTTTATTTCATACGGGGCAGGCGATCAGGGGACCACTACCACCAGGGATTGTGTTTCGGATATACAGGCTGGCAATTGGGGGGGCGGGCACTAGCGCCAGGGATAGCTACACTGCTGTGGGACCAGGCTATTGGGGGCGCTGTGCTAACCTTGATGGACCTTTGGTCTCCTGCCATCGACTTTCTATATTTCCATGTTTCTAACCTACCTCGCTACCCATGTAAATGAGCCCATAATGGGCATGCAAATGGCCCCTTAGCGCCTTGCATGCCCAATGGGCTTATTTGCATGGGTCCCTTTGAATATTGATAATAGTGCTCCAGTGTTGTCCATTCTGGCAGTGTACTTCGGGAGCCCTACTGGGGCAGTGCTAAGTGGTTAAGTGCTCTGACGACATGGCCCTATTTTCAGTCAAATAGCATCAGAGCGCTATTTGACTGACTATAGCATCTTCAGGCACATGGGCAATCGCAAGGCTTACTGCAAATTTCTGTACTCCGCTTTGCACAAATTTATTTTATTTGAGTTTTGGTAACTGGGTAAGTCCACTGAGACAATTACAGTCCCTTTTTCAGGGTCGACTCGGGGTTGAGAATCAACCACGAAGTTACAAGTGTAATCAGCAATGCAGTTCTCATGTTACAAAGTTGGCATTAGGCAGCATATCGAGCCCTCCTTCTTTTGAATGTGGGACAATACAGAGAAAAATTAAACAGAGATAATGAAGAGAGGCAATAATATAAACAAAGGGGAATGGTAGGGGAAGAGGCAAAACTAAACTGCTTACAGAAAGTCTTCAAGGTTATAATAATACATGCGTTTGAAACGGGGATGGGTGAACTTGTTCAGAAAAAAGCCACACTTCCCCAATAACCTGGCAGTTTTAGACACTGAAATGAAAATTAAGTAACTTTTTTTGTTACAAATGTGTGTCACACAGGGTTTTCATCATCTTTTATTGTTTCAGCCCCCTACACACACACACACACACACACACACACACACACACACACACACACACTTACTTACTGGCATAATGACTTTTTTCATCTTCAGGGTTAAAATGGAAGCACATTAAGTTTTATTGAACTGTCAAATAACACAGAATTGGGCATACACACGTACATCAAGAAACAGAAGCCTATTTCATTGAAAGGTCTTTTATTTTCATCTTTTTAAAATAATTTATTTTTATTCATTTTAAATTATATTTGAAAGGCATTGTATAAGTGCAATAAGAAACTCCAGGGTGTGCCATTATGGTGATATAATCACTCCTCAGGTGTTATTTAAAGGCACTCTATTGTGCCTCATGCTTAACAGCACTCCTGAGGCATGGGACTACTGTATATCACTATAATGCACAACATCATATCTTATTTCTTACATAAGCCACAACATGCAGTTTTAAAAAAACAGGTTACTCACCTGTAACAGTAGTTGTAGGAGTGGTATATGGTGTACATCCACACTGAGACACCCAAACATCCCAGGCAAGTGGCACACTGGTCTTGCTTCCAGCGGGCAATATCTAACGTCACGGGGTGTCAAGATGTTTCAGTAGGATCTAAAGGGGAAAGGAACACTGCCAGAAGTGTGGATGTACACCATATACCACTCATAGAACTACTATTTTTCTAGGGATGTGGATATGGTGCACTATCCACACTTCTGGCAGACTCCTAACAGTTCTCCGGCAGGAGGGGGCAAGACGCACATCCCCTATTTAGGGAATAGAGACTGGAGAACTGAGGCCCCAAAACCAGTATCTTGGCGTGACTCCAGGTTGATACGGTAGTGGGAAATGAAGGTGTGTAATGACTTCCAGGTAGCAATCCTGCAGATTTCCTGGATGGGGACATCCCTGGAAGCAGCCACTGAGGCAGCGGTATGATGGGTGGAATGAGCCCTATGCCCTACGAGAGGCTCCCTACCCGCCAACCTATAGCAGAGGTCAATGCTGGATACAATTCACCTGCCAATCATCCACTTAGCAGCTGGTCTGCCAGGTGTGGCTTCAACATAGATGACAAATAGCTGGCGAACCTCTCCCCGAACTCCAGGTGTGCGCTCCTTATAATAGGTTAGCACTTGCCGCAGGTCCAAGGTATGGAACCTGTGCTTGGCCTCCGAGGTGTGAATGGTGAAGTACACTGGGAGATTAATCACCCGGTTAAGGTGGAAATCCAACACAACCTTCAGGAGGAACTTCGGGTTGGGGCGAAGGACACCCTTGTCCTTCTGGAAGACCAGGTAAGGAGACTGGTCTCAAAATGATGATGGTCAACATTTTAAGCCTGCCTAAAAAACTTGTACAGCTGCAAGCCTGGGTTGCACACGTTAACCCAGACCTTATCATAATTACTGAGTCGTGGTTAAAAAAGACGAACACTGATCAACAAATATCACTGCAGGGCTACAATTTATTTAGAGCAGATAGAGAGTCTAGAGGCGGGGTGTGGTTATCTCAGCTAAATCTAAGTACTTGGTCACCAATATTGGTTGCAAATCTCTAGCCAAGGAATTTGAGTTAGTTTAGCACAGAGCCTTCATCTCCCCTCCCTCGGAATGTATCACTATCCTAGGTGGCTATAGATCCCGTCTGGTGGTGATGAAGTCCTTAATCTTTTGAAATCCATGTTCGTAGATGCAAAAACTGAAACAATATTTCTAGGAGATCTAAATATGGACTGGCTGTCACCTAAATCACACGGCCTCAAATCTCTTTGTGACGAGCTAGGTCTTGGGCAATTAGTCAGTGAACCTACTAGGAACAACACTCTAAATACTGCCAACAGTTCCATTCTAGATGTGGTACTAACCACCCATCCACACAAAATATCTCATTTGGCAGTGTTTCACAATGACATGAGCGATCATGGAATTGTTTTGCATAAGATCTCAAATATAAGGCCCGGCCGCAACCCATCTTTATAACAAAAAGATCCTTTCTAAATTCAGTGCAGTAAACTTCCTATCTGACCTGAGCATGATCAGATGGCAAGATCTTTACCTAGCCAAAGATGTCAACAAGGCAGCTTGCATCCTAATGACAAACTCACTACAATAATAAATAAGCATGCCCTTTCATCAAAGTAAGGGTACAGAACAATTCAACCCCTGGTTCACCTTGGATCTCAAGGCAGCCCTTATAGCTCGAGATAAGCTCTGGGCTAAAGCTAGACATTCCAAAGAATCTTCGGATTGGCAGGCCTTTAGAACAGCCAGGAATAACTGTGTGAAAAAACTTTGCTCTGCTAAAGCTAACTATTATATTTCTACTCTCGAACAAGCTAAAGGTAATCCTCATAAAATATGGAAGACTATCAAAGCTATAGAAGGACGTCCCATGGCCCCCTCTGTCCCAACAAAGATAGTTGCAAGTGGCAAGATTGTGGAAAACAAGTCCCTAATCTTGAAGGAACTTAACTCCCACTTTGCCACAGCTGGATTAGCTTTTGACTCGTCACCTTATGCTGGTGCTGCGGTGAGCCAGCATACCCCTCCTGCCACATCTAGTCCTGCACCCAGCCCCTTCCAACTGCGCGAGATAACTTATAAAGAAGTAGAAGATTCTCTTCTTAACTTAGACACCAAAAAAAGCACAGGGGACGATGGCTTGGAACCCTTTTTCCTAAGGTCAGGCTACGCCCATCTCACTGCCCCAATTCTCCACATCTTCAACCTTCCATTACATCTGCTACGTCAGTCTCTGTTGGAAATCAGCACATGTCCCTATTTAAATCTGGTGACCCATGCGATGTAAACAACTATAGGCCTATCTCCATACTGCCTATCCTTTTAAAGTTCTCGAAAAACTGATCCATATTCAGTTAAAATCTCACTTGGAAACCTTCTCTCTCATTACCCGCTCAATCTGGCTTCCGGGCTAATCATAGCACAATCACTGCACTAGCAAAAGTAACCAATGATTGGATCTCTGCTATAGATGCTAAGAAGGTAACTGGTGCAGTCTTTTTGGACCTCAGCAAAGCTTTTGATACTGTTGATCCCAAACTATTAGTCAATTGCCTTGCAAAGTTGGGTGCCACATACCATGCCACCCAGTGGTTCTCTAGCTACCTAACTGAAAGATTCCAAAAAGTAAAGGCGGAAGGCTTTTTTTCTGCTGCCTTGCCAGTTGCAAGAGGAGTCCCCCAAGGATCCATCTTAGACCCTATCTTGTTTTCTCTGTATATTAATGACTTAGATGTTAACATATCTACGTCCAATCTGCACTTTTTTTGCAGATGACACTGTGTTGTATACTTCTGGCTCATCGTTATCTGAAGTCAAGGGAGTGCTTCAAGCAGACTTCGCACAACTTGAGCATAACCTAATAAAGGCAAAGCTTCTGATCAATGCTAAGAAGACTAAAGCGATGATCTTCTTGCAGTGCTGTCACAGGCCCCCCAATACCCTTGCCCAAGACTTCATTGTCACCACGTAAACGAGCCTCTGGAAGTTGTAACAAATTTAAATATCTAGGTATCTAGATCGACAATAAATTTCTTCAGTGACCACGTCTAAGATGTCTCTAGAAGGTTAAAAGCAAGGTTAGGTTTCTTTTACAGAAATAGGCCCCTTTCCCCTTGAAACTCAGAAACAAGCATACAGGTCACTTTTCCCCCCTACTCGACTATGGCGATGTAATCTATTCCTCCACCACTCTTGCAAATCTAAGTAAACTGGACATCCTTTATCACCGTGCGTTACGGTTCATTACCAACTCCCCTTACCGTTCGCACCACTGTGACTTATATGCAGCTGTTGGTTGGATATCCTTACTACTAGACGCCTGCTCCATGCTGGGCTATGGACTCTTAAACTGCTCCTGCAGAAATTGCCAAGCTATCTCTCTTCCCTTATTAGTATCTCACATAGTGCATACTCGTTAAGAAAATCTGACTTTATTATGTGACATACCAAGGATGCAGACTTCCTTTGGTAAACGTGCTATTGCATATGCCCTTCCCTCCATTTGGAACCAATTACTAAACCGTACTGAAACTAACTCAGCGCAGTTTCAATAAACTTCTACAAATCGCTAAGTTCAGCCAAAATAAAGACACCTGTAACTGTCATTAAGTCTCTTCCTTCCCATGTGTCCATATTTATCCACTGGTGAGTATAATTGATTTGTCATATTAACTGCTTTCCCTTCCCTTCTACTCCTGGCTTTATCTTTGCTTACGCTCCACTGCTACTCTATCAAATCACTCCTCCCCCATATCAGTTGTAGACTGTTGTTTGTTCTAGCTGCCAAAATACTGTATATGTATTGCACACACCAGTCATCATGTTTCATTTATCAGTATGCAACCTGTAAGTCGCTTCCCTGTCTCATATCAATGTTTACCACCTGCGGTCACCCTATGTGGTACCCTTGTATGTATATCCAGCCTGTATCATGTAATGTGCATTTCATGTATATACTGTTATTACCTATCTGTGTTTGTACTTTAAGTGTTTATGTCACAGGACCTCCTTGTGAATGAGCTTGCTCAATGGAGTTTTCCTGCAATAAACTTGAACTCCACTGAGAGCACCTGTAGTTCATTAATCCTTCTGACTGATGTGAAAGCCACCAGGAAGGTGGTCTTCTGCCATAGGTGAGACACTGCACACCTGTGCATTGGTTAGAATGGCTTGTCCAAGAGCTTTGCCAAATCCAGCAACAAGTCCCGAGGGTGGTAGTGGTGGTTCATGCACCGGAGGGAAAATGTGGTCAAGGCCCTTGAAAAAGTGCCAGACCACCATCTCCTGTGCCACCAACTGCATATTGGCCCACGCCCAGTAAGCAGAGATAGCTGTCGGGTGCACCTTAAGAGTCATCGATCGAAGGCTCAACAGAGAGGGACCAAAGGTAGTTGACGCTCGCCACCAGACAAGATAAAGGGTCAAGCCCCAAGGCCTGGCACCAAATGGAAAATCTCTTCCATTTGAAGGCATAGCATTTTTGGGTTGACTCCTCCTGAGAAGCCTCAACCACTGACATTTGTGGAGAGACCCAAAGCCTGGAACTCTCATTGCTCAGGAACCAGGCTGTCAGGTGCAGGGATTGAAGGTCCGGATGGAGTACCTTCCCCTAAATGCCAGAGATGAGGTCCAGGTGTACAGGGAGATGCCTCGGGAGCCTGCTGCTGAGGTTGAGGAGATTGGGTTCCAGAACTGGTGGGGTCAGTCCAGAGCCACTAGGATCATCCGTGTCTTGTCCCTCCTGGCCTTGAGCAACACCTTGTGGATCAAGGGAAATGGAGGGAAGGCATAGAGAAGGCCCAGGGTCCAGGGCCTGGAGAAGGCATCTCTCTGCAGCGTTCCCCGCTGAGAGGGCCGGGCACAGAACAGCCTTAGCTTTGCGTTCTCCCTAGAGGCAAACAGGTCCACCAGAGGAGTATCCCACTGAGAGAACAGGCTGCATACTACCTCCGAATGGAGGGACCACTCATGAGATGCTTCGGCCACACAGCTGAGGGCATCTGCCAGCTGGTTGGAGGTGCCAGCTACATGGATGGCCTGGAGATTGGCGTCCAGGCTGAGCACAAGGTTCCAGATGTGAAGAACTTCCTTACACAGAGGAAGGGAGTGCATCCTGCCCTGTTTGTTGAGATAGTACATGGTTGTGGTGTTGTCCATTTGGACCTGAATGACCGGACCCCAAACATGTAGAGCAAAGGCTGTCAATGTCAACTGAAACACCTGCAGTTCCAACAGGTTGATATGGCACCAGCCAGCAAAAGTGGAAATGAGCACTCAGTAGTGGGTATGATTCAAAAGCAAGGATTTTAATGACAAGGACAGATCCCAAAACCCCTATGCCATAGCTGAAGTGCAGGGTTTTGGATCTCTCCTTGCCGTCTGCCAGACATGCCACCTGGTCACTCAGCCCAGTAACCCCAGTTAGCACCCTCCGTTTTGAGCACCAGCTTGCTGTAGCTGCGCTGTCTTCTTTTGTTTTTTTTGATATGGCATCAGGACTCCTCGGGGTCCAGAGCCTGTGGACTCTGTGGTCCCCCATGTGGGCACCCCAGCCCATCAGGGAGGTATCGGTCATCAGAATGACCATCGGCTCTGGGCAGACAAATGGGATCCCTTCCTGCAGATGTTCTGGGACTAACCATCACTGGAGGGTGTCCCACATCAGCTGGGTCACAGTGACCAGCTGGTTGAGGTGGCCCTTGTGCTGAGACCACTGGCGAGCAAGCTCCCATTGCAGACAGCACATTCTCCATCAGGCCCAATGGACCATGCTGGTGCATGCCGCCATGAATACCAGAAGGCACAGGAAGTTCCGAGCAGAGTGCAACTGCCCAACCTGAAATGATCGGGCAAGGGAGCAGAGAGCCTCCGCCCTGTCCACCGGAAGCTGAGCCCTGACTCTGTAAGAGTCGAGCTGAGTCTCAATGAAATGATTTACCTGTGAGGTCATGAGTTCCAACTTGGCCTCGTTGACCGGGAGGCCAAGGGAGGAACAGGTCCTTTGCCCCGAAAGGACCTGCGATCAGCCAGTCATCCAGGTAGGGGTATACCTGGACTCCTTGGCAGTGCAGGTAAGCTGCCACCACAGATATGCATTTGGTGAAGACCCTGGGAGCTGAAGACAGGCCGAATGGTAAGGCCTGGAACTCACAGAGGATCCATTCTGCACAGAACCGGCGGTGAGATAGACAGACTGAAACATGGAAGAACATGTCCTGAAGATCCGGAGAGCAAAACCACATGTTCTGCCTGAGAGATGGTATGATCTGAGACACAGTGACCATTCTGAAGGTGCGTGACTGGAGAAACTTGTTTAGGACGTGCAGATCTAAGATGGGGAACCAGCCCCCCCCGGCCATTTTGGCACCATGAAGTACCTGGAGACAAACCCTGGGTGTTCTGGAGGGTCCGATACTGGAGCCACGATCTCTTTGAGGAGGAGCTGGGTGATGTCATCCCAAAGGGCCAACTGAATGTTGATGGACATTATGTCCTCCCATGGGGCATGGGCTCAACAGGGAGGGCAAGCCTTGAATTCCAGAGGCAGGCCCTGACCGACCACTTCAAGAACCCACCTGTTCATGGTGACAGTGGGCCAGATGGAAATGAAATGATGGAGCTGGCCCCCCATGGGAGACAGGATGGGCATGGGAGAGGCACCCCCATCCTGTCACTGGGCAGACTTGAAGGTGGAGGAAGCAATGGCCGAGGGACCACCTGGACCCTGACCCTCTGGCTTCCAGACGACTGAGGCAACAGACTTCGGACAGGGATGCCAGGCCTAAGCCTGCTGTCTAGCCTGAGGCTGGGCCGGTTTGGCTGCAAAGGCAGAGAGGGTCCAAAATGGCTTCTTCTGCTGAGATTTGGAGCCCTTGGGATCCCTCTGGGCAGAGGTCACTGAGTCCAAGGTGACACTGGACGTCTCAACATGGGCGATGTGCCCTTCAACACCAGGCCTGAACAAGTCAGTGCCCAAGAAGGGGACTTCCGCCAGTTTGTGCTGAGTATGCTCCATAAAAGTTGAAATCCTCAGCCAAGTCACGTGGGGCATGAAAACCGCGGCCACCACATATCGGGCGCAAGAGTCTCAGATATCCATGGCTGTCTGGAGCTGTTGCTTAGCTACCACTCTGTCCTGGTACTGGACCTGCTTGACTGTAGTCTGCAAGTCAGCCGGGAGATGAGGAAGCACCTCATTAAGTGTGCCCAAAAGGGCATGGGCGAAGTGGGCTATCAAAACAGCCTAACTCACCCATCGAAGGCTAAGAGAGGAAGCAGCATAGACCTTTTGGGCCATGTGATCCAATTTCATGGCTTCCTTGTCGGAAGGACTGTCCACATCCCCAACATTGTCTGTGCGCCAGAATACCGAGCTGGCCACCAGACCCTCAGCCGAGGGGTGTTCTGTAAAACTCAACAGAGAGCAGGCAGAAACCCCATATTTGTGGGCCATCCAGGCCGACGGCACAGGACTAGAGGCCGGATGTTGCCAAAAGCTCCATAGCAGGGCCAAGAATGGCCTCTGCAACTGGAAGGCTTCCCCAAGGGAGTCACCCAGTCAAGGATCTCAGTAAATGGGTACCTAGCCCATTTTTGGATGGGCTCCATCGGTAGACTCGTGGATTCCGAGATCAGATGGAGGAGCCCCATGAAGGAGGTGGGACCTTGCTCTGTCGACAAACCCTCCACTGACTCCTTGTCCACCGGATGGGAGTGCAAGGAGGAGCCCTCAAACTCCAAGGATTAGTTAAATAAAAGTCAACTACCAGAGTTCCCACTGACCCTGCAAGGTCAGACGGGAGTAACGGTGACCAACAGCCAATGTGGAAGTCCCGATGTCGAGCGGGCATCCTTAGAAGGAGGACCGAACTTCGGCTGTTTCGGCGTTTCCACCAAGATAAGTGGAGAAGCCAGGGAAGGCTGAATCAGTTCCTGCCGAGCCAGCGTCTTTCAATGCAGGTAAGGTTGGGGCCTCTGTGGCAAGAACCAAGTGACAGATGGGGTAGAAGTCAGGATCGGCTTCACCCCGGTGAACATCAACTGATAACACTTGAGCTCTTTGCAGTGCCGATGCATCTTGCGGAGAAGCCTTTCCTCATCCAAGGAGGAAGAAGAGGAAGAATAGGGGCGGTGCCACTTTCTGAGTGTCAAGAGTGGGATTGTTGATGTTGACGAGGGCTGCTCGACCCAGGACTACTGGATCGGGACTGCGACCTTGACCTACGGGGTGCAGACAAAGGGTCTCAGAGGGAGCCAGCAAAAGCTGAGGATCCTCTGGGTCCACCAGATCCAGAGGAAGAGGTAGCAGATCAGCAGACTGGTCCATCCCTCCTTGAGAAGTCACAGGCAGGAAGGGAATCCTAGAGAGGGAAGTATAGGCCTCATCTGGCGACAACAGGTCGACCATTTCGAGAAAAATCTCAGGAGGAAGGCTGACTTGTGTCTCGACTAACTGGCCCGAAGGGAAGACTGTGGAGCCAGTGGCCTGGGCCGAAGGATTGACCAAAGCTGAAACCTCCATGTAAGCATGAGAATCCGAGGCCTGAGAGCACTCGGGATCCAACAATCGACGGCAAGATTTTTTTTTTTTAAGGATCTTTCTTTTTAGATTTAGTGCCCAAAGAGGGTTCCTGCCTAAAAGTGTGAAGGGCCTGGCACAGACGACTGAATGCCTCTGAAAAGGAGGCACCAAAAGGGAGTGACAAAAAGTCGTGTAAGCTAGAGCTGTGGCCTGAGCAGCAGCTTCCTCGAATGCCATGGGCTGTTCAGCAGACCCCGTAGCCGCAGAGACCACCCAAAGGCATCCTTAGATTTAACAGGAGGATCCCCTTCATCCAGGCACCCCAGAAATTGCGCATGCCAGTCTTCCAATGTAAGAGTATGCAAGGTGTGACACAGGCTGCATGCCTAGGGATCGTGCTTGTGGCCCAGGCAGTAAATGCACATGGTGTGCGGGTCCTTCAGGGACATAGTCTGCCCGCAGGCACATTTTTTGAAACCTGCCATTGCCTTCACATTGTACATCATGGATGAGGTGAAAAATCATAATTCAATGTTTTTATTATTAAGCAAAGGGCCTACTCAGCACAATAGCAATAAGGAGGGAACCTTCATCTTCCAGCAGAAAGGAAGATCTGACATCATGGGGCAGTGCTAGGGGAGTTACCACCTAGGTAGGTGGGAGGAGCCAGCTTGAAGATGTTTTGGCAGGATTTAAAGGGGAAAGGAACACTGCCAGAAGTGTGGATAGTACACCATATCCACGTCCCTAGAAATGGTCATTACCACGAGTGTGTAAATCAGAAACACCCACTAAGTTTACCACATTGCCAGTAAAAACTGAACACTACTACATGGGAACCAGCACTGAAAATAAAATTCAGCTTCTACAGCTAAAAAACAACTCACAGGTGTAACACTGCTCTCTGTTGACCACTAGGCTGTTGGGCTGGTTTCCTCTTCTATGACATCTTCCTTGGGCCGACTTAACCCATGGAATATTGTGGATGTAATGAATTTGGTCTCCAGGATGACTGTAACTTTACCTGATGCATGGATACCACCTTATTGGATTTAAGGTAATCTACTGTACCAGGGGAGGGGAGGGGGGGAGGTGGGGGTAAAAAGACCCCATTTTTAACAATCCATGGTGGAATACTTCAGCCAGATGGTCAAGGGTCTGATCAGACCAGCTAATGTAGCCCAAGTGTGACATCAGCAAGGAGTGTAGCCAGAAATTTCAATTTTGTACACACTCATTTCAACTGCTGCTAGTCCCGAGCCACTGGTGCGTGGCCATGTATCATTGTTTTTTTAACGCACATAACAGGGATAGGGTATAAGATTTCATAATTCATATTATTACAAGTTGATTAAATGTTCTCAACTGTCTGCAGAATTAAAGAACAGTATCATCTAACTGCAAAAGAGGTACTAAAGTATACGTAAATCAATGTCCTAAATAACAGGATTTTTAAATGTCACAACCACTAATCAGTGGCTATAAATACAGCAGTAGCAAAATCTCCTCCATTTGTATTTGTAAATTCCAAATTTCAATACTAAGGTTAGAAAAAGGCCCATGGCTTGGGTCAGGTCATGAAAAAAGTGTACACAAATTTGTACAGTGAGCATGCCTGCCTATCCCATTAAGAACAGCTGGGGTAAACACCAGCACACAGCTGCCAGGTTCAGAGGACGAGAAAGGAAAAACAGGATATTATTAAAAAAAAGTTTTGTTACAGCCTACACGTTCTACATGGCTGGGATCTGGATTCACATCCTAAGCCCAGAATTCCTGCTGGGACGGTGAAGGCAGAGCACAGTCCTTACGGAACAACAAATGTCTTTGGGGAGAGCTGGAGGCACAAGCTGTTGCTTGACTGCCCCTGCTGGTCCCTAGAGCAAGGTTATCATGCAAGGCAAATCCTCCCTTCATGGCCCCTCCCAATACCTGGTGGGGCACTGATGTTGCCTGCATATGCAGAGCAGGTCCGGCCTCCACAGCCAACGTTACATGTGGCCCCGATGTCCACCTCCCAGCAGCCAGTTTCTGGACATGCTCTCCTTTTCAGAAGTCCTTACAGGCTGGTGCAGTGACATGAAAACTGGAGTTTGTGGGTGAGCCCTGGCATTCTGAGGTCGGCTCAGGAGGTCTTAAACCATCCTGCTTTCACCCACCTCCTCCCCACCGGGCAGCCAAGGAATGGCTGTTGCTATGAAGGCCGGAGACCCTCAATCATGGAGGTAAGGGATGGGGGGAAAAAGGACAAAATGGAGGAAAAAGCAATACAAAAGGAGTTCCCTGTGCCTGTATGGGGTTATGATGGGGACACTATTTGTGGCAGCAAGTTCAGCGTGGCCTTCGAGGAAGCCCTTTGCAGAAGATCCAAAGTGAGAGGAATGCGGTTGGGGGGGTTGGCAAAGGGATGGTGGAAGGAACTCTGAATGGGGAATATTAAAAAACAGCATGGGGGAAATCATGAAAAGTAGTAATATCTGCAGTATGTAAACAATTAGAAGTGCATACTGTAAGACATGCTTAAGATACTGAACAGTAGATGAAATGCCAGAAAAAAAATTATATGCAAAAGAAATGGTGATGTCCCCCCGGATAAAGCCTACATTTTATGAAGGGGCACCTGAAGAAAACTGAAGCGTTTTGTGAATTAAAAACCAAAATACAGTGGGGAAGCGCTCTTCCATGGGTTTGTTTTAATTTTATTACAAAATATACACACACATACTTGTCAGCTGTGTATCATTACAAATTCTGAGTCGTGTACAGTATACAGGCATGCTCTTCCTGTTAATTTAGACAGCCTATCATTTAGCATTCCCGGAGTGCTGAAATTTCTTTAAAATGCATGACTTCTTCATTCAAAGATGCCTGGCTTACTCCTGCCCTCTGCAACTGTGGCCTCTGAACAGATGCTTCTGTTAGACAGTTCATTAGATGTAAGGCAGTCTTACCATTCATGCTTGACACGAAAAACCAATGAATGGACCTCTGTGACCCCAAAAGTTTGTGTACTGTGACATCTTTGTAAAATATATACTGTATGTACATACTTGTATGTTGGCCTAATAAAAGGTATCAAACTATACAATGTGTACTTTGCTCAAGAACTACAGTAAGTTACAGTCTATCTTACTAAAACATGATCCCCTACAGTTTTATTTACCCTTGTTTCAAAGAGCACAGTTGATCTGCTCCAGTCCATTCACTATGTTCCTCTTGACCATCTGGTGTGTCTGGACTCTGTTCGTAGCTCTTCTGTAGTGCTGCTCACTGAGCTTACCTCCTCCTGCCGGGGTCCCTTACACCCGAAATGATGGAGGCCCATTTACAACTGGGGTGGGGGGAGAGGGGGTGGAAGAGACACTGAGGATGGGTTAAAAAGTAGGTACCTTCCCCCCCTTATTATTCTCTGCCTGCCACCCCCCCAAACATTTTTGTGTTGTATAAGTATGTATTTTTTGTAAGGTCAGCATCGTGAATGAGTTTATACTCAATGGTTTTACCTTGAATAAACAACCAACCAACACTGGGCTGAGTCAAACTCCTGCCCTCTCCTTCCAAAACCCCTCCAGCTCTTTCAGTACTGCTACTTCTGGAGGGGGTACTGATGCAGCATAAATGTCAACCCTCCCTGCCAGGAGAAGGACTGTAACCTGAAGGACAGTCAGTCCTCTCGCTGGCATGCAGTGGTGTTTCAGGCTCTGGATGTGAACTTGGATCGCTGGAATGGTAAGTAATCCACTGGCTGCTGTGCTGTCAAGTCAGCCCTGCACCTGCACCTGCCACTGGCTAGCACAGTAAAAAAGTTATTACAAGTAAGCTTTGACCATAGGAACACTAGCATCATCCAAAGACTATTTAATAGGGAGCAGTTTTGTCTGCACTCAAACTGAGGAGGTCATGACTGGTGAAAACAGAGCTGCTGCTTGGCTTGCATCTTATCTTTATGAAACAGAAATTAAACAGTAATGTGAGAAAATGAATTGATCACTCTCAAAGAGCACAGTGCCTCAGGATTGTGAAACTAAGAATATAGAGCTGCTTCATGGCAGTCGTGGAGCCAACTCTGAGCTGAATTCACCAAAGATGTTCACAATAAAGTGAGTGAATAGTTTACAAAGCCATGATGGCATTGCCCATGGGGGCTTTTGTCTGCAGTGAGAATTTCCATAATGACATGCGCATCTGAACTCTTCTGTTTCTTCAAGGTTGGTTGTCTGACACCTACCAAGAGGAGGATTTCCACTTCTTTGAGGGGCTCTGCAATGGAACAAGTACAGTTCTGAGCCCACCAATCCTCTGCAGTAGCTTTTTCCCTGAGGCGGCTATCAATCATGGTACATCTTTAGGATGCAGCTTCGAATCGTTCCCATGTACCTCTCCCCACAAACTCTGGTGCCTGAGGGGAGGAAAGGTGAAAATCAGATTTAGAACTATCATTCACTTTCCTTTATGGCTCTAAAACAGCTGCAAACTGTATTCTGAAGGGAAGCTGTACCAAGACAGTGGAGCCAATAACAATTGAGAGTAGAATCTAAGAAGGTGGTTGCTCTTTCTAAACAACCTTTACACAACGGCTCAAGATCATGGTGGACAGCACGTCTTCACTATAAGTACAATTTCTAACAGCTAGCACTCAACTACCAAAGCATTCTCCTGTCAGTACAATATGAAATCTGAACCATGCAAGCCCTCTGCTGGTCAAAATGTATCGAGTGCATAGTCTTATTGATTCTTGTACAAACAGGCAAAGTAAAGGGATCTGACACATTTTATTGGACAAACAAGTAATTTTTAGTAAACAAACTTTAATGCCTACACAGGACACTTCTAAAGACCTTGTGTAACTTGAAAGCTTGTCAGGTTTGGAGGTTGAGACATACAGTGAAAGATGCAGAGGTAATATGGCTATGTGTCCAGAATGAACATGTTACTCTGAGTGCTGCCTGTTTCTAAAAAGTATGCACAGATAGGCAAAGTAGGTGATTTGATACCTTTTAAGAAAGCTTGTCTACTATTACTTGTTGGTCCAATAAATAGCATTAAATCACCTACTTTGTCCATTACCTGAGCATACTTTGAGAAACATGCAGCACTTGGAATAATGTGTTCATTCTGGCACAGAGGACATATTACCTCTGCACGTTTCACCTTAATCTCTCAACCTCCAAACTTGACAAAATGTGTAACATAAATGTACAAATAACCTACAAATGTGACCAGAATATGAAACACTGCTTGTGCCCTGCAGAGTGCCACCAAGGAAAACTAAGTCATTTTCGCCAGGGTAGAACAAAGGTCCCAAAATTAACGTTTTAAATCTCTGATAAGAAGTTTTTTGGGTCTGCTTTTCTTCAGGGGCTAAGTGCAGTCCTCTGTGACTGTACTTAGCCCACGGAGGCCAGCAGAACCAGCAAACAAAATCTCAGAGCTTATATAAACGCTAACATGCACTGCAGGCTTATTGAATCTCCCATTGCTGCCTATTGCTCTGATGGCAGCTGCAGGGGATTCTGGGTTTTGCAGTAAAAGATGCAAGTCTAGAACTAAGCTACATTAGTCTGATACAATCTACTATATACTACAGTAAACAATATGGAAACCAAAATGTTTTTGCACACGAAGTGCACATTGGGACCAGCCCCACACTTCAGTGTGGGGCCCTTTGTGCTGATTGTTCCCCTTTAAGCATGAGTCATAGTGAATTCTTCACTTTCAGAGCCTTACCTAACCTTCTTGATCTGACCACTACTTGCACTGATTAATTATTGTCTTTTTGTTTCTTTCAGATTTTGGGTGGGGAATCTATGAAAATGATCTATTTGTAATTTATCTCTGTGTGGCCCCTGTCACTCCTTAATCATGTTGTCTGAAATTTAAACAGCTTAATGTTGACTTGTATTATTAATTTTTACGTAGAGGTTTTCGTTTTTATATGATATTGTGCTGGTATTAATTTAAAACTCATTCCTGCACTTATATAATACTATATAAAATGGAAATTTATTACGTGATAATGTGGACTTGCTGTTAGTCCGGTTTTAATCCATGTTCAAATGTTTTATCACAATCACTTTAAGCACCTATTATGTTGGGCTTTGCCCTAAAGGGGAACCTGTTGCTTTATATCAAGTATTCTGCATTGTTAATTTGTGGACCTGAAATCTTGATGACCCATAAATATTTAAAAATATGGTAATGTTACAGGGATAAAATTATCGGCTCCACTGAATAAGCCTCACCCCGACTAAGGCGATCGGTCACCGAATGTGCATGGGGTGCAGTTTCTTTCACTGGTTATGTTTGATCTGTACTAAATGATGCACTTGTACTATATGTTAAATAACCCCTCAAAAAAAACAACCCCCAAAAAGTTCAACTTTATACCCTGGGTGCATACTTTCTCAGTTAAAATGTTTTCTATGGCACACTGTCTCTTTTACACATATATGGCCTGTTATTTGACACCAGTATACTAATAGTGATAATAAAATGGGAACAAAGAATGATGGCTGCTGGTTGGCTGACACTGGCTAACACCAGTACTTTTATGTAAGCCAGACTCACATGGGAAAACAAAATACCATTAACAGCCTAAGAGTAGCGTGGTGGAAGACTAGGTTTGCTAGCAAATGCACCTAGCGTCACCTGAGCTCTTTTCTTCTAGGTTTGCTTGTAAGGACAGAGTAAGGAACAACATTATCAGAGCAAGGAAAAAGATTAAGACTTCTTTTTGCTATGCAGATTTACTGTGTGTTACTATTTTCTTTTGTGTTCACAGGTTTTGTTGCTGTTTTTTGCTTACATTCTACTGCTTTATTCTCTGATTCAAACTGCTGTTGCGGGGCATACTTTCTGCTGCATTATTACAGGGTGTGCCTGCAGGGTTGTTACTGTTTTGTGCTTACAGATCACTGCTGTAATCTTCTCCGATTCAAACTGTTTTTTGCAAGGTATATTTTCTGTTACCGCTTTATTTTTCTCCGTAGCAAAGTGTTTTTTGCAGGGTATATCTTCTGTGAAATTGTTACAGGTGGTGCTTATAGGTTTTGTGACTCTTATCTATTATTAGGCTAAAAGGTTTTTTTGTTTGATCTCAGAGGTGTTGCAGTCTCCTTCTCACATTGAGGAGCTAACTGCTTTCCTCCACAGCTCTTCAGGGGATTGGCGTGTAATTGGGGGGTGGAGCTCACAAAGTCTTGGTAACTTCCAACAGAAGAAAGGATTAAAAGGTCAGGTTACTTGGTGTTTTTGAGGTGGAAGACTAGGTTTGCTGGCAAAGGCAACTAGCTTCACCTGAGCTCTTTTCTTCTAGGTTTGCTTGTGAGGACAGAGTAAGGAACAACATTATCAGAGCAAGGAAAAAGATTAAGGCTTCTTTTTGCTAGGCAGATTTACTGTACGTTATTCTCTTTTGTGCTCACAAGATTTGATACTGTTTTTTTGCTTACGTTTTACTGCTGTAATCTGCGATTCAAATTGCTGTTGCAGGGTATACCTTCTGCTGCATTATTACAGGGTGTGCCTACAGGGTTGTTACTGTTTTGTGCTTAAAGATTACTGCTGTAATCTTCTCCGATTCAAATTGTTTTTGCAAGGTATATTTTCTGTTACCGCTTTATTTTTCTCTGTAGCAAAGTGTTTTTTGCAGGGTATATCTTCTGTGAAATTGTTACAGGTCGTGCTTACGGGGTTTACGGTTTTATTTATCATTAGGCTAAGCTTTCAGGGCTACTGCATTTCCACGAGCCCGGCCACAGCCCTCTGCCTCCAGCCAGCTCACGGTTCCACGAGCCCGGTCGCAGCCCCCTGCTTTTCCGCTAAAGCCGTAATCGCTCGTTGTTGCCTAACTGTAGCTCAACTCCCACAGTAGCTCTACTCCCACGCCCGGTCACAGAACCAGCGGACCGGACACCTTTTTCACTACCTTCCGCTATTGCCATAAGCCTTTTACTGTCTTTTAACCCGTTCCCCCGCCTCCCGATTCTTCCAAGCCGTGAATCGGTTCCATGAGCCCGGCTACAGGCTCTAGCCTCCCGCCGCTAACGCCGTAACTTTTCTCGTCCTGCCCGACCGATGCCTGCCCCCTCGCCTGGCCCGGACACTCTCCCACTAACAGTCGCTGATGCCGTAGGTTCCTTTGCCTCCAACAGCTCCATTAGCTGGTAAGGCTACCCTTACCCTGGTCTCTAGCCCCGCCACCTCCCGCCGAACATAGCTGTGCACTTACCCTCTCCCTTATCATGTCCCCCCCCTTTTTTCTCCACTACTCTGAAGTCTATCCCAACACCAGTACCCACTGTTTTCTCCTGCCTACTTGTAACAATTGTCTACTTACTTCAATGCACCTTACCATGTACTGTATTAATTGCACTGTACTATTTGTATTGTACCTGTACCTCCCGGGTTGTGCCTGAAAATAGTCACTTGCTGGCTAGTGCACCTACACGGTTAACAAAAACTAAATAAAATAAAATAAATAAATTTGTTGTTGGTTGATTGTTTCTGCTCTCGCCTCATTTCTTTCGTCCATGGTTCTTTTTTGGCAGGGGAAGGGTCCAGCCACCAACCCCCATCCCCATCCACTCCATGCTACACTCCTTTTATAGAGTAGCACATTTGTGACATTTCCTGTAGCAAAGCTGGAAGGGAAGGATCAGAGAGGTATCCACACAGTGACCTCACTTACAGGGGCACAAGTAATTTCACTTGTTATAACAAGTTATACAAAAACCAAAAAATTCAAACTTTTGCTTTCATTTTCCTCCTTCTAATTACTCAGATCAGGTTATAAACTCAGCAACTCAATTGGAATGGATATTAACAACTGCAGGACACTTTTCAAAAGGGCAGTTATACAGGATTTAGGATGCTGTCCCACATGCTGGACCACTGGAGATCTTAGGGCTCAGCTCCAGCAGCACGGGCAGAGATTGCGCTCCTGAAATCGCATATTCAGGAAGAAATATAAGAACTGCCTGCCATTTCCCCAACATCCAACTGAAGCACCTCAATCGCAGAGGGTAGTTGGCAGGTGGTTAGGTGGGGCAAAATGGGTGCCCCATCACTCAGTGCTCTCCAATGTAACACCTCCACAAACCATATAAAAACTACAAACATGTATCTGCCTCTATCTCCAAAATCAAACAAAGGGGTAGAGGACACTGCAGAGCAGGACACTGCCACACAGGAGCTAGCACTACAAAACTCGACCAAAAACAGGGACCAAAACAAAAAAAAAAAAAGGCAAAAAGGAAATCCAAAACACTTCTGATCATAGGAGACTCCATGATTCGGGGAGCTGATACCTATCTCCACCCAGGGGTAATGGTCAGATGTCTCCCAGGTACATCAGCATGGAGAGATACCGACCGCATTGCTAACATCATGCAGGAAGCAGGAGAAAACATGATGTCCTGGTACACGTAGGGACGAATGATCACACCAGCCAGTCAGTTGTGGAGACCAAGGAACACCCGACCAGGCTGGGAGACAAACTGTCATCCATTTCATCCGGCATCTCCTTCTCTGAGATCCTGCCTGTCTGGGAGAGGGGGGCAGATGGATGGAAGGTCAGAGAAAGGGAGACAGGGGAGCTACATATGTGGATCAAGGGCTGGTGCCAGGAAAAAGGACACAAATTTGAAGGTAACTGGCAACAGTTTTGGGAGCGAAAGTTCTTTAAATTTGATGGACTGCATCTGACTAAGGAGGGAGTCAGTGCATTGGGGCAGAAGTTTGACGTTTTTGCAGAATATTTAAATTAGCCAATGGGGAGAGGGGTGCAGCACCCGATACATCGAATGGGAAGAACACCCCTTCCCCTCTGCAAGTGATCAAACAGGAGTTCAGCATGTTTGTAGTTCATCTGTATCACCAGGTAAGGAAAAAGGTCCGATTCCCCATACGATGTGCAGGGGAAACGCTGGACCTCGCCCAACAACTAACACACCAAAATCTGGCCAATGGAAGATCATGTACACAAATGCCCGCAGTCTAGGAAACAAGATCACAGACCTGCAGGCAACAATGACAGAGGCTAAACTGGACACAGTGGCCATTAGCGAGACATGGTTCACCAGTAACCACACCTGGGAGACTTCAGTACCCGGCTATGTACTGTTCAGAAGAGATCAAGGTGCAAAAAAAGGGGAAGGGGAGTAGCTCTTTATGTCAATGAAAATATAAATCTACAGAAATTCAGAATATACATAAGGAGCCAGTGCCCAGAACTGTGGGTCACCCTGGAAACAGGAAATGGGACAGCCATACGAACTGGCGTTGTCTACAGGCCTCCAGACCAGGGGGAGGACATAGACACAATACTGTTAGAAAATATACAAAACATGGCAGCTAAAGGGGAAGTTCTGATAATGGGAGACCTCAACATGCAGGATACAGATTGGTCAATACCAGCAGGAACATCCACCAGAACTAGACACATAGTGGATTCCCTGCAGGGGGAGAGCCTCAAACAACTGGTACAGCAACCCACAAAAGACAGTGCTATTCTAGATCTAGTACTGACTAACGGGGAAAGGATCACAGATCTCCAGGTAGAAAGCCACCTGGTGGCCAGTGACCATCACATAGTATGGTTCAATTTGGCCACTAGAACTAAATCATCCCATTCCAAGGCAAAAATATGGAACTTCAGAGGAGCTGACTTTGAGAAGACGACCAACAGAGTTAAGCTAGCCCTGGCAAGAAGAAATACAGGTGAGGGGGTACAGGCAAAGTGGGCAAGCATTAAGGATGCAATACTTGAAGCAACATCCCACTGTGTTAGGGAGAAAGGCAAGAACAAAAGGAGGAGGAAACCACTTTGGTTCTCAAAAACAGTAGCAGAAAAGATCAGATCCAAAAGGTTGGCCTTCAGGAAATATAAGGGAACGCAGTGGGATGAAGCTAGGAAGGCATACCAAACTTCCCCAAGGGAAGCAGGGAAGGCAGTAAGGTAGGCAAAGGCCCAAACCGAGGAAACATTAGTACCTAACAGTAAAGAAGGTGACAAGACTTTCTATAGATACATTAGTGAAAGGAGAAAGTCCAGAGGCGATTAAGATCAAAGGGGATAAGAGGGAGTGTGGAGGAGGGCCAAGAAAAGCATCTATCCTAAATAGTAACTTCTGCTCAGTATTTACTGAGGAGAAGGTTGGGAAGCCCACAGTTCAGCACCATGGACACGGGGCAGGGAGGTGTGCACAAGTCTGTTCACAAAAGAAAGGGTCCTACAAGAGCTTGTTAAGCTCAGGGCGGATAAGGCAATGGGACTGGATGGCATACATCCCAGAGTACTAAAGGAGCCAAGGATGGAACCAGCAGAGCCATTATCAGAACTGTTTAGCTCACTAAACAGTTCTCTGAGTACAGGAGAGGGCCCAGAAGACTGGAAAAGGGCTCAAGTGTTCCTGCTCCACAAGAGTGGTAGCAGGGAGGAGGCAGGGAACTACAGACCAGTCAGTCTTACCTCAGTAGTGGGCAAGATTATGGAAGCACTCCTTAAGGAAATGATAATGCAACACCTGGAATCCATAGGAGCACAGGATCCAAGACAGCAGGTCCTGTCAAACTAATCTCGTAGATTTTTTGACTGGGTAACCAGGGTGGCGGACCCAGGGGGTGTAGCTGATGTCACCTACCTTGACTTCCGCAAAGCTTTCGATACGGTTCCACATAGAAGATTGATTAATAAGCTGGGTAGGCTTGGGGTGGGTCAGAAGTTGGTCAACTGGGTGGCAAACTGGTTGGTGGGCAGAACACAGAGAGTGGTAGTAAACGGTATACAGTCAGAAGAGATGCAAGTCACAAGTGGGGTACCTCAGGGATCAGTCTTGCGGGCAGTCCTTTCAATATCTGCATCAGTGACACTGCAGATGGACTGGATGGTAAGGTTTGTCTGTTTGCAGATGACACCAAGATCTGCAACAGAGTAAGATGATCCAGATGGGGTGGGCAGAATGAGAAGAGATCTGGATAAACTGGCAAAATGGTAGAAAGAGTGGCAACTGGGGTTTAATACAAAGAAGTGCAAGATCATGCACATGGGGAAGAGAAACCCTGAAGCCACCTATAGGTTGGGAGGGGAGTTACTGGCAATCGCTAGGGAAGAAAGAGACTTGGGCATCATCATCATCATCATCACAGATGACCTGAAATCATCCAAGTAGACCACTAAGGCAGTAGGTAAGGCTAGGGGGATGTTGGGGTGTTTTAGTAGGAGTATCACAAGTCGTAAGAGGGAAATAATAATCCCTCTTTACAAGACACTGGATAGGCCCCATCTGGAGTACTGCATGCAGTACTGGAGGCCTCACCTTCACAAAGACATTAACAAAATGGAAGCAGTCCAGAGAAGGGCAACCAAAATGGTGCAGGGACTGCATCAGAAAACATACAAGGACAGATTAACAGAGCTCAACATGTATACCCTAGAGCAAAGGAGGGAGAGAGGTGATATGATCGAAACATTTAAACATCTTAAGGGCATTAACAAGGTGAAAAAGTCTAACATGTTTCAATATAAGAAAATAAGCAGGACAAGAGGACGCAGCATGCTATTAGAGGGAGGCCGATTAAGGGGTAATGTGAGAAAGTTCTTTTTCACAGAAAGGGTGGTGGATGCATGGACTGGCCTACCTCAGGAAGTGGTGGATATGAATACAGTGCAGGGCTTCAAACAGGCATGGGATAGGCATAAGGGAGGAATACAGATGAGTATGAATAGATAGGCCATTGACAGAGTAACATTCATAAGGCAGCAAAAATGGGCAGACTGGATGGGCCTTGCGGTCCTTCTCTACCGTCAACGTCTCTGTTTCTATGTGCAGGTGCTCTGCAGAATAATTTTAAATTAAAATAATAAGCTAAGAAATATTTTTAAGGACTCTGTGCCTATTGATCATTTTGAGTAAAACTAAGGGCTAGATCTAGAGATGGCCTAGTATATGCATGATTTCTTGGTTGCTGGCCTGTTCCAGTCTGCCCTCAAATGCATCTTTGGGAGCCAGATTTGAGAGTTGCATCTACATCCCCAGACCACGCCATCCACCACTGTAAAACTCCTTATGGGGACTGAGGGCAGTAACGATGGCAGAGCTGGGCTGGACACTGGGCTTTCAAACCAAACCTTAGCCAGTCAGTAGATCCCCTGCTCTATGTGAGAGCAGGGAATTATGGGATATGGCAGTCTGTCTCAGACTGCTGTTAAAAGCTGTCTTGCTTAATATCAGTATAGAACTGAACCTAACCGAACCTCTCCACAGTAGGGTGTATTTCCATCGATCACTTTGAAAATTGTAAATGGTAAGGAGAGGGACTATGATTTCTCCATCCAAATATTAGAAATATTATATCCCATTGTGTGGAGTTTGAGGCCTAGTCCACTCTAATAAGTTCGATATTACAGTCCTGAGTGAAACATGGTTGAAAGAACAACTACTTGATGGAAATATTGTTCTAGAAGGATTTAATTTGTTTAGGCAGGATAAAGTAAGAGGGAAGAAAGGAGAAGGATGAATATTATTTTATGTAAAAAAATAATCTTGAAGTGTAAGGAACGTACAGGCTACATTATCATTATGTTAACTCTTGGTGGATTAACTGGTAAACATGTTAATACAGCCCCCCCCAAATGCAGCAATTTGGAGATCGTCATCTTGGAAAGCAGCACAAAGGCTGCTGCAAGAGGGATCCCAGAAATGGGGCTGGTGGTAATTACGGGAGAATGGGTCAAAAAAGGGCTTGCAGCCCTGAAAATAAAGAAGGTTCAGAGCCAGATGAGATGCACCCGAGGGTGCTCAGGGAATTCTCATCAGAGCTAGATGAATCCCTGGCAGGGCTATTCCCTAGATCACTACAGACGGGTGGTTCCGAAAGACTGGAAGACTGCAGGGTAGTGGACACAATTCCACTCCGCAAAGGAGGAGACAGAGCAACTGGAAAACTAGACTCGTTAGTCTTGTCTCCATAGCAGGTAAACCAATGGAGACAGTAATCAAAGAGGATTACCTGGAGAGTAACAGGCTTTAGGATACTAAGCAGTACAGGCTCGTGGCAGGAAGGTCTTATCAGACCAACCTGATAGTGTTCTCTGATTGAGTAACCATGGCAGTGGATAAGGGACAAGTAGTGGATTTATGCTACGGTGACTTCAGCAAGGCATTCAACTCTGTGCCACACAGAAGGCTGCTGAAGAAGTCAGAGGATCTGGGTGCAGCAAAGGAACTAGTTAGATGGGTAGAAAGCTGGCTGGGGGGGGACATCGAGGGTGGTGGTAAAAACTGGGTCAAGTCGGTGAAGAGGGAGGTCACAAGTGGAGTTCTACAGAGTTCAGTACTGAGGTCAGTCCTTTTCAATATGTTCATCAGTGACATACGAACTTGCTAGCAGATAAAGGCCTTATGGTCTATCAAGTCTGCCCGACTGTACAGCTAGCAGCCCTTATGCAGCTGCCCCTCCATCCCTTCCTTCCTCCCCTCCCCCCTCTCCCTTACTCTGTCCCATTCCCTTTTGAAGCAGCCCACTGTACTATGGGATACCACTTCCTCTGGCAATGCGTTCCACCCAGACACCACCATCTCCATAAAAAAAAGTGCCTCATTTCCCTCCTAAACCTTCCCCCTTCCAATCTCAGATCAAGCCCTCAGTGTCCCTCCCCCCCCTTAATTTGAAAAGCCATTCTGTGCCCATCTTATTTATTCCTTTAATGTATTTGAAGGTTTCAATCATGTCCCCCCCATCCCTCCTCTCCTCCAAGGAGTACATGTTCAACTTCCTCAACCTGCTCTTGTAGAGTATGTCCCCTAGCCCCTGGATTATCTTTGTTGCCCTGCGCTGCACTCTCTCCAGTAACCTAATGTCCTTCTTCAGGTACTGCACATAGTACTCCAGGTGTGGCCTAACCAGTGACCTACACAGCGGCAGGATCACCTCCCCCCCCCTCCTGGAGGATGCCCCTGGCAACACAACCTAGCATCCTGTTGGCCTTTGCAGTGCCTTTCTACACTGTGCTGAATTAGTCATTGCGCCTGTTATGATCACCCACAGATTCCTTCTCCTCCTTCTCTGTCTTGGCTAGTTGAATCCCCCCTAGCTGGTAGGGCTCCTCCTTTTGCACCGAAATGTAGCACCTTGCACTTCTTGGCACTGAACCCCAGCTGCCAAGTGTCCGATCAGGCCTCCAGTTTAGCTAGATCATCTTGTAACCCCCTACCACCCTCCTAAGTCATCAACTACTGCTCCTATCTTGGTGTCTTCTGCAAACAGAATGATCTTGCTCTTGATGCCTATTGAGATGTCTGCTATGAAGATCCCAAACACCACCAGCCCCAGAACAGAGCCCTGTGGTACCCCGCTTGTCACCGCCCTTGGAGATAAGGGCTCCCTTCCCACTACCACCTTCTGCTGTCTCCTCTGCAGCCAGTTCACTACCCATCCCACCATCTTCGCCCCAGTCCGTGCCTTCCAGCTTACTTCCTAGCCTCCCATGCGGCACTGAATCGAATGCCATACTGAAGTCCAGGTACAGGACATCCACTGCATGGCCCCTGTCTAATTGCCTTGTTACCCAGTCATAGTACTCCGCCAGGTTGGCCTGACAAGATCTGTCTGAGACAAACTCATGCTGTCTACTGTCTTGTGGCCCTTTAGCCTCTAGGAGGGAAACCAGCCTCTCCTTCAGGATTGTCTCCATCAGCTTTCCCACGATGGATGTGAGGCTTACCAGTCTGCAGTTCCCTGGCTCATCCTTGGGGCCGCTCTTGTAGATGGGTACCATGTGAGTCATCCTCCAACCTTGAGGTACACTCCCTGAGTCCAGGGAGGCACTGAACAGGTCTGCCAAGGGTTCCGTCAGCTCCTTCGGGTGCAGGCCATCTGGCCCAGGCACCTTGTCCACCCTCAGTGCACTCAAGTACTCTGCCCACTGGTATTTCCCCATCTGTCACCACCCCCCTTGGGTACAGCTCCCCTTTCTCTTTAGTAAATACTGAGCAGAAGTACTCGCTTAATGCTTCTGCCTGTTCTGCTCCTATTTCCAACCACTCCCCTCTCTTAATCCTTACAATTTGGCCCTTACAACTTCTTTTCTCCCTGATGTACCTGAAGAAGTTCTTCTCCCCCTCCTTAATGTCCTGTGCCAGCCTGCGTTCCCTGGACGCCTTGGCTGCTCTAACTGCCCTTGGCACCTCCTTTGACTCCTTGAGTTATTCCTCCCCTCTCCCTGTTTTTTAGCATCTCCTAAAGGTGGCTCTTTTCTTCCTTACTTTTTCCATGACCCCCCTGCTCACCCAGCTAGATTTCTTGGCCCTAGTCCTCTTACTCTGGACTCTTGTACATGTTATGGTTGCCTCCTCAATTCCCAGTTTAATGACCTCCCACTTCTGGTTAGTGTTCATATTTGGATGGGTTCTGGCCAGATATCCCTGTACTATTTCCCCCATCCTCCTGAAGTCTAACACCCTTGTGCCTGTTCCTACTCCATCCCTTCCTAAGTTTAGTGTGAACGACACTGAGTGGTGGTCACTCCCCGCCAGCATTTCCTCCACCACCAGCTCCGTCACAAACTCTCCATTAGCCAGCACAAGGTCTAGGGTGTTCCCTAACCTGGTTGGCTCATTGACAATTTGCAGTAGGAAGCTGTCCTGGAAGGCAACCAGAAGTACCTGCTCCCTCCTATTCGTGGTGGCTGGTTTACCCTAATCCACTCCTGGAAGGCTGAAGTCCCCCACAATCACTGGGCTGCCCTTCCCGCAGGTCCTTCTGATCTGTCCCACTAGTTCCGTCTAACTCCTCAGCCTGGGAGGGTGACCTGTACACCCCTCCCATCCTGAGAGTCCTATTTTTGGAGTCTTGGAGCTGCATCTATAATGACGCCATGCTGCCCTCCTCCTAGACACACTTCAGTCCTTCCCTCACATACAACACCACTCCCCCTTTCCCTTTTACCCTGCCCCTCCAAAATATTCTATACCTTGTTACTGCCAGGTCCCAGTCATGACAGCCTGTAGCTGTTTTGTTCACTACACTCCTAGCGTTCAAGGTTACCACACTCCACCCCTCACTTGCACTCCCTTTCTAGCATCCCCTCCTGAACTCTCCCTAAGTCCCTCGCTGCTGGTATGGGGGGGTAAGCATGTTCGGCTTCCCTTCCTGTGGATACTGAATAACTCCTGACAACTTGCCACCTCCCTCTTCTGGTTTAAATTCTCATTGTTTGTTATGTATTCCCCTAATCTCTGTTTCAATACCCTCCGTCCCTCCTCACTTAACTGTAGGCTGTCCTTAGCGTAGAGATCACAGTTCTCCAAGGTCCTTCCCCACCCCTCCACCATCCCATATTCTCGGTCTGACACCAGTTTCTTAGCCATGTGTTAAATTCCTTTATCCTCAGTTTTCTTGCAGTGCTCGCTTTGGGCACTGGGAGTACTTCTGAGAAAGTTATTGACCTTCCTGCTCCTCACATATCAGTCCCAGGTCCTCAAACATCCCCTGTACTACATCAACTGTATTTCCCGCCAGGTCATTTGTTCCCAAGTGTAAGCCTATGTGAGGATTCTCCCTACTCTTCCTAGCATATTTCAGAACAGACTGACCCACCCTTTCTGCTATCATTCCCAGTATGGCCTCTCCCCTTGCTTCCCCATCTGACCCCTTTTGGTACAGAGTCCCCCAGCACTAAGATCCCACCCTTGTTTTCCTGTTCCACCTTCACTTGCCTCCCTTTACCTCGTCCTCCTCCCTCCTCTTCCTCTAGCAGTTTTTCCCACTTCCACCCCTGTTGTACCATCCCCAGTCACTATCCCCGCTCTGCCCCCCCCCTTCCCCATCTTTACCTCCCCTCCCTACAGGGCTCTACCTGCCTCCTCCTCTCAATGCATCCCTACCCTTTCATCCCGTATCTCCCTTCCCTCCTCCCTCCTCCCCACAACCCCTTACTCAACCCATCCCCTTCCCATATCCCCCAACCCCTTGTCCCCCCAATCCTGTCTCCTCCGGTCTATCTTCAGCTTTTCCGCCAAGCATTCCTCCTATATCATCCCACATTCCTGACAGTACTGCAAACTGATTTTTCGATGTCCCTTCACTGCCATGCATTATTCCCTCCTTCCTGTCACTAGCCAATCCACTGCTGTTGACTCTGAGACTGTTAGATCCCCCTTCACTCCCCACTTTGGTCTTCACTTACCCTTAGAACTGGGCTCTCCTGTCTCATTACCCCAGCTGCCACCCTTTTTTGCGCTCTTCCTCCCCCATCCCGATCTGATTTGTCCACCACCCTCAGATACCCTCCTACCATCCCCAACTACTGAGCTTTCCTTCACTGCAGGTCACAGTCCCCTACCCAGCTCCGTTTGCAAATATCTGATCTCATTCCTAAGCTGCATTATTTGCTTGCATACCAAACATCCCCCCACTATCCATGCAATTATAAGAAAGATTGCTGCCCTGCAGTTGTTGCATCCTACCACCCTTCTCATCCCTCTATTAGCCCACCAGTCTCCCCCCCCATATTCAGTTGAAGGTTGCCCATACTCCCCCATACCCCCTTCCATCCTCCTTTACCAGTTGTGCCCATGTTTACCCAGTTTTCTGATATCTTACCCCCTCGTAAAAGTTGGGCCTATCACCAAAAGCAGTTTGTCCCTTACGACCAAATGCAATTCTCCTCTACATGCCCCCACCTATACAGTAACAAATGGAATGCATTTCCTCTACCTGCCCCACATATATAGTTCCTACCATGCAATACTTTAAAGAATGCAATTTCCCTCTAACTGCTCCAGCCCCAATGCAACTTCCTCTAAATGTCCAACCTTAAACCGTACCTACAAATACAGTAGCTTAGATTCAATCTCTCTCTAAATGTCCCACATTTACAGTACTTTACAAAACGCAATTTTTTTCTAAATACCCCAATCCCAATGCAATTTCCTTTGAATGCCCTACCAAAAATAGTACCCACAAATGCTGTAACTTGGATGCAATTTCTCTTTAAATGCCCCAACCATACATTATTTGAATCCTCTTCCCCACAGAGACCTTTACCAGTCTTTTTCTCCTCCAGCAGACGAAGCCCCTGTCCAAGAGAGCACCTAGTTGCCACTCCCCTTGTTATAGTCCGTCTCATTTTCCCTCATGGTGGGTGTAGCCTCTACTGGGAGGGTCCCAGTAAGACCATGTAATACAGGAAGCGGCGAGGGGCGGGTAGGTGGGAGAAAAAAAGATGCATTTTCAAAAGAGATGTCTTTTCTGTGGCTTCGGCTGCTGATCTTTAGGTGTGGCTACGGCCGCCGTAAATGCTCCCCAGCTTGTGGCTATGGCTGCTGAATGTCCTTCGCCTCTCCTTCCTTACTGCCCTGATTACTGAGCGAGCAGCCCTAACATAGATACGGAGACACATAGAATTTGATGGCAGATAAGGACTGCTTGGCCCACCTAGTCTGTCCATTTCCCTACCTAACAGATAAGCTGAAGATCCTAGTTAACCAACAGCCTACTTCCTCCTAACCCCCAGGCTGTTCGACAGTTTCAAAAGTTAGTACCTCAATTTGATTAGCTCCCTGTCCAGAAGCCAATCCCTGTTGCTTTTTCAGTGGCAGTGGCCGCCACGTCCTTCACTGTTTCCCCTTAGGATGCCCCAGTGTCAGTCAGAGAGAGGTCGAGAGGAGAGTGAAATTATAACACAGCAGTAGTACTGCAGCTTGCAGCTTCTGGCTGAGTTTCTTCTGTTTGGTTTGGACATTTGTGACCAGAGGAATGGATAATACCAAGACTATTGTCAAGCCAGTACTTAATTGATGGCAGTGGATCAAACTCCGAGACAAATGGTCCTGCACTCATGATAAGCAGCTGATTCTCGAAAGACTGCTGTGTCAGGGTTGTCCTTAATTAATTTTTTAATGAAATTGGCTTTGGAAAATCCTCTTTCACATTCACTTGTGGAAGGGGAAATCATGAGCAGAATCTCAATAAGCTTTTGCACAGGACCCTTCATGGAGTTCTCTGGTCCACGTTCAGCTACGTGTACTTCATTTGCAACACCAACTGGTACAGAGATATGAGAGGTTTGGTTCTGAATCGAGATAGGTATAACTTCAGCTGCACCCACTCATCTATGGCACAGTCTTTATCCACTTCAGAGAAGTGAGAAGACAATGGGCTATCTGTGATGAGTTCAGTTAGCTCAGCATTGCCAAATGTTGCTAGATTTTCTTTTTTCACTGGCCAGTTGTTAAAATTCAAAATCTGAAGCAAAGACAATGGTTTCTCTGAGAGAACATCAAATCTATTGTGGATGTACGTGACAGCATCGTTAACAAATGCATGAAGTTCAGCTTCACTGACAGGTGCTTCTTATACTGTACTTTTGTTTTACCAAACATACGTTCTGCTGCATTGTACTGTTCCTGGAATTTTGTGAGATATTTGCCAGGAGTTTTAAAGAGCCACTGATGCCAAAAGTGCTACACAGCAGAATCCAAATAAGCACACTCCCAGTTAATCTCATACCAAAAACTAGATTTTTATGTTACTTGGTTTTAAAGTTATTAGCCATTTTGTAACTTTGATTGCACTACCTGTGCAATAAAAGCAGGTGTCAGTAAAGAGCTGCTGATGATGTCATGTAGGGAGCTCAAAGTCTAGCAATCCCCGCCAGCAAGCTTATAGGACCCATTTCTCCAAAGTTGTAAAAATCACGTGCAATGGTTTTCACAAGTAAAACTGACAGCACCAGTCAGTAAACATTGCTATAAATACTATACATGTTCCAGGTTTTGTGACAAAGTTGATAAAAGTGTATTATTTAATGCTGTTTTTCTGTGGTCCATTTCACCAGAGTTGCTGGATACGAAGTCAACATGCCTTCAGACTGCTGAAGCCAGTTAGAGTGCTACTAATTTTACTGATGTTTGTCATTGTCTGCTTTAAAATGTTTTAATAGAGGCCTTATATGTGTTAATTCCTACTAGGGGTGGAAGTGTTAGCTCTGGTAAAATGATCATTGTAATTTAGAGTAGAACATAGATGAGTCTGCCCCACCCCCATTAACAAGGAGATGGGATAATTGTTTTACATTGCCATTCTTAGAAGTTGCCTCAGTTGACTGATAGGTGTGATTCACACCTATCAGTCAACTGAGGCAACTTCTAAGAATCCGAAACGTATTCAGTCTGCAAACCTCACAGTGTGCTATGACATCCAGCATTCAGCAAAAGGACCTCAATAAAAAGGCATCCAGATGAAATATTGTCAGTTTTGTTACAAAGCCTGAAACACAAAGTTGTTAAAGCAGCGTTTACTAACTCTTGCTGCCTGTTTTACTTATAAAAACTATTGCACATGATCTTTACAGCTTTAGAAAAACAGGTCCTATAAGCTTGCTGACATGGAAGAATAAACTGTAAGGTCCCTAGATGACAGCAGCAGCAGCAGCTCTTCACTGGAATAGGCTTTCTTTGAACAGGTGGTGAAATCAGAGTTACAAAATGGCTAATAACTCTAAAATGAAGTAACATAGAAATCTACTTTTTGGTATGAGATTTACTGTGGATATTCTTATTCTAATTCTGCAGTGTAGCACTTTTGGCCAGACAGCGTCAGCAGCTCTGTAAGTGCTTCTAGTTGCAGAACTGCTTTTTCAATATGTTCTGGTATCTTGACAATTAAGCAGTTTGCCAACTGGAAAGTTTCTGATAATCTAGCAACTGGCAAAAAATCAAATAAGAAATAGAGAATATTAATGAAATGCACTGAGGTCAGTTCCTTGTGGTAGTCCTTAGCTCTGTTAGCATCGTCTGCCCTGCTCCCATCCACAAATCTGCGCTGCAGATGCACTGCCATAATGTCAAGGCTTTTTTTTATACCATAATTGCTCTCTGCTTGCTAGCCACCTGACTTGCTTTACAGCTGCGAACTGTGCAAGATGCTCATTGAGAACTTCTGCAATTTCTTTAAGTTCTTTTCTGTGTTCTGGAGACCAAAAATAAAAACTGAAAATGCTTTTCAGTCTTCAAATTTGGTCATGTATTTGAAATGTTTATTTGCATCCAAAATGGCAAGCTCAAGTTTGTGGGCAACACACTGAATACCAATAATGTCTGGCAAAAGTAATTTAGTAAATTAGGAACAGTATGGCGCAGTGGGTTAAGGCTCTGAGCTGCAAATCTGGAGACCTGGGTTTGAATCCCACAGCCCCCTAGGTGCATACTGTGTGACCCTGAGCAAGTCACTTAACTTCCTTGTGCTCCCAGGTTGCACCTGCAAACAAGCTTTCAGCTTAGTGTGTCTCACCTGGTAAAATAATTGGTAAAAAAAAAAAAAAGTGATTTCAGTCTAGTAATGACTCCTGTCTGTTCACCAAGATTAACTGATGCACCATCAAAATTAGCATAGACAAGTGCTGGATTTCCACTGCCTGTCTTAAATTCTGGTAATGGCAAATACACTGATTACAAAGCTTTGTCTATAGCATTACATACACCCTCAGCACTTGCAGTTTCAAGTGGTACTACAGATAGGTGTGTGACTGGCAAAGAGTTAGCACCTACATATCTCAGGTAGACAATTTCTTGCTCAATAATAGAGTGGTCTGTACTTCCATCCGCAAGAATGCTCAAAAAGGAGGCATTTTTGACCTCGTCAGTTATTGCTGCACATACTGTCTTTGCTATGTTGAACACAAACAAATGGCAACCTGCTATGTTCATGTAGTTACTACCATTTAAACCATTTTTATGCTGGATCTCACAAATCATTTCAAAATCTGAAAAAGGTTTCCCATTCTCTGCTACAGAGTATGCAGTGTTAAATAACATTTTTTGTAACACAGCTGTCAGTCGGGCGGTGGAAAGGAGCGCGACGATTGACGGAATGGGCACAGCTGACTGAAACCGAGCGGGTATTAAGCCAGACATAACGCCCGCTCGGTCAGTACCAGCTGTGGCCATGGAGGCTGCCGAGGGTAGCAGCCCGCTGAGGCACCACCTCGCGGCACCAGTGGTGGCGCTGCAACCGCCCACCGATCTGCGTCAGGACCAAGCGCCACAGGGAACCTACGCACTAGCGAGAAGCTCCCGATCGCAGAGCAGAAACCCACGGCATACAGAGGTACTGTAACAGAACAGCAGTAGTGGGGAACCGAAGGGATGGAGTTGCACACTACAACGTTTGCACTCTGTGGAGTGCAGGGCATCAGCCGATGGGTCGCAGAGCAGTTTGGCATCGAGGCACCTGTGTGCAGAACGATACCAGCTGTTGCGCCTGTGACAGGAGTGCTCAGACCTTCCAGGAGCGGGGCCGTGGACAGCAGCGATTGACCCCACGAGCTCTTGAAACCCACATGCATGCCACCGTACCAGACAGTGCTGTTGTACTCAGCAGCAGATGGAGGCACAGCACAGACCATATACACTGCTGATCGGGCTCTGCAAGATGCCAGCCCGCAGCACTGCCCACTCAGTACAGGAAGAGCAGCAGTCACCCAACAGACTGCCAGCAGTGGCAGCAAGGCAGCAGCCAGAGCACAGCACGTGGATGGCAGCAGCCCCGCAGGTAGCCTGGGTGCATGCCATGATCCTCAAGTCCATCCCACAAGCCATTCACCACCGCAGCCAGCTGCCAGGCCCACTAGCAGCTGCAGTGGCCACACGGAGAGAGGGTCAGTGAAGGGAACCATCAGCAGCAGTGTGCATGGCCGCCACGCCAGCCTCAGTGACAAGGAGGTGGACAGCCTGGAAAGCAGGTACGTTGAGGCCAACACACACAAAAATACAGCATGGGCCTCCAATGTCCTCCTAGACTGGCTTAGAGCAGCAGGCCGCCACGTGGACCTCAGCACTCTGCCATCATCGGAGCTGGGAGCTCTCCTCCGGCAGTTCTATGCATCGGTGCGCACACAGCAGAGAACACAGTACAGCCTGAGCTCATTCGTCGGGCTGCGCGCAGGCCTCCAGCGCTACCTCACTGGACCACCAAACTACAGAGTCCTGAATGTCATCACGGACCTGAGTTTTTGCTGCAAACAAGGTGTTTGTGGCAGTGCTCAAGGAGTGCGGTGATCGGGCCAGGACAGAGCCACGCACCACCCCAGCATATCACCAGCCGACCTATCAAAGATTCGAAACTGTGAGCGGCTGAGCCCAGAGACACCATACGGGCTAGTACGCAGGCTCTGGTTTGAGGTCCAGCTAGGCCTGGCTTGGAGGGGCAGTGAGAGCTGCGCCAAGACTCCCTAACTGTGCAGACTGATGAGGAGGGCAATGAGTTCCTTGCCCTCTCGTTCAACGAGCAGACAAAGAACCATGCGCAGGTGGGTGACCCAGCACGGCAGACCATGAGAGGCGTGTTGTATGGCAGCCCTGGCAGCAGGGACTGCATTGTTGCACTCTTCCGGGAGAACATCCAATGGTGCCCACCCAATGCCCCTGCCCTGTACCTACACCCACGGAAGGTAGACCACAAGCCCCCAACAGAGCATGCCTGCTGGTACACATGCCAGCCAATGGGGAAGAACTACCTTGGCTCCCTGATGCCCCAGATTTCTGATGATGCCCAGCTGTCGAAGAGGTACACCAACCACAGCATTAGGAGTACAGCTGTCACAATGCTGAGTGACGCCGGGCTTGCAAGCAGGGAGATAATGTCAGTCACAGGGCATCGGTGCGAGACAAGTCTGCGCAGCTACTGAGTGCTACACCGCAGACCGGAAGAGGTGGTCCACCGTCCTCTCCAGTGCCACAGCTGCCCAGACGACTCCCTCCACCCCAGTGGAACCCACCAGCAGCTCCTGCTCCCTTAGACAGCAACCCTCCAGCAACAGAGCACAGGACAGCACCCAGCAAATATCACGCCTGGCACCATCACCACACCCACCGGACCCGGCAGCAATACCAGCAGACACCCAGGGCAGCAAAGGCATCACAATGACAGGTGCACCAACCACAGAGAACCACAGCAAGACAGCCAGAGGCATCGCAGAGACCACCTGCACAGCACCGACCATGGCCCCCCCCCAGCCTCAGAGCAGCACAGTGCATCTCAGCCTGGAGGTGCCCCCCCCCGCTGGCTGCCCCCCTTCCAGCGACACATCTGCTACTCACACCACCAGCACACAGACCCCCGGTGCAGACCCAGCCTCCCCCGACCTCAGCAGCGGTACTTCGCCTGTACAGCAGCCACCTGAGCCTCAGGGACATGGTCGCACCAGAGAATGGGCAGCAACGCAGGGTCCCGCCTGCCAGTCGTTCCAGATTCAGCACATGGTAGTGCATGGCCCGGTAAGCTTCTGTTGTGGGCCGTCCGGCAAGCCAGCCGATTAGAGCACCTCCATGTTGCGCCCCCCCCCCGCAGAGATGCAGAGCGTCCGGCCCGGTAAAAAGCCTCTGTTGTGGGCCGCGCCCGGCAAGCAGCCGATTACAGCACCTCCATGTTGCCCTCCCCGCAGAGATGCAGAGTGTCCGCCTCGGCGATGGCAGGCCGAATCATTGAGCCTGCTGTCGCCGAGGTGGAAGGAGACGAGCCACTGAACCGGCTGGCAGCAATGCGATCACAGCACCTCACTGATTCAGGTGTCCTGCAGCTGGCAGAGGACTGGAAATGATGCAGCCGACCATTTCTCGGAGTACCGGGAGGCAGTAACCGAATCCGGCAGCCAGCAGAGCGATCGGAGCCCCTCAATCACTGAGCAGGGCTCCACGAAGTAAGACTTACAGCCTGTCTCCTCTGCCTGTAACAGAATAAAAATATGTACCTGTAACACCTGAGTGCCGCCTCTTCTGTGCATAGGGCTTGCGCCGGAGCATACAGAAATCCGCAGCCGACCGCTGAAACGATCCTGCCCGCCGGAGGTGATGCCGGTAACATAGGCTCGGCGCCGTGCGACAAGCCTATGTTACAAGCACATTAATCACCTTCAGCGTCGGGCTCTGCCGTGGATTAATGCCCGCTGGCGGGCTGTAGCCCTCGGGCACCACCCCCCACCCCCAGCGGGCATTAATCCACTGGCAGAGCCCTCCTCTGGCGGTGATTAATGCTTACGTATTTCTCAGGTTCACTTGGTGTCATGTGTCTTTTTTGAAAGGACTGACCCAGAGCAGTTTCTGACAGGCGAATGGGTGGTACTTGTTTGGTATCCTTTAAGTAATGCTTTGTGAATCTGATATGTTCCATTGTCACATCATGCCTCTTTATGGGGTCTAACTTAAGATCACCTGATCCTTTAACCATGGCAGAATTATGATCACAGATTTTGGGGTAGGCCTTACAATATACACAGTACATCACTGATTTTTCTTCACTGAAATCCAGCCAAGGATATTCTTTTTTCCATTCAGGACAGAAATTCCTAACCCCTTTTTCTCTGTCATACCGTTGATCCTTGGTAAGGCCATCGTCAGAACTGTTACGTTTTGAAGCAGAACTGAGTATCATAGTACTGCTAGTACATGCTCCACCAGATTTTGAGAAACCAAACTTTAACAAGCTAATTTTACTGTGAGAAATTGCTCTGGGATATCAGGTCATAAGAGTAATTACTATAGTTGCTATTTGTATTTAGAAAATGTTTAAATTGAGGAAGAACAGAAATAGACACATGAAAGAGGCGCTGCTGTCTTATCTAGTGGCCCAGAAATAATATGCTTAATTATAGGTTAGCAAGGGCAGACGGACACAACACAAAACTCAAGACTGACACACTCTATGATGACTTGAGCTGACTCTGACTGTGGTGACACAACATGCAGTAGCTTCTTAGAATTTTTTTTTTATTAAATTATATTTATCACACAATTAAGGAAGAGTGCTTGTGCAAACTTCGTGATTTCAGACACACTGATGCTGGTTTTGCTTCAGCCCAGAAAAATATTTAGTGACTATACTCTGACCTCTGTCTCAAACAAAACAGATTGGACTCAGACACACTGATGCAGGCTTTGCTTTAGCCCAGGAAAATATTTAGTGACTGTACTCTGATTTCTGTCTCAGACAAAACAGATTTGACTGTCAGACCACACTGACGCAAGCTTTGCTTCAGCCAAGATTAATATTTAGTTACTGTACTCTGACTTCTGCCTCAAACAAAACAGACTTGACTGTCAGACCACATTGTCGCAGGTTTTGCTCCAGCCCAGATTAATATTTAGTGACTATACTCTGACTTCTGTCTCAGACAAAATATAGATTTGACTGACAGACATACTAACACAGGCTTGCTTCAGCCCAGAATAATTAGTGACTGTAATTCACTTAATAAATGACTGTCAGACTAGCACAGACTTGCTATGATGCTTCACAGTGTTATTCTTTAGTGGCTCAGTAGTAATGACTGAATGTCAGAGTCACTCAGGTACATTGGCTTGCATCAATTCTGCCCAGAATTAAATGTAAGACAATTAGGATGTGTTATATTTAAACATTGTTTACTAGACTGCAGCATAATTTGTGTCAGAGGGTAAACTGTTAATAGCCTAGAGGCCAGTGAGGCATAGGACCCAAGGCAGTACGGATTCACGATGGGAAGGTCGTGTCAGACGAATCTAATAGATGTCTTTGACTGGGTGACCAAAGTAGTAGACCAGGGAGGGGCTGTGGACATGGCCTACCTAGATTTTAGCACGGCATTTGATGCAGTCCCACACAAAAGATTAATACACAAGTTAGCTAGCCTTGGAGTGGGTACCAAGGTGGTAGCCTGGATAAAAAATTGGCTAGACAACAGGATGCAAAGGGTAGTAGTAAATGGAGTCCACAGTGAAGAAAGGAGGGTTACTAGCAGGGTACCACAGGGTTCAGTACTGGGACTGGTCCTTTTTAATGTCTTTATAAGTGACATTGCAGAGGAACTAGAAGGAAAAGTATGTTTCTCTGCAGACGACACAAAGATCTGCAACACTGTTGATACACAAGATGGAGTAGAAAGGATGAGAAGGGACTTGGCAAGGTTGGAGGAATGGTCAAATGTATGGCAGCTCAAATTCAATGCAAAGAAGTGCAAGGTAATGCACCTGGGAAACAAAACCCAGGGGAAGAGTACACAATGGGTGGTGAGATACTAACAACAGTAAAAATGGAAAGAGACCTGAGGGTAATTATATCAGATGACCTAAAGGTGGGCAAGCAATGTGAGAAGGCAGTAAGGAAGACTGGGGGGATACTGGGATGCATAGGGAGAGGCATCAATAGTAGAAAACAGGAAGTTGTTATCCCTCTGTACAGACAGTTGATGAGACCCCATCTGGAGTACTGTGTGCAGTTCTGGAGACCCCATCTCCGCAAAGACATAGACAGAGTAGAGGCTGTCCAGAGGCGGGAAACCAAAATGGTGCAGGGTCTGCACCAGAAGACATACGAAGAAAGACTAAAGGAGCTTAATATGTATACCCTTGAGGAAAGAAGGGAGAGAGGGGACATGATAGAAACTTTCAAGTACCTCAAGGGAATCAACAAAGTCCAAGAGGGTAGCATCTTTCAGAAAAAGAGATGTGCAAGAACAAGGGGGCACAATTTGAAGATAGAGGGGGGACAGCTCAGAGGTAATGTGAGGAAATATTTTTTTACGGAGAGGGTTGTGGATGCATGGAACAGCCTCCTTGAGGAGGTCGTGGAGTCAAGAACAGTGGGGGAATTCAAGAATGCATGGGACAGACATAAGGCAGTCCTAGTGGGGGGTAGGAGGAAGTAAGCTGTTGGTTAACTAGGATCTGCAGCTTATCTGTTAGGTAGGAAAATGGGCAGACTAGGTGGGCCAAGCGGTCCTTATCTGCCATCAGATTCTATGTTTCCACCAGCAACACAGCAGTGTGTAGATCTGACTGTATAAACTAAAGGCTGCTTGCTAAAGCACAGAAAAACTGATAACTGGCGGCTTAGTTAAGTTAAAAGTGGTCACAAGGACTGATACAATTTTTTTTCTGCAGCCCAGTAGTCTGACCAGCTTTCCAGCTTAAAATAATTGCCCCTATAGCAAGCTGGAGGAGTGTCTCTGTCCTAGAACGGCAATTCCCCCGTTTTGTTGCAGCCTATTTATTGTGTGAACCAGTCTGTATTATTAATGTCTGACGGTATTTCACTCACTAAAATAAACCTCACTGGGTAATATAGTTGAGACTATTATAATTATTCCCCCAATTTTAGTGAGGGATAAGTCTTAGGTTCAACTATCTGCAGCCACAGGCTCAAAAATCAGTCCCTGCTCTTTTACTGCTGCAGTCTCAAAATCATCCCCAAAATTAAATAAAACTTTTGCCCCCTAAATATTCCCTGATCAAAAAGGTAGCACCCAAGTTGTTTAGACAGAGAGAGAGAGGGGATTGAACAGATTTTTCTGAGTACGAGTGCAATAATTCCGAAGGCAACTATCAGCACGTCTTTTCTCTTGAAACGGCAGCTCAAGAGTGCTGGCGCTTTCAAAAATGCAGTCCCACACAGGCGCAGATCAGCCACAGAGACCACCTGATCACAGTTTGTCAACATGTGATCTCTCTGTTGCTGGTCTCAGTCACTGTCACTCCCTCGAAACTGCTGTGCTGCCAACTCCTCTATGAAGACACCAGAGTTCTCCCTGTGCAACTTTAACCCTGCCCCTCGTTTCTGGAGCTCTTCAGCTGGAGAAACCTGTGCACTGAACATCCCCCATCCCATTCTAAAGATTACAGCTGGGGGAAAAAATGCCCCAGAGCATGTGCAGAAGCAGGAAACACAGCAAGCCCGTCGGACTTGTCAGCATTGTGAAGTTCAAGTCCTGCTGCTGCACACAAGCATCCCAAATGCTGGATCTGGGGATTTTTCATCCCGATTGCAATGTCCTGTACCTAGGGTTATCTGGAGGCAACCTCCGCAGGCTGCAGCTGGTGCAGAACATGGTGGCAAGGTTATTGACCGGGGTGAGAGGGTGTGAACATATCACCCTGGTTCTCCACAGACTGCACTGGCTGCTGGTCAGGTGGAGGACTGTCTTCAAGGTAGGGCTTTTGACCTACAAGACCCTGCACGATAGGCGACCTATCTGCAAGATCTCCTTGTTCCCTACCATCCGCCCCGGGCACTCTGTTCTGCTGGGGGAGGCCTCCTTGGACTTATGTTATCCATGGTCCAGCACCCCTGATTGCTCCCCCACCCCCACTTTGCAGACAGTAATACTTAGGGCACAGGCACTTATCATATAAGCATAAGTGTCAGGATCTGAGTTCTATTATGCTTTATTGCCATATAATCATGCTATTATATGGTAATCCTAACTGTAATACTAGGGAGCATCTTTGGACTATTTTATAATCATCAGTTAGGCAACACTGCCATCTACAGCTTAGTGCAGAATAGCTATTACCAAGCAGTTATATGAGACCCTGAAAGATGACCTTGACTATGAGACATGTCTTTGTTAGTGATATGGAAGTTTTATGCTGGATCAGCAAGAGTTCCCAGGCTAGCCAGACACCTAATTGTCCAATAGTATGTGTTTTATATATCTTTTTGTTGGTTGCCATAGTAGTTATCAAAAGTATACTACGTATTGCATTATGTATTTTTCTCTGAAACGAGATGAGACCTGATGAATCTGCTACCTAGGTAAGCTTTAGGAAGATTGCAGATATTCTCCCTCAGTGTGATTTTCCACTGCGTTTGTTTGGTTGTAAGCCTGCTTATTACCAGTAATAAATCCTTCATAGTAGACACCATTTGTCTGTTTCTTTACTGTTATGCAGTTCCAACCAAGAAACTAAGTGAGGGTGCTTTATTACCCAAACTACAGTTCCCAGGGCCAGGGCGTTCTCAGTGGCCGCACCTACCCTGTGGAACTCACTTCCTGTTTATCTGAAGGGGGCTCCCTCAGTACAAGCCTTTAGAAAGGGTTTAAAAACTTATCTGTTACAGCAAGCTTTCAGTGACTGACTAGCGGTCTGTTTTAATGATAGAGCATAGACAGATGAATTTTAAATCCGCTCCCAGCTGAACTGCTAAGTACACAGTTCTACATTATTTTATACTATTATATTGTTTGTTTTTATTGTACAGCACCCAGAATCTCTGGAAATGGGTGCTTTTACAAATCAAATATCTGTCTATCACAGAAACATAGACAATGTCCCCAAAAAAAGCCCACTGGTACATTCAGTCTGCACAGTTTTACCCTACTCTACCCAATGACTGTTGTCTAGACAGGGTTTTCACCCTCACTTCCTCCCCCTTGCTCCCTGCCTTACTGCTATATCCCTGAGCAACAATTATACCTTTTACTTTGTTCCAGCCATGCTTGAACCATTTATGGTTTTTGCAACTGCCACCTCTTTTGGTAGGTTGTTCCATGGCTCGGCCACTCTCTCCTTAAAGTAAAACTTTTTCGCATCCCTCCAGAATCTCAGCCCCCCCCAGCTTACATTCATGTCCATTTGTTATCGACCCACCATTCTTGTGAAATAGTTTCTCACAGTTTACCTTGTTTATTCCTTTCAGGTGTAACCCCTTTGTTACCCGGGGTTACTAGAATCCCAGTAAGACCTAGTGGTAGGCAGGGAAGGCAGCTTGTGAAACTCCAGTTAAATGGGTTTCACACCGTCTCACTCTGTCCTCAGTCACAGCTGAGACTTGAGAGATGACATCACTATAGAACTGTCGCAGCTGCATGAGACACTTTGGAATCTCCAGCTCAGGGAGTGAAGTTTAGAACTTTGGGAAATTCAAAGTCAGTCTTCCGTTTGTCCTTAAGCAAGAAGGAAGCATTAGTCTGCAGTTTGGTCTCTCACTCAGAAAAAAGGAAGTGTTCCTGTATTTTACCTTTTTTAAAGTGGTGGAGACCGCTCCCCCGGTCTCAGTGCCCCCCTCCCTCGGGGAGTTCTCTGTGGGTTCCAGGGGCAATCCCCTTCTCCCACCCTGGGAAGGAAGCTACCTGATTTAATTTCAGTCTGTTCTTGTATAACAGCAAAGGTTACAGTACTTCGCCTGTGGGGCACCTGCAACGAATGGGTGAGTGTTTGGCTCCATTTGAAGGGGCAAACATCTTGTTTTCTTCAGTTGGGAAATAAATATGGACTGCTATTTGGGAGGACTATGTCAACTAGGGCAAACAAATAGAGCAGTCAACTGTTTAAAGTTTTAAATGGATTTAAAGTTCACTGTAGAGGGGGTGCTTCAGGTCATCCACCGTTCAATCTACATTTTAAAGTCTAAAGTTTTCTGTGTGTCCAGAGAAATGGCCGGGTATGGGCTGTGGGAGCTGGAGGTGGGAAACCCCATCTTTAGTAACCAGGTCCACCTCTACGGATTTCTTCTGTGTTTTTGCTACTTGCCTCATGCACTTGGCCAGTGATGGGGTGGGTACCCAGGACGTGGGTCAGACTTGAAATATCTCTAGGAGTTGCAGACTCTAAGTGGTGTGGGGAGCCACAGGATGGGAAAATTACTCCTTGTTGGATGGAAGTCTCCTTGTTTGATGGGAGTTTGATTGGAAGTACGAAAACAAATCTCTCTAGGAGTCGCAGACTTCAAGTGGTGTGGGGAGCCACAGTTTGGGAGTCTCCTTGTTTGATGGGATGTCTTTCCAAGTAAAGTTTGGGTTCATTCTTCAAGTGGACCGTCAGTCGAGTGGCCGACAGGAGAGCCGGGCCAGTCGGGCTATGTATCCAAAGCGCATGCAAAGTTCGGGCTGAGTGCCTGGTGGGTCCAAAGCCAGACAATTGTAGTAATGTGTTCATTCCTCAAATGGACCGCTGTGTTTAACCTCTAATCTGCACATACAGTAACGTAGCCCTTTGGGGGACCATGCAGTGCTTTGTTTATGTTCAGTTAGTTAATAAATAAAGCCACACTGAAAAATCCCAATTCTGGTTCTGGACATTACAGTTATTGCTTCCTGTAGTTGGATTTACTTGGGTGCCCCTGTGCAGAGTAGCCAAACCTAGGTCTCTTGTGCCAGGTAACCTCATCCTTCCCCGAACCCGCAGACATATGTATATATATGTTACACAGGTACTTGAAGGTCTCTTATCATTGTTACCTCTCTCCCTTCTGGCCTCCAGCGAGAATACACTCAGTATCCTCAGACAATCTTCAAAGGATCTGCCCTGTTTGCCCTGAATCACGTGGTTACTCTACGCTGCACCACCTGCCTGCCTGTCTCTGCCTTTCCTCAGGTGAGGACTCAAGAACTGTGCACAGTACTCCAAATGGGGTCTTGTCAGTGATCCTCAGAGTGGCAGTATTACCTCCTTCCTCCTGCTACTGAAACCCCTGCCAACACACCCCAATATTCTGGTTGTCTTGCTGTAGGCCTTGTTAAATTGGCCATTTTATTTTTGTGAGTTACTTATGATGACTTCAGGTCCTTTTCCTACCCTGCCACAGAGCTTAGTGTAATCTGCAAAGAGATACATCTTGCCCTGTATTCCTTCTCCTACCTCGTTAATGAACATCACCGTTTTAGGGAAAAAAATACAGCACATTGACAGCTCTGGTCAGCTTAATGAGCACCATGCTGGATGCATTCAATGGGAGGATGTTATCTGGCACAGTGTTTGTTGACCCAACTAAAGCCTTTAGTGTGGTGGATCATAAAATACTGGAGAAATTGTGTCTCATAGGATCATCAGGAAAAACTCTAACGTGGTTTGACAGCTACTTAATGGGACAAACCCAACAAGAGAAAACAGGGTACAGCCTGTCTGATCCTCTGGGGGGTAACTGCGAGGATCCCCTAGGGGTCAGTGTTGGATTTGCTGCTGTTTTCAGTTTTTATTCATGGTTTACCTAAGATCTGTACAACTACGGAGTCCCGTTTGTATGCTGATGACACGATCATCTTTGATTCACACCCATCTTTTTCAGAAATACAGTCTATTACAAACAGATAATAATAAGCCGCTTGGTTAGCTGGATCAGAATGTACTTAAACTGAACAAATCCAAAACAAAGGTGATGTTTGGCACTACTGAATGGTTGGCCTGAGTCAAAGATGATCTGACCATCTGCAGTTGTACTCAATCCGCACTGTCTAAGGAAAATACTCAGGCAGACTTTTGGACTCCGTTCCCCATTTAAAGTGGAATGGCAAAAAATCAATCAAAATTTTGGCTTTTTATATCACAATGCAAAATCTTTGACAAAAGAGGCCCGACTGACAATTGTAAAACAACTGCTATTATTATTATTAGATCACAGAACTGATCTTTTTGCCAGTTATACTGAAATATTTATGACTAGATATAGACCGATATTAAACAGCATTTGTTGATTTGCTCCATTGGATCTGTACAACACCCACCATTTCAGGCTCCACCAAGGCCTTGGAATTCTCCCTCCTGTCATGAGGTTGGATCTGAATTTGGCAGTGTTTCCTTATCGAATTTATCATAACCTTTCTCCCAGTACTTTGTTTTCTAAATTTTTTCATTACATTCTGTCACCACTTCAACTCGCAGAGCAAACTCAGCCTTTTTCCAAGTAAAATTGAACAGTGGTGAACTATCTTTTACCGTAAGTAGTCCAAACTTACTGAACAATCTAGCTGCACTAGTTAACTCTGTCCTGAATCCAACCCATTTTAAATGCCTTTTACAGTAAAAGCATTTTGCAGTGTTCAAAGTACTTGTTATGATGTCCCACAGACTTTGATATCTACTGCTCACATGCATTGTTTTATAAGTTTCATGTTGTTAGGCGTGATTGAAAAATGTCTGTGAGCAGTTCACTTCCTGGGTAAAAATAAAATGGAAAAACTCCGTAATGGTTTGGAGGACTGCGACACTGACTGGGCGGGGGAGGAGGGGGCACACAAAGTCTTGGACACACACACACACACTGTTCTGCTGCAGAGGTACATGCTGTACATCTGTGGTCAAACCTGCAGAGCCACTATGCCCTCCCTGAGGCCAAAGCCAGGATACTGATTGCTTCCCACCTACAGTATGTAAGCTGGTGGTGAAAAGCAGGTTGGGGCACTGGAGCTGTGGGTGCATGGGGGACTTTGAGGATGCCATGGGGTGCTCCATATGTGTGGAAGGGCTCCTCTACAGCATTTAGAATCCCTCTGCACTTGCAGAAGCCACTGTGGACTGGCCTCAGAGAACAAAACGTCAGCCAACCAATCAATGGCTGGCTAGCACTAGACAGACATGACCGTTCAAGTCTGAAATTATTTAACTGTGTGCTAGGTGTATGTCTGAAATCCTCAACAGAAAAAAAAAAAAGTTAAAAACCAAATACACAAAGTCAGGGAGTGGGCAGTCATAAGCTGTAGCTGTGGCAATAACTCTTAGGATGATGCAGTTAAGTGCAAAACATCTTTACTCCTTAAAGTGCTCACTGCTCACAAGCAGATGGCAAGCTCAAGCTAGCAGCGACTCAATGGTTCACCGTCACCCTGGATGGCTTTATCAAGAGCACCAGCTCCCTCTGCTGGTTACTAGTTATGCACAATTTTCAAAGATGCATAGTAATTTTCAGCAGAAGACTGCTAATATTCAGTAGCTGAGCATATTAGTATTACCAGTGCGTGCTACATAGAGTGCCAATGCCAAAAAGTACAAAATGATGCAACGAGGTGAAAAGTGTTCTTAAAAGTGATAGGACACAGTTTTTACACCTCCAGATACCCTCCTGTGGTCCTTTCATTGTCTACCCAATATTCTGATGTTTTTGACCTTTTTTGTTAAACTAATAATTTCATTTTGTTGCCTTTGTAACTACCCTAAATTCCTCTTTTCTCAGCAATTGCCGCTTTCTCTTTTCATACTGCCTAAACATTCTGTGACATCAATAACACTATTCTAAGCCATTCAGATGAACAGCATGGAGTGATGTAACTGATGTCATAGAATGTCTCAGAAATATGAAAAGAAAGAGTAGTAGCTGGTGAGGAGAGTGGAACTATGTATATTTGAGGGCACCCCAAAGCTACATTATTTATCAAAGATTGGTTGAAGTACATCAGAGTACATAACTGGCGCGGAAAGGAAGATGGAAGGGCAGTTAACTTGGTAAAGTTAATTTCTTATCTCCTTTAAAATAGTTAGGAACAACTGTTACAAATCTTCAGCAACTGACTGTAGGATTTAGTAGCATCTTCCACCTCAATTTGATATCTGGAAGACAAAGCATACGGTTAGCATATGCTAGAAAATAGGATGGAGATTTTGTGCTCTCTGACTGGCTGAGAGCCATGCAGGGGAATATATTAAGTACCAGTAGCGCTCTGCTAAAAACAAGTGCCAGCCTTGCCATCCTCATGACCATATCCTTATGCCCACCTTTTCTGCCATTTTTTCTCTCGCTTACTGAGTGAGACAAGGATCCCCCTATACAATTCCCCCAAAATACTTTCAATAATCATAAAATGCCACTAAGTGACACAAAAGAAACACTGAGTTTTCAAAAACGTTACAGTTTAGCAAATGGTACAAAGCATTGTTAGCTCTAACCGCTACTCGGTCCCTCCTCATCCAGCCGCCCACTTGCTTGCTTAAATGCCGCAAGCTGGCAGCAAGTGTCCACAAGTGGGACACAGAGTGAACAAAACACTACTCGGCTGATCATGGAGTGAGTTGTACAGTGTGGCGCTCGTTCTTCACCTGGCTGCATCCTCTGAATTGCATGAGGGACATGCAGACAGTTCTGTATTATGAGAAAAACACCTATGAAACAGTGCAGTGCCCTCTACTGACAGATGTTATCAGTACAGGGACTACTTTACCCAAACATGACATTTTTTTTTTTTTTACTCATTTTGTAAGCATTATTTCATTTTTAAAATGTTATAAAAAATGAGACATGTAACCCATTTTCTAAGTGCAATAATACCCTCCAGGGGCTATAAGGCCCTTGCATATCCAGCTGAGCCAGCCACGATGCAATGCAGTAACTTGCAGTAAATGCCATCACAAAATACTAGAGTAAAAAGGGCTTCAATGCCATTGAATGACACCGCTCCCTGAAGCATACTGCAGCATTTTGTGATATACTGCAGCATTACTGCATTGCATCCTGGCTGGCACAGCTATAAAACATACAAAAGGCATAGTGTATTCAAAAGTTATCACAGTACAGAACAGTTATGTAAGAACTTAACGTAACAGTAGATCTTCGAGGGGATCTGGGCTGCCCACCCCGACGTCACCAACCCTATAAAGGTGTAAGCAGCCCTGCTCCCTTCTCAGTTCTTTCCCCCGGAGACTAAGGGAGAAAACCCTTGCCATAGGGGACTGAGGAGAGAGAGGTGACCAGGTCTGAATAAAAGGCTGGATACACCAGATAGCCAGTCTGAGACAGGAACCCCAACTGGGATGGTGGGAGGGAAGGCTGGCCTGATGACAGAGATCCCCTCGAAGATCTACCGCTATGGTAAGTTCTTACGTAACTGTTCTATCTTCTTCGGGGGTATTTCAGTCATCAGGTCACAATGTAGGAATGAGTCCCAAACAGCGACAAGTAACAGCAGAACAGCCTGGGTGGAAGACAAGCCAGGGCCTAACACAGAAGGCCCCGAAGAACAGCCCGGCCGAAGCCTGCTCTGGCTTGAGCAGCAATGTCCACACTATAATGCTTGGTGAAAGTATGGATGGTACTCCAGGTGGCAGCAGCACAAATGTCAGCGGCTGAGACCTCTTTGAAGCAGGCCACACAGGTATTCTTGTGGAGTGAGCTTTGACTGCACCTGGCAACTCTTTGCCATGGTTGTTGTAGCAGAAAACAATACATTTGGCCAATCATTGGACAAACATTGTTTAGAAACTTGAATGCCCGGTTTTATGTGATAATGGTGATTCCTTTATCTCACCGACCACAAACCATGAACCAAAGCGCACCTAACGTCAATAGGGCAACCAATAACATTGACCGCTGCAAACAGCGATAGTCGTTCACTTTTCCATTTGGCGCAATAATAAAATTATTTTTATGCAAGGGCTATGCCCCCACCCCAAACTAAATGATTAGCAACCTTAGGGGTGGAAATAGAAAATATTGCAAAAACAGCATTTAAAAAAAAAAAAAGTTTCCCGCACCAGGTCCTGAACCCGGGTCCATTGGACCCATAGGCGGTGGCTCAAACCACTATGCCAAATGGCCAGCTCGGCAAGGCTTGGCCAAACACCGTCCTATATCATGCTATAGCAAGTGTAGCTCCCTGCTGCACTCACTGTACAGGATATCTCGATCTCTTCTAGCACTCTTAAGTACAAGTGGTATTATTGAGTCGCTCATATTGAGCAGATCCCTGGGTGGCAAAAACAAAAAGCTGCTTCAATTTTTCTATAGTCCTTAGTTTGGAGCAGATAATATTTCAAAATTCTGCGCACATCTAAAGAATGGAGCAGTGCTAACTCAGACACCATCTTACGAAGACACTTAGGATTCATGCATAAAGACATCCTGTCTTTGTGAAAAATCAAATAAGGCTCCTCACACCAGAAAGCCTGAAGCTCAGAAATTCTTCAAGCTGAAGTAATAGCAACTAAAAGCAACGCTTTCCAAGACAGAAAGTGTAGCTTGCAAGACACAGCTGGCTCAAAAGGAGACAGGGTCAATTTCTCCAAAACAAAATTCAAATCCCAACCTGGGATAGGAGTACAGATTGGAGGTTTCAGATGCAGGAAGTGCCTGAGAAAGGTATGGAAGACATCCGGCTGAGTCATGGTACAGCCATCTACGGGCTCGTGGAAGACAGAAATAACCGAAAGGTGCACCTCGAGGGAGGAAAACTGGAGGTTTGAGTCTGACAAGGAAATCAGGAAGTCCAGAACTTGGCTCACCGGACAGGCAAAGGGGTCCAGATGGCAAACCTCTTCCACTTCACGAAGTAACAGCCCACCATTAGGGCACCCACCACTCTCAGAGACCCTAAACTGAGCAATAGCTATGTCCTCAGGAGCCAAGCATGCAGACAGAGGTACCTGAGGTTGGGATGGACTAGGGTCCCCCGAGTCTTTGTCAGCAGATCCCTGCAGAGGGGCAGAGGCACCAGAGCTTCCTCTACTAACTGCTGCAGTAATGGAAACCATATCTGCTGTGGCCAGTATGGTGCGACCAGGATCATGCTGGCCCCCTCCATCTGAAGCTTGATTAGCACCCTCTGAATCAGAGGAAATGGAGGGAAGGTGTAAAGATACCTCTTGCTCCAGGAGAATGACAACGCATCTTGCCAGAAAACTCCAGGCCCTGGATCTAGTGAGCAAAAATTGGACAGTGTTGCGTTGAGTGGGGATGAAAAAAGGTCCAACTCTGGATGACCCCATTTGTTGAACAGATCTTCTGCGATGAATGACAGAAGTTCCCATTCATGCATCCTCGACTGAGTTCAACTGAGACTGTCCACCAGGGTGTTTAGAATGTCCGGAACATGAACTGCCGCGAGGTCCAGGCAGTGGCCCAGCACCCAGTACCAAACTCTCATGGCCTGCCGGCACAGGAGATACAAATGAGTGACCCCCCGCTTGTTGCTATAGTAGACAACACTGAAGTTGTCTGACTGGATCAACAACTGACCCGGGAAGAGATGGTCCTGGAAAGCCTATATGGCATACAGAACTGCCCGCATCTCCAAGATGTTTATGTGGAGAGATGTCTAGAGTGGAGACCAGGTCCCTGAGTTTGGAAGGGATCCAGGTGCACACCCCGACCCAGGCCGGAGGCATCCATGGTAAGAATATGCTGGGGAGAAGAAATCATGAACAGGAACCCCACTAGCAGATGTTGGGGGTCCATCCACCACTGGAGCACCTTCTTGACAGGCGAGGAGACCAGTACCAGGTCATCTGTATGCTGATACCACTGCACCTGGAGGGTCCACTGGAGCACCCGCATGTGCAGTCTGGCCAAGGGGACTGTGGCAGTGGCAGATGCCATAAGACCCAGAAGTCTCAGATATACCCTGGCTGAGACATAATGGCTGTAGGCTACCTTCTGAGCCTGGGAGATGAGGCACTCTGCCGTCTTGAGGCAGAAAGACCTTGCCCTGTGCTAAGTTCAGGACTGCTCCTATATAATGCAGTCTCTAGGACAGAACAAAGACCGACTTGGGTAGCTTGACCGTGATGCCCATGAAGTGGAAGAGCTGGAGGGGCCTCTACAAGGTCTGGAGGAGCTGGACTCAAGACGGAGCTCTGAGAAGCAAGTTGTCCAGGTAGGGAAAAACATACAGGCCCTTCTTCCGCAGTGTGGCCACTACTGCTGCTAAGAATTCTGTAAAGACCCGCAGCACAGTGGATAAGCCAAAGGGCAAGACTCTGAACTGACAGTGCTCTCCCTGGAAAAAGAACCGGAGAAAGGACCTGTACAGAGGAAACACCAAGATGTGCAGGTAAGTTTCCTGCATATCTAGGGAACACATTCAGTCGCCATGCTGGAGCAGGGGCGGTAGCCCTGGGAGAGTAGCCATGAGGAAAGAACAGTTACATAAGAACGTACTGTAACAGTAGATCTTCGAGGGCATCTCATTCATCAGGTAACATCGTAGGAGAAGAGGAATCCACACAGAAGATTTTCAGCAGTACAACTGAGGCCATCCACGCCACCAATGTTATCAACCCCATAAAGGTGTAAGCGGCCCCGCTGCCTCCTCAGTTCTTTCCCCCATAGACTAAGGGAGCCAGGCTCGTGGCATGGGGGACTGATGAGAGAGAGAGAAGTGCCCAGGTCTATATGAAAGACTGGATACACCTGATAGCCAGTTCCAGTAAGGAGCCCCAAGAAGGGGGATGGTGGGAGAGAAAGCCTACCTGATGACTGAGATCCCCCTGAAGATCTACTGTTATGGTAAGTTGTTATCTAAATGTTCTGTCTTCTTTGGGGGTATCTCAGTCATCAAGTAATACCATAGGAATGAGTCCCAAACAGTTACAGGTGCAAACAGACAGTCTGGGAGGAGGGCTCTCCACAAACTTTAGACAGGAGTCCTTGTAGCACAGCCCTGCCAAAACCTGCACGGGCTCTTAAGGCAATGTTCAGACTGTAGTGCTTGGTGAAAGTATGGATGGTACTCCAGGTGTCAGCTGCACAAATATCAGCAGCTCAGACCCCTCTGAAACAAGCCACAGAGGTAGCCATGCCCCTTGTGAATTGAGCCTTGATAGCACCAGGCAATTCTTTACCACTATTTGCCAACCATTTGGATAAACATTGCTTAGAAACTGAAATGCCCTCTCTACCTGGGGCGAAGGAAACAAACAGCTGCTCTGAGTTTCTACATTCTTTGGTCCGAAGCAGGCAGTACTTCAAAATTCTGCGCACATCTAACGCATGAAGCAGTGCTTCCCTAGACTGGTACGCTTGGGAAAATAAACAGGAGAGTGGATAGACTGGCTGAGTGTAAACTCTGAGACCACCTTAGGAAGAAACTTTGGATTTGGGCACAAAGACACCCTGTCTTTTTGAAAATTCAGATAAGGGTCCTCAGACCAGAGGGCCTGAAGCTCTGAAATTCTTCATGTAGAAGTAATGGCAACCAAAAACAATGCTTTCAAGAGAGAAAGCATAACTCGCAAGTTGCGATTGGCTCTAAAGGAGACAGGGTCAACTTCTCCAAAATAAAATTCAAATCACAAGCTGGGAGAGGAGAACGGATTGGGGGTTTCAGATGCAGGATGCCCCTGTGAAAGGTTCGGGAGACATCCAGCTGAGCAACTGTGTGGTCACCCACAGGCTCATGAAAAGCAGAAATAGCTGAAAGGTGCATCTTGAGGAAGGAGGACTGGAGACCAGAGTCAGACAGAGAGATCAGATAGTCCAGGATGTGGTTCACCGGACAGGTGAAAGGGCCCAGATTATGTCTGGTAGACCAGATGGCAAACCACTTCAACTTCATGGCATATGCAGCTCGAGTGGATGGCTTCTGTGCGGCCACTAGGACGTCCAACAATCTGCTCGAAACCGCGAACCTGACGATGGCTATGTCCTCAGGAGCCAAGCATGCAGATGGAGAGAACCTGAGGTTGGGATGGACCAGGGTCCCCTGATCCTGGGTCAGCAGGTTCCTGCATAGAGGAAGAGGAATCAGCAGGTCCTCTGCCAGTTGCTCTAGCAGAGGAAACCATATCTGTTGAGGCCAGAATGGAGTTAACAAGATCATGCTGGCTTCCTCCATCTGCAACTTGATTAGTATCCTCTGGATCAGAGGAAAAGAAACCTCCTGCTCCAGGAGAGGGACAATGTGTCTCGCCAGAAAACTCCAGGCCCTGTATCTAGTGAGCAGAAAATGGGCAGTTTTGTGTTGAGTGGAGACGCAAAAAGGTCCAACTCTGGATGACTCCATCTGTCGAACAAGTCTTTTTTGATGGATGAGAGAAGCTCTCATTTGTGCATGCTGGACTGAGTCCTGCTGCAGCTGTCTGCCAGAGTGTTTAATTCGCCTGGCATGTGGACTGCAGAAGAGTGTCAGACTGTGATCCAGTGCCCAGTATCACTCTCTCATGGCCTCCCTGCATAGGGGGTACAAATAAGTCCCCCTTCCCCCACTTGTTAATGCAGTATACTATGACTGCACTAGCAGCTGACCTGGAGCAAGGTGGTCCTGAAAAGCCTGCATGGCATAGAGCACCACCTCATCTCCAGGACACTGATATGCAAGGAGATTTCCAGCTGGGACCAAGAGCCCTGGGTCCGGAAGGGACCCAGATGTGCTCCCTAGCCCAGACCTGTGGCATCCATGGTTAGGATCTGCTATGGGAAGGAGATTTGGAATGGGACGCCCTGAAGCAAGTTCAAGGGGTCCATCCACCATAGCAACACCTTGGGGACGAGACCAGGACTGGTTGATCTAACTCATCCGTGCGCTGGTCCTACTGTACATGGAGGGTCCACTGGAGAATGCGCATATGAAGTCTTGCCAATGGAACAGTGGGTATGGCAGCTGCCATCAGGCCCAGTAATCTGAGGTACACCCTGGCAGGAATGTAGCGGCTTTGAGCAACTTCTTGAGCTTGGGCTATAAGGCACTCTGCCCTGTTTTGGGCCAGGAAGGCCTTCCCTTGTGCAGAGTCCAGAACATCCCCTATATATTGCAGCCTTTGGGATGGTACCAGAACCGACTTGGGCAGAATGACCATGATGCCCACAGAGTGGAAGAGCTGGACAGCCTGCTCCAGAGTCAGTAAATACAGGTTACTCACCTGTAACAGGAGTTCTAGGAATGGTATATGTTGTTCATCCACACTTACTGGCAGGTTCCTTGCCGTTTTAAATCTTGCTGGAAGGTCTTCAAGCTGGCTCCTCCCACCCAACCGGGTGGTAAAACTCTCGGCTCCGCCCCATGACGCCAGATCTGGCCAGCTGGAAGCTCAGGTTGTGCGTCGAAGCCGGGGAGGTCGGGTGGGTCGTGTGGATGAACAACATATACCATTCCTAGAACTCCTGTTACAGGTGAGTAACCTGTATTTCTAGGGACATGGATATGTTGTTCATCCACACTTATTGGCAGACTCCTAGCAGTTCTCCGGGAGGAGGGAGGCAAGCACACCCCTACTTAGGAAATAGACTGGAGAACGAGGCCCCAAAACCAGCATCCCAGCGTAACTCAAGGTCGATGTGGTAATGGGTAATAAAGGTGTGTGCTGACTTCCAGGTAGCAGCCCTGCAGATTTCCTGGATAGGGACGTCCCTGGAAGCAGCCACCGATGCAGCAGTATGACGGGTAGAATGAGCTCTTATCCCTCTGGGAGGCTCCATGCCCGCCAACTTATAGCAGAGATCTATGCAGGAGGTGACCCACCTGCCTATCGTCCGCTTGGCTGCAGGTCTGCCAGATGCGGCTTCAGCGTAGGTGACAAACAGCTGGCGAACCTCTCCCCGAATTTCAGCCGTGCGCTCCTTATAATAAGCGAGCGCCCTTCTAGAGTCCAAAGTATGGAGCCTGTATTCGGCCTCCGAGGTGTGATTGGGGTAGAACACCGGCAGAGTCAACACCTGGTTAAGGTGAAACTCCGACACCACCTTCGGAAGGAATTTCAGGTGGGGGCGCAGGACAACCTTTGTCCCTGTGGAAGACCAGGTAAGGAGACTCGATGCAAAGCACCTGGAGCTCTCCCATCCTTCTGGCTGACGTGATAGCCACCAAGAAGGTGGTCTTCCACGACAGGTGAGAGAGATCACACCTGTGCACTGGTTCGAATGGCTTGCCCATGAGCTTTGCCAGTACCAGCAGTAAATCCCAGGTGGAGGTTCTCGCACGGAGGAAATGTGATCAAGGCCTTTGAAAAAGCGCCCGACCACCCTATCCTGCGCCACCGATTGCTCCCCGGCCCACGCCCGGTAAGCAGAGATGGCTGCCAGGTGCACCTTTAGGGTCGTCGACCTAAGCCCTTGACTAGAAAGGGACCATAAATAGTCCAAAATGCTTGCCACAGAACAGGAGGAAGGGTCCAAGCCCTTGCCCTGACACCAAATGGAGAATCCCTTCCATTTAAAGGCGTAGCATTTTCTGGTCAACTCCAGAATCTCCGTGAGGAGATACCTGGCCTGTTTAGAAATGGGTTCGAGCTTCATCCCGGTGGACTCCGAGATGAGTCGAAGCAACCCTAAGAAGGACGAAGGGCTATCGTCTGCTGACTGCCCTCCCGAGGACTCCAAGTCCATGCGCTTGGAGAAGAGGGAGGAACCATCATCGGACTCGGAAGAGTCCTCAAAGAGCTGCCTCAGGCCTGAGTCACCCTCCACCTGCCGAGGTTTATCGGGAGTGAGGGTGACAGACAGCCTATGGGGCAAACCCAAGGCCAACCGAGAATTTTTGGTCGGAGCCCCAACTAATGGCTGTGGAGGCGGAGGTTCCACCAGAATCGGTGGGGCAGCTGGAATTGGCCAAACAACCGGCCTGGGAACAGGCTCCTCGGCTACAACGAGGGGTTGTTTCGGCTGCTCCGATGACAGCCACTTAATGGCGGGGAAGGCGGCTGAGTCGACTTGTTCGATCAAAAGCTGTTGCCCATGAGTTCCTCGTACCTCCGGCGCAACTGGCGAAGCCTCCCCTCATCCGAGGAAAAGGAAAACAGCGGCGCCGCTTTTGTCGTGCGAGACCGCTATGGCAGCGGGTTTGGTTGGACGCGAGGTCGAGACCGAGACGAGTCTCGACTAGGCCGAGGAAGGGAGAAGTGTCGGAAACCGGCACTCCTCGCTCGGACGATCCACCGACGGCTCCGGAACCGGAGGCACAGACGAGCCGACGGGATCCTCAACTCTCACCGGGGGAACCGGGGAGAGGGGATTCTCAGCTTCTCCAGCCGACAACCCGTCTAACGGGTCAAGAAAAATCTCGACCGCGTCGTCGGGAGTCTCGGTCAACTGGCCTGACGGGGACACCGTGAAGCCAGTGGCGAGCTGATCAACCGAGTTGACTGTCGACAAGGGAGGGGATCTTTCCGCTCCCAAGAGCATCGACGGAGACTTACTTTTGCTCTTTTGGACCTGGAAAGGTCCGAAGAAGTTGGACCCCACCTTTCGTTGAGAGGGTCAGACAAAGCTCCTTAAAAGAAGCAGAGTACGAGGCACCGAGAGAGAGCAGGAAAAATGCCGCAGCCGAGGTAGAAGCGGCCCGCGCCGCCTCCTCTTCGAGGGCGATCATCTGCTCGAGCTGATCCGCCAAGCCCGCCGCTGCGGACACCGCCAACCGGGCCTCTTTAGATTTCACCGGTGGAATTCTCTTCTCGGGGCGCCCCAGTTGTAATCGGGCAGCACGGTCTTCAAGGACATAGGCTGGAAAAGAAGAGCACAAGTTGCAGGCCTGAGGGTCGTGCTCAAGGCCCAGGCAGTAGACGCACGTGGAGTGCGGATCCGTCCTAGACATCTTCTGCCCGCAAGGGCACCTCCGAGAAACCGGGAGTCGATCTGTCCATCGCAGCCGCGAGGAGAAGAAGACCGAAGTCTTTTTAGCAAAAAACTTTTTGATTTCGAACTTGAAGAATTAGAACCAGTCTTAATCGCGAGCGTTAAGGAGGGAACCTGAGCTCTAAGCGTAAGGAAGATCTGGCGTCATGGGGCTGAGCCGAGAGTTTTACCACCTGCCAATAAGTGTGGATGAACAACATATCCATGTCCCTAGAAATACAGGTTACTCACCTATAACGGGAGTTCTAGGAGTGGTATATGTTGTTCATCCACACTGTCTGGCAGGTTCCTTGCCACTTTAAATCTTTGCTGGAAGGTCTTCCAGCTGGCTCCTCCCACCCACCCAGGTGGTAAAACTCTCAGCTCCGCCCCATGACGCCAGATCTAGCCCGCTGGAAGCCAGGTTGCACGTCAAAGCCAGGGAGGTCGGGTGGGTCGTGTGGATGAACAACATATACCACTCCTAGAACTCCTGTTACAGGCAAGTAACCTGTATTTCTAGGGACATGGATATGTTGCTCAATCCACACTGTCTGGCAGACTCCTAGAAGTTCTCCATTAGGAGGGAGGGAGGCAAGGCACGCACCCCCTACTTAGGGAATAAGGACTGGAGAACCGAGGTCCCAAAACCAGCATCCCGGTGTGACTCAAGGTCGATGTGGTAGTGGGTAATGAAGGTGTGTGCTGACTTCCAGGTAGCAGCCCTGCAGATTTCCTGGATAGGGATGTCCCTGGAAGCAGCGGTATGGTGGGTAGAATGAGCTCTTATCCCTTTGGGAGGCTCCATGCCTGCCAACCTATAGCAGAGATCTATGCAGGAGGTGACCCACCTGCCTATCGTCTGCAGGTCTGCCAGGTGCGGCTTCAGCATAGGTGACAAACAGCTGGCAAACCTCTCCCTGAACTTCAGCCATCCACTCCTTATCATAATAGAGTGCTCTTCTAGGGTCCAGAGTATGAAGCCTATATTTGGCCTCCGAGGTGTGATTGGGGTAGAATACTGGCAGAGTCAATACCTGGTTAAGGTGAAACTCCGACACCACCTTCGGAAGGAATTTCGGGTTGGGGTGCAGTACAACCTTGTCCCTATGGAAGACCAGACAAGGAGACTCGATGGAAAGCGCCTGGAGCTCTTCCATCCTTCTGGCTGACGTAATAGCCACCAAGAAGGCAGTCTTCCACGACAGGTGAGAGATGTCACACCTGTACATCGGCAAGATTTAAAGCGGCAAGGAACCTGCCAGTAAGTGTGGATTGAACAACATATCCATGTCCCTAGAACATGGAGATATAAGCTCAGAACCCTATAGAAATAAATGCCTTTATTTGTACAAAGTTTAACTTTAATTCAGCATGTTAAAACATTTCTGCTTTAAAGGGAGATTTTAGCCGTATTGGTTCCCGGAAAACAGGAGTCACTGGAAGGTTTGATACTTTTTATTGGACCAACATATGTCTTGTACAAAGATGGTAAAGGACATAAGCCTCACAGATCCCTACTCAGGTGAAAGAAGGGACATGAAGAAAGGGCCTGTGAGGCCCTGAAAGCTTGTGTACTTTACCATCTTTGTACACATGCTGGCCCAATAAAAGGTATAAACAGGTTACTCACCTGGAACAGTAGTTCTAGGAGTGGTATATGTTGTTCATCCACACTTGTTGGCATGTCCTTTCCCTTTAAGATTCTTGCCGGAAGGTCTAAAAGCTAGCTCCTCCCACCCACCCGGTTGGTATATGCCTTGGCTCCACCCCTTAATGCCAGATCTTGCCTGCTGGAAGCAGAGGGTTGTGCATCGAAGCCAGGGAGGTCGGGTGGGTTCGTGTGGATGAACAACATATACCACTCCTAGAAAGTACAGTTAGGTAAAATCTTACCGTAACAGTAGATCTTCGAGGAATGTCTTTTGCAGTAAGTCATTACTTTTGGGAGTTTCCAGCCGAGGGCACTTTCGCATGGCAACTCTTCTAGCAGTTTTCACCAGGGACCACCCACATATAACATCATGTCCTGCTTCCTATACAAGTGTGGACGGTCCCTGGTATCCTCAGTTCCCCCGCCAGATTCAGCTTGCAAAAGCGAGGACCGAGGGGAAGCCGAGGTACCAAGGAGTCCCAACCCTAAGTCACTGGACCAGAATTTGCTCTGTTAGAGAAGGAGAGGGATGGAGGGCGGGGATCATACTTACTGCAAGAGACATTCCTTGAAGATCTACTGTTATGGTAAGATTTTATGTAACTGTACTATCTTCCATGGAAAGGTCTCTTGCAGTAAGTCATTACTTCTGGGAGAATCCCAAGCAGTTATGTCCATGTGGGAGGGCAATTACGATAGGAGACCTTGTAGGACTGCACGGCCAAAGGCCGTTCTACGTCTCGAGGCAATATCCAGATTGTAATGCCTTGTGAAAGTTTGGATTGTGGACCAGGTAGCTGCACTGCAGATATCTGAAATGGAGGTGCCTTTGAAGCAAGCCGCCGTAGTGGCCATAGCATTAGTGGAATGGGCTTGGACCAGTCCAGGTAAAGTCTTGTTGTACTTTTTGTAACAAAAGGTAATACAATTCGCCAACCATGAGGAGAGGGTTCATTTAGCAATAGGATGCCCTTCTCTGCCAGAGGCAAAGGTGACGAATAATTGAGATGTTTTCCTAATCGACTGGGTACGATTAGTGTAACAGTGTAGAATACAATGGACATCTAAAGTATGTAATAGATGTTCAACTGGATTGGAGTAGTCAGGGTAGTAAACTGGAAGCTCCAAGGACTGATTTAAAGTATGTTCAGAGACTACTTTAGGAAGGAAGGACGGGTTGGTAAAAAAGGACCACCCTGTCCTTGTGGAAAATCAAGTAAGGCGAGTAACCTGTTTTTCTAGGATCATGGATATGTTGTTCATCCACTCTTATTGGCAGACTCCTAGCAGTTCTCTGGGAGGAGGGAGGCAAGGCACACACCCCCACTGATGGGAGGCAAGGCACACACCCCCACTGATACTTACTTGGGAAATAGAGATTAGAGAACTGAGGCCCCAAAACCAGCATCCCGGCGTGACTCAAGGTCAATGTGGTAATGGGTAATGAAGGTGTTTGCTGACTTCCAGGTAGCAGCCCGACAGATTTTCTGGATAGGGATGCCCCTTGAAGCAGCCACCGATGCAGCGGTATTGTGGGTAGAATGAGTTCTTATCCCCCTGGGAGGCTCCATGTCCGCTAACTTCGTAGACACAGACTTCATGCAAGATGTAATCCACCTTGCATTAGTCCGCTTTGCTGCAGGTACTACCAGAAGCAGCTTCAGCGTAGTTGACAAACACAGCTGGCTTAACCTCTCCTCAAATTTCCGCCTGCCCTCTCCTTATAATAGAGAGAGCCTGCCTCAGGTCCAAAGTATGGAGCCTGTACTCGGCCTTCGAGGTGTAATTAGGGTAGTATACTAGCAGAGTTAACACCTGGTTAAGGTGAAACTCTGACACCACCGTTGGAAGGAATTTCGGGTGGGGATGTAGGACAACCTTGTCCCTGTGGAAGACCAGATAAGGGGAATCCACCGGAAGCGCTTGGAGCTCCCCTGTCCTTCTGGTAGACGTGACAACCACCAGGAAGGCAGTTTTCCAAGACAAGTGTGACAACGCATGCTTGTGCATTGGTTCAAATGGCTTGCTGATGAGTTTTGCCGGTACCAGCATTAGATCCCATGGAGGTGGAGGTTCACGCACCGGAGGGGATAGGTGATCCAGGCCTTTGAAAAAGCGCCCGACCACTGTCTCCTGTGCCAATGTCGGCTAACCGGCCCATGCCCGGTAAGCAGAGATGGCTGCCAGGTGCACCCTAAGGGTCGATAACAGAAGATCCCCCTTTGGAGAGAGGCCGAAGGTAGTCGAGAATGTTAGCCACCAGACAGGACAAAGGGTTCAGGCCCTTGCCCTGACACTAAATGGAAAACCTTTTCCATTTGAAGGCATAACATTTCCTGGTCGATTCCTTTCTGGATGCCTCCACCATGGTGAGGACATCCTTGGAAAGACCCAAAGCCTGGAACTGAAGGTCCAGATGGTATACCTTCCCCTGATTGAGAGAGATCAGGTCCGGGCATGCTGGAAGTCGCTCCGGGGGCCTGCAGCTGAGGCTGAGGAGATCTGGATACCAGAACTGGTGCAGCCAGTCTGGGGTTAAAAAAATCACCTTCACCTTGTCCCTCCTCACCTTGAGGAGCACCCTGTGGATCAAGGGAAATGGAAGGAAGGTGTAGAAGAGGGCCTGGTGTCCACGGCCTCGATAAGGCATCCCCCTGCAGCACACCCTGCTGAGGGGGATGGGCATGAAACAGCCTCAGCTTGGTGTTTTCCCTGGAGGCAAACAGGTCCACCATCGGTTTGCCCCAGTGGGAGAACAGGCTGTAAACTACCTTTGTATGGAGTGTATGGAGAGACCACTCGTGGGATGTCTCGCCTAAGTGGCTGAGAGCATCCACCAGATGGTTTGAGGCTCCTGCCACATGAATGGCTAGGAGCTCCGCCTCCAAACGGCTGATGAGGGTCCAGATGCGGAGCGCCTCCCTGCGAAGCAGACAGGAGTGCGTGCCACCCTGTTTGTTGAGGTAGTACAAGGTCATGGTATTGTCCGTCTGGACTTGAACCACTTGACCCCAGAGCTGAGAAGCGAAAACTGACAGTACCAGTTTGACTGCTCTGAGCTCCGACAGGTTGATGTGGTATCGGGACTCCTTGGGGGTCCAGAACCCATGGGCCCTTTTATCCCCCATGTGGGCTCCCCCGCCCATGAGAGAGGCATCGGTCGTGCGGACAGCCATCGGCTCTGGGCAGACAAACGGGATCCCTTCCTGCAACCGATCTGGGGCGGTCCACCACTGGAGAGCGTCCCACATCTTCTGGGTTACAGTGATCAGCTGGTCGAAATGACCAAATCGCTGAGTCCACTGGGCGGTCAGCTCCCACTGGAGGGGGCGCATGTGCTACCGAGCCCAATGGACCACGGAGGTGCACACCGCCATGTAACCCAGAGGAGCAGAAAGTCCCGGGCAGGGCACAATTGCACAACCAGAAATGATTGGGCAAAGGAGGAGAGAACCTCTGCCCTGCCCACCAGGAGCCGAGCTCTGGTTTGACGAGAGTTGAGCTCTGCCCCAATGAAGCACATTCATGAGAAGGCACAAGTTCCAACTTGGCCTCGTTGATCAAGAGGCCGAGTGGGGAGGAGGTCTGGAGGGCCAGGTCCCTGGACCTCTCCACCTCCTGCTGGGTGGGATCTGCTAAGAGCCAATCGTCGAGGTAGGAGTAAATTCTGCCCCCCTACCCCGACGCCTGAGATGGTCTGCCACCACTGTGATGCATTTGGTGAAGACCCGTGGGGACAATGACAGGCCGAACGGCATGGCTCGGAACTCGTATAGGGTCCCTTTGGCTCTGAAGCGAGGAACCACCAATGAGACGGACGGACTGGGACGTGAAAGAACGCATCCTGCAGATCCAGTGAACAGAACCACATGTTTCGCTCCAAAGATGGTATGATCTGGGACAGAGTGACCATCCGAAAGGTGCATGACCTGAGATACTGATTCAGGTCATGCAGATCTAGAATGGGGCGCCAGCCCCCCCCGTCCGCTTGGGCACCAGGAGGTACCTGGAGACAAAGCCTGGGTCTGCTGGAGAAGCCACCACTGAAGCTTCTGCCTCCTTAAGAAGGAGCTGAGCGATGTCGTCTTGGAGAGGCGACTGAGTATGGACGGATAATCTTTTCTCCCGAGGGGCGAGGCTCGGCTTGGAGAGTGCTGCTCGAATTCCTGAGGCAGTCCCTGACTGACCACTTCCAAAACCCACCTGTCCATGGTAATAACGGACCAGGCGGAAAGAAAGTGGCAGAGCCGGCCACCCATGGGAGGACCCAGAGCTGGCGTGATGGGAGAGGGGGTGGCAGCCCCTGTCTCATCACTGAGCAGGCTTGGAGGAGGAGGAGGATCTAGGACCTGAACCTCTGCCTCCTTTATGGGCCTGGGAGGGCCCAGGCTTGGGCCGGGGGTGCCAAGCTTGAGCCTGCCGGTGCCCTCCTTGAAAGGAGGGTTGCTATGCTGCAGGGGAAGAGTGCCGAAAAGGCTTCTTCTTCTGCTATGTCTTGCACGAAGAACCTTTAGCAAAAGTAGCATCCAAGGTGGCACTGAACTGCTCAATACGCTGAAGGTGACCAGCCACACCTGGGCCAAAAAGGTTGGTGCCCAGGAAAGGCACATCAGCTAGTGTGTGCTGAGTATCTGCCAGGAAAGAGGAGAGTCTCAGCCAAGCCATGCGACGAGAGGCAACTGTGGCTTCCATCGAGCGGGCACAAGAATCCCCCATGTCCAGGGCTCTCTGAAGCTGCTGTTTGGCAGCAGCCCAGCCTTGATCCCACACCTGCTTGATCGTAGTCTGCATGTCCACGGGGAGGTGTGGGAGGACTTCACCTAAAGACCCCAAGAGGGCATTGGAGAAGTGTGCCATGATGACGGGCGAACTTGCCTGATGAAGGCCTAAAGATGAGGCCGCATAGACCTTTCGAACCGAATGATCCAAGAGTTTGGATTCTTTTTTGGGAGGTCAGTCAGTGTCAGCAGAGCTGCCAGTACGCCTGAACACAGAGGCGGTCACCAGGCTCTTGGCCGAAGGGTGCTCTGTGAACCCTGCAAGAGACCCCATGGGCACAGCATACTTGCGGGCCATGTGGTCAGATGGAACTGGACAGGAGGCAGGGCACTGCCAAAGTTCTAAGGCTGGGCCAACTATGGCTTCGGCCACAGGAAAGGCCTCCCGTCAGGGTATCCCCTCTCTCTGGAGGATGTCCGTGAGAGGGTACTCTGCCTTTTTCTGGATAGGTTCCAGGGGCATCCCTGTAGACTCAGAGATGAGGCAAAGAATGCCCTGAAAGGACGAAGGACCTTCCTCCGTCTCTAACCCACCAGCCGATTCGTCATCCCTGGGATGAGAATGTAGGCCGTTCTCATCCGAATCTGAGGAATCCGGATACAACGGTTGACCGCCCAGGTCACCTTCGACCTGCTGAGGGTGGTCCGGGGTGACAGTGACCGAAAGAAACCAGGGAAGCCCGAAGTCCGGTCTATCTTCCTTAGAAGGAGCCCTCCACAGGCTGCTTGGGTGGTGGTTCCACCACTATCCGTGGAGAGACTGGTTAGGTCGAACCGGAGGTTCGATGGCTCCATGGGCAGAAACCAACAGTGGCTCGAAGGTCGACTTTAACCTGGGGAGGCGAAAGCCACAATGGCCGGGTAGCAGCGGAGTTGGCATGTGCCCGGTCAAAATTGGCTGTTGCCACATGAGGTCCTCGTAGCGCGGAGTTTCCGCCGGAGCCTCTCCTCATCTGAGGAGGACGAGGACGACCGATGGTGTCACCTCTTTTTAGAGCGCTTGTGGCTGTTCCTCGGCCTTTCGGTTAAGGGGGTCCACCGGTGGGACCAGTGATTTCCCAGGATTGAGGACCACTTCCTCAACAAGATTCCCAGGTGTTGGGTCTCTTTGTCGGGGAAAGAAAGGACCGGAGTCCGTATGAGAGAATCGTCGACTGGAGTCAGTGACAATGGGTCAATCGGGTCGATGATTATTTCAACCTCGTCGATTGACACTTCAGTCGACTGGCCAGACAGCAAAGCAGAGAAGCAAGTGGCCGAAGAGGCAATTTCAACTGAAGTCGACACTGCCGGTTCCTGGGACCGAGATCTCTCCCGAGACAAAGAAAATCCCGGGTCCTTTTCCCGCATACGGGACTGAGAGGAGTGTGTGCCCACAGGACCCTCCCCCTTAGTTGGGAGAGACTGGCACAACTCTCAGAAGGAACCCGAGAAGGTGGAGCTCAGGTTGAGTGGAACGAAGAAGCTCCGAGAGGAAAATTCCCCGGCACGAGCTGCTTTCTCCTTGAAGGCTTGCATGTGTTTCAATTGCTCGGTGGATCCCGAAGCCGTGGAAACTACCCACCGAGCCTCCTTTGATTTCACCGGAGGGTTCCATTTTTCTGGCCTTCCCAACTTCAGGCATGCGAGACGGTCGTCGAGGACGTTAGGGTGAAATGCAAGACAAAAATCGCACTTCAAAGTGTCATGGTCGACATCCAGACAATAGATGCACGTGCGGTGGGGATCGGTGCGTAACATTTTCTGGCTGCACGAACACCGGCAAAATCCAGGGGAAGACTTGTCTTCCATAATCAAAGATAAGTAGTTGCGATCGCTAATGCGAACTAGACAAATTTTCTGAATGACCGAAGGTTTTGAAGCCAGGGCCTACAAAATGCGGCATCACGAAGGAGGCAACCTGAATCTTCCAGCGGAAAGGAAGATCTGGCATCATGGGGCAGAGACTGAGGGTTATACCACCCGTGGGTGGGTGGGTGGTAGGAGCCAGCTTGAAGACTTCCAGCGATTCTTAAAGGGGAAAGGGATATGCTAATAAGTGTGGATGAACAACATATCCACGATCCTAGAAACAATGTTTTCCATGACAGGAAATGGAGATCACAAGTGGCAGCGGGCTCGAAAGGTTCCAGGGTCAGTTTTTCTATAATGAAATTGAGATCCCACGAAGGAGTAGGTCATCTAATAGGAGGCTTAATATGTATCATTCCTCTCAAAAACATCTTGGCTAAATGATGTTGGTACAGGAGTTTGCCATCCAAAGGTTCATGAAATGCCAAGATGGCAGCCAGGTAGTCTAGAACTTTCGTCAGTGGACAAGAGTAGGGTTCCAGTGAGCGAGAAGCAGACCATATGGAAAACCGTTTCCATTTCGAATTATATGTTTCTCTGGTTGCTGGCTTGCGAGAAGCCAAGAGAATGTTGGCAACAGGAAAGGACACTTGAAGTCTATTTATGAATGCGTCCTCAGGAGCCAATCATGAAGATGAAGGGTCTTCAGGTTGGGATGCAGGAGGGATCCATGACACTGAGTCAGGAGGTCGGGTCTGACTAACAACTGAATGGGTTCTCTTACTGACAGTTGTTGGGAGTAGAGGGTACCATGGTTGACAAGGCCACATTCGTGCAATAAGAATCATGGTGGCCGGCTCCAGTTGAAGTTTCAGTAGAGTCTGTTGCAAGAGAAGGATTTGGTGGGGGCATATAAGTACAGTCCTGCCCAAGGTCGGGACAGGGCATTGATTGATCGTCCCCTGTTGCTTGGGATAATGGAGAAGTAACTGGGGAACCAGTGATTGACTGGGGAACAAACAGATCCAGCCGTGGAGTTCTCCATAGATTGAAAATTTCTTGGAGTACTTCTTTGTGAAATGTCCATTCATGAGCGGATGACTGGTGGCATAGCCGGTTTGCCAGTTGATCGAGCCGTCCTGGTAGATGGAAAGCCGTAGGCGTTAGCCACTGTCTGATAACTTCCTGCCAGACTGCAAGGGTCTCCATGTAGAGGGCGCACGATTTTGTGCCCCCTTGCTTGTTGAGGTAAAACACCACTGCAGTGTTGTCTGATTGAATCAGCAACTGTCCTGGCTTGAAGTAGGGCTGGAATGCCCAAAGGGCGACACAAACTGCTGTCATCTCGAGGAGATTGATATGAGGGTGATGGGAAGAGGCAGTCCACTGACATTGGGTCTGATAAGGACCTAAGTGCACATCCCATCTGTCCAGGGAAGCATCCGTGGTTAATGTCTGCATGGGAGGGAGGGAGGGACCGGAAAGACATTCCGAGACACAAATTGGTTTTGGTTGTCCACCACGTCAGGGATGACTTCAGGGAAGAAGTTACCCTGATTTTGTCGTCAAACTGTCCAGTTCTTTGCGACCACTGATTCTGAAGGGTCCACTGGACAGGTCTCATATGAAGGCAGGCGAATACCATCGTCAAGATGGCGACTGACATGTGACCCTGAAGGCTCAGCATTTGTCTGGCCGTGACTATTTTCTGAGTCTGTATCCACGAGGACAGAGACACGAGTGTTCTGACGAGCAGGCGGAAGGTTAGCTCTGGCTGTGACTGTATCTAGCACAGCTCCGATGTACTGGAAAGACTGTGTTGGGTTTGGACTGGACTTCGGCCAGTTGACTTATCCCTAGATTGTTGAACATGCTCAGAGTAGCGGCTAGGGAGGCAAGCAGAGCTCCTTTGGAGTTTGCTTTGATTAGACAGTCATCTAGGTATGGAAAGACAAAGAGACCTTTTTTCCGTAAGACTGCTGCCACCACCACTAGACATTTGGTGAACACTCTTGGGGCCGATGAGAGGCCAAAAGGGAGTGCTCAAAACTGGTAGTTTTGACCTAGAATGTGGAAGCGCAGACATTTTTGATGGGCAGGATGAATGGGAATATGTAGGTAGGCATCCTTCATATCCTGGGCACATAACCAGTCTCCTTGTTTTAGAATAGGCATGATGGCAAATACAGGTTACTCACCTGTAACAGGAGTTCTAGGAATGGTATATGTTCATCCACACTGTGTGGCAGGTTCCTTGCCGCTTTAAATCTTGCCGGAAGGTCTTCAAGCTGGCTCCTCCCACCCACCCGGGTGGTAAAACTCTTGGCTCCACCCCATGATGCCAGATCTAGCCTACTGGAAGCCAAGTTGTGCGTCGAAGCCGGGGAGGCCGGATGGGTCGAGTGGATGAACAACTTATACCATTCCTAGAACTCCTGTTACAGGTGAGTAACCTGTATTTCTAAGGACATGGATATGTTGTTTATCCACACTGTCTGGCAGACTCCTAGCAGTTCTCCGGGAGGAGGGAGGCAAGGCGCACACCCCCTACTTAGGAAATAAAGACTGGAGAACCGAGGCCCCAAAAGCAGCATCTAGGCGTGACTCGAGGTCGATGTGGTAATGGTTGATGAAGGTATGTGCTGACTTCCAGGTAGCAGCGCTGCAGATTTCCTGGATAGGGACGTCCCTGGAAGCAGCCACCGATGCAGCGGTATGGCGGGTAGAATGAGCTCTTATCCCTCTGGGAGGCTCCATGCCCGCCAACCTATAGCAGAGATCTATGCAGGAGGTGACCCACCTGCCTATCGTCCACTTGGCTGCAGGTCTGCCAAGTGCGGCTTCAGCGTAAGTGACAAACAGCTGGTGAACCTCTCCCCAAACGTCAGCCGTCCGCTGCTTATAGTAAGCGCGCACTCTTCTAGAGTCCAAAGTATGGAGCCTATATTCGGCCTCCGAGGTGTGATTGGGGTAGAACACCGGCAGAGTCAACACCTGGTTAAGGTGAAACTCCGACACCACCTTCGGAAGGAATTTCAGATGGGGGAGCAGGACAACCCTGTCCCTGTCCCTGTGGAAGACTAGATAAGGAGACTCGATGGAAAGTGCCTGGAGCTCTCCCATCCTTCTGGCTGATGTGATAGCCACCAAGAAGGCGGTCTTCCATGACAGGTGAGAGATGTCACACCTGTGCATCGGTTCGAACTGCTTGCCCATGAGCTTAGCCAATACCAGCAGTAGATCCCGTGGAGGTTCTCGCACTGGAGGGGATATGTGATCAAGGCCTTTGAAAAATCGCCCGACCACCTTCTCCTGCTCCACCGACTGCTTCCCGGCCCGCGGTAAGCAGAGATGGCAGCCAGGGTGCACCTAATGGTCGCCGACCGAGGCCCTTGCTGAGAAAGGGACCACAGTTAGTCCAGAATGCTTGCCAAGGAACAGGAGGAAGGGTCCAGGCCCTTGCTCTGACACCAAATGGAGAATCGCTTCCATTTGAAGGCGTAGCATTTCCTAGTCGACTCCTTACGGGATGCCTCAACGACGTTGAGGACCTCGTCGGAAAGACCCAAGGCCTGGAACTCTAGCCGCTCAGGAACCAGCTTGAAGGTCCGGGTGGAATACCTTCCCCTGACTGACTGAGATCAGGTCTGGGTGGGCTGGAAGCCGCCTCGGGAGCCTGGAGCTGAGACTGAGGAGATCTGGATACCAGAACTGGTGGGGCCAGTCTGGGGCTACCAGAATCACCTGTGCCTTGTCCCTCCTCGCCTTGAGAAGCACCTTGTGTATCAAGAGAAACGGGGGAAAGGCGTAGAAGAGGCCCGGGGTCCACGGCCTCGAGAAGGCATCTTCCTGCAGCGAGCCCTGCTGAGGGGGGCGGGTATGAGACAGTCTCAGCTTCGCATTCTCCCTTGAGGCAAACAGGTCCGCCTGAGGCGTGCCCCAGTGGGAGAACAGATCTTGTACTACCTCCGGCAGGAGAGATCACTCATGGGACGCAGCCCCTATCCAGCTTAGGGCATCGGCCAGGGTGTTGGAGGCTCCTGCCACATGGACGGCAAGGAGATCCGCCTCCAGGCTGTGCACGAGTAACCAAATACGGAAAGCTTCCCTGGACAGGGGCATGGAGCGCGTCCCGCCCTGGCAGTTTAGGTAGTACATGGTCGTGGTATTGTCCGTCTGGACCTGAACCACTTGACCCCGTAGAAACGGAGCGAAGGCGGTGAAGGCTAGATGAACCACCACGAGCTCCAGCAGGTTGATGTGGCATCGCGACTCCCGAGGGGACCAGGGGCCGTGCGCTCTGTGCTCCCCCAGATGGGCACACCCCAACTCATCAAAGAGGCATCGGTCGATAGAGAGACCATCGGCTCCGGGTGGACAAACGGGATGCCTTTCTGCAGATGTGCCGGAATGGTCCACCACTGGACAGCGTTACACATCCCCTGGGTCACTGTCACTAGCTGATCCAGCGGATCGAAGGGCTGTGACCATTGGCTGGCCAGCCCCCATTGAAGGGGGCACATGTACCAACGGGCCCAACGGACCACGCTGGTGCAGGCTGCCATGAGACTCAGGAGGCGCAGGAAGTCCCGGGCAGGGCGCAATTGCCCAAGCTGAAATGATTGGGCAAAGGAGGAAAGAACCTCGGCCCTGTCTACTGGGAGCCGCGCTCTGGCTCGTAGAGAGTCGAGCTCTGCCCCAATGAATTGGATCACCTGCTTTGGTACGAGTTCCGACTTGGCCTCGATGAGGAGACCAACCTGAGAGCAAACCTGGAGGGCCAGATCTCTGGACTGCTCCACCTCCGCTCTGGAGGGGGCTGCAATCAGCCAGTCGTCCAGGCAGGGGTACACCCAGACCCTTTGGCGCTGCAGGAATGCTGTCACCACCACCATGCATTTGGTGAAGACCCTGGGAGCTAGAGAAAGGCCGAAGGACATGGCCCGGAACTCGTAGAGGGATCCCTCTGCCCTGAAGCGGAGGAACCGCTGGTGGGATGGACAGATTGGGACGTGAAAGAACGTGTCCTGGAGGTCCAGAGAACAGAACCACACGCCTCGTTCCAAGGATGGGATTATCTGGGCCAGAGTGACCATCTTGAAGGTCCGAGACCTTAGGAACCTGTTCAGGTCGTGCAGGTCAAGAATGGGGCGCCAGTCCTCCGTCTGTTTTGGGACCAGGAAGTACCTGGACACAAACCCCGGGTCTGGAGGAGCATCTGCCACCTTCCTGATCCCCTCTTTTTCAAGCAGCAAGGCGATATCGGCTCAGCGAGCCGACGGAGAGGCTGCGGACCCGGTAGCCCCCCCGAGGCGCGAGGACTCGGAAGGGCGGGGCCTGCTCGAACTCTAGGGGCAGGCCCTTTCTTACCACCTCCAACACCCAATGGTCCGTGGTAATAGCGGACCAGGCGGAAAGGAAATGGCGGAGCCGTCCCCCCATGGGGGGAACCCTGGGGGGAGTGACGAGGCTGGGGGCGACACCCCTCAACCCATCACTGGGCAGGCTTAGAGGAGGGACCGACCGAGGGACCTCCTGGGCCTTTTCCTCCCTGCTTCCTATTGGAGGAAGCTGCAGGCTTGGCTTTGGGGTGCCAAGCGCGAGCCTGCTGGCCCTGGTGTTGGTGCAGTTGGGCCGGACGTGCCGCAGGTGCAGAACGGCGAAAGGACTTATGCTGCTGTTTTCGACGGCCCTTGTCCTTCTGGGCGGAGGTGACCGAGTCCAGAGTGGCACTGGACTTCTCGATCCGCTGGAGGTAACCTTCCACTCCAGGTCTGAAGAGATCGGTCCCCAGGAAGGGGACATCTGCCAGTTTATGCTGGGTATCCGCCGTGAAGGTGGACATCCTCAGCCATGCTCTGCGGCGCATGGCTACTGCAGCCGCAACTGATCTGGCACAGGAGTCTCCAATGTCCAGAGCCGTTTGGAGCTGCTGTTTTGCCACTGCCCTTCCCTGGTCCCGAACCTGCCTAACCGTGGTCTGGAGGTCAGCTGGGAGAGGAGGGATCACCTCATCCAGGGAGCCCATGAGGGCGTGGGAGAAGTGTGCCATCAGCACGGCCGAGCTGGCCTGGCGGAGGCCAAGGGAGGACGCAGCGTACACCTTGCGCCTGGCATAGTCCAGCTTTTTGGACTCCTTGTCGGGGGGCTTATCCACATCCCTAGCATTCCTGGAACGCTGGAAAACACTATCAGTGACCAACCCCTCGGCGGAGGGGTGTTCCGAAAAACCGGACAAAGAGCCGGTAGGGATCGCATAATTCCTAGCCATCCTGGCCGAGGGCGCAGGACAGGAAGCAGGCTGCTGCCAGAGCTCCAAGGCTGGGCCAACAATGGCTTCAGCCACCAGAAAGGCCTCCGTGGGTGAATCCCCTCGGTCCAGTATCTCCGTAAGGGGATACTTGGCCCGCTTGGATATGGGCTCGAGCTGCATCCTGGTAGACTCCGAGATGAGCTGCAGCAGACCCATGAAGGACGATGGACTTTTGTCCATCGACTGGCCCCCGGAGGACTCCAGGTCAATGGGCCTGGAGAACAGGGAGGAGTCGTCGTCCGACTCCGAGGAGTCTGCAAAGAGCTGCCTGGGGCCTGCGCCACCCTCCACCTGCTGAGGACGGTCGGGAGTGAGGGTGACCAACAACCTGTGGGGCAGGCCCTGACCCAACTGAGAGTCCTTGGTCGGTGCCCCCGATTTCGGTTGTGGAGGCAGAGGTTCCATCACAATCAGTGGGGCAGCTGGTTTTGGCTGAACAACTGGCCCAGGCTTGGGCACCTCGGCTACAGCGAGGGGTTGTTTCGGCCGCCGGTGACAGCCACTTGATGGCTGGGGAAGGTGACGGCGTCGGCTTGTTCCCAGACAGAAGTAACTGCTGCCACATCAGGTCCTCGTAGCATCGATGCAATTTGCACCGAAGCCTCTCCTCTTCCGAGAAGGCAGATGAGGACGAGCAGCGGTGCCGCTTACTTCGGTGCCGAGACCAAGACCGCCGATGTCGGCGGGATTAGCTGGACCGAGACGAAGTCCGAGACCGAGATCCTCGGTGTTTCCGAGGATGGGCCTAGGAAAGAGCAGGGGAAACCCGCTCTTCCCTTGGCTTGGAAGCCTTGACTGGGGACTCTGGCACCGGAGGCACAGGCAAGTCCTCGGTCTCCACCGGGGAAACCGGTGAAGAAGGGTTGTTGGCTTCACCAGTCGACAGCCCGTCCGACGGGTCGATAAAAATCTCGACCGCTTCGACGGGTGTCTAGGCCGGCTGACCTGACGGGGACACCGTGAAGCCAGCGGCCTTAGCCACAACCTCGACCAAAGTCGAGTGTCGACTGTCCGGGGAAGGAGACCTCACCCACTCCCACGAACACCGATGGTGGGACTTACCTTTCGAGTCCTTCTTTTTGGACCGAGAAGAATGTCCCGATGGCCCCTCTCCCTTCATGGAAAGGGATTGGCAAAGCTCCTTAAAAGAAGCTGAATATGAGGTACCCAGAGAGAGAGCGGGATAAATGCCACGACTGAGGAAGAGGATTATGTGGCCTGTGCTGCCTCCTCCTCGAGGGCGATCATCTGCTCGAGTTGCTCAGCCGAGCCAGCCTCCGCGGTAACCGCCCAACGGGCCTCCTTTGACTTCACCAGCGGGTAGCGCTGCTCGGGGCACCCAAGCTTTAACCGGGCAGTGCGGTCTTCCAGGACGTCGGCCGAAAATGAGCGGCATAACTCGCAGGCCTGCGGGTCATGGTCTAGGCCGAGGCAGTAGACGCACGTGGAGTGTAGATCCATCCTGGACATTTTCTGCCCATATGGGCACCGCCGAAAACTGGGAGTCGATTTGTCCATCGCAGCCGCGAGGGAGTAATTTGACCGAAGTCTTGAAAATAAGTTTCAGGCGAACCGAAGAATTAGGATCCAGTCTACACGCAGAGCGTTAAGGAGGGAACCTGAGCTTCCAAGCGGTAAGGAAGATCTGGTGTCATGGGGCGCAGCCGAGAGTTTTACCACCCGGGTGGGTGGAAGAAGCCAGCTCGAAGACCTTCCGGCAAGATTTAAAGCGGCAAGGAACCTGCCAGACAGTGTGGATGAACAACATATCCATGTCCCTAGAATTAGAGTTATCATGTGAAAATGTTTGAACTGAATGTATCAACTTAGGTGTCTCAGGTCTAGTATTGGTCTGAGACCTCCGGTTCACTTGGGTACCAGAAAGAAGTGGGAGTAAAATCCCGTTTGTTGTTCTGGAAGAGGCACTGGCAAGACAGCCTGTTTGGCTAGAAGTGCTGCCAGTTCTTCTTGAAGGATAGGGACATGGTCTGGTGAGTAATGGATTGCTCAAGGGGGAACGGGGGTGGGGTAGAAAGAAATTCTAAAGTATGTCCCTTTTGAATTATCTGAAGTATCTGTTTGTCCAAAGTGACTGTTTGCCAGGCCTCCAAATGGAGGGCAAAATTACCCCCTATCGCCTCCGAGGCCTGGTCAAGGGGGTGAGGGGAAAGCCCTAATAGGTCACTGGGTGGTACGCTGTCCAGCCCCTCCCAAGGGGTGGGCATGGGAAATATAGGTGTTGGAGGCATTGCCCCTTGTGGGCTAGACACAACCTTGAAAACCACCTCTATTAGAGGCCTTATATTTTCCGCCTCTTTTGGAATAGGAAAAATATTGTGTACGGTAGGGTGGCTGCGGAGTATGATACATGCCGTGCAGCATACGAAGGGTTCTGCCTGATGCCTGCAAGTCATCTAACAATGTTTGAATACCTGGCCCGAACAGTTTGGACCCATTAAAGGGTGTGTTAGCAACTTTATGTTGTATGTCAGGAGCAAAACCTGAAACACGAAGCTAAGCATGGCGACGCAGAGAGACTCCAATAGCTGAGAGTCAAGCTGAGGTATCAACGGTATCATATCTTGACCAGAGCAGGTGGCGGGAAATAGAATTGCTAGCAGACACCATGGTCAATAACTTGTCCTTCTCCTGGGAGGGAGGAAGCTTACTGATAAGTTCAATGGTCGAAGCACCAAGGGTACGTTGGTATTTAATCATATGACCCATATAGTTCAAGATTCGAATATCCATGGTGCCTAAAGCAAAAACCTTTTTCCCCAGGTAGTCAATCCTTCGGGATTCTTTATCGGATGGTAAGGAACTCATGTGCTTGGGTTTTCTGGTACGATCATGAGCGGCAGTAATAACCACTGAATCTGTTTCTGGGATGGCGGACAGGAAGGGATGATCCAGGGGAGCCTGATATAAGCGATCTGCTTTTCGGGGAACAGCTGTAAAAGCTAACAGCTGATGCCAGGCAGCCAGCATGGCATTCTGGTAGGTCAGAATCAGTGGGGGCACCACTAAGGCTGGCTCCTCTGGCAGTTCAAGATGTTCTGCCATATCTTTACATTGTTTGTCACGTTCTGTGGTACACAACCCCATGACCTTTTGTATTTGGACCATCATCTCGCTAAAGGACGGGTCATCTGGAGGAGAGGTGGCAGCCAGCATAGGCATGTCCTCATCCAGGGAAGAGATTTCCGAGTAGGGGGACTATGGATTTGGGAAATCCAAGTCTTGGAAGTCTTCTTCGTCAGTATCACTGGGGATATTCACCGGTAGCTCAGGTTCGTTTGACAAATAATCAGCCATATTAGGAGGCTGCAACCAGGGTGGCAGTATATCCCTGTCACTGTGAAATCTTTTAGGTGGAGGAGAGGGAGACCGGAAAGGATCCCCAAGCACTCCTGGGTCGGAGGGCTGGGTATACCTCATGTTATGCAAGACCTGCGTCACTATCTTGGTGATGTCCCGTTCTGGGGGGGGTAAGAAGCGGGGTTTGAGAAATAATGGGGGCAATAGAGGGGATGGGATGGGTAGAGTGAACAGGTCTCGCCCCTGGGAAGAACAAGCCAGGGTTCCAGTCTCTGTCCACTTGCCCTCTGTAAGATGGCACCTGTGAGGGCGGAGGGGCACGCTGTAAGGCAAAAGCCATTGGTTTGCCCGGAGGAACACAGGACCTTGTCGATGAGCCTCTGGAATGATTATCCTGAAATATGTCAGACGTCGTCGACGGGAGAGGAGCCCCCTTTGACAGAGCAGCCATGTATTTGGCTGAACTTAGGACGCTAGACAGCAATGTTGACGAGAGGGTATATGTCCCTGTCAACGGAGCAGGCAGAGCCTGCACAGCATTTAAAGCACTACAAAGCGCTGTCCATGAGAGGGGTGTGAGCCCCCGTCGACAAGGAGGCTGTAGGAAGACGCTCCGTCGACGCAGGAGCCACAGAAACAGTGGCAGTCGACGGGCGACGCGGCCGGGAGTGAGGGGGGGTTTACCCCGCTCCTCACCCTGCCAGGAACGAGAACCAGAGCTGGGGAAGCCCTTGGTACAAGCCCCCTGGTTCTCTAACAGAGACATTCTCTGCTCTGTAAGCAAATGTTGAATCTCGAGCAACCGTCGTCAACGGGTTGCTCTATTGAACTCCTGATAGGTGTTGCAGGATTTGGTGTAGTGTGTGGGTCCCAGACACCTTACACAAAATGTGTGGTTGTCAAAACGGTATATATTCCTACCGCGATGGCAGGAATGAAATAGAGCTCGTTTGGTTGAAGAATTTTTAGACATTCATTTTGTAATCTAATTTCTCGTCGATGACTGCTACACAGAAGTTGAACTAGCTGCTGCGCAAGCTGAAGATGGTGGAAAAATGAACTGAGGATACCAGGGACTGCTCACACTTACATAGGAAGCAGGACATTATGTCATGTGTGGGTGGTCCCTGGTGAAAACTGCTACAAGAGCTGCCGTGAGACAGCGCCCTCTGCTGGAAACTCCCAAAAGTAATGACTTACTGCAAGAGATCATTCCGTGGAAGATAGTACAGTTACATAAGAACTTACCGTAACAGTAGATCTTCGAGAGAGGCTCTTGCAGTAGGTATTAAATAGAACTGAAGCCGGCAGGCGTCAGGACCCCAAGGAAAAATTTCTAGCTAGCAGTCTCTGGCAGGGGACCACCGTCAGATGACGTCAGTATAAAGGGGCGGTCCCCCACGCCCGCCTTCCAGTTCTTTCCCGCCAAAGGCCAAACAAGGCAAGACGAGAGAGAAGTGGATATTTCACACACTGGAAAAGGAGCTCAAAAGCTTAGGGGAAGGAGGGTGGGATTCTTATTTAACTGTACTATCTTACTTCGAGAGGGCTCTTGCAGTAGGTAATTACAAATAGGACTGAGTCCCAAGCAGTCTGGAACACGCAGAAGCAAATGGGAGAAGGAAAACTACCCAAAAGTAGGTCCTCTGGCTGCAAAGATCTTAGGAAAAAAAAGACCTTGCAAAACAGCCAACCCGAACCCGCTCTACGGCGAGAGGCAATGTCCAAACTGTAGTGTTTCGTAAAGGTATGGACAGAAGTCCAAGTAGCGGCTGCACAGATGTCTGCCGCTGACACATTCTTGAAACAAGCAGCGGAGGCAGCGACCCCTCTGGTGGAGTGGCTTCTGACTTGACCCGGCAGGGTCTTGTCGTACTTGTCGTAACAGAAAGTGATATAATGAGCCAACCATTTAGATAGACATTGCTTAGAAACAGCATTGCCTTCTCTTTTAGAAGCAAAAGAGACAAACAGTTGATCAGTCTTTCTGAGATCCTTCGTCCTGGTGGTGTAGTATCTCAGAATTCGGTGAACATCCAAAGCATGCAAGAGGTACTCCCCTTGATTGAAGTGCTGTGAAAAAAAAAGCAGGCAGCTCTATGGATTGATTCAGCATAGATTCTGCTATCACTTTAGGGAGAAACTTAGTGTTGGTATGCAGAGCCACATGTTCCTTGTGAAAAATCAAATACGGGATTTTGCACATGAGGGACTGGAGCTCGGAAATCCTTCGAGCAGAAGTAATGGCCACAAGGAAGAGAGTCTTCCATGAAAGGAACTTTAGGTCTGCTGAGGCTGCCGGCTCGAAAGGAGGCAGAGTAAGCTTCTGAAGGATAAAATTCAAATTCCAAGGAGGGGCAGGAACCCAAATGGGGGTACTCAAGTGGAGGACCTCTCTAAGAAAGGTCTTGGAGACCTCCAGTTACTCAAAAGTCCTGTCCCCCAAAGGAACATGGTACGCCGAGATGACCGCCATGTGAACCTTCAGGGAGGAATGACTGAGACCCAGATCAAAGAGGTGTCGCAAGTAATCCAAAAGCCACCCAACTGAGCACAAGAAAGGCTTGAAATCTTTGGAAGCGGCCTAAATAGAGAACTGTTTCCATTTCATGGCACAGGTAGATCTAGTGGAGGGCTTCCTGGCCTCCACCAGAATCTCAGCCACCAGCGGGGAAACCCCGAATCGGGCTTGGGCTATGTCTGCAGCAGTCACGCGTGTAACTGGAGGGACTTGAGGCCTGGATGGACCAGGGTCCCCTGATCCTAGGTCAGCAAAAGTTGCGACAGAGGAAGAGAAGGTTCCTCTGAATACTGCTGCAGAAGAGAGAGCCAAACTTGCCTGGGCCAGAAAGGAGCGATGAGAATCATGTGAACTCCTTCCGAGCCGAGTTTCTGTAAGACCCTCTGAATCAAGGGGATCGGGGGGAAGGCATAGACTAATCTTCCCTTCCAGTCTAGAGACAGAGCGTCTCTCCAAAAAATGCCGAGCCCAGGAGTGAGCGAACAGAAGGCGGGAAGTTTTGCGTTGAGAGGAGACGCAAACAGGTCTACCTGAGGGGGCCCCAGCGTAGAAAGATGTCGTCTGTTACCCCCGATCTACTTCCCACTCGGGGGCGTGAGCAGACGACCAACTGAGGTGGTCTGCCAACGTGTTCTCGACCCACAGGACATGAATGGCCATGAGGTGAAGGTTGTGCTGCACTGCCCATTCCCAAACCCGCATCGCCTCCCTGCAGAGAGGGTAGGAATGAGTTCCTCCCTGTTTGCTGATGTACCAGACTACACACATGTTGTCCATCTGGACAGCCAGATGCCCAGGGAGCAGATAAAGATGCAGAGCCTGAAGAGCATAGAGCACGGCCCGAAGCTCGAGCACACCGATGTGGAGAGATTTTCTGAGCTGGGACCAGGAGCCCTGGGTCCTGTGAGGCCTGATATGGGCTCCCCAACCTTCGCCCGAGGCATCTGTAGTCAGCGTCTGGGAGGAGGGAGAAAGGTAGAAGGGAACTCCCCGGCAAAGGTTCTCCTGAACCGCCCACCCTTGCAAGTGCAAAGCCATAGGGTTGGAGACCAGGACTAGTAGATCTAGGTCGTCCACCAGCTGATCCCACTGAGACCGAAGCGTCCACTGAGAGATTCTCATGTGGAGCCGAGCGCGAGGGACTGTCGGAATAGCAGCCGCCATGAGCCTGAGGGGGTGAAGGACTGACCTGGCGCTGACCCACCTGCGGCTGGACAACAGGCTGACCTGAGCCTGGAGTGAGGCCGCCCTGTCCAGTGGCAGGAATGCCATGCTGGAGGTCGTGTCCAGGATCGCCCCAATAAACTGGAGCCTCTGGGACGGGATAAGGTGGGACCTGGCCTGGTTGACGGTAACACCCAGGCAGGCAAAAACCTGCAGGGTAAGGGAAAGGAAGCGCAGGAGTTCCTCCCTGGATGAGGCCGCCAGGAGCCAATCATCCAGTTACGGGAAAATCTGCACCCCCTAGGTATGCAGGTAGGCCGCTACCACCTAAAGACATTTGGTAAATACTCGGGGCGCTGAGGAAAGACCAGATGGGAGGTCCCCCTGGAAAGTAAAATGCAGGTATTTGTGGTGGGAAGGGCGAATAGGGATATGCAGGTAAGTATCCTGCATGTCCAGAGCGCACAGCCACTGTCCTGGCTGAAGAAGGGGCAGAAGACTCTGCAGAGAGAGCATCCTGAACCTTTTGTACTCCATGAACAAGTTCAGGGAGCTGAGGTCGAGAATCGGCCTCACCTCTCCTGACTTCTTGGACCAGGAAGAAATAGTAGTAGCCCATCCCCAAAGATGTGGAGGAACGGCTCTTATCGCCTTCAGAAGAAGAGAGGATATTTCTTCCTGAACCAAAAGATGATGTTTTGGGGAGTAAGACGACCGGGGGGGGGGGTTCGGGGAGGTTTCCGAAGAAACTCCATTGAGTGTCCTTCTGTGATCAGTTGGAGCACCCAAGTGTCTGAAGTGATCCTCTCCCAACCCGGTAGATGGAGGGAGACTCTCCCTCCTACCGGTTCCTCTGGAAGGCCCAGAGACTGCGGGAGAGGAAAGGAGTCAGGAGGTGTGAGGCAGCATTGTGGCTGAAGCCCCCGCTGCTTTTTTGGGCGGGGGGGGGGCCGACGTTTGTTGGTCCGCTTTCCTTGAGGTTTCGCCTTTTGCTGAGAATGTCTGCGAAAGGGACGATGCTGAGCCTGAGGGGGTCTGTACATGGAGTCAACCGACTTAAGTGCAGTACCCTTCTCCTGCAGATCGGTGATGATGTCCTTGACATCGCCACCGAACAGAACTGAACCCCTGAAGGGCATGTCCTGGACAGCAGACTGCACCTCTGTGACCAAACCTGACACCCAGAGCCAGGTATGAAGCCGAGCGCCGACCAGCAGCGTCCACTGTGTTGTACGTGGCCCGAAGCACGTGCCGACTGGCAGAACGTGCAGACCGGACTAGATCCGCCACTTCCTGCTTCGTCTGAGCCTCAGGAAGGGAGTCCAATTTAGCTTCCACCTCGCTAAGGATCACCTTCTGGTAATCCCCATATGACCAACGTAATTCAGAGCCCTAATACCCAGAGTGGAAGAAGCGTAGACCACCTTCCCGTACTGGTCCAGAAGGCGGGAATCCTTGTCGGGCGGTGACAAGCTCAAGTGTTTGAGGTTAGCTGCCCAGCCATGAGTGGTGCTAATCATGACCGAATCAGCTCGAGGGTACAAATTCGGAGAGTCAACACCCTCTGGAGCCTGATAAAGCCTGTCCGACTTCCTAGGAAGGGGGGCTAATGCCAACGGTTGCTTCCAAATGGTGGAAACAAGGTTGTCATGTGGCTCAATCCACAGTAGCAACAGGGTAGGAGCTGTCTCAGGCAGATCCAGGTGCGCAGTGAGTTTCTTACGCTATGGATCCGGCTCCAAGGAATGCCACTGATGAACTGCCTGGATTTTGCGCAGCAACTCCGTAAAGGAAGGATCCTCCGAAGGAGACTTCGGAGAGGTCCTTGGCCTGGGCTTGTCCGGAGTGCGGGGTTCATTGTCCGGGTCGGAACGACCATCGGAGTCATCCGAGTTCTCCGAGGAGGATGATGAAGAAGAAGACTCCTCCTCCTCCTCCTGGCACGGGGAAGGAACGGACCCCTTGGGAAGCCCTCGGGGAAGCGTATCCTGCCCTGCCCTGGAAATGGAGGGCTCGCCTCTGGTATCCGGAGGTGAAGAGAGGGTCTCTCGTCTCTGATGTAGTGGGTCCGGAACCAGGACCAGTGTTGGAAGACGTCCCTTTACCTCTCTAATGAGCCGAGCCTTGGCCTCAGCCCACCAGGAAGCCAGAGTCTCCTTCAAGTCCACCGGCGGCTGTGGATGAGGAGGGGATACGAATACTGAGGGTATCCCTAAGGTGCATATCCGTACCCCAACGGCGGGTAGCTCTGTGTACTGTGGTGTCGGATAGGCCGGTGTCGGGTACTGGGGTGCCGGATACTGCGGGCCTGGGTATGACAGCGTCAGATAGGACGGGGTTGGATACCCAGGGACCGGGGGGTCCACAGGAGCAGAAGGCCCCAGAAACGGTCCAGCGAGCGGGCCTGGAACGGGAGGCCTGGCGTAGGGGTGGCGTCTGGCAATGGGATATTGTCAGGGGTCGGGTATCCAGCCCAGCGGGAGGGAGACCTGACGGCATCATACTCACATCCTCCGTGTCGCCCAGGGAAGAAGGATCACCATCCCCGGGATCCAGCAGAGGAGACGCTGGCGCCTCGGAGTGCAAAGAGTGTTGCGGTGAGCTCGGGATGATGGATAGGCTTAAGGGTCCGGTGTCGACTAACACCGAGCAGACGTCAGAGGAGCCGGCGTCCAACTTATCGGACCCAGCGCCCGATGAAGGCCGCGAAGGACGGGCAGCCTTGGCGGGCGCTTTGGAGGCCGTGCACTGCCCCGGAGGGTCGGGTGTGTTAACGGCCTTACCCGGGTGGGTGTCGGAGAAGCCGACGTCCGACTTATCGGGGCTGCTTGAACCAGATGGCAGCACAGCGGCGACCTTGCTGGGAGCAGCTGCCTCCTTAGACCCAGAGGCTCCCGAGGGACCCGAAAAGCAAGCCCGACGCGGGAGGGTTGACGCCGCTTTAGAATCCTCCCAAGATGGCTGTTATGAGCTGCCTCCGGGAGGCATTACCTGCAGCACTGCGACCCCATCCGACGTACACGGCGACCATGGAGGAGTCCCGTCCTGGTGCTTCTTCTGTGGTGGCCTCCGGAGAAGTTGAAGCCCGCGAAGTTTTTTCAGTTCCTTTTCCATGGAGGTCATTTTTTGTTTACGAACGTGGGTCTCTAGGGACTGCTGCCTCTGCTTTCGGGTGGCCCGCGTTAAACTGCTGGCAGAGCTGGCACTTCTTGACGGGATGATCATGGCCTAGACAAAAAAGACACTGGGAATGACCGTCCTTATGCGGGAGCCGGGCGCCGCAAGAATTGCACTTATTCTAGTGCTTGGAGGGAGTCAAGGATGACATACACGGCAGCTGTAGGCAAGGCTGACGAAAATCAGAAAAAAGTAGAAAATAGGCGGTAAAAAACTACCGATGATTGACTGCGAAGCAGTGAACTTAACCACGAGGCATTGCACGAGCTAATGGCGGGAAAGAACTGGAAGGCGGGCGTGGGGGACCGCCCCTTATATACTGACGTCGGTCACCTGACGTGGGGGAAGTCCCCCACCAGAGACTGCTAGCTAGAAATTTTTCCGTGGGGTCCTGATGCCTGCTGGCTTCAGTCCTATTTGTAATTACCTACTGCAAGAGTCCTCTCGAAGTAAGATCTACTGTTACAGGTGAGTAACCTATTTTTCTAGGATCGTGGATATGTTGTTCTATCCACACTTGTTGGCAGACTTCTAGTAGTTCTCCAGGAGAAGGGAGGCAAGGCGCACGCCCTCTACTTGGGAAACAGAGATTGGAGAACAGAGGCCCCAAAACCAGCATCCTGGTGTGACTCTAGGTCAATGTGGTAGTGGGAAATTAAGGTGTTTGCTGACTTCCAGGTAGCAGCCCCGCAGATTTCCTGGATAGTCCCTGGAAGCACCACTGACGCGGCAGTATGGCGGGTGGAGTGAGCTCTTACCCCTACGGGAGGCTCCTTGCCCGCCAACCTACAGCAGAGATCAGTGCAGATGTAATCCATCTGCCAATCGTCCACTTGACTGCAGGTCTGCCAGATGCGGCTTCAGCGTAGGTGACAAACAGCTGGCGAACCTCTCCCCGAACTTCAGCCATCTGCTCCTTATAGTAAGAGAGCGTTTGTCTCAGGTCCAAAGTATGGAGCCTGTACTCTGCCTCCGAGGTGTAATTAGGGTAGTACACAGGCAGAGTCAACACCTGGTTAAGGTGAAACTCTGACACCACCTTTAGAAAGGATTTCGGGTGGGCTGCAGGACAACCTTGTCCCTGTGGAAGACCACGTAAGAAGACTCGACAGCACCTGGAGCTCCCCAGTCCTTCTGGCTGACGTGATAGCCGCCAAGAAGGCATTCTTCCACAACAGATGTGACATCTCACACCTGTGCATTGGTTCGAATGGCTTGCCCATGAGCTTTGCCAGTACCAGCAGTAGATCCCATGGAGGTGGTAGTTCATGCACCGGAAGGGATATGGATTTGGGGCCCTTGAAAATGCGCCGGACCACCTTCTCCTGTGTCACCGTCTGCTGATTGGCCCACGCCCGGTAAGCAGAGATGGCTGCCAGGTGCACCTTAAGGGTTGTAGATCAAAGACCCCCTTTGGACAGAGACCAAAGGTAGTCAAGGATGCTAGCCACTGGACAGGACAAAGGGTCCACGCCCTTGCCCTGACACCAAATGGAAAACCTTTTCCATTTGAAGGCACAGCACCTTCCTGGATGCCTCCACAACTGTGAGTACATACTCAGAGAGACCCAAAGCCTGGAACTCTAGCCACTCAGGAACCAGGTTGTCAGGTGCAGGGATTGAAGGTCCGGATGGAATACCTTCCCCTGATTGACTGATATCAGGTGTGGGCATACTAGAAGATGCCTCGGAGGCCTGCAGCAGAGTCTGAGGAGATTTGGATACCAGAACTGGTGAGGCCAGTCTGGAGCTACCAGGATCACCTGTGCCTTGTCGCTCCTGACCTTGAGGATCAACTTGTGAACTAAGGGAAGTGGAGGGAAGGCACAGGAGAGGCCTGGGGTCCACAGCCTTGAGAAAGTATCCCCCTGCGGGGGCTGGCATGAAACCGCCTCGGCTTTGCAATCCCCCTGGAGGAGAACAGATCCACCTCAGGTTTGCCCCAGTGGGAGAACAGGCTGTGAACTACCTCTGGATGGAGAGACCACTAGTGGGATGTCTCGCCCACATGGCTGAGAGTGTCCGCCAGTTGATTTGAAGCTCCTGCTACATGGATGGCTAGGAGATCTGCCTCCAGTCGGCTCATGAGGGTCCAGATGCATAGCGCTTCCCTGCACAGAGGCCGGGAGTGCGTGGCGCCCTACTTTTTCGAGATAGTACACAGTCATGGTATTGTCTGTGTGGACTTGCATCACCTAACCCCGAAGGAGTGGAGTGAATGCTGACAGTGCAGTGCCTGTCGGACTGCTCTGAGCTCCAGCAGGCTGAGATGACATCAGGATTCCTAGTGGGTCCAGAGCCCGTGGACTCTGTGATTCCCCATGTGGGCACCCCAGCCCGTGGGAGAGGCATCAGTCGTGAGAACGACCGTTGGCTCAGGACGGACAAATGGGATCCCTTCCTGCAAGTGTGTTAGGACGGTCCACCACTGGAGAGCATCCCACATCTTCTGAGTCACAGTGACCAGCTGGTCGAAGTGACCATGTAGGTAGGTAGGTAAAATTTTATTTTTATACAAGTAATGCATGTCATTTGGACAAAAATCCAGTTTACAAGACAGACCTGTGTAATCCCTATCTAAGTACATACAATAAGTTTCATATTTAAACATGAACAAATACATCAATATAAACACAAAAACAACAAAATATAGAAAAAAATACTTCCTTATAAATTCTACGAAAAATAAATCTTATCAATTTCCACAATACATCTAAAATATTCAACACTCACAAACATGAATATATAACTCCTTTATGGTTTGAATAAATGTAGAGTGATTTGTAATTTCCCTTACTTCTACTGGGAGAAGATTCCAAAAACTACCAGCTTGATAAGTCAAAGTTCTATCCGCATATTTATTTCATGATTTTTATACAGTTATTTAAGTGAACTGATCTAGTTAATAACCTTTTAGAATACTGTTTCACTGGAAACAACAGTAATGAAATTGGATGGTTTAAAGATAAATGTTTCATTTTATGGATTAAAGTTAACCAACGACACAGATAATTTATATCCAAAGGCAACCAATTCACTTTTTTTCAACAATGAACAATGATGAGTACGATAATTCCCCTTTAAAACATATCTAGCCACATGATAATAAGTTTTATCCAGCTTGGCCAAAAGTGTTTTATTAGTTTTCCTATATATCAATTCACCATATCTTAACACTGGAATAATTAACTGATCGGCCAGCTTTTTCCTATCTGTTGTTGTTGAACATTCTGTACTTCTTCTTAAAGCTCCCACCCTTTTATTAACTTTTTTTTTTTTACCAACTCTGTAATATGACTAGCAAAGGACATTTGCTCATCAAATATCACTCCAAAGTACAGTTACATAAGAACTTACCGTAACAGTAGATCTTCGAGAAGGCTCTTGCAGTAGGTAATTGCATATAGGACTGACGTCGGCAGGCGGCAAGACCCCACGGAAAAATTTCTAGCTAGCAGTCCCTGGCGGGGACCGCCCCCACGTCAGGTGACCGGCGTCAGACGATGTCGGTATAAAGGGGCGGTCCCGGACGCCCGCCTTCAAGTTCTTTCCCGCCACAGGCCCGGACGAGAGAGAAGCAGATATTTCCCTCAATGGAAAAGGAGCTGAAAAAGCCTAGGGGGATGGAGGGCGGGAAGGTATTTATTGCAAGAGCCTCTCTCAAGATCTACTGTTATGGTAAGTTCTTACGTAACTGTACTATCTTACTTCGAGAGGGCTCTTGCAGTAGGTAATTACATATAGGACAGAATCCCAAGCAGTCTGGAACAAATGAAAGGCACCGGGAGGAGGAACTACTCCAAATAAGTAGTAAACAACCTTGCAAACCTCAAGATAGGAGGCCTTGCAAGACAGCTAACCTGAAGCCTGCTTTACGGCGAGAGGCAATGTCCAAACTGTAATGTTTCGTAAAGGTATGGGCGGAAGTCAAATGGCGGCAACACAGATGTCTCGAAAGACACATTCTTGAAACAAGCCGCAGAGGCTACTACTCCACGAGTGGAGTGACCTCTGACTTGATCTGGTAGGGTCTTGTTGTACTTGTCATAACAGAAAGTGATGCAATGAGCCAACCACTTTGATAGGCATTGCTTGGAGACAGCATTGCCTTCCCTTTTGTGAGCAAAAGACACGAACAACTGATCAGTGTTTCTGAGATCCTTCGTCCTATCGGTGTAGTATCTCAGAATCCTGTGGACATCCATGGTATGGAGCAAGTATTCTCCTTGGTTGGAGTACTGCGTGAAAAAGGCAGGTAACTCAATAGACTGATTTAAGGTATACTCCGCTACCACTTTCGGAAGAAACTTAGGATTCGTGCGAAGAGCTACTCGTTCTTTGTGAAAAATCAGATAAGGGATTTTACACATAAGGGCCTGGAGCTCGGAAATTCTTGCGAGAAGTAATGGCCACCAAGAAAAGCCGCTTCCACGATAAGAACTTCAAGTTCGCGAAGCTGCAGGCTCAAAAGGAGGAAGGGTAAGTTTCGAGGCAAAGTTCAAGTCCCAAGGGGAGTCGGAGTCCAACAGGGGCCTGAGATGAAGGACCCCTCTGAGAAAGGTCTTGGATACCTCCAATTGGGCAAATGCTCTATCAGCGAAGGGAACATGGTAGGCTGAAATAGCAGCCATGTGAACATTCAAAGAGGAGTGACTGAGACCCAGGTTGAAAAGATGACGCAAATAATCGAGCAGAACGGCCACAGGACAGGAGAAAGGCTTCACGTTCCTGGAGGCAGCCCAAATGGAAAATCTCTTCCATTTCACAGCGTAGGTGGACCTAGTGGAGGGTTTTCTAGCCTCCACCAGAATCTCGGCCACCTTAGGAGAGACGCCAAAACGGGATTGGGCTAGGTCTGCAGGAGCCATGCATGAAGTTGAAGAGACTTGAGTCCCGGATGGACCAGGGTCCCTGATCCTGGGTCAGCAATCCTCGAGATAAAGAGGAAGAGGAGGAACCTCTGAGTATTGTTGTAGAAGACAGAACCAGATTTGCCTGGGCCAGAAAGGAGCGATCAGAATCATTCTTGCTCTTCCAATGCAAGTTTCTGCAGCACACGAGGGACTAGAGGAATTGGGGGAAAAGCATAGATGAATCTGTCCTTCCAGCTTAGAGATAGAGCGTCGCTCCAGAAAGCGCCTCGCTCTGGAGCGAGCGATCAAAAGGTTGGAAGCTTTGCGTTTTGGGAGGAAGCGAACAGGTCTATCTGTGGAGTCCCCCAAATCTGGAAGATGCTTTTTAGAACTTTTTGGTCCAGTTCCCACTCGTGTGGCAGAGCCGAAGAATGACTTAGCTTGTTTGCTAGGACACTGTCGACTCCCGGAACATGGATCGCCGTGAGGTGAAGGTTGTGAAGCACTGCCCATTCCCAGACCCTCATCGCTTCCCTGCACAGCGGGTAGGACCGAGTCCCTCCCTGCTTGTTGATGTACCACACCACACACGTTGTCTGTTTGGACAGCTAGGTGACCGGGAAGAATGTATTGGTGAAGGGCCTGGAGAGCATACAGCACTGCTCGTAGCTCGAGCACATTGATGTGGAGAGCTAACTCCAATCTGGACCATAACCCCTGGGTTCGGTGAGGACCCAGATGGGCTCCCCAACCTTCGCCTGATGCGTCCGTGGTCAGAGTCTGGGCGGGGAGGATGAAAGAAGGGGACCCCCCGGAACAGGTTCTCTCGAACCATCCACCATTGCAAGTCTCTTGTCATCGACGAGGAGATCAGTACCAGATGATCTAGGTCGTCTACAAGTTGATCCCACTGAGAGCGGAGAGTCCACTGAGAGATCCTCACGTGGAGGCGCGCACGCGGAACCGTCGGGATGGCAGCCGCCATAAGCCCCAAAAGACGGAGCACCGACCTCGACGGAACCTTCCTGTGTTCCGAAAGAAGGGAAATCTGGGACTGGAGGGAGGCCCCGCTGTCCGAAGGCAGGAAGGCCCTGCACACTGTCGTATCGAGGATTGCCCTGATGAACTGGAGCTGGGAAGGGTCCAGATGAGACTTGGAATGGTTGATGGTGATACCCAGACCAGTGAAAACCCGCTGGGTGAGGGAGAGAAAATGCAGGAGTTCCTCCCTGGACGAGGCCGCCAGGAGCCAGTCGTCCAGGTAGGGAAAAACCTGAACTCCCAAAGTACGCAGGTGGGCCGCTACCACCGCCAGGCATTTGGTAAAATTTGGGAGCCGAGAAAGACCAAAGGGAGCGCCGGAATTGGTAATGGTCCCCTGGAACGCAAACCTGAGGTACTTATGCTGCGAGGGCTTAATGGGGATGTGCAGGTATGCATCCTGCATATCCAGTGCACAAAGCCATTGGCCCGGCCGGAGAAGGGCAGTAGGGTTTGAAGGAGAGCATCCTGAACTTTTGTATTCCACGAGAAGTTCAGGGAGCTGAGATCGAGAATGGGTCTGAGATCTCCCGTCTTCTTTGGTACAAGAAAGAAATGGGAATAGTAACCCGTCCCGTGAAGGTGAGGGGGGATGGGTTCTACGGCCTGCTTTGTGAGGAGAGCAGATATTTCTTCCCTGACCAAAGGAAGATGGTCCCTTGAGTAAGAGGAGTTCAGAGAGGGGTGGCATGGAGGTTTCTGCAGAAACTCTATAGAGTGCCCCTCTGCTATGATCTGAAGCACCCATGAATCCGATGTTATCCTCTCCCAACCTGGAAGGTGGAGGGAGAATCTCCCTCCTACCGGTTCCTCCGGGGAGTCCGGAGGCGGTGGGAGAGGGAAGGAGTCAGGTGGTGTGAGGCAGCGCCGCAGCTGGGGCAACCGCTTCTTTTTTGGGCGGCGGGGGCCTGGCAGCTGTGGGGGCCTGACGTTTAGTGGCCCGCCTTCCCTGGGGTTTCGCTTGAAGCCGTCTGCGTCTGCGAAAAGGACGGGCGCTAGGGAGATGGGGACGGTACATGGAATCCACAGATTTGAGGGTCGCCCCTTCTCCTGCAAGTCGGTGATGATGTCCTTGACATCACCACCGAAAGCACCAAACCCCTGAAAGGTGCTTCTTGAATTGCTGACTGCACCTCCGGGACCAGACCTGACACTCGGAGCCATTTGTGACGCCGAAGACTTACGGCGAACGCGGAGCTCCGTCCTGCGGTGTCCACTGCATCGTAGGTCGTCCTCAGAATGTGACGACTGGCCGAACAGGCAGAACGGACAAGGTCAGCTAGCTCCTGCTTGACTTGGGAGTCAGGCAAGGAGTCAATCTTAGATTCCGCCTGGGTAAGGACAGCCTTCTGGTAATCCCCCATATGTGCTACATAATTTAGGGCCCTGATCCCCAGTGTGGAAGAAGCATAGATCTTCCTTCCATACTGATCCAGAAGGCGAGATTCCTTATCCGGGGGAGACGAGCTCAAATTCTTCGGGTGTGCTGACCGGCCGTGAGTGGCGCTAATCACAACCGAGTCTGCACGGGGGTGAGAGTCTAGAAAGTCTACACCCTTCGGAGCCTGGTATAGCCTGTTGGACTTCTGAGGAAGTGGGGCTAAAGCCGACGGGTGTTTCCAAATAGTGGAAACAAGGTGGGCATGAGGCTCGATCCAGGGTGGCACTAGAGTAGGGGCCGTAAGGGGTAAGTCCAGATGTTCGGCGAGTTTAACCCGCTGAGGATCTGGCTCTAAGGAACGCCACTGATGGACTTCCTGGATCTTCCTGAGCAACTCCGTGAAGGAAGGATCCTCCGGAGGAGACTTCGGAGGAGTCCTCGGCCGGGGCTTGGACGGAGAGCGAGGCTCGTCGTCTTTCTCGGAGCATCCGTCGGAGGAATCCGAGGAGTCCGAGAGAGAAGAAGAAGAAGAGTTTGAAGCAGAGTAAGACTCCCTAGCTCATCTAGGGGGAGGAACAGGTTCCTTAGGGGGGATCCCCGGATGCGTGTCCTGTCCCTCTCTGGATCCCGAGGGGAGAGCTCGAGAATCCGGAGGTGGAGAGGGAGTGTGCCGTCTGGGGCGTACGGGAGCCGAAGGTGGCACCATCGCCGTGAGGCAGCTCTTGACTTCCTTGGTGAGCTGAGCCTTGGCCTCAGCCCACCAGGAGGCCAGAGTCTCCTGAAGATCCACCGGCAGCCTGGGGGGCAGTGGAGGAGGAGGAGGGCTATAGTTGTACGGATTATAACCGTAAGGTGAGTATCCGTAACCCGGCTGCGGGAATACCGGAGCTGGGTATTGCTGCATCGGGTACTGCGGCGTCAGTGGAGTCGGCGCTGGGTACTGCGACGCAGGATACTGCGGACCCGGGTAAACCGGCGTCGGATAGGATGGCGGATACCCAGGTACTGGAGGAGCTGCCGGAGCAGACGGCCCAGTAGAGAACTCCACGGGCGGATCAACCGTAATAGGCCCGTGGGGTGGAGGGCCCGATGGGAGAGGAATATCCCCCGCCGGCGTTGGAGGGGCCGGCGTCGGAGGAGCCGGCGTCCGGGGGGCCGTCGTCAGATCCGGTTCTGTAGGAGGAGGGTCTGAAGGTGGAAAAGCATCCCAAGCATCGCCTGGGGACGGAGGAGAGAAGTCCCCGGGGTCAGGCAGGGGGGACTCGGGCTCCCTGGACGGCAGCGAAGGCTGCGGGGAACCTGGAATGACAGATGATGAAGGGTTTGTCATAGGCTCCGATGCCCGGCTCATGTCAGAGAAGCTGACGTGCGACTTAGAGGCAGAATCCCGGTGGACGCCAGAGGAGCCGGCGTCCAACTTAGGGGGCCCCTCGTCGGAGGCGGGCCGAGGGTGGGAAGCGGCCCGGTCCAAGGGGGACACTGCTGTGCGCCACCCCGGAGGGTCGGGCATCTTAGCGGCCTTCTCCCGGCGGACATCGGAGGAGCCGACGTCCGGCTTATGGGAGGCGCCCGCACCAGTAGGCCGCAAGCCTGCGGCAGTACTGGGGGCAGAAGCCTCCTTTTGGCCGGAGGCACCCAAAGGGCTCGAACGCGAACCCGACAGGCGATCCCCCGGAGGGGACGTTACCTTAGCCGAGGCTCCGGCCGGAGTCGTGGAAGAGGAGGCCTTCTCCCGGTGCCTTTCTTTGTCCCGCTTCTTGTGTCCTTCTGGGGAGGTCGACGCCTGCCTAAGTTTCTTCAACTCCTTCTCCATTGCAGACATCTTCTTTTTCAGGAGATGGGCTTGCAAAGACTGCTGGCGTCGTCTGCGGGTGGCCGCGTTGAAATGCAGGCAATGCGGGCACTTGTCGACCGCGTGGTCGGGGCCTAAACAAAAAAGGCAGAGGAAGTGACCGTCTTTGTGAGGCAGTTGGGCGCCGCACGAGTTGCACTTATTTTTTGAAGGGGACTATATAAACCGACGTTCACCTGACTAATAAATTGCAAAATACTAATACTTCGTAAAAAACGATGAAGCAACAGGGCTGAGCACGAACTTCACATGAGACACTGCGAGCTGAGCGGGAAAGAACTGAAGGCAGGCGTCCGGGACCGCCCCTTTATACCGACGTCGTCTGACGCCGGTCACCTGATGTGGGGGTGGTCCCCGCCAGGGACTGCTAGCTAGAAATTTTTCTGTGGGGTCCTGCCGCCTGCCGACATCAGTCCTATATGTGATTACCTACCTACTGCAAGAGCCCTCTCGAAGTAAGATCTATAGTCCCTAACCTGCTCTAATTTAGTTACGTTTTCTGTATAAACACAAAGTTTATGAATGACTTCACCACTTTTTTTTAGTGGAAACTTCATACATTTAGTTTTTTTTTTGTGTTCATAATCAATTTTGACCTGGTGAACCAACCCTCAATCCTCGAGAAATCAGATTGCAAATTTGATTGCAATACGTCTTCTGTTTTACCAGACGCAATAATTACCATATCATCGGCATACAGATCGAATCTCTGTATGCTCAGCAACCAGTGGAAGATTATTTATAAATATAAGAAACATAAGAGGTCCCAAGATCGATCCCTGTGGAACACCTCTATTAACACTTCTACTCTCCGATAAACATCCCTGTACCTCCACCCTCTGAGATCGATTACAAGTATGATTTTAACCAATTTAAAGGGCCATCACTAATACCTATCTCTTGCAATCTCTCGATTAATAAGAGGTGGTCCACCAGGCCAAAAGCCTTCGAAAGGTCTACAAAAACGACCGCTGTCTCCATATTATTTCCTAAAGACCTATTTAACAGGTCACTAAATTCCAAAAGGGCTGTTGTAGTAGAATAATTTTTTTGAAAGCCAGATTGTTTTGATGTTAACAGACTATATTTATCCAAATAATCCATAACCTGTACAGAAATAAGTTTCTCCAGACTTTTTGATAAAAGAGGTAATAAGGCTATAGGCCTATAATTATTAACTTCTACCACACCTCCCCCTTTATAAATTGGTTTCACTCTACTTTCTTTCCAAGATAAAGGAAAATAAGCAATTTGAAGACTCCAATTGAATAAGTATGTGATAATTGGTGCTATATTAAAAGCTGCTAACTTCCAAAACTTACCTTCAAGGCCGTCATTTCCAAAAGTTTTGTGAGTCCACTGGCTGGCCAGCTCCCACTGAAGAGGGTGCATATGCCACCGGGCCCATCGAAGCACGGTGGTGCAGGCCACCATATATACCAGAAGGTGCAGGAAGTCCCGGGCAGGGCGCAAGTGCCCAACCAGAAATAATTGGGCAAAGGAGGAGAGAACCTTCACCCTGTCCATTGGGAGCCTGGCTCTGGCTTGGCAAGAGTTGAGCTCTGCCACGATGAAGCAGATCACCTGCGAAGGTACGAGTTCTGACTTGCTCTTGTTGACCAGGAGACCAAGTTAGATGCAGGTCTGCTGGGCCAGATCCCTGGACTTCTCCACCTCCTGTCTGTAGGAACCTGCTATGAGCCAGTCGTTGAGAGAGGGGTACACTCTGACACCTCGACACCGAAGATGGGCCGCCACCACTGCAATGCATTTGGTGAAGACCCGGGGGGCCGATGACAGGCCGAACAGCATGGCTTGGAACTCGAAGAGGGCTCCCTCTGCTCGAAAGCGAAGGAACCTTTGGTGAGATGGATGGATCGGGACGTTAAAGAATGCCTCCTGGAAATCCAGAGAGCAAAAACACATGTTCTGCTCAAGAGATGGTATGATCTGCAACAGAGTTACCATCTTGAAAGTGCGGGACCTAAGAAATTGGTTCAGACCGTGCAGATCTAGAATGGGGCACCAGCCCCCAGTCTGTTTCAGGACCAGGAAGTACCTGGAAACGAACCCTGGGTTGACAGGTGGGTCTGCGACTCTGGCCACCACCTCCTTGCGGAGGAGTTGGGCGATGTTGTCTCAGAAAGCCGACTGAGTGTTTATGGACGCCATTTCCTCCCGTGAGGCGTGGACTCGGCTTGGTGGGTACTGCTCGAATTCCAGAGGCTAATTTTGCTTATTTCTAGGCTATCATCTTTTTACTACAGAACTCAGAAACCCTTGCAGCTGACATCAGAGCAGTAGGCAGCAGCAGCGTGAGATTCAAAAGCCTGCAGTGCATGTCAGAGTACGTTGGGACCAGACCCATACTTGAGTGTAGGGCACTTTCTGCTGACTGTCCCCCTTTAACATCTGAGTTTACAGCACCTTTTCAATGTGTGGGCAGCACCTTTTCAATGTGGGATAGATGTGGCACAGAACAGTTTTTTTATTTTATTTTTTCTCCCCTAGCAGGACCCCGTCATTTTCATCAGCCCTGGTCACGGCCCCCGGAGACCTCCACCACCGTCTATGGCTGCCGAGGTCCCTCGGTCACCCCCAGCTTACCCCCCGGAGGGCGGTGACGCGGCCACCTCTACGGTGACTACGGAACTAATGTCTGGTCGGGGACCCGCAGCGACCGTGGTGCGGTGAGGTCCTCCGGGGAGGGCTTCATGAGTACGGTGGTCCTTGCCCGCCTTCACTTTTCTCCTCCATGTTTTGTTGTGACGGAGGCGGGGACGTACAATGATGCCAGCGTCTGCCCCGCCTCCCCAGAACTGGACCCGGACGCCCGAGTTCCCCCGGCCTCTGCCAGGAGTCCTCAGTGCGCCGACTGCTTTCCTTCCTTCCCCGAGAAGGAGGAGAGCAGTCCAAAGGACGCCCATCCTTCTTCCCCTTGCCGCTCCGATCGATCCGGGTCCGTTTCGAATCTGGTCGCCGGTGTCGCAAGCAGAAATCCCACCGCTGGGCTGGCCTACAGAACAGTTTTGAGAGGTAAAATGAGACACGTCCCTCACAATGTGCGACAGTTCGGAGGTATGTGGTGTGGGATATGCGGGGTGGAGTTGGAGGACACCACAAGTTGTGGCAGAAGGTAAACTAAACTTGAAGATGTCTAGTAAATGGGTAGGCTCAGTGGATACTGCGTAAGTGTTGACAGTAGACTGAATCTTGGTACAGTCAAATCCCGTTTATCCGACCCCCGTACTACCGAACCTCCCTATTTAACGAACCTGATATATGTCCCCCACTGTTTTCGTATGCTCATCCTATGTTTATCTGAGCCATCAGAGCTTTGCTGTCAAAAGCTGTCATTAGGGCCACGGAAAGGACAACCCTTCTGTTAACCCACAAGATGCCACCAAATCAACTCCTCAGCTGCTTTTGCTCATGCTCTGACCTTCCATCAGAGAAAACCTCAAACCAGACACCGAATTAATACCCTCTAAAACTGCATTTTTTTTAAACACAAGAAATCCTGCCCGAACCTATGTCTTGCCACCAGATCGGCTCCCCAGCTCTCTTACCTCATGCTCTCTCCTTGCTGCAGTAACCCCAAAAAAACAGACATACTGATTCCGAGGCACAAAAACAAAATGGAAAAAAATAATTAAAATAGAAACCGCAAAGCTAGTCCGAAACTGCAAGAAGTAAGCTGACAATCTCTGCTGCTCCCTTCACTCATGCTCTCAGCTCACACTACACAAAACTACACACAGTACATAAACTATTGTACATTTTTAAAGTAAGCACCCCAAGCACTAAAATGAAATAAGGTTTTGTACTGTATTTTGCACCGGCAATAAAATGATTACATATTACTGCATCATGAGTGTGTTAATGAAAGAACGAGGACTGATTTAATGATGGAATCCTGTTTATCCGACCCCCCGATTATCCGACCATATCGGATGTTCCCCAAGCGGGTCGGATAAACAAGGCTGAACTGTAGTTAGAAAGTGTGATTCCCAGGTCATACTTACTTAAAAGCATCTAGGGCGCGAGCCGAGTTCATGTAATTGGTCAAGAAAAGCTGGACTTCATTGATGTTCCACTTCTCAGCTTTACATGGTTCAATGAACTGGTAAGAGAAGGAAACAAAAAAGTTAAAAGAGGAGTTTATGAGTGGTGTGGACAACAACTATCATAAGCAGTCTTGCACTACTTCACTCAAAAGTGGAAGGCAGGGAAATGTTTTTTTTTTTAAACTGGCATCTCCTTGCTATGGCTTTGACTAATTTCGCTTGGGTCAGGCCATGGAGCATGAAAATACAGGTTACTCACCTGTAACAGGAGTTCTAGGAATGGTATATGTTGTTCATCCACACTTATTGACAGGTTCCTTGCCTTTAAATCTTGGGAAGGTCTTCAAGCTGGCTCCTCCCACCCACCGGGTGGGTAAAACTCGCAACTCCGCCCATGACGCCAGATCTAGCCGCTGGAAGCCGGGTTGTGCATCGAGCCGGGAGGTTGGGTGGGTTAGGATGAACAATATATACCATTCCTAGAACTCCTGTTACAGGTGAGTAACCTGTATTTCTAGGGACATGGATATGTTGTTCATCTACACTTATTGACAGACTCCTAGCAGTTCTCCGGGAGGAGGAAGGCAAGGCACACACCCCAGATACTTACTTGGGAAATAAGGACTGGAGAACTGAGGCCACAAAACCAGCATCCCGGCATGACTCAAGGTCGATGTGGTAGTGGGTGATGAAGGTGTGTGCCGACTTCCAGGTAGCAGCCCTGCAGATTTCCTGGATAGGGATGTCCCTGGAAGCAACCACTGATGCAGTGGTATGACGGGTAGAATGAGCTCTTATCCCTCTGGGAGGCTCCATGCCTGCCAACCTATAGCAGAGATCTATGCAGGAGGTGACCCACCTGCCTATCGTCCGCTTGGTAGCAGGTCTGCCAGGTGCGGCTTCAGCGTAGGTGACAAACAGCTGGCAAACCTCTCCCCGAACTTCAGCCGTACGCTCCTTGTAATAAGAGAGCGCTCTTCTAGGGTCCAAAGTATAGAGCCTATATTCGGCCTCCGAGGTGTGATTGGGGTAGAATACTGGCAGAGTCAACACCTGGTTAAGGTGAAACTCCGACACCACCTTCGGAAGGAATTTCGGGTGGGGGCGCAGGACAACCTTGTCCCTATGGAAGACCAGATAAGGAGACTCGATGGAAAGGCCTGAAGCTCCCATCCTTCTGGCTGGCGGATAGCCACCAAAAGGCGGGTCTTCCACGACAGGTGAGAGATGTCACACCTGTGCATCAGTTCAATGGCTTGCCCATGAGCTTAGCCAATACCAGCAGCAGATCCCACGGAGGTGGAGGTTCTCGCACCAGCGGGGATATGTGATCAAGGCCTTTGGAAAAGCGCCCGGCCACCTTCTCCTGCGCCACCGACTGCTTCCCGGCCCCCGCCCTGTAAGCAGAGATGGCTGCCAGGTGCACCTTAAGGGTTGTCGACCGAAGCCCTTGCTGAGAAAGAGACCACAGGTAGTCCAGAATGCTTGCCAAGGAACAGGAGGAAGGGTCCAGGCTCTTGCCCTGACACCAAATGGAGAATCTCTTCCATTTGAAGGCGTAGCATTTTCTGGTCGACTCCTTACGGGACGCCTCAACGACGATGAGGACCTTGTCGGAAAGACCCAAGGCCTGGAACTCTAGCCGCTCAAGAACCAGGCCGTCAGGTGCAGGGATTGAAGGTCCGGATGGAATACCTTTCCTGATTGACTGAGATCAGGTCCGGGCGGGCTGGAAGCCGCCTCGGGAGCCTGGAGCTGAGACTGAGGAGATCTGGATACCAGAACTGGCGGGGCCAGTCTGGGGCTACCAGAATCACCTGCGCCTTGTCCCTCCTCACCTTGAGAAGCACCTTGTGGATCAAGGGAAATGGGGGAAAGACGTAGAAGAGGCCCGGGGTCCACGGCCTCGAGAAGGCATCCCCCTGCAGCGAGCCCTGCTGAGGGGGGCGGGCATGAAACAGTCTCAGCTTCGCAATCTCCCTGGAGGCAAACAGGTCCGCCTGAGGCGTGCCCCAGTGGGAGAACAGATCTTGTACTACCTCCGGCAGGACAGACCACTCGTGAGACGCAGCACCTATCCAGCTTAGGGCATTGGCCAGGGTGTTGGAGGCTCCTGCCACATGAATGGCAAGGAGATCCGCCTCCAGGCTGCGCACGAGTGACCAAATGCGGAGAGCTTCCCTGCACAGAGGCATGGAGCGCGTCCTGCCCTGGCGGTTTAGGTAGTCATGGTCGTGGTATTGTCCGTCTGGACCTGAACCACTTGACCCCGTAGAAACGGAGTGAAGGCGGTGAGGGCTAGACGAACCGCACGAAGCTCCAGCAGGTTGATATGGCATCGGGACTCCCGACGGGACCAGAGGCCGTGCGCTCTGTACTCCCCCAGATGGGCACCCCAACCCATCAGAGAGGCATCGGTCGATAGTGAGACCGTCGGCTCGGAGCGGACAAATGGGATGCCCTCCTGCAGGTGTGCTGGAATGATCCACCACCGGAGAGTGTTCCACAGCCCCTGGGTCACTGTCACTAGCTGATCCAGCGGATCTAAGTGCTATGACCATTGGCTGGCCAGCCCCCACTGAAGGGGACGCATGTACCAGCGGGCCCAACGGACCATGCTGGTGCAGGCCGCCATGAGGACCTGGAGGCGCAGGAAGTCCTGGGCAGGGCGCGATTGTCCAACCTGAAATGATTGGGAAAAGGAGGAAAGAACCTCGGCCCTGTCTGCTGGGAGCCATGCTCCGGCTCGAAAAGAGTCGAGCTCTGCCCCGATGAATTGTATCACCTGCTTTGGCACGAGTTCCAACTTGGCCTTGTTGATGAGGAGGCCAACCTGAGAGCAAACCTGGAGGGCCAGATCTCTGGACCGCTCCACCTCCGCTCTGGAAGGGGCTGCAATCAGCCAGTTGTCCAGGTAGGGGTACTCCCGGACCCTTCGGCACCGCAGGAATGCTGTCACCACAGCCATGCATTTGGTGAAGACCCTGGGAGCTAGGAAAGGCCAAAGGGCATGGCCCGGAACTCGTAGGATCCCTCCGCCTGAAGCGGAGGAATCCTGGTGGGATGGACGGATTGGGACGTGAAAGAACGCGTCCTGAAGGTCCAGAGAACAGAACCACACGCCTCGTTCCAAGGATGGGATTATCTGAGCCAGAGTGACCATCCTGAAGGTCCGAGACCTTAGGAACCTGTTCAGGTCGTGCAGGTTGAGAATGGGGCACAAGCCTGTCCGTTTTGGGACCAGGAAGTACCTGGACACAAACCCCGGGTCTGGAGGAGGATCTGCCACCTTCCTGATCACCTCTTTTTCGAGGAACAGGGCAATATCGGCTTGGTGGGCCGACAGAGAGGCTGAGGACCTCATAGCCCCCCGAGGGGCAACGGCTCGGAAGGGTGGGGCCTGCTCGAATTCCAGAGGCAGGCCCTTTCCTACCACCTCCAACACCCACCGGTCCATGGTGATAGCGGACCAGGCAGAAAGGAAGTGGCGGAGCCGTCCCCCCACGGGGGGAACCCAGGAGGGAGTGACGAGGCTGGGGCGGCACCTCAACCCGTCACTGCGCAGGCTTGGAGGGGGGACTGGCCGAGGGACCTCCTGGGCCTTTACCTCCCTGCTTCCTGTTGGAGGAAGCCGTGGGCTTGGGTTTGGGATGCCAAGCGCGAGCCTGCTGGCCCTGGTGCTGTTGGGCCGGACGTGCAGAAGGACGAAAGGACTTGTGCTGCTGCTGCTGTCGGTGGCCTTTGTCCTTCTGGGCGGAGGTGACCAAATCCAGAGTGGCACTGGACTTTTCGATCCGCTGGAGGTGACCTTCCACTCCAGGGCCGAAGAGGTCGGACACCAAGAAGGGGACATCCGCCAATTTGTGCTGGGTATCCACCGTAAAGGTGGATATCCTCAGCCATGCTCTGCGGTGCATGGCCACTGCGGCCGCTACTGATCTGGCACAGGAGTCTCCAATGTCCAGAGCCATTTGGAGCTGCTGTTTTGCCACCGCCCTTCCGTGATCCCGCACCTGCTTGACCGTGGTCTGCAGGTCGGCCGGGAGATGACGGATCACCTCATCCAGGGAGCCCATGAGGGTGTGGGAAAAGTGTGCCATCAGCACGGCCGAGCTGGCCTGGCGGAGGCCAAGGGAGGACGCAGCGTACACCTTGCGCCCGGCGTAGTCCAGCTTTCTGGACTCCTTGTCGGGGGGGGGGGCTTGTACACATCCCTAGCGTTCCCGGAATGCCGGAAAATGCTGTCGGTGACCAACCCCTCGGCAGAGGGGTGTTCCGAAAAACCGGGCAAAGAGCCGGTAGCGAACGCATACTTCCTGGTCATCCTGGCCGAAGGCGCAGGACAGGAAGCAGGCCGCTGCCAGAGCTCCAAGGCTGGGCCAACAATGGCTTCAGTCACCGGAAAGGCCTCCGTGGGTGAATCCCCTCGGTCCAGTATCTCCGTCAGGGGATACTTGGCCTACCTGGACACGGGCTCGAGCTGCATCCCGGTGGACTCCGAGATGAGCCGAAGCAAACCCATGAAGGACAATGGGCTTTCGTCCATCGACTGGCCCTCGGAGGACTCCAGGTCGATGGGCCTGGAGAACAGGGAGGAGTCATCGTCGGACTCGGAGGAGTCCGCGAAGAGCTGCCTGGGGCCTGAGCCACCCTCCACCTGCCGAGGACGGTCGGGAGTGAGGGTGACCGACAACCTGTGGGGCAGGCCTTGGCCCCACTGAGAGTTCTTGGTCGGTGCCCCCGATTTTGGTTGTGGAGGCGGAGGTTCCACCACAATTGGTGGGGCAGCTGGTTTTGGCCGAACAACCGGCCCAGGCTTGGGCACCTCGACTACAGCGAGGGGTTGTTTCGGCCGCTTGGGTGACAGCTACTTGATGGCCGGGGAAGGCGACGGCGTCGACTTGTTCCCCGACAGAAGTAACTGCTGCCACATCAGGTCCTCGTAGCGTCGACGCAATTTGTGCCGAAGCCTCTCCTATTCCGAAGAGGAAGACGAGGACGAGCGGTGGTGCCACTTACCTTGGTGCCGAGACCGCCGATGCCGACGGGATCGGCTGGACCGAGACAAAGTCCGAGACCAAGATCCTCGGTGTTTCTGAAGACGGGTCTGGGAAGCAGCGGGGGACACCCGCTCTTCCCTCGGCTCGGAAGCCTTAACCGGGAACTCGGGAACTGCTGCGCCTGGGGTGCAGGCAGATCCTTGGTCTCCACCGGGGGACCTGGTGAAGAAGGGTTGTTGGCCTCACCAGTCGACAGTCTGTCCGACGGGCCGAGAAAAATTTTGACCGCGCCGACGGGTGTCTCGGCCGGCTGGCCTGACGGGGATGCCGTGAAGCCAGCGGCCTTAGCCGCAACCTCGACCGAAGTCGACAGTCGGTTGTCCGGGGAAGGAGACCTCTCCCGCTCCCACAAACGCCGACAATGGGACTTACCCTTTGAGTCCTTTTTGCCAATGGCCCCTCTCCCTTCGTGGAGAGGGATTGGCAAAGCTCCTTGAACGAAGCTGAATATGAGGTACCCAGAGAGAGCGGGATAAATGCCGCGGCCGAGGAGGAAGATGATGTGCGCCTGCTCCTCGAGGGCGATCATCTGCTCGAGTTGCTCAGCCGAGCCAACCACCGCGATAACATAGCAGACCTCCTTGACTTAACCGCGGTGCGCTTCTGGGCCAAGCTGTAACCGGGCAGCAGCGGTCCTCCAGGAGCGTTGGCGAAAATGAATGGCATGACTCGCAGGGCCTGCGGGTCGTGTTCTAGGCCGAGGCAGTAGGCGCCGCGATGGTCGGTCCGTCCTGGACATCTTCTGTTCACAAGGGCACCACGAAATCCGAGTCGGTTGTCCGTCGCGGCAGCGAGGAGAAAGATGACGCAGTCTTGAATTGTACAAAAGCGAGTTTGGGCCAACCGGCACTAGGATCCAGCCCATCACGCAGAGCGTTAAGGAGGGGAACCTGAGCCCAAGCAGTAAGGAAGATCTGGCCATGGGGTGGAGCCGAGTTTTACCACCCTGGGTGGGTGGGTGGAGGAGCCAGCTTGAAGACCTTCCGGCAAGATTTAAAGCGGCAAGGAACCTGCCAGACAGTGTGGATGAACAACATATCCATGTCCCTAGAAAGCAATTATTTGCCAAACTGCCGAACAGCCAGTAGTGCATCCCACCCCCACCTGAAAGCATATCTGCCATGGTTTTTTCCTGCTGCTCACAGGCCAAAGCCTGAAATGTAAAGTATGCATCTGTATCCAGGCCAGTGGGTCAACTACAGTAAAGTAGTGTCCTCCCCAATTATGAACTGTCTTTCTGTTTTTTTCCACATTTAGCCTCTCTCATTCTCACCTGTCTGTTGTTTCAAGTATAGCTATCCTCACTCTCCCCCCCCCACCCTGAAGTTTAGGGTTGCTATGGCCTCACCCTTTCTCTTGACGGGATGGTGTGTGAACAGGGTTTGGCAGCCCCACACCCTCTTCTATCCCTATCTCCCTCAACACTTCCCTCCCTCCCAACCATGCTCCACAACTGTGCAACGCACTTCACTCCCAGCAGGCCTCAGTTTGGGAATCTGGGACTCATACAAGAACTCTGGTATCAGGAGTTGAATGCACTGCCACTGCACTACTGGACCAACCTTAACTGTTTCCCGCCTCTTTATTGGTTTCTCCCTTGTTTTTTCATTCAAATCTGGTCTCTTCCTCTCGCTTTCTTCCTCCCATTTTCATCTCCAGGCCCCCAATGTTGAAATGGGTTAAGGAACATAATTTCTCCTTGAGGCACTGATAGCACTATGAAACAAAGATTGTAACCTTTTTTGTCCACTGTGTTTCTACACCTCTGTGCCAACCGCCACCCTACTCCTTCAGGTCACCTATGCTTCCCTGCTACCTGCTAGACTCACCCCCCACTGCCACCTCAGAAATCCACGCAAAACCTCAATCGGTTACCCAGGGGCAGCACTGTCCCTACCGGGGGCTCTCTCTGAGTGCTGGGGAGGAGTGCTTCTTGAAACTCCTTCACTGCCATTCCGAGTGGTTGGCTTTGTCCCCGCTAGGGGCCTTCCCATGACCAGGAGTAAGCGAACATCACAGATGGTGGTTTGAGGGGTCCTAAACTGATAGTGCACCGGAGGGTCTGTTGGGTGTGTGTGTGTGTGTGTTGGGAATACCTGGGAGGATGCTCTGAACCTTCCCTGCTGGCCTCTGCTCCTGATGTCCTGAGTATGAACCAGGGTCGCTAGCATGCCACAGATCCGGTTAGCTCATAATCCTTAAAGCACCAACTGCTGGCCCTTGAAAGTATCACAATCTTAGTTTCATAGTGCTACCAATGTTTTGGGTGAAAATCACATGGTTTGGGTCACAGGATAATTAGTTTATTGTGTGTTTACACAGAAGCTGCACTCGTACAGTGTTACAGTTTCCATGCATGTGGAAAGCAGTGCTGCAGCAGTTTTCTGCGTGTACACACACAAGATCTGTGAAGTGCAGCACGCAGCATGGTTGCCAACCCCAATCTATAGTTTCTTTTAAAACTCCTCCCACAACCCAATGTAGGTATATAACTGCAGAATAAAAACACCCTCCTCTGTGTTTGGTATTTGTGATCACTCACTGACAGACAGCAGCCAGCAGAGGAGCAGAGTGGAGGGCTGTGCTGTTCTCCTTCGCTGTCCTGAGTATGGACTGGTGACCAAGGTATGTGTTTGTGGGGGGTGGGCACTGGTCCAGGGTGTGGGGTGGGGGTCGGGCAGTGGGTACAGAACAGGCAGGTTGGAAGGAGGAATTTGCAACCTGTTCGGGGGTGGGGTAATTACTAGCATGGGTGACTTGGGGAGGAAATGGGACCACTAGATGCCAGGGAAAATGAGGAACATGAACAGCATGGGTGATTGGAGGTGGGCGACTACTAGACACCACAGAAAATGAGATTTGTGAACAGCAGGAATGTTCGGGGAAGCACAGCCACTACGCTCAGTTAAGGGCAGGGTTTCAGCAGCATTAAACATCGCTATAATGGTGACTGTTTACTACTGCTGAAACTGTTCAATATACAGCTGCAACCTTTTTGCTTGAGGGCTCCCTTATCTGCACAGGCGCAGCGTGTATTCTGTGCTGTTGCACTGTCATGATAATGCAGTGCACGGGGGTCTCTGAATATGGCCCCCGCCCCGATCACCAGCACTATACATGGTTAGCGCAGCGTTATCCTAGTTAGTGCCACAATAACTGTTTGAATGTGAGGGTCTCAATGTTTTCGTATTTCAAGATATAGACACGGTAGTAGCACAATATATCAATACATCAATTTTAGCTGAAGTTCCTAGCCCTAAAGGATCCAGTGTTTGCCTAAATTAGACATTATCTTTTGAAAGGCTTAAACTTGGAACCATTAGGGTTAAAAACGTATTTATGTTTTTAAACTAAACGGTTGTTATCAGATCAACAGCAACAGGTTATAGAATAATGGCTAGGTAGGTGGTCATAATGAGAATTTCACACACCCGAGGTGTGGGATGCCACATAAACCCAGAGACTTAAGATAGAGGGGTTTGTAAAGGCATCCCACACCGACGGTGTGTGTAAAATTCAATTTCATATTATTCTTACTTCAGTTTTTATTTTATAACAACTGCTGTAGATTGTTTTTTCACCACAGCAGTTATATAAAATAAAGAGATATCCCTATGGAACCACGGACTGGTCAGGTTTTAGCGCAGTCCATAGCGGCTCATGAAAGAAACCTATGTTTACTTTTCTGATAGCCAGTATAAAAGCTTTTTTTAACCTGGCTGATATACATATAGCGCTGAGGAGCAGGGCCGGTGCAGAGAAAGTGAAGATCGCGGCTGGTGGAGTGAGGGAAACCTGGCGCTTGTTCACAGCTATGACCCGCAGGTTATAATGGGCGAATTATAACCGGGGTTTCCCATGGTAGAAAATGCTCCCCAGTTATTATATTTTCAGGGCAATAAAATTGAACCACTAAAAGACAATAATGAGAAAATTATAACTGAGAACAAGCAAATGGCTGATATGTTTAATACATACTTTTCCTTGGTGTTCAATTTAGACCAAACACCCAGTGTAGTAGATTACACTGCAGTGGGAACTTCTGATGTTAAAATAGAGCTAGAAGATGTAAGAAATAAGCTTAGAAGTCTGAACCACAACAAAGTTAGTGGACCTGATGGTTTACATCCTAGATTGTTGAAAGAACTGGCTGATAATTTGGCAGGGCCGGTCACACAAATATTTCAAGTCACTGGAGACAGGGCAGACTGTGCAGGCATGGAGACAGGCAACGGTGGTCCCTATTCATAAAAAGGGACAAAAGCACGTAGTGGGTAATTATAGGCCTATTAGCCTGATGTCTGCACTGGGAAAAATACTGGAAGGTATTATGAAGGATTATATTATGGACTATGTGGAGCTTGAGGGGAAAAGACAAATCCCAACATGGATTTACTAAGGGACAGTCATGTCAAACAAACTTACTGGAATTTTACAGTAAAGTTAGTAAATCACTTGATGAAGGCAGTCCAGTGGACGTAATGTTCTTAGACCTTGCAAAAGCATTTGATAAGGTCCCTCATGAACACCTGATCAAAACTATTTCTAACTTAGGGATATATCCTAAAATAGTCAACAGGAGAGGAGATTGGTTGTTTGCGAGGAAACAAAGAGTATGTATGCGTCTTGGGAGAAATGTCCGATTGGGCAGCAGTCACTAGTGGGGTCCCACAGGGATCTGTATTGGGACCATGTTTGTTTAATCTCTACGTCTACTATGCAGGTAACACTAGACATCTGGCTGTCCAAATTTGAGGACGATACACATATAGGCCGTCCAGTTAATAGTACAGCAGATGCTTCAAACTTAAAACTAGCTCTTGGAGAACTGGAGTTATGGGCTAAGGAAAATGGGGCAATTTTTAATACAGACAAGTGTACGGTTATGCACTTTGGCAAAAAAAATCTAGAAGTGAATTACAGTTTGGTGGGTAGTATCCTCACAGTAGTACATGAGGAAACAGACTTGGGTATTAGGGTCAGCAATGACCTTAAGTTCCAGTCACACTGTAATCAAACGGTTAAGAAGACAAATGGAATCCTGGGGTGCACACAAAGACACATCAAAAGTAGGAAAGGAGAGGTATTGCTCCCTTTGTATACCTCTCTTGTGAGGCCACATACAGAATATTGTGTGCAGTTCTGGGCACCAGGCTACAAAGGGGATATAAGAGCCCTGGAGAGGGTGCAGCGAAGGGCTACCAGAAAAATTTATGAGGTTAAGGACATGGCTCAGGAGGATAGACTGAAGAAACTGGATCTATATTCCCCTGAATACCGTAGGCTGAGAGGGAATATTTGCCTAATTTATCGGGCATTATCTGATAACCAGCTTTGGGAGCAAATGGACTTGCACCTTAGAGTACAGTCGCATAACACCCGTGCCAACCCCTTACAGCTGAAGGTGGATAGATGTAGGACATAATCTCGTATGTTCTGGTTTTCAAACAGGGTGGCAAGAGTTTGGAACGACTTGCCGACTGAGGTTGTAGCTAGTAAGACTATGATATCCTTCAAACAGTCTCTTGATACTTATCTAAGGGGCAGAAATATAGTGGGATATTAAATTCACTGATAAGCGAGCCAAATGGACATTAGTCTTTATAGAGCTCTGTATTACCAATGTTACCAATGTGTCAATACATGTTTATTCATGCTACTATAATATGCTGGTAAAAACAACAGGATTTATAAATTTTGTTTAACCATTTTAGATTTTTATATATATAAATACATGGAAGTTGTAGGAATATTTTATACTGAGATCAGCTTACCTGACTCCAAGCTTTCATTTAAAGAAAAGAAGTTCCTAGTCATAATAGCTCAAATGTTAGTCTAATAGTAATTATCTTTCAAAAGGTCTAACATTTAAACTGTTAGGGCTTGACAGTTAAGGTCAGTAAGACTGTGACCTATTGTTACAGTTTTTATGTGGCATCACTATTTTTATTTCAGTACTATTTTCTTTTTTTTTTTTCAAATATCATATTTATTGAAAGTTTTTATCTAATACATTAAACAACTTTCATAAAATACATTAAGAACTTTCAACCAACATGTTGCGTATTCTAGGACAAAAAATACAATATTTAAAAAATTACATAAAAAAGGAAAAAACAAAGAAAAAAAAAATCCATTTAAAAGGCCGTCATAAATATCACTAATAAATATCAAATAAATTGCAGATGAAAAAAGAGATGGCTATCAGTCACTGGCTAATGGAGGGACTTATCCTGTTCTATCTAATAGGGGTATAAAGTGCTATTTCCCATTGCTGAATGGTAATCTCTTGCATCAGGCCCTGTTCCCAAGCCTGCTTTATTTTATTTAAGTCATAAAATGCTTTACTGCCTGCTTAAAGTGTATCGCGATCTAACTGCCTTACTGCTAGAGATTTCAATCAGTCTGCTTTAAGTGTATCAGAAGCTTATGTCTTTCTGCCTTAAAGTTTACCTACTGCCTAAGATATATTGGTCTACCTGCTGTTTCATCCCCAAGCTTAATTCAGGATCCTACTTCCCTCCCTCATCTCTCCACTACCTCCCTCCCCCTCTCAGATCCCTAATTTAACCGCTGATTTTTTTCTCCTCAGTTCCTGTACTGATTGTGCACGGCGAAGGCTATGCCCCCGCCCCCCACGGGAGGTCACTTTCAGGCAAACTTCAAGAGCCCCCTTTGGCTGAAGGATCCCAACGCCCCAGACCAGGTATGAAATACGGGCGCTCCATGGCTGCTTCCCCACGCCTGAGGCTGCAAACTGCACTGGAGAATCCCTGCCGACGCTCCGTGTCGGCAGCCCCACCGCCCCACCACAACCCTTGGCGGGTTCTGCCTTATATAGGCACTCTGAACCAATCGCCCTACTTCTCCACTTGCAGCTTATCAGAAGCTGCCGCTAGAGGTTGCACTGTTATTGCTTGCCCAATCCCGGTCACTGAGCTCCAGTCAGTTATTGTCAAGAAACAAGCAGACGTGGTAGAAAAAATCTTTTTTTTTTCCCTCTCACTATCTGGGCCAGCAGACACACCTTGAGCACTAAAAATTCACCAACACTTGCTTCTCCAGTGTTGCTGAATACAATTTATCCACAGACCTATTCCTAGTCCCTCCCTACCTAGTCTATCTGCCTTTCTCTCCTGCCCTCAATTATCTTCCAAAGATAAAATGCTGTCCCTTGGTCCTACGGACCCCCGCTCACACCCTACTCACTCCCACATGCCCAAATGGAAGCACCCCACCGCCTATCTTACAGAGCCTCAATCCTGGTATCTCTATACATCCTGTCTCTAGCGTGAGTTGACAGGCTTATGTGCCTTCCAGGACTGGGTACCTGGATCTGAATCATCACATCCACTCCCCTCCCATTATACCAGACTATCCAGCTTAACAGAGGGTGCGACCACTCTTTGTGTCCCATATGCTCACTAAAAAGGGTGCCTACTACCTTGGCCTTCATTTCCACGCAAAGCACGGCAGAGGGGGTCTGCTCTCCCAATCCACAAAAGCTCTGTTTCTTCTCTCATTCCTGCTGCTCCTAGCAGGTGACATTGAACTTAACCCTGGTCCTCCGATCGCCAACATTACTCTAGGCTCCCCCCATGACTTGCAATGGGAGTCTTCCAAGGGCTTAAAAATAGCCCACATGAATGTCTGTAGCCTCCATCCAAAAATACAGGAGGTTCAGGATTGATGTCTCTCTACAACCCAGACGTACTGGCTGTGTCTGAAACATGGCTTAAGTCTCATACCCTATCTCACGAGGTGGCAGTGCCTGGCTACACTTCCTTCTGCAAGGGCCGGGAGGGCAAGAGAGGGGGTGGGGTACTCACATATGCCAGGGACTCTCTTGATGTAGCCCTTGCCCACCTCCCCTGCACTGATGACTCCGGCGGTGAGTCAGTCTTTATTAGAATTACCCTTGGCAACACAAAATACCTGCCTCTACCACCCTCCTAAGGTGGCCCTCCAAGCCTTGGAAACTACTACCAATGCCCTTGCCAATGCGGTCTCCTCGGAACTCCTGATCCTCGGGGACTACAATCTCAACTGGGCACAGGACACGGAGCAGACCCTCAGGGCCTCGCTACTAGATGCTAACCTGGAACAAATCACCTCCGAAAAGATCAGGGCCAACTACAAAACAGGGAACCACACTACCCTCAACTGGGCTCTGGAGTCTCACCCCTCCAACATTCTGATTGCTGGTATCATGGCTGATGCTCTTAGTGATCATTCACCCATCTTCTGCATCTGAAAAAATTGCTCCCCCCTTGCCGGGATCTCTCCAAGAATACTCTCCACTCGAGACTACTCCAAATTCTCGGAGGATGCCTTCAATGTGTACCTCACCAACCTTGACTGGACCCCGATACGGCGCCTCCCAACTCTAAATGAAGTCCTGGAGTTCTTCCAGAACTCCTTCAGCTCAGCAGCTAACCTGTTCGCCCCATTTAAGAAGCTCCGTACAAAAGGTAGCTGCCATAGATAGATCACCACAGAGCTCAAATCTTTGATGGTGAACCATGACAAGGCTTGGAAGCGTTACAAAAATTCCACCTTGCCTGTAGACCTGCTGTCCTATAAAAAACTAAGGAATGATTGCAAGTGTACCACTAAGACAGCAAAAAGAGTATGGCAAGCTTCTCCAGCAAACTATTCTGGCCGACCCTCGGTCATTTGGGTCCCACATCAATGACCTGATAAAGGGCAACAAGAACCCCTTCCTCGGCCCTATTGAAATCAATGGCCTTATGACTGCCATGAACTTGTCGCTGCCTTCAACAGTGACTTCACCAACCTTGATGGCTACAAGTCCAGCCTTACACCAACCCCTTCTGTGCCCCCCTGCTCTGAGGCACCTTGCCCCACACAGCCACTTTTCCACCTGAGATTAGTTAAGGTCAAGGAGGTGCTTCCCTCTTAAAGACCATCAAAGCTAAAGGCCCTGGAGGACCCGATGGCATCTGCCCTAAGTTACTTAAGATGGCAGCACCAGCCATTACACTACCTATCACATGGCTAATAAACACATCCCTGCTTGAAGGTACTGTACCCAATAACTGGAAACAGGCCGTCGTGGCCCCTATCCTCAAAGGGGGTCCTAGGGAATCCATTGGTAATTACATGCCAATCTTGCTGCTTTGTGCTCTGGCCAAGATTCAGGAAAGCCTAGTGTACTGTCAACTCCATGACTACCTTGAGGCTAACCGGTTGCTAGTCATCAGCAACACGGCTTTAGGCAGTACCATGGCACAGATACAGCCCTCATACAATTCTCAGTTGACGTCCTTGGGGCCATGGACAAAGGATTCTCCACAAGAGCTGTTTTTATCGATCTACCTTAAGCCTTTGACCTAGTAGACAACAAACTCCTGCTACACAAACTGGCCTCTTTTGGCCTGGATCAGCATTCCCTTTCCTGGTTCACCTGTCTGGTCGCTCCCAGCAGGTCAGATGGAAGAGTGTGACCTCAGATCCACTCCCCTTAAGTGAGGGGGTGCCTCAGGATTCCATCCTGGGCCCCCTCCTCTTCTCGTTATTTGTCAACGACCTTAAATCCCACTGCGGTGGCAGCTCGGTCATTCAATATGCAGATGATGCTGTAATCTACTGGTCCCCAAGCAACCAGTCTGATCTGGGACCCCATCTACAAGCTGATTTTGCCAAGTTAGTCCTGGCTTACTGAGAATAAGCTGGTTTTAAACACCACAAAAACCAAGGCAATGCTATTTGGACAGAGAAACCTTGGCCCAGACAGGAGTGCCTTATTCCCTCTGACCTCATCCTCAGGCAGCCACATCGAGGTTGTTAGTTCTCTCAAATACCTGGGGTTAACCATGGATCAGGGGTTTACCCTCAAGTCTCACGTAGACCAGGTACCCAAACATCGCACCGCAAACTGGGCCTGCTGTACCGCCTGAATGACCAGCTCATCCCAGAGTCCAGAATAACCATTGTCAACAGCCTCCTCCTTCATTCGCTGATCTTTGCTGCCCCCATACTTCAGGGGTTGGCTAAACAGGAGATCAGCAGGCTACAAGTTCGCTACAACAAAACAGCGTGGTTTGCAACACAGTCCCAGAAAAGACGGCACCACTGCGAAGCCCTTGCTTCCCTACAATGGCCCTCCCTAGATGGTCGCCTTCAGTACCCCATGCTTTGCAATGCTTACAAGTTCCTACACTGCAATTCCCCAGATAGCCTGGCCAGTCTCCTGGTTCCCAAGCACTCAGCGCGTACCCTCCGAACCTCTGGGCGTAACCTCCTAAATAAACCTAGGGTTCGGACAACTGCTGGCGGTAAATCCTTTGCCATTGCTGTCTCTGCCCTATGGAATAAAGTTCCTCTCCTCCTTCAGGAAGCCCCCTTCCTTGGAACATTTTGTTAGGGACTCCATGCTCACTTACAAGAAGTTAGCGCCTGCTCCTGTCAATGAGAGGACATACCCAAGCTCAAAGGCCAGGTCCTTACTAGCCTAAGCCATGCACTGCTGTATTATGTATTACCTTCTCTCCTGATTGCAGCACTGCTACCCTTGCCTATTTCTGTAATTGTCTTCTCTCCTGTAACTAATTTTTGGCACAATGTCAGCACTGTTTATTCATGTACTCGATTCTCTCTTATGTTATTCTGCACTGTGACCTTGTTCCATTACTGTACTTGTATCCTTCTGTAACAAATTCCGGGTCACCCCTGAAAAAGGGATCTTCGGGTCTCAGTGGGCCTACCCAGTTACCAAAATTGAATAAATAAATAAATAAGCTTGTTGCTGTAAAAGGATCTTATGCACACAAGATATATAATGCTTAGTATCATCTTGACCGGTTAATGCTGCTATTATTAATTGTAAGGCGGGGGGGTGGGGGGTAAGAATCCCTTATCAGTTGTTTCCCATGAAGAGAAGTATGGAGAAAATTCCATACTTGTAAATATCTAAAGAAATGTGATCTGGCTAGGCCATATGCAGTTTGCATTTCTTGACATGATCTAAGTTTCCCCCTTTTCAATAAACTGAAAGAAATACGTTAGGCCCTGGCAGGTCAATTCATTATAACTAATGTCCATGGCAGCTGGAGAGAAAATTTTAAAGTCAGCTAATGGGGTAACCATAAATCTCCATTGAAGCAAGAATTTCAGCCAAAATTTAAGTGTTTGCTTGGTATAAAGATGTTGCTCTTGCACCACTCTAGATGCTGAGATGAAAGCAAAATAGTAGTGTTCAGCAACTCCCCTTCTATAAGTTCCAGCTCTTTCCAGTGCACCAGATAAGTACGTAAGAACCAATACAAAGCTGAATGGATCTGAACTGCTTCATGATAGAGAGTGAGATTTATCACCGAGAGCCCTCTCTGGCCAGTAGGCATATGGAGAGTGGCAAGTCCCACTCAGGGCTTCTTACCCTGCCAGAGGTAATGTAAAATTTGTGTTCACCAGAGTTTAAAATAAGATGATGGAAGGGTCACTGGAAGCGTTTGGGCTAGGTATAAAAACCTTGGCAAAAGGTTCATCCTGATGCTCTCTATATGCTGAATAAATGAAAGTGCAATAAGAGACCAAAGATTAATATCCCTACGGAGGTCCTGAGTAAACTTATCATAATTAACTTTCATAGTTTCTTGATGGTTTAGTGTAAGATAGACACCTAAATATTTTAGGGCAGGTAGTTTCCATTTGAAGGGGAACTGCTGACAGGTAGCAGTTGATGGGGTATAGTGGGCCTGAAGTACTTCAGTTTTTGTGGTGTTCGGTTTATATCCTGCTAAATCACCAAATTTTTTCAAGGCCGACCATAAATGCTGAAGAGTGGGCTTCTGAGTTAGTAAGATAAATCAGCAGGTCATCGGCATATAATGCCAGTTTACAGTGCCTTCAGAAAGTATTCACCCCCCCCTTGGATTTTGTCACATTTTGTTGTGTTACTACCAGAATTTGTAATGCACTGAAATGATTTTTTTCTCCCTTGATTCACACAGCATACTCAACAATTTAAAGGGGCAAAAATATTTTTATCGTGTAACAAAAATTTATGAAACATTAAAAACTGAAATATCTTGTTTACTTAAGTATTCACCCCCCTGAGTCAATACTTTGTAGATGCGCCTTTGGCAGCAATTACAGCTTTGAGTCTTCTTGGGTATGTCTGTTTTGCACATCTGGATTTAGGGATTTTCGACGAGTCTTCCTTGCAGATTTGCTCAAGCTCTGTCAAGTTGGATGGGGAGCGTTGGTGAACTGCAATCTTTAAGTCTTTCCACAGATTCTCAATGGGATTCAAGTCTGGGCTTTGGCTGGGCCACTCAAGGACATTCACCTTCTTGTTCTGAAGCCACTCCAGTGTTGCTTTGGCTGTATGTTTGGGGTCGTTGTCCTGTTGGAACGTAAATCTTTGCCCCAGTCCAAGGTCTATTGCAGACTGATGCAGGTTCTCTCAAGGATGTGCCTGTATTTGGCTCCATTCATTGTTCCTCTATCCTGACAAGTGCCCCAGTCCTTGCCGCTGAAAAGCATCCCTATAACATGATGCTGCCACCACCATGCTTCATGGTAGGGATGAAAGCACGGGTGATGAGTTGTGTTCGTTTGCGCCAGGCATGGCGCTTGCATTCAGGCCAAAGAGTTCAATTTTTGTTTCATCAGACCAAAGAATCTTTTGCCACATGGTCTCAGAGTCTGCCATGTGCCTTCTTGCAAACTCCAGGCATGCTGTTATGTGGCCTTTTCTCAGGAGTGGCTTCTGTCTAGCCACTCTCCCACAGAGGCTACATCTGTGAAGTGCTGCAGAGATTGTTGTCCTCTGGACAGGTTCTCCCATCTCAGCCATGGAACTCTGTAGTTCTGTCAGGGTGGTCATTGGGTTCTTGGTCACTTCCTTGACCAAGGTCCTTCTTGCCTGGTTGCTCAGTTTGGGAGGACGGCCTGCTCTAGGAATAGTCTGGGTGGTTCCGTAATCTTTCCATTTCCTAATGATGGATTTGACTGTGCTCCTGGGAACTTTCAACACCCTAGAAATGTTTTTATACCCCATCCCAGATCTATGCCTCCTCACAATTCTATTACGGAGTTCTACAGACAGCTCCTTGGTCTTCACGGTAGAGTTTCTACTCTGACATGCACTGTCAACAGTGGGACTTTATATAGACAGGTGTATTTCCTCTGAAATCATGTCAACCATTTGAACTGACCACAGGTGGACTCCATTCAAGTTTTAGAGTGATCTCACAAGGAAATTGGATGCACCTGAGCTCAATTTGGAGTGTCATAGCAAAGGGGGTGAATACTTATCAAATCAAGACATTTCAGGTTTTTATTTTAAATTACATGTACAAAAAATTCCAGAAGTTTAATTCCACTTTGGCATTATAGAGTAATTTGTGTAGATACGTCACAAAAAATCCCATATAAATGTATTTTAATTTGAGTTTGCAACATCACAAAATGTGACAAAATCCGGGGTGGGGTGGGGGTTACTTTCTGAAGGCACTGTATGTTCCCTGCCTCCAAACTGCAATCCTGTTACATTACTATCCTAATGTATGCTTTGAGCCAAAGGCTCCAGGTACGAGGCGAATAGGAGGGGGGGCATGGGGAAGCCTTGATGAGTTCCTCTCCCCAAGGGGAGCGGGGGGGTATTTTGCCACTTTTATATATGCAGAGGGAGAGTCATATAATTTGGCTATCATGTTAACAAAGGGGGATGGAATGCCAAAATGTCTAAGAGCCTCATAAAAAGTCCATGCCACCAGGTCAAAGGCCTTTTCTGCATCTAAACTAAGTAGTGAAAAAGGGGCCCTAGACCGGGCGGCATAATATAATAAATGCACTGTCCGTTTAATATTATCCTGGGTCTGTCTCATTGATACAAATCCAGATTGGTCTCCATCCACCAACATAGGGAGCACTTTTTCTAAGCGTTTTGCTGGCATTGTTGTAAAACGTTTGTAATCTGTATTAAGGACCGATATCGGTCGATATGAGGAACAGCTAGCTCCGTCTTTACCCGGCTTTGAAATGACTGATATTGTGGCCTGTCACCAGGTATTGGGAGTCTCTTCTCCCTGCAGGGAACATTCTTCCGCTCTCAAAACAAGAGGTGTTGGGCGTGGCCAAGCTACTGATCAGCATGGACGCATAAACCTAGGGCTCTACATTAATCCACTGGTTATACCCTCCATCTTACGCTAAAACTCCTGCTTTTTCTGAGAATTCAGTGATCTGCAGTGCCCAAATGCCGTCCTCTGCTAAATTAGCTAAAAAACTGGTGAAACTATCGTTTAATCATCCGAACTTTCATACAACTGGGGCGGGCCTACCACCATCTCCTGCCCCAGCAGAGCACCGCAATCTGCAAGAAGACCTGCCATCTACCTCAGCTTTGCAACAGCACACTGTGCCCCAAGCTGGGATGTTGGACAACTATCAGGCAATCTAACGCTTAATCAAGGACCTGAAATAAGATCTAGGAACCCGCATGGAGACTGGTTTCGATAGCGTTACCTCACAGTTAAACATCTACAACAGACAGTTAATACTGTCTCTGATACAGTCGACACACAAGACTTGACTGGGGGAAATGGAGCACGGGTGAGCTCTCAACAAGATACCAGCAACAGAATGAGCATAGACCTATAAAATGCTCTTCGGGAGATTGACCAGTTAAAACAAAATATCGATGACCATGAAAACCGTGAAAGGAGATGTAACATCAGAATCACTGGTTTACCTGAGTCTGTGGAGGGGTGCGACTGTGCAGCCTACATTCAAAAGTGGCTCTGGCAGTCTTTGCAGCTTCCACCCGAGGTCTCGCTGGAGATCCAGAGCGCACATCAGTTTCCGGGGGCTAAACCTCCCCCGGAACAGAGGCCCCATCACATAATTGCCATGTTCCTCCGTTACCAGAACCGGCAAAGAGTTCTGGAAGCCGCATGGAAACAGGGCCCCCTGATGATGCAGCAAGCTCGTGTGAGCATCTTTCCGGACTACTCTCATCAGCAACAAATACAGAGGCAGACGAATGCTGAGGTAAAAAGAAAACTGCATGCATTGGGCTGCACGTTCTCTCTCGTCTATCCAGCTTGCCTGATTGTGCGCCCTCAGGGTGTGAACCAGTGCTCCTTTACATCTATGGAATCTGCCCAGGCCTCTGTCGTGGAGCTCGAGGAGGCTAGAAGGCGGTGAGATGGCCAAGGAATCTAGCATGACGACTCCTAGCTAACGTTAGAGGGCTAAACTGCTGTCTGCCAATGGTTCTTTTGGTTTGGGAGCGTCGGGCAGGATGAGGGAGCAATTTAGCACCGAGACCCGGAACACCGGCTGGTGGCCTATTATGGCTGGATCCAGGAGTCCCTGTCCAGCCCCCGACCTTCTAATTCGAACTTGCCCACAAATCTAGGCATGATGTAGAATCAGGGCCCTTTGTAAAGTGGTCTGGGAACCTTGATTATCTACTGCTCCTCGCTGTCTGCATTTTAATGCTTTCATTTTGATGGCCTGAAACAATACCCTGCAATATAGCAGACTTTACAATATGTTAATTTTGGACTTAACTAGAACACTCTTTTATGAACAACTATAGCAAATTGAATAGGTAGACTCTTAAGACATCTGACTTTACCGTTGATGTGCCTCAACCTGTTTAATAGTGATTGAGTGACTGGTCTTATATAGTATCCTATTTTTTTTTTTTTTACTTCTTTTTCCCTTTCATTTTAGGCTGGGGAATCAGGGACATGGGAAGTCTCCATACTGCCTATTAATTAACGTTTTGTGAATAGTTAAAGGGGCCTTCACCTTTATGCATACTGGACGTAGGAGCAATCATAGTTAACCTGTTTCAAGCCTTTCAAAAGGGACCCCCTCCCATACTTTCAGACGTCGGGGGCCGGTGAAGAGATTCCTGAGGTAAAACAGGATGGCAGCACGTCCAGATTCCCTAAAAATGCCCATACGCATTGCAGTCTGTGGCTCCCACTCTCGGCTATCCTGAGGTCTCTCAGCCCGAGGAGGCTTTCTCCTCCTGGCACGAGGAGTTGTGGGCAGTCAGACGAATTTTCCCCACGGTTTGGGAAGTGTACTGGCCTTCCCCCCCTTCCTTACCCAGCCACTTAGCCGACCTGGGAGGGCTAAGACAGACCCTTAAATGTAGCCTAGCAGGGAGATGGGATGGCCTTGATAATTTTTCACCCACATCATTTCACTTTGAGGATGGCTCGAGGTGAGATCCCTCCACTTATGCCAACACCTTTATAAGTCACACCCTGTTATTTTTTGCTCGTTAAATCTACCTGGCACATTCTGTAGGAGGGGGTTGGGAAGAATCCTCCCATACTTCACACCTGTGACCTTTCAGTGGATTATTATTTCACTCCACGAAAGTCAGTGGCATGTATAATTTGTTTGGAGAGGGGTGGGGGGCGGTCGCCTGGTTTGACATAAAACCCCTCCCGTTGGAGGGGAGTTACAATTATCTTTTTGGGGTTTGTTTGTTGGTTGGGGCTGTGTGGTTTAAAGTTCTAAAAATGCACAGAGCCATTTACTATGTTTTATGTATTCAACAGACGGGCATAGATCTAGCACTCATATGATATCTATGGATCAAATAAGGTTTTTGTCTTGGAATGTGAATGGGCTTAAAACTGTTGTTAAGAGGAAAAGTGTGTGGTCACTAATTAAAAAAATGAGAGGGGATATTATATTCTTGCAAGAAATTCATATGGATAAAGAGGAGGCCCTATGCCTTGCGGACTCCTGGGGAGGCTCTTTTCTGGTATCACCCTTTACGTCTAGGGCAAGGGGGGTAGCTATTTGGATTCATCCTAATCTCCCACACAGGGTCCATTCAGTTCTCTGACCCCCAGGGCAGGTATGTACCTGCAGAGGTCGAGGTGGATCCGAGTAAGCTGACAGTGATGTCTATATATATAAGCCAAACTTTGATTCCCCAGACTTCTTCACCCACCTAGCAGTGACCCTGGGCCCTTACCCTGACAATATTATTATCACGGGGGATTTTGACACATACCTAGACTCAGGTCTGGACCACTCGAGGGGTAGACTTGGACCCCCCCCCCATAGTGTGGGGGCCCTTACAGCTTTGGTGCAGAGTAGGGCTCTTTGGGAGGCTTGGAGACACTGCCACCCTGGGGACAGGAAGTACTCTTTCTTTTGCCATGTGAAATGGATTTATACCAGACTTTATTACCTCTGTCTCCCCTCAGGATTGTTGAGTGAGGTCACAGAGGCCTCTTAAGGCCCGTTGACAGTCTCTGATCATGCCCCCTTGGAGTGACCCTCCACCTCTCCGGCAGGTGTCCTGCTGACCTGCAGTGGAAGATGGACCCGGCTTTATTATTAGACACCCAATATTTGACCCAGTTCAAGGGGAAGATTGAGGAATATATTCTACTGAACCCCTCAGAGGACACCAGTGTCAGTACTATTTGGGACTCCCTTAAGGCTTTCATTCAGGGTGAGACCATCTCATACGCCACATTTAAAAAGAAATCCTTGAGTCGGGAGAAGAAAGACAGAATATGGTAGCCCCAGCCCTCCGAATATCCAAATCCTTAAAGATGTTAAAGGGGCAGCTTAGCCAATTATCATCTAGGAGACTGGAGCGCGACTTGGTAGTCACCAAATCGCATATTATTCTGATGGAGATAGAGGGGGGGAAGTGGCTGGCTAGCTTAATCAAGGGGAGGAGTGTGGAGAAGACCATTCTCTCACTAGAGAGTACCCCTTGAGTAATTACCTATAATCAGCAAGAGATAAATGCAATTTTTAAGACATTTTACTCCTCCCTCTATACTACTGAATTCTCAGCAGGGGCAAATCCGGACTCCTTTCTTGATAATATACAGATACCCTCCCCAAAGAGGCAGTGGGGTTGGACTTACCACTTCTGCCATCGGAGGTCAAAAGGGCTGTCTGGAAAGCAAATTAGGGGAAAGGCACTGGCCCTGATGGCATCCCGATGGAATTTTACAAGCTCACATGGGACTCACTGGGACCACTAATGTACCGGATGACTGATGGAGCCCTGGAGATGGGGATGCTCTCTCCTTCTCAACTCTGGGCTACAATTACTGTCGTGCCCAAACCAGGGAAAGACTCCACCAAGTGTGGGTCATAGCGCCCGATTTCCTTACTTAATTCAGATTACAAAGTTATAGCCAAGATACTTGCCTCCAGGCTGGAGCAGCGTGTCCCAAAATTAATACACCCAGATATGGGAGGTTTTATGAAGGGCAGGTAGGCAAAACATAACCTCAGGAGGACGATAAATATCATGCATTCCTGGCCTTTTGGTATTAGATGCAGAAAAGGCATATGATCGTGTTGAATGGCCATTTATGTTGGCGGTTTTACGTAAACTTGGGTTGGGGGAGGGAATAATGGGGTGGATCCAAGCTCTCTACAAAAAATCCCCAGGCCCAGATTCTGACCAATAATGTGCTTTCGTCCTCTTTTAGCCTTACTCAAGGAACGAGACAGGGCTGTCCTCTCTCCCCCTCTGCTTTATGTCCTCACTATTGAGGCCTTGGCGGGAGCAATTCTGCAAGAAGGGACAACTGAAGAGTTAACCTGGGGGGGGAAAGAACCATGTGATCTCCCTCTTTGCCGATGATATCCTTCTCTTCCTTAGGCACCCTGATAGGGCTCTGCCAGCTCTGGTCAGAATTTTGCAAGTATATGGCCCTCTTTCCGGTCACAAGATAAATTGGTCAAAAAGCGAGTGGTTGCCCATGGGGAGGACAAAGAGACCTATCGTCCTGGGTTTGGTAGTGGTTCCCTTCCTCTACCTCGATTAAATATCTAGGAGTGATCTTAATTGCCAGACTGTCCCCTATGGCCCAGGCCAACCTCCTCCCCGTGACTCATAAAATAAAAGAACAGTGTACCAACTGGAGAGCCCTGCCCTTAACATTGATCGGGCGGGTCAATTTGGTGAAAATGAGTATCCTTCCACAGTTCCTGTATATTTTCCAAACCCTTCCAATAAGTATTCCTAACAAATATATTTTTTTTATTCATTTATTTATTCATTACAAATCGGGTTTACAACCTCTGAGTCAGAGACTCACTTACAAAGGCACCTCATCGCAGGAGGGGGCAGACATCAAGACAGTTATTACAGTGCAGATTAAAACAGAGGATGACATTACAGGTGCAGTAAAAGGGACATTTAACATAGATACACTTAGGTTACATAATGTAGTAGTTTGTATGTTAGGTTGCATAGTGTTACAAAAATACAGGTTACTCACCTGTAACAGGAGTTCTAGGAATGGTATATGTTGTTCATCCACACTCATAGGCAGTATCCTTGCCGCTTTAAATCTTGCCGGAAGGTCTTCAAGCTTGCTCCTCCCACCCACCCGGGTGGTATAACTCTCGGCTCCGCCCCATGACGCCAGATCTGGCCCGCTGGAAGCTCAGGTTGTGCGTCGAAGCCGGGGAGGTCGGGTGGGTCGTGTGGATGAACAACATATACCATTCCTAGAACTCCTGTTACAGGTGAGTAACCTGTATTTCTAGGACATGGATATGTTGTTCATCCACACTCATTGGCAGACTCCTAGCAGTTCTCCGGGAGGAGGGAGGCAAGACGACACCTCCATATACTTACTTGGGAAAGAGAGACTGAGAACCGAGGCCCCAAAACCAGCATCCCGGGCGTGACTCAAGGTCGATGTGGTAATGGGTAATGAAGGTGTTTGCTGACTTCCAGGTAGCAGCCCTGCAGATTTCCTGGATAGGGACGCCCTGGAAGCAGCCACCACAGCAGTATGGCGGTAGAATGAGCTCTTATCCTCTGGGAGGCTCCATGCCCGCCAACTTATAGCAGAGATCTATGCAGGAGGTTACCCACCTGCTTATCGTCCGCTTGGCTGCAGGTCTGCCAGATGGCTTCAGCGTAGGTGACAAACAGCTGGCGAACCTCTCCTGGATTTCAGCCATGCGCCTCCTTATAATAAGCGAGCGCCTTCTAGGGTCCAGAGTATGGAGCCTATATTCGGCCTCCGAGGTGTGATTGGGGTAGAACACCGCAGAGTCAACACCTGGTTAAGGTGAAACTCCGACACCACCTTCGGAAGGAATTTCGGTGGGGCGCAGGACAACCTTGTCCCTGTGGAAGACCAGGTAAGGAGACTCGATGGAAAGCGCCTGGAGCTCTCCCATCCTTCTGGTTGACGTGATAGCCACCAAGAAGGCGGTCTTCCACGACAGGTGAGAGAGAGCACACCTGTGCATAGGTTCGAATGGCTTGCCCATGAGCTTTGCCAGTACCAGCAGTAGATCCCACGGAGGTGGGGGTTCCCAGACTGGAGGGAAATGTGATCAAGGCCTTGAAAAAGCGCCAGACCACCTTCCTCCCGCGCCATCGACTGCTTCCCGCCCGCCTGCAAGCAGAGATGGCTGCCAGGTGCACCCTTAGGTCGCCGACCTAAGCCCTGACTAGAAAGGGACCATAAATAGTCCAAGATGCTTGCCAAGGAACAGGAGGAAGGGTCCAAGCCCTTGTTTCGACACCAAATGGAAAACCTTTTCCATTTGAAGGCATAGCATTTTCTGGTCGACTTACGGGACGCCCAACTACATTGAGGACCTCGTCGAAAGACCCAAGGCCTGGAACTCTAGCCGCCAGGAACCAGGGCCGTCAGGTGCAGGGATTGAAGGTCCGGATGGAACACCTTCCCTGATTGACTGAGAGCAGGTCCGGGCGAGCTGGAAGCTGCCGGAGTCCTGGAGCTGAGACTGAGGAGATCTGGTACCAGAACTGGCGAGGCCAGTCTGGGGCTATCAGAATCACCTGCGCCTTGTCCCTCCTCGCCTTGAGAAGCACCTTGTGGATCAAGGAAATGGGGAAAGGCGAAAGAGGCCCGGGGTCCATTGCCTCGAGAAGGCATCCCCCTGCAGCGAGCCCTGCTGAGGGGGGCGGGCATGGAACAGACTCAGCCGCTGCTCTGTGGAGGCAAACAGGTCCACCTGAGGTGTGCCCCAAAGGGAGAACAGATGCTGTACTACTCCGCAGGAGAGACCACTGTGGATGCAGCCCCATCCCGCCCAGGGCATCGGCCAGGTGTTGGAGGCTCCTGCCACGTGAATGGCTAGGAGATCCGCCTCCAGGCTCGCTAGCAGTGACCAAATGCGGAGAGCTTCCTTGCATAGAAGCATGGAGCGCGCCCGCCCTGGCGGTTTAGATAGTACATGGTCGCGGTATTGTCCGCCTGACTCGGACCACTTGACCCCGGAGGAACGGAGCAAAGGCGGTGAGAGCTAGGCGGACCGCCTCGAGCTCCAGCAGGTTGATGTGGCATCGGACTCCTGCTGGGACCAGAGGCCATGAGCCCGGTGTTCCCCAGATGGGCACCCCAACCCATCAGAGAGGCATCGGTCGACAGAGAGACCGCCGGCTCGGGCGGACTAACGGGATGCCCTCCTGCAAATGATCTGGAACGTCCACCACTGGAGAGCTGCCCACATCCCCTGTGTCACCACAAGCTGGTCCAAGGGATCGCAGCTGCAGACCACTGGCTGGCCAGTCCTCACTGAAGGGGACGATGTTCCAGCGGGCCCAACGGACCACGCTGGTACAGGCCGCCATGAGACCCAGGAGGCGAGGAAGTCCCGGCAGGCGCAATTGCCCAACCAGAAATGATCGGGCAAAGGAGGAAAGAACCTCGGCCCTGTCCGCTGAGCCGCGCCTGGCTCGAAGAGAGTCGAGCTGCGCCCGATGAATAGAATCACCTGCTTCGCTCGAGTTCCACTTGGCCTCGCTGATAAGGAGGCCCAGTTGAGAGCAGACCTGGAGGGCCAGATCTCTGACCACCCGCCTCCTTCCTGGAGGGAGCTGCTATCAGCCAGTCGTCCAGGTAAGGGACACCCGACCCTCGGCGCCGCAGGGAATGCTGTCACCACTGCCATGCATTTGGTGAAGACCCTGAGCTGAGACAAGCCAAGGGCATGGCTTGAATCAAGAGAGATCCTTCCGCTGAAGCGAAGGAATCTCTGGTGAGACGGACTGATAGGGACGGAAAAACGCGGCCCTGCAAGTCCAGAGAGCAGAACCACACGCTGCTCCAAGGATGGTATTATCTGAGCCAGAGTGACCATCCTGAAGGTTCGAGACCTTAGGAACTTGTTTAGGTCGTGGTAGGTCGAGAATGGGCGCCAGCCCCCGTCTGCTTGGAACCAGGAAGTACCTGGACACAAACCCTGGGTCTGAAGGAGGGTCCACCACCTCTTACCACCTCCTTCTGGAGGAGGAGAGTGATGTCGGCTCGACGAGCCGCCAGTGAGGCTGGGATCCCAAGCTCCGAGGGGCGACGGCCTGAAGGGTGGTGCCTGCTCAATTCCAGAGGCAGGCCTCTTCCCACCACCTCCAAGACCCACCTGTCCGTGGTAACAGCGGACCAGGTGGAACGGAAGTGCTGGAGCTCGCCTCTCACGGGGACCTAGGGTAAGGTGACGGGGATGGCACCCTCAGCCCGGCCACTGGGCAGGCTTGGAGGAGGGACCGCCGAGGGACCTCCTGGGCCCTTTCCTCCCTGCCTCCTGTTAGAGGAAGCCGGCGGCTTGGGTTTGGGATGCCAAGGCGAGCCTGCTGGCCCTGACGTTGCTGGGTCAAGCGCCGGGGCTCAGAAGGACGAAAGGGCTTAGGCTGTGGTTTGCGGCCTTTGTCCTTCTGAGCGGAAGAGACCGAGTCCAAGGTGGCATTGGACTTCTCGATCTCTGCAGGTGACCTTCCACCCCAGGGTCAAGAGGTCAGTCCCCAAAGGAACATCCGCCAACTTGTGCTGGGTATCCGGGCAAAGGTGGATATCCTCAGCCAAGCCCGCCGACGATAGCCACTGCGTCGCCACCGATCTGGCACATGAGTCCCCATATCCAAAGCAGTCTGAGCTGCTGTTTGGCCACTGCTCCTGCCCTGGTCCCGCACCGCTTAACCGTAGTCTGCAGATCGGCGGAAGATGAGGGATGACTCATCCAGGAGCCCAACAGGGCATGAGAAAATGTGCCATGAGGACGGCCGAACTGGCCTGACGAAGGCCGAGAGAGGACGCAGCGAGACTTTTCGCCCGACATAGTCCACTTTTGACCCTTGTCAGGAGGTTTGTCCACATCCCTGGCGCAGCCGGGCGCTACCGGAAAACGCTGTCGGTAACCAACCCTCAGCAGAGGGGTGTTCAAAACCGACAAGGAACCGGTAGGGACCGTGATACTTCCTGGCCATCCTGGTCAAGGCGCAGGGCAGGAAGCAGGCGCTGCCAAAGTTCCAGTGCCGACCCACTATGGCCTCGCCACCGGAAAGGCCTCCGTCCGAGAATCCCTCGTCCAGAATCTCCGTGAGGGGATACCTGGCCCGCTTTGGAACGTGGTTCGAGCTCCATCCCGTAGACTCGAGATGAGCCAAGCAGTCCTAGGAAGGACGACGGGCTATCGCTCCATTGACTGACCTCCTGAAGACTCCAAGTCCAGTCGCTGGAGAAGAAGGAGGAATCATCTTCGACTCGGAAGAGTCCTCAAGAGCTGCCTCTGGCCTGAGCCACCCTTCACCTGCCGAGGTCGGTCGGGAGTGAGGGTAACTGACAGCCGATGGGTAAACCCTTAGCTCGACCGAGAATCCTTGGTCGGAGCCCCAATTGGTGGCTGTGGAGGCGGAGGTTCCACCGAATCGGTGGAGCAGCTGGTTTTGGCCGAACAACCGCCTGGGTATAGGCCTCGGCAAGTCGAGGGTTGTGTCGGCCGCCCGTGACAGTTACTTAATGGCCGGGGAAGGCGCCGGAGTCGGCTTATTCCCGGCCAGGAGGAGCTGCTGCAACATAAGGTCCTCGTACCGTCGACGTAATTTACGCCGAAGCCTCCCCTCATCCGAGGAGGAGGACGAGGACGAGCGGCGACGCCGCTTACCGCGGTGCCGAGACCGAGACCGCCTATGACGGTGGGAACGGCTGGACCGCGAAGAGGTCCGAGACCGAGACCGAGAGTCCCGGAATTTCCGGGGTCGGTGCGGGGAGGTGTCGGCCGGAACCGACACTCCCTTCGGCTCGGAAGGTCCATCCGAGGGCTCCGGAACCGGAGGCACAGGCGAGCCCACGGGATCTCAACTCCTCCCGGGAACCGGGAGAGGGAATTCGGCTGCTAAAGGCGACAGCTCTTCCAATGGGTCGAGAAAATCTCGACTTCATCAGTGGAGTCTCGGTCAACTGACCTGACGGGACACCGTGAGGCCAGTGGCCGCAGCGGTCGATCAAGCCGACGGTCGACGGCCCGGGAGAGGGACCTTCCCGCCTCCCAAGAGCGCCGACGGAGGGACTTACCTTGTCCTCTTTTTGGACCGAGAATAAGGTCCAGCAGACGCAGGCCCTTCTCCTTAGTGGAGAGGGACAGACAAAGCTCTTAAAAGAAGCCGTAGGAAGAACCCAGAGAGAGCGGGATAAATGCCGCGCCGAGGAAGATACGGCCGCGCCGCCCCTCTTCGAGGGCGACCATCCGCCGAGCTGATCCGCCGAAGCCCGCCGCGACACCGCCAACCGGGCCTCCTTGGACTTCACCGAGGGAAACGCTCGGGACGCCCAGTTGCAATCGGGCAGCACGGTCTTCGAGGACGAGGTCGAGAAAGATGAGCACAGGTCGCAAGCTCCGGGTCGTGCTTCAAGGCCTAGCAGTAGACACACGTGGAGTGTGGATCCGTCTGAGACATCTTCAGCCGCATGGGCATCTCCGAAACCGGGAGTCGATTTGTCCATCGCAGCCGCGAGGGATCGAAGACTGAAGTCTTTTGCAAAATTTTATTTTAAATCCGCAAACGGAGAAATAGGAACCAGTCGCAAACGCAGAGCGTTAAGGAGGGAACCTGAGCTTCCAAGCGGTAAGGAAGATCTGGCGTCATGGGGCGGAGCCGAGAGTTATACCACCCGGGTGGGTGGGAGGAGCAAGCTTGAAGACCTTCCGGCAAGATTTAAAGCGGCAAGGATACTGCCTATGAGTGTGGATGAACAACATATCCATGTCCCTAGAATTGTGAGTTACACTCATGGATACAGTAGGTCCTCAGAGAAGACAGCGGGTTACATCCCTGTTTGGACCTAGTAGGGAAGGAGTGGGTCTGGGGAGGGAGAGGCTGTCCAGTGGACGTCGTCAAGCCAGGGGGCAAGGCGGGCAGGTACCACAGGTTACAACAGGGGGTTAGTTGCACCTACAACAGCAGGTATTAAAGATATGGTTCCGAAGGGCTATTTTGAAGGAGCCAATTTTTGGCAAGCTGGAGATGCAGCTAGGGAGGGAACTGAACCAGGAGGGGGCTCGGTAGAGGAAGGATCTCTGGGCAAGAGAGGTCTTGGTTCTGGGCACCTTGAAAGTGGCCTTAACAGAGCTGCTACAGGTGGTGATGGACGATGATGACTGCTGTAGGGAGGTGGAGATCCCCGGGGGGAGAGTCCTAGCAGTGATTTCTTAGCGAGAAGGCAGGTCTGGTAGAGCAGTCGCTCCTCAAAGTTGCGAGAAGGCAGGTCTGGTAGAGCAGTCGCTCCTCAAAGTTGAGCAGACTGGTGGTAATATAGAGAAAGCAGGTGTGAGTGCGGCTGGGGGCACCAGTCAGGAGCCTACAGGCCTTACTGATGAAGAGTTGGATTTTGGAGAGGGCAGTGTTATCAGCTGCGGCGTAGATGGGCAAGCCATAGTCCATGAGGGACAAGACGGAGGAGGTGATGGCCAGCCTAAGGGCAACCTGAGGCAGGCAGTCCCTGTGCTGGTATAGCAGGCCAATCCGAGAGTTAATGGTGGCTGACAGGGCATTAATGTGGGTGTGGAAGGAGAGGGCAGTATCGAACGTGATGCCTAGGTACTTGTATGAGGTCACTTGTTCTAGCGGGTGCAGAGTGCTGGGGATAATCAAGGGGGGGGTTAGCTTTATTTTGGAGGTGGGAGAAGAGCAGATTTGGTTTTCTTTAGGTTAATGACCAGTCTGCGGTCGCTGAACCACCTTTCGGCTTGGTTGTAAGCTTGCTGGAGGGATAATTGGAGGGAGGTGGGATTGGGATGTGAGGCAATGAGGACTGCAACGTTGGCATAGAGGAGCATTTTACCTGTACATGAGCTGGGGAGGGTGTTGAGGTAGAGACTAAAAAGTATCGGACCCAGGATGGAGCCCTGAGGGACCCCGGAGTGAATGGGGAGAGTGTTGGAGAGGGAGCCGCTGATCTTGACATGCCGGGATCTAGCAGAGAGGTAGCTAGAGAACCAGGAAATGGGATTGCCAGAGAAACCAAGTTGGTGGAGAGAGTCGAGTAGAGGGGGATGACAGTGTCAAAGGCCTTGGAGAGGTCAATGAACACTGCTCCTGCAAGGCTGCCAGAGTTGAGAGCAGCATGCAGGTGTTGGGAGAATTCCAGGAGAGCCGTGGTTGTACTGTGTCCTGGGTGGAAACCGTGCTGCTCTGGGCACATAGTGTAGTACTTGGTTAGGTATTCAGAGAGCTGGATCAACACCACTTTTTCAAGGGCTTTAGAGAGTGGGGGGAGGATGGAGCTCGGCCAGTAATTGTTGGGGGTGGACCGGTCCCCACTCTTATGTATGGGTGTGATTTCAGCAGTTTTCCAAGCACTTGGGAACTGACCCAGGCATAGAGACCGGTTTAGAAGGTCAGTCAGGGGGACTAGGACTTCGTCCAAGACCATACGGAGGATCCTGGAGTCGAGGGGGTTATTGCTGCTTAAGGCTTTTAGCAGGTGTGGCCTAGCTTCTTGGGGGGATAGGGTGCGCACGTAGAATGGTGGGCAATGCAGGACCGGAGGGAGAGAGGTGGGGATTTGGTCAAAGAAGCTGCTAGGGAAGACCAAGCTTAGGTCACAGAAGGCAGTGTTAAAGCAGTCAGCTATAAGGAGTGGATCTGTGGTCGGGGTGCCATTGATGGAGAGTTGAGATGGTGTGGGGGAGCGGGACTTCCCATTTAGCTCTTTCACATTATTCCAGAAGGTCCGGTCTGAACCCCAAGTGGAAGCGAGGGTGGTCTGGTAGTGCTCTGCCTTGGCCCGCCTAATGGCACAAGTGCACTTATTGTGTTCTGCATTGTAGGCCTGTCTATCAGACGCCTTTCCAGATTCCACAGCAATGTGCCAGAGATTATCTCTGTTTTTGAGTCTCTGGAGGAGGGGTGGGGTGATCCATGGGGCATTACATTTTTTTGGAGTGGATCCTGGTGGGGGGTGCGGGCCAAAGGTTACCAGCCTTACAGAAGGCATTTGTGAACTGGTCAAGAGCTGAGTCAATGTCAGGGGCGCGCGCTGGATAGGGGACCAGTCTAGCTGGGCTAGGTATTGTTTTAATTTTCGGAGGCCGCCGGGGAGTAAACGGCAGCGTAGAGTGGCCTGGGACACTGGCTTCAGAGTGGAGAATGACCAGAGACAGAGGACTGGGGAGTGATCACTAAGAGAGTCGGGGAGGACAGTGACATCCTGGATTTTGTAGGGGCAGTTAGATATAACAACATCCAGGAGAGTGCTGGTGCCAGTAGAGTGGTTGAATCTGGTGGGCTGGGTGACTAACTGGGACATATCTAGGGCAGCAAAGGAGTCCCTTATATGGGAGGCAGTGGAGGCAAGCCAGTTAATATTGAGACCACCTAGGATGACTTGCTTCACTTTGTGAGGGAGAGATGTGAGGTAGTCAATGAGGGACTGGACCACTTGATTTTGATTCCTCGGGGGTACGTAGGAGACTGTGAGGAAGAGAGGGCCTCGGGCGGGGTCAGGTGCGATTTCTAAGGAGAGGGCCTGGGCTCCATAATCAAGTTTAGGAGCTTCGAGTGCCTGACCTATAAGGGAGTCCCATACGAGTAGTGCGCAACCACCACCGTGTTTGCCTACTTGGTCTTCCCTGTAGATGGTATATCCAGCGAGGGTGATAGCAGAGTCAGGGTTGGATTTGGAGAGCCAAGTCTCTACCAGTGCAATTATGTCAGGTTGATGTTGAACAACCCAGCACTGGAGGGCAGCAGATTTCTTTAAGAGACTGCAAATGTTTAAGGATGCAAAGCGGAGGCCAGTTGCAGTACAGGGTTTAGAAGGGCTGGAAGCCATAGGTCCTGGGTTTGGGTGTACATTACCAAATAATAATAATAGCAGTGTAATTATTCTGGTTAGTGGCCGGTGGCGATGGAGACCCTTGGGTCGACACCCAACTGAGGACTTTACAATCAGGTGCATGGGATAGATAAAGTGCGAAGGGTGGGAATGGCAGGGGAGAGCTGGGTCCAGGTCGGGAATTGGAGGGTGAAGGGAGTAGGGGTGTTGGCAGGGTGGGGTGTTGGGGGGGTCATGGGTGTGTTGAGGGTAGGGGAGGGCTGATTCACTGTGGGGTAGTCTGGTGATGTGGTGCCTAGTGTGGAGGAAAGGTGCTCCGGTCAGTGTGAGGTCTGTACCAAGAGAATGAAGGACAGCAGACTTAGTCATGGAATGTAGGTACCCATAGCAGCTGAGCAGTAAAGGAAGAATGTCCAGGAGTAGTAGAGAGTAAGGAGATGTAGAGCAGCTTTAGCACAGTTGGGCGAAACCCCCTCTAGTGGGAGAAGAGTACAAGCTGCAATTGGGAAAAATCAGTATCGATCAGTAAAAGAGGGAGGGGGCAAAGACTGATGAATAGTGATAGACTGACCACACAATAAGTGAGATGAGACAGGAACTGTATTGTGTTGGATTGGATAAGTGTGCTTACAACTGGGCCCTCTAGTGGCTAAAAGATATAATCCACTAAAGGAAAAGTCAGCAAAAAAAAAAAAAGCAAAATTCAGTCAGTCAGAAAACAAGAGAGAAATTAACAGTTTGGGAGGGGTTGAGAATTAAACAGAGATAGTTTAAGCAAGGAAGTCCTGAAGCAAGTTGGGGAGGACACTGCAGTATGCTCAACAGGAGAGAGCAGTAGCCTCAATACAGTTGTGGAAGGGGCCCTGATTAACCCTGGGGCAAATAGCTGAAAAAACAAAAAAAACAGGCAGGGAGGTTCTGAAGCAAGTTTTTTTTTTTTTGGGGGGGGGCACTGCAGCAGCCTCAATGGGACACAGAGGTCAAGGGTGCAGCCCGCAGACTTATAGCTCTAAGAGAAGGGGCACATATTAAAGCCCTAGAGGGTGCTATAATCCAACTACTGTGACAAGGCAAACGACCTTGGGTAAAAAAGGAGATACTCTGGCTGCCTGTAGATAGAGGAGTCTTGGGGTTACCTAGTGTTAAACACTATTATCTTGCCGTGCAATTAGCACATATACAGGACTTGGTGAGGGAAGGGTCACCCTGCCCATGCTGGGTAGAACTGGAGAACCCGCTATCTTGTCCCCTCTATCACCGCACCATGGTGGACTACTTATATGATGGAAACTCTGCTAAACTCCCCAATTTCTGCTTGAACACTACCTTCCAGGCATGGAGGGAAGTACACCTTATTCTCCAACATGCCCCCACTTTTCCCCCTGATACAGATCTGGGAGCTGTACTGAGGCGGGGTGGGGTACAGGCATTTTGAGGCAGGAATACCAGATACTCAAGCTGTGGATAAAAAGGGCTTGCATACTGTGGGTCAAACATGGGGGGACGGGGGAGCTGTCCCCTTCAGGGAGTTATCTAGAGGACTTACCCTTACGCATCCCACTTTTTTCTTCTGGTTAGGGTTCAGGGAGAAGCGAGAGCCCACCGGACCCAGGGAAGAACCTTTTCACAGTCCCCCTAGAGGAACTATTCATAGGCCGAAGTGGGGACACCTCATTTAAACCCTTGAGAAGTTGCTACAGAATACTGTTAGGAGCACTTAAGAACCCTCTGGAGAGACTTGTGTCTGAATGGGAAAGCAATGTGCTCCCAGATGGTTTTACAGGTGGGGACTGGATTCAGATCCTTAAGAACCTTTTAAAATGCTCAGTCAATAATAAGCTTCAAGCTATCCAATATAACATCTTTACTCGGCCCTATTTCACCCCAGAGTTGGCCAAAAAGATAGACCCCTTTGCCTCCAACCTATGCCTAAGGTGCAAGATCCATGTTGGGTCCTTCTTCTACTTGATCTGGGAATGTCCAAAGATTCAGACCTTCTGGGGTGGCATCTTGGCTCTAATGTCACAAGTACTGAACTTCCCCCTGAGACTGGACCTATCGAGATTCTCCTGGGGCTCCCCATAGGGTATGGGGAGGCTAACAAACCTAACCTGGGCCTATATCGACTGGAGACTGTTGTGGGTATGCGAAATATAGTGATGTACTGGATGACTAAGGAAACCCCTTCTGTAACTGGTTGGTTAAACTCTTTGTTAGAATGTATGAAGTAGGAGAGGACTCGGTATAAGGTAAGGGAGCAAATGGATAAATACATGACAATATGGGGCCCTTTGGAATGGGAGATGCAACAAAATTGGTTCCCTATATTCTGAAGATACCTTTCTTCGGTACTAAGTCCCTTTTTTGTACATGATCCATAATGGTGTACAGACAAAGCCCCCACATGGTATAACCCCTCTTACTCTCCTAAAGATTTGACTGGGTATCCTGTGTATTAGTTCTAGTATGATGCGAGTTTTGCCAACATTTAGCTGTACTTCTTCTGTAATACCCTTCAACATCAGTGGATTTTAAACCTACAGGTCTGAAGGATAAGCCCTGTGGAATGATGTAATATACGATATGTTATCAATGATATATCCCTCTGTCAGTGTAATGTACTTTACTCTGTGCTTGAAAAATAAAGTTAACAAAAAAACCAAATAGGTGCGAGTTTATCACAAAAGGTTTTGAAAAACTCACTGGTATACCCGCCCGTCCAAGGCTTTTATTATTTTTCAGTTTATTTATGGCCATAATTAATTCTTCTGAGGCAACTGGATGCACCTAAAACTGTCTCCACTCCTCCAAGAATGCAAGAAGCTTCAGAGGTTTAAAATACTGCTGCAGGTCCTCTAGACAGCAATTATTTCCCCCTGCATATAGATTGGTTTAATAGGTGCCGAACGCCTCTAAGATAAACTCCGGAGTGACTTCTAACTTGTGCGTTTGGGGGGTTTTAATCTTAGTAACTATAAATTGGGCCTGTTTTTATCTTAATCTATATGCCAGTACCTTAGCAGCCCCCCAAAAATAATATTTGTGTTGTAAAAATCTGAGGGCCATCTCTGTTTTCAGATTTACAATGTCCTGTATCTGAGAATTTACTCGGTTGATCTGCCCCATAACGGTGCTGTCTCCCCATATGCCGCAGCTGTAAATCTTTTAATGTAGATTGCAACTTCTGTAACTGGGCCTCACTCTGCTTTTTAATTTTAGAGGCATACACAATGATATCCCTTCTAAGGACTACCTTCAAGGTGTCCCAGAAGGTCGAGGGATGTATTCCTTCTGTCTCATTTTCTTGAATAATCTGATCTATCCTATTCTTAATAAATTCCCGAAAGTTAGGAATACTTAAAAAGGGAATTATTAAATTCCCAAAGAGTGAGGCCCATCCATATATCCGAAGACAGTTCTGTCCGTACCAGAGCATGATCCAAAAGTAGTATGGGTTCATGATTACTGCTGGTAATAAGGTGCATATGTTCCTCGGATATTAAAATCTGATCTATTCTAATGTAAATGTGGTGGGGAGAATTTCAGTACTATTTTCAACCCTTTTTTTGAATGCGGTAGGTTTTTGGTTGCAAAACAGTCGAAAACATCACACACTGTACTGATACCATTTTTTTTGCATCAAATGGCTGTAATAATACCTCTCCTTGTAGTGATGCAAAACATTTTACATGGCATTTTTTTCATTTCAGTACTATTCTGAACCTATTTTTGAATGCATTATTGATGCAGGTTTTTGGCTGTGAAACAGTTACAAATGTCACACACTATTGCTACTATTTTTTCTATCGACAGACTGTAATAATACCATTTTTTGTGACGATCCCAAAAAACTGCATACTTAAAAAAAAATTGTAGAAACCGTTTCAAAATCTTACTGATTTCTGGTTCTACAGTACTTTGGCCAATTTTGTGAGGAACTATGCTGGTTTTAACCTGATAACCCTTAGTCTTAAACCCATTACGAGGTCACAAACATGTTACTCTCCTCTCTAGCAACCCCTACTCTTCCTTCGGATGGTATAAAATAAATCAATACATGTGGATGTTCATTTATAATCAGGTGTGTGGCTTTCTGTTGAACATTTGTTGTACCTTCTCAACTAAGTCAATGAAGAAGTCCCGTACATCCTTTGTGTGCATGAGGTTAGCTGCAATATTCACCAAGCCTCTAGACAGATTCTGGGAAGAAAAAAAAAAAATAAGTTTTAGAGTTTTTTTTCCTGACAGCACTGGTCATTATAAGCTACATGCCATACATTCTGTAGCCCTCATATCATACCTCCCTACCTATTTGTGCCTTTATCCATCCATCTAGCCTTCACCTGAAGACCTTCAAATTAACATTAAAGAGCTAGTGTACTGAGGTCTGTTACCTATACTGTGCTGACTGGAGTCCTCAACTATGACTGATGTCATGGTTATAGTATCTGTGTAATTTATTTTACCTGTTTTATGAATTAATTGAAACCTGGTTTCAACTGTCTGTGCAGTTCTGCTCCGTTATGGTCTGTGTGTCGCATGCAGATAGAGAGTTGGGAAGGCTTTGACACAGTGGGGGGCGCTGGCTGCTGCAGAGTGAAGTCACTGGATCTGTCGTGTGAGTACCAAGCAATGTTCTAACCACATAACAGTTGAACAGATCAGTTTATCTTCCACATTTTCTAAAAAGACTATGTGACAACAATTTTTTAATTTTACTCTCTCTGGTCAGCGTGAAAAGTCGAGGGAGAGTGACATACACCACAAGTTGATGCAGACTATCAAATACTTCGGGCATAGCTTTAACAGTGGAATAATTCCTATGCTTTGACTGCTGTTGCTGCAAAAAAAAAAAAAAAATGTTGCGACTTCTCATGACATTTGAAAAATTATGCAAAATAAAATAATTAGTTTGGCCGTTTTGTTTCTAGTTTTTGGTGGGGGGGGAACGACAGCATCATTTTCCACCACCATGACTAGTTACTTTGTTTCTCACTTCAGGATCTTCTCAAGTCCCCCTTCCCCACCAAGATTCAAGGCCATCAATTGCCTCCCCCTCCACTTACACCCCCCCACCCCAGCTCCGGAACCAGGTCACTGTATACCTAATTACTGGAGGACCGAGAAAGGATCTAAACTTCTCTGTAAACACCTGCTTTGTTTTAAGCAGTGCACCCCCCCTTAAAAATAACTTACATGGCATGCCATTTTATCAAGCAGTCATTTCGCAAGTGAATCTGTACTACAAGGTATTTCTTTATCACATTTTCACTGCTCAGAATATGGATTTCTTCTTGCTCTGTTCTGACCAATTGCAAATCACTATTCTGACTTCTAGTAGAGTCGATAACATCTTTGATAGCACTATGTCTACAAAAACTGTATTTTGTTCGTAAAGTGTTGAAATTTCTATAGTTGCCAGTAAAGAGTTTTACATGACTCAAAATGCACTCGTTATGATCGTCTATGTGCCACGACTCCACCAGGAAAAACAGTTTTGCTTTCGGCGCGAGTTTGACTGCAGCTCAGCTGGAAACTAGTGAAGGTGATTGACAGTGTTCCCCCCTTTATGTCACTGGCATGGCACGTGCAAACTCTCAAAAACGGACACACTTAAATCCACAAAGTTAAAAAAAGCCAGAAAACATTAGAGCGCATATTAAACAACATTGTACTTTTACTGTGCCCTGAGATACAGCTTCAGAGAGGGGAATTAACAGACCCTACTCTGTACACCACTAGCTCTGTAAATTGTAACATGCGCTTCTTTCCTTAGTTTGCTCAACATGGTTACATTGTTTAGCATCCTTATGGTCTTCTTCAGTCATCCATAGGTTTGTTTTATATTGTAAATAATTGCTCTTATGTTTGCTTTGAATTCACTGAAAGTTTAATTTAAATTTGTACTTCAAAGACGACCTCTCGAGGCACTGAAACTACAGTGATGGAAACTCCTTGTCTCTATTAAGAAAACAGCAACTGCAAAAAAGTTTTCTTTACTTACTTGTTTTTTGTCATATAAATGTTTTCTCTTTCTTCCAGTCATTCTCCGCCACCAACCCATCCGATTCCTGGTCTCAACTCTGTCACATTCTCTACCTTCACCAAAGATCTCAGAGTTCTATTGGAGGTGCAGGACTAAAACAGCACCCAGATGATCAACCTAGCGGTTGGGCTATTTTTTCCTCCTGCATTTGGTGACGAGCAGTGCCCTGAAACGCAGTGACGACCTGTAAATCAGCAAGCTCCCCAGCCCACTGCAGGGGCTAGTGTGATGGAAAATTTGGCATCAGTTGCGCTCTGACTACGGCGCTGCTACACAGCTGTGCTGCCCCAGCACCCCCTACTGACAGAGCCAATCCCTGAGTCCGCATGGTGCCAAGCAGTGCCCTGAGATGTAGCAAACTCCTGCAGAAATGCAAGCTCCCCAGCTCACTGCAGGGGTCAGTGTGAAGGAGCTCGGGGCCAGTCCCACCCCATGCCAAGCAGTGCTCTGAAACACAGCAATCTCCCCAGCTCATCAAACGGGTTGGTATAATGGAGAAACTTGGTGCCAGTCTCCCTCCCTTCCCCCAGTTAGGAGCGGCACTACATGGTAGCACTGCCCCAGCAGAACGAGACAACTCCTACAGCTGCTCTCAGACCCAGGTCGCCAGCAATGCAGCACAGCTGGGTCATTGGCATCCTCTTTACTTCACATACTTTAACTGGAATCTTCCTCCTGATTCTGTTGCTCCTGCAGCCCCCTCCTTGCCTGCCATTACTACTGAAAATAAAAACCAGTACATCTTGTGGCTGAGCTTCTGCTGATACTGGCAAGGGACTCACCATTGGGGTCAACTAGTGCTGCATCTGCATTTCACAGTGAGAGACGGTATGCGGTATTCTTTCATTACCTAATGCTGCCAGCACTGCTGGACCCACTCTCCCTCACTGAGGTCAGCAGAGGCTCAGCCACAGGGAACAGGGGGACTCATTTGCAATATTGACTGGGGTGGGGTCACAGGATCAACCAGATATGGAGGAAAATTACAATTTCAGTGAAAGAAAATCTTCTTGCAGTTGAGATTTTCTTAATCGAGACCAGCTGGTCCTATCACAGTAATTTCAGTGCCATGGGCCTTTCCTTTAAAATTCCACGTGCAGCACTTTGAATCCTGTAAAGGTGCTACAGAAATAAAAAGGACTTGCTTACACATAACCTTTTACACTTCTTTATAGGGATGGGGCTAGCCTAGGGGTTAGGGTCTTTCACAGCAGCAGACTTGGTCTCAAATCTTTCCTTCAGTCTCAAAATATTTAATGTCGATGACAGGAACTTTTGCTGCTCACAGACAGGGGTACAGATCCTAACCCCTCAAACAAATATGCAGAACTGGCAGCCTTTTCCTTGCCAAGAGAGCCCCTAGATTAAATAACGCACTTACCCCAGAGAAGTGGTGCCATCACGTCCATACTAAAGAGCCTTGAAAATTACCAACCAACAACAATCCTGCCTGTCCACAGTAAACTGTTAGAAAAAATTGCTGCCTTTCAGGTCACAGATCACCTCAACAAATATAACCTGCTGTCCTCTGCCCAACATGGGTTCAGGCAGGCCCACAGCACTCACCCAGTTCATAAACTGGGCATGGATAAGGAGGATGTAAACTGGCTCTATCTTTATGGATCTCACAAAAGCTTTCGATCTTGTAAATGACACTCTGCTTGAATCTAAACTATCATCTCTAGATAGCGCCCCTCTGCCATCATATAGTTCTCTAGCTATCTAAGTAGTAGGCAACAATTTGTTAAATTTAATCAGCCTAAATCTGCCCTAACCACAAACAATATAGGTGTACCTCACGGGTCCATTCCATGTCTGCTACTTTTTTCCATCTTCATTAACGATGCCCCCACAGTTCCATTCTTCTGTAGAACCCTCCTGCACGCCAATGACATGGTAGTCCACACCAGCTCCAAAAGTTTAACCGACATCACAGATTTTGAAAGAATTAAGACCTGACTTACACAAAATCGCCTTGTTCTAAACTCTAGCAAGACCCAGACCATGATCTTTGGGTCCCCACCTAAACTAAGGACTTGTCCCAATGACTTAGTCATTCGCTGCTCAGTTGGCTTCTTTCTGTGTGCTGCTAACTCTTTCAAATATCTATGTCTTACCCTGGAGTCTGCCCTTGATTTTACACAGCACATCTAGAACATCTGTAAATCACTGAATACTAAAGCTTTTTTTATTTATTTTATTTTTTTACTGAGTTCTTGGATTACACCCATGAGCGGTTGCTCATTTATGGGTTCCACATCAGTTACAAGGACAAAGGTACATCAAAACAGTAGCAGAAGTTTTAGACAGGATAACAGTAAGATACAGTAATACAGTAGTACATTTTTAGACAGAGTTCCTATAATGAACACACCAAATTTAGAATCACAGGCAGCAAGTAATTTGCCTGAGTCAAAGTTAGGGTACCCTACTGGGTTGCATGAGAGGAGATGATAGTAGGAGGATAGTAGTAAGGGTGCTACAGGTGGGTAGGGAGTGGGGGGAGTATACAGAATGGGTGGGGTAGAGGTACATAGATACATAGACAGTGTCGGCAGATAAGGGCCTATGGCCCACCTAGTCTGCCCATTTGAGTTTGTAACTTCAGTTTATGTTTTCCTAGAACTCTGTTGTCCCTTAACCCTAACATCCAGAATTCCTTTATGTCTATCCCATGCAGGTGGCAAAGGTTGTGAGGTACGGTGGTGACCTTAACGGCTAAGGATAGGTTACGTCAGACGAGTAGGTTAGACGTAAGATAAGAGTGCTAGGGTGCCCTTGAGGCACAGGAAGAGTGTTAGTGGAGGCAGCCACAGCTGCTGGTTGAGATAAGGTGCTGCTGTAGTTTGTATTTGAAAACACCAATAGTTGCAGCACCAGAAATGTCAGGTGGTAAGACACTGGTCCAGTGAGAAGCATGGTAGCAGAATGCACGCTGTGCCAAGGCAGTGCGGAGTCTAGGAATTCTGTAGATCTGGGTGGCGGAGTTCCTTGAGAAATGGGAGCTTGAGTGCATGGTTAGGAGTTTCTGGACCCCTGCCGGTAGTAGACAGAGAGAATTTCTTGGCAAGGAGGCAAGATTGGTATCTTATTCTTTCCTTTAGTTGGAGCCAACCGGCCTGTGAGTAGAGGTCACAGGTGTGCGTGACCCTTGCAGCACATGTGAGAAGGTGACACGCCTTATTAAGCATGATGGAAATGCATTGTAGGGCGGTGTCGGTTGCCGATCCATAGATAGCCAGTCCATAATCGACAAGGGAGACTAATGAGCTGGACCGGTGGCACTGAGGGTTGAGGCGCTGGGTGCCACACCTTGCGCCACACCGGCGACCCAGGTTGGGGAAACGGACTTGGGTTGTTCAGGGAATCACCGAGGAGGTAAGTTGAGCATCTGGAGGACTGCTCTCCTTCCTCAGAGTGGGGGGTTGTGCTGTGTCATCCGCGCACAACAAGTGGGGACTCGGCCCACGCCCAGGGTGCTTGGCTGCCTCCGCAGAGGTGGAGACAACTGCTGTACCCATTGCAAGGGCGAGAAAAACAGAGGAAAATACCTGGACCTGGCAGGACCCATGATGGCCCCGATGTGGTGAAGGACGTACCCCACCGAGGGGGGTCGTAGCCCCTGCCAGGTCCACGGAGGTGGTGACAAAATAATGTCGTGATAAAAAAAAAAGGGAGACTATTGAGCTGTTGATAGCCAGATTCAATGCCTCATAGGTTAAGCAGTGCTTGTGGTGGTAAAGAATCCCTGTTCTTGTACCGATAGCCTTTGCAGTGTTATCAATGTGTTGGACATAACACAGAGTAGAGTCTATTGTGATACCCAGGTATCTGAAAAACTGGACGTGCTCCAGGGTGTCACCGCTTTCAACTCTGATAGCAAGGGGTGGCCTATAGAATAAAATACACACTCTGTCCCTCTGCCAGCCTTGCAATTGCCCAAGGAATCCTGCTACCTAGCCTTACATATGGTCTGACCTGCTTCTGTCTAACCAGTGCTTCCAGTCTAGACAATGTCTCCTATAACATCTGCCAATTTGCTTTATCCACTTCTAGGTTAACACATCACTGTACACCATACTCTAAACTAGGTTGGTTATATCTCCTTCCTCTTGGTTGCATGATTGACATTATCAGATCTTCCAAACCTGCTGCTCTTGCAGCCTTGCTGACTCCCCAGGATCAGTCTTACCCTTTGAGATCCTGCGACCAATCACTCCTGGCTGTACCCAGATGCTGCTCTAAAATGGGTAAGCAGGAGTTCGCCATTTTTGCCCCAAGAGCTTGGAATGCACTACCACCTCACCTCTGAATCCCACTACAGTTTCAAGAAAGCACTTTACAAATTCTTAAGCCACACAGATACAGTATTTGTTCTTGCACCTGACCCCAATGATCTTTTGTTCAATTTGTGCTCTTTGTTTAATTGATTGTATCTGCTTCGATTTTCTCTTGATATTTTTATGTAACCAGCTGTACAATGTATCTGGCTAGGTTTTCTTGTGATGGTTCACCAATGTTATTTGAACTCATATGGCCAGACTGTTTTCAATATGGTTTTATTTTGTACTGTAATGTTTTTCTGCTGCCTTGATTGTCTGCTGTCTTGTAACCTCCTGGGCCATGCCTGAAATTAGACAATTTATTGGCTAGTGAATCTACCTGGTCAACAAAAACTAAATAAAGTGTGAGACATCCTCCACTGCTGTTAGTTGCACTGTACGTGGCTCCTGTATGAATGGCTTTAGTATGAATGCGGTACGGTTTCAGTGACACTAATCCCTCATGTCACTCATGCACCATATACTACACTCGGCGCTTTTTAAAATCAAAGAAAAAGCATACATTAATAGTTTGGAAAACTTGCCTTGAAATTTGCCTCCATTTCGCTGAAGACACTAATTTTTCCTCTAAGCGCAGTGCAGACAAGGCTGTTGGGGAACAAAACAGCAAAATAAGCAAGTGAACAACAACTAAAACAAACAGAGCAGAGAAGAGATGGACCACCACAGGGGGTGCTCCCACAATATAACTATTACATTTCGTACCATCAGCCACATTGGCTCAATAAAACTGATCTGCATTAAAAACGGTCTGTAGTGGTGGGTATTAATTTCCATTTTCCAGTGCTTTCTCTGAACCCCTTTATTCAACTATGTAATCACTTACCTTTTGATATCCACTTTATCTCACAGGTACTTAAGTATGCATCCTATTCTCTGTAAGGTTAAGGAGTTTTAGGAAGAGAAATTGCCAGTTTTATATTTCTGGTAAATCATAGCTCTTTTGTTATGTATCCTACCCTCACAGTAGGGCTCAACAGTTATTTGTGGAGACCTCTGCTGTATCAGTGTTTGATTACTGTTCAGTGCTGCATGATATATCATGCTGTCCATTGCAGAACTTGAACATTGTTGTAGGGGGCACCTACAACTGTTATAGAACTTCAGATATCGTAATGCTCCATGCAATACATACTTTATTATGAAATGGGTAGGAAAAAATCAGAACTAGGATCCGTACAGGAATTGACACTGCCTCTTTAAAGAAGGTGCAGCTGGGGTGGGGTGGGGTATTTTTGACTTCGAAATGCTGCTACATGGAGGAACCCTTAGATGGCCGTGATGAACATCACAGTTAAGCAAATTTTAATATAAGACTATATCAGTCACCCCTATGGTTACTGTGCAGAACAAAAGTGATACTGCAAATTCCCTAAAAAAAAAAAATCAATGCTCTGTCTGTATAATCCACTCTAGTTCAAGAGTAATCATCATATACATATCTATCTATCTATCTAGCCATCGATAATGCCAAAAATAATCTACATTGGCCACCCATTCACTTAAGAATACACTACAAAACTGCACTTACTGTTTTTAAAATTCTTCACTGAAGTGCACCAAACTATCTTTCTGAACTCATTTACTGGTATTCTCCAAAATGCGGTCTTTGTTCCTCTGACACTTGTCTGCTTTGGGTTCCTATAACAATACTTCCGACAGTCGGTAGTGAATCCTTTTTCCTCCGCTGCAGCTCAAATCTGAACTAGCCTTCTACCTTTATCTGTCTGCTTGACTCTATGAGCAGACTAGATGAACTCTAGGTCTTAATCTGACAGCAATGTCTATGGTTCTATATTTCTAGCACTCTTCAACTCTCAACTAAAATCTAATTTATTCTAACTTGCCTTTGAGATGTCACCTCACCTTTCCTTCTGTCCTAGTTTCATCCTTCTATCTTTGCCCATCTATTTGCTTGATATCTTCCCAACCTCCTCTTTATAATTTTTGCTCATCACGCATTTTTTGTCCATCACGCATCTATGAAGCATTCTGAGATTCTTTCACGGAAGGGAAGCTACAGTATATTTAATTATCTTTTATTAACCAGATAAGTGCACTAGACAATTACACATCTTTTTCGGGCATAACGTGGGAGATTATAAACAAAATTGATAAGGCAATACAATATACACAGAGCACAAAAGAGATAAGAACAAACAATACACAGTAGTTTAACAGTAAAAAAAGACCAGGAATGGCATAAAATAATAAGTGATATGAACATTTCACAAGAGTCATACGAGTACAATGATACAAAGGTATTGATGACTCTCAAATAATCTGCAAGACGGAACAGCAAAAATGAAGGTCAAGAGCAGTTCACAACCTTAAAGAAGATACTCACAATATCTGGTATGGAATAAAGCAATGGAATGGCATTGGTGAAGTTCAGGCAGGAAAGCTGCATACCAAAATGAAGATTTGCTTATCTTCATACTAAGTTTCGGGATAGACAATAGGATATGCTCACCATACCTCAGTGGGTATGTACTATGAGCTGGGTCTGAAGAGTGAAATACACCACCAAATGTGTGGTCATGTAGAGAAGATAGGGGAAACAAATCAATCCTGGCATATAGACAGCAAAGATAGGTGAGCTGGTGGGATGGCAGTGCAAATTAGCAAATATTGTTTTAAGTGATATCCCATCTAAGAAGGGTAGATTTGGAAGCAGCCAAGAATACAGGGGCCCCACAGATGAGTTTGGGGAGTAGCATCCCACGGGCACTAGCCAATCGAGCTTGAGAAGTAAGGTTGTGAATGACTTTGTATGAGACACCCATCATGAAATTAACAGCTCTCCAGACATCCACTGAGGTAAGAATTCAAGTGAGTAGTCTAAGGTGACACCAAGGTAGGTGAAGGAGATGACTAGGGATCAGAGCTTTAGCATGATAAGCAGTAGACCTGAAATTTGGACTGGAACCAGTGCAGAACACTGTGAAAGTCTTGCTGAAGAGACTTCCTAGAGATGTAGTCGAGGGACTGGAGGTGTAGAGAACTATGTCATCTACACAGTTGTGAACATGCGAATTGGCACAGCTGGAGGGGAGGTCATTCAGGAAGATGGAGAAAAGGACTGGACGCACAATGTGCTCTGTGGTCCCCAGCCTGGCTAGGGAGGGGTGGGGAGATGGCAACTCCTACCTGTACTGAATGTTGATGGTCTGATAGGTAGGAACGAAATCAGTTGACAGCAGGGGCCGAGAGGCCGGCAGAGCTAATCTTATCCAGGAGGAATGTGTGGGACACCGAATCAGAGGCTTTGGCCAGATCTGTGAAAATAGCTACTGTGCCGATTCCCTGATCCATTGCTGAGAGGATGGAATCAGTGACTCTAAGTAGGAAGAAGATGGTGGAATGATCCTTTCTAAAGCCAGGCTGGAAGGGGGAAAGGAAGCTGGAGGTGTGGAGGAAGTCTGCAAGTCATGAGTAGAGTAATTTCTCCTGCAGGGAGGAGGAAGATAGGGTGGAAGTTACCAGGAGTAGAGGGATCACCCCATTTGTGGAGTGGAGAACCTTGGCAATCTTCCAAGACACAGGGACAGTGCAAAGGGTAAAGGAAAGATTTAGTAGGTGAGTAAGGGGAGAGGCAATGGAAGGAGCTGACAAATGGAGAAGTTTAGGGTCTAAGCCACCCAGGCTAGATTTGGAAGGGTTGAGCAGGAAAGGGCGAACAGGGTCTTCTATGGAGTGACGGGAGAGCGGGCAATGAGGTAAGGAGGAATGAAAGGAGAGGAGCCGTGAGGTGGGAGGAAGGGGAGAGCACAAATAATGGGGAAAAAAAACTCACTGAAGTGAGCAGCAACAGAGGGAAGGTCAGACACTGGTGAGCCATTAACTATGAGGACAGGGGGAGAGGACTAGGCTGGTGGGTCAAAAAATGGAATGAATCAGCTTCCAGAACTGACTGGGGAATTAAGATTATTCTGAAGGATGACCTTAAAGTAGAGGGGCTTGGCGGTATGAACAGCCTTAGTGCCAGAGTTCCCAAGCACCCTGCCCTGCAGGAGTGAAGGTCCAACAGGGAGTGAGATAATTTGTACCTGGCCCAGGCTTGGTCACGGGTCTTGCATAAGTTGATAAGGCTGAAGGTGATCCAGGGGTGGAGAGAGGGATTTAAACCCTGGATTTCTTGATGGGGGTGTGCTTGTCCCAGACAGAAGTAAATATTAAGTGGTAAGTATTGAGTGGAAGAGGGCCATACCAATGTCTGGGGTGGTGAGCATGGGGGACTAGTCAGCTGCAGCCAGGTCACTCAGTACAGCTTCTTTGTTCAGTGACCAAAGGGACCGGGACCAGATGTACTTTGGAGAAAAAGGAGGGATATGGACTGTCCTGACACAAAATGTCATGCAGTGGTCGCTGAAGACATCTGGCAATACACCTACTGCAACAATGCAGTGGGGGTGTGAGGTGGCAACCCAGTCAAGTAGGGTATGGTTTGATGAGTGGGGACTGAGTCAGGTGGGTTCTGTAATGAGTTGTGAAAAGTTAAAGAACTTAGTCCTGTGGGTGGTTGGCCTGGAAGTCGAGGAACACTAACTGATGTTGAGGAGATATCCTCAAAGAAGATCTTTCTAAACTGATTAATTCTAGGGGAAGATTTTAGTAGCTTAGCCCTCCATGTACAAAATACAGGCAAGTCATTGCTTACGGTGTCTGAAAACACACCAGAGCATCTGATCCTGTCTTCTCTGGCAGTGAAGATCCAATCGATCAAAGTTTGGCTGTTCACATTGTTAGAGAGTTTAGTGGGTTCAGTAACAATCTGGGACAGATTAAGCTTATTAAGGGCTTGTTCAGCACTTTTATTACAACCCAGGGGTTGAAACTAACTTTTTCAGACACTAGCCGGTAGGGCTAGTGCCTGGAAAAATCCCCTGGATTTAACTAGCCCAGCACAAAAATGACCAAATATTCAGTTAGCTTCAGACCCTGCAAGGGGCTTCAAAAAGGTGGGCCACTCAAGAGATTTAATAAAATTTGTAAAAAAAGTATCTCCATGTCTCAGTGTCTTACTTTACTTTTTATCCCTTTGCTATTGCTTTTAGCTGAAACTCTGTCTGCCTGCTGCATTTCAACAAAGTCAGAAAGCAACAAGAGCCAGTTCACTGACTGCCAGAATGAGAAGAATTACTAGTTGTTGTTTCTTTTAACACTCTAACTTCAGTCTCTGTCAGATTTATTTTAATACAAGGTGACCAAGTGTATCAGAGGAGACAGGCCCCACAGGTTCAGCTCTGCCCCTCAGACTGAAGTATACACTATTACTTTAAATTTCCTCTCCTAGTGTGTAGCAGCTAATTTATTTTGGCCCTCTCAAAAAGTGGTGCCTTTCCTCCCTGCCTGATGTCTAACTAAATAGTGTTTTTTTCTAGGTATGAGGTGACCGAGTGTATCAGAAGAGCACAGGCTCACCTCAGCCCTTCAGACTGTCTGCAATTTTTATTTTTTATGTTGCTTGCATGCATGCGCAAGAAACATGTTGCGGCAGCTTGCTGTAGAAGCAGGTTGTGGAGGTGCGGCACTGTTGTGGACAATGCCCCCACTGCTTTTTGAGGCTTGGCCCGCTTTCCCCAATGGGGTGGCACGCTGCTGCTGAGACTAGTTCAACCAGCATGCCACCACCTTGAAACGTTTTAGCTGCTGCAATCAGGGGCTGCCTCGTCATTGCAGCGTTAGCCATTCCGCTGCAATGAGGGAGCGACCCGTCATTGCAGGGCAGTACCTTGCATGTCCCGACCCAGTTTGCGAAGGGGAGCCCAGTCCACGTTGGCATAATGTCCCCACCCCACATTTCTGCTGTATGCTGAGGGGTGCCCAATCCCGCTCGCATCATGCCCCCCTCTTTCTTTGCTGACGGGTGCCCAACCTCACGCTTCAGTCCCCTTTCCCAATGAAGTTGCCGGCAGAGACCCATTCCCCATCAGCATAATGTCTCCCCAATGTTCTGTCTGCGAGAAGGGTGCCCAATCCCCTTGTTCTCCCACCACCTGGTATGTGCTAACGGGGTGCCTAATCCCCGCCGGTTACAGCCCTCCAAACCACTTGGTGGCACGCCGGGATCCGCACCCCAACATGCCAAATGTCCCGGGAGAAACTGTCCAACAATGTTTTTTAACCTTGTAAACAAGAAAACAGTCCCTTGTTGAGTCCATAGCCCCACCCCAACCCGCACCACCCTCCTGCGCCAGCCTGCCTCCCCACACACCCCGACCCCATACTTACCTCCGGAGCCCAGTGCGACGATCTTCGGTGGACCGGGAACACGTCTGCACTCTTCAAAGCTGACCACGAACTGAAGAAATGCCGGTAAGCTGTACAATGGCATAAATAGGGTTTTTTCAACTTTGGTGCATATCTTGGGCATTTTGGGGAATTTTGGCACCACATTTTCAACATGGGGTTATTGGGACCCCTCCTCATGAATTCAGTCACTGTCATTGAGTTATTCAGTCCTGAAAGGTGATTTCGCAGTCACTGCGCAGAATCACCTTTCGGGACAGATTAATGAAACGACAGTGCTACTGAACATGAGGTGGGCTCTCAAAAGGGCTATGTTGCAAGTTTGGTAAAAAAAAAAAAAATCCAAAAAAATTACTGTTTTACGAGCGTGCGTTGCACAGTTTCCACGCACGCTCGTAACTTCACGGATTTGTAATATTTTCATGCCAGATTTTCAACAATGGCATTTTTTCACACCTCCTTATTGACAGTACAGCTGTCATTTGTCACATCCTGGCCGAAATGTGTTTTCGCACTTCCGGCGCAGAATAGCATGGTTGCTGTGGGAAATCAGTGTTTGGGACACATTAAGAAAATGAAAATGACACTGTTCATAAGCAGAGGTCCTAAAATGCCTATGTTGAAAGTTTGGTGACGAAAGTCCATAAAATGACTGTGTTACAAGCGTGTATTGCACTGTTTCCACGCACCCAAGTAACTTTGTAAATTTGTAATATTTTCATGCCAGATTTTCAACACTGGCATTTTTTCACACCTCCTTATGAACAGTACAGCTGTCATTTTTCACATCCTGGCTGAAATGTGTGTTTGCATTTCTGGCGCAGAATAGTGCGGTCACTGTGGGAAGTCGGTGTTTGGGATAGATTAAGATCGAGTGAGTGAGAGAGGGGGAGTGAATGAGCTCAACTGAGCTCTGTTGGGACTCTGCGGATTTCTTTGTGGGCAGAAAAAGGCACCAACACAGGCAGGAGCCCAGTACAAAAGGGCAGCCTGCAGCGCCGGGAGAAACAGAATGAGCGAGTGAGAGAGAGAGAGGGAGTGAGCAAGCTCAATGAAGCTCTGTTGGGACTGCTGTGGATTTCTTTGTGGGTGGAAAATGCGTCAACGCAGGCAGGGGCCCAGTACAAGAGTGCAGCCTGCAGTGCCGGGAGAAACAGAACGAGCAAGTGAGGGAGGGGGAGTGAGCAAGCTGAATGGAGCTCTGTCGGAACTGCTGCGGATTTCTTTGTGAGCAGAAAAAGGCGCCAACCGCAGACAGGAACCCAGTAGAAAAGGGCAGCCTGCAGCGCTGGGAGAAATAGAAGGAGTGAGTGAGAGACGGGGAGTGAGCGAGCTCAACGTAGCTCTGTTGGGACAGTTGTAAACTTCTTTGTGTGCAGAAAAAGGCTTCAATGCAGGCAGGAGCCCAGTACAAAAGGGAAGCCTGCAGCGCCGGGAGAAATAGAACGAGCGAGTGAGAGAGGGCGAGTGAGCGAGCTCAACGGAGCTGTGTCAGGACTGCTGCAGATTTTGTTTTGTGGGCAGAAAAAGGTTCAACTCAGGCAGGAGCCCGGCACAAAAGGGCAGCCTGCAGCTCCGGGAGAAACAGAACGAGCGAGAGAGGGGGGGGAGTAAGGGGGCTCAACGGAGCTGTGTCAGGACTGCTGTGGATTTCTTTGTGGGCAGAAAGAGGCGCCAACGCAAGCAGGAGCCCAGTACAAAAGGGCAGCCTGCAGTGTCGGAAGAAATAGAAAGAGCAAGTGAGAGAGGGAGAGTGAGCAAGCTCAATGGAGTTCTGCTGGGACTTTAGAGTTGCCCACCCTCCCGCCCAGGTTTCTCTGTGGTCCTATATTACAGCATGGTCTCTGGAGTGGATACAAAGCAATGACTGGATACTTTTAGGATTGCTGTAATAATACAGATTCAGTTCTGTTTATTTCTCTAACTGAGCTAAGTACTGAGCTATACTGTTATGATTGCTGTAATAATACATATTTATTTGTTCTGTTTATTTCTCTGAGCTGAGTAATACTTGGAGTGCAATAGGATTTCTAACTGGGCTAAGAGAAACTATATGAGAGCTGAGAACAAAAAGTGTGGTAGCTGAGGGGTGAAAACAGACAAGGAGGCTTTAGGATTGCTACAGTAATACAGTATCTAATGGATGAGATTTGAGACTGAATTAACCCAGTCAGTAAGGGGGCAGTAGGGGGACTAGTGGGGGGGTGGGGTGGAGACAGGAATTTGAGTAAATAGGGGCCTAACAGTTGTAGTAGGGTACAGAACCTGGGAGTAAGAGCCTGTAACATAAGATGGGGGCCAAAACGGGGCAGGTGCCACGTCAACAGGGCAGGCATCTTTGGAAGGGTGGTGGGCTGTACAGGGTGGGGGTCCGACATGATCCTGGACTAGGCTTGGAGGATGGGTTGGGGGGTGTATGGTGTGTAGATGATTGGCTAGTTTGAGGTAGAAACTGTGGAGGTTAGGGAGGAGTCTAAGTGGCAGGGCAGATGAGTATGGTAGGCTTCCGGGGGGGGGAGGTAGGGGATGGCAAAGTGGGACGCAGCAAGAACAACTAGGGAGTGAAACTAACCCCAGTATCAGAGGCACTAACTGAAAAAACAGGAGAAGGGAGGGGGTGCCAGAAGCGAGGGAGGGGCCTCCTGATGGGGGAGGAAGAGACCATGAGGAGTACCAGGGGAGAGGGCAGATGGCTGCGAGTAGGGAGGGACCAGGGGTAGCACGGAGGGGAACAAGTAGGAGGGGGGAACCGATAGGGGAAGAGATGTAGGAGTGTTATCAACTAGGAATAGATTCGAACCTCTGCTATGGGAGAGAGAGGGGGAGCAGGAACATACTGAAGGGGAGGACACGCAGGGCATGACAGGGATGGCAACACGTAGGGGAAGAGATAGCGAGGACGAAAGGGTAGAAGTGGGGCTAGTAAGGAAGGAGGGGTGGTGACTGGAGGAGAGAAGGCTACAGGAAGGGTGAAAGATGGGGGGGCATCACTATCAGGGTAAAAGGGAATGGGGGCTCTAAATCGACAACAGCGGGGATAGGAGAGGGGTTGGAAATCAGCAGAGGAGGAGGAGAGGTCGACATGGGAAGCCCAGTAGGAAGTAGTTACGCTGCAAAGGGGTTCAAGGGGAATGGGAGGAATAAGGCAGATAAACGGGGTGAGGCGGAAGTAGAGGGTACAGATACAGAAGTCACAGAGGGTGCAGCTGGCAGGGAGGAACGAATACTGGGGTGGTGGAAGGGGCATTGGAAGGGAAAGGGGGTAAGGGACGGGAGGGGGGCTACTCGTCCTGGGGGATTCTATACTGAAATGGGTGAGATGGGGTGGAAAGGCACAGCCGTATTTGGGTTGAAGCTGTCCCCAGATTGACTGCAAGAGGGGCAGGGCAGGCACTGCTCAAGCATGCAGTGGAGGGAGGAAGAAACCTCATTTACTGTTGCATGTGTGTACAATCGATTTGGTGGGGGATACTGTGGAAGTAGTGGGGGGGTTCGAGCAGTTGGGCAGGCAGTGTGAGCGGGTGGTGAAGTCAGTGGCATTCTTGGAGGTACTGCCAGTACCATGTGCAAGCATGGGGAGGAAGGGTAGGCTTGAGGAGTTCAACGAGTGGCTGAGGGATTGGTGCCACACCAAACATTATGGGTTAGTGACTAACTGGGGTAGGGTCTTGGGGCAATAGTGACTTGTACGCAGGGGACAGGGACACTGGAGCAGGGAGGGGAGTATTAAAGGCAGTATTACTGCCGGCCCACTAGCGCTGAGGGTTGAGGCGCTGGACACCACACCTCGCACCACGCTGGCGACCCGGGTTCGGCAGGGGAGGGATAGGATAGAGCGTCCGGAGGACTCCTCTCCTATTCCGGGGCAGGTTCCAGGGACCCACTGCTCTGTAGCAGCCCCTAGTGATGACCGGGGGTGCTACTAGAGCCCTGTAGTAAAGGGAGCGGAGTGTGGCGGACATTGGCACACTGTGTCTAAGCATCATTGCTCGCCCACACTCCGAAAAGGGGAGTAAAGTGGAAAATGGGCTACAGTCAGGCAGCATGAGCTTCCGATCCCCGCTGACAGTTCTTCGGCATGGTACTTTCACTTCCAAATACCTAAACAGCACATATAAGCAAGCAACACTCGGCACTGACAAATGCTTGTTAACAACTGTAATTGCAAAACAGGCTGCTAAGAGAAAGTTCTGGTGCAAGAACCAACAGAAGCTCACAAGGGACAACTTTTTACTTTTACCCTCATAGCCTGTAGAGCACATAATTTATTTGGCCCCTCTCAATGCTGCTTTTCTTTCATGCCACATGCTTAACTAAGCTGTGAACGCAGAACCATGATCGCGATCACTGTTGACGCAGAGCCAGTGCTATGTTTATGCTCTCTCAGAGACCAATCCCAAACTGCTACACAGTCAGTGGGAGCACGCGGCGTTGAATATAGCATGTGGTGTCTCTTAACTGCTGTACTCACCACATGATGCAGTCAGGAAAGCCTCCCTCTGGCATCTAATGTCAGCCTCTAATGGCTGATCAGTAGAACTCACGCTGCTTTGGGTGGATTTGCCACACCTCTGGGGTGTTCTTCAAATAATGTTGCCACTTCCCCGGCTGGAAAACTAGTGCACATTCATGCTGAGGTTGCAGTAGTGTACTGCAGCCAGCCACAAGCAGGTGAAGCTTTTTGACCCACTAGCAATAAAACAGTGGGGACAGTTTTCTCCTGTGCTGTGTCACTGGTGTAGTCCCGAAGCCTGGAATAAACTGAACACAAAGAGCCTGGTGGGTTCTTTAAAAGAACGAATACATAAGAACTTACCGTAACAACAGATCTTTGAGGGGAGCTCAGTCATCAGGTCACACTGTAGGAACTTCACCATCGGTGAAGCAGGATCCACATGGAAGATTTTCATCAATACAACTGGGGCCGCCTACGCCAACGTCCAACGTCACCAACCCTATAAAGGCATGAGCAGCCACGCTCCCTCCTCAGTTCTTTCCCACTAGAGATAAAGGGAGCACAGCGCTAGCCATGGGGGACCAAGGAGAGAGATGCCCATGCCTGTACAAAAGGCTGGATACACCAGATAAGGAAAAAAGCGAAGAGCACCAGGACCAGTATGGTGCTAGGCAAATATTAAACAAAAAGAGGCAAAGATGCAAGCACCCATACAGCGCAATAAAAACGGCTATAGACAGAAATATAAATCCAAATTTAATATGCAGACCAGCACAATACAACACAATGGCTTGAATAAGTACTAACGTTTCAACTGGTACGCTGCCAGGCTTCCTCAGAGTAAAAGACAACATAACAATACTTCACTTAAATACACAGTCCAATTAACCATGTGACTTTGGTCCACCAATACATGTAATATCCCTATTAAATAAATAACAATCATCAATTAGTGAACCATTTGAGACTAAAAACTCTCAATATATTATATTAATCCATTAGTCTCATACTTTTACAAGGAATCACCCCAAAATTCAAAACATGGTAAACTTGGTGACCTCAGATAAAATATTACATCAAGTGATATATTTATATAGAACTATTTCAAACACAATTCATATTTGCATATATGTTTCAACATTAATCACTTGTTCATGTAACTTAACTAAATTAAAATGAGGTGACCAGGCACTATCTTTCTACTAAGCAGCAGTGGGAGAAAACAAAACAAAACTGTGTTTCACTAATGTTATTTGGGAACAGTACATTCTAATATATTTTCATTAGAGCTGGTGTTTAGGCAGATCTTCTAAAGTATACAACAATTTTATCTGTCATATCTGGGGCTATAATGACAAATCCCATAAATCACTTATATTTTTTTAAAAAGGCTGCAAGTTCTATGTTCTCATTAAGGCTCATGTTAGAACAAGCTCCTAAAGTATAAATCCAGTAGCGTTCTCTCTGCCCAATCTTTTTATTTAGGTCACCCCCTCTGGGACCTAAAGTGACCAATTCCAAACCCAGAAAATTAAAGGCGTGTTTACTTGAACTATGTTTCGAAATGTGTTTGACAATGGCATAAGACATATCATGTTTTTCTACTGCCCTTACATGTTCACCTATCCTTACTTTCAATTTTCTCGTGGTACGTCCAACATAGTAAGCCCCACAGTCACAAGTCAACAAATATACCACACCAGTATTATTACATGTGATAAAATACTTCAGCTCAATGTTGTTCCCTGTGACTGGATGCTTAAAGCTTTTGCAACAGTTAATATATTTGCAATACATGCATTTACCACACCTATATGTGCCCTTTGGCCTAGATGTTAATAACGTTTGTTTGTCATTAATATTGATTGTTACTATGTTGGACACAACATGGTCCCTTACACTTTTGCATTTTCGGTATATAACTCTTGGTCCACTTTTGATCACATCCTTTAATTCTGGTTCAAGTTCTAAAATAGGCCAATTATTCATAATGATTTGTTTAACTTCATGAGCTCGACTGGAGAAGTTGGTAACAAAGGGACACTTAGTTTTTGGTCTGTTGTTTTGTTGTTTATACATCAAGGTTTCATTCCTGTCCAGTTGATCTACTTTCCTAATGGCAGATGCAATACTTTTATTGCTGTAACCTCTATTCAAAAACCGTTGCACCTGTTCATTACGTTTTATCTCATATTCTGAACGTTCAGTGCAATTTCTCAAGGTTCTTATTAACTGTCCTTTAGGAATATTAAATCTAGTATGAAAAGGATGGCAACTATCGAATCTTAAAGTATTCCTATCAGTATTTTTTTGGAACAAGGTGGTACACACTCCACCTTTACCATCCTTATAAATTTTAAAATCCAGGAATGTAACAGTAGTCTGATGAATTTCATATTTGTATGTCAAACTACTGCTAGTGGACTCCATCCACTGAACAAATTGTCCAAAATCATCTACTGTACCTTTCCAGATAATGAATATATCATCAATAAAGCGCCACCACAAATCCAAACTGTCTAGGTATGGATTTGTGGCGGCGCTATACAGACGATCCATTTCCCACTTTCCCACCAATAGGTTTGCATAACTAGGGGCCATTGTGGTACCCATCGCTGTACCTCGAAGTTGATGATATAATTGTCCATCAAACATAAATATATTCATGGTTAGAACCAATTTTGCCAACTGTACCAAAAAATGTGTAGGAATTTTTACTCTGTCTTCCTCTGTTCTAGTATCTAAAAAATAAGACAGAGCTCTCAATCCCTCATCATGTGGTATTACTGCATACAAAGAATTAACAACTACAGAAAAATACCATGACTGTTCAACGCATAACTCCTCAATGATTTGCACTACTTGGGTAGAATCTCTCAAGTATGATCTCAGATTCTGTACTATAGGTTGCAAAAAACCATTAAGATACATAGAAATTGGTTCAGTAAGCCAACCGTTTCCCGAAACAATAGGCTTCCCTGGAGGATGTTTTAAACTTTTATGAATCATAGGTAAAGCATAAATAGTTGGAATAACCGGATATGCAACTGTAAGTGTTCTATATTCGACCTCAGAAATGTATCCTTTCAAAAAACCTACATTCAGACAATTATCTACTTTTTTGAAAGTGTCCACAATTTTATGTGTGGTTTTAACATAAAAAGTTTCATCACTGACAAGTCTTTTCACTTCACTTACATAATCTGCAGCATTGAGTACCACAATAACCCCACCTTTATCTGCTGGCTTAATAGTTAATAATTTATTAGAATTTAATTTTTTTAGGGCATCCCTCTCTTCCTTAGTACATTTGTCAAAATTCTGCACTTTCTTATTCTCCTGTAGATGTTTTCCTTTGCCATTATGTAGTGGTTTTTCCAACACAAAAGGTATGTTTTTTCAAAAGTCATTTGGCCCTTTGGAAAATATATCAGATTTAAGTGAAAACACCGATTATGTTATCCAGTCAGATATACAAGTGAATGAGTTGCAAAAGAATGTTCGAGATTGTGGTGTTATAAACCTTGGTGTATAAAAAACATACCTTTTGTCCATCTCACATTTTTTAATAAATACTGCAACAATGGGATTTATAGGAGGGCAGTATTCAGATCTCGGTTGCAATCTTGAAATGTCACCTCCAGCACCATAGTTGTCATCTGATTTATTCATTATACATTTGAAAGTCAAATTTCCACCTAATTTATGCAAATCCACAAATGTATTAAAATAGTCAACTCCTGTCATGGGGCAAAATGACAAGCCCTTACTTAAAATTGAAAGCTCATGCTGTGTCAAACTATGACTAGACAAATTAATAACCGGTACCAGAGAATCTAATAAATTTTTATCTGATAATGATACACCTTCTATAGAGGAAAAACCTCTGCATGATAGTGTTTGGTCATGATCTTGGATGTCATTTTGAACATCAGAGTAATTATCAAATCTAAATAAATCGCTACCGGTATGACCAACAACCTCATTTAACTGAGTGTTTGATTGGTTAATAAGATCAACACCCTCACTTAAGCCTAATGTGCCATTTAGAGGATCTAATAAGTTTTTATTTGAAAGGGGTGCAAATGTTTGACCACAATCTTGAACATTCTTTTGCAACTCATTCACTTGTATATCTGACTGGATAACATAATCAGTGTTTTCACTTAAATCTGATATATTTTCCAAAGGGTCAAATGACTTTTGAAAAAACATACCTTTTGTGTTGGAAAAACCACTACATAATGGCATTCGACCACAATACTGAACATCACCTTGTACGTTGGAACAATGATCAGGTTTTGACAAATTGTCACAAAAATGACCAAAAGTCTCCTCTCTCTGAATATCAGGCTCGCGATTACAAAAACTCAAACCTGATGAACCTTCCAACGTATCCAAAATAGGCTCTGCATCAATGATAAATGTGGGTGCTGTTTTAAAATTCAAATTATTGTCAACACAAGTCATAGGAACAATCAAGGATAGTTCAGTATCATATACTTCATTTTGTAAACTAGTTTTACAGTATGCATTATGCAAGATGTTCTTAATTAGTAATTGATCCTGTTTTTTCTTCCACGCTGCCCCCCCCGCCCCCGTCCTCTTTGTTGGAAGTGCACATTTGGAATTGAGCACGCGTTGCTGCTAGCTGCGTCTGGTCCCTTGGTGGTATGGCGGGGGGGACTGTCCTGGTGGGGATTCCCCCATCAGACCATCTAAATGAGGGTCTGAATCATCCGTATCTGATGGACCAGTTGTGTAGTCCAGGACAGTGTTATTTAAAATAGGAATTTCACCACTTTTTTTCAAAATAGATTTGGGTTCTATTTCTTTAATGTTATTCCAATCAAAAACCCTATTACTGAGATAGTCATTTTCATCCCGTACGAATTTCTTTTGTTTTTGCTTTTTAATTTTAATGTCATATCTAGTCACTTTTTCCAACAAAAGTCCATTCAATCTCTCCCATTCAATTGTATCCACAGACTCAGTTTACTTTCAATATCATTAATATCTTGGGATAGTCCATCTCTGATGGGCTTAGCAAATTCCAAAATCAATTCAATATTTCTAACAGATGCCTCATGCATATTGTTGCGCTATCAATTCTTGATTTTCTGTCCCATATGATGTTTTTTGGACAATTCATAGCCCCCTAGGGACTCGGTGTACTTGGAGATATGCCTCCAAAGTTGTTTTATGCCAAAACATTCATCTGCCTTTTAAAACCAGCTTCTCAAGTTTATGAAACAAAATTTTGGGATTCGACTCACCACTTTCACACATCGCTCCTTCGATAGCTCCCAATAGCGGATTTTCTCCCTCTTGTGCAAGAAAAACAAAACTTGCAAAGCCAGTGGTGTGTACGCCACCTTGCACGCCATTTTCAGAGGCCTGTTGCACTCGTCGGGCTTCTTCCTAGATATGGGTCATCACGTGTTGCAGTCCAGTTCGTAAATGATTCCTCTGGATAACCTTCCACTTGCTCCGATAGTGCCGCGCTCTGCTCTTGAAATGTCAGGATATCTATCTTTCTCCTGCAATTCGTGCGATAAAATATAGTGGCTAAGTGCTGGTATTGACGAAACATGTAACATCAATCTCCTTCATACGCTGCATGCAGTCTATACCGAAAAAAGGCTTTTACGGCTCTTCCAAAGTTAGTGCCAACCTGTGCTCTTCACATAAAAATGCACAAAGGAAAAAAGGAAAAAAGCGAAGAGCACCAGGACTAGTGTGGAGCTAGGCAAATATTAAACAAAAAGAGGCAAAGATGCAAGCACCCATACAGAGCAATAAAAATGGCTATAGACGGAAATATAAATCCAAATTTAATATGCAGACCAGCACAATACAACACAATGGCTTGAATAAGTACTAACGTTTCACCTGGTACGCTGCCAGGCTTCCTCAGAGTAAAAGACAACATAACAATACTTCACTTAAATACACAGTCCAATTAACCATGTGACTTTGGTCCACCAATACCTGTAATATCCCTATTAAATAAATAACAATCATCAATTAGTGAACCATTTGAGACTAAAAACTCTCAATATATTATATTAATCCATTAGTCCCATACTTTTACAAGGAATCATGGAAACATAGATTTTGACAGCAGATAAGGACCGCTTGGCCCACCCAGTCTGCCCATTTCCCTACCTATTGGATAAGCTGCAGATCCTAGTTAACCAGCAGCCTACTTCTTCCTACCCACCCCTAGAATTGCCTTATGACTGTCCATGCATGCTTGAATTCCACCACTGTTTTGACTCTACAACCTCCTCCGGAAGGCGTTCCATGCATCCACAACCCTCTGTGAAAAAATACTTCTTAAGTACCTCTGAGCGCCCCTTCTATCTTCAAATTGTGCCCTTGTTCTTGCACCTCTTTTTTGAAAGATGCTACCCTCTTGGACTTTGTTGATTCCTTGAGATGCTTGAGCGTTCTATCATGTCCCCCTCTCCTCCTTTCCTCAAGGCTATACATATTCAGCTCCTTAAGTCTCTCTTCATATGTCTTCCGGTGCAGACCCTGCACCATTTTAGTTGCCCTCCTCTGGACAGCCTCCATCCTGTCTATGTCCTTGCGGAGATTGGGTCTCCAGAACTGCGCCCAGTACTCCAGATGGGGTCTCACCAACTGTCTGTACAGAGGATAATAACTTCCTGTTTCTACTGGTGATGCCTCTCCTATGCATCCCAGTATCCCCAACCTCCTTGCTGCCCCTCTCCACATTGCTTGCCCACCTTTAGGTCATCTGATATGACTACCCCAGGTCCCTTTCCATTTTGTTGTTGTTAGTATCTCACCCCATTGTGTACTCTTCCCTGGGTTTTGTTTCCCAGGTGCATTACCTCACTTCTTAGCATTGAATCTAAGCTGCCATACATTTGACCATTCCTCTAACCTTGCCAAGTCCTTCTCATCCTTTCCACCCCACCTTGTGCATCAACTCTGTTGCAGATCTTTTGTATCGTCTGCAAAGAGACATGCTTTTCCTTCAGTCCCTCTGCAATGTAAAGCTTATAAGACATTGAGAGGACCAATCTAATACTGAACCCTGCGGTACCCCACTAGTAACCCCCTTTCTTCAGAGTGGACTCCATTTACTATTACTCTCTGTGTCCTATTCTCCAGCCAATTCTTTACCCAGGCTGTCATCTTGGGACCCACTCCCAGGCTGGCTAACTTGTATATTAATCTTTTGTGTGGGACTGTGTCAAATGCCTTGCTAAAGTCTAGGTAGGCCATGTCCACAGCCCCTCCCTGATCTACTACTTTGGTCACTCAGTCAAAGAAATCTATCAGATTTGTCTGGCATGACCTTCCTGCTGTGAATCCATGCTGCCTTGGGTCCTGAGCCCTCTGGCCTCTAGATACTCAACAATTCTTTCCTTCAGAAGTGCTTCCATCATTTTCCCTATCACTGAGGTTAAAATAACAGGTCTGTAGTTTTCTGCTTCTGCCTTGCTCCCACTTTTGTGAAGGGGAATCACATCTGCCCTCCTCCAGTCCTCAGGTACCACCCCATCCTCCCATGATTTGTTAAAGAGGGTAGTCAGTGGTGTCACTAGTTTTACCCTTAGTTCTTTTAGAATTCTGGGATGAATCCCATCAGGCCCCATTGCTTTGTCCACCTTCAGTTTTAAGAGTTCTTTCAAAACCCTTTCTTCTGTAAATGGGCTGGTATCAACTTCTGTATTCAGAGTGTTTCTGTTTGTTTTAGGTACCTCCCCCACTTCCTTTGTAAATACTGAGAAAATACTGTAAATACTGAGCAAAAATCACCCCAAAATTCAAAACATGGTAAACTTGGTGACCTCAGATAAAATATTACATCAGGTGATATATTTATATAGCACTATTTCAAACACAATTCATATTTGCATATATGTTTCAACATTAATCACTTGTTCATGTAACTTAACTAAATTAAAATGAGGTGACCAGGCACTATCTTTCTACTAAGCAGCAGTGGGAGAAAACAAAACAAAACTGTGTTTCACTAATGCTCTTTGGGAACAGTACATTCTAATGTATTTTCATTAGAGCTGGTGTTTAGACAGATTTTCTAAAGTATACAACAATTTTATCTGTCATATCTGGGGCTATAATGACAAATCCCATAAATCACTTATATTTTTTTAAAAAGGCTGCAAGTTCTATGTTCTCATTAAGGCCCATGTTAGAACAAGCTCCTAAAGTATAAATCCAGTAGCTTGATATGTCTTATGCCATTGTCAAACACATTTCGAAACACAGTTCAAGTAAACACACCTTTAATTTTCTGGGTTTGGAATTGGTCACTTTAGGTCCCAGAGGGGGTGACCTAAATAAAAAGATTGGGCAGAGAGAAAGCTACTGGATTTATACTTTAGGAGCTTGTTCTAACATGGGCCTTAATGAAAACACAGAACTTGCAGCCTTTTTAAAAAAATATAAGTGATTTTTGGGATTTGTCATTATAGCCCCAGATATGACAGATAAAACTGTTGTATACTTTAGAAAATCTAAACACCAGCTCTAATGAAAATATAGTAGAATGTACTGTTCCCAAAGAGCATTAGTGAAACACAGTTTTGTTTTGTTTTCTCCTACTGCTGCTTTGTAGAAGGATAGTGCCTGGTCACCTCATTTTAATTTAGTTAAGTTACATGAACAAGTGATTAATGTTGAAACATATATGCAAATATGAATTGTGTTTGAAATAGTTCTATATAAATATATCACTTGATGTAATATTTTATCTGAGGTCACCAAGTTTACCATGTTTTGAATTTTGAGGTGATTTCTTGTAAAAGTATGGGACTAATCGATTAATATAATATATTGAGAATTTTTAGTCTCAAATGGTTCACTAATTGATGATTGTTATTTATTTAATAGGGATATTACATGTATTGGTGGACCAAAGTCACATGGTTAATTGGACTGTGTATTTAAGTGAAGTATTGTTATGTTGTCTTTTACTCTGAGGAAGCCTGGCAGCATACCAGGTGAAACGTCAGTACTTATTCAAACCATTGTGTTGTATTGTGCTGGTCTGCATATTAAATTTGGATTTATATTTCCGTCTATAGCAGTTTTTATTGCACTGTATGGGTGCTTGCATATACACCAGATAACCAGTTCCAGGAAAGAGCTCCCCCCCAGAAAAGAAGGGGATGGCAGGAGGAAAAGGCAGATCTGATGACCGAGATCCCTTTAAAGATCTACTGTTACGGTAAGTTCTTACGTATCGTTCTGTCTTCTTCGGGAGTATCTCAGTCATCAGGTCACACCGTAGGAATGAATCCGACGCAGTTATAGGTGCAACAAGACAGTCTGGGAGGAAGGCCAACCTTAAGCTTCAGATAGGAGGCCCTGCAGCACAGCCCTTCCAAAACCAGCACAGGCTCTTGAGGCGATGTCCAGACTGTAGTGCTTGGTAAAAGTATGGATGGTACTCCAGGTGGCTGCCGTGGAAATGTCAGCACTGAAACCCCTCGAAAACAAGCCACACAGGTAGCCATGCCTATTGCAGAATAAACTTTTACTGCTCCAGGCAACTCTGTGCCATACTTGCTGTAGCAGAGCAAAATACAATTAGCCAACCATTTAGAAAGACATTGTTTGGAAAACTGAATGCCCTCTCTACCCGGGGCGAAAGAAACAAACAGCTACTTCGACTTTCTACTTTCCTTGGTGCAAAGCAGGTAGTACTTCAAGGTTCTGCACACATCTAATGTATGGAGCAGTGCTCCCCTTGGACTGGCACACTCAGTAAAATAACCAGGAAGGTGGATGGACTGATTGAGGGTAAACTCAGACACCACCTTGGGGAAAAACTTAGGATTTGTGCGAAAAGACACTCTGTCGTTGGAAAAATCAAATAAGACTCCTTGGACCAGAGGGCCTGAAGCTCAGAAGTCCTTCAAGCAGAAGTAATAGCAACCAATAATAATGCTTTCCAAGAAAGGAAGTGTAGCTTGCAAGTCATGGCTGGCTCAAAAGGAGACCCGAGTCAACTTCTCCAAAACCAAATTCAAATCCCAAGCTGGGACAGGTGAACAGATTGGGGATTTCAGATGCGGGATGCCCCTCAGGAAAGTGTGGGAAACATCCAGCTGAGCTATGGTGCAGTCACCCACTGGCTCATGAAAGGCCGAAATAGCAGAATGGTGCAATTTGAGGGAGAAGTACTGTAGACCTGAATCAGACAGCAATAACAGTTAGCCCAGAATCTGGTTCACTGGACAAGTGAAAGGGTCTAGATTATGTTTGGCAGCTCAGATGGCAAACCTCTTCCACTTCATGGCATAAGTGGCTCGAGTGTAAGGTTTTTCAAGCAGTCACTGGAACATCCACTACCCCAAATCTGGCAATGGCTATGTTCCCAGGAGCCAGGCATGCAGATGGAGTGACTTGAGGTTGGAGAGGACCAGGGTCCCCTAAGCCTGGGTCAACAGATTCCTGCAGAAAGGGAGAGGGATCAGAGGCTCCTCCGCCAGTTGCTGTAGTAATGGGAAACATATCTGACGAGGCCAGAATGGAGCTACTAGAGTCGTGCTGGCCCCCTCCATCTGCAGCTTGATTAGTACCCTCTGAATCAGAGGAAATGGGGGGAACGTGTGAAGGAACCTCCCGCTCCAGGAGAGGGACAATGCATCTCTCCAGAAAACTTCAGACCCTGGATCCAGTGAGCAGAAATTGGGCAGTTTTGCGTTGAGTAGGGATGCAAAAAGGTCCAACTCTGGATGACTCCATCTGATGAACAGATCTTCTGCAACGGATGACAGGAGCTCCCACTCATGCACGCTGGACTGCGTCTGACTGAGGCTCTCCGCCAGAATGTTTTATACTCCCGGGATGTACATCACTCAGGGGGTGGACCGTGGTCTAATGCCCAGTACCACACTCTCATGGCCTTCCTGCACAGGGAATACGAATGCGTCCCCCTTACTTTTTGATGTAATACATGACACTGAGGTTGTCGGACTGACTCAACACCTGGCCCGGGAGAGAGGATTCTGAAAGGCCTGCATGATATACAGGACCGCCCCCATTTCCAGGACACTGATGTACAGGGAGGTTTCAATCTGGGACCAAGAACCCAGAGTCTGAAAGGGACCCAGATGAGCCCCCTCAGCCCAAACCGGAGGCATCCGTGGTGAGAATCTGCTGGGGGAAGCGATCTGGAAGGGGACCACTTGCAGCAGGTTTAGGAGGTCCACCCAACATTGGAGAACCTTGCAGACTGGGGAGGAGACCAGCACTAACTGATTTAAATCATCTGTGCATTGCTCCCATTGTACTCTGAGAGTCCACTGGAGGATGCGCATGTGGAGCCCTGCCAGAGGAACAGTGGGGATGGCCGCACCCATCAGCCCTCAAGTACACTCTTGCAGGGATATAATGGCCCTGGGCGACGTCCTGAGCCTGAGCAATGAGGGACTCCACCCTGTTCTGATGCAAGAAGGCCTTTCCCTGCCCTGAGTCTAGAACCGACCCTATGTACTGCAGCCTTTGGGATTGGACTAGGACCGACCTGGGCAAATTGACTGTTGCCCCGGGAAAGAAATAACTGAAGATTTCCCAACAAAGTCCGAAGAAGCTGTTTCCTGGATGGGGTCTTCAGGAGCCAATTGTCCAGATAAGGGAAAACATACTGCCCCTCCCTTCTGAGAGCTGCAGTTACTGCCGCTAAGCACATGCTAAAGATCCGCAGCACAGAGGACTAGCCAAAGGGCAGCACTTTGAATTGGTAATGCTCACCCTGGAAGAGAAACTGGAGGAACCTCCTGTGGGGAGGGAAAGTACAGTTACGTAAGAACCTACCATAACAGGGCCGGCCCAGTGGCGCAGCAGTGGGATTTCTGCTTGCGGCGCCCGGCGACCCTGGGTTCAGGAAACGGACCCAGGATCGCGGAGGAGCCGACAGAGGCATAGAGTGTCCTATGGACTGCTCTCTTCCGGAGGAGGGAAGGGAACGTGGTCCGGGCGAAGACGGACTTCAGCGAGGCCAGGCCCTGCAGCTGCCGGCTCGTGAACTAATGGCGGCGGGCGGACGCTGGACATCACTGCACTTCCCTGCCTCCCAGAGGAAAATCAAGAAAATGGAGGGAGAACCTCCGTCTCCATGAAGCCCTCCCAGGCTCAATTAGCCACTGCTGCCGCCCCCAGCTAGATACTATGCCCATGGCCCAGAACTGGGGCACCGGAGCCACGGCCCCGCCCTCCGGGGGGTAAGCCGAGGGGTGACAGGGAGATTGTGGGCACAGGCAGTTGGGGGAAACTCCAGGGGCCGTGACCAGGGCAGAAGTTGATGGAGGCCTCCCGAATAAAGGGGAAAAATAAAAAAAGAACCTACCATAACAGCAGATCTTCGAGAATAGCTCTTGCAGCAGGTTACACCATAAAGACTGAAGCAGACAGGCAGCAGGACCCCACGGAAAACTTCTAGCTAGCTATATCAAGTGGGGAACAGTCCCCGATGTCGGCCCCGCCCCCGACATCAGATACATCATAGAAGGGGCGGTCCCCCAACATACCTCAGTTCTCCCGTCGCAAAGATGTTATTCAGAAGGGGAGACCGAGGATCCGCTTCCAGAGGAAGACTAAAAATTTGAATGCGTCGGAGATGCTATGAAGTGGAACCAAACCTCCAGAAGGGAAGGTGGGAGGAAAACTACCTGTTGCAAGAGCTGTTCTCGAAGATCTACTGTTATGGTAAGTTCTTACGTAACTGTACAATCTTACTTCGAGATACAGCTCTTACAGCAGGTTACACCATAAAGACTGATTCCCAAGCAGTAAGGGTGCACTGCTAACCCAGTCGGGAGGAGGATAGGAGAGATCGAGATAGGAAGGAACCTCTCAGGACAAAAGTCCCTGGAGGACTGCAAGGCCAAAGCCCACTCTACGCCTGGAGGCAATGTCCAAACTAGTGTCTCAGCAATGTACTGAATACCAATGCTTGTACACAAATAAGCGGATGTAAGCTACATTTCAAGGCAGCGAAGAAGGTAGCCACACCCCTTGTAGAATGGCCCTTTACCGGTCCCGGCAAGGGTTTATTGCATTTCTGGTAACAGAAGACAATGCCGTTAACAAGCCACTTGGAGAGAGTTTGTTTTGATACGGGTGCACCCAACATTCTTCGAGCGAAGGATAAGAACAGTTGGTCAGACTGTCTGTGTGAACGGGTTCTGGCCAAGTAGAACCTCAAAATCCTATGCACATCTAGAGTGTGCAAGAGGGCTTCCCCTCTGTTCGTGTAGTTGGGGAAGTATACCAGAAGGTCAATGACCTGGTTTAAGGTTAAAGCTGAAACCCCCTTGGGAAGGAACTTAGGATTGGTCCTTAAGGACACTCTGTCCTTATGGAAAATCAAGTAAGGCTCTTTACACATGAGCGCCTGAAGCTCAGAAATCCTCCATGCTGAAGTAACCGCAACTAAAAATAACACCTTCCAGGAGAGAAGGCAAAGCTCACAATCCGCAGCTGGTCCCAAGGAGGAACTGGATCCTTAATCAAGGGTCTGAGATACAAGACACTGCACAGAAAAGTGCGGGAAGCCTCTAATTGGGCTAATGAACGCTGACCAACCAGTGTGTGGTACGCCGATATGGCACAGAGGTGTACCTTCAGAGAGGAATATGCCAATCCTGACTGGAAAAGGGGATAGGAGGTAGTCTATTTTAGACTTCTCAGGGCATCGAAGAGGATCGAGATCTCGGGCCTGAGCCCATAGACAAACTCTCTGCCATTTCAGGGCATACGTGGCGTAAGTCTAAGGTTTCCTAGCTGCCACCAGGATATCGGCAATGCCTTACGAGACTCTGTGCCCAAGAATGGCTATGTCTTTAGGAGCCAGGCAAGTAGGTTCAAGGATTTGACGCATACCTCTCAAGTGTCCCTCATTACGAGGGACATCCCTTATTTTGCCCCTGAAAATTGCTCCATCCCTCATGGAAAATGTGCTGCCCACACAGAGAATGTGCTGTAAACTCAAACTTTAAAGCAGAAACTCTTAATATTCAAAAATACTAAATCCAAAATAAACTTTGTACAAGTAAACACTATGGTTTTCAGTGTTCTAAACTTGTATCTCCATGTTTGAGGATATGTCCCTCATTCTCAGGGTCTGTGTCCCTCATTGTCCCTTATTTTGAGTGTCCAGAAATGTCCATGTCCCTCATTTCAGTGACAAAAGGTTGAGAGGTATGAAGTTCGGATGGACTAGGGAGCTGGCCTCCTGGGACAGCAAATGAGAGCTGACCGGTAAGGTAAGGGAGGCTCCTGAGCCAGCTGGTGAAACAGCGGAAACCAGATTTGTCTGGGCCAAAAGGGCGCTACCCAGATCATTGACGCCCATTCTGATCGGAGCTTGAGAAGAACCCTCTATATAAAAGGGAAGGGCGGGAAAGTGTAGAGGAACCTGCCCGTCCAGGAGAGGGACAACGCGTCTCACCAGAAAACACCAGGCCCTGGATCTAGCGAGCAGAAATTGGGCAGTTTTGCATTGTATGGGGACGCGAATAAGTCGATGTCTGGTGTCTCCCATCATTGGAACAGGTCCTCGGCGACCTCTTGTATCAGTTCCCATTTGTGAGCCCTGGCCTTCGACCAGCTCAGGAGGTCTGCGTCAGTGTTGTCCACACTGGGAACGTGCACTGCAGTGAGCATGGTGTCATGCTGTAATGCCCATTCCCACACCCATTTTACCTCTCTGCAAAGGGGGTAGGAGTGAATGCCTCCTTGTATGTTGATGTACTACATCACTGAGGTGTTGTCCGTTTGGACTAAAGCATGACCCGGTGGGATCTCTGACTGTAAGGCCTGTTAGGTGTAAATGACTGCTCTCATCTCCAGGACATTGATATGGAGGGGAGTCTCCAGGGGCGACCAGGTTCCCTGGGTTCTGGTGTCTCTCAGATGAGCTCCCCAGCCGGACCCCGAAATGTCGGGGGTGAGGGTCAGAGATGGCACTGGCACTACGAAGTGAACTCCCACGGAAAGATGTTCCGGGAACAGCCACCACTGTAAGTCTTGAATGACCAGCCGTGTGAGTCTGATCGGCTGGTCTAAGTGATCTTGCCTCTGGTCCCAATGGGTTCTCAGTGTCCACTGAGTAACCCTTATGGGGAGGTGAGTGTGGGGGACCGTGGCGATGGCAGCCGCTATATGTGTGATGACTAGTGAGTCAGCCACGGGTTGTTGAGGTAGATAGGGAGCCTCCCGTGGGGTCCTATAAAGCCTGTCAGCCTTCTTGGGGACCGCTGGAATTGAATGAGGATGCTTCCATGCAGCCGTGGTAGTGTCCTGGAAAGTGTCTACTAGGGGTGGAACCACCACAGGCTTGGAGTCTTTTTACCTCAAATAACATGCCAGGCGTTGTTGTTCTGGGTCTAAATCCTCTGTCTCCCATCCCATGTTCTCCCGAATGTGGCAAAAAATATCGAAGAATGATGGGTCATCCGGTGGCGACCTGGGAAGGTCGTGGGGATCTGGAGATGGAGGCTCAAAAGGATAGAGTGACCGAGGGGTGCCCGAAGAATCCAGGCGTGAGTTGTCGCCTGACGAAGAGGGGGATCTTCGTCGGGGCCTTTTTCTTCTGTGGTCACTAGGGGATTTTGAAAGGGTCCTGGAGCGCAGATGTCTCTTTGGACTCTGAGACCTAGAGTGTCTGGCTTTGGACCTGCCCCTAGGCTGTGGAGTAATGTCTCGAGGCTCAGGTGTCGGTGCCTTAGGAGGTGCCACGGGTGGTGGTGCCTCACCGGGGGTTTTTGTGGGTACAACATCTTTCTTAATGGTGTCCCACCAAAAGCCGAAGAGTTCTTTGACTTCTTGTATGTTCAGACCGGATGAAGGGCCTGGCGCCAGTGTCTGTCTGGCGTTAGGATCAGGCGTCAGTGACTGAGGGATTGTCTTGTCTGGAGTCGGGTCTTTTGGTAGGCCGGCGTCGGGTAGACTGACATTTTCGGCATCCCCAACGTCTGGTCTGTGCCATGGGCGCCAGCGTCCACCTCTGACATCCCCCGGCGACCGGCATCAGGTGGCGTAGGCAGGGGTGGCATCAGGTTCTTCGGGCGTTGTGCAGGCAATGGCTCTGGCGCCCGCTTTGCCTCCGTCGTCCATTTTAGCGACATAAGCTCTGAAGTCTTCCGCTGAGGGACATCTGAGCCCCTGGTTGGCTGGGAGACCGAGCGATCGGTGTCCCGGCGTCGGTCCTTAGCATCAGCGCTAGACATAGTCGTCGACTTGGACTGAGGCCTGTGGCGATCAGAAGCCTCCGACCTGGCGGCAGACCCTGAGGGACGGCTATCCTTGGATTTGGTATTCAGTGACTGTAAAGACACTGAACCAGAGCCCATTGAAGCCCGGACCTTGACCGGAAGGGAGGGGCTGAGACCTGGCCTGGGATGGAAAGCGGTCTGACCAGGCGGAGCTGGCCCGGGAGTCTGAGGTCCGATTCAGGGATTGAGTCCTATCCTTGACCCGGTGCTGGTCTGTGTTTCCTCGATTTATGCGAAGATTTCCCTTGAGAGGATGACTCTTTCTCCATGGCCTTAAGTTTTTCTTCCAGGAGAAAACTCTGGAGTGCTTTCTGGCAGCGGATCCTGGTTCTGCTGTTGAACTGTTGACAAATGGAGCAGACCTGGATATTGTGGTCTGGGCCTAGGCAAAGCACGCAGGCCAAGTGCCTATCTTTGAAGGGGATCAGTTTGCCACAAGTGCACTTCGAGGGGTGTCCTTCTAGAGAAGGAGTCGGTGGGGGGGGGGGACATGTACTTGTCAAAAAGGAGATGAAATCTCGAGGAAATTGTCTTAAATTCTTTCTGTCGTCATTAATCAGCTTGAAGGCATCCGTGGAGCCGATGCGTGCAAGTCGACAGCAGGAAAAGAACTGAGGTACGCTGAGGGACCGCCTGTTTTATGAAGTGTCTGACGTCGGGGGCGGTCCCCTGCTTGATATAGCTAGCTAGAAGTTTTCCGTGGGGTCCTGCTGCCTGTCAGCTTCAGTCCTTATGATGCAAGAGCTGTATCTCGAAGTAAGATCACTGAGATGTGAAGGTAAGTATCCTGCATGTCCAGAGAACACTGCCAGTTGCGTATCTTGAGAAGGGGCACTAGATCTGGCAAAGTTACCATTCTGAACTTTTTTTTTTTTTACTGTACATACTGACTGAGGTCCCTTAAGGTCTAAGATAGGCCTCAAATCTGCGATTTTTCTGGGGGCCAGGAAGAACCTGGAATAAAACCCCTTGTTTCTCTGGCACCCTGGCACTGGCCCGATGGCCAGTTTGCACAGAAAGGACTGCAACTCCTCCCACAGAACAGCCAGGTGGGCCGTGGGGGAGGATAGCTGAAGGGCAGAGGAGTCGTCTCTGGGGGCTGCTCAATAAGCTCGATAAGAATCCAGGCATGTGATGTGATAGCTGTCTAATGACTGAGATGGAGGGAGAGCTGATCTCCAACCACCACCTCTTGGTTGGGAACCAGAAGAGGGGGGTTTGGCAAGGAGTCAAGCGGAGGCAGATCCAGCCACCACGGTTGGTCTGTCACTTCTAGAGCACTAGGCAGCAGTCCCTGCAGTGGAAGGGGCGGGTAAGATGGTGGATTCTCTGCGTTTGCCTTGGGGCTGAGAGGCTACTCCCTGCCTACTGGGTCTCTTGTGAAAGGGAGGGCGCCGTCTGCTCTTTGGTCGTGTATGACAGAGAGAGTGGACAGACGTAATAGCCCTGCCAGATGCCTGCAAATCATTAATGATGTCCTGGACATCTGGCCCAAACAGCTTTGAGCAACTGAAAGGGGCATTCAGCACCTTCTGCTGGACATCCGCAGCAAAGCCTGAGACCCTCAGCCTGGAGTACCTATGGAGGCAAATGCCAGTGGCAGCAGCCCTGGCAATAGAATCTGAGATATCATAGAGGGCCTGTAAGAGGTGTTTGCTAACATCCTCAGCGGCCTGCAAGCAAGTGAGAACATCCTGCTTCTGGGTACACTCTAGAAGGGCCTTGCCCTTCTTCCTGTTGGTATTCTAGTATTTTACCATGTGAGACAGATAGTTAGCAATCTTCAACCCGAGGGTGGAGGAGGCATAAACCCTCTTGCCCCAAAGATCAATTATGCATGATTCTTTGTCTGGGGGAGGAACTAATGCGCTTAGGCCCCTTAAACCTGTCATAAGCTGCCTTTATGACCACAGAATCTGTTTCAGGCTGGACAGCACAATGCAAATGCAGAAACCCTTGCGGGGCATGACAGAATTTGTGTGACCTGCGGGGCATAGTTGACACCATATCGGGCCTGTACCAGGCTGCAGTAGTAGCATTCCTCAAAGCAGGCAGAAGAGGAGGAATGATCTTGGGAGGAGACTCTGGGATCGCCAGGAAATCCACCAAATTCTTCCTGGCGGCATCCTCTTCCTTGGTATGGAAGCCCATGGCTGAGGACAACTACTTCATGATACTGAAGAAGGTAGAGGTCCTCAGGAGGAGACCTAGGAGTATGTCTGACAGAATCCTCGTTCACCGAGGAAACTGTGGATCTGTCTGAGGAGAGGGGTTCCTCCTCCTCCTCATCAGGAAGAATAAGATCAGGATGGTACTCCTCCTCGATGTCGATCTCCTCCAGATCAGGGTCAGATATCTAAAGAACTGACATCAGCCCTCGGGGAGAAGCCCTAGACCGCCAAGGTGGAGTCAACAGTGCCGTCGACGGTGCATGCGAAGTAGGCACATATGCGCCTTACTAGTAGACTATCACTGAAGTGAATTTAGTCAAAATTTCATTGAGGTCGACGACTGTTGAAGGCTGCGTTGACAGAGGTGGGGTCAATAGCGCAGGCAGCGATGACCCACCAGAGGAGCCCTGACAGCCTGTAGCCCGAGGGCCTGGGGGAAGCATCAAGCCTTGATGACGACTCTGCCATCGACGAAGAAGGGGCCGACGACCCAGTCAATGACCGGTCACCCTGAAGTTCAGGCAAAGGCACTGTCAGTATGGGTCTGGTAGCAACAGGGACCTGGACAGCAAATTTATGCATCGACCGCAGCTGCAGTCAGAGTACCCCCAGACAAAGAAGTGGAGGCCATCAGGGAGCCGGACCGCCACCTGGGGGAGTGGTCCCAATCACGGTCTTTTTTATGACCCCCTCCCGAGGACTTGTCTCGAGCCTCAGCAGCCTGGAAGCTCATCAACCCTGCCTGTGACTGGGAAGCAGGAACCCTGGAGGAACCCTAACCAGAACTTGCTACCTGTTGATACATTAGGACATTTTTAAGTGCCTTTCTGCGTAGCCTGAGGGTTGTTTGATTAAACTTCTGGCAGAGCTCACAGTCGGAGACTTCGTGGTCATGCCCAAGACAGCAGACATAGAGTGTTCCTCTCTAGAGGCAATCTTCTTTTCACAGCAGCAGTGACGGAAGAGAGATGTCGCAGGATTAACTCTCGACATAAACAAAATAAAGGAATCTCCTTATAAAAAGAGATTCTTATATAGTAGGTAAGAAAAAGCCATAGGTGAAAAATGGCGTGAAACTACATTGGAGCGTCTGCGGAAGCCTATGCGAACAAGTCGACAGTAGGAAAGAACTTAGGAGGAAGTGGGGCCTCTAATGCCTTTATAGGATTGGTGACGTCGTCACATGACGTCAGCGTGGGCGGCCCCAGTTGTACTGTTGAAAGTGTTCCATGTAGATCCTGCTTTATCAATGGTGAAGTTCCTATGGTGTGACCTGATGACTGAGACACCCCCGAAGAAGATCTGTGGATTCTACCTGCCCAATGGAAAATCTAACTGCATTTGGCAGGTGTGGGCCAATTTCTAACTCTGCAACCACTGAGCCAGTTAATGTTGGTTACCAAACAGGATGACTTCATTATTTTAGAACAGGGAGTGTACATACCCAACCAGAAAAGGGAACATATTTGAACTTCCAGCTGATGTAATATAAATACAGAAGAGATGCAGCTTTTTTTTTACATTACTCAGTGTAAGCGCACCATGACAACATTCATGTGGGGGTTCAGAGGAGAGAGGGTGGCTTGGGATGGTAACATTAAGGTGAGATTTATAATAGATCAGTGTGCCATACAATCACATCGAATAAGGTTGTATCCTGGTAAGGTACAAAATTTGTCTGGAAAGGCTGGTTTTAGCCAAGGCAAGGCAAATCTTATTTCTATGGCGCCCAATCCCAGAGGCTCTGGGCATCTAACAAAGTATTACAAGATAAAACAACTATTTAAAATCCAGAAATAACGAATAAATAAAAATCAACGACTGAAGAGGTGGGCCTTTAGCCTCTGCCTGAAAACACCAATCGAAGGGGCCTCCCGGACTGCAGATGGAAGCGCATTCCACAGGGTTGGACCAGAGACACTGAAAGCTCAATCACCAGATGTCTTGCGCTGAACCCTGGGAACGTCCAGGAGGCCCCTCGAAGAGGAGAGGAGAGGAGGGAGTGATCAGAGGTTGCATGCGTCAGAAACTCCGGCAGGTGGCCAGGACCCAGCCCGTATAGGGCCTTATAGGTTAGCAAGCCCACCTTGAAAAGGACCCGCCACATGACCGGCAATCAGTGCACAGCACGCAGGACCGGGGTCACACGATAGTACCTAGGCAGGCCCATCAGCAACCGGGCTGCCGCATTCTGCACCAGCTGCAGCATGCGGAGGGTCCCTCTCGTGATCCCGAAGTAAAGAATGTTACAGTAGTTGAGCCAAGAGGTGACAAAGGCATGTACCAGAGTTGGCAGATCCTCGGGCGGAACGAGAGGCTTGATCCTGGTGATGCTCCGCAAGTGGTAGAAACCACTCTTGACCACAGATGACACCTGATCTTCAAAGGTCAGTCTGCTATCAAGGATCACACCTAGATTACACACCCTCGGGAAGCAAACAATGGAGCAGACCCTAGAAAAAGACCTGTGTCCGCTCCAGGTTGCAACCCATCACGCCCGCGACCTGGCTTGAACACTAGCACCTCTGTCTTATCTGGGTTTAGTCTCAGCCAGCTGGAAGTCATTCAGTATTTGATTTTAGCCAGACAGATGTTAAGCACATCAACAGCATTAGATGTTCCGAGTGCAAATGACAAATATAGCTGGGTGTCATCTGCATAGCAGTGAAACACCACGCTGTATTGCATAACGATCTCACCCGGGGGAAACATGTACACCGCGAACAGTATCGGCAACAAGGTCGAGCCCTGTGGAACTCCACATGACAAGGGCATTGGGGAGGAGGAGGAGAAATTCCCCATCACTACCCGCTGCACCCTATCAGAGAGATAGGACTTAAACCATCTGATGGCAACGCTGGCAAGTCCACAAAACTCACAGAGCTGATCAAGAAGCACGATGTGGTCCACGGTGTTAAATGCTGAAGAGAGATCAAGAAGCACAAGAACTGACCTGTCTCCTCTATCTCTAGCCCTGAGCAGATCATTACGCACTCTAACTAGAGCTGTTTCTGTACTGTGTGTAGCCCAAAAACCCGACTGAAATGGCTCATAGATGTCGAAGGACATGAGGCAATCCTTGAGCTGCCGTGCCACTAATTTCTCCACAACCTTGCTCAAAAAAGGCAGGCTCAAAAAAGAAGGCCCTATTACACTGGGTAGATAATGACTGACCCAAGCTGCTACTTCAACTAGTTTCGGAATCGGGCTCCTTTTATTTAAATGTGCTATTTTTAGACCTTTGATATTTTGCCAAGGTGTGGAATGTAACGAAGGTGGAGGAGTCTGAGTGGGGCCAAAATTTAGCTCACCATCACCAACAGACAGTAGGTGGGTAAGGCAAGGTAAATTAAGGGGCAGTATCTTAGGAGCAGGTTTATTATATTTCGGCCCCACTGGTGTCTCTTGAGGAAGTGAGACATCTTTATAATGCAGTGCGGTGGAATGAGGTGGTGGGCGAATACAACAGTCTGATTATGAACTAGTGTGTTGGACATGGAGGAGTTCCTAGAAAATATTGGCCCAGAATGATGAGAATACATAAGAGTTAGTGAGTCAGAAATCTGCAACACACAACATATCACAGCAAACAACATATTCCATACTATCAAACCCACTGTAAAAATGGATGTAAAATATACAAGCAAAAACACATAGATACAGTACTGCCTGAGAACAATGAAGCTAGATACAGCATTCGCTAACAGGTCACTTGGATAGGGAGTAAACTGCCAACACCGTATTATTATTTTAAAGGATTAAGCCTTGGTCACCCAGCTAGGGAGTAGTTAGACTCACTATAATGTGGCTGCTATCAGGACAGGAGAACACTATAAGACCACAAAGTAATGGCCACCTAGATATGGAGTAACTCAGTTCACTACAAAGTCAGGACTGACTTGAATTTCATTTGTTCCAGCTGCTCGGTGGATCCCGCGGCCACGGAAACTGCCCACCTCGCCTCCTTCGATTTCACCGGCGGGTTCCTTTTCTCTAGTCTCCCCGGTTTCAAGCACGCCTTGAGGTCGTCCAGGACGTAGGGATGGAAGGCCAGGCAAAGAACACAAGACGAGGTGTCATGTCCAACACCTAGACAGTAAACGCACGTTAGGTGGGGGTCGGTCCGTGACATCTTCTGGCCGCAGGGGCACCGGCGAAATCTGGGGGAAAATCTTTCCTCCGTGGCTGATGCGGGGAAGCGCAATCGCTAACTTGAATGAGTTTAAGTTTAAGTAAAAACCGACAATTAAGAATCCAGGGCCTACGATATGCTTTGAAAGCACGAGAGAACCTGTATCCTCCAGCGGAAAGGAAGATCTGGCGTCATGGGGTGGAGCCGAGGTATATACCACCCAGGTGGGTGGGAGGAGCCAGCTTGAAGACTTCCGGCAAGATTTAAAGTGGAAGGGGACATGCCAAGAAGTGTGGATGAACAACATATCCATGCTCCTGGAATTAATATTTACTTTTAAATGTAGCCAATGGCTCTTTTCATAGCTGAAGTACATTTTCTTTTCCCGTATGCCATTTAGAAGATTTCCCACCTGACTGTGTTACATGTGATGTGAAGAGTCATACTTTACCGGAGGTGGACATTTCTAGTTGTAGTCCCCTACATACCTACTCAGCAGTTTGACCTAATTGATTATGACATCATGACGGAACAAAAGGAAACACCCATCATCTGTCAACGCGGTTACCAATGATGTCACAGTGAGTGTGGTCATGGTGCTTACGAGGTAAAGTAGTCCCTCGTTATAACAAACCTGATATACCAAACTCCCGGTTATAATGAATGGTTCGTGTGGCTCCCAACTTCAGTATAGCAGTGGCGGCTATATAATCTTCCAATCTCCCAGTTACACAATCTCCCTACCTCCCGACATACAATAGTGTACTCACTGCCTGCTGATTGCTGCTGCTGGTAATTCCTATCTACGCCAATCCAATCCCAGACTACTCAGCTCACCATGACTCTCTCTCTCTCTCTCTCAAGGAAGCTTTCCCCCACTCATCCTCGGTCACTCTCGTCGCTCGCTCTAACTCCCCATTGCTCACCCTCACAGATAAAACTGTAAAGTGCATTATTAAAACTAAAAGATCCGCTGAACTGTAATGTTGCAGGGTTGAGTGAGAGGCAGTTGGAGGAGCATGAGTGTGAGTGGACAGGTGGTTGCTAGTGGCTGAGGCACAAAGACGAGACTTGCTCCAGGTCTGCATTTAAATAAAAAATTAAGACGATGGTCTGCATATAAAACAATAACAAAGCAAAAAAATAAATAAATCGAACGGCCTAAGTGTTGTGATGTTGTGGGATGAGTGGGAGGCAGTTGGGAAGGTGAGGGGGCGGAGTCAGCGCGAGCAGCTGACGCGAAGAGGTTCATGTTTAAAAATAAGGTCTGTGTTTAAACAACTAAGACAAAGCTGACAAAGATTTGACAAAAAGCTGTGTTTAAAAAGCACCACAGAAATAACTCCTGCTATATGTAGCAAATAACAGCAGCATGGTAATGTACAGTATTTGTAAACATGTTTTTTAACCCTGATCATGTCTGAGAACAGCGTCCCTCGGTATAACGAACAGGGAGCTATAATGAACATTGGCTATGGTTCCCAAGCCATTTGTTATAGTGAGGGGCTACTGTATAAAGAGCAGCAGAACAAGTTATGTTAAACTCCTGTTTAAGAATTGAAAGTTCTGATCTTCACACACAGCTAAAATGAAAGTTACATACTTACTTACTGAAACTGGTGATATTCCAGAATATCTTCTCCATTGAGTATAACTTATGGGTCTGAGCCACAGGTGACAGGACTCCATGGGTACAAATCTTTTGGCTAGGGGGCCAGCAATGGCAACTAGCTACGGCACCTGTGCGACTCAGAGTGGTACCACATGCCTACCAATAATCATTGCTGGCTCCCTCATCTACCTCTGTTTTATTTGTTAACAGAGAAGGTAAGTATGAGAAAAAACAACTAGGGTCTGCGGAAAAAGTAGCTCATAGGGAGAGATAAAGAACAAGGAATAAAAAGAAATAAAAAAAGCACTACCAACTCTTATAAGGAGAAAGGGAGAGGGCACATCTAAGGGTGGACTAGCAGAAAGGGTAGTCTGTGTATATGAGCCAGAGCCTCAAGAAGAAAAACTCCACTGTCCAGAAAGCATTTGCTAGGCTAGAAAAAAGGGCAGCGGGAAGAAACAGCAACCATGTGAAAATATACACTCTGGCTGTTAGGCAAAAGAGGGGTAGCCAAAGGTGAGACCCCCTTGTAATTAAGTTGGGCCCAGGATATGTGCCAGACCCACTCTAAAACTGAGTAACCCTCAGTACTGCACTAATCCTCAGGCCTAAATATGATCTTAAACGAAACAAAAGAAAAGACACAGACAAGTTGCCATCACGAGTTTAAAGGGGGGTTGGGGGACAAATGTAAAACACATCAGTGGTGGATGTCACTCGACAGAACTTATGAGGCTACAAGGCACCCCCCCCCCCCGAGGAGGTAGTGAAGTGTGTCACTCTCCCATGTTTTTTCCAGCTCTCCTGAACATGCTGGATAGCAAGTAGCCGCTATCAGGCAAGGCAAAGTCAAGCTGAGAATAAAACAAGATGAAGAATAAGCAAGAAAAATAAAACTACAGTAGCCGTAAGTCAGCTACCAACTGGCATCCCCTTCCTGACGGTTAGCACAGGAATGTACCCTAGAGGTGAATTTATCTGCTTCAAATTTAACTCCATCTACTGATATTAGAACATAAATTCATCGACACTGCTACTAGCAAAAGGATACTGAGACACCCAAAGGGTATAAGGTTGCATTTAGCAACTAATAGAGATATACTCAGGGTAGTGAGGATGTACCCAGGTAGGAAAAAAGGCAACTTTTTTTTTTTTTTTTTAGCTTTGTAGTTATTTTTTTTTTCTTTGCAAGCCTAGGCCCCAAAAGGGAGAGGCAAGAAAGAGAGAGTGAGAAAAAAAAAATGTCTGCAGTTACCGTGCCTTAGCATAATCAGGGTGAGTTGCTCAGAGACCCTGGCTCCAGTAGAGAGGGGGAAGGTAGGCGGGCATGGTACTCAATGGAGAAGATGTTCTGCAGGATCACCAGTTATGCTAAGTATGTAAGTTTTTGTATCTTCTCAGAATCAATCTTCCCCACCGAGTAACACTTATGGGTCAGAGTACCAAACTTTATGAGGGAGGAGCTGGCTTACCCTGAAGGCACGTATACCCTCAGCCCTCTGAGTAAGGAGAATACCCAAGGAAACATGCTCCTGCAGGTCAGGCAAGACCTGCAACTGATCAGGCCAAGGCAGGGGCTCATGTGGCACAGAAGCACAAGGGTTCCCACTGAGAGATGCCACCTGACCGAGGGGAGGAAAAAAGAACCCTCTGGAGTGCAAGTTCAGCATTTTACGCCAGGCCAATGGTGCCAGTTAGGACAGGGAAAGCCACACCATCTGTCTGAGGCAGACTGCTGTTCCTAAAGACCTATAAGCCACTTCGCTGACATCATAAAATGCCCTTAACTGGTGCTGTGCAACTTCTAGGCCTTGCACAGAAGATGGATGTCCCACCTGGCTAACTCGTGCTGCGGCACAGCAGCTAACAACCCATGGAGCTGCAAACCCAGGTGGTGACTGCAGGCTGCCTTGTGAGCTTGATGTGCAGCAATGCGCATAAGAGAGAGTGCTGAAGCAAATATCTTTCTCCCCGAGGCCTCAGACTTTGCCAAGTTTGTGTTGGGGGGGTCAGATGCACTGAGGCCCAGTCTAAGTCTGCAGCACCAGAAGCTCTGACACATAGTGAGGAATGTCTCCTGCAGATCCAGTGGGTGCACAATACTGCATGTGGATTAATCTGGGGATGGGAGGGTTAGAAAAGGGTTGCTTCCATGAACCCCTGGATGTCTTCTCCTTGGCTCTGGGCAATGGAGGAATGACAATGGTTTTCATACTGGGAACTCCGAGGAATCCCAATGGCAGGGCGACTGGATCAAGGCTTCTACAAGTGGAAAGGTCAATGCCTGAAGCATCTCCACCATGAATCGGTGATACAAAACATATTCAGCAGAGGAGGCCAGGTGGAGAAAGTATTTGTTATCTGCACATGAGGATGTCGATGGAGATGAAGTGTAGGCCATAGAGGGGTTCGATGTCGAAGAAGGTACCCTGAACTGGGCCCTGTCTAACTCCCTGCCCTACTGCTTCATGGCACAGACTGATACCTGGTGTTGCTCCCACAGTAAAGACCCCAGAGGGGTGAAGAATGTGGGCCACCTTTTAAAAAATGTCTAGGCCCCTCTAGAGGTGGCTGTGGCCCTTGGCCTTCCAAGCCTTAGTCTGGGCTGCAAAACTCTGGTGACATCTTTGCCCTAGGGGGAGGATCAAGCAGAGTTTCCTGTTCCTGACACACCTGTGCCAGAGGAGTTGCCAGAATGGTGGCCATGGAGAGATCCCCATGGGTGAGTAGGACATCGCAGATAAATGGGTCCCACAGGTAGACCTCGTTCCTCATCCAGATTGACACTGGAATACGGCTGCAGAGAGAGAGAACCTAGGAACTGGGTTGTCAGCGTGCTCTAAGTCAGCACCGCCTCCAGCGCCGATGTTAGAAGTAGAGATGTTCTTGAGACTTGGCTGCCCTCCGTCATCATCATCCATGATGTTGTCCTTGACACTGGGCTCTACACCAACGTCGACATCAGGCACAGCACCATCTCCCTCCCAGATGCCACGGTCGGCACCGAGGTTGGGAAGGGGCACCAAGCTGAGATCTCTGTTGGCACCGTGCTTGGCGCCTGGTCTTTTCCAAGAATCATGACCAGCACTTACACTGACACAAGGCCTAGTGTCATCCCCCCTTGGTATCACTAGTGACACTGTGGTCAGGGACGGACTACAGGCCAGCATAGATGATGACACCGACATCAGTGCCAGGTTGTCCTCCAACATCATAAATGGTGTTACAGGAAGGCCCGGCGCCATTCCTGGCTCTACCTGCAATCTTGCCACCATAAACAGTGACAATAAAGCGAGCGGCACTGGCATTGAGGTGTCCACCGGAACGGGCATACAGTCGCGACTCCAACACCAGTGACATCTGTCACTCTGAGCAATCAGACTGCGGCAGGTTCTCAGTCAGCCACCCAGAAGGAGTCGACTGTCCACATGATGCTGCCACCAGGGTCTTGGATGTCTCAGCACGGTAAGGTCAAGAAGAACTCTGCGCTTCTGAGGACCTAAAAGGTCCTAGAATAAACGCAGGGGACGGGTGCAGTTTCCTTACCTTGTATGCCCTGTTTCGGTGCCTGCCACCAAAGGTAAGGGTCTCACTACCCCACTTCAAGTGCAGATCTCCAAAGTATGAAAGTCCATCGAGAAGCAGACATCGCAGGAGTCTACATCATGGCTAGACTCATGGCTGAAAAAAAACAAAATTGATGCCAGTGGTTGGACCAAATCTTCTTGCCACACATGGCCACAGAAGGAAAATGGGGGATTTTGTAGTTCCACTTTTCACTTGCCAGACATCACAATAAAACAATAAAAATAAGAAGCTGTGAAGAAATTCGTCAATGCAGGCAAACTGAGGTTACCATTCATTACTGCAGTGCAAACTCAACAGCAGGAAAAACAAAACTTAGTTAGGTGAGGGAGTATGTAATGGTTATTGGAAAGTGCATGGCACATGCTGTGTTGCACCATAGTCTGCAGCCACACCCCCCCCCCGACAAAATATTTGCTCCCGTGGGATCCTATCTCCTCCAGTGCAGACCCACAAGTACTACTTAATAGAGAAGATTGATTCTGGGAAGAACTATCAGATAGAAAACTTTCTAATGAGCAACATGAAAAAAAAATGCACTTGTAGTCAAAAGTAGCAGATGGCTACATTTAAATGTAATATTTTCATAGGTTTGTACTGAGCAGAGGAGACAAAATTTCATTATGCTCGCACTTAATCATCGAAGATACCCAGTTATTTTATTGCTAGTACAATAATCATCCAGCTTAGCCTTAATTCAGTCATATCTTTGCTGCCCACCCTCTCTAGCAGGAGTGAATTCCAGATTGCTACAACCCTCTGGTTAAACCAAAATGTTCTCTTTTTCGAGTGACAAAGGTCCCGCTTAAGTTGTAAATCAAGAGATCTTGTATTGTGTGGATGAAACATAGAAACATAGACTTTGATGGCAGATAAGGACCGCTTGGCCCACCTAGTATGCCCATTTCCCTACCTATTGGATAAGCTGCAGATTCTAGCCGATTTTTCAAGCTAAGTCCAAGACAGTCCCAAAGGTCATGATTTGTTAGGGCGCCATAGACTAAACACTAGTCTCCCCTCATTCTATGGTATTCCAGAGAGAACATCCCCAGACTGTGTAAACTATCCTCATATGTAAGACCTTTGAGATCTCTTATTAACCTAGTTGCTCTCTGCTGGATCCCTTCAAGGGCTCTGAGCTCAGTTTTAGTACCTGACGCCCCAAACTGGGTACAATACTTGAGATGCAGCCTAACGAAGGACACATACAGGGGGGCTACCACATCCCTATCCCTACTTGTAAAGTGTCTAATGATGCTGGTCAGAACTCCATTGGCCCTCTGTTTAATGGTGTAGCAGTGTTTAGCAAAGCTTAGGTCGTCAGATATTATCACACCCAGATCTCTTTCCTGGGTCACTTCCTTTAGTATCTTGCCTCCTAAAAGATAATCAGCCTTGGTGTTATTTCAGCCAAGATGCATAGCTGAGCATTTTTCAGTGTTAAATTCCAACCTATGTGTTTTAGCCCAATGCTCCAAGGTTGCTGAGACCCTCTGCAGATTCATTATATTCTCTGAATTATTTACTACCATACCAATTCTGGTGTCATCTGCGAACTTGGAGATCCATGTGCTCCCATTACACTTTATGGATGATGCATAAAGATTAACCAGACATGGTCCAAGCACTGAGCCCTGAGGGACTCCACTAGTCACTCTTGTCCAGCCTGAAGTGATGCCCCTGAGACTCATCTGCTGTCTCCTATCTGTCAACCAGGAGTCAATCCAATGGACTATATTGCTAGTCATCTTCATATTCCCTAAAGAGTCAAATAACTCCTTGTCTGGTACCTTGTTGAAAACTTTTGTAAACTCCAGAAATATCACATCTACGGGGGAGTTATATTCCAAAGCCTTACTAACCTTACCATAAAATTCAAGTAAATTAGTCTGGCATGAGCGGCCCGTAGTAAAGCCATGCTGTGATCCCGTCACCATGTCTGACTCCTTGACAAAGTTTTCTATATATTCCTTAATAATTCCTTCCAGAATCTTCCCCAAAATAGATGTTAAGCTCACCGGTCTGTAATTTTTACAGTCCTTTCTAGTCCCCTTTTTGTAAATAGGTACCACAGTGGCCCAACTTTAACATTCTACAACTGTGCCATGTTCTACAGATGTCTGAAACAAACTAGCAAGTGGCCTTGCCAATTCATTTGCCAGTTCCCTGACTATTCTGTCCCAGGGCTTTGTAAGGATTGGCCCTAAGAAGTCTGTCCCTGATAGGGCTCCCCATATTTTCTGTATGATCCAGTATGGTACTCTCAGATTTGTCACCGAATACGGAACTGAAATATTTGTTAAACATCTGGGCAATAAGTTCACTGTTAGTAATAAGTTCCCCAATTTTATTCTCCAGAGGGCCAGCATGTATATTGCCACCTTTTTTTTTTTTAATTTATATGGTTATAAAAGGATTTGTAGTTGTCTTTAACTTTAATGGGCAAACTCAACTCATACCCATGTTTTGACTGTCTGATTATAATTTTATATTCCTTTAGGAGAATCGTATCTCTCTCCCAGTCCCCGTGAGCATTACTTTTTTGCCTTTATGTATGCTTCTTTTCTTACATTTTAATTTCTTTCTTAATTTCTTAGTCATCCGTGGCGGGATCCTGCCGGTCTTATATTTGTTCTTTAGAGGGGCATACTTATTAATCAGGCGATCTAGTTTTCCAACTGAAGCATCCCACATTTCATTGAGATTCTTGCTTTCACAGTCTCTCTCCCATTCCCAGCTGCTGAACACGTCTCTCATCCCTTCAAAATCGATTTTGTCAAAACATTTAATCATAGTAGATCCTAACATCCCATAGTTCTGTTCCAGTAGCCCGAACTCAACCATGGCATGATCACTACCCCCCCCCCCAGTGGTACAGAAACATTGCACTCATGAATCAGTGCCTCCATATTACTAAACGACAAGGTCCAGAATATTGTCACCCCTCATGGCCTGTGTCACTTACTGTTCAAAACTCAGCTGATTGAGGAACACTTTCTGGATACCCTTAATGCACATTTTACCCTTGCGTATGTCCCAATCAATACCTGGCATATTAAAATCACCACGCACTATCATTCTATTTTCTGTCTGCTATTTTTTGGCACTACTAGCTCTTTAGTAATAAACTGTATTGCACTGTACACCAATGCCAGCTTTCTACACTTAAAATTCAGCACATATTTTGATATCTTGTACAATATATTCTTAAATTCTGCAACATTATTTTTCAATATTTACAGCTTAATTTTACATTTTTCTCACACTTGCTATTTTGCTTTTAGGGTAGCTATTTACATAACAACAAAATGGATGCTGTGAAACAGTACTGGGGTCTCTCTAAATAACAAGAGAGCTTTCCAATCTCTTCACTAAATTGAGTTTCTGTGCTTTCTGCTTGCTGCCATTGACTTCCTTCACACTTATTTCCTGGTTAAACAATTTCCCCTTTCCTCAATTATTTTTTGGCAACCCAAAAGCTTATTTCTGTTAATTCTGCAGAGAAGAAATACTTGTATTCTGCCCTGTGCAAAAACAAACAAAAAAAAAACCCACCAGACTGTCACAAGTGAAACTGTACTGCACTGCACAGCACACCTTTCATTATGCTCTTCCCCAGAAGGGCTCAAGGGTTACTAAATATGAAAATGCCCATCTGTGAAAACCCCACACATTATTGCTCTCAGTTGTGTATTTTATCCCTTGCATGGCTCCCATGTTATCAGCAATGCTCTATGGTAAGATTCTTGCTAGGTGCCCAATTTGGCCAGTGACCAAAAATCCTACTAGCCAAATCAAACTCTCAGGTAGCCAAAACATTTGGGTCGGTCTGGTGCAGCAGCCAGAGTCCTGAAACTGCAGGAACATTTTTTCATGACTGAGTCCGTCACCGAGCTGTGGGAAAGTTTTTGCATGACCAAGTCTCTTCCCAAACTATGGATAAGGGTTCCATAATTGAGTAAAACTGTGGAAATTTCTCTCAACCATTCAGGGAAAGAAAACAAATTGGAGTTGCTCCTTTGGCAGCCTGTCAATATCCCCACTGACCAAGGTTAGGCCAGCTCACTATGAGAACCAAAATGGTTGCTATGTAGAGCACTGGTTCTCAGGTATGAAAGCTGTACATTTTCAGTGCATCAATGTTCACTGTTGCATATCCTCTCTTTACCTTTTGTGCTGGTCCAGCAGGTCTTTGTCTGTAATAAGCACTTTTAGATCTTTGAGGTCCTGAAGAAATTCTTTATCTAAGTCAACATCTATGTCATCAGCCATGTTATCTGTAAGAAGCAGGAGAACTGCTTAGTTCAAGGAACAATAAAATGAAGCATAAAGTAGTCTGGAGACATGATAAGTAGAATTGATAAGCTAAAACATTTTGATTAGCACTTTTTTTTTATTTATTGAATTTTGTTGACTCGGTAGGCCCACTGAGGCTAGAAGTCCCTTTATCAGGGGCGACCGGTGGGGGGAAGGAGGATACAGATGGTGACCAACTGAAACTGAACCAGATCAAGCTGTTGGTGGTATTGTTGGTGAATTGGGGAAATTTGGCCAGGAAACCAAGGAAATTCCCCTACTCTTGCACCAGGGGGCTCTTCTTCCTGTGAGCAGGAATGGAGGAGCCCAATTTGGAGCCGGACAGAGGAGGAAGTGCTGATATGGCAAGGGAGGTGGAGAGAGCAGGAGTGATGGCTTCCCCTACTGACTCTATGCTGCTTGAGGCTGAAGAAACTGAGCTGAGAAAATCAACCAAAAATATGGACATGGCAGGTACAGAAGAGAAAGGAAAAAAGCTGAAGGCCACTGATAAAGGTGTAAATATGGGTGCAGGAAGTCAAACGACAGAACAAGAGAGAGGAAGTATTATGCCTATCTGCTTTGCAAAAGAAAAAAGAGCAACTACTCTTGCTACTATCTGAAACGGAGAGTGCAATTACCTTGCAGCAATCATCGAAATCTGAAGAGCCACAGAGTGAGTCATCACAGCTGAAAGCCCAGACAGCCGCTCAGCTGATTCTGACAATGGATGATGTGGCGGGAGACTCAGACACTGCAAAGAAAAACAAACAGGAACCGCACCCAACACCGAGACAAACTGCTGCGCAAAGCCCAAAACAGAAAGTGCAACAGACTGCCATGCTGAATACCACTCAATGACATGTAAGTGAAAACTTTAATGTTGCTGGAGATGTTCTAAAATCAAGTGATGTTGCTCCATTAATGAGACCAGGTGTCTTTTCAGACTTTGATTCAGAATCAGAAATTGAATCTAAAGAGACAAATGTGGAGGAAAAAACACTGGGCATTAGGAGAAAAACCGCACCAGAGAACAAGGCAACTGTGGTAAATGAAAGAAAAAATTGCTGGTCGCCAGAGAAAACTTTACTTGGGTGGCTGCCAAAAGAAACAGGGTGGGGGGGGTGGAGACCTGATGATTCAGATCCAGTGGTTCAGAGGTATAATGAGGATGCAGCTCACAAACAAACAAATGTTTGTGGTACAGAAAAAGCTAGTACCGATGGTGAACAACCAAGTACTTCAGCAGGGGCCCCTGCAAACATTCCAGGAGAGAATAAGGATATCGGGGTCACAAAGTTCCAGTAAAGAAATTCACGGACTTATTCCAGGCAAGGAGAGAACCAGCACCACGACGAAATGCAGTAAGACTCATATATAAAGGTGGACTAGAACAACCTCCCGATAGAGTATACATAGCAAGAATCTTACTGAAAGACTCCATGAGGTTCTTTGCCTCAGAAATTTATGCTTTAATAAATACTGGAGACGCTAACTTTGATATTAGTTTTAAGAACATTGCAGGCCTAGGTAGATTCTGGTCAAAGTATAATGCTATGTATAAATCACAGTTATGGTCCCCATTTTTAGCAGTGCCTTTAACAAAACCCATGGGACGAACAGTTACAGTCTTATTTAAAAATGAGGATGTAAATATATCGGACATTATGTTTTGGTTAAAACAAAGATGTGAAATACTTGAGACCCCAGCACCAATCATGGACTCAGAGCAAATCTGGATGGGTGGGGGGATGGAAAATCAAAATAAAACTAAAACAAACAGATTATGGGATCATGCACCTGCCAGGGAGTTTTTTTTTTTTTTAGGGAGGGAGGGAAAGAGGATCCTTGTTTTACATGGGGCAGCCGAAATCATGTTTCAAATGTGGATCTTATGGGCACCTAGGGAATGCATGCGATGCAGTCATTGTTTTGAATACGGGCACTTGGCCAAGGATTGTTTAAATACATTCAAATGTAATCTGTGTGAGCATAGGGGTCTCTCTGATGCAAAGTGTCCCTGGGCCTCTCATAACAAAGGGGAAAGCCTTTCTCCAGATAACTTGGTTTTTCAGGCCCAACAAAAAGGATCCATACTAGTTTCAGAAAAAAGGCTAGAAGAAAAAATAAGAATGAAAAAGGGAAAGAAGAAGAACAGCAAGAGGCAAAAATGCAGGAACCCGTGGTAGAAAAGGGGAAACAGGTAAAGAAGTAGAAATGGAAACAGGAGAAAAACAAGCATTTGTCAATGCCGAATGTTGTCTTGCTGCCACTGGCAGTGCAGGAGTTAGAGAGATGCAGCATAGGAATGGCAGTCAAGTATTGAACTGATACCAACCCACCCTCACCCTGCAGAGAGTGAGAGGCATTAGGGTGTCCCTGTGGGTGTTTGTTAGTGCAGTGCGGGAAAACATGCTGGGCAGGATGTGAAAAATGACAGCTGCACAGTTCATAAGGAGGTGTAATTAAATGGCAGTGCTGAAAATGTGGCATACAAATATCCGAAATTTACGGAGTTGCAAGGGTGCGTGGGAAATATGCAAAACGCGCTTGCAGCACTGCCAGTTTGTAAGCGTTGACACCAAATTGTCAGCATAGGCATTTAGCACCTCTGCTCATGTACAGTGTCACTGTCATTTCCTCAAAGTGTCCCAAGAGTGATTTACGCTGAGCGACCACGCTATTCTGCGCTGGAAGTGCGGAGACACATTTGGGCAGGATATGTGAAGTGACAGCTGTACTGTTCATCAAGAGGTGTGTAAAAATGGCAATGGTGAAAATCCAGAGTGAAAATATCACAAATGCCGCGGCCAGTGCGAGCATGCGTGCAATCTATAGCGCTGCGCTAAGTAACACAACTCATTTTGGAGATATCAGCTCAAATTTTCAACATAGGCATTCTAGGAGCTCTGCTCATGAACTGTGTCACTGTCATTTCATAATCTGGCCCAAACACTGATTTCCACAGCAACTGCACAATTGTGCGCCGGAAGTGCGGAAACACATTTGGGCAGGATGTGGAAAATGACAGCTATACTGTTCATAAGAAGGTGCACAAAATGCCAATGCTGAAAATACGGCATTTAAAATATTGCGAATCTTGGCGGAATTCTGAGCCTATGCTAGCAACTGCAATGCGCTCGTAAAACAGGCATTTGTTGGATTTTTCCACCAAATTTGGAACATAAGCTTTTGAGAGCCACCTCATGAACACTGGCACTGTCACTTAGTTAATGGGTCCCGAAGAGTGATTTGGCGCAGTGACTAAAATCACCTTCTGAGGCCGATTAATGCCATGACAGTGACAGAATTCATGAGGAGAGCCCAAAACCCCATGTTGAAAATTTGGTGCCAAAATTCAAAATGCCTGAGATATGCAGCAAAGTTGGAAAAACCCTATTCATTGCATTACACAGCTTACCGGCAGTTCCTCAGTTCGCGGTCAGCTTTGAAGAGTGCAGGCGTGTTCCCGGTCTGTGAGGAGATGCAATGGCGCCCGGAGTCCCGAGGTAAGGTATGGGGTGGGGGTGAGGGGAGGCAGTGTGCGCATGGGTGGTGCGGGTGAGGCGGGGGGCTCTAGACTACAAGGGGCGGTTTCGTTTTGCAGGTGGAAAAAAAAAGAAAACCGTCGCAGGACAGTTTTGCATTACAGGGCATTTGGCACGCTGGGGTGGGCTCCCAGCGTGCCCTCGTGAGTTTTGTGGGGGGGTGTCGTGCTTGGCGGGGGATTGGGCACCCTCGTCGGCCCACCTAACACGGAAACGTACCGGCGGGATGCGACACCCCGGCAAACAAAGGGGGCGTGAGCCGAGGGGATTGGGCACCCCTCAGCGATCAATAGTTGAGGGGTTATGCTGACAGGGGTGGGCTCCCCATCAGCGAGCAAAGAAAGCGGAAGCGCGAGCCGAGGATTGGGCACCATCCTTGGCATTCCACATTTGCGGGGGGATGCCGGCGAGGAGTAGGCTCCCGTTGGCACCTAAACACGGGGTGGGGGAGTGGAGGTTGCCGACAGAGGATTAAGGCACCCCAGTGGCGGAAGCGTGAGGCAACCGCCGCTCGCCGACCCGCAGTCATAATCGCGGTGAGCATGGCAAGCAAGGACCGCTGCGTATGACAAGCTTTGCTTGGATTGCAGTGGACCTTTGCTGATGTCTTCGCCCCATTATGAATGCATGGTGTGGCGGTGGCATGCAGGCTGATTGGGGAATGAGGATGCACCTACTGATGCGTGCCCTGCATTCGCCCAAGAGCAGCCGCGCCCCCAAGACCCGCACTGTCGCAAGATGTTTCTTGCGCATGCGTGCAAGACAACATAAAAACAGGGTGAGGAGGAGAAAAAGGAACAGACCAGGGGGACAGGAGGAGGAGACATGCAGGCTGAGGTGCAGATGCCCCTCCCCCACCCCCCGAAAAAAAGGATGACTTTAAGCAAGTGGTAAGAAGGAAAGGAGTCAAGAAAAGACCTGGAGAAGAAGCTGGAATAGAAAAAAAGGACAAAGAATCCTGCAAGTGTTTTATACAAAAACAGGTACCAGTTATTATTCAAAAAAGAAAACTGGGGAGACACTGATTCAGAAGGACAGGAATCCGCTGAATCTTCCAGTGCATCTTCCAGGGGAATGTTAACTGAAACTGAGGACCAGGAAGATCCTGTTTCAAAACAGGCAGTCAGCAGCAGAACAAGATCCCAGAATAGGAACTCCCAAAGGATGACTTGGGTATAAAACACCCCCACCTTTTTTTTTTATACTTATGACTACACTACAAATAGCTACTGTGAATGTTAACAGTATTAAGAGCTATAAAAAAATTATATCTGTCATGCAGAGCCTCTCTGATTTACACAGTCAGTTGGTCTTACTGCAAGATATAAGACTGAAAACCACTTTTGAATTAAACAAGGCTTCGAGACTTTGGACAAAGGGCTCCTCTTTCTGGTCTATCGGACCAGAAATATGTGATGGGGTCGGTGTTTTGTTTAATGATAAAAGGTTAAAACTGTCTAAGCTGGTAGAAACAGAGCCTGGTAGGGCCCTAGCTCTAGACATTAATTTTGAAGGTCACAGACTACGGGTTATAATGGTATATGCCCCCAAACTAAGGCAGGCAGAGCTAATTTATTTTTTGAAATTAAACCTTTCTTGTTCACTGCTAGAACAGTGGTGTGGGCCGGGGACTTCAATTGTGGGACATCCCAAGAGGATAGGGGACAAAAACTATTTTCAGACTCAAATAGTTTGAGAGATATAATTAGGACAGCAAAACTGATTGATGTATATACGCATTTTTTTCCGTGGGGGGGGGGGGATACATATTTTAGAGGAGCTACCTCCACAAGAATTGATTTTAATTTTGTATCCAATCATATGCATACTGTAGACACTTCTGTGCAGAGTTATGAGTATTTATACCACCGAATGTTAAAATGTACCCTACAGTGGGGGAAAGCACCGACCCATGGAAAAGGGATTTGGCGTATGATTAATAGCAGTTTGTCAGATGAAAAACTAGTACACAAATGGAATAAAGTATGGCAAGCCAGATTATCAGTAAGGGTTTTGTATGACAGATTAGGTGATTGGTGGGAAGACACAAAAAAAGATATATGTCAGTTATTCAGTAGATATACAGGAAATAAAGCAGGGAAAGAATATATATATTATTTACAGTTAAGAAATCAATTGCAAAAATTAATATCAAGAGCAGAGACAAAGAAATTAGATTATAGTACACAGATAAATATACAAAAACAAATGAAAGATTTACAGTACAACAAAGCACAATCATTACAACAAGAAATGAGGTTTAGCACACAGTACCAAAAACAGACTTTTGACCCTTTTAAGGATTGCAGCACTAGAACCAAAAAAAGAGGCATTAAAAATGTGTATAAAAGTGATGGAAAGACAGGGAACACAAAAGGAGAAATAATGACGGAAATAAATGGATATGTCAAAAAGCAGTTTGAGGAAGCACCACAAATAGATCAAGATGCCAAGTTTTGGGAAAACTTGGAAGTGCCCAAACTTACCAGCAGGGAAAAATCTAAGTTAGAAATAAAAATAGAGGAACAAGAGGTATTACAAGCCATAAGTAAGTTAAAAGATTACATTGCGCCTGGCAAAGATGGTTTAAGCACTGAATTTTATAAAAGGTTTAAAGAACAAATAGCTCCTGTATTGATAGAAGTTTTAAATAGTTGCTTAGATGAAGAAACAATCACATCATCACAGAAAGAGGCTTTATTAATACTGATACACAAAAAGGGAGATAAGGCAGATTTAAGAAACTGAAGGCCTTTGTGCCTATTAAATACAGACTATAAAATTTTAGATAAAATATTGCAAGCTAGGTTAGCAGCAGTGTCTGATAAATTGATTTGTACCAACCAATCTTGCTCCATTAAAAACAGGACTGTGCAAGATAACCTACTGTGTTTAAGATAATTAGTAACTAAGGGGAGCTAGGGGATAGTGAATGGCTATTTACTAAACATTGACCAAGAAAAGGCATTTGACAGAATATCACATGATTATTTGTTTCAGGCCTTAGAAAATTATGGGATGCCAGCAAAATTTGTAGGATGGGTTAAAAGTTTATATTACCAGGCTACCTTAATTCAATACATAAATGGATGGTTAGGGCAGGAAATTAAAGTAAAAAGAGGCATAAGGCAGGGATGCCCGTTCAGCCCTTTGCTGTACGTGTTTGGGTTAGACCCGATCCTGAGACGCATTCAAAACAATGAGAACACAGACGGTATTATATTAAATAATCAAAGTTCTAATATGAAGATATTGGCAGACGCGGATGATATGGAAATAATTGTAAACAAGGAAAGAGAAGGGACCGAAGTAATTAGAGAATTAGATGGATTCTCCAGGATATCAGCATCCAAAATAAATTATGATAAGAGTGTGGGGTGCTATATAGGGGAACTAGTTTCCTCTCCAGAAAATATAGGGGGTGTACCCATTGTTACACAAGACAAAGATCCTGGGGATTCAATACAGTACCCAGGGAATGATGGAAAAAAATTGGGATTTGTGCTTAGCAAAAGCCTCGAGCGCAGTGAATCTATGGAAAGGGAAGAGAATCGCTAAATCAAAGAGAATTATGTTAATAAAGACCTTATTGATACCTATTTTCTTATACACTAGTTATGTTTTCCCATTCCAGAGGGGTATGAAACTAGGTAACTTAGCATTTTCTTTCAGGGTCTGTGGGGCAGCAGGTTAAACCCTGTAAAGAGGAATTTAACATATAGGTCAAAGAAAGAGGGCGGGGTGGGAATGGTGAATCCCATTCTGTTCTTCTACAGTATAATATTATCACATAGTATTAGTATGGTGTTTAAATCAAATGACAGACTGTGGGTGCAGGGTATAAAGGAGTGGATTGAGCCATATAGAGTACATTGGGAAAGAAGGAATATGGGTAAAATGAAAAAACAACAAAACACCCCTGACTACATTGGTACAACAATGAAAAAAGTAAAACATTGGGGAATCACAGTACAAATGTTAACTACAATGTCAAGGAAAAAACTGTATGAGACCATAAGGCAAGACAAATTCACAGATAAGCTAGAATTACCACAATGCCCAGATGAGAAAACGGAGAAAGTGATAGAAAGTATAAATTGCAAAAGGATCCCTCGATACACATGGGATGTTTTGTGGTTAAGCATGCACGGGAAGATAGGGGTAAGAAGTACCCATAAGCACAAACAGTTAATAGAAAGATATTGTTTACGAACTGGCTGTATCCAGCAATTAGAAACACAAGAACACTTATTCTTTGAATGCCCAGTAAATCAAACCTTTTGGGAATTTCTAGCCAAAAAATGGGAAGAACCCCTATATAGGGCCTTATCATACAGGGAACTGGTAATAGGATTATACGGGGATAACTGGAAGAAGTACAATAAAAACACTCTGGGGGTGATAGGAGCTATTCTGAAATATTATATCTGGCAAGCCAGGTGTACATGGATATTTCAACAAAAAGTAACCACAAATGAGGAACTAGAACTAATTGTTAGGAAGTTCTGAAGATACATGTGTAAGAAGCACAAAACACGCCTTCACAGTTCCATAGACAATTATGGGAAAATTACAAGTTCTTAGATAATGGATAGATAACAGACCTCGGGGGGAGGGGGGAAAAAAGGGGGACTCCCTACCCACAGGGCTCTAACAGAAACGTGCTGTTTGGTATTGAATTAAGTAGTCTGGAAGTAATGAAATGTATATAAAAGCTAGTTTACAGTGAGGAATATGGGAACGGTATTATGGTTTCTTTATCCGCTTGTGTCTCCTTTTTGTTTAATCCTTGTATATAAATTGATAAAGTTTTGATTTTCAGTTTGATGTCCTGTAACCTTAAACTGTTATGATGTCTTATGATTATTGTTTTTATGATAAATAAAAATGTCCCTATTCTCCAGTAGGGGGCTCTACACAGGACTGACAACTGCTGTGTCAGTGTCACTGCAGGAGTGAGTGAGTGAGGAAGGACGTGTGGAGACTGGGAAGAGGGCCTCCTCCCCGGTCTTTATTTCACAAGAAGCCATGGAGCGAGAGAAACCTGGAAACAGGAGCGAAGCACAGAAGCAACAACGAGAGACCAAAGAGCTGAAAACAGGAGCAGAAGGAGCGCAATCTTCCGTGGAGACGGAGGATGCCGAAAATGTGAGTACAGTGGTTTCTATACCTGTGGTTGCTAAGCAAAAAGGCATTAAAAAAGCGAATAAGGATGGTGACAAGATAAATAAAAAACAGACAGAGCGAGCACTAGATGATGAGACTGACAGGCCTGAAGCCTGCCAAACTCAGCTGCAAAGGCATGACGAAGCAACATCAAAAGGTGCCGCGCCCATAGGCTCTGAGGAAAATACAAATGACAGGGAAACCAAAAAGGGAAAGGCCAAAAGTTGGAAACGGCACGGCCTAAGGAAGAAAACAGAAGTTACATCGGAAAGTAAAGGAAACAAAGTAGAAACTGTAAATATAAAACAAAAGATGACTGAAACAGAACATGAAGGCCCCCAAATTAGGGAAAAAGGAAATAAAGGCAAAATGAAAGAAACAGAGGACAGCTCAGATAACACATTTGAAAATTATAAAGACAATCCTAAATGGGTTACAGAGGCCCTAATGGGGCAGGCTGGAAAAGTAGGCCCCATCCACACTACACCGCGCAGACCCCGTAACGGATAGAAACTATTACAACCAGGGAGCGGTGCAGTGTGTCCACACTGCCGCGGAGTCCGTTACGGGACCAGCACCGCCGGTCCACACCTCGGGAGCCAGGTGACCGTTACGCGGCATCCGATCCCACAATGCAGCTCGCGCTGTGCTAGGGGACCGGTGTCATGCATCCACACTATGCCCGATAACGTTACCGAGGTGTAACCGGTTTCATAACCATTGTTGAAACCACCTCATATGTGGTTTCAACAACAGTTACGGAAACGCCTTCTGTAATGTTACAGGTGTAAATGCAAACCGTTGAGGTAACAGTTGGAGCACTCTGTAACGTTACAGAGGCGTAGTGTGGACAGGGCCTTAAAGAAGATGGGTCAGGTTGGGATCCAAATGGGCCTAGTACATCAGAAGAGGGGCAAAAGGTGCTAGAAAGTAAAAAGGAAGGGAAAAAGGAGAAAACGCAAGAAAAGGCGGAGGAACTGGAGAAAGGGAAACAAACAGAAGCAGATGACACAAAAGAAATCCTAATATTAGATGGAGTGATAGAAAGTGAGGATACCTCAGTGGAGCTTGAACAAAAAACAATCCAAAGAGATAAAGAAAATAAAAACAAAGGGGGGAGGGGAGACACAAAAGGAAGTTGTTCCCAAATCGAAAATAAACCACAGCAGGCCAAAGGAGGAATGCTAAGCGACTGAAATTCAGAGGATCTTTAGCAGATGCACCAGACAGGATTTTTGTGGGCAGACGACTTTATAAAAAAAAAAAAAAAAACATGACATATTACCCCTATGAAATATATGCCCTTATTCATGTCCCGGGGAGTACAGAATATGATATGAGCTTTAAACATCCTGGCGGCCTAGACAGGTTCTGGAAACTTTACCAGCAGTTAAAGCATACGGAACTATGGAGGAATCTTATTACAATACCCCTGACAAAGCCAGCCTTCAAAATAGTAACTGTTCTTTTTCGTAATGAGGGAGTTAATGTGTTAGACATTAATTTCTGGATGAAGCAAAGATGTACAGAGTACGGCCCACCAGAACCAATACTAGATGAGGAGTGTACATGGACTGGAGGTTGGAAGTATAAGATAACACTGAAACAGGTAGAGGGAGAAATGCAACACCTTCCATATAGTTTTTATCTAGGACAGGATCGTGGGATAGTGTTTCATGCGGGACAACCCAGAGCCTGTTACAAGTGCAGGGAGAAACGGCATCTAAGTAATGCATGCGAAAAAGTAAAATGTGGCTTATGTGGAACATTGGGACACTATGTTGCTGAGTGCAAAAATAAAGTAAAATGCAGCTTGTGTGAGGAAGAAGGTCACATATTTTCAAGATGTCCCTGGGCATCACATAACAGCCCAGACGTTGGAGAAAGAGCAGACCAAGATATTTACTTGGCTGTGGCACAAAAAGAAAAATGCAAGCAAAACAAAGTGGTGCTGGATGCATTAAATAAAGATGAATTGCAGCAACAAAGAAAAGAAGAGGAAGCAGGGAGTCTGGCCCAAAATGCTAAAGAGAAAGAGAAGGAAGGGACCCAGAGACAGGAAGAAGGCACAGTACAGAAGGAGGTACAGAAAAAGGAAATGGGACAAGCTCAAAACAGGGGGGTGGAGTTAATGAACAGATATACTCCTTTGCAAGACAAGGAAGGAACAATGATGGACAGAGATTCAGAGAATTCCAGTACTGACTCATCACTTAGGGAAGATGGAACAGACGTGGGGACATCAGATACCCAGGCATCAAAAAAGAGGAAAAAAGCATGGGACACAGGATAACAGTGAAATAAAGGCCCGGGTATCAAAAACACGCAAATGGAAAACTTAAAATGCATAACAAATAATGTTAATAATATAAAAAAAACAGAAGAAAAATACTTGACTATCTTTAAAAATGTTAAGTGATCTTAAAAGTGATGTCATAGTACTGCAAGACACCAGATTACATACAACAGAGGAATTGCAGCAGGCACAGAAGGACTGGATTTGGGGACCTTCACTCTGGTCTACTGGTGAAGAAAGATGTTCGGAGGTGGGGGTAGTATTTATGTTGCAAGAAGTTAAGGTTCTTAAAATAATAGAGCCAGTACCAGGAAGAGCATTTACTGTGGATTGTATACTAAAAAATATTATAATAAGGATAATAGTGATTTACAATCCACAAATTAAACAGAAAGGAACAAACTGATGGGAATAATACAGCCATATTTACATAACTCAAAAATTGGTGTTATGGGGGGACAGGATTTCAATTGCGGACTAACTAAAGCTGCTTGGGGGAGGGTGACAGGGAAAGTATTTTGTGACACAAATCTTTTAAAGAAAATTATGGTCAGTGCGGGGTTTGAAGATGCATATAAAATTAAAGGGAAAAGAGGTAAACATACATATTTTAAAGGCATAAGATCAACAAGAATAGATTTCTGGATGATTCCTAAGGACACCGTTTTGGAGCAATTACAGAGTATCTCAACTGAAACAACAGACCACATGGCAGTTAAAATAAATTTGGGAAAGAAGATGATATTTGGCAAAGAGTACTGGAGGACGAATGCAGCAAAACTGGAGGATGAAACGTGTAAGAAACATATACAAGAATTATCAGAAGCAAGGGAGACGGTAAAAGAAATTTATGACAATAAAAAGGACTGGTGCGAAGACACCAAAAATTACATTAAAGCATTATTGATAGGGGAAGGGAAAAAAAAAGAAGCAGAAAATTATGGAAAATACTTGGGTTTAAGAGCTAAGTTATATAAATTAATTACAAGGCAGGCAAAAGATAAAATAAATGAAGAACAAATAAGAGATGTGAAACAAGAAACTGGGAAATATCCGTACAGTAGAATAAAATCTTTTACAATGGAACAAAAAAGTGGGACATGGGACAAGACAACAAACAGATCCCTTTGATAGTAACAAAGATAGAATTAAGGAAAGGGTAATGTATGAATTACAAGACAAACAAAGTAAGGTACAGATGGACATAAGACAGATGAAATGGATAGTACAATAATTTTTGAAGGAAAAACATCAAAGGGGAAAAAGCAAAGAGAAGAATGATTTTTTTAATAATTTGAACATACCGAAATTAAAAACAGAGGAAGCTGATTTATTAAATAAAAATATTAAGGAAGAGGAAATTAAAGAAGCCATCAAATCGTTATCAAATAACACCTCACCTGGAACAGACGGGATACCAAATATGTTTTATAAGATTTTTGAAGAACAACTGGTACCTATGCTAGTTCAACTTTTCAATGAAATTTTTAAGAGTGGTGATGTGCCTGACAGTATGAAGAAGCTGAGAATAACTATATTCATGTTCAAAAAAAGGAGAGCGAACACAAATACAAAATTGGAGACCAATAAGTCTGTTAACTACGGACTATAAAATACTGGCCAAAATAATAAATAATAGACTAAGAATATTTGCAGAACAATTAGTGTTATCTCAAAGATGGGATAAGTTTAACAAAAGTACGATATATATGATTCTGGCAGTCTTAAAATGGGTGGTATGGCAAAATAGGTGTCAAAGACTGCTGCAGAAAAAGGAAGTTACTCTACATGATCTTTTGTTCAAAGTACAGGTGGAGGTAGATAAAGTTTATCGAGATGAATGTAGGGTGTTTGGGGAAGACAGAGCAAGGAAAATGTGGAAAAACATTACTGAAATTGGTTAAAAAGAAGTAAATGGATGTCCATATGAGAATGTAAATATGTCTGTACAAAATGTGTGTGTTTGTTTTAATAAAAACATTCCCCTACTCTTTTCGAGAAGTGCCATGGGATCTTTAATGTCCACCTGAACAACCACCAGAACAGGCAGACAGGATCGCAGTTTAACGTCTCATCTGAAAGATTTAGTTGTCTTCAACTGGCAGTTTCTAAAAATGGCCATTTTTAACAGTAGCATGTGAATTTTTTTATCAGTGTAACAAGCACGAGACAATGTTTGTGTCCTTTTTTCTATTTATTTTGCCCTACAGACTTTTTTCTCAAACAAGTCAACACATTCAGTGGCTGAGCTGGTTATCTCTGTGGCAGCAGGGCACTGTCACATTTCAGGTGGCTTAACTCTACTAGGGCAATTTCTTGGAGGCAGAGTCTCCAACACGGAAGACTGACAAGAACATAAAGGTTCATAACAGTCGAAGTCCAGGCACACACACTAACACTGCTTTTGCAGGGCACAACACTTAAAGTGATTCTATCAGGTTTATCATAGCAAACGGGAGTAGTAACATGTAGGGAAAGGGAACATTGTTTAACCAGGAGTAGCACACTAAGCTGAAGCTTATTTTCAGATGCGACCTGGGAGCACAAGGAAGTTAAGCGACTTGCTCAGGATCACACAGTATGCACCTAGGTGGCTGTGGGTGCAAAAGTTGTAATTCAGTCACCTACCATTCAAACTGCCAAAAGTGCTGTTTTCCATGAAAAAAAAATGCTTTTATTTATGTGCTCTGCTTCACTTGCATAACCCACCCCTTCTTTTTCTCAGTGCTGCAACCCCCAACCGTAACATCATGCAAGGGAAACAAAGTTTTTAAGCACTGGTTTGAAACAGAGACATCTGTTGGTCAGTCTTGGTATTGCAGAGATCTACACCGAAATAGGGGACTACATCTCTCAGTAAAGAAATCTTGTCAGCTAGATACTATGTGCACAATACCTTGTTTTGAAAATAAACATATGAGATCTTTTATTGTTGAAGCCACTACAGAAATATGAGACTGCACTTCACAGTAAGGAAATTGGAAAGCAACTTCTCATTGTACCCACAATGCCTTGCTATGTACATCTACATAGTGGGTGAAGTCACCATGCACCACCAGAATAAGGGACTGCACCTCTGAGTAACTAACATTTAAATCACCTTTATAATTTACTCAGAATTCCTTGGTGCTGTATGTAAAACACTGACAGTTCCCTTGCATGACATCATTCTGGGGTTGTGGCTGCACACAGAAAACTGGAGGACAAAGTGCTGATAAAACATAACATAAAATGACTATGACAGATTTTTGGACAAAACAAATTGCAGATTCAACATCTGAAGCATGGGCGGCAATGGCATACTACGTGAAAAAGGCATCTGCGAAACCTGACAAAATCACTTTAAATTCCCACTTATGATCCAATGGCGTGAATGGCTGTGGTGTTAAACGTCTTACCTCCTGCCATGCCAGCGACCAATGTTCGGGAATTAGCATGGATTGCTGGGGGTCAGCCAGGGGGAAGAGGACCGAGCATCCAATGGACAACTCTCCTCCAGGGTGCAGTGGAAGCAGTGCTCAGTGTTAGCTTGGCCCCTAGCAACGGCTGTGGGTCAGACCACTGGGACTGCACACAGGGGGAGGAGCTATGGCAGATGTACGATGTGTGGCATACGTGAATGTGCATAGCTTAACCACTGACATCACTGCACATCAGCTCCTCTGCTGACTGGCAGGATGATTCTCCAACCCTTTGCAGGCCCCACACCGATGACCTAGGTGTGGCTCCAACCAGATCTTGTCCAGCAGGTTACGTTTGGCTCTCCACCACCCTGCCATGGAGGAAGCTGGAGCCAGCAAGTCTGGGAGGTGCCGCATGACGAGGCGGTGGGAGGAGAAAAAGGACAACAAAAAAAATAAATTCCCACCCTCAAAGTACCCCTGCCCACCCAGCCCCCCAACTGATTCAAACTCTTACTCACGATGACATGCTTTTGCTTAAACCCGACCTAACCTGTAATTTGACAGGCAACCCCCTTCATACCCTGAATCCCAGCAAAATGCAAAAACACAGGACTACCCTTGCTTCCTGACATCTAATAATGCTTACTGTTTTACTGTCTACGAAAAACCTAAGCCTGGAAGGTTTAGTAGGCTCAAATGTTTCCTTAGCTTTGGACACACATCATCGATGAGGCTGCAGTCATAGCCCTTACCTGGATCCTCAGCCACAAGTCACAATGTTAGGACCATGGCAAAGTCTCACAGATTCATACAGCTGGACTATTGCTTCATTCATAGGTATTCGTGGTCCAGACTCTACTACTACTAGACCGGACTCTTTGGTCACTGATGTGCTGCTATCCAGCTCAGCTCCCTCTCATCTTCTCCTATGCTGCATGGTCAGTCTCATCAGTGCCTGTGTGCATGATTGGGTTGGGGTGGACATCATAATGATTGGCCAAAAAAAAGTCTCAAATGGCAAGGCTCAGTGTGATAGGGGTGGGGAATGTGGGGACCCCTTATAGAAACAAATTTGTTAGTCATTTTTAAAAAGACAAGCCTAGGCTGAAACTGAACAAAAACTGCTGTGAATCAAGCTGCAACTGATTTCCAGTTGTACTTTTTCAGATCACAAATTGTGATGTGAACCTGCTTATCGTTGGAAGGCCGATTTATGTACCAGTCTTATGTTTAGCATTTAAGCTCAGGTTGGAAAATGCCAATCCCCTAGACTGGCTGAAATGCTATCAGCTAAACAAAACTGTAGTACCCTGAGATCCTCGAGCCACCAGCTCCTAAACGTGCCTAAAGTCAGGTTATCACAAGGACAGAGGTCATTCTCTGCCAGAATCCCTTCCATGTGGAACACATTCCCTGAGAATGTTCAGGAATGTAACTCCCTCTGGGGGTTTAAAAAGGGTGTCAAAGCTCACTTGTTAGAGCTTAACCAATCTTGCTACCGCTGATACACTGGCAAGTCCTTATTTGCACATGATATTCCTACTTGCAACTGTCTGTAACCATCAATGTCTTATATGGACTAACAAATGTTGAGTATAGATGTCTGTTGAAATGTGAACAAGTACTATAAGTGTATGCTGTAAAGTGAGAAATTCACTGAATGTGTCTCTGTAATTCTCAGTTATCTGTAATCCCAGGTCACCCATGACAAAGGGACTGTAATGGTCCCAGTGGGCCTACCTGGTTACCAAAATTAAATAAATAAAAATTATTTTATACCTTGTACAATCTCATGTCTTCAAGCATAAATTTGTTTACTCATTCTCCAGTTACCAAGACCTTGAGTGTGAAGCAGAGATAGGAAATATTCCTTTGAACTTACGGTCATTTCCTTTTCTGCTAGCTCCAGCGTTGCCAATGGGGAGGGTAGTTAATACATGTGTGTTTCTCTGTCAGGATTAATAATTACATACTTTTACAATCAATATCTGGCACCATGACTCATCGTAGACACATTTTCCTTAGGAGATGCGATATCTGTCACAGGACTATGACTTCCCTCTCCTATAGGGTCATACTGTCCTCCCTGTGTAATGCAGTTTAACAGGTCTATTTCAGTCTGACCCAGCCAGACCCTTTGACTGGGGTGGGGGTGCACCTGTGGTCAGACAGTGGTAAAGCAGAGTCACACAAATCCATAATACTGTGTCATGCCGAATGCTGATGATCCACACGCTTATTCTGTGAATACACTTGAAACAGCCTCCTTATGTCGGGAGGGGGTGGTTTGGAATCTGGAGAAAATCCTGATCCGGTGGAAAATCCATCTGATTGGGAAGCGTATTGCTCTGAGGGGGAGCTGAGTGGATGGAGCCCAGAACTGTAGGTCCCGATCTCACTTGCATTCAAAGTCACTTTTCTATTTTATAACTGAGGCTCATAAAATATTATAGCTGCATGGGAGCTCAGGACACAGAGATTCTAGATATGAAGCTCTTTAGTCCATGTCAGCATCGGATCAAAGTGTTTGCAGGGAGCCGGTCACAGGCAAATCTGTAAGCAGTGCCGTGAGTTCATTACTATACCCTCGGAAGGCTCTGGAGACCTTGTTCGTGACATGCAGACACACCTATTCTTAGACTGACAATCAATCTGCAAACAATGTACAGTCCTCTTCATTGTCTCCAGAGCCTCTCATTCCTGGAGTTCCATCTTAGATAAGTGCAACCCATATGGGGGTGTGGCTGTACCTCTGCAAGGTACCTGAAACTGAACTGTACTACTGTATTACCAGGAAGTTTTTCCTGGGTATCTGAGACAATTGCCTTTTTTTAAGCAGCAGCAGAAATACAACACATAGCCAAGGGAGAGGTAGTTTGGCCAACACCAGGCAGTCGAGGAGTGGATGTCGGTCTTCTCAGAACTCCAGTAACCAAAGAAGCAGAGGGGACTTGCTCTAGGTTGACAGGCAACAGTAAATAACATGTCTGTTGCATGTAATGGAGGTACAGGCAGAAGAGACAGATCCTTTTTATGTCGGTGCATGGTCACGTTCAGTCCCTCTCACTCTTGGCGGAAGACTGCAGAATTTTTGCCAGTGTTGGACAACAGGGGGATTGTCGAAGTCCAGGAAGCCTAGGTTCTCTCGGGACTCCCTGCTGATCCTGGTGTTGAAACACATAAGTTGACTGGTTAAACTCCTGATGGTCAATATAGAGATCCTTTTGGCAGGAGTCCCTGTGGCCCACCTTTTTGAACAGTCCAGTTAAAGGACACTGAGGATTCTCTCCAGATAGCCCTGCATCCTCCTCTGAATCTTCAAGGTTGCGGGGCCCCCTGCCAATCCGGGGGGAGCAGAGTCACTCTGCTCTAGCATACCTGGATGTGCCTGTAGGATCCACCCTGACCTGAAGTGGTTGTTTCTGATGTATTTACAGACAAGGTGAGTGGATCATCAGCATTCAGCATCTCATGGTATTATGGATTTGTGTGACTTGGCTTTACCATTGCCAGACAAGAGGTGCACCCCTTCCCCCAGCCCGAGCGTCCAGATGGGTGGGACTGAAATAGGCATGTTAAACAGCATTACACAGGAAGGATGGTATGGCCCCATAGGAGAAGGGAGTCATAGTCCTGTGGCAGGTCTTACATCTCTTAAGGATAATGTGTCTACAATAAGCCACATGTCAGATGTGACCGACTGAGAAAGTGTGTAATTACTAATCTGCCAAGAAAAAAACCAACGTGTTAACTATCTTCCCCATTGACAATGTGGAGCGATACAGAATTTGAGGTCAGACTACATGGTGCTCTGTTGTGATGCAGTGAACAACTGACAGCACAGTAGACTAAAGTTGTCTGATGCAATCATAACAGACTTTCACACAATACCCTACAAACACACCACAACCCTGCACTATGGAGACCACACCTTCTTTCTAAGCTAAGAAAATTAAGTCAGCCTCTATACTTATTAAATCCTGGGTTTCTTCCAAACAAGTCAGTGGTGTTAAGCTGTGTGCTAGTTTTGTGATGGGGACAGATGACTGCGAGGCACTGAACACAAATCACCATGCTCACTCTGGACATTCACTACGTGAGTCTCCTGGGGGAGACATAAGGCACCGAACATATTTACCGGTTGTTAGGTGCACTTCTCTTGGGCAGTATACAAACACGCCTACAGTACATTAGGTCTGTTTTGACGTCGGCCATGGAGTTATAGCCAAAGGAAATGGGGTTAATATACAAAACAACGTTCACTCTAGGCAGGTCCGTGGGGAGCATTAGGATTCGAGTACATCTCAACACCAACTCCAAGCATGTTACAAAACTGGCTGTCATTTTTTTTTTTTTTTTATAGAATGTAGGTGAGAATAAAAGCTTAAAGATAAATGATTTATTTCTATGTCCTGAAAATCTAAATTGATGATAAATCATTTAACATCACTATAGGTGGGTCATCACCATTTATCATCACTTGAGGTTGGTCACAAAGGAGCGCTTAACCAGTGAGACAGTAGCTTGAACAATGACTTCTGACATCACAATGACCTCTGCTGTACTCGGAACAGTGAAATCAAACAAACAGTTTATTCTTCATTCGAAGAACTAATCTGAAAGCTCTAAAATGTATAATAGATTGTATAATTTGGGCACTAAATGGCCATAATGACCTCACTCAGAATGTGACATTTATCATAACTTGTGAGGGGACAGGAGTTGCAGAACCTCTTGGATTTAACAAATAGACTCCAAATTGCTTCATAAGGGCTTAACTGGGATTAATTAATCTACAAGTTTTAGCAGACAATAAAATAATTAACCTCTGGAATAAATAGACTTCCAGAAGACAGACTGGTGAAAAAATGCTTAAATGAGAAAGTTTATTGGAATGCCTTGGGGTTTTAAACCATCCACTTGGTTGAAGCATGTATTAAAATTACTTTCTACTTATGGCCCAGAGATTCTCCCAAGATATGTCTGTAAATATAAAGCCGATATTTGAAAAAAAAAATGTGGATGTCTTTAAGGCCAGAGATATCCAGGCCATTTTACATTCCAAGTATGCCAAATGGTATAGCTCTAATGACTGCAGGCATACTTATAGATATTATCTGGATATATTGGCAGACCGCCCATATCAGAAGACATATGCAAAATACAAATTAGGGATGTTTGAGTCCAAGGTTAGGGCTGCTAGATTTGACAAATAATCTATGCCCCATGATGTGCTTTGTTGCTGTAATAATAATGCTAAAGAAGATTTGATGCATGCAATGTTTCACTGTCCGTGGCATAATAAAGCAAGGAACTTTTGGACTAAACCAATATTAGACTCACTGCAAGACACCGATGAAAACATGATGTTAAGAATATTGCTGACTGTCAAGGATGACTTCAAAATTACAGGAGTTGCCCACTACTTAGTAAAGATACAAAAATCACGAAGCAGATGATCTCAAAATATGGGAATTATAAATTGAATTAAGTTTAGAAATTATTTTACGTATGTTATTTATTATTGTAAAGCTGAGGCCTGTACCTGATATGAATGTCCCCCCCGCCAGCTGTGACATGACATTTTTTGATAACACACTCGTGGCTCTGGTCCTGCCTCCTCACTCATGATAATAAAGAAGTTAACTTCATACTTACCGTAATCTCCTTTTCTATTAGCTCCAACATTGTCAATAAGTAATCATAACAACTGGATATAGTGCACCCCTACCAGGCGAATGGCGCAGCCCAAGCTTTAGAATGTTGGGTATATGAGGATTCCATGCTGCAGCAACCCCCCAGTTACTACTTACTTCGCAGTGCCATAATAGCTACACCTTTTCATACATTATAATCTATTATTTAACCTAAACGCACTGCCACATGTAAATAAAAAAACTGTCTTACCTTCCAGGCAGACTTTCGAGGAGGAGAAGACTTTCCATTGGACTCAAGGTTGGACAATTTGATCCTCCATCCTGTACAAAAGGCAGGTTCTCATCTTTCGCCCATCTGGAAACTGAGGCTGATCGTCGCTAAGACAGAATTTCCAGGCAACAACTGGATGCTGTTAGCTGGCCGTCTCCCCGACAGGAATCCACATCAGTTCCCTGAGTGCGGTCGTGAGTGCCAGGTGGTGCAGCCCTCCCCCGGAGCTGTTAGCCATCCGTCTCCCCAACAGGAATTCGCATCAGCTCCCCGAGTGCGGTCGAGAGGGCCAGGTGGTGCAACCCTCCCTTGAAGCTGTTAGTCGGCCGTCTCCCTGACAGGAATCCGCATCAGCTCTCCGAGTACAGTCGTGAGGGCCAGGTGATGCGGCCCTCCCCTGAAGCTGTTAGCCGGCTGTCTCTGGCAGGAATCCACATCAGCTCCCCGAATGTGGTTGTGAGGGCCAGGTGGTGCGGCCCTCCCCCGAAGCTGTTTGCCCGCTGTCTCCCCGACAGGAATCCGCATCAGGTACGCGGCGTGGTCTGTGCACTCAATGGAGAAATTTTGAAAACGCTGGTGGTGTGGTGTTGGTGCCAAAAGTTTAAACTGGACAGTTTTCAACTGGTCTCTGCCTTTAAGTTAATTTATTTTGGCAGGCCAATACAGATAGATTTATTTCAAATAATTTAAGCTTGCTCAGGCTGTTTTTTTTTGACACTGTGCTGGTTACTTTAATTGGCTTTTATGCTCTGCTATTAATTAACTGTTAGTAGAGTCTGGTAGCTTAGGCAGACATGGTTTAATTATTCCAGTAGCATTTGCTAAGCCTAGTACTGCTGGATTACTGTTAGTTATTATCTAATTTCTGTATTTTGAGCAAAAAACCAAAACAAACAAAAAAAAAACCATGACAACATGAATTACAATTTATCCTGCATGAATTGCTTTGTTAAAGCACAGGAATTACTGCTGTTCTAATTTCCCTCAGTTAGCCTCAGGGTATCTCCCCGATAACAGTGTACTACAAATGTGTAACATTTAAATTCGGTTTTAACTCCCTCTGTACCCAGATAGCAGAGCTCTGATACTGTGTTACATTGTAACTTATTTAAGTTCCTTCAGTTGCCTCAGCGATTTCTACTGCTAGCCTTACTTTCAAACCTGTCTAAATTTCCCTCTGTGATTCTCCACAATAGCAATGCTGTACTGACTGGAACTTCCGGTGTGATGGCTGTCCGATAAGACGCCTTTCCAGACGGCTCCCCTACTCTGCCCTCTGACTTTTATAAACAGAGCCCACTGACCTTACATTCAGTCGTTACAGTAATTGCTAACAGTCCACTGCTTGCTCCGATACGAAAAATCTCCTCGCTAACCCGCAGATTGTCCAAGAGACGGACGCGGACATGAGGACACCGCTGGGCATACACTGCCAACGACTCCGGCAAAAGAAAAGGCCTCCAAACGATTCAAAGCGAGCAGCACTGAAACCCCTCCTGCAGCCAAGCCACAAATAGCACTCACCAAAGAAAAGTTTCTAGAGGAGTTGGCACCGATGAAAGAAACTTTACTGGCCCTCGTGTCTGAATTTAGGACCATGAAAACATCACTGGACCTGCTTACTACCCGCACTAAGGACAACGAGGCCCATGTATCCTCTCTTGATGACTGGAGAGGAAGGCTGGATCCGAAGCTGGTCGCCTTGCGACAAAGTCTCAAAAAAACTGAGGACTGATTAGAAGATCTCGAGGGGCACTTGAGACGCAATAACTTAGTCGTACTAGGTCTCCCTGAAGGAGAAGGGACCTTGGCCGTGGTTTTTGCCCAGAAGCTGTGTGAGAAATTAGTGGGGCCTTCATCCAATGGTCCCACATACATAATTGAGCCCGCCCACAGGTCCCTGCACCACATGCCTTCCACTGGCTTGCCTCCCCGACCTTTCACTTTCAGGATGCTAAACTATCTAGATAAACAGCATGTTTTAATACGCCTGAAAGAGGTTGAAGTAATACAATGGGCGGGCAAGAAATTGCGAATTGTACAGGACTTACCATTTTCTGTACGTCAGAAGCGATCAGCCCTTCACCCCCTGGTGACTAAACTCATCTCTGCTGGCATCAAATTCCAGGTTCGCTATCCTGCGACCTTACAGATACATAGAGATGGGCATTGGAATTCTTTTGAAACACTGGAAGCTGCCAGAGAAGCCTGCAAGTTACGGTACCCAGACTTAATTAAGTGAAGGGTCTCCACTTAAACCCTGAGATGAAAGTGACACTCAGTGATTGAATGCTGAATTACAAGTTTATTACTACTACTGTTTGATCCATCATGAGGAGGACTTCCTTATGCTTCTGCCATGTACCTTACTTTTTGAGTAGACTTATCAGTTCAGGCGAACTCTGAAGCCTTCGTTGACTTGTGTTGTTAACTTCCAAACTTTTAAGCTCACATGGCAAAAGTAATACATTATTAGATGCTGGTCTTATGTTTTATATGGGGGGGGGGGACTCTCCTTCCCCCTGAATTTAATAAGCGCGCCTTCTTTTATTCCTTCATTGGACCTGGTCTGGGGGAATTATCTGTTTTAGGTTTGGATTTGTTTAGGTCCTTTACTGATTTGGTACACTGTCTTTGGATGCGCGCATGATTCTCCAAGTGTTTCTGTAATTAACAAAGTTTCTTTTGCTCTGTTTTGCAACTCTCAATACAGCCCTAGCTTATGTATGGCTCTTTATCCCTGGGGCTCTGTAGGTATATAGAGATTAGGCAGATTAATATGGTTATAACTGTGTTTACTTACATGTTAGAGTGTTATTCTACTATGGTAGAGGTGAGGTGGGGGTGGGGAGAGGACTTGGTGGGTAGCATGACCGTCATCGCACCGACTGTGAGAAGAGGAGTTCAGTTGCTAGGACTGGGGGTGTTACTTACCCTGGACATTTTCTGGGGCATTTATGTACGGATTCTGATTGTGCCTCTTGCGGGGTTTTGGGGAGGGACTGATTTTTCATTCTGGTTGTTAATTGGAAACTTTGAGCTTAGCTGGGGCAGGGGTGGGGGTGGGAAGGAGCCAGTCATTGACAGCTTTAGATTATAAGCTGTCCTGTGGGATACACATGGATAAAGATAATATTCTTCTTTTCGTAGGCCTAATTTATCTGTCCTGCCATGAAAATTGTCTCACGGAACATTAAAGGTGCATGCTCCAGGGTGAAACGGCACCAAATTCTTAAACATCTGGCCCTGACACATGCACGGGTTGCGTTGCTACAGGAGACACACTTGATGACTGCTGAGAACAACTTATTCTATAGAGAACAGATTGGGTGTGTCTATGCAGCCGGCAATTCCACTGTGCAAAGAGGGGTTGCGATTTTATTCACTAGAGGGATCCATTTCCAGGAACTGCAAACTACTGCTGACCCACAAGGAAGGTTCCTACTCCTAAGGGGCCTTTTAGACCACAGGGAATTAATTCTGGGTACTGTATATGGTTCTAATCAATCTGCCCCGGAATTTTTCCCGAAATTAGCCCTTGTATTAGCACCCTTCAAACAACTGCCTATTATTTTAGCTGAGGATTGGAACCTCACTTATGATAATGGTCTAGACAGAACTATCCAGAGAGGTCAAAATCTCTCCTCTGCTCAGAGATCACTTCATGAGATGATGGAAATATTAGGGCTATGTGATCCCTGGTGTCTTCTTTATCCTATTGTGAGGGATTATACCTATTATTCACCCTACCATAAGTCCCACTCACGCATTGATTTTTTTTTTAATGAACCAAATAATGTTAGCAGGCCCTATAGGCTATGGTATTTCCCCCAGAGTGCTATCCGATCATTCCCTGATCTGGTTTGAAGGTGCCATGCCCCAAGGGACGCCCAAAGACACTCTATGGAAGCTAAATGTTCATCTACCGTCTCAAGACATGATAGCTGAGAAGGTCAAAGCATTGATTGTCCAATTCATGGATCAGAATGTTGGTACCATCCCAGCATATGACCAAGTTTGGAGCTCTCTGAAGTGTTTTTTGAGGGGCGAATTTATCAGACTGGCTGCTACTAGGAAACGGCAGCGGGAGGAGGCTGCTCAATCCTTATTAATGTCCATCAAACAACTTGAGCTGTCTATCTCTGCCCTCCCCTCCGAAGAGGGTCAAGAGCGTCTCGCGGTCCTTAAGGACCAATACGCAGAGATCCTCAGAGACAAAGCTGAATACGCCCTCTTTAAGACACATGCCATGTATATTGATCTTGGAGCTAAAGATGGCCACCTTTTAGCTCTCCGGCTGCAGAAGCAAAAAGAATCTAGGCTGGTTACCTCTATCTCTCCCCTTGACCCCTTGATGGTGACGGGCCCCTAATAACCCCTAGGGATATTGTGAAGGAGTTTGAATTATTCTACCGGAAGCGCTACAGTCTCCCTGATCAAAGTCCCATGTTGATTGAAATACAAGAATACTTATCTAATATTCCCCTTCCAACTCTTAGCCTGGACCAGCAGGCCCTGTTAACTACCCCTATTTCAATGCCTGAAATTGAGACAGCCATTCGATCCCTTCCACTGAACAAAGCTCCGGGGCCGGATGGTTTTCCGTCTAATTTTTATAAAACATTTGAAAAAGAGCTTACTCCTATACTCCACCAGCTATTCAATTATATCTGTGCAAAGGGGATTATAGAGTTTACTCTCTTGGAGTCTATTATTGTTGTCCTCCCGAAGCCTGGTAAGCCCAGGGACAAAGTGTCAAACTATCGGCCAATCTCATTAATGAATTATGACATCAAGCTACTGGCTAAAATTTTGGCCTCCCAGATCACTAAAGTATGGGAAAATTTAATCAGCCCTGAACAAGCTGGATTTGTTTGTGGCAGGAACCCCTCTGACAATTTCCGAAAACTGACCCACATCTTCTCCGTATCCAGGGAGGAAAATCTTCCGATGGCGCTTGCCTCCCTTGATGGCGGAGAAGGCTTTTGATAGGGTCAGCTGGCCCTTTCTCTTTGCAACACTGGCTAAATTTGGCTTTCCCCTTAAGTTTATTTCTTGGATCAGATCTCTCTACTCCAAGCCAAGTGCCAAAATTTACTGTAATGGGATTTTCTCTAACACCTTTCCACTACACTCTGGAATGAGGCAGGGCTGCCCAATGTCACCCTTACTGTTCAATCTGTACTCAGAATCACTGCTTCAGCAGTTGCAGTTATCCCCAAGGGTACCTGGTATCCTGGTTGCACTGTTCAAACTAAAGTTGTCTGTTTATAGGGATGACATTTTACTGCATATCACTGATCTGACTAAGACTATCCCACAGGCTCTGGTGATAATAAATGAGTTTACCATTTCTCTAACTACAAGTTAAATTTAAGCAAAACTGAGGTCATGCCTCTAAATTCCCATGTGCGTATGACAGAAGTAGAGGTCCTTACCATGACACGGTCCACTAGACTCAAATATCTAGGATTCATACTTGCGTCTTCAAGTTTTCTGTTGCGAAAGCTCAATTTAAACAACCTCCTTACAATTACCCAGCAAGACCTAGTTAGATGGTCCCTCCTTTACCTTTCTTTACAGGGAAGAATCAACGCTGTTAAAATGAATGTCCTGCCCCGATTATTCTACCCACTTGGCATGCTGAACATTCATCTCCCTTTGACCTGATTTCGTAGAGTCCATGGTATTATCTCCCAATTTATATGGCGTAATAAGCCTCCACGGAGAGCATATAATTGTCTCTGTGCTCCGAAGACCAAAGGGGGGTCTCAAACTCCCTAATTTTTACCACTATTATTTGGCCAGTCACATGGCCAAGTATCTGAGATGGGATGCACCCCCTACTGCCCCTGATGATTCCCTGTATACCCCTTTGTGGCTGCAAATTGAAAGCCACATCATTAGAGACCTGAGACTGTCGGTTACCAGCCTCTGGTATATACACCCTAAGGAGCTGCCAGCTCCTCTTCAAAAAACGGTCCTATATACTTCAGTTAAGATCCATAATCAGCTGTGTAAGTCTCTCAAGTATGAAAATATCAGAGATATTTCACAGCTGCTGTTTGGTAACCCTAACCTCAAGATGGGTGGTAACCCCTTGTTCCTGCATAATCTGAATATAGTTATGCAGACTGCGGTTTGCAACTTAGTATTTCTGGGTAGGGTGGGATCGGTCTCAGAGATTCTGGATCAGTTCCACTTACCGTGGAAATACTCGTTTTTCATTTACCAAATCAGGCATATGTTATTTAAATGGTTTGGAACAGGACTGTAGAACATTAATCGTGGAGATACCCTTCGTGAACTCCAAGCGCTAGCTTGGCGACCTCATGTTGTCTCTTGCCTAGCTGGAGCCCTGCATTCTAAATTTAACCCCGATTTGGTGGACCACTCCCAATATTGGCTGGAGACCCTTCCCAATGCCTGTTCCAACTGGGAGAAATTATGGCAAGGAATTTACCAATATACTACCAATGATAAACTTTGGTTAATACAGTTCCACATATTGCATAACGTACTTTTCGCCTGTGAAACTGCACCGAATGGGCAGGCTCCCAGGGGCAGAGTGCTTCAGATGTGGACAGGGGCAAGGATCCCTGTTACATATATTCTGGGAGTGCCCCAAGGTGGCCCCTTTGTGGTCTTTAATAATCTCCAAGGTGGACCACTTACTAGGGCTGCAAAATCTTTTCACCCCACAGGTCTGCATTGTTGGCGATTACTCTGCAGTGGAGGTGAAGGAAAGGCGTTATTACATTAACCTTATATCACTTAACGGTGAAAAACCTAGTCTTAAGGTACTGGAAGGATCAACATGTTATTACCTACCAGGAGTGGGTTAATGATTTACTCTATAACTTAGAAAAAGGAAAGAAAAAACTACTGCTAGTATTAGAAACACGATGTCCCGATACAGGATAAGATGGGAGAAATTTCATACTTTATGGTCAATTGTTTCAGTGGCCAGAAACGAGCTCTGATAGCCCTTTATTTAATTTTATTAAAGGCAGGAGTTTATCTCCATCATTACGGTTGTTGGCCTTCTGTAGCTAATATCCAGAGGGACCCACCTGTGAAGGACTAACGTGCTCACTGAAACTAACATCCAAGAAGCATTTGGCCTTCTAACTAGTGCAACCTCATGGCTCTGGCTCCGGGGAGGTCTGGTGGGGCCCATGAGGGGGATTGAGAGTTTTAATGGGGTTGGTTGGGAGGAATGGGAGGTGGGAATAGTTTTTCTCCTTGTAATGTGTACTGCCATTGTCTAATGTTATCTTTTGTAGCTTGCACTGCATTGTGTGGAAAAGAAAAACTTGAATAAAATATACTAAATAAAAAAAATAAATAAAAATGCTGTACAGACTGTTCTTGTTGGGATTTAGCCTACCTAGGTCCTGAGTTCGAGTTCCAAACAAAAGAAATCAGCCCTCCTGCCCCTCTTTCCTGCATAGCCCCTCCTCCATCGTGCCTGCTTAAAACCTCTGCTCTTTGATTTCTTTCCACAGCTCCCTGAGTGCGGTCGTAAGGGCCAGGTGGTGCGGCCCTCCCCCAAAGCTTTTAGCTGGCTGTCTCCCCTACAGAAATCCACATCAGGTACATGGCGTGGTCTGTGCGCGCAATGGATGAATTTTGAAAACGCTGGTGGTGTTCCAAGCAATCAGCCAACTTTTCCATTTGCTGATTATCAGCATCCACCACTAGTGGTTGCTACCTACCCTAAACCCTCAATATACTTCCAAGAGGCCCACAATGATGATCCTATGCCTAGTAGTAGTCTTCCTGCTACCTCCACTGGTTTCGCTACCACCCTCCTCCTTCCCTGAGGCACAGCCTGGCCAGTCAGCACTATACACATTAGTCGTTACAGCTCCCCCCTTCCCAGCCTCAACTGCTGTGCCATTCCCTGATGCTCTACTCCTCAACATGTGGGTTGGTCCATCTGTCCTCCCACCCATCTTTCACGCTGGCTTAGTTGCCCTGAAATCCCACACCCCAGTCTCTTCAGCTGCCCCCTCCCAGCCATCAAATTCTTTTCGGAAACTTCTATGGGCCATGCCCAAATCCAAAATACTGATTACCCTTCTACTCCTCCTATCTGGGGACACTGAACCTAACCCCGGTCTAACACCCCCCCTCGGCCCAAACCTCGTACCCTCCCCAACTCCCCCGAGGACTAAAACTCGTCCACCTAAATATCTGCAGCCTTCTAAACAAACTAACCCTGCTGCAACCTATTGTTCTCTCCTTACGACCCGATATACTGATTATTTCCGAGACATGGCTGAAACCATACAATCAGAATACTGAATTCTCCATTCCTGGTTACACTCTGATTCGTCACGACTGACCTGGCAACAAAAGAGGCGGTAGCGGTGCCATGTACATCAGCTCACTGCTGCAGTTTACTCTGGTCCCAATGAAAATGCCCACTCACAACATCGATTCTTTGTTACTCAAACTCTCCCTCCCCCATATTAGCCCCATCTTTATTGCTGGATCCTATTGCTCTCCTGGCTCCACTACGCCCTCCATCTCGGAACACATGAACATGCTCACATCACTGGCTTCTGGGGGTGAGTTACATATCCTCCGAGATTTCAACCAAAACTGGCTCTCATGCTGTAGCTCCAACTTGCGTAACCAGGTGGCAGCACTAAATCTATCCCAACTTATTACTGAACCCACACGTTATAATTCCAATTCACTGAATGACTCTCTCCTGGACTGGTCCCTTACCTCCCACCTGCATTGGATACTCGCCTCAGGACTGCTACTGGACTCCTTAAGTGACCATAACATGATCTACTCAGGAAAATACACAGGCCCACGTCACCCCCTCCCCCCCCCCGAACCATCCTGTCATGATCCTTTAAATCCCTGGACCTTGCACCTATCCTAAATGACCTGGCACACACCGACTGGTCCTATATCCCCCAGGCCACCTCTACTGATGCCACCTTGGAGTACTTCCAGTCCAGGTTCTTTTTTTTTTTATACTTTATTTTTTATTCATTTATCATAGACATGACATCTGTTATAACCATACAGCAAACTGACCAGTTACCATCCGGTATAACAACTTTGGGGAGATAACTCCCTTAATCAAAAGATAACATTTGCATCTGCTACATACTGTTACATCATCAGGGGTATTCTAGATTTAAAATATTTCAGTAAACAAAGTCAGATTTGTGCTATGTCAGCAAGCTCATGAGCTTCATGGCAGTTTCTTCATGTAATAGGATTGTCCAGCAACTCCAGTCCAAAGCAATACAGCACCCCCTATGAGACAGTTGTGGGCAGGCAATTTATCTAAATGTAAAAGCTTCAATATAATTTACATGCAGCAGTTAACACATTTTTCAAAACTACAAATTCAAGAACTGCCTCCAACCACTGCCCTCACACTCCATTCTTAAGAGAGCAACCCTTCTTAATTTCAGCAGACGATCTTCAGGAAAACAAAACCCATCTAAGAAAACAATACATTTAATATTTAACCTACTAAAAACAACTTTCAACATAATATGGGTTTATAAAACTGTTACAGTAAGTCATAACCCCACAACTGTAGTTCAACTCACTACTAGACGTTATCAGTTAACTTAATGTCCTGTTTCATATTTAGAATACGTCTGCATCCCAGTCATTTCATTCAGGGTACATCCTCGCCTTCAGAGTTGTCCTTACAGGTACGGGATTTAGCTACTCTTCGGTCAGCCCATTTTCCAGCCTCGACAGGGTCTGTGAAGATGTAGGTTTTGCTACCGTGCACAATCCAGAGCCGTGCTGGGTAGATAATAGAATGTGGTATTCCCAGATACCTTAGAATCCTCTGAACTCCATCAAACTTCTTTCGACGTTGCCCGGTGGCGTAACTAATATCGGGGAAAATATGGACTAGGTTTTCATCCTGGGTCATTGGAGCTGCACGACGAGCATGATGGAGAATCTTATCCCTCGCCCCGATACCTGAAGTGAGTAACATCAAGGTCCGTGGTTCCTCAGAGTTTTGTGGGCAACCTCGTGGCGTGATCCGGTAAACTTTCTGGATCTCCCATTGCCCATCTGACCCTTCCAGCAGTAACTTGCTGGTAAGCCAGTCGGAAATTAACATAATTGGGTGGTCCCCTTCAGAGCCCTCAGGTAGCCCCAGTATTTAGATATTTGCTGACCGACTCTGATTTTTGAGAGCTTCCAGTCTGGCCCTCAGATGTTGGTTTTCTTTCACCATGAGGGCGGACGCACCCATAGAAGTCTCGACTAGTTTATGCATCTCTTTCATTTCTCCCTTCAACCCATCCACAGTTGTTTCAAGAACCACCACTCTGCCAGTAAATTCATCAACCTTTTGGTTGAGAGAGGTCATAGAGGCAATCGATAGTTGGAGCTTGTGTCCCAATGTGCCGACAGTTTCACCAGGGCTGGATGTTTCATCAGCCTGTGTGGGTGTCTTCAGATCGCAAGGCCCAACAAGACCTTTACTTTTCCCTGCTCCTCCAGTTGATTTATCCTTCTTCGGATTACCCATTTTAGCTGATTTGAGGTCGCTGTTTCTATTGCTGCTACCAGTTTTCAAATTCCTGGTGTGGAAAAGGAGGATTAAGGCAGATTATTATATTCCAATATAGGAGCTAGTAAAAACTGCTGCTCGGGCTCCACAGTGCCCCCCCCAAGTCCCGGTTCATCGCAGTCTGGAACCTTCACGCCCCTCTCAGACGAGCTTGGGTGCAGTGCTCCAGATAACTTTTTAGGCCAGGAAGTAAAAACTTCTTAGTTTTCCAAGCTGGTAGTATTTCAGTATGCCAGGTAGTATTTTGTGTTGCGGTCACACTGTTCTGGTGAACTGAAGTGCGAATGCGCGAAGTCTACAGAAACACCTGGTAGTGATGGTACTACCCAGGACTCTACATAGGGTGTAAAAGAGGCAAAACTGGGTGTAAAATACTCGATACACTTAACTGGACCACTGCTTCGGGTGAGGGTGACCCCACTATGGATTTCTGCAGACACGTGGCCCTCCCTCAGGGCCAGGGTTGGGCTTGGAGGGATTCCAAGGTATCTGGCTCACAAGTGCACCATCAGAAGTATCAGGCCCTACGAAATGCCTGCACAAGACAAATCCATAGGGCAAAAGCCAACTTCTTCAGAGACACCTTCCACACCAACGTAAGCCAGCCATCAAAATTCTGGAAGGTGATTAAATCACTTTTCTTTCCTCCCTCGCAGCCCCCAACCCCTGCTCTAAACACAGGTAGCTCCACGATCACAGACCCTGTCGTTGTGGCCTCATTTCAATTCCTTCTTTACTGAATGCACCCTGTCACTCTTGGCCACTCTCACGCCCAACCCGCAAACCCATTCTACCCCCTACCCCCAACCAAGCTCCTTGAGTTGGCCCCTCTTTCACCTTCCATCAGACTACCCTGGATGAAGTGTACAAAGCCCTGCTCGCCCTTAATCCCTCCAAAGGCAAATGTCTTACCGGCCTGGACTCCAAATTCTTATACCTGTCAGCACCAGCCATCGCTGTCCCACTGGCTTCACTCTATAACCTCTCGTTCTCGCTAGCTGCTATCCCAATCGAGTGGAAGCATGCTACAGTCATCCCTCGTCCTAAAGAAGGTGACCCCTCGGCTCCAGGGAATTACCACCTGATTTCGCTCCTACCTATACTGGCTAAAATCCAGGAACATCGAGTCCTCTCACAACTCTCCTCCTATCTCGATTCCTCTTCTTTTTTCACACCCTACCAGTCTGGTTTTAGGAAGTCCCACTCCACCACCGCCTCCCTCCTAAGGCTCATTGATTCCATACTCACCAGTATGGATAGAGGCCACATCACCTCAGCCATTTTTGTTGACTTGGCTAAAGCTTTCAACACTGTCTTCCACTCCCTTCTTCTATCCAAGCTCTCTCTCGCAGGGCTCTCAAGCATGGCCACCAGCTGGTTTCACTCCTACCTGTCAGGCAGATCCCAATCCATCAGAATTGGTAACTCCACCTCTGCTTCCCTTCCTGTTACCTCTGGTGTACACCCAAGGCTCAGTTCTGGGCCCGCTTTTGTTCTCCATCTTCCTCAATGATCTGCCCTCCATCTGCCCCCACACATCCAGTCACATGTACGCAGATGATACAGTTCTGTACACATCCGGCCCCATGTCTTCTGATGTGGCAACCAGACTTCAGCTGGACTTCAGTGAAGTTCAGCACTGGTTTCGCTCAAATCAGCTCTTTCTCAACGCCAAGAAAACTGTCTCCATGACCTTCGGCACTAGGCAGAGGCTTTCCAAGGCTCCCTTTCACCCCCTTGATGGGACTTCTCTTGAGACTTGCACCTCCTGCAGATATCTCAGGGTCTGGCCTGACCAGCACCTAGACTTCTCTGCACATACTGATGTCATCCACAAAAAGCTTCACCCCAAGTTGGGTGCTTTGTACCGTAACCATGGCTGCATCCCCCTGCCGGCTCACCATGAAATTGTGCAGAAGATGATTCTCCCTATTTTCGATTACGCCGACGTAGTATACATTGCCACACCAAAGTCCACCCTAGCCAGACTGGACCCCCTTTTCCACTCCTTCTGCCACTTTGCCCTTGGCTGTCCTCCCACCTCTCATCACTGTGACCTATACTGGTCCCTTGGCTTCCCCACGCTTCAGGACTGGTGACAATCCCACTGTATCAGCATCACGGACAAATACTGGACTCAGTCCCTCCCTCCTTATCTCGCCTCTATCCTCTCAGTGTCCACCATCTCGGGTTATGCACTTGGAAAAAAATAACTCTCATCTCCTGTCTGTTCCACACAGGTACACCTCAACAGGCCAGTCAGCGTTCACATATTGCATTCCAAAACTATGAAACTCTCTCCCCCCTGATATTCGGCACGCCTCCCCCAGTCAGCATCTTAACTCTCTTCTCAAAGTACATTTCTCCTCCATCTGCACATGCACCCAATGTTAGCTCTACCTCTGAAAGTAGGCTATCTATGAATAACGTTGTACATTTTACGATGTTACTGTTATACTTCATTGTCATAAGCTTTGAACTGTCATATATTTATTGCCACATGCCTTGTACAACTGCCTGATATACCGCATTTCACCTTGTAAGGTGTGTTGTAATGTCCTCTGGTCACTGTATAATATGTATTCACCCCTTCTCCACTACCCCCAGGACGCATCTGAAATCGAGCAGTAGTCTGCTCAGCATGCCTTCCTGGTAAAACCTTTAAATAAATAAAACAAGGAAAAAACGGCTCAAGAGTTACCAGTAAAGCTGTTAACCTGTGGTTGCAGACGATCGAAAAACAATCCTTTTTTTTTTTTTTTAAATTATATTTATCAGTACAGTACAGCAAGAAGGAGGGACGTCTGGAAAAAATAGTAGGGGGGGTGTTTACAACAGGACATCCCTCCTAGCATACAGGATAAGATTCTCCCGCAGGAGCAGACTCCTGGGAAGGCCCCATTGACAATGCTGGAGCTAACAGCCTTGTCAACAGCATTCGGAACCCAAGAGTTCCCACAGCAAACCAGATCAGGACAGCAGATGTGTCCTACAAATCTGTGCCTATGAGTTCCTAAGCCAAAATCCCAGGGGCTGCGATAGCAGAACCTGGCCTCTAAGTGAACTCAATGTCAATCTCTGTGCCTTCTTATAGAAAACCAAAAAAGGAGAAAACCTTCCCTGCTGGCTCAAGGTAAATGAGAGAGGTGGCCCCCACCAGAGCACATGCTGGAGGCATTGAGGATTTCTGGAAGCCATCACTGATATATATATATATATATATATATATATACACATATACGTAACCCCTACCCGGTCTGCCGCTTCCATCTGACAGCTCTACCAGGTGGGCTGAGTTCGAGGAGGAATATGTCACTCGGCACAAAGGCTAGGTTTGGCTACTCTGCACAGGGGCACCCAAGTAACTCCGAACACAGGAAGCAATAACTGTAATGTCCAATACCAGAAGTGGGATTCTGAAGTATGGCTTTTATTCACATCCAAACAGAATAAACAAAGCATAGATGGACCCCCACGGGGCTACACTCCTGGTAATGCAGATTAAAGAAGACCAGAACACATCCTCATCACTTTACCGCAGGGTTGAGTATTAGGACCAGTCCTCTTCAATGTCTTTATAAGCGACATTGCAGAGGGACTGGAAGGAAAAGTATGTCTCTTTGCAGATGACACAAAGATCTGCAACAGAGTTGATGCACAAGGTGGGGTGGAAAGGATGAAAAGGGACTTGGCAAGGTTAGAAGAATGGTCAAATGTATGGCAGCTTAGATTCAATGCTAAGAAGTGCAAGGTAATGCACCTGGGAAACAAAAACCCAAGGGAAGAGTACACAATGGGAGGTGAGATACTAACAACAACAAAAATGGAAAGGGACCTGGGGGTAGTCATATCAGATGACCTAAAGGTGGGCAAGCAATGTGAGATGGCAGCAATGAGGGCTGGGGGGATATTGGGATGCATAGGGAGAGGCATCACCAGTAGAAAACAGGAAGTTATTATTCCTCTGTACAGACAGCTGGTCAGACCCCATCTGGAGTACTGCGTGCAGTTCTGGAGACCCAGTCTTCGAAAAGACATAGACAGGATGGAAACTGTCCAGAGGAGGGCAACTAAAATGGTGCAGGGTCTGCACGGGAGACATATGAAGAGAGACTAAAGAAGCTTAATATGTATAGCCTCGAGGAAAAGAGAGAGAGGGGGACATGATAGAAACTTTCAAGTACCTCAAGGGAATCAACAAAGTCCAAGAGGTAGCATCTTTCAAAAAGAGGTGTGCAAGAACAAGGGGCACAATTTGAAGATAGAGGGGTCGGCTCAGAGGTAATTTAAGGAAGTATTTTTCACAGAGAGGGTTGTGGATGCATGGAACGGCCTTCCGGAGGAGGTCGTGGAGTCAAAAACAGTGGTGGAATTCAAGCATGCATGGGACAGTCATAAGGCAATTCCAGGGGATGGGGGTAGGAAAAAGTAGGCTGCTGGTTAACTAGGATCTGCAGCTTATCCAGTAGGCAGGGAAATGGGCAGACTGGGTGGGCCAAGCGGTCCTTATCTGCCGTCAAATTCTATGTTTCTATGTTTAGCCCTCAGGCTCTACAACATACTGGGCACACAGCCCGGACTTGTACGCTGCTTTGGGTTACACATTCCGAACTTGTACACTGTTCTGGGTTTTCCCTGGCTCGGCTCCCTTGCCAGCCACTTGGACACCTTCCATACTTCATGGAACATTTTCTGGTGACTCCCTAAACCACCTAAGAGCACTTCGGCTCCATCAGGGAATCTTCCTCAATCCCATGTCTGGGTACTTTCCTCAGGCACTGGCCAAGTACCCGAGAGAAAGCAAAAGGAGTCTCAGAGCAAATTCGTAGAGGTGAATTTGGTTACTACTGATGGGGGGGGGGTCTCCCACCTCTCGCTCCCACAATTCATACACGGCCATTTCTCTGGACTGAAGACACCTCATCCTTTAACACTTTGCTATGTAGATTCTTGTTAAATGTATTTCACATTCCATCTACTTGTCTTGCTTCCCATGTGTGTTGGACTTGAACATACTTAAATGAGTGGCCTTGTCCATTACTCTAGACCCTCCACAGGTTAAGCAGTCCAATCTCCACATTCTTTCTTTCCATTTGTACTGGACTTGAACATACTTATAAGTGGCTTTGTCCATTACTCTAGACCCCCCACAGAGTTAAGCAGTCCAATCCCCACATCTTCCAACTGTACTTTGGTTGTCTTTTCCTGACCCCACAGTAACAATCCCTTTAGTTTCCTTCTGTTCAGGTGAAAACACTTGGCCCTTTTTCAGAGCGAACTCACCCTTTGGTTGCAGCTGCCCCACAGGCGTTTCCTCATCAAGGAATCTTCCTCTCAGAGCTTCTGATGCCTCAGCACAACTTGAACAGGCAGCTTCTTTCCCTTAGCCGGAACCAGGGGGGTTGCCCCTGGAAAACAGGCAGACACCTTCCTCCCATCCCCTCAGGGATGGGGCTATGAACCATTGAAAGCGGTCTGCGCCACTTCAATTACCAGTTCCTGTGTTCCTCTTCAGGTGGAAACACACACCTTAAACAAAAGTAGCTCTTTAACACAGCTAAAAGCTCTGAGAGCCTGCATACACACTGCTGCACTACAGTCTCTACTCAGACTGCACACAGACTGGCTTCAAATTCCCCAATGTTCTACCCTAACTTTCAACTGCAACATTCCAGTGTGGCTTATGCAGCTGCGACAGTTCTAAAATGATGTCATCCCTCAGTCTCAGCTGAGATTGAGAACAGAGTGAGACAGTGTGAAATCCATTTAACTGGAGTTTCACAAACTGCATTCCCTGCCTACCACTAGGTCTTACTGGGATTCTAGTAACCCCGGGTAACAGGGGGGTTACATATATATATATATATACACACACACACATACACACACACACATATACATACATACATACACACACACAGGCTGGCGACCTCTTGAAACATCTCCCATGCCTTAATGGTTATGTACAAATGCACTCCATGTTTAGCATCATGGATGAAAATTAAGGGAAGCTAGGCAGACCTTTCCTATCTCCTGAAGACTGATATGGAGATGCTGTTCATAGACGACCAAGTTCCCGGAGTGGGAAAATGGCTCTGACCTGCCCTCCATCCATCTAGGCTGACGTTTGTTGTGAGAATTAACTCTGGAAGTTTAGTGGAACTTGCTCAGATATTGCACATCCACTCACTAACTACTCAGGGAGTGAGGAAGGTAAGGGGTAAAAGGAAAACTGGCTGATAATCCTCCGATGAGGGATCCCAGGCCTACAGTAAACCCATTGAATAGGCTGCATCTGGAAGTGGGCCACGAGATTAAACTGTCAATGCCTATCCTGAGGCCCAAACTGCAGTGAGCCAGTGGAGTTCTGACAAAAGTCACCTTCTAGGAAAAAAGGCTGTAAAATCTTTCCTGATTTTGTGCCAAAAAAGTTTCACCAGACATCCAAGGTTTGAGACGGCTTGGGAGAGCTCTTCTCTCGGTTCACCCTTAGCCATGGGAGTCTGGCATATCGAATGTGCTGAGAACCAACCTCTTGCTAACAACAAAGTCAGTGCATGTATAAGCAGGTCATTCAGTCAGTACAGATGTTAAGCCCCCAGGTCTACCAACACCTTCAAGGAACTCAGAGGGGCTGATGCTCAGGCAAAGACACGCCCTATGCTTGAGGATTGATCCAGCATCAAAACCTGAGATATTCTGAGTAGGACTGACGTAGGGAATGTGGTGGCAGCAACCATCAGATGTACTGGGGCTTAAGAAAACCCCTTGACTGAGCAGCCCAGCGAATGACCTCCGGGGCTCTTTTCGGAAAGGTTGTGGAGCACAAATTTATTCAAGCTCTTGAATTTAAGAAAAGCTGAGACAACTCCCTAACTTTCTGGGGACCATAAAAAATGAAAAGGACCCCTGAAATCACCGATTAGCAGGACCTGTACTCTGGCCCGAAGAGAAAGGGAGCCAGGAGCTCTGATGACATCTAGCTTTTCTGCCACCCTTGAAACTGGAGCAGAGACGTGATCCCTAATAAGGCATCTGACATTGTTCTGGCCCATCTTGAGGAAAACTTCTCTAATCTACCACCGAGAAAAGGACTTAGGGATGGGCCAGGTGCTTTCTAGTGAGGCACAATGCTTGTGAGGCTGGTCCTCCTGCACAGTGCCTGGCCAGTGCTCCTCTGATACTGTAACCTGGTTACCTGAGTAGGCTCTTCCATTCCCAGGAGCCAATTTCGGAAGGAACAGAACTCCCCTTAGAAGTGTCTGCGCCAGCCATTACCATGACCCCACTGGGTTATGGTAGTCTTGTGCCATTGTTTGACACTGGAGAAAACCCCTTTTCACTGCATTTTTTTTTAAATAGTATCCAGGGCAGAATCAAACCATAGACTTCTCTCAAGAGGATGTTAAACAGGTTAGTTTATGAAGCTTAACCAGACCCAATGACAAGCCACATGGCCCTCATGGTCGAAAACAGTGAAGTAGGCCGAGCAGTCTGGCATGAAAATCTCCAGTGAATAACCAACTGGAAGGTGAAACCATGGCCATGAATTGCAAAAAAAAAGGCTCACCCCTTCAGAAAAGCGGAACGAAACTGGCTAGGGTAGTGACCCATATGTTGAAGGCTCTGGCCAACAAAATATGCACAAGACATACAACTGTTGTGTACTAATAGAGGCAAAGCACCTCTTGCATGCAGTATTCCCCCACTTAACTGGAAAAGCTGATCGGGCTAGAGCCTTCTATAGGCAGGGCGGTGTCTTTTCAAAAATACAAACAACCTTGTCTTCCAGTGGAGGAGCTTCTCACCCACCAGACATTTTGCTTAAAAAGGAAAACCCATGGCATGGTTGGGAAGACAATTTTTTGATCCACACCTTTCCAATATTGCTCAATAATTTGGTTACATAGTAGCTGAAGAAGATGCAGACAGAGACGGACTGACATCTGCCATTTGTGCAGACATTAACTCCTGAGCTGTAAGGGACCACATGCCTCAGCTATCCAAAAAGACAAGGGCTTACTATGAAGCAGGGGAGAAAAAAACGAACAGGTTACTCACCTGTAACAGTAGTTCTAGGAGTGGTATTTGTTTTTCATCCACACTTGTTGGCATGTCCATTTCCCTTTAATTCTTGCCGGAAGGTCTAAAAGCTGGCTCCTTTCACCCACCTGGGTGATATATCCCTTGGCGTCGCCCCTTGATGCCAAATCCTACCTGCTGGAAGCAGAGGGTTGTGCATCGAAGCCGGGGAGGTCGGGTGGGTTCGTGTGGATGAACAACATATACCACTCCTAGAACCACTGTTACAGGTGAGTAACCTGTTCTTCTAGGATCGTGGATATGCTGTTCTATCCACACTTGTTGGCAGACTCCTAGCAGTTCTCCGGGAGAAGGGAGGCAAAGGTGCACACCCCCTACTTAGGGAACAGAGATTGGAGAATTGAGGCCCTAAAACCAGCATCCCGGTGTGACTCAAGGTTGATGTGGCAGTGGGAAATGAAGGTGTTGCTGACTTCCAGGTAGCAGCCCTGCAGATATCCTGGATAGGGACATCCCTAGAAGCAGCCACCGACGCAGCAGTGTGATGGGTGGAATGAGCTGTTATCCCTATGGGAGGCTCGCTGCCCACCAACTGGTAGCAGAGATCAATGCAGGATGTTATCCATCTGCCAATCGTCCGCTTTGCTGCAGGTCTGCCAGGTCTGGCTTCAGTGTAGGTGACAAACAGCTGGCTAACCTCTCCCCGAATTCCAGCCATGCGCTTTTTATAATAAGACAGCGCTCATCTCAGGTCTAAGGTATGGAGCCTGTACTCGGTCTCTGAGGTGTAACTGGGGTAGTACACCGGCAGAGTCAACACCTGGTTTAGGTGAAACTCTGACACCAACTTCAGAAGGAATTTCGGGTGGGGGCGCAGGACAACCTTGTCCATGTGGAAAACCAGGTAGGAAGACTCAACAGAGAGCGCCTGGAGCTCCCCAATCATTCTGGCTGACGTGATAGCCACCAGAAAGCCGGTCCTCCATAACAGGTGTGACATCTCACACCTTTGCACTGGTTCGAATGGCTTGCCCATGAGCTTTGCCAGTACCAGCAGCAGATCCCACAGTGGTGGTGGTTCACGCATCAGAGGGGAAATGTGGTTGAGGCCTTTAAAGAATCGCCAGATCACTTTCTCCTGAGTCACTGTCTGCTGACCAGCCTGCGCCTGGTACGCAGAGATGGCTGCCAGGTGCACCTTAAGGGTCATAGACCGAAGACCCCCTTGGAGAGATACCAAAGGTAGTCGAGGATGCTAGCCACAGGACAAGATGAGGGGTCCAGGCCCTTGCCCTGACTCCAAATGGAGAATCTCGACTTCCGGTGACGTCACGGAGCTGCAGCAAGCCTAATTCGTGAGGCACCCGACCCAGCTGACTAATTAATCCTCCTAAAACTACTTATTTCAAGTAGAAAAATGTCTAAAAACTCAGGAGGAGCACCACTTACCACCAAGAGAGGCAAAAATCGTCAAGGTACTAAAGGAAACTCTAAGGACGCCACCAGATTAAAAATGGGCCTACCAAGCAGATCGTCCTCACCGGCCAGTTCCCAGGCGGCCGACTACGACATGGATGGAGAGAGCGAGCAGCTATCGCGCTCCTGATTTGAGATGCTTCTTCATGAAATAAAGGAATCCAGGAGGGAAAACAAACAAGAATTTCGAGCAGTAGTCACAACTTGCTATTTTCAAAAATTGTATTGGGCAAATAGAGGAGAGGGTTTCCGAAGCGGAGGACACAACAACACAACTAACTAATATTGTACAAACCCTACTACAGCAAACTGAATCTCTGCAAGCTAAATGCTTAGATTTAGAGGGTCGTTCCAGACGCGATAATCTACGCCTCTACAGACTCCCGGAGAATGCAGAGACAGCCCCAATGGCACCTTTTGTGGAGAACTTATTGAGAGATATCCTAGACCTCCCACCAATTCTCAATTGCCATGTAAAGAGAGAGCATAGGTCGCTACAAAAAAAGCCAGTCGACCCAGCTGTATGCCCTCGCTCCATTGTCTTTAAAATGAGTTCCTACAGTGCAAAAGAAGAAATACTAAGACGGGCATGGAGTAAAAAAAAAGAGTTAAAATACCTCACATATAGGCTCTGTCTGGATCACGATTATCCTCGGGAAGTACAGATTCAAAGAGCAAAGTACCTTCCCATCCTGAGAGCACTGAAAGAGAAGTCAATTCGTTTTCACATACCTTACCCTTCAAGACTGAGAATATTCTGGGAGGAAGGAGTGAAGGTTTATTCTACAGTCGAGGAAGCCTTGGAAGCACTCAAAGAGAAGGATATCCCCATGATGGAAGGTGGGAACCAAGAAGCAGGGAATTGAGGACTACATAATTAATGCACCATCTACAGGAAGGCAGGGGGAAAACAGAATCGGGACACACGCTGACGCAATACGCAGGCTCCAACTGATCCTGAATAGAAAGGCAAGGCAGACTGACCCAGAAACATGAGCGGCCATCAAAAGTGAAGAGTCGTGTTCCTGTGATAGCTGTCCCGTTGTGTTCAACCCCACCGAAAACACCCTATGCAGCAATGAATCCCCCAGGATGAGTATAAAGACCTTTATATGATTCAATCCTAATAAAGACTCTTACAGGGGGATTTGAGACGTGGGGGAGGGGGGGTTTTGATCGAGGACAGCTAACGTGTAACCCCAATCACCATCTGACAAACTGGGAACCTGAGTCAGTTGGTGACTTAATTATTTGAATTAACTACTCTTTACTCACTGATAATGTGTAGCCTTCAGTAAGCGTGTGGCATCATTAAGGACCGATGACCATTGTCTCTAAACTAATACTAGGTTTGAGACGATTGTTATCTCCTTCTTTTTTTCTGGATATGATTTATATTCTTTTCTCTCTTGCACCCATCCTTAAGACTATTGGTATCTTCCACACAACCTGAACTGATACTAAGGCTATAATATGGTGCCTTAGTAAGACTACTAGGGCAACGAAATTAAAGTGACTAGGAGTAGACATCTGAACAAAATGTCTGAAAGTGGAAATATATTTTTACCATTGACCCCCAAAACAATGTTTTAAAGCTCTCTTAAAGGTACAGTACCTCTGTTGTACTCAACACTGAGCAGCTGAAATTTCTAGTCGGCTGGTTGCGGGGCATATTGTTGCTGTAGCAGCCCGTGCCGCTAGCACATATAACAGGAGCCCAACGTAATCGAGGCTCTAGAGGAGGTCCTCCGGTAATGGAGGCACACGCATTCCTCCGCGTCCTTCTTAAAATAGGAGAACGAAGGGGCTAATAAAAATTTTTAGCCCCCACCCTTGGAAGCAAATGTTACTGACTCTTATGTTAGTGGTTTACATATTTGTTGAAGTTGTGTTAGTTACTAGTTCTGATTATGGCATAGCAGGACACCCGAAATTCACGAGCAGTGAAGTATATTTATATCATGTAAGTGATCTAAAGTGGAGGAGGACATCATTGTGGGAGAAAGACCTTTACATGGAAGTAGGTAGTAATCTAAGAATATATAACTTAATTTAAATATGGCACAACCCCATGTTATATGCACGTATAACGTGCATGGCATTACTAACCCTATTAAGAGAAGTAAACTTCTTCAATATATGAGAAGAGAGGGCTCCAGTATTTTATTATTACAAGAAACGCATTTATCTCAAAGTGAACATAAAAAATGTGAGCGTTTGGGCTTTGCCCAGGTGGTGGCCTCCTCGTACCGGCGTAGTAGGCGGCGTGGGACTGCTATAATAATTAAACAGGAAATACTCTTTGAAGTTAGGGACAAGATAATTGATGAAGTGGGGAGATATGTTTTCTTAAAGGGCCTATTAGATGGCCAAATGATAACACTGGCCTCTATCTATACACCCCCAACAACAGATTTCACAATCTATAGAAGCCTTTTCACCCAACTGGCAGACTGGGCGGAGGATAGGGTAATTTGTGGAGGGCACTTTAACCTGGATATTTCTAGGGGAAGTATGGATCGTTCTACTCAAGGCCGAATAAATAAAACAACCAGAAAAGTGCAGAAACTATTGCAAGAATTGGGTTACGATGACATCTGGCAGTTTCTACATGGCCCCGTACGTAGACCTACATTTTACTCTCAGGCCCATGACACTTACTCCTGCCTAGATTTTTTAATAACCCAACATGAACGCCTAAATACTACACAACACATTTGGCAAGGAGACTTTTGTCTCTCGGACCATGCCCCTATTTTTTGTAAGATATACTCACAAACTACCCGCAAGAAAACTTTTTGGAGGTTAAACCTGTCCCTACTCAGAGATAAGGAGACACAGGAAGTGATTAGAGATACAATAACCCAGGCTTTGCTAGATAATGACACCCAGGATACTATAAAAACAATAGAGAGAGGGAAACTTATAGGAATTTCATCCCATTGGAAAAAACAGAGGGAATCGCGTAGACTTACCCTAGAAATGCAGATAAAGGCCTTAGAAGAATTACAATGTATTAAACACTGCAAATCCCGATCTCGGGAAATTACTTATTTGAAAAAAGAGTTAAATAATATTCTGGATTATGCTATAGAACAGAAATTAATATTTTTACAACATAAATACTATGACGGGGGACCTAGATTTGCGAGATTAATCGCAGGCCAATTACGAGCCCAGAGAGTTAAATCCTCTATTCTGAAGGTAAGACACCCTGCTACCGGTGAACTTAAAAATAATATCTCCACTATCTCAGAGTCCTTCCTCCATTATTACTCCACACTTTATTCTGAGAACACTAACCCCCCTGACGAGAGAATTAGAGAATTCTTAGCCCCTCTAGATCTTCCCACTTTAACTCAAACACAAGGTGCTCAGCTGTTAGCCCCTGTTTCCACTAAAGAGATAATTGAAACAATTGGGAGTTTAAAAACAGGAAAATGTCCTGGATCCGATGGGCTTCTGGGGGAGTTTTATAAAATTTTCGTTAAGACTCTTGCTCCAATACTTGGTCGGGTGTTTTCCTTTGTGAATACAGAGAAAGGAGAGACTCCCCCATCCTGGAGCGAGGCCCTAATCTCGGTAATATTAAAACCGGGGAAAGATCCCACATACTGTTCATCATGCCGACCCATATCAATACTAAACATAGATTATAAGATCTTTGTCTCAATATTGGCAAAGAGGTTGGTTCAGTTTGCCCCATCTACAATAAATATAGATCAATGCAGCTTTATCCCTGGACGTCAGGCCCAGGATAATGTAAGGCATACAGTATATATTATTGAACACATCCGTGAGCATAAAACTCCCATTGTCTTGCTTGGACTAGATGCTGAAAAAGCCTTTGATAAGGTGTCATGGAAATTCTTGAAAGTGGTATTATTAAAATTTGCTGTCCCATCTCAATTCGTAGATACCATCTTCAAATTCTACAGGAATCCTATAGAATATATTAGAACGAACGGCCATCTATCAAATAAATTTTCCTTATATAGAGGGACTAGACAGGGCTGCCCCCTTTCCCCACTTTTATTTGCCTACTATATTGAACCTCTGGCCCAATATATACGTCAAACCCCTGATGTTAAAGGTGTTAAAATAACAGATATAGAACATAAATTGGCCCTTTTTGCTGACGATATTCTAGTGTATTTAACCAACCCCGAAACTTCTGTGATGGCCCTTTTCCAAAAAATACAGGAATTTTCAAACATTTCAGGATTCACAATAAATGTTACCAAATCTGAAGCCCTAGCTTTTGAATTTAATCCCCCATCCTCTTTCAAAAAACAACACCCAATCAGATGGGATAATACTAACATAAAATATTTGGTTATACAGATTACCAAAGACCCAGACTTACTTTACTCCCATAATTACCATCCCCTACTAGCAAATATTAAACAGGACCTGAGGAGATGGGATCTTTTACCATCCTCTTTCTATACAAGGACACTCTTCCTTTAGATCAATGCATTACCGCAATTCCTATATGTGTTTCAGTGCGTTCCATGTGCCATATCCTCTAAGGAATTACTCTCCTGGAAAAAATACTGAACGCATATCAATGGAACCAGAGAAGACCACGGATTAGCCTCTCCAAACTAATCTTACCTAAGAAGCAAGGGGGAGTAGATCTTCCCTCACTCCAAAATTATTGGATTTCAGCCCAGATGCGCTTGGCTTTATTATGGGGAACTAAATCATACCAAGCAAGCTGGAAACAAATAGATTTAACCAGACCAACCCCTACACTGCTCCCAGCTTGCTTATTTTCCTTGCCTCACGTTAAGAAAGTTGCACAGGTAACCCCCTCGGCGACTACAGCCATCCTAAAAGGGTGGCAAATGGGAATGAAATATAAAACCTTTCAACAGTACTTTTGGAAGTATAACTGGTTTATGCTGACCCACCCAATTGATACAGCAACGCAAAATCAGTGGTACAAAAATCAAGCTAAAAAGGGGCTCGAGGCACCGTGGCAGCTGTTAAAAGGGGATAAGATTATGGACTTTATGGAAGCTCAGAGGACCTATGCCTGGACAGAAAAAGATAGACTACACTACTATCAGATTAAGGATTACATACAAGCACAAATTAGAATTAAGCAGAGGAGCTCCCAGTTAGAGGAGGACAAAATTCCCTTCAGGCAGATATTGTCCTCACCTCAGGGGCAAAAAGCAATATCTATAATATATAAGGCCCTTATACAATAAACAGCGCATTCTATGACACCGGTGAAAATCAGATGGGAACAAGAGTTAGCACAATCAATATCTAGTAATGACTGACTGAAGATATGGAGGAATACGTGGACTACCACCTCCTCACCCATTTGGGAGGGAATTTATATGGAAGGTTAGGGCGAGTTTTTTTTTAGTCCCCTCAGTAGTAGCCTTCAGAAACCCAGGAACTACATCCCAGTGTTGGAGGGAGTGTGGGGAGGAGAGGGCATCGCACAAGAATATTTTCTTTGACTGCCCCAAATTGTCAGCCTTTTGGCTGCAGATATCACACTATATGAAGCTGATACTGGACATTCAGGGCACACTTAAGGGGATTAATTTAATACTGGGAGTCCCACCTATGAAGGCCAAAGACAAAGCTAAATTATACCTATGGTCAATATTCTTAGACTCTGCCTATAAATCTATCACTAAGAAGTGGCATCAGGCAACTTCCCCATTGATATCTGACTGGAAAGCCCTAATACTAAACATCCAGCATAATGAACAGATCTCGCTGGGTCTCCAAGATAAGATGGAAACCTATATTACAAGATGGTCACGGTGGTAACTTCATCAAGATCAAATACAGTAGTATATTGAAGATTAAGCTAAGTAATTGTAGTGCCATGTCTGCTCTGTTATGGCCTACCTATTAAATTTAAAGGGGAGAGATATATAGGTGTCTGATTACTGATTCCGACACTGAAGTATCCGAAGGAAGGTTATATTCTAATTGAGGATAGTCTACAAGCTTTTGTCTAGACTTTATGGAATGAATTTGTATAAAATAGTAAGGGATGCTCATGAGCTAATGTAATTGTCCTGCACTAAATGCCAGAGTTATAAAGTTGATGTTTTTTATGTATCATACAAAAAAAAAAAGCTGTATGTTAAAACAGCTAATATCTGGATTAATATAAAGTTGGATATACTATATCCGGATGTAACAAATTATGATTTTAATAAAGGAAGTATAAAAAAAGTTAAAAAAAAAGTAAAAAAAAAACCCAAAAAACAAACAAAATGGAGAATCTCTTCCATTTGAAGGCATAACACCTCCTGGTCGACTCCTTTCTAGAGGCCTCAACGACGCTGAGGATATCATCGGAGAGACCCAAAGCCTGGAACTCTAGCTACTCAGACACTAGGCTGTCAGGTGCAAGGAATGAAGGTTCAGATGGAATACCTTCCCCTGACTGATCGAGAGCAGGTCCGGGTGTGCTGGAAGACGCCTCGGAGGCCTGGTGCTGAAGCTAAGGAGATCTAGATACCAGAACTGACGGGGCCAATCTGGGGCTACCAGGATCACCTCTGCCTTGTCCCTCTTGACCTTGAGGGGCACCTTGTGAACCAAGGGAAGGCACAGAAGAGGAGTAAGATCCACGACCTCGAGAAGGCATCCCTGTGCAGCGAGCCCTGCTGAGGGGGATGGGCATGGAACAGCCTCAGCTTTGCATTCTCCCTTGAGGTGAACACGTCTATCTGAGGTTTGCCCCAGTGGGAGAACAGGCTGTGTACTACCTCTGGATGGAGAGACCACTCGTGGGATGCCTCGCCCACATGGCTGAGAGCATCCGCCAGTTGATCCGAGGCTCCTGCCACATGGATGGCCAGGAGATCTGCCTCCAGACGGCTCACGAGGGTCCAGAGGCAGAGTGCTTCCCTGCACAGAGGGCGGGAGTGCATGCTGCCCTGCTTGTTGAGATAGTACATGGTTGTGGTATTGTCCATCTGGACCGGCACCACCTAACCCCGAAGAAATGGACTGAATGCAGTCAGTGCCAGTCGAACTGCTTGGAGCTCCAGCAGCTTGACAAGACTTCGGGATTCCTTGGGGGTCCAGAGGCCGTGGACTCTTGTGATTCACCATGTGGGCACCCCAGCCCGTGAGAGAGGCATCGGTCAATAGATCCCCTTCCTGCAGATGTTCTAGGACGGCCCACCATTGGAGAGCGTCCCACATCTTCTGAGTCACAGTGCCCAGCTGGTTGAAGTGACTGTGTCACTGAGTCCACTGGCTGGCCAGCTCCCACTGAAGGGGGTGCATATGCCACCAGGCCCATCGGACCATGGAGGTACAGGCTGCCATGTAACCCAGAAGGCGCAGGAAGTCCCGGGCAGGGCACAAGTGCCCAACCAGAAATGACTGGGCAAAGGAGGAAAGAACCTCTGCCCTGTCCACCAGGAGCCTGGCTTTGGCTCGGCAAGAGTCGAGCTCTGCCCCGATGAAGCAGATCACCTGCGAAGGCATGAGTTACGATTTGGTCTCATTGACGAGAAGACCAAGTTCGAGGCAGGTCTGGAGAGCCAAATTCCTGGATCTCTCCACCTCCTGAATGGAGGGACCCGCTATGAGCCAATCAGCCGAGATAGGCACTCTGACCGACCGGGCTGGGCAGGCTGCCATCACTGCAATGCATTTGGTGAAGACCCAGGGGGGCCGATGACAGACTGAATGGCATAGCTTGGAACTCGAAGAGGGCTCCTTCTGCTCAGAAGTGGAGAGACAGACCAGGATGTGAAAGAATGCATCCTGCAGATCCAGTGAGCAAAATGACATGTTCTGCTTGAGAGATGGTATGATCTGCAACAGAGTTACCATCCTGAAAGTGCGGGACCTGAGAAATTGGTTCAGCTTGTGCAGATCTAGAATGGGGCACCAGCCCCCCATCTGTTTCGGAACCAGGAAGTACCTGGAAACGAACTCTGGGTTGACAGGGGGATCCGTGACTCTGGCCACTACCTCCTTGCGGAAGAGTGGGGTGATGTTGTCTCGGAGAGCCAACTGAGTGTGCACAGAAAAAATAGGTTGCTCACCTGTAACAGTAGTTCTAGGAGTGGTATATGTTGTTCATCTACACTCTTTGGCATGTCCCCTTCCACTTTAAATCTTGCCGGAAGTCTTCAAGCTGGCTACTCCCACCCACCCGGGTGGTATAATCCTCGGCACCGCCCCATGACGCCAGATTTTAGCCCGCTGGAAGCCAGGTGTTGTCGTCCACAGCGGGGAGTCGGGTGGGTCGTGTGGATGAACAACATATACCACTCCTAGAACTACTGTTACAGGTGAGTAACCTGTTTTTCTAGGATCGTGGATATGCTGTTCATCCACACTCTTTGGCAGACTCCTAGCAGTTCTCCTGGAGAAGGGAGGCAAGTAACACACCCCCTACTTAGGAAACAGAGATTGGAGAAATGAGGCCCCAAAACTAGCATCCCAGCATGACTCAAGGTCAATGTGGTAGTGGGCGACTGAAGGTGTTTGCTGACTTCCAGATAGCAGCCTGGCAGATTTCCTGGATAGGGATGTCCCTGGAAGCAGCCACTGATGCAGTGGTATGGTGGGTAGAATGAGCTCTTATCCCTCTGGGAGGCTCCTTGCCCACCAACTCATAACACAGACTTATGCATGATGTAATCCATCTTGCAATTGTCCGTTTTGCTGCAGGTCTGCCAGAAGCGGCTTCAGCGTAGGTGACAAACAGCTGGTGAACCTCTCCCCGAATTTCCGCTGTCCTCTACTTATAACAGGAGAGAGCACATCTCAGGCCCAAAGTATGGAGCCTGTACTTGGCCTCCGAGGTGTAGCTGGAGTAGTAAACCGACAGAGTTAACATCTGGTTAAGGTGAAACTCTGACACTACCTTCGAAAGGAATTTCAGGTGGGGGCATAGGACAACCTTGTCCCTGTGGAAGACCAGATAAGGGGAGTCCACCGGAAGCACTTGGAGCTCCTGTCCTTCTGGCAGACGTGATAGCCACCAGGAAGGCCATCTTCCATGACAAGTGTGACAAGGCACACTTGTGCATTGGTTCGAACGGCTTGCCCATGAGCTTTGCCAGTACCAGCAGAAGATCCCACGGAGGTGGAGGTTCACGCACCGGAGGGGATACGAGATCCAGGCCTTTGAAAAAGCGCCTGACCACTGTCTCCTGCGCCGTTGGCTGAACGGCCTGTGCCCGGTAAGCAGAGATGGCTGCCAGGTGCACCCTATGGGTCGATGACCGAAGACCCCCTTTGGAGAGAGACCAAAGGTAGTCAGGAATATTAGCCACTGGACAGGATAAAGGGTCCATGCCCTTGCCCTGACACCAAATGGAAAACCGTTTCCATTTGAAGGCGTAACATTTCCTGGTCGAGTGCTTTCTGGATGCCTCCACCATGGTAAAGACATCCTCGGAGGAGACCCAAAGCCTGGAACTCTAGCCGCTCAGGTACCAGGCTGTGAGATGCAGGGATTGAAGGTCCAGATGGAATACCTTCCCCTGATTGAGAGATATCAGGTCCAGGCGTGCTGGAAGCCGCTCCGGGGGCCTGCAGCTGAGGCTGAGGAGATCTTGATACCAGAACTGGTACAGCCAGTCTGGGGCTACCAGGATCACCTTTGCCTTGTCCCTCCTCACCTTAAGAAGCACTTTGTGGATCAAGGGAAATGGTGGGAAGGCGTAGAGGAGGCCTGAGGTCCACGGCCTCGAGAAGGCATCCCCCTGCAGCGAGCCCTGTTGAGGGGGGCAGGCATGGAACAGCCTCAGCTTGGTGTTGTCCCTGGAGGCAAACAGGTCCACCAATGGTTTACCCCAGTGGGAGAACAGGCTATATGCTACCTCTGGATGGAGAGACCACTCGTGGGATGTCTCGCCTAAGCGACTGAGAGCATCCGCCAGATGGTTTGAGGCTCCTGCTACATGGATGGCTAGGAGATCTGCCTCCAAACGGATCACAAGGGTCCAGATGTGGAGCGCCTCCCTGTTTGTTGAGGTAGTACATGGTCGTGGTATTGTCCATCTGGACTTGAACCACTTGACCCCGGAGCTGAGGAGCAAAAGCTGACAGTGTCAGTCTGACTGCTCTGAGCTCCAACAGGTTGATGTGGCATCGGGACTCCTCGGGTGTCCAGAGACCATGGACCCTTTTGTGGCCCATGTGGGCTCCCCAGCCCATGAGAGAGGCATCGGTCGTAGGGACGACCGTCGGCTCGGGGCGGACAAATGGGATCCCTTCCTGCAACCGGTCTGGGGCGGTCCACCAGTGAAGAGCGTCCCACATCTTCTGGGTTACAGTGATCAGCTGGTCGAAATGACCGTGGTACTGAGTCCACTGGGCGGCCAGCTCCCATTGGAGGGGGTGCATGTGCCACCGGGCTCAACGGACCACTGAGTTGCATACCGCCATGTAACCCAGGTGCAGAAAGTCCTGGGCAGGGTGCAATTGCTAGACCAGAAATGATTGGGCAAAGAAGGAGAGAACCTCTGCCCTGTCCGCCGGGAGCCAAGCTCTGGCTTGACAAGAGTCAAGCTCTGCCCCGATGAAGCCCATCACCTGAGAAGGCACGAGTTCCGACTTGGTCTCGTTGATCAGGAGGCAGAGCTGGGAGCAGGTCTGGAGGGCTAGGTCTCTGGACCTCTCCACCTCCTGTTTGGTGGAACCTGCTAAGAGCCAATCGTCGAGGTAAGGATAAATCCTGACCCCCCGAGAAGACCTGTGGGGCCGATGACAGGCCAAACGGCAAGGCTCAGAACTCATACAGGGTCCCTTCGACCCTGAAGTGGAGGAACCACTGATGGGACGGACAGTTTAGGATGTGAAAGAATGTGTCCTGCAGATCCAGCAAACAGAACCACATGTTTCGCTCCAAGGATGGTATGATCTGGGACAGAGTGACCATCTGAAAGGTGCATGGCCTGAGATATTGATTCAGGTCATGCAGATCTAGAATGGGGCGCCAGAACCCTGTCCGCTTGGGCACCAGGAAGTACCTGGAGACAAAGCCTGGGTCTGCTGGAGGATCCGCCACTGGAGCTACAGCCTCCTTGGGGAGGAGCTGAGCGATGCCGTCTTGGAGAGCCAACTGAGTCTGGGCGGATACTCTTTCCTCCTGGGGGCATGGGCTCAGCAGTCCCTGACCGACCACTTCGAGAACCCACCTGTCCGAAGTGACAGCAGACCAGGCAGAAAGGAAGTGGCGGAGCCTGCACCCCTTGGGAGGACCCAGAGCTGGCGTGACGGGAGAGGGGGTGGCAGCCCCCACCCCGTCACCGAGCAGGCTTGGAGGAGGAGGATCCAGGACCTGAACCTCGGCCTCCCTTACGGGCCTGGGAGGGCCCAGGCTTGAGCCAGGGGGGCAAAGCTTGAACCTGCTGCTGTTGCTGCTGTCCCCCTTGAAAGGAGGACTGCTGTGCTGCAGGTGAAGAGTGCCGAAAAGTATTCTTTTTCTTCTGCTGGTTCTTGCCTGAAGAACCCTTGGCAGAAGTAGCGTCCAAGGTGGCACTGGACTGCTCAATGCGCTGAAGGTGACCAGACACTCCTGGGCCGAAAAGGTCGGTTCCTAGGAAAGGCACATCAGCTAGTTTGTGCTGAGTATCCACCGAGAAGGAGGAGAGCCTCAGCCAAGCCCTGCAACAAGAGGCAACTGCTGCTGCCACTGAACGGGCACAAGAATCCCCAATGTCCAGGGCTGTCTGAAGCTGCTGTTTTCGCAACAGCTCGGCCCTGATCCCAGACCTGCTTGACCATGGTCTGCATGTCTGCAGGGAGATGTGGGAGGACTTCATCAAAAGACCCCAAGAGGGCGTGGGAGAAGTGTGCCATGACGACGGCCGAACTTGCCTGACGAAGGCCCAAGGAAGAAGCCGCATAGACCTTCCTGGCTGTATGGTCCAAAAGCTTGGACTCTTTCTCAGGAGGTCAGTCAGTATCGGCAGAACTGCCAGTACGCCTGAACACAGAGACGGTCACCAGGCTCTTGGCCGAAGGGTGCTCTGTGAATCCCGCATGGGACCCCATGGGCACCGCATACTTGCGGGCCATGTGGGCAGATGGAGCTGGACAAGAGGCAGGGCGCTGCCAGAGTTCTAAGGCCGGGCCAACAATGGTGAGAGGGTACTCTGCCTTCTTCTGGATTGGCTCCAGGGGCAACCATGTGGACTCAGAGATGAGGCGAAGAATGCCCTGAAAAGATGAAGGACCTTCCTCCATCTCTAACCCACCAGCTGATTCGTCATCCCCGGGATGAGAATGCAGGCCAGTCACATCCTAATCTGAGGAATCCGGATACAAGGGTCGACCGCCCAGGTCACTTTCGATCCAACGAGGGCGGTCCGAGGTGACAGTGACTGACAGACGCCGGGGAAGCCCAGTGTCCGGCCTATCTTCTTTGGAAGGAGCCCCTCCCACAGGCTGCTTGGACGGTGGTTCCACCACGATCGGTGGAGGGACCGTTTTAGGCAGAACCGGAGGTTTCACTGGCTCATGGTGGGGAACCGACTTGATCAGCTCCAAAGGTCGGCTTGCCCGGCCTAGAAGGTGAAGCCAGTATGGCCAGGATGTAACGCGTGGCTTGTGCCCGTCAAAATCAGCTGCTGCCACATGAGGTCCTCGAAGCATCCGACAGAGTTTCTGCAAAACCTCTCCTCATCCGAGGAGGACGAGGCGAGGGACGACCGATGGTGTCGCCTCTTTTAGGCGTTGTAAAGTCTTCCTCAGCCTTTCAGTCGGGGGTCCGAGACCTCGATCAGAATCGGACATGCCAATTCGGTCGCTCGGGAGACACCAGCGGGACCAGTGATTTCCCAGTGTCGGGGACCATTTCCTCGATGGAAGTCCCAGCAGGCTGGGTCTCCTCATCATGGAAAGTCAGAACTAGAGTTCGATTGAGAGACTCGTTGACTGGAGTCGGCGATAAAGGATCGATCGGGTCGATGACGATTTCCACATCGTCAATCGACGGTTCAGTCGACTGGCCAGACGGCAAAACCAAGAAGCCAACGTCTGAAGAAGCAATCTCGAACGAAGTCAAGACTGCATGTTCCTGGGACCGAGATCTCTCCCACTCCCAAGAGTGTCTCCGTCAGGACGAAGACGATCCCGGATCCTTCTCCGGCTTACGGGATCGAGAGGAGTGCATGCCCGCAGGACTCTCTCCCTTGGTTAGGAGAGACTGGCACAACTCTCGGAAGGAACCCGAGAAAGTGAAGCCCAGGTTGAGCGGAATGAAGAAGCTCCGAATAGTCTTAGCAGCCCGAGCCGCTTCCTCTTCAAATGCTTGCATGCATTCCAATTGCTCGGTGGATCCCGCAGCCGCGGAAACCGGGCCTCCTTGGATTTCACCGGAGGGTTCCGTTTCTCCAGCTTCCCCAACTTCAGGCGTGCGAGACTGTCGTCGAGGACGTTAGGATGGAAAGCGAGACACAGATCGCATTTCGAGGTGTCATGGTCGACACTGAGACAGTAAACGCATGCGGTGTGGGGATCGGTGCGCAACATCTTCTGGCTGCAAGGGCACTGATGAAATCCGGGGGAAGACTTGTCTTCCATAATCGAAGAAATAAAGTCGCATTCGCTAATGCGAACTAGATGGATTTTTGGAATAACTGAAGGTTTTGATGCCAGGGCCTACAAAATGTGTGAGCACGAGGGAGGCAACCTGAATCTTCCAGTGGAAAGGAAGATCTGGCATCATGGGGCGGAGCCGAGGGTTATACCACCCGGGTGGGTGGGAGGAGCCAGCTTGAAGACTTCCGGCAAGATTTAAAATGGAAAGGGACATGCCAAAGAGTGTGGATGAACAACATATCCATGATCCTAGAACCATTCCGTCCCGTGGGGCACGGGCTCGATTTGGTGGGTACTGCTTGAACTCAAGAGGCAGCCCCTGGCTGACCACTTCCAAGACCCACCTGTCCGTTGTGACAATGGACCAGGCGGAAAGGAAGTGGCAGAGCCGGCCCCCCCACAGGAGGCCCCAGAGTTGGTGTGATGGGAATGGGGTTGGTGACCCCCATCCCGTCACTGTGCAGGCTTGGAGGAGGAAGATCTGGCTTGAGGACCACCAGGGCCTTTTCCTCCGGGCTTACAGGCTGCCAAGGGCCCTGGCTTGGGCCAAGGGCACCAGGGTTGAGCCTGCTATTGCTGCTGCCCCAACTGAAAGTGGGGCTGCCTGGCCGCAGGGGCAGAAGGCCGAAAAGGCTTTCTGTTCTGCTTTTTGGAGCCCTGAGGTTCCTTCTGGGCAGACGTCACAGAGTCCAAGGTGGCACTGGACTTCTCTATGTACTGGAGGTGACCGTCCACTCCTGGACTGAAAAGATCGGTGCCCAGGAAGGGGACATCTGTCAATCTGTGCTGAGTGTCTGCCGTGAAGGTGAAGACCCTCAGCCAGGCCCTGCGGTGCATGGCAATCGCGGCTGCCACCGAGCAGGCGCAAGAGTCCCAGATGTCCAGAGGCGTCTGTGGAGTTGCTGCTTTGCAACCACCTGGCCCTGGTCGCAGACCTGCTTGACTGTGGTCTGGAGGTCTGCGGGGAGATGAGGAAGAACCTCATCCAGAAAGCCCAAGAGAGGATGAGGGAAATGCGCCATGATGACGGCCGAGCTTGCCTGATGAAGGCCAAGTTAAGAGGCAGCATAGACTTTCCGGGCTAAATGGTCCAGTTTCCTGGACTCTTTGTCCGGTGGTCTATCTGTGTCTCCTGAATTTCCCAGAGTACCGAAACACAGATTCGGTCACCAGCCCCTCGGCCAAGGGGTGTTCTATGAATCCCGAGAGGGAGCCGATGGGAAATGTGTACTTGACCGAAGTCGAGACAGCAGATTCCTGGGACCGAGATCGCTCATGATCCCACGGATGTTGTTGGCGAGACAAACCTTAATTTTGCTCCTTTTTATGGGAGTGAGAGACATACGTGCCCGAAGGACCCTCTCCTTAGGCGGGGAGACTGACACATCTCCTTAAAGGAGCCAGAAAAGATGGAGCCCAGATTGAGTGGGACGAAAACTGACAGGAAAGAGGACTTAGCAGCCCGTGCTGCCTCCTCTTCGGAGGCCTTGATCTGCTCCAGCTGCTCAGTGGACCCCGCACCTACAGAGACGATAGCAGGCCTCTTCGATTGACCAGTGGGTTCCGTTTCATGTTTCTACCCAGCTGCAGTTATCAGGGCGATCGTCCAATACATTAGTTGGAACGCTGCAACAAAAATCGCAAGCCTGGGTGTCGTAAGCATGGACATTTTTGCCCGCAAGGGCAGAGGCAGAAACCGGGCGAGGACTTGTCCTCCATCGCCATAGTAATCACAAAGAGATTTGGAAAAACTCGAATGAGCTGAATCTTGAGTAAATCTGGAGATTAAATCGCCAGGGCCTGCTGTAATGCGTGAGCGATAAGGAGAGAACCTGAATCTTCCAGCGGAAAGGAAGATCTGGCGTGAAGGGGTGGAGCCGAGGGATATACCACCCGGGTGGGTGGGAGAAGCCAGCTTTTAGACCTTCCAGCAAGAATTAAAGGGAAAGGGACATGCCAACAAGTGTGGATAGAACAACATATCCACAATCCTAGAAACCCCTGATTCGGACCTTTTTTTTTTTTTTTAAATTAAGCTAGCTAAGTTAAGGTCAGGAAATTCCCCAAGATCCCCGTAATCGTCATCCTCGTCTTCAAAAAGGTTGGATCAGGGTCCGTCTGCGCATCAGTTATTGCAGCCTAAGCTTGCTGCTCCACACCTGGATGTGCCTGGATAGGGCCCCCCTTCCTGACCTGACCTGAGGGGCCCTACTGGGGTCGGGTGTATCTGCGTGGATATCCTGTGGGACATTGGGGCTCAAGCTCACTCTGGAGCCACAAAGGTAATATCTTGCAATTCTGCTGCAACTGATAATTAAGAACCAGGTGCTCCTCCTCCCCAGGCTGGAGGACCGGCTGGGGAGTGCTGAGTAACACAATAAGGGCAAAAGGAACCTATGGGGGAGGGCCTCATCACGCTTGTTGCAGGACTTACATTGTCTCTTGATTAATGGTCTCTGATAAGTCATGGTGCCAAAAGAGAAATATAATTGTGAGGTTAAAAACAATAATTAGCCCCAATATCATTTCTAGGCAAAATTTTTTTTCACAGTGTTGTTTTAAAAAACCTTGCTCAGAGTCACACATCACACAAGTGGAGGTTGTGGGAATTAAACCCAGGGCCACTGAATGTATAAGCTCTAATAATGTAATAAATTGCAGTTACGTAAGAACTTACCGTAACAGTAGATCTTTGAGAGAGGTTCCTGCAGTAGGTCTTCACATATAGGACTGCGCCCCCTGGCGTCAGGTTCCAATGGCAAACTTGTAGATAGCAATCATCAGCGGGACCGCCCGACGCCAGGCAACGTGATCGCCAGCTCAAGAGTAAAAGGGGCGGTCCTGCTCGCCTCCAGTTCTTTTTCACTGAAAACCTAGAGAAAGGTAAGTAGAAAAAGCAGAAGTGAAAAACTCCCAGGACCATACTTCCTCTCTAGACCCAAGGGCTAGGCAGGATGTAAAGGAAGGAAACATTCCAGGAGTAGGGGGAAGGTGGGTGGGAAACCAGACCTACTGCAGGAACCTCTCTCGAAGATCTACTGTTACAGCAAGTTCTTACGTAACTGCAATATCTTACTTCGAGGGGGTTCCTGCAGTAGGTCTTCACATATAGGACTAAATACCAAGCAGTTCCAAAAGAAACCATACGGAGGTGCGTCCGGGAGGAGAAGAAGTCGCCAACAGGAACTTAAGACAGGAGACCTTGTAGAACTGCAAGGCCAAAGCCAGTTCTGCGCCTAGAGGAAATTTCCAGACTGTAATGCTTACTGAAAGTGTGAACAGATGACCACGTGGCCGCTGCACAGATTTCTGCAGTAGACACATTCCTGAAAAAGGCAGTAGAAGTTGCAACACTCCTAGTGGAGTGACCCTTAACTGCCCCCGGAAGGGACTTCCCATGTTTCTGGTAAGTGAAGTGGATGCAGTTAGCTAACCACCGAGAAATGGTCTGTTTGGAAATAGCCTTGCCCTGGCACTGGGGAGCAAAGGCTACAAAGAGCTGATTGGATTACGAACCTCTTTAGTCCGGTTTGTGTAGTACCTCAGAATCCTGTGCACATCAAGGTGTGCAACAGGTATTCCCCCCTGTTAGAATGCTGGGGATAGCAGACAGGCAGTTCTACACTCTGATTAAGAGTGGTCTCTGAAACTACCTTAGGGAGAAATGAAGGGTTAGTCCGAAGGACAACTCTGTCCCTATGAAAAATCAAATAGGGTTCCTTAAAGACAAATGCCTGAAATTCGGAAACCCTTCTGGCGGAAGTGATTGCAACTAGAAACGAAGTCTTCCAGGAAAGGAATCGTATGTCACAGCTAGATGCTGGTTCAAACGGAGGTAAAGTCAGATTTTCTAGCATAAAATTCAGGTCCCGGGGGGACAAGCATTCCGGATCAGAGGTTTTAAGTGGAGGATGCCTTTCAGAAAGGGTTTCGCAACCTCCAGTTGAGCCAAGGTTTTGCCCTCCACCGGGAGGTGGTAGGCCGACATTGCAGAGAGATGGACCTTACTGGAGGAGTAAACAAGCTCAGAGTGAAAGAGAGAGAGACTCTTTCAGGCTGTATGGAGAGGATGCTGTGAGGAGCCAGTCATCCAGGTACGGGAAAACATAAATGCCCTGGCAGCAAAGGAAAGCCGCAACCACCGCTAAACACTTCGTGAATGGAGTGCTCTGAACTGAAAATGGTTCTCCTGAAAAGTAAAACGGAGAAAGCGGCGGTGGGCCGGGAGGACAGGGATGTGCAGGTAAGCACAGGTGGAGCAGGGGAAGAAGCCCCTGAAGGGTCAACATGTGAAACCTCTTGTACTCGACGAAGAGGTGGAGCATGCTGAGGTCCAGGATCGGTCTCAGATCGCCTGTCTTCTTTGTAACTAGGAAGAAGTGGGAGTAAAATCCCCTTCCTAGCTGGTCTTGAGGGACGGGTTCTATGGCCTCTTTTAACAGAAGGGCCTGAATTTCTTGGAAGACTATGGGAATCTGATCCCGTGGCTAGAAAGACTGTCCTGGATGGTGAGGGTCGGGAATCTCAGAAAACTCTATCGAGTGACCTCGCTGGATGAGTTGTAACACCCAAGACTGTGCGGTGATGAACCTCCCTCCCACCAGTTCCTCCTTGACTAGTGGAGGTAACGAAAGGAGGGGAAAGGTGTCAGGACGCCGAGGGGAGCTTTTGCCCCGAAGGCCAGCTTAAGGAACTTGGCCTGGGGTTTGGGCTCCTGAACAGGGGCTCATCGTTTGCCCTAGCGTTTACCCTGGTTTTATTCCATCTCCTTTGGTGGCGAAAAGGCTGCTTTCTGGCCCATCCGTACACTAGTACATCCTGAAGGGAGCGTCCCGCTCCTGCAGCCAGTAATAATATCATTGGCGTCGCCGCCAAAGAGGATGGAACCCCTAAAAGGAGCGTCCAAAAGGGAGGACTGGACGTCTTGTGCCAGACCTGCTATTCTGAGTCAAGAAAGGCGACGGAGGCAGAACCCCATGGTTGCTGCTCTAGCCAATGAGTCCACTGAATCATACGTTGCACTCAAAGCATGACGGCAAGAGGACTTACTCATTCTGACCTTGTCCAGTAATTTTTTCTGGAGTGTCTCATCCTGGACCTCCTGAAGGTCCCTCTCCAGCTTGGAGAGAGAGAGAGAGAGAGGCCTTCTGGAATGCAACCACGTGTGAGACATAGTTGAGGGACCGGATGGAACAAGAGGAAGAGGAATAAATCTTCCGGCCAAACTGATCCAACTGCTGAGAGTCCTTGTCAGGAGGTGAGGTGAGGAAATACAGGTTACTCACCTGTAACAGGAGTTCTAGGAATGGTATATGTTGTTCATCCACACTTATTGGCAGGTTCCTTGCCGCTTTAAATCTTGCCGGAAGGTCTTCAAGCTGGCTCCTCCTACCCACCCGGGTGGTAAAACTCTCGGCTCCGCCCCATGACGCCAGATCTGGCCCGCTGGAAGCTCAGGTTGTGCGTCGAAGCCGGGGAGGTCGGGTGGGTCGTTTGGATGAACAACATATACCATTCCTAGAACTCCTGTTACAGGTGAGTAACCTGTATTTCTAGGGACATGGATATGTTGTTCATCCACACTTATTGGCAGACTCCTAGCAGTTCTCTGGGAGGAGGGAGGCAAGGCGCACACCCCCTACTTAGGGAATAGAGACTGGAGAACCGAGGCCCCAAAAACCAGCATCCTGGCGTGACTCAAGGTCGATGTGGTAGTGGGTGATGAAGGTGTGTGCTGACTTCCAGGTAGCAGCCCTGCAGATTTCCTGGATAGGGACAGCCCTGGAAGCAGCCACCGATGCAGCAGTATGGCGGGTAGAATGAGCTCTTATCCCTCTGGGAGGCTCCATGCCCGCCAACTTATAGCAGAGATCTATGCAGGAGGTGACCCACCTGCCTATCGTCCACTTGGCTGCAGGTCTGCCAGGTGCGGCTTCAGCGTAGGTGACAAACAGCTGGTGAACTTCTCCCAATTTCAGCGTGTGCTCTTATAATAGCGGCGCCTTCTAGGGTCCAGAGTATGGAGCCAATATTCGACCTCCGAGGTGTGATTGGGGTAGAACACGGCAGAGTCAACACCTGGTTAAGGTGAAACTCCGACACCACCTTCGAAGGAATTTTCGGTGGGCGCAGGACAACCTTGTCCCTGTGGAAGACCAGGTAAGGAGACTCGATGGAAGCGCCTGGAGTTCTCCCATCCTTCTGGCTGACGAAAAGCCACCAGAAGGCGGTCTTCCACGACAGGTGAGAGATCACACCTGTGCATTGTTGAATGGCTTGCCCATGAGCTTTGCCAGTACCAGCAGTAAATCACGGAGGTGGAGTTCTCGCAGCGGAGGAAAGCGTGATCAAGGCCTTGAAAAGTGCCCGGTCCCACCTTCTCCTGCGCCACCCGACTGCTTCCGGCCCAGCGCCCGGTGGCAGAGATGGCTGCCAGGTGCACCCTTAGGGTCGCCGATCTGAGCCCTTGCTGAGAAAGGGACCATAAATAGTCAAGATGCTTGCCAAGGAACAGGAGGAAGGGTCCAGGTCCGTTCCTGACACCAAATGGAAAACCTTTTCCATTTGAAGGCATAGCATTTCCTGGTCGACTTTTACTGGGACGCCCAACCACATTGAGGACCTCGTCGGAAAGACCCAAGGCCTGGAACTCTAGCCACTCAGGAACCAGGCCGTCAGGTGCAGGGATTGAAGGTCCGGATGGAACACCTTCCCTGACTGACTGAAAGCAGGTCCGGGCGAGCTGGAAGCTGCCTCGGGAGCCTGGAGCTGAGGCTGAGAGATCTGGATACCAGCATTGGCGGGGCCAGTCTGGAGCTACCAGAATCACCTGCGCCTTGTCCCTCCTCGCCTTGAGAAGCACCTTGTGGATCAAGGGAAATGGGGAAAGGCGGAAGAGGCCCGTGTCCACGGCCTCAAGAAGGCATCCCCTGCAGCGAGCCCTGCTGAGGCGGGCATGGAACAGCCTCAGCTTGCGTTCTCCTGGAGGCAAACAGATCCACCTGAGGTGTGCCCCAATGGGAGAACAGATCTTGTACTACCTCCGCTGGGAGAGACCACTCGTGGGACACAGCCCCTATCCGGCTTAGGGCATCGGCCAGGGTGTTGGAGGCTCCTGCCACATGAATGGCTAGGAGATCCGCCTCCAGGCTGCGCACGAGTGACCAAATGCGGAGAGCTTTCTTGCACAAGGGCATGGAGCGCGTCCCGCCCTGGCGGTTTAGGTAGTACATGGTAGTGGTATTGTCCATCTGGACCCGAACCACTTGAGCCTGTAGAAACGGAGCGAAGGTGGTGAGAGCTAAATGAGACAGCTCGGAGCTCCAGCAGGTTGATATGGCAGCCAGGACTCCCAGCGAGGGGACCAGAAGCCGTCGTCTGTGCTCCCCCAGATGGGCACCCCAACCCATCAGTGAGGCGTCAGTCGATAGAGAGACCGTCAGCTCGGGGCGGACAAACGGGATGTCCTCCTGCAGATGAGCTGGAATGATCCACCACTGGAGAGCGTTCCACATCCCCTGGGTCACCGTTACTAGCTGGTCCAATGGATCGCAGCATTGAGACCACTGGCTGGCCAGCCCCCACTGAAGGGGGCGCATGTTCCAGCGGGCCCAATGGACCACACTGGTGCAGGCCACCATGAGACCCAGGAGGCACAGGAAGTCCCGGGCAGGGCGCAATTGCCCAACCAGAAATGATCGGGCAAAGGAGGAAAGAACCTCGGCCCTGTCCGCCGGGAGCCGTGCTCTGGCTCAGAGAGTCATGCTCTGCGATGAAGAGAATCACCTGCCGGTTCAAGTTCCGACTTGGCCTCGTTGATGAGGAGGCCGACCTGAGAGCAAACCTGGAGGGCCAGATCTCTGGACCGCTCCACCTCCTGTCTTGAGGGGCTGCTATCAGCCAACTCCAGGTAAGGGTACACCGGACCCTCAAGCCCGCAGGAATGCTGTCACCACTGCCATGCATTTGGTGAAGACCCTGGGTGCAGGAGACAGGCCGAAGGGCATGGCTCGAACTCGAAAGGATCCTTCCGCTCAAGCGAAGGAATCTTTGGTGAAGCAGACGGATAGGGACGTGAAAACGCGTCCTGCAGGTCCAGAGAGCAGAACCACATGCGCGTTCAAGGATGGTATTATCTGAGCCAGATGACCATCCTGAAGGTTCGAGACCTTAGGAACTTTTTTGGGTCGTGTGGAGTCGAGAATGGGCGCAACCCCGTCCGTTTTGGGACCAGGAAGTACATGGACACAAACCCCGGGTCTGAGGGAGGGTCCGCCACCTCTCTGATCACCTCTTTCTCGAGGAGCAGAGTGATGTCGGCTTGGCGAGCTGACAGCGAGGCTGTGGACCCCGAGGGCGACGGCTCTGAAGGGCGGGTCCTGCTCGAACTCCAGAGGCAGGCCCTTTCCTACCACTTCCAACACCCACTGGCTTGTGGTAATAGCAGACCAGGTGGAAAGAAAGTACCGGAGCCGTCCCCCCATGGGGGAAACCTGGGGTGAGGCGACGAGGTTGGGCGACACCTCAACCCGTCACTGTGCAGGCTTGGAGGAGGACCAGCCGAGGGACCTCCTGGGCCTTCTACTCCCTGCTTCCTGGAGGAGGAAGCCACAGAACTTGGTTTGGGGCGTCGCCGCGAGCCTGCCTGGCCCTGATGCTGCTGGGCCGGATGTGCAGCAGCGCCAGGCAGACGAAGAAGGCAGGTTGCGGTCTGCGCCCTTGTCCCTCTGAGCGGATGAGACCGGGTCCAAAGTGGCATTGGAGTTTTCGATCCTCTGGAGGTGGCCTTCCACTCCAGGGCCTAAGAGGTCGGTCCCCAGGAAGGGGACATCCGCCAATTTGTGCTGGGTATCCGCTGTGAAGGTGGATATCCTCAGCCATGCCCGACGGCGCATAGCTACTGCGGCCACGACTGACCTGGCGCATGAGTCTCCAATGTCCAGAGCAGTCTGAAGTTGCTGCTTGGCTACTGCCCTGCCCTGGTCCCGCACCTGCCTGACCGTGGTCTGCAGGTCAGCCGGAAGATGAGGGACTACCTCGTCCAGGGAGCCCAACAGGGCATGGGAGAAATGTGCCATAAGCATGGCCGAGCTGGCCTGACGAAGGCCAAGGGAGGACGCAGCGTAGACTTTTCGCCCAGCATAGTCCAATTTCTTGGACTCCTTGTCGAGAGGTTTGTCCACGTCCCTAGCGTTTCCGGCACGCCAGAAAATGCTGTCGGTAACTAACTCCTCGGCTGAGGAATGTTCGAGAAACGGACAGGGGAACGGTAGGACCGCATACTTCCCTGGCCATCCTGGCCGAGCGCAGGAGCAGGAAGCAGAAGCTGCCAGAGCTCCAAGGCTGGGCCCACAATGGCCTCGGCCCAGAAGAGGCCTCCGTAGGGGAATCCCCTCGGTCCAATATCTCCGTGAGGGGATACTTGGCCCGCTTGGATACGGGCTCGAGCTGCATCTCGGTGGACTCCGAGATGAGCCTAAGCAAACCCAGAAAGGACGAAGGGCTATCGTCCAGCGACTGACCTCCAGAGGACTCCAAGTCCACTCGCCTGGAGAAAAGGGAGGAATCGTCGTCGAACTCAGAAGAGTCCGCAAAGAGCTGCCTCGGGCCTGAGCCATCCTCCACCTGCCGAGGGCGATCGGGAGTGAGGGTGACCGACAGCCTATGGGGTAAACCCTGAGCCGACTGAGAGTTCTTGGTCGGAGCCCCAAACAACGGCTGTGGAGGCGGAGGTTCTACCATAATCTGTGGAGCAGCTGGTTTCGGCTGAGCAACAGGCCTCGAAACAGGCGCCTCGGCTAAAGCGAGGGGTTGCTTCGGCCGCTCCGGTGACAGCCACTTAATGGCCGGGCAAGGCGACGTCGTCGGCTTGTTCCGGCCAGCAAAAACTGTTGCCACATGAGGTCCTCGTATCGTCGACGCCACTTGCGTCGAAGCCTCCCCTCATCCGAGGACGAGTGGCGCGGCGCCGAGACCGCCTATGGTAGCAGGATTGGCTGGACCGCAAAGAAGTCCAAGACCGAGACCGTGAACCTCGGCTTTTCCGAGGAGGGTGCGAGGAAGGAGCGGGGGAAACCCGCCCTTCCCTCGGCTCGGAGGGAACACCCAAGGGCTCCGGAACCGGAGGCACTGGCAAGCCCATGGGATCCTCAACCACCACCGGGGGAACCGGGGAGAGAGGATTTTCGGCTTCGCTGGTCGACAACCCTTCCAACGGGTTGAAAAAGATCTCGACTGTGTCGACGGGAGTCTCGGTCAACTGACCTGAAGGGGACACTGTGAAGCCAGTGGCCGAAGCCGAAGAATCGACCGAAGTCGATGGTCGACCACTCGGGGAAGGGGACCTCTCCCGCTCCCAAGAGCGTCGACGGAGGGACTTACCCTGTCCTTCTTCTTTTGGACCGAGAGGAAGGTCCAGCAGATGTTGGTCCCTCTCCCTTAGTGGAGAGAGACAGACAAAGCTCCTTAAAGGAAGCAGAATATGAGGATCCCAGGGAGAGCGGGATAAATGCCGCGGCTGAAGAAGATGCGGCCCGCGCCACCTCCTCTTCGAGGGCGATCATCTGCTCTAGCTGATCCGCCGAGCCCGCCGCCGCGGAAACCGCCAACCGGGCCTCTTTCGACTTTACCGGAGGGTAACGCTTTTTGGGTCGCCCAAGTTGCAGACGGGCAGCATGATCTTCCAGGATGTAGGCCGAGAAAGAAGAGCACAGGTCGCAAGACTGCGGGTCATGCTCAAGGCCCAAGCAGTAGACGCACGTGGAGTGCGGATCCATCCGAGACATCTTCTGACCGCATGGGCATCTCCGGAAACTGGGAGTCGATTTGTCCATCGCAACCGCGAGGGAAAAGTTGACCGAAGTCTAGAAAACCTTACAGATTAATTTCGGAAAAACTGAAGAGTTAGGAACCAGTCTTATAACGCAGAGCGTTAAGGAGGGAACCTGAGCTTCCTTGCGGTAAGGAAGATCTGGCGTCATGGTGCGGAGCCGAGAGTTTTACCACCCGGGTGGGTGGAAGGAGCCAGCTTGAAGACCTTCCGGCAAGATTTAAAGCAGCAAGGAACCTGCCAATAAGTGTGGATGAACAACATATCCATGTCCCTAGAACTCGAATGTTTTGGTTGGGCTGACTGGTCATGAGCGGCAGTAATAACCATGGAGTCAGCCTTAGGATGAGTGGTGAGATGTTGGATCCCTTCCGGGGGATAGTAGGTAAGATCCACCTTTCTGGAGACCGCCAGGATAGACGATGGCTGCTTCCATACCGTGGTCACCAGATCTTCGTGAGGACCCATCCAGGGGGCATGGGTAGAGGATCTTTTGTGGCTAAATCAAGGTGTTCCGCCAGTCTTTTACGCTGGTGATCCATTTCTTTAGAAGGCCAGCCTCCTGCTGCCTGTATAGTACATAAGAGGTCCCCAAAGGAAGGGTCCTCTGGAGGAGATTTTGGGGACTCCTTGGGAGGTACCTTGACAGGGGACCGACGGTCTGAAGGATCAGAATCAGAGTCCCTGTCGGAGGGGTCAGAGCCGCTGGGGATGGAAGGGTCTGCCCCAGATGTGCCTACAGGTAGAGCACCCAATGCCCATCTGGAGGGAGGCGGTGGAGGGGGGCTCTAGGCAGGGGATTTTCCCCCACAGACTACCTAATCTCCATGAGGAGCTGGGTTCTGGCATCCTGCCACCATGAAGGTTCTGACTCGTGGTCCGGCACCAGAGGTGGAGGAGGAGGAGGAGAAGGAGAAGGCTGAAAGTCCGGGTAGCCTGGGTACTGAGGGTATTGCCATGATGGGTTCTGGTAACCTGGCAATCCTGGAGTATAATAAGAGTACCCAGGATATCCCGGTGTCGGGTATCCTGGCGTCAGGTATCCTGGCGTCGGAGGCACGTGGCCTGGCGTCGGGTACTGAGGAGCCGACGGTGGGCCGCCCGGCGGCGGAACATGGGGGTCTGGCCCCGGGAAACCGCCTGGAGGTTCTGGACCTATAGCGGGAGATGCCAAAGGGCCACTAGGTGGCGTGGGATCCGGAAGGGCATCTGAAGGTCCCGAGGGAGGAGGCTCCATGGAGGGATCCCCAGCCGGCGATGGCAAAAGACCTGGCAAAGGGGGTAGTTCCGGGAGGGACCCCAACAAAAGGTCGGTGAACGATCCTGACAGGAGGGAGAAGACAGGATCGGGTGGCGAATCCCTGAGGCGAAGAACCCGGAGGGATGAAGAGTCACTCTGCAGCGCACTCTGTCTGACATCGGGGGCCAAACTGGAGCCCAACAGGAGAGTGGAAGGGTCCGGGCGGGTGATGAAGAATCCACCGTCCGACTGATTGAACCTAACCGGGCTAGAGGAGGTTGGAAGACTGCCGCTAGACTTATCGGTAGGGGCCGTGCACCTGTCGATAGAGTCGAGGGGTGACTTATCAGCCAAGCTGAGAGGAGACTGAACTGTAAGCTCAAGAGAGGTGACCCCCGGCTGCCCACTCACCTCGGCAGGAGGGGGAGAAGGTGCCTGGCCCAAAGAGGCGGACGGGGTACCAGAAGTAGTACTCACAGTTTTTGAAGGCCTCCCGCGTGGCGATGGACTCCTATCCCGGTGCTTCTCCTTGCTCTTCTTTTTCCTTGGGGCCGGCAACGGCGACCTTTCCCTCAATTCCTGGAGCTCCTTTTCCATCTACGCCAGTCATCAGGTAAGGAGGTGGGCCTCGAGGGTCTGCCTGCGTCTGGTCCTAGTGGCTTGGTTGAAGGCCTGGCAGATAGCACACTCATCAGTGTTGTGCTTGGGGCCTAGACACAAGAGGCAGCGGGAATGGTCATCCCCGTGCGGGATTTGGGCTCTGCACTTAGAGCACTTCTTCTTTGGTCAAGTCGACATCAAACGTCGAAAAATATGAGGAAAAAAACGATATAAGTAAAGAAAAACTTCGACTGACGTGCGGGCGTTAGATCGCTGTTCTAACTCGTGAGCTGAACGAACTGAGGTGACGGCGGGAAAGAACTGGTGGGCGGGTGCGGGACCACCCCTTTTTATAGCTGGGTTGACGTCATGTCGCCTGACGTCGGGGGCGGTCCCTGCTGATGATTGCTATCTATAAGTTTGCCGTTGGAACCTGACGCCAGGGGGCGCAGTCCTATATGTGAAGACCTACTCCATGAACCCTCTCAAAGTAAGATTTATTAGTCCTATTGCTTGTTGGGCCACAAGTGGGGGTCATGGGAATCAAAGCCAGGACTGATGGATGTATGTTAGCCGTAATAATAAAATAATTATCAGCCCCATTGCTTGATGGGCTAAACTCAGCATGGCAAACTGTAATTCTATATTGGTGTACTAAAAAAAAAGCGCTAGAATGAGCCTGCGCGCTCCAGTTCAATGGGGATTGCACTGCGCAAACGATATTAGTACTGTGCAAGCATGCACACCACAGGCGTGCGCTCTAGACAATGGCAGGAAGCCCAGCTGAAGAAGCATGCACCCAGCCCCTTGGCCGAGGGGTGTTCTATGAATCCCAAGAGGGAGTCGATGGGAACTGTGTACTTGCGGGCCATCCGTGCTGAGGGCGCAGGGCAGGAGGCTGGGTGCTACCATAGCTCCAATGGCGGCCATTCAAATGGAAAAACAGAGGTATGTGGTGAAAATCACCAAAACACCTCCAAAAAGTAGTAAAATCACACATTAGCTGCATAAAACTACCAAACACAAAACCTGAGGTGGGGGAGCAAATGGAACCGACCCTAGAGCCAAGGCCCCCGAGACCTGCACTCCCAATAAATAAAATTGTACCTACTGGTGGCACCTTTTTCATTCATTTTTTTTTTTTGTTAAATGGAGACCATTATAACACCCTAGTAAGGCAGAAGTGGCTCCCAATCCACACAGGGAATGAGAAAAAAGGCAAGTTATTCAATTGGATGGCCACAGCTTAACTGGAATGATTTTAATTTAGGGGTGCTCCCTGAAACAGGCAGCTCCAACCCGCAAGGCAGAACTGCAGCTCCAAAGTCTTGAAGTCTTGAATCATGACAATCTTGAGACAAGAGAAAAGTAGCTCTGTCCCCTTTAAATGGCACAGCTAAACTGGGGAGTCGCTGCAGCATGGAATTCTTATATGCCCAATATTCTAAAGCTTGGGCTGTGCCATTCCCCTGGCAGGGGTGCATTATTTCATGGCACTTAGTAAATGAACCCTGTTGTATTTTCTTGTTTTTATACTGTATTCACTGTTTCATTTTCTTTTAATTCTTTTGTAAAGCGCCTTGATATTTGAAAGGCGCTTTTGTGAAATAAAATTATTAATTTATTATACCCAGTTGTTATGATTACCTATTGACAATGTGGAGCGCTACAGAAATGGCATATTCTGAGTCTGGACATTGTATATCCCATACTTCTCTTTATTTATACAGGATGGTCTAACAGAGATGCACCATCTCATTTTCACTGGGGTCCTGCTACAACCAATTTTACAACCAGAAGGACTGAAGCAGAGGTCCACTAACTTAAAGAGCTGCTGACGCCACCAGGAGAACTCTGAAAAATAGAACGGCTGGACACAATTCAGCTTATATCTCCAGTCAGTTCTGTAGAACCCATACCATTTTGTACCACTGAGGTCATTTACATGAAAATAGGATGTTTTATCCTTCAGAGTTCATCAGCTCTCATTTCTTTTCCCCCACCTGATGTGATAACACTCTACTTGTGACATCACTGTTAATTCCATGACAACAAAGTGTGATATAGCAACAGAGGATTATGATTTCATGTTGGGAGAATGAGCTGCTGCAGGATAAAGATCTACTTTTGTGAAATTTTCCTGAGTAATAAATGAGGGGGTAAAGAAATCTACATAGAAGATAAATGAAATACAAGCTGACGTGTGTCTAAATATTAAGTTTTACCAGAGGTGCCAGTAGCTCTTTAAGGCAGACAATGAGGCACTGACTCACTGCTGGCTCAAAGTATTAGCCACCCAACCATTTTTTTTTCAATAATTTGGCTAAAATTATATATATTTTTTTAAATTAGCCACTGCTGGATGGTGTATTTTATACCAAGATAGCAGGCATCCATTTAAGAAAGGGATACTATAAGTAAATGGCTAAAACAAAACAGGTGGTGGCTGAAAGAAAAATAAGGGGGTTAGTCAAATGGCTAACTATTTTTGGTGTCTACAGCCAACACTGCACTGACTGGGGCAGAATTTTAACCTGTGGGATTTCTCAGTTCAAATGCCAGTGCTCTAACCACTAGATTTCACTGGCTTCCCTAGTTTATTCTTTTTAACAGTGTTACCACACTTGTAAGCAGCGAAGCACAAGAGCTAAAAGTGATTTCTACACTTTAGAAACAAGTACAATTAGATAATATGTTACCTGATGATAACAATAAAAGAATCCAGAAAGTTAAAATCCTTCAAAAGGGCCATGTCTGACCATTTACAAAGCTCACGTGACTTGCTAAGACACTTCTTTGCTTTCCTATGCCTCACCACACACACACACACACACACACACACTTTCCATCAGTATGAAGCCTTTCTACATCTGTATATAGTGCTGTTTAATGAGTCAAATCTTTGTGAATATATTTTAACCATTTTTTTTTTATTTCTATTTTTCCCCCTTGGCACCTATCAGTAGGGACCTCCTTTGACCACCACAAGTGCCAACTCCCGTCCTATCGAGGGTATTCCTACCGTGACTTCTCGGGTCTGCCAGCTCATCTGACACACACTGCTGCATTTCCCCCAAGGCAGCGTCTGCCTACAGGTCCAGCTCCATCCTCTTTCTCAAGCCACCCCCAGCGGAGGTGAACCCTAGGAGCCATTCTAAGAGCCAGGGGGACAGAGCCTGACTACAGACAAGTAGGACAGGTGAGACGACTTCCTCTGTCGTATTTGCTCCATGATTCCCCCCCCCTGCAAATTCCTTCTCTGGAATTCCACTGTGCAGAATGTGCTTGGCCCACGTGCGCAGCATTGCCAAAGTCGGCCACATCCCAACCGTACCTTTGCAGTGTCCCCAAATGCACTACCACCCAGCCATCACTAGGTGGCAATCAGACGGCAAGGTATACAACCCTCCCTCCCCAAAGGAGGACAGCAGCCAATGAGACACTCTATTCTCCTTTCCTGGCGAGCCCCCAATGACCCATGCTCGTTCCCATACTAGGATCATCAGTACAGCGAGTCGCACCACTACCACTGCACTACTGGACCATTTTAACCAAAAGTGGAAATTCCTGTTCTCCGTAACTACGCCACTGTAAAGTAGTGACTCTGCGGCTGTGTCAGTGCCCCAGAACCCTCTTGAAAAATAGGCGATTCACCTCAAGGAGGCTATCCTGATGTGCAAAATTTTAAATAAATGAATAAAATAAGGTCATTAGGTGCTGTCTAAGTTCTGATCTAAAGGAGTTGAAAGAAGTGATGGTTCTAAGTGCCAAGGGCTATTTGTTCTATGTAACAGATGCACAATATCCATAGGTACGCTCTCCCATTTTAGTTCCTAAACTGGGACTTGGAGCAGTTTATGGTTAGATGAGCAGGTGGTTTAATTATATATGCAGTTAAGTGCTCGAATGAGGGACCCTCCTTTCCTGGGGTATATGGGTAAAATATGCCATTGTATATTTCATTTCTGAGTCAAAGGAAAGTCAACAGAGATTAGACAGACAGTGAAATGGTGTGACCTCTGATGTTGGAGGTAGTATAGCACAGTGGGTTAAGGCTCTGAGCTGCAGGCCTAGAGACCTGGGTTTGAATCCCACAGCCACCTAGGTGCATACTGTGTGATTCTGAGCAAGTCACTTAACTTCCTTGTGCTCCCAGGTCGCATCTGGAAACAAGCTTCGGCTTAATGTGCTACTTCTGGTTAAACAATGTTCTCATGCTGCTTGCTGGAAAATGTATTTATTCAATTGTACAGAACCCTGCATTTGTCAAGCTCAGTATGGAGGGAGCAGTGTCAGTTATTTAGGCCCCGTAAATCAAGAGTCAGCAGCAAGTTTTGTTGCAAAATCCCCTGCCTCGTCTCAGACAATAAAACAATCTTGTAGGCGATACAGGCACCCAAGTCTTTCGTGTATTTTAGTTGTAATGTTACTGTTGTGGGTAGAGAAGGTCACGTGGGAGTCGAGGGGGGCCCAAGGTATCTAAAGGGGTCTACGTTTTCTAAGAGACCACAATCTACAGTACTGACATTAAGACTGGATTTTAAGCTGTAGAGTTTGTTCTTAAAGCCAAACAACAATGCTTTGGTTTTATTCAAGACCATGTGATTTCTAATGAGCCAAGATTCCAGCTGAGAAAAATTAGTACTTACTGTAGCAAGCTGCGCTTTTTTGTTTGACGCTCTTAACAAGTTCTTTATTCTGATATGCATAAGCACAGTATAAGTAAAGCCAACGTCATTTTCTTTAGCTAATGTAAACATCTTGTGGTGGCACAGGGGACTAAGATCGGGCAGCACTGTAGTGTGATGTATACATGCATTTCAAAACCCTGTTAAAAAAGGCATTTTGGACATCTTGGACAGCCGCTTATAGAGGGTTACACAGAGTAGTCCATTATAAGCGGCTTTGAGTGTATCAGGAAGTTTCCCTAGGGAGAGAAAGAGACAGATTATTATACTGATGGTTACAGCTATCACTGGGGCTGCTATCTTCAAGAGTTCAGGTGTCAAGGCATCGCCTCCTGCAGATTGGTCTGATTTTATAGTTTTTAATAGTTTAAAAATCTCAGTCCTTATTACAGTTTTAAAACAGAACCAAGGTCTGTCAGATATGAGTTAAGCAGTAAATGTTTGACTGTTATTATTGAGTCTTGTTTTTCTAAAGGCATCTAGATTACTGAATGTTTCATTAAAGACTGTGGCTATCTGAGCATGATCAGATATGGTAGATTCATCACTAGTTCTGATTAGAGGGAGGTTAGGCTTTTCACGCAGCTCTAGAAATGTTGAGGACCGCTAAGGCTCTTGTGTTTATTTTTAAATAAAGAGGTTTTACGCTGCTTGATGTCTAATTTATAGGCTCTTTGCAGATGCCTGTTTTTCTGCCCAATCAACTGTGTAATCAGTAGAGTTGTACTGGCCCCATGCCTTGTGTATATCCCCTTTCTCTCCTGGATTGTAAAGTTCTCTGGGATACAGCAGAAAAGACACTATATTAAACCAAATTCCTTTCTTCAGTTTTATTGGCCCACATCTGGTGTGGGTGGGGGAATAAAGAGACGCTCAAGAATGGTACTGTATGCTAGTGTTTGACAAGAGTTGCTTTCAGCACAGGATCCTTCAACAGGCACAGTGACTCACCAACAGCTCCAAGTGTCCAGTTCTGGATCAGTTGCTCCGCACAATAGGCGAAATCCTGAAAAGTCAAGTACTGCAACTTCTTCTTCCCGGTCTCAAATCTACTGTTAGCGAAGAACACGATAGCTGCATAGTCCCTGAAAAACAAAAAATGCCACCCTGGTTGTTTAAAAGGGGACACTTGAGGTATACAGTTTGCATAAAGGTTGCTGAGACTATAAGAGGGGGACATATAGCATTTTCCCACTTAAGGCCATTTTCAGCTGCAGATCAAGTCCCTATGCTGCAGTAGTCAAAGATTTTTATTACTAATGACCAGTCCAGGCCAGTTTTCAGAAAGAGTTACTGGTCTTGCAAGTCCACTCATTGGTCCATCCTAAAGCATATGAACACTGACAATGAGCTAGACTGAAACAAAACTAATGAGGTAAGTGCAAATGTTATAAAATGTACATAATTACCAGCCTGCTGGCGCAGCAGTAGCGCTACCTCTCGTGATGCTGGCGACCTGGGTTCAGAAGAGAGCCCGAGTCGTCAGGGGCTGGCAGGGTGGAAGAGGCTCAAGCATCCCAGAGGATGCCCTTTTCCTCCTCCTCTGGAGAGGGAGGGCAGTATTCTTCACCGTGACAGCGCCATCTAGGTGACCACAGGTGGTGATGCAAGTGGAGAATTCGGGAGGCGGATGCTCCCCGACAGAAGATGGCAGCATGCCTAGCATACTCGCATCAAGCTGTCAACTCCACAAAGCGCCTGAGGGTCAGGCAAAAAACGAAAAAGGAAAAGGAAATACCACCAGGCCTACAGTTTCCTCCACACCCCACACTGCCTACTGGGCACAACGAACCCACCCAACCAAGTGAGCCATCTAGAAGGGGCTTGGAGAACTCCCCGGCAGCTCAGCCTCGGGGGGGGCACACTGGAGGAACAGGTGTACGCCCCTAGGTAACCTCAAAAGATGGTGGGTGATGGGGCTGGGATACCACAGGGCCAAAGCGGGATGGCCTGTTGGGGAGGTGGGGTGTACAATTTTATGGCTGTATACAGAACCAGTCTTTCAGACTCACAAAAGACAGACAAAAGTTGGGGGAAGCGCCTGTGGAAAAGGAGATGAGTAGGGGGAGGAAGGGGCAGACTCGAGTCGTTAGGGTCCTTTTCTGCTGTCAGATTTCTATGATTCATGTTCTTTTTGATCAGAGTTCAGATTCCAGTTCCTGTGATTACCCAACTCCACTGGTCTGCAGGAATAAGAATTCATTTTTAGTGAACCAAGGATCAGTGGAATCTTCGAACCCTGTAAGCCCCACAGGCAGCCCAAGCTTACTGCTGTCAATGTTTTAAATACATGCATGGCTAGTCTAATGATACTTTGTAAGTGGCATACATTATCTGTTGTAAAGTGTTGCATGCTACAGGATATGTAGATATCCCCACTACTACCCCCCCCCCACCACCACCAGGATGTACCTGGAAACTGAAATGTCCTCTATATCAATTTGCCTTTACTTAACAAATATAACTAAATAAATCAATACAAATCTTTAATACTATGACAAGGGAAGAATGTCCTAGAAACTGATCTGCAGGGAGCTGTGTCCCACTTCTGTCAGGAGAAGACCGTCTATGAATCAGTAATATTCACTTAAAAATACCCATTTCTGACAGCAAGTTTACTTTCAGGAAAGACAGCACAGCAGTGCTCTTCAGAGACTATCTGTTTCCAGACTGATGATAAACTGGGCTTTTAGACATGATAGGTTTGTTCTTCACTACCACCAAATTAACAGTCAGCTTCAAAAGGACTCATAATCAACAGGATGAAGACCACACATCTTTCACTTGCAGCATGGTCGAACTGACAGCATGATGGGGAGCATATCTCTAGTATGAAGTGTGTGTACAGAACGGAATCATCTCGCCAGTGGGATGGGATCGCCAACCAATGCAGTAACAGTACAGCAAGTGAGAAGTGTTCAGGACTGATGTTTATCTTTTTATCGCCAAGAGCAAAGTGGGCAATTTTATTGGACCAACAAGAAATTTACAAAACACAAGCTTTCTGGCTACACAGAGCCCCCGCTGGTGCAGTGGTAGCGCTACCGCTTGTGGCACCAGCGACCCAGGTTCAAGAATGAACCTGGGTCCCTGGAGGACCAGTTGGGAGAGGACTGTTGAGCGTTCCATGGATGCTCACCTCCTCAGGGGTGGGCGGGCTTCTGGTCTCTGCTGCAATACTGCCACCAGGGTGATCACAGGTGGCAGTGCAGGCTGGAGAGATTGTCAGGGACGGGGACATCATCGCTCTGACGCTGCAACACATGTCTCTCACAATGCTCAAGGGTGGAGAGAAAACAGGAAAATCCTCGACTGCACAGGATGTCATCCTCCACCAAGCCGCAGGCCCACACCACTACCGTGGTTCTTGCTCCCCAACCAAAACTCAGCTCTGTCCCGGGGTAGAGGTTAGCTTTGGGAAATGTCATCCATGGGGACTGAGGCGAGTAGGTCCAGAGGTGGGTGGCTGATGGGGCTGGACAAGGCGGAGGACCAAAGGAGGCTGCTCGAGAAGCCTGGGGAAAGAAAGAAAGAATATAATTTGGGGGGTTGGGATGGAGCTGCCAGGTTCTATTTAAAACAAGCTTCTTTACTTGGTTTGTGCAGTCTATTGATAAATGAACTTTTCAAAACAGGTATAACAGTTCTGTTGATAAGGAAGTAAGTAGAGACAAAATATACCGGTTACTCACCTGTAACAGGAGTTCTAGGAGTGGTATATGTTGTTCATCCACACTTCTTGGCAGGTACCTTACTGCTTTAAGATGGGCCGGAAGGTTTTCAAGCTGGCTCCTCCCACCCATGTGGTAAAACCCTCAGCTCTGCCCCATGGCGCCAGATCTAGCCCAAAGCTGGGGAGGTCGGGAGGGTTGTGTGGATGAACAACATATACCACTCCTAGAACTCCTTTTACAGGTGAGTAACCTATATTTCTAGGGATGTGGATATGTTGCTCAATCCACACTTCTTGGCAGACTTCTAGCAATTATCCGGGAGGAGGGAGGCAAGGCACGCACCCCCTACTTAGGAAAAAGGGACTGGAGAACTGAGGCCCCAAAACCAGCATCCCGGCGTGACTCAAGGTCAATGTGGTAATGGGAAATAAAGGTGTGTACTGACTTCCAGGTAGCAGCCCTGCAGATTTCTTGGATAGGGACATCCCTAGAAGCAGCCACCGAGGCAGCGGTATGGCGGGTAGAATGAGCTCTCATCCCTCTGGGAGGCTCCTTGCCTGTGAACCTATAGCAGAGATTGATGCAGGAAGTGATCCACCTGCCAATCGTCCGCTTAGCTGCAGGTCTGCCAGGTGCGGCTTCAGCGTAGGTGACAAACAGCTGGCAAACCTCTCCCCGAACTTCAGCCATATGCTCCTTATAGTAGGCAAGCGCTCTTCTCAGGTCCAAAGTATGGAGCCTGTATTTGGCCTCCAAGGTGTGATTCGGATAGAACACCAGCAGAATCAACACCTGATTCAGGTGAAACTCCGACACCACCTTTGAAAGGAATATCGGGCAGGGGCGTAGGACGACCTTGTCCCTGTGGGAGACCAGGTAAGGAGATTTTATAGAAAGCGCCTGGAGCTCCCCAATCCTTCTGGCTGATGTGATAGCCACCAAGAAGGTGGTCTTCCATGACGGGTGGGAGATATCACACCTGTGCATCGGTTCAAATAGCTTGCCCATGAGCTTGGCCAATACCAGCAGTAAATCCCATGTAGGTGGAGGTTTACGCACCGAAGGGAATATGTGATCTAAGCCTTTGAAAAGATGCCAGACCACCTTTTTCTGCGACACAGACTGCTTGCCGGCCCGCGCCCGGGCAAGCAGAGATGGCTGCCAGGTACACCTTAAGGGTCGTCAACCGAAGCCCTAGCTGAGAAAGGGATCACAGGTGGTCCAAAATGTTAGCCAATGGGCAGGACGGCGGGGTCCAGCCCCTTACCCTGTCACTAAATGGAGAATCTCTTCCATTTAAAGGCATAACATTTTCTGGTCGACTCCTTACGGGACGGCTCAACGACGTTGAGGACCTCGTTGGAAAGACCCAGGGCCTGGAACTCTAGCCGCTTCAGGAACCAGGCCATCAGGTGCAGGGATTGAAGGCCCAGATGGAATACCTTCCCCTTGTTGACAGAGAGCAGGTCTGGGCGGGCTGGAAGCCGCCTCGGGAGCCTGGTGCTGAGGCTGAGGAGATCTGGATACCAGAACTGTCAGGACCAGTCTGGGACTACCAGAATCACTTGCGCCTTGTCGCTTTGAGAAGCACCTTGTGGATCAAGGGAAATGGAGGGAAGGCGTAAAAGAGGACTGGGGTCCACGGCCTCGAGAAGGCATCCCCCTGCAGCAACCCCCGCTATGGGGGCGGGCATGGAACAGCCTCAGCTTCACATTCTCACTGGAGGCAAACAGGTCCACCTGAGGAGTGCCCCAGTGGGAGAACAGATCTTGCACTACCTCTGGCAGGAGAGACCACTCGTGAGATGCATCGCCTATCCGGCTGACGACATCGGCCAGACTGTTTGAGGCTCCTGCCACATGGATGGCTAGGATATTCGCCTCCAGGCTGAGTATGAGAGACCATATGCGGAGAGCCTCCTTGCACAGGGGCAAGGAGTGCTTCCCGCCCCGTCGGTTGAGATAGTACATGGTCATGGTGTTGTCTGTCTGGACCTGGACCACTTGACCCCGGACAAACGGAGTGAAGGTGGTCAGAGCTAGCCAGACCACTCGGAGCTCCAGCAGGCTGATGTGGTATCAGGACTCCTGAGGGGACCAGAGGCCGTGGGCCCTGTGCTCCCCCAGATGAGCACCCCAACCCATCAAACAGGCATCGGTCATCAGGACGACTGTCGGCTCTGGGCGGACAAATGGGATACCCTCCTGCAGATGAGCTGGGATGAGCCAACATTGCAGGCCATCCCACATCTTCTGGATCATGGAGACTGGCTGGTCTAGAATATCTGAGCACTGAGACTACTGGTGGGCCAGCCCCCATTGCAGGGGGCGCATATGCCAGCGGACCCAAAGGACCACGCCGGTGCAAGCTGCCATGAGACCCAGAAGGCATAGGAAGTCCCGGGCAGGGCACAATTGCCCAACCAGAAATGATTCGGCAGCGGAGGAAAGGACCTTGGCCCTGTCCGCCGGGAGCCGGGCTCTGGCTCGGAGAGAGTCTAGCTCTGCCCCGATGAACTGGATCACCTGCGAAGGCACGAGTTCCGACTTCGCCTTACTGACAAGGAGGCCTAGTTGAGAGCAAGCCCGAAGGGCCAGATCCCTGGACCGCTCCGCCTCCAACCTGGAGGAGGCTGCTATCAGCCAATCGACCAGGTAAGAGTAGACCTGGATCCCTTCGGCACCGCAGGAATGCTGCCACCACTGCCATGCATTTGGTAAAGACCCTGGGGGCTGAAGAAAGGCCAAAGGGCATGGCCCGGAACTCGTAAAGGGATCCCTCTGCTCGAAAGTGGAGGAACCGCTGATGGGAAGGGCGGATTGGGACGTGAAAGAACACGTCCTGAAGATCCAGGGAGCAGAACCACATGCCTAGTTCCAGGGATGGTATGATCTGAGCCAGCGTGAGCATCCGGAAGGTGCGCGGCCTTAGGAACTTGTTAAGGTCATGCAGATCGAGAATGGGGCGCCAGCCCCCCATCCATTTTGGGACCAGGAAGTACCTAGACATAAACCCTGGGCATGGAGGGGGAATCCACCACCTTGCTGACTACCCCCTTTTGGAGGAGCAGGGCTACGCCATCTTGATGAGCCGACAGAGAGGTCATGGATCCGTGGCCTCTCGCGGGGCATGGGCTCAAAGGGAGGGGTCTGCTCGAATTCTCGAGGCAGACCCCTGCTGACCACCTCCAGCACCCAGCGGTCCGTGATGATAATGGACCAGGCGTAAAGGAAGCGACTGAGCTGGCCTCCCATGGGGGGACCCAGGGGAGGTGTGACAGGGTTGGGAGCGGCACCTCACAACCTGTCACTGAGCAGGCTTGGAGGAAGAACCGACTAAGGGGCTGCCCGGACCTTTTCCTCCGGGCTTCCTGACCGAGGCAGCAATGGATTTGGCCTTGAGGTGCCAAGAATGAGCCTGCTGGCCCTATTGCTGGTGTTGCTGGTCCGGATGTGCCACAGGAGCAGAAGGATGAAAGGGCTTACGCTGCTGATGGTGGCATTTGTCCTTCTGGGCAGACGCGTCCGAGTCCAAGGTGGCGCTGGACTTCTCAATCCGCTAGAGGTGACCCTCCACCCTGGGTCAGTACAAATCAGTGCCCAAAAAGGAGACATCTACTAGCTTGTGCTGGGTATCTGCAGTGAAGGTCGAGATCTGCAACCAAGCCCTGCGACGCATGGCTACTGCGGCCGCTACTGACCAGGCACAAAAGTCTCTTATGTCCAGAGCAGTCTGGAGCTGTTGTTTTAGACACCACCCTTCCCTGATCCTGAACCTGCTTGACCATGGTCTGGAGGTCGGCTGGGAGATGAGGAAGCACCTCATCCAGGGAGCCCAACAGGGCACGGGAGAAATGTGCCATCAGAACATCCGAGCATGCCTGACGAAGGCCTAAGGAGGCAGCAGCATAGACTTTCCTACAGAATAGTCCAGCTTTTTGGACTCTTTATCCGGGGACTTGTCCACATCCCTAGTGTTTCCGGAGTGCCGGAACACACTATCAGCTACCAACCCCTCATGGAGCCGGTAGGGACCGCATACTTGTAGGCCATCCTGGCTGAAGGCGCAGGACTAGAGGCTGGGCACTGCCAGAGCTCCAGGGCCGGGCCCACAATGGTCTCGGCCATGGGGAAGGCCTCCTAAGGGGAGTCCCCTTTGTCCAAATCTCAGTGAGAAGGTATTTGGCCCGTTTTTGCATGGGTTCGAGCTTCATCCTAGTGGACTTGGAGATGAGTTGAAGAATACCCAAGAACAAGGATAGGCTCGCATCCACCGATAGACCCCCTGAAGATTCCAGGTTGACCAAATGGGAATACAGCAAGGAGTCAATGGATTCTGAAGAGTCCACTAACAGCTGCCGACTGCCTGAGCCACTCTCCACAGACAATCGGGGGTGAAAGTGACCGACAACCTGTGGGGCCAACCTTGACCTGACCAAGAATCCTTGGTCGGCGCCCCAGTCTTTGGCTGAGGAGGCGGAGATTCCACCACTATGGGCGGAGCAGCCAGTTTTTGCCGAGCAATTGGCGCTGGGACTGGTTCCTGAACCGAGGAAGGGAGACGGCTTTCGGACGATCAGGCGACAGCCACTTAATCGCTGGGGTGGGAGCCGGCACCAGTTGAGCACCGGCTAAAATAAGTTGCTGCCATGTAAGGTCCTCATAGCGTCAATGCAATTTGTGTCGAAGTCTCTCCTCAGTCGAGGAGGAAGATGAGGAAGAGCAGCGGCGCCACTTTCCTCAGTGTCGGGACCAGGACCGACCCGATGCAGAAGAGGACCAAGACTGAGACCTCTACTGTCGATGACATCGGCGGTGGGCTGAAGAAGGAGTGGGGGAAACCCACTGATCCTCCGGTTCAGGGTCCTTGGCCGGGGACTGCAGCTCAAGGGACAAGTCCCCAGAGGGCACTGGGGGTACCAATGTTTGAGGAAGAGAGATGTCAACCTCTTCAGTCGACAACCTGTCGGTGGGCTCGAGAAAGATCTCAGCCACATCGACAGGAGTCTTGGCCAGCTGGTCTGATGGGAACTCCGCGAAACAGGCAGCCTGGTCTGCAACCTTGACCGAAGTCAAGAGGAGACGATCTGGGGAGCGAGACCTCTCCTGCTACCAAGAACGTTGACGCTAGGACTTACCTTTGTGATCCCATTTTTTGGATTGAGCGGGAAAAGACCCAGAAGGACCCTCTCCTTTAGTCAAGAGGGACTGACAAAGCTCCCAGAAGGAAGCTGTATAGGAGGAACCCAGGGGAAGCGGAATAAAAGCCGTGGCTGAGGAGGAGCTCGCCACGGCCTGGGCTGCCTCCTCGAGGGCTGTAAGCTGTTCCAGTTGTTCCGCGGAGCCCGCAGTCGCAGACACCGCCCAATGGGCCTGCTTCGATTTGACCAGCGTGAACCTCTTCTCCAGTCGCCCTAGCTGAAATCAGGCAGTGCGGTCCTCCAACACCGGCAGAGAAAAGGAGAGACACACGTCGTAAGCCTGGGAATTGTGGTCGTGCCCAACGCAGTAAATGCACGTGGCGTGAGAGTTGGTGCGGGACATCTTCTGCCCGCAAGGGCACTGGCGGAACCCGGGACGGACTTGTCTTCCATTACAGCCGCGATAGGCAAAGACCGAACTCGAGTGAGTTTTAAAACAATTCTATGAAAAAAATCAGAAGATTCAGAATCCAGGCCTACAAAAACACGTAAGGGCTAAGGAGGTAACTTGAGCTTCCAAGCGATAAGGAAGATATGCCGTCATGCGACGGAGCCGAGGGTTTTACCACCGGGGTGGGTTGGAGCAGCCAGCCTGAAGACCTTCCAGCCCATCTTAAAATGGCAAGGTACCTGCCAAGAAGTGTGGTTTGAACAACATATCCACATCCCTAGAAAAATATCTGTCAATGCCAAACGTTTGCTTGCAGTGTCAGGACAACTCTGAAAAACATACTATCTAGCTATGATTTATTTATTTATTTATTTGTTATTGTATTTATTCCCTTCTTGACTGGGGAAGAGGGATTACCTATGGTTCCCCCCATCTGTCTGGACCTGCAGCCCCCGCGCCATTCCCAGTGTCTGTGCTCAACCCCGTCCTCCCTTCCTCTAACTGCCTGCTTCATGGTGGGTACTTATCACACCACTGTGGAAGCTGGGGTTCAGGATCCAGGAGGAGCATCTCGAGTTGGAATGGTGCGGCGCCAATGGACTGGACTTCATTAGCGAGCCGGAGGATTTTTCAGTGTATTGGTTCCCCATCCCACAGCATGGGCATGCAATGGCATCAATGGCGCTACCATACATGCTTCCGCGCACTGCACATCCAATGCCATCCATGCCATCCCCACAGCGAACCGCGGCTTGCACCGATCCCCAGCCACCACCAGGAGCCAGCACAACCATGGCTGTCCCACCCACCCTCCCTGCAGGAGGAGGAGAGCAGTCCCTGGGATGCTTAATCCTCCTCCCCCTTGCTGACCCCTCTGACACCCAAGGTTGCTCCTGACCCCAGGTTGTCAGCATGGCATCAGGTATGGCATCCAGTGCATCAGCTCTCAGTGCCACCGGGCCAGCTCTAGCCACAATTTAGCTTATATTTCACCTTTCTTTTGTAACTGTTGCCCTTATTTATTACTGTACTAATCTGCATGGAAATGGGATCTCTGCCCTATTTGCTGTGTCTGCTTGTCTAGTTCAGTCACAATTCTGTTTATGACGTAGACATGGAAACACAGAATTATAGAAGTTGACGACAGACAAGATCCGCCCATTTCTTTTTCTACTTTATGAATGTGCCATTGGCCTTTGCTCTGTCAAAGGCCTATCTATTCATATGCCTCTGTATTGCTCCCTTATGCCTATCCCATGCCTGTTTGAAGCCCTGCACTGTATCCATATCCACCACTTCCTGAGGTAGGCCATTCCATGCATCCACCACCCTTTCTGTGAAAAGAAGTTTCTCACATTACCCCTTAATCGGCCTCCCTCTAATCTCTTGCTATGTCCTCTTGTCCTGATATTTTTCTTATATTGAAACATGTTAGACTCTTTCGCCTTGTTAATGCCTTTAAGGTGTTTGAATGTTTCAATCATATCACCTCTCTCCCTCCTTTGCTCTAGGGTATACATATTGAGCTCAGTTAATCTGTCCTCATATGTTTTCTGATGCAGTCCCTGCACCATTTTGGTTGCCCTTCTCTGGACTGCCTCAATCTGGTTAATGTCCTTATGAAGGTGTGGCCTCCAGTACTGCATGCAGTACTCCAGATGGGGCCTAACCAGTGTCTTGTAAAGAGGGATTATTACCTCCATCTTCTGACTTGTGATAGCCCTACTAATACACCCCAACATCCCTCTAGCCTTACCTACTGCTTTAGTGGTCTGCTTGGATGATTTCACGTCATCGGTGATGATGACGCCCAAGTCTCTTTCTTCCCTTGTGACTGCCAGCAACTCCCCTCCCAGCCTATACGTGGCTTCAGAGTTTCTCGTCCCATGTGCATGATCTTGCACTTCTTTGCGTTAAACCCCAGTTGCCACTCTTCTGACCATTTTGCTAGTTTATCCAGATCTCTTCTCATTCTGCCCACCCCATCTAGATCATCTACTCTGTTGCAGATCTTGGTGTCATCTGCAAACAGACAAACCTTACCCTCCAGTCCATCTGCAATGTCACTGATGAAGATATTGAAGAGGACTGGCACCAGGACTGATCCCTGAGGTACCCCACTTGTGACTTGCATCTCTTCTGACTGTATACCATTTATCAGTGCTCTGTTTTCTGCCCGTCAACCAGTTTGCCACCCAGTTGACCAACGTCTGACCCACCCGATCCAACCCAGCTTATTAATCAATCTTCTATGTGGAACAGTATCGAAAGCTTTGCTGAAGTCAAGGTAGACATCAACTGCTCCCCCTTGGTCCACCACTCTGGCTACCCAGTCAAAGAAATCAATGAGATTAGTTTGACAGGACCTTCCTTTTGTAAACCCATGCTGTCTTGGATCCTGTGCTCCTATGGATTCCAGGTGTTGCACTATCCTATCCTTAAGGAGTGTCTCCATAATCTTGCCCACTACTGAGGTAAGACTGACTGGTCTGTAGTTCCCTGCCTCCTCCCTGCTAACACTCTTGTGGAGTGGGCTCACGAGCCCTTCTCCAGTCTTCTGGGACCTCTCCTGTGCTCAGAGACTCACTAAACAGTTCTGATAATGGCTCGCTAGTTCCACCCTTAGCTCCTTTAGTACCCTGGGATGTATGCCATCCACCCTGAGCTTATTGAGCTCTTGTAGGACCCTTTCTTTTGTGAAGGGACTAGCACACACCTCCCTCCCCTGTGTCCATGCTGCTGAGCTGAGGGCCCTGCCCTACCTTCTCTTCAGTAAATACTGAGCAGAAGTATCTATTTAGGATAGATGCTTTTACATGGTCCTCCTCCTCACACACACCCTTATCCCCTTTGATGTTAGCAATACCCCCCTGGACTTTCTCCTTTCAGTAATGTATCTATAGAAAGTCTTGTCACCTTCTTTTACTGTTCATGCTAGTGTTTCCTCAGTTTGGGCCTTTGCCTGCCTTACTGCCTTCCCTGCTTCCCTTAGGGAAGTTTGGTATGCCTCCCTATCTTCATCCTGCCGCACTCCATTATATTTCCTGAAGGCCAGCCTTTTGGCTCTGACCTTTTCTGATACTATGTTTGAGAACCAAAGTATTTCCTTCTTCTTTTGCACTTCCTTTTCTCACTAACACAATGGGATGCTGCTTCAAGTATTGCATCTTTAATGCTTGCTCACTTAGCCTGTACCCCCTCACCTGTATTTCTTTTTGCCAGGGCTAGCTTAACTCTGTTGGCCATCTTATCAAAGTCAGCTCCTCTGAAGTCCCATAGTTTTGCCTTGGAATGGGATGGTTTAGTTCTAGTGGCCAAACTGAACCATACCAGGTGATGGTCACTGGCACCCAGATGACCTTCTACCTGGAGATCTGTGATCCTTTCCCTGTTAGTCAGTACTAGATCTAGGATAGCTCTGTCTTTTGTGGGTTGTTGTACCAGTTGTTTGAGGCCCTCCCCTCTGCAGGGAATCCACCATATATCTAGTTCTGGCAGATGTCCCTGCTGATATTGACCAATCTGTATCTGGCATGTTGAAGTCTCCAGTTATCAGAACCTCCCACATCCCAATCTGTTGATGTGGAGATAATTATGATGTCATAAACAGGGCATTAGGAAGTCATGTGTAGAAAAGCACCCACAGCTAATAAAGTCTAGGGACAGTAATCTTGTTTTTTATGTCACTTCCCTCAGTAATAAAGAAAAGGGGGAAAAGAATTATACAAAACATAATTCTGGCTGAATGGTAAAGGGTAAAAGCACGGAACTGTAGAACAATGGGTTGTAGGTTCAGCCCCCCACAGGTCACAAACAATACCGTCTTAGGAAATCAGCGCTACAGTAAACTCGTAGCTGGGCCAGTAACGTGGAGGGCTGAGGTGCTGACACCTTACACCCTACCACACTGGTAACCTGGGTTTGAGAATGAACTATGGTTCTTCAGGGGCTGGTGGGTTAACGAGGATTTAGTGACCATTTATGGATCTTCTCCTTGGGCTGGGGGGGGCAGTGTGTACTGCTGCTTGTCTGCCACCTAGTGGAAGGTAGATGGCACAGCAGCAGTCACTAGAATTGAAAATCAGAGGCAGACGTTGAAAGCATGTGTTGTCTTCATGGTCTGCATGTGTGTGCCACTGCATGCTGGCAGCTCTGACTCAAGGGCAGTAAGGGGCAGAAAAGGATTCCTATCTGAAGGATGATGCTGCAACCCTGAAAGCACTGCACCACCACCATCCACGGCACCCACTCATACAAAGAGGTAGAAAGTAGATGAGGTGAGTCTTGGAGGTGGAGTGCAGGGACTGGGGTTCGACAGTACAAGGGGGCTGGTGGGGAGGGACAGGAAGATAAAGTCCATATTAAACAAGCATTTGTTAATGCTGAAATGTTTGCCACTAGTAAGGCATTGCTTTTGTACCATTTTTTCACAATTTTACCCTCAGTTTTCAACATATATAGAATAGTGCATGGACGACTATACACAACAAAGCCGTGTTTCCATCGAGGAGTTGAGATGACATCACAGGGACCTTAACAGCGAAAGCTTGAGAGGTCCCGGTGTCATCTCAACCCTGAGATGGACAGCCTTGTCTGTGTGTGGTTGTCCATATAATATTTTATACAGTATATGGTTCCAAACAAACTACAGGACACAAGGGGCTGTCTGTCTCTCCTTACCAGCTCACTAGTCTACCTGCCTGCTCGACTGTCTCTCTGCTTTAGCTGCTGTTGCTCCCGTCTGCTTCTCCCCGATACTCGATCCCGCTTCTCAGTGCTTCCGCTCACTCAAGCCTACATTTTTATTTTTGGGTTTTGGTGCTGCAATGTTAAAAATGAAATACAAACAAAATAACTTTTGTGAAATGGAGCCGTGCGAGGCTCTTTTCGTCAACTGTCTTGGCGAGGTTCTCGTCAAGTGCTGTCGCCATGTTTTTACTGATTTTTCTCGGCGAAGCATTGACGTGACAGCGTGTACCTGCTTGACTGACAGGAATAATGTTGTATTATCGATGTCGATAGTACAACATTTTTGACCTTTGAACTGTACTACAACAAGTTTTCAGCAGTTACTAAAATCCATGTAGAATCAAGGTTAACCATATACTATAATCTTTTTTAGGACCACTCCTTCTGAGCATGACACGTGTCTTTTATAAAACAATGTCTGAAATGTTATTTTGCACCATGAGTGTTAAAACACATTTTGGGTAGGATTTGAGAAATGACAGCTGTCACATGCATGAGGTAGTGTCAAAAATGGCTATGTTGAAAAGTTGGGGTCAAAATATTGAAAATGACCACAGTTACAAGTGTGTGTTAAAAATTGCAACGTAAACTCATAACTTTGTTGCTTTCTCATATTTTTACCCCAAATTTTCAACATAGCCTTCATATGACCCCACCTCATGAACAAGGGTGGAGAACATTTTCAAATCCTGTCCAAAAGAGGATTTTGGCATTGCAACATAAGTGCGAAAACGCATTTTGGCCAGGATTTAAAAAAAAATGACAGCTGTCACATTCATGAGGTGCTGTGAAGAAAAGGCTATGTTAAAAATTTGGGGTCAAAATATTGAAAATTACTAAAGTTACAAGCCTGTGTTTGTAAATTTCAATGTAGACTCATAACTTTGTTGTTTTTTAATATTTTTACCCCAAATTTTCAATATAGCCTTTGTATGACCCCACCTCATGAACAAGTGCAAAGAAAAATTTCAACTCCTGCCCAAAAGGTGATTTTGTGCAGAGACTGCGAAATCACCTTTCAGGACACAAAAACACATTTTGACCAGGATTTCAAAAATGACAGCTGTCACATTCATGAGGAGATGTGAAGAAATGGCTATGTTGAACATTTGGGGTCAAAATATTGAAAATTAGCAATGCAACGAGCCTGCATTCGCAAAATTTTAATGTAGGCTCATAACTTTGTTTTTTTTTTTTTTTTTTTAATATTTTTACGTCAAATTTTACACATAGCCTTCTTATGACCCCATCTTATGAACAAGGGTTGAGAACATTTTTCAACTCCTGCCTGCAAGGTGATTTCAAGCAGCGACCTCAAAAATCACCTTTCGGGACAGATTTGCATAATTTCATTACCATTGTTCATGAGGTGGAGTCCCCAAAAAAGGTATGTTGAAAATTGTGGGCAAAAATATTCACAAATGGCCAAGTTATGCCACTAAGTTCAAAATCCCACTGAAATACACTGAACTGCATACCTGATTTCCTCAGTTTGTAGTCCGACTTTGAAGAGTAAAGATGTGTCTGCGATCCAGAGAAGATTATGGTGTTGGACCCCCCAGTGGCTAGGTAAGGGCAGGAGGGGAGGGTGGTGGGTGCTAAGTGGGAAGGTTGGATGGGGGAAACTAACGGCGCAACAGACATTGATGTACAGTTTTCTTTTTTACAGAGTTAAAAAACAAACAAACAAAAAAAAAAACAACAGAGAGATGGTTTTCTTTATCTCAGAAATATTCCGGCACTGGGACTGGGCACCACAGTATCAGGCTTTTTGGGGAACGGGGGTGGGCGACGTGGAGGGGAGTCTAGAGACGTGGTACCGGAGGTGGGCACCCTGGACCGCTGACATTTAAGGGAATATTATAAAAGAAACAAACTGCAGTCCATAGACTGACAAAGCCGGCTCAGCACCTTCACTTTTAGATGCAGACAAGTCTTAATCATAGTTCATGTACTAATTTCAAGCAGCAGTCAGATGCACAATTTACTATCACCATTTGCTTTTATTTATTCATTCATTTACTCCTGCACTTGTTTTGATCCTACTTAAATCCCCTCAACCTCCAGCTACCTCCTGCCATACTATCCACTACCCCACTCCCCTAGCATTCACTCAACCTTCCTATCTCCTTAGTGGGCTAATCTTGCCTCCCCTCTTTATACGGAGCCTTGCCTTGTAGGTCATGATGGTGCATCCTGCCCAGCCAGGAACTTACCCTTGCCTTGATGTGCTGACTCATAAATGTCTTCATTCTTGTGACCAATTTTAACCAATATTCCTTATTACCTTGTTGGGTTATTTCTCCTTTACTGTGCAAATTATTTACCCTGACTATGTACATTTTAATGTCATGTTATGTTATTTGGCCGAATGTATCATTTTTACTATTTGACCTGTGCTATATGCAATTTTCTTGTACTCATGCTATGTATTTGTTTAAGATTGTTGTACTCTCCCAGGTCGTGCCTGAAAATAGTCATTTCATGGCTAGTGCACTTACCCGGTTAACAAAAACTAAATAAACATCCCTCTCCTCTAAATTCCAAACTGTTGACTGGCTGGTCCAAAAACACACACAGATTCTGCAGGTGTAACAGCACTGTCAATATTCCAAAAGCCGCAGGGAGTATAGCAATGTGGATTAGCCGTTTTGTGAAGTTGCATAGCTGAGCCGAAGTGGTGTTATCAGATGGTGGCTTCTGGGATATTCACAATGAACAGGATGCCGGGGGCACCTCTGCGTAGAAGGAGCCTGCACATCGCACCCGCTGCATGTATGTGGGCCCAGGGCAAAAAAAAAAAAAAAAACAGTGGAAAACCCCCAGCTGCAGGATGATGACTGACCCCCTCAAAGGCCCCACACTGGCGACCGGGCAGCCCCCACAGTCCTGTGGCTGAGGATGACAGCGGGAAGATAAGTCCCACAGAAGTCAGGTGATGGCAGCCGGGGCAGAAAAGACATAAACAGAATATGGGAGGGGAAAAAAAAAAAAAACATACCAGTGGGACATTTCTCTCACGCCGATCACTCCATCTCTGTCATATTTCTTAGAGCACAAAAACAAATTGCAGTGGCACACAGGACCAAAATGATTTAATATAATGAAAGTATCTGCTGCAAAATATGATTTATTTGCCTCAAAATAATCAGCTGGTCCAACAGCACAAAGCTCCTTCACGGTCACCCTAGCGCCTCGACTCCTCGTGAGTCTTCAAAGGGGTATGACCAGAAAAGGGGATTACATCTTTTAAATACACACCTACAGCTCATTACAAATTCATGAGAGCTCGTCAATTAAACGAATTACAAATCCAAGTGCTCTCATAAAGTGCACATATATAAAATTATTATAATTATTAAATGGTATTTGATTCATATCAATACTTATAAGCCTGTTGCCATGAAAGTATCAATAGAAGGTTTCCTTGAACCCTTCTGGGACTTGAACCTCGACCTCCCCATTCTGCTCCTTCCCTCCTTGCACTTTCCTTCCCAGGAACTCCCCCCCATTCCTTTGTTTCTCCTTTTAGAAATCCCTGAGTGCTAACAAGCGGCATGAGTCCACAGTGGTGTTTAAATGATTAAATGAGAAACAAAATCATCATATAAATGTAAGAAATGACAGAAACATTGTGAATATTTGAATGCTGGAGTATTACATCTAGTAGCTTGACTTACTAAAAAGTTTTTTCTTTTAAATGCACTTTAACACTAATTTTATATATATGCACTTTATGAGAACACTTGGGTTAGTAATTTGTTTAATTGATGAGCTCTCATGAATTTGTAATGAGCTCTAGGAGTGTATTTAAAGATGTAATCCCCTTTGAAGACTCGTGAGGAGTCGAGGTGCTAGGTGACCATGAAGGAGCATTGTACTGTTGGACCAACTGACTATTTTGAGGCAAATAAATCATATTTTGCGGCAGATACTCTCGTTATATCAAGTCATTTTGGTCCCATGTGTGCCACCACAATTTGTTTTTGTGTATTTCGAACTTGTGGGCTGGCTGCCCGAAAAGCGGTGAGCACTGCCCTGAGCTGGGGAAGTTGCGGCATCCTTTTGATTCATATTTCTCAAAGGATACTTTAAAACTATACAAGAAAGGGAAGCTTGTGAGCTCAAACTTATTCACCTTACTGACACTAAAAATAATGAACTGAATACAAACCTCGGTTTCGTGGCCAATTGCACATTTTAACTAGCAACTGCCTTTTTATATGCATTTCCTGTGCTTATATTCATTGCACGAAACTGTATTAATGTACCAGTTAGGGTTCAGCTTAAAGCAACAAAAGTAGGGAAATGTGGTATTAGGGTTTCCAACCCTAACTCTCCACCCCCACCGTAACCCAAGCAGCAAAAGGAAAAATTATTAGTGGTTTGGCTCTCCTGAGTCTTGCTAAATAAATACTGGGCTCTTTCTTGGGGTTCTCAACCCTAATGCTCACCCCCCTCCCTTGAGCAAAGAAGGTCAGATATGATGTTTTTTTTTTTTTTTAGGCAGGGCCTACAGGTTGTTGGCAACATGTGGCGAAACAAACTTCTGTACCTCTGAAGAGTGTATCAGTATGAGGCAGTGGCTTGGAGCTACACCTTTTGCTTCAGACAGAAGGCTATGGGGTGGGGGATAGCTGTGAGCATTAGGGTTGAGAACCCCAAGTAAGAGCCCAGCACTGATCTGGCAAAACTCAGGAGAGCCAAATCCTATTTTTTTCTCCTTTTGATGCTTGGGGGCGGCGGCAAGTTATGATTGGAAACCCTAACACCACATTTCCCTACTTTTGTTGCTTTAAACGCAACCCTAACTGCTGCATTAACACAGTTATTTGCAATGAATTTCCTTTCTTTTTGAGATAGTACAACTGTATAGACAGTTAGGTAGATCTTTGAGAGAATCTCTTTCATCAGGCCACACCTATGGAACTTATAGCCTCCAGGCACTAGGACCACATGGAAAACTTTTACAAGCAGTCCAGTAGGGGCGGCCCACAATGACGTCAGACATCGGCTGCTATATAAATGTGGTGACCCCTTTCCTCCTCAGTTCTCCACCAGAGATTGTGCTCACAGGACCACTCTGTAGGAAACTGGGAGAGAACCTAGGGCTCTGTCCACCAGGCGAGGCAGAGAACAGCAGGTAGATCCTCATGGAGAAGGAGACAGCACTCACTTGAGTCTCAGGATCCTAAAGAGGGCAGGAGGGTGGGACGGCATGGCCTGATGAAAGAGGTTCTCGAGAAGATCTACTGTTACGGTAAGCACGTAACTGTTCTATCCTCTTCGAGGATATCTCTTTATCAGACCACACCTATCGAATGAGTACCACGCATTACTGGCCATATACTGACTGGGAGACTAGAGCCTACAAAAGCCCAAGAAAGTAGGCCTTGAAGCACAGCAGGGGCATCACCAGAGGTATAAAACTTTTGGGGGAGGGGGTGCTAATGCCCCACAGTCAAAATCCTAACAAAGCTAGGGGGGACTGGGGGCATGCCCCCCCCCCAGGTAAATTCTGAGATTTTTACCTTCAAATGGTGGCTTTTCCTGCATTTCAATAGTGAAATATATGGTTGAGAAGCTTGGTTATCATGACATCTATTAAATGGTACATGTGCAAAAATTTGGTTACTGGACCTGTCAGAACAACGGAAAGAGAGACACCATTATCCTAGCAGATCTGCGGGGAAGGTTACAGTGCCCCACAGCAAATAAGAGACCATTCAAATACCATTATCCCAGCAGATCTGCTTGGAAGGTTACTGGACCCCAGAGCAAATAAGAGATCAGCCAGACCCCATTATCCCAGCAGATCTGCTGGGAAGATTACTGGACCCCAGAGCAAACAGCCACCACTTCCACACTGCATAATTCTGAACAAGTCACTTAACATTCCTGCCCTTAATCTCTCTCTCTCTTGTCAATTTCTGTAGTCTTCGCCTCTCTCTTTGTGCTGCAAACTATCCTTCTCTCTTCCCCTCTTCCTGGATTCTAAGGGGTTTGGGGATGACTTGTATGATTGTGTCTATGTAGGCTGCCATATAAAAAGGCAGCAAAATTCTCTCCCTCCCTCTTTGGATTGTAAAGCACTCAGGAATACAGTCTGTATGAAAGGTGCTACAGAAATCAACATTTCTTGTCACACAAGCCACAGGCACAGATCTTCCTTCTCTAAACTGTCAAACTGTGTAAGGACTCATGCTGCACAGCCTTTGAGATGTGTACCACATCTGTGCCTGTCTGAAAAATACACCTGCTGTGCAAGCAATGCTGACTGTGTTGGCATGGCAGTTACTAAAAGGCGGTCACCAATCATAATCCCAATTTCTGTCAATCGCTCTCAGTTCTCTCCAGGTGTTCCCTCCTACAAGGCAAGGCATGCCAAACCTCTCATGCTTCTGAACCCACTGAACAGAGTCCAAGAGACTAGTGGAGGCAGTGCACATTTGTTATAATCCCCCCTCCCCCCCAGCACTCCCTGTCAGATTGGGATCCAACTAACCTGGGAGTGATGATGACAAATCCCTGCCCCAAGTTCTGAGCTCTCCTATGGTGATGTCCTGATTCCTGCCCCAATGTTCTGTTTGTCGACAGCACAGTACACAGCAGCCAGCCACCACTGCACTCAGTCCGCTCATGAGACTTACTTTCTTCTTTCTCCATCAGACTTGTGAGTGGACGAGTGTAGTGCCCCAAAGTTTGCAAGGCAAGCAGACCAAAGAGGACTCAGGGAGGGAAAGGGTTAACTCCTCACCCACCCCATGCACAGCCAGCTGGCTTATTGACCAAACTGGCTGGCTGACTGTTTCCTGTCTCTATCCCCCTCTCCTCCTGGAGCCTTCTGGAGCTGGATCCTTTGTCTTGGCAAGGCCAGGTCTCCAGCCAGTGCCTAAAGGGGCCATAAATCAAACAAATAGGCTGATCTTATTCCCAGATACCCAATCATCTGTCCAAAATCCAGGTCCACCTCTAGGCTACAAAGGGACTTCCCTGCTAGCCAGTGGCAGTTCTGGACTGGGTGACTGAGAGAGTAGACAGCACAGGAATACGGATGGCTGGAGGCTTACCTGAAGCTCAGGTTCATAGCTCCTGGGTGGCTGCGCCTCTATAGCCAGTGGTCCTCGGAGGTCTCCAGCAACAGCAGCAGTCACACCTTAGCTCTGGAAAAGGACCAGCAGTCCTTCTGATGGCCAGCAGAAGCCAGTTCCATAGGGTGAGCTCCCTTTAGTTGTCTGCTCCCTCAGTTTGCAGTTTTTGTATTGGGGTTTTCTGGGTATCCTGACTCTGGGTGCCTAGTAGTGCATGTAGCACAAGCATCACATTTCAGATGCAAAGTGATGAGGGTAATACTCACCCAGGTTCTCTTTTGTTCGAATAAAAATATGGCTTGGCAAGTCTGTTAGTTTGCTTCCTGTTATTTTGCAGAATGAGTGTGGTGGCATGGTTTGTGTTTTTTTGGGGCTGACACTGCAGTTCCCCTGTCTCCCCTCTCCAGTATGCTGGCTGTTTGTTTTGTTTTTTTCTGGCATTGACATTGGGTGTTGCCACACATGGGGCTGCCATTGCAGTCCCCTGTCCTTCTTCCTTTGTTTACTGCCTCTAGTGCCACTTGCTGGCCAGCAGGCTGTTGCCCTGCCCAGCTTTGCTGGAGTAGTTATTTATTTTTTCTCTTCTTTGTTTTGTTAAATTTCTTTCTCTTCCCCTTTGTGGGGGCTCCAGGTTGCTTCCCATCCCTTTGCCTGGCCTTCTATGGTGGTTGCTGGGTGTGGTGCCCTTTTTTTGGGGGGGGGGAGGGCTCTTTATTTTCTACTTTCAGTTTTGCCATTTTTCTGTTTTTATGTTTATCTATTTTGTGGGCTCCTCGAACTCCTTTCTTGCTCCAGTCCCCTGAGATGACCCCTGACTGTGGTCCTTCTCCTGTAGCCCCCCCCGAATGAAGCAAAGGCATCTGTTTTGTTGGTCACTGGTGGTGGAGTTCCCCTGCTCAGCCTTCCCCACCTCCCTTCCACAGTAAATTAGTGCCACTGCAGTCACGGACTTGGGTGCCCAGCTGATTGCGGTCCATGCAGCATTCACCAAGAGGGGACAAGTCTGGGCAGACAAACCATGAGGTGCACCAGCAAAGTGTGTCTGGGCGGACGCCAGCACCCGGACCACTAATGTTACGCCCCGCCACTGTTCAGGGGCAACCAAAGCATTGGGTGGGAGCAGAGCTCCCCGATCTCCACCACTAGTACCACCAACAATCGCAGCGGGATCCGGAGGACCCAGGCCAGGCAAAGAAAAAGAAAAGTGCACTCCATGTGGTAGAGCTATAAAGTGCTGACGCTAAGCCATGGTTTCCTTTTTTCCTCAGCAAGCAGTAAAGCTGTGAGTCTTTAAACTTTTCAGGGAAAATGATTGGGGGGGCTTGATCTTACATTAGGGGGGATTCAGCCTCCCCAAAAACAGCCTGGTGACACCACTGAAGTACAGCTAGACTAAAGCTGGCTTTTATGAAAGAAAATGTCCAGACTGTAGTGTTTAGTGAAGGTGTGGACAGTACTCCAGGTGACAGCTGCACAGATATCTGCAGCAGACACATTTTTGAAACACGCGACAGATGTGGCCGTACGTCTAGTGGAATGACCACAAACAACTCCAGGAAGTTCTTCACCATAATTCCTATAGCAACAAGTAATACAGTTTGCTGACCATTTAGACAGGCACTGCTAAGAAACTGCAACGTCCTCTTTCCTAGGGGCGAAAGAAACAAAAAAGTTGTGAGGACTTCCTGCAGTCCTTAGCGCAATTTGTAAACAGCAGTACTGAAGTATTCTATGTACATCTAGAGTATGGAGCAATGCTTTCCCTGGATTGGCATGCTCAGGAAAATAAACTGGCAGGTGGATGGTTTGATTTAAAGTAAACTCAGATACCACCTTTGGTAAAAATTTAGGATTTGTACGCAAAGACACCCTGTCTTAGTGAAAAATCAAATAAGGAGGCTCACACATTAGAGCCTATAGCTCTCAAATCCTTTGATCAGAAGTAATGGCAACAAAAAAGAATGCTTTCCAAGAAAGAAAGCATAAGCCACAAGTCGTGGCTGGTTCAAAAGGAGCCAAAGTAAGCTTTTCCAACACAAAGTTCAGGTCCCAAGCTGGGACTGGATTATGGATAGGAGGCTTCAAGTGCAGAATGCCTCTCAAAAATGTACAGGCCACCTTCAGTTGTGCAACTGTACGACCCTGAATAGGCACATGGAAAGCTGAAATGGCAGCCAAGTGCACTTTATTAGAGGAATACTGCAGGGCTGCATCTGACAAATACAGCAGATACTCTAGAACCTGATCAGGGTTCCCCCAGTGTCTGAAAATATAGAACAGAGGCAATGGTGATGAGGTCAAAAAGTGCATTATTTTTCAGGACCTCCTATATGCACTATACATGTACAAAAGTAGATTTTAAGTAAAATATAGTACACTATTATCAAAACAGGGGTAGTAGTGCAATGAAGGATGACAATAAGAGACAATTTTGGAGGATTTAAAAAAAAAAACAATTAGTAGTGGATAAAAAAAAATAGGGTGGCACAAAATAGAGAGTGGTGGTAAAAAAAAATACAGAGTGGTGGCCCACTGCACTAAAATAATGAATGGGGAACACTACTGATTTACTGGACAGGTAAATGGATCTAAGTGATGAGAAGTGGCCCACAAAGCAAACCGCTTCCACTTCATGGAATAAATGGCCATGGTGGAAGGCTTTCTGCTAGCCACTAGGACATCAGCCACCTTTTGGAAAACCCCAAATCTAGCAATAGCTATGTTTTCAGGAGTCATGCATGGAAATGAAGCAATCTGAGATCTGGATGGACCAGGGTTCTCTGTTCCTGTGAGAAAAGTCCCTTGCATAAGGGCAGAGGTACTGGAGGCTCCATTGCCAGCTACTGTAGTAGAGGGAACCAGATCTGTCGAAGCTACAGGACAGCAATGAGGATCAGAGTTAGCCCCTCCATCTGCAACTTGAGTAGCACCCTCTGTATGAGAGGGAAGGCATACAGGAACCTCCCCTTCCAAGAGAGGGATAACATGTATCGCCAGAAAACTCCAGGCCCTGGAAGGAATGAGCAGAAAAGCAGCAGTTTTGTGTTGTGTGGGGACGCAAAAAGGTCCAACTCTGAATGACAGCATCTGTTGAACAGATTTACTACTGAGGTAAACAGTTCCCATTCGTGCATTCTGGACTGTGACCTGCTTAGCCTGTCTGCCAAAACGTTTTGGGCACCTGGGACATGCACTGCTGACAGTTCTAGATCACAATACCAGACTCTCATTGCTTCCCTGCACAGGGGGTAAGACTGAGTTCCCTCTTGCTTTTTGATGTAATGCATAACACTGACGTTGCCAGTCTGTGCTAACAGGACCTGGGGACAGGCGAGTCTGAAAGGCCTGTAGGCCATACAGAACAGCTTGCATTTCTAGAACATTTATTTGCAGGGTGCTCTCCAATGTGGTCCATGTACCCTGTGTCTGATGTGACCCTGAATGTGTCCACCAGCTAAACCCCAAAGCATCTATAGTTAAAGTCTGGTGAGGGAAGGGTATCAGGAAAGGAACCACTTTTAACAGGTTGCTGGGTTCCATATACCACTTGATCACTTTGCATACAGGAGAGATTAATAGAACCCTCTGTTCTAGATTGTCTGTGAGTTGGCCCCACTTATTTATTTGTACATCGGTTTACAACCTTTGAGCCAGAGGCTCATTTCCAAAGGTACCTCGTCACATTGAGGACAAATACATAACAGACTTTTGGTTGCAACATATGGGTTACATAGTTAGCAAGCACATGTGATTACAACAGATAAGCCAGTCTGGTTACAATGGCACATTCTTGCACGATGGTAAGAGCAAGCAGCAGGATAATAGCAGTTCAATCAGCAATGGGTGAGGATTAAAAGAGGTGTGGTGTGGATGCCACCCAGCAGGCATTGTCAGGGCACAGAGAGATATGCCTCAATTATAGACAGGTGCAGCTACGCGTATTAAATAGTTGGCTTCGAAGTGCGGTTTTGAATTTGGAAATCGTGGGGGCATCCGAGATGGGGGCAGGGAGCGAGTTATACCAGGATGGAGCTCTATAGCAGAAGGACCTCTGTCCATGGGAGGTCCTAGATCTTGGGACCAGAAAAGTGGCCTTGCAGGAGGTCCATGTACAGACTAAGGGTTGGGCTTGACGGAGGGAGGCTGTCAGCCCGGGTGGGGATAGCCTGAGAAGAGTTTTTTTTGTTATTAGGCATGTTTGGTATCGTAGACATTCGTCTAGGTTCATCAGTATTGCCATGTCATATTTAGGATGAGGCGAATTTTATTGAGGGCGGTCGTGTCAGCAGCACCGTATACTGGTAGGCCATAGTCAACAAGGGATAATATAGAGGATGTAACCGCTAGATGGAGGGCAGCGGGGACAGTTTTTACAGCGGTATAAGATACCTAGCCGCAAATTAGTGGCTGAGGCAAGTGCATCTATGTAGGTGTGGTAGGTGAGGGCTGAGTCAAAGGAGACCCCAAGGTACTTGTAGGAGTGGACTTGCTCTAGTGGTTGTTTGGAGTAGGGGAGGATATGGAGTACGAAGTTGCTGGCTTTGATTTGGGGGTGGGCAAAGAGCACTGTTTTTGGTTTTTTAAGATTAATGACTAGTCTGTGCTCTTTAAACCAGGATTCGGCATCATTATAGGATAGTTGTAGGGAGTCCTGGAGGGAGATAGGGTTACGGTGGGTGGCAAAGATGACGGCGTCATCTGCATACAGCAGAATTTTCCCAGTGCATGCACTGGGCAGGGTGTTAAGGTAGAGTGAGAAGAGTAGGGGTCCCAGGATGGAGCCCTGAGGAACCCCTGAGTGGATGGGACAAGTTTTGAAAAGTGTCCCATTAATTCCGACACATTGGGAGCAGGTAGACAGGTAGCTGGTGCACCAGGCGAGAGGCCCAGTAGAGAAGCCAGTGTGGCAGAGGGCATCCAGCAGGAGGGGGTGGAAGACAGTGTCGAATGCCTTTGAGAGGTCAACGAACACTGCCCCGGCTAGGAAGCCAGAGTCCAGAGAGGAGTGTAGGAAAGTTGAAAATTCAACTAGTGCAGTGCCGGTACTGTGTCCTGCGCAGAAACCGTGCTGTTCAGGGCAGAGGATGTTGTGTTTGGTCAGGTATTCAGTGATTTGCATGGCAACCAGCTTTTCTAGGGCTTTGGAGAGGGGTGGGAGTATGGAGATAGGACGGTAGTTCCTGGCAGAGGACCTGTCACCACCTTTGTGAATGGGGGTAACAATGGCAGTTTTCCATGCAGTTGGGAATTGCCCCAGGCAGAGGGATTTGTTGAGAAGGCTGGTAAGTGGGGCAAGGACCTGATCCAGTACCAGACGGAGAATGCTGGGGTCCAGGGAGTCGTCGCCGGGACTACTGCTTTTTAATGCTCTGACCAGGTGGGGTCTGGCTTCCTGGGCAGTTACCCTACGTAGGTAGAAGCTAGGGCGTTGGAGGACTGGGGCAGGTAGGGAGGGTGGCGGGTCAAAGAAATTACTGGGGAGGACAGAGCTAAGGTCCGTAAAGGATGTGTTAAGGTAGTTTGCAATGTTTGCTGGGTCCATAACAGTTGTGCCGTCAATGGTGATCTGGGATGGGGGAAGGGAGCGTGTGCTCCCATTTAATTGTTTTACATTATCCCAGAAAGTACGGGCACACCCCCAGGAGGAGGTGAGAGTGGCCTGGCAGTGGTCGGCCTTGGCTTTTCAGATGGCCCAAGTGCACTTATTCCGCGCAGCATTGTAGGCCTGTCTGTCAGCCATCCGGCCTGTTTCTGTGGCAAGGTGCCATAGGTTATCCCTAAGCCTAAGCAATTGTAATAGGGCAGGATCTAATCCAGGACACGTTATGTTTTTTGGTTCGGGCAGCCGTGAAGGGTGCGAAGAGGTCACAGGCTTTGTTAAAGGTTTGGGAAAAGAAGGCAAGGGCAGTATCTATGTCAGGAGCGTGGTGAATGGGGGACCAGTTTATCTGGGCAAGAAATTGCTTGAGGTTTTTCAGCCCACCTAGTCTGAAACGCCAGCGGAGTGTGGGCTGGGCTGTGAGTCAGGGCGAGGGGGTCACCCAGCGGAATAGGATAGGGGAATGGTCACTGAGTGAGTCAGGGAGGACTTGGATGTCCAGAATTTTTGGGGGCGGTTGGTGATGATAACATCTAGGAGGATGCTGGTACCTCTCTTAGGGTTTACTCTTGTGGGTTGGGAAATGAGCTGTGTCAGATCAATGGCCACGAAGGAGTCCTGGGTGGTGGTGGAGGTGGCGCTGAGCCAGTTCACGTTAAGGTCCCCCACAAGGACTTGTTCTGCCTTGTGAGGGAGGGTGGCAAGATAATCAGTTAAGTATAATAGTGCCAGGTTTTGGTTCTTTGGGGGAATGTAGGCAGAGGTGAGATAAAGGGGGCCCCTGGAGGGGTCCGGAGTAAGTTTAAGGGTAAGGGCCTGTGCCCTGCTTGCAAGGGCCGGAGCAGGGAGTGCTTTACCAGTGAGTGTATCCCTGGTATAGACTGCACAGCCACCCCACGTTTGCCTACACGATCCTCCCGATATAGGGTGTAGCCAGGGAGGAAGACAAAGGAGTCAGGGGTGGACTCTGAAAGCCAGGTTTCCACCAGTGCAATGACATCTGGTTTGTGCAGCATGACCCGGTATTGGAGGGTATCATATTTTTTCAATATGCTGCATATATTTATGGAGGCAATCCTCAGACCGATTGAAGAAAACCAGAACAAAATAAATTAATATGCAGCGGGAGGATTACAGGGCTATGACCCTAACTGCGCATGCGCAAGCTGCTGGGCTATGTCCCGATTACAGCCCCTACTGCGCATGCGCGAGAAATTCAGATCATGGCGACATCCAGGGCTAGCAGGTAAACTCAGAAAACAGTACTAAATGCCTTAATTCAGACAAAAGCAGTAAAGACTAAGCAGAACTCGTGAGTATCAGCAGTTGTAATGTTCCCCATAAATATAGTCTGAGTAGGTGGCTAGGCAGAGATAAACACAAAACAGTCGATAGAATGGCAGATTGCTCCCAGACTAAAAGAACTCCCGAGAATTACATCAAACAGCTAGGCAGCAAGGCAGTGTCCCAATCCAAAAAAAACTTAACTCATAGGGTTCACGGAGGGGATCCTCATGTGCAGTCTGGCCAGAGGTACTGTGACAATGGCCACTGCCATCAGACCTAGGAGTCAAAGGAATGTCCTGGCTGTAACATACGGGCTGCTGTGAACCATTGGAGCCTGTGCAATCGGACATTCGGCCCTGTCCAGAGGCAGGAAGGCTGAGCCTTGGGATGTGTACAAAACTGCCCCAATGTACTGCAGCCTCTGACAAGGTGTCAAAACAGAGTTGGGTACGTTGACAGTAACCCCTAGGGCATTGAACATCTGCCTTGTTCAAGCTAGGGTGTGCAGAAGCTGTTACTTGGAGTGAGCTTTCAGTAGCCAGTCGTCCAGGTAAGGAAATACAGAGAGGCCTTCCCTGTGAAGGGCTGCTACCACCACTGTCAAGCATTTGGTAAAAACACATGGTGCAGATGACAAGCCAAAGGGCAATACTTTGAATTGGTAGTGTTCCCCCTGAAACAGGAAAGCACAGTTATGTAAGAATCTACCGTAACAGTAGATCTTCAAGAGGAGCTCTTGCAGCAGGTTACACCAAAAGAACTGAAGCCGGCAGGCGCAAGGACCTCACGGAAAACTTCTAGCTAGAAGTTTACAGCGGGGGACTGCCCCCTGACATCAGCCCGCCTCTGACATTGACCAATGGTATAAAAGGGGCGGTCCCCAGCCCCACCTCAGTTCTCCCGCCAGGGATCCTGGCACAGGTAAAAAAATGGAGAACCGAGGAGGTTCCTCAAACAGAGGGAAAGAGGGTAGCTGAACATGAAGAAGCAGATACCAGGGGGAAGGTGGGAGAGAAAGCACCACCTGCTGCAAGAGCTCCTCTTAAAGATCTACTGTTATGGCAAGATCATTACGTAACTATACTATCTCACTTCCAGGGGGAGCTCTTGCAGCAGGTTACACCATAAGGACTGAGTCACAAGCAGTACAAGGACAAACCCTTAACATACAGGTGGAGGAAACAGTAACCTAGAGAGCTCATGAGAGCAGATCCTGAAGGACAGCAAGGCCAAAGCCTGACCTGCGTCGGGAAGCGAGGTCCAGACTGTAGTGTTTAATGAACGTGTGGACCGAACTCCAGGTGGCAGCTGCACAAATATCTGCTGCTGACACACTGCACAAGGAAGCAGAAGCAGCAGCATCTCTCCTGGTAGAGTGGCCTTTAACCGATCCCAGTAAAGGCTTGTCATCCTTTCGACAGCAATAAACAATGCAGTGAACCAACCATTCAGACAGAGTCTGTTTAGAGACAGGTGCTCCTAGAGTCCTTGGGGTGAATGAAACAAACAACAGATCAGATTTCCTGATATCCCGGGTGCGAGCCAAATAATAATGAAGGACCCAGTAAACAACCAGTGTGAAGCAGGGCCTCCCCTTGATTAGAATGCTCTGCATAGTAAACTGGAAGGTGGATGTCCTGATTAAGGGTAAACTCTGACACCACCTTTGGCATAAACTTAGGATTGGTCTGCAAGGACACTCTGTCCTTGTGGAAAACTAAATAAGGCTCTTTGCACATCAGAGCCTGAAGCTCAGAAATCCTCCAAGCAGAAGTAACAGCAACTAAAAACGACACTTTCCATGACAGAAAGCGCAGCTCGCAGTCCGCAATCCGCTGCTGGTTCGAAGGGAGGCAAAGTAAGTTTCTCCTAAATGAACAAAAGGTCCCAAGGAGGGACAGGATCCTGAAAGGAGGTTTCAGGTGTAGAATACCTCACAAGAAGGCACATGGTAAATCTAATTGGGTAACAGCCTTGCCCTGTATTGGTGCATGATTTGCAGACACAGCGGACAGATGCACCTTAATGGAAGAATAGCTCAGTCCCGAGACTGACAGATAAAGGAGGTACTCGAGGACAGTTTACCGGACAGGTAAAGGGATCAAGGTGGCGAGCAGAGGCCAAATGGAAAACCGCTTCCACTTCATAGCATAGGTAACCCTAGTAGAAGGCTTCCTGCTGGCTAGTAGGACATCCGTTACTCAAGGCAAAACCCCGACTCAGGTAACGGCTAAATCTGCAGGAGCCATGCATGCAGGTGCAGCGACTTGAGGTCCGGATGGACTAGAGTCCCTCTCTCCTGGGAGAGCAAGTGCGAGCTCAGGGGCAGAGGAAGTGGAGGTTCCACTGCCAGCTATTGGAATAGAGCAGGGGTTCTCAAATGGTGAGGCCAGCCTCCCTTGGGAGGCCCCAACCTGTTCCAGGGGAGACTCAAGCAAGTCTGAAAAAATACTGTATTTAAATTTTGAGTTTTATGTATTTTGTATGAAGAAATGAAGCAAACTGAAAAAGGATAATAGTAGGGGAATATTATACAGAGAGGAAACAGAAAAATTAGTCTGACCCATGAAGGTACTGCAACAAGGGGTAACAATGGTTCAAGAATGAAAATAGCAGAGCAAGTAGGCTGGCCTGTGGGTGGGGGGTTACAATAAGCTGAATAATTATATTTGTTTATTTCATTTATTTGTTATTCAGATAACACATTTGAGCACAGGAGCTCTTTTTCAAAGGTTCCACATCAGTATAAGACAAAGAACTGAATGAAAGAAATTAATGTGAGCCAAGTACTCAAAGGGGTTTCAATTTATTCATGGTGTACTGCACAAAATACAGTATGTTATTTTTCTTCGGGGAGGCTCAAGATTATTTCAGTTTTTGGGGGAGGCTCAAAATCTATTCCATGAATTTGGGGAGGCTCACTGTGACAAAGTCTAAGAACTATTGGAGTAGAGGGAACCAAATCTGCAGAGCACAGTAAGGAGCTATCAAGATCATGCCTGCTCCCTCTGACTGTAATTTGAGAAGAACTCTCTGGAGTAGTGGAAAGGGAGGGAACACGTAGAGGAATCTCCCTGTCCAGCAAAGGGACAGCGTGTCTCACCAGAAAATACCAGGCCCTGGATCTACAGAGCAGAAACTGGGCAGTCTGGTGTTGAATGGGGATGCAAGGAGGTCCAACTCGGGACGACCCCATCGTTCGAACAAGTCTTCTGCCACCGACTGCAGAAGCTCCCACTCATGAGCCTTGGACCGAGACCAGCTTAGGCTGTCAGCCAAGGTGTTTTGGATGCCTGGAACATGCATGGCAGACAGCTCCAGCTGGTGCTCGATGGCCCAGTACCATACCCTCACGGCTTCTCTGCAGAGGGGATATGAATGAGTCCCCTCTGCTTGTTGATGCAAAAGGCCACCGACATGTTATCCATCTGAATGAGAAGATGGCCTGGGGCTAGATCCGACTGAAAGGTCTGCGAGGCGTAGAGGATCGCCCTCATCTCCAGCACATTGATGTGGAGGGTTTTCTCCACAGCAGACCACGTACCCCGAGTCCGGCAACCTGCAAGATGAGCTCCCAGCCCTGATCTGAGACATCTGTAGTCAGAGACTGGTGAGGAGGGGTCCATTGGAAAGCCATTCCTTCAGAAAGGTTGGGGAAAGTAGCCACCACTGCAGAGTCCGTCAAATAGGCTCTGTGATTCATGGGCTCGTCTAAGTCATCTGAGCGCTGATCCCACTGGACTCGCAAGGTCCACTGGGTCACCCGCATGTACAGCCGTGCCAATGGGATGGTCGCGATGGCTGCTACCATGTGCCCTAAAAGCCTGAGGATGACCCTGGCTGGAACCAGGCGAGATGAGGAGACCGTTTGAGCCTGAGCTTAGAGGCCTTCTGCCGTGTCTTGAGGAAGAAAGGCTCTGCCTTGGACGGTGTCCAGGACTGCCCTGACGAACTGGAGTCATTGACTCGGCCAAGGGGAGGACTTTAGAAAGTTCAGGGTGATCCCCAGGGCGCGAAACCGAGTAAAGGTTTCTTCCATGGTGCCGAGTAGCTGTTCCATGGTGGGGGCTGTGAGAAGCCAATCATCCAGGTAAGGGAAGCCGTAGTAACCTTTCCTCCATAAGGTCGCTACCACTACCGCAAGGCACTTTGTAAGGACCCGAGGTGCTGAGGACAGGCCGAATGGCAGAGCTCAGAATTGATACTTGTTTCCCTGAAAAAAAGAACCGCAGAAATCTTCTGTGGGGCTGGGCAATGAGGATGTGAAGGTACGCATCCTGCATGTCCAGAGAGCAGAGCCAATCCTCTTGATATAGAAGGGGCATCAGGCTTGGAAGGGTAACTATCCTGAACCTTTTGTATTCCACATATTTGTTCAGGTTGCTGAGATCCAGGATGGGACGAAGATCCCCTGTTTTCTTGGGAACCAAGAAAAAGTAGGAATAGAAGTCCTTCCCTCTTTGGGCCACTGGAACAGGTTCTATGAACCGTTTGTGCAGAAGTGGCTGTATTTCCTCCTGGATGAGGGTGGTGTGTGATGGGGAATAGCGGGAGGGCAGGGGAGGGTTGTCCAGTGGCAACTCTAGGAATTCTAGAGTATGTCCCATCTCGATCAATTGCAGGACTCAATGATCTGACATTATTGCTCCATCTCCTAGATAGAGGAGAAACTACCTACGCTCCCCTCCCAGGGATTCAGCTGTGGAAAGGAGTCGGGCAAGGAGTCAGGCAGAGGTGCCTAGGGTAGACAGGGTGGCCTGGGAGGACTTGACAGCTCCAGGAGCTGCTCCTCCAGGGGTCTGAGAGGTGGCCTTTCATTCAAAGGCGCCATGCTGCTGCCGCTGCCCTCGGGGTTGTTGGCCAGAGGAACGGCAAAAAGGACTGAGGCCAGAATGGTTTCTGGTTGGAACGGTACATGGTGTGCACCATACGGATAGCCTTGCCTGAAACCTAGAGGTGAGTAATAAGTTACTCAGACTCATCGCCAAAAAGGACCGGGCCTTTAAAGGGGGCATCCATAATGCCTGCCTGGACATCCGGGGACAACCCTGAAACCCGGACCCAGGAATGTCGTCTTATGCAGACACCCATAGCCGCAGCTCTAGCGGCAGTGTTGGCTGGGACATAAGAAGAGCGCAGCACATGAGTGCAGACATCCGACCCAGACTTAAGTAGATTAAGCAGCCCTGCTTTCTGCGGGACATCAGGCAGGGCCTGAGCCAGTTCCATGCCCTGCTCCCAGAGTGTATTCTGATATTGCACTATATGCATTAAGAAATTGAGGGAGTGAATAGTGCAAGTGTCCGAAGCATGCACCTTTTTGCCAAACTGGTCCATTTGCTTTGACTTCTTGTCAGGAGGCTGGGTGCTAAGGTGCATAGGACGCTTAGACCTGTTGTGGGCAGCTGTAATGACCATAGAATCTGCCAGAGGTTGTTCCCCTAAAAAGGGTTCATTCCTGGGAGCTCTGTAAAGATGGTTGGACTTCTTGGGCACTGCCGAGGAAGTAGAAGGGTGCTTTCAGGCAATCCTAGTGATGTCCTGGAAGAATGTCAAACAAAGCTGGCACCACAGTGGGTTTAGGGTCCATCTGGCGGAGGTATATGGCTAGGTGACGCCTCTCTGGATCCAAATCTTCCATGTCTCATCACATATTGGCTTGGATATGCCACATAACATCTATGAAAGATGGATCATCTGACTGAGACCTGGGGGAGTCCTTGGTATCCGGAGGCGAAGGAGCACCCCCTAAAAGGAGAAAATCTAGAAGAGGAGTAAGAGCTGCAGCTGGAATCCTCTGAAGTTGAATACCTAGAGGAGGAATGCTGGGACCGGCATTCTCTAGAATGGCGTCTGTGTCTATCTGAAGACCTGAAGGAGAAATGACGCCTCCTACCTTTAAGGCCAGAGCGATCTCTATCCGAGCCATCCAGCTGTGGGGTTGTTTCCCTCAGCTGGGCAGTAGGCTCCCTGGGTTCGGGAGAAGGCTTTTTTTTTGGGGGGGGGTACCTCTGAGATTGTAGGTTCCTTAGTGGAGGGCGAGAAAGGTTTCTGTGGAAGGAGGTCACACTTAACAGTGTTCCACCACAACGAAAAAAGCTCTTTGATGTCCGAAAGTGGGATCCTAGGCTCAGTGGGAGCACCTGGCATCAGAGGGGCAGATGGAACGGGCGTCGGGCCCTGAGGCAGCGGTAACCTGTTGTCGAGGCACAGGTCAGGAAGCATAGGAAAACCAGGAGCAGTTTCAAAATTCACAAATAGCATTTTATTTTTCTCAATAACAGCAAAATAGAAAATAAAAATGTGTTCAGTATAACTATTTACAAAGGCAGTACAAACAAAGAAAACCAAGTCCTTCTTCTGAGGGTATCTCTTTATTCCAAGTTTAAGCCTCTCAGTCTCTCACTCTCTTTGCCTCTCTAGTAAAAGTATTTTACAAGTCTTTATCTTGGCCGGCCTGCCGGTGCAGTAGCACGTCATCCAGTTCAGTGACGGACTCGGAGGGCCGACTGGAGGAAGAAGGATTGAGCGTCATAGGGACTGCTCTCCTTCTCCGGGGTGGGGGGGGAGAAAGAGTGACTGGCACTATGCGGACCTCTGGGGGAGGCTGGTGGCACCACTGCTGCTGGTGCCACACGTTCTAGGGCAGGGCAGACACTGGCATCATTGCACATTCCCGCCCCCAGGAATCCAGCATAAAAAAAACATGCTGGCTCCATTCATGACGGCCCCTGCCTCCACTCTCGCTGAGACTAATGCCCAAGGGGGGGTCCTGCTCCTGCTCCTGTGGCCCTTCCATGGGGGGCCGGGTAAGCCAGAGGCAAGAGACCAAAAATTCCTTGAGGAGGGGGGTGCCTGCCCGGCAACCCCATTCTGGGGGGGTCAAGCCTAGGCATAGGGGCAGCGAGCAGAGCGCTGAATCCTCCGGCTCAGAGCAGAAGGAGACCAAATAAAAAAATAAATAAGTCTTTGTCTGGGAACTCGTTAAGAGAGCCTGCTTCTCACAGAATGTTTTTGTAAGTTTATAGAATGTTCTTGCCAGTTGCGATGCAGATGCAGCAAAAAGATCAGTGTGACCTAGAACTAAACTCTTGCTTAAAGCTCTGCAAAGGGCTTAAAAACTGCATCTCAGGTTAACCCCTTGCGTTCCAAATAGCTTTTTGCAATCATTTCAACAGTATAACTATATACAGTTTTAAACAAAGGGATCCCAGTTTCACATACAGATTTACACAGAGATTCACATATATTTTTTATAACTGCAGATATGCAAGGGGGAAGAAAAGATAGAAATAGCAAGGGAAGGCAGAGAGATAGTGAGAGGTGGAGAACTGCAAAACTATCAGAGTGATCGGTTCCTAGGTCTCACAAGAAAATTTAGTTGCGCAGCCAGACACAGAAGAAACAGAAAAGGACAGGATAGAACAGATCCTTGTGTTTAACTCTTCCTGCATAACAAATGGGACAGGGCCTTATACAACCCTGTCACATAGCCCTTGTGGAGTAGGGGTAGCTGGCATAGGCTCCCCCGGAGTATGGTCGTCTGGTGCCATCGGCGGGTCAGATGATGGTCCCTCAGGCGTTAGCTTAGGGGAGACATGCTCGTTTGCCGGTGACACATGAGGATCTGGTGATGATGGCTGGGAGTGTCGGCTTAAGAGAGGCCTGCTGAGGGGAGCTAAGTCCCAAAGAGGGCTAGGGCTTTACTCTCCTGGGGGAGGTGAGCACATGACCCCAGCGTTGGTCCAGGGAGTCAGCCATGGAGACAGAGGCTGACTTGGCGGACGCCATGGCCGGTCAGATGACGGTTAGGGACCCGCTGTCCGAGCCACCTGGATGAGGACCTGAAGCCTGGGAAGAGGGCTTGAGTTTCAGGGGCTGAAGAACTGAGAACACCCCAGATCCAGAAGAGCCCCCGCCCGACATCAGGACAAGGGCGGGAGGCCTAACCACCGGGAGCCCGGAGTGAGGGCTGCCTGGGGAGTCGAGTCCGACCTCCCACAGGAGGAGGACCCGGAACCAGTGCCTGACTTGTGCGGGGACCAAGAACAGGAGTCTGAGGAGGACTTGTCCTTGTGATTCTCCTTATGGTGGCGCTTCTCCAACGACTTCTTTTCCTTATGGTGAGCTGAAGAAGCCAAAGTCTCTGAAGTAGGGGAGGATGAAGAACTTTTTTTCTGGATCTCCTTCTGCATGGCCTTTAGCTGTTTTTCTAGCAAGAAGGATTTGAGGGCTTTCTGGCGGCAAATCCTGGGCCTGCTGTTGAATGTCAAGCAATGCTGGTAGGCCTCGGTGTTGTGGACTGGGCTCAGACAGAAGAGGCAGGCTGAATGGCCATCTTTAGATGGAATCTGCTTGCCGCAGGCACACTTGGTCTGGCACCGCTCGACGGAGGAAGACAGAGAAGAAGACATACAGAGAAAAAGAGGCTAATTCTGGAAAAATAGTAAAATAATAAAACACTGGAAACGTGTGAGAAAGGCGGTCAACTAGTGCAGAAGGCATCTGTGGAGCCGAAGTGCACAGGTTGAAGGCGGGACAGAACTGAGGTGGGACTGGGGACTGCCCCTTTTATACCACTGGCGATGTGGGGAGCAGGCCGAGGTCGGGGATGGTCCCCCGCTGTAGACTGCTAGCTAGAAGTTTTCTGTGGGGTCCTGGCACCTGCAGGTTTCAGTCATTATGGTGTAACCTGCTGCAAGACCTCCCCCTTAAAGTGAGATCCTCAAATATTTTCTGTGAGGTGTGCGAGTTTTGACTACCGGTAGTAGTGGAAGCAGGCCCTGTAGGGTGACCATCCTGAACTTTTTGTATTCTATAAAGAAGTTCCGGTCCCAGAGATCTCATTTTGGGACTAGGAAATACCGAGAGTAGAACCCTGTATTTCTCTGTTCCAAGGGCACAGGTTCTAGGGCCGTCTTCTGAAGCAAGGTATGGATTTCCCCCAGGAGCAGAGGAATATGTTCTGGAAGATAGTGTGTAAGCACTGGTGGGTGATCTGGAGGTAGTTCTAGAAGTTCCAGAGCAGGGCCTTGTGCTACGATTTCCAGGATCCAGACATCTGATGTCAACTTCCTTCCACTGATTCAGGGAGAGGGAGAGACGACCCCCAACAACCACCCCAGAGGAAATGGTGGTTGGAGAGTGCAGGAGGAGGCAGGCAGAACCGGATGCAGTGGCTCCTGCCACACCACCACTTCTAGCGATTTTTGAATGGGCACCTAGAGTGGTTCCTGGGGTGGGCAAGGCTCCTGCTCCCTTGCCGTTATCTTGTTGTCTGGTAGTGGTATGGTGTCTAGTATCAGCCAGACAAAAAGGTATCCTCTGTCTACCTCCTGGTTGGGTATGATAGAGGAAGTGTATCGACTTCAGGGTCATACTATACCTGAGGCTAGAGATGATATTTTGTACATCTAAGCTAAATAACTTGCATCCTCTAAAGGGGACACTGAGAAAGGATTATTGTACATCATTCGCAAGCCTGTCACTCTGAGCCAGGAGTACCTCCTTAGGCATATTCCTAAGGCAGCCACCCTGGCTGAAGCATCAGATATGTCACAGGCTGCATGTAGTAGATGTTTTCCTACATCAGCCCCAGCTGTGAGAGTTTTAAGAAGCTCCTGTTTGGGAGTACCTTCTGGCAAGGCCTGAGCAGCTGCTTTAGCCTTTCTCTGGAGGGTATTCTGGTACTTGACAATATGGGCCTGACAATTGTAGGGAAGCTGAGGCATAAATTCTCTTACCCAGCATGTCCAACCTCCTGGACTCCTTATCATGAGGAAGTGAGCTAAGGTGTTTTGGTGCCCTTGATCTATCATGGGCAGCACTGATTACTACAAAGTTTGCCTCATCTTATCTGCCTTTCCTGGTATGGCACGAATTAGATCATATTTCAAAAAAGTGCAGAATCGGGCTAAGTGGGTCCCGTTTCACTAGATTTCTGTGTTTCCAGGACATTATTTTATGGGTTTTGAAAGAATTTTTTTTTTTGGGGAGACATAATGGCTACCACGAAAAAATTATTTCTTTCTCACCTAAGAGGAATTTGGCCTCACGAAGATGAAACCTCTATCAGCGTCTGATGTCAGCCTATCCTATAAAGGCAGGCAGTCCCCCACACCCAACCTAATTCTCCTGCCAGAGATCCGAAAGCAGGCAGCGAAATGGAAAATCGAGGGGGGATCCCAAGAGCAGAGAAAAGAAAGGCAGAAGCAGTGTGAGAGGAAAAATGAAACAGCAGGGGGCAGGAGAGAGGGAAATCAGGGCCTGCTGCAAGAGTTTCTCTCGAAGATCTATTGTTACGGTAAATTCTTACATGACTGTACTATCTTGCTTCGAGGAAGGTTCTTGCAGCAGGCCAACACCGGTAGGACTGAGACCCAAGCAGTATTGAGCATAGGCACAAAAACAGCACCGGGAGGAGGACCGATCAGTGACCAAAAGCTCATGAAAGGAGGCCCAGAAGAACTGCCAGGCCAAAATTAGCTCTGCGCCGAGAGGCAATGTCCAGACTGTAGTGCTTGGTAAAAGTGTGGACAGAGCTCCAGCTGGCAGCTGCACAAATATTTGCAGCAGACATTTCTGAAACAAGCTGTAGAGGCAGCCATATCCCTGGTGGAATGGTCCTTGTTGTACTTACGGTAGCAATAAACAATGCAACTGGCTAACCACTTAGAAAAACACTGTTTGGAAACAGGAGTGTCCTCTCTTTTGGGGGGCAATGAAACAAACAACTGGTCAGACTTCCTAGAAGTCTTGGTCCAGTGCATATAGTACTGCAAAATTCTATGTACATCCAAAGTATGGAGTAAAGCCTCCCCCTGATTAGAGTATTCAGGAAAAAAAGTGGATGGATTGGTTTAGCGTAAACTCTGACACCACCCTGAGAAGGAATTTAGGATTAGTACTCAAAGACATCCTGTCTTTGTGAAAAACCAGATAAGGCTCCTTATACATAAGAGCCTAAAGTTTTGAAATCCTTTGAGCAGAAGTAACAGCAACTAAAAAGAGTGCTTTCCACGACAGAAAGTGCAGCTCGCAAATCATGGCCAGTTCAAAGGGAGGTAAAGTGAGTTTCTACAACATAAAATTAAGTTCCCATAGAGGAACCAGGACCAAATGGGAGGTTTTAGGTGCAAGATACCCTACAGAAATGTGTGGGATACCTCAAGCTGTGCCACAGCCTTGCCCTCAACTGGTGCATGGTATGCAGAAATGGCAGAAAGATGCACTTTGAGGGGAGGAGTATCCCAAGCCTGAATCCGACAGGGAGAGAGGGTACTCCAGCACCAGAGTCACAGGGCAGGTGAAAGGCTCCAAGTGATGGGAAGCGGCCCAAAGGGAGAAACGCTTCCAATTCATGGCATACATGGCTCTGGTGGAGGGTTTCCGAGCAGCCACCAGGACATCTGCGACCCTGGCAAACACCCTGAAGTGAGCAACAGCTAAGTCTGCAGGAGCCAAGCATGAAGATACAGTGACTTCAAGTCAGGATGGACCAGGGTGCTCTGGTCCTGGGAGAGCAAGCCGGTGCCCAAGGGCAAGGGTACTAGAGGTTCCACTGCCAGGTGCTACAGCAAGGGAACCAAATCTGACGTGGCCAGAAGGGAGCTATGAGAATCATCTCCACCCCCTCCAACTGGAGCTTGAGTAGGACCCTCTGCGCTAGCAGGAAGGAGGGAAAGGTGTGCAAGAATCTTCCCTTCCAAGAGAGGTACAACGCATCTCACCAGAAAACTCCAGATCCAGGATCAAGCAAGCAGAAAAGTGGCAGTTTTGCATTGAATGGGGATACAAAAAGTTCGCCTCTGGACTACCCCACATGTCGAAGAGATCTTCGACCACAGAGGTCAGAAGCTCCCACTCGTGAGCCCATGACCAGGAGCGGCTGAGACAGACAGTTTTGGATGCCTGGAACATGTATGGCCGACAGCTCCAGATCGTGCTCGATGGCCCAATACCAAACTCTCATCACCTCCCGACACAGGGGGTAAAAGTGGACCTCCCGCTTGCTGATGTGATATACCATGCACACGTTGTCCATCTGTACCAGCAGGGGACTGGGAAAGAGACGAGTCTGGAAGCCTGTAGAGCATACAGGACCACTCGCATCTCCAGGACATTGATATGGAGCCCCTGCTACACGTCCACCCAGGTGCCCTGGGTCTGATGATCTGCTAGATGAGCACCCCACTGCTGGCCATAAGCACCTGTCATAAGAATCTGATGGAGAGTCAAAAGCTGAAAAGAGACTCCCCAAAAGAGGTTGGCTGGCTCCAGCCACCACGACAGGACTCTCCAGACTGGATATCTGCTGCTTTAAAAGGTGCTTCTCCAAAGTACCTTTTCAACTTCACTGGGTGGTTGTGTTGAACCCTTTGCAAATCAGGCAAGCCTGCAAGTTACAGTCCGGGCCAAGGCAACACATGCAGACGTCATGCGAATTGCCAGTGAAAATCTTTTCAACCCATGCACAATAATGGAACAGTTTTGATGGTTCCTTAGACAACATACGAACATACGAAATTTGCCAGCAGATAAAGGCCTAGAGATCTATCAAGTCTGCTCAAATGTGCAGCTAACACCCCTTATTCTGCAGCCGCCCCTCCCTTCCACCCTTCCCCTTCATTAACCCTCCCCATTGTCCTGTCCCATCCCCTTTTGAAGCAGTCCACTGTTCTACTGCGAACCACTTCTGCAGGTAACGCATTCCACCCAGCCACCACCCTCTCTGTAAAAAAGTGTCTCCTCATCTCCCTTCTGAACCTTCCTCCTCCAGTCTCATATCATGGCCCTGGTGGCCCTCCCCTCCTTACTTTGAACAGCCCTCTGTACCCGTCTTGTTTATTCCTTTCATGTATTTAAAGGTTTCAATCATGTCACCCCTGTCCCTCCTCTCCTCCAGTGAGTACATATTCAACTCCTTCAACCTCCTCTCTCGATGATAAGTCCCCCAGCCCCTTGATCATCTTTTTGTCACCATGCACTGCACCCTCCAGTAACTTAATGTCCCTCTTCAGATACGGGTGCCACTACTGCACGCAGTACTCTAGGTGTGGTCTAACTAATGACCTATACAGTGGCAGAATCACCTACTCCCTCCTCGAGGATATACCCCTTGCAATACAACCCAGCATTTTGTTGGCCTTTGCAGCTGCCTTCCTACATTGTGCAGAGTTGTTCATTGACCCCGCAATGAGCACACCCAGATCCTTCTCCTCCTCTGTCTGGGCTAGCTGCACCCCCCCAGCTGGTAACTCCTCCTTGGGTTCTTCATCCCAAAATGCAGCACCTTGCACTTTTGGCATTAAACCCCAGTTGCCAGGTGTCTGACCAGGTTTCAAGCTTGCCAGATCATCCTGCAACCCCTGCCATCCCCTAGGTCATCCACTCACCGCTGCCTACCTTGGTATCATCAGCAAACAGACTGATCTTGCTCTTGATGTCCCATGATATGTCTGCAATGAATATCCCAAACAACACTGGTCCCCAACACCGGGCCCTGTGGAACACCGCTCATCACTGCCCTGGGTGTGAGAGCTCCCCCACCACCACCCTCTGTTGCCTTCCCTGAAGCCAGTTTCCTACCCATCTCAACAGCTTGCACCTGTCCCTGTGCCTACTAACTTCCTTCCCAGCCTTCCATGGGCACTGAGTCGAATGCCTTACTGAAGTCCAGATACAGACATCCACTGCATGGCCCCTGTCCAGTTGCCTAGTTACCCAGTCACAGAACTCCACCAGGTTGGTTTGGCAGGATCTGCCATGTATGAAGCCATGCTGTCTGCTGTCCTGTAGTCCTTGGCCTCTAGGAGGGCCACCAGCCTCCTTCAGGATAGTCTCCATTAGCTTACCCACGATGGATGTGAGGCTCGCTGGTCTGTAGTTTCCCGTTCATCCTTGGGGCCACTCTTGTGGAGGGGCACCACATGAGCCATCCTCCAGTCCTGAGGTACACACCCCCCGAATGTAGTGAGGCATTAAATAGGTCTGCCAAATGTCCTGCAAGGACCTCTGCCAGCTCCTTCAGTACCCTGGGGTGGATGCCATCTGGGCCTGGTGCCTTGTCCACCCTCGGTGCCTTCAAACCCTCTCGAAATTTGCCCTCTATGATTTCCCTGTCATCCCTTCCCCCCCTGTTTCTGCCATTTCTCCCACCTTGGGTGTCACCCCCTCTTCTCTTTAGTAAATACTGAGCAGAAGTACTCATTTAGTGCTTCTGCCTTATCGCACCCTGCTTCCACCCAACCCCCCTCCTTCCTAATCCTTACTATGTGGTCCTTACAGCTCCTTTTCTCCCTGATGTACTTAAAGAAGTCCTTCTCCCTTCTTAATGCCTTGTGCCAGCCTGAGTTCCGTAGATGCTTTGGCTCCCCTTACTGCCCTTGTCACCTCCTTCGATTCTGTCAAGTACTCCTCCCTGTCCTCCCCCCTCCCTGTTTTCTTGTACTTCCTAAAGGCAGCTCTTTCTCCTTACCTTTTCCATGACCTCCTTGCTCAACCAGCTCGGTTTCTTAGCCCTAGCCTTCTTGCTCTGGGCTTTGCAGCAGGTTTTGGTTGCCTCCACTATCCCCAGCTTTATGAGCTCCCACCTCTGGTTAGTGTCCATACTAGATTGAATTCTGACCAGGTACCCTTTTACCACTTCCCCCATCCTCCCAAAGTCGGCCCTCCTGAAGTCCAGCACTCTTGTGCCAGATTCCACTCCTTCCTTGCCCATATCCAATGTGAGCCATACTGAGTAGTGGTCATTCCCTGACAGAGGTTCCTCCACTGTAAGTTCTCTCACAAAGTCCCCATTTGCCAGCACAAGGTCAAGGGTATTCCCTAACCTGGTTGGTTCACTGACCATTTGCAGCAGGAAGCTGTCCTGGAAGGCATCCAGCAGTACCTGCTCCCTTCTGTTCCTGGTTGTTGGGGTACTCCAGTCCACTCTGGCATGTTGAAGTCCCCCACAATCACCACACTACCCTTCTCGCAGGTCCTCCTGATCTGTCCTCGCTAGTTCTCTGTCTAACTCCTCCGTCTGAGATGGTGGCCTGTACACCACTCCCATTCTAAGAATCCTATTCTTGAATCCTGGATTTGCATCCAAAGTGACTCGTACCCTCCTCCCTTCCTCCTTACACACTTCAGTCCTTCCTTCGCATATAGTGCCACCCCCCCTCCTTTCCCAATCACCCTGTCCCTACGAAATAACCTGTACCCTGGTACAGACAGGTCCCAGTCATTGTACTGGGTGGCCCATGTTTCTGTGATGGCTGCAATGTCCACCTCTCCCTCTGCCATGAGAACCTGTAACTCTGCATTTTTCCTCCCAAGGCTCCTAACATTGAGGGTAACCACCTTCCACCCTTTCCCCCCCTCCCATCCTGCCCCCCTTTCCTAGCATCACCAATAGCACTTGCCATTTGTCCTTTGTCACTGTTATGGGGGTAAGCTCATATGGTTTCCCAACCTGTGGTCTCTGCATATCTCTTCCCCAATTGCCACCCCCCCCACTCCTAGTTTAAATTCCCTACTTCCTCTATGTACTCCTCCATCCTCTGTTTCAACACTTTCTTTCCTCCTCACTCAAGTGTAGTCTGTCCTTGGCACAGAGACTACTGTCCTCCCAGGTCCCTCCCCACCCCCAACAGCCCATACCCTTTAGCACAACACCAGGTTCTTAGCCATCCGTTAAATTCCTCTGTTCTCAGCTTTCTTGTTGTGCTTGCTTTTGGCACCAGAAGTATCTCTGAAAAAGTTACTGATCTTCCTGCCCCCTCACATAATTGTGCTAGTTCCTCAAACCTCCTCTGGACTATATCTACTGTCTTGTCAGCCAGGTCGTTTGTCCCAAGATGTATAATTAAATGAGGCTTGTCCCTACCCCTTCTAGCATATTTCAGAACAGAGTGTTCCACCCTTTCTACTGTCATTCCTGGCATGGCCTCCACCCAAATGTGACTATGCCTCTCCCCCTTGCTACCCCACATGACTCCTCTTAGTGTTGAGTCCCCCAGCACTAAGATTCCACCCCTCTTACTCCCTGCTTGCTTCCATTCATCTTCTCTCTCATTTCCAGCTCCTCTTCTTCCTCCTGCACATTATTTCCCCTTTACCCCTGTTGCAATTCTCCCAGCAGAATTTCCCCGCTCCAGTTTGGTCCAGGCATTTATCAATTACTCCTCTAATTTCATCAATTCCTCCTCCACCTTCTTCCTCTCTAGCAGTGCAAAACTATTTTCTGAAGACCCTTCACAAATGCCCGCTCTCTCTTTCATAGTAACCTGTTCTCTCCTTTCTACTCCATGACTTTTGCCACTTCTTCGCCTCCCTCACAAGTCCCTGTCTCTCCTTCCATTTGTCTTTTGTCTCTGACCTGGTTTCCCGGCAATCGTTCTTCCTGGCCTGGCGCCCTTGTCTCTGCTTCCTTCTTCTGACCCTCTCTCTCACCACTGTTGGCTTAAATCGCCTCCCTCATCTCCCTTCTTCCTCCCTCCAGTATTGGGCTAAACCCACCCCAATCTGCCTTGCCTGTCTTAGTTCCTCCTGCAGACCCTCAATCTCCTTTCTAAGTTTTTCTATGTGGTTGCACACTAAACATCCTCCCACACTCCAGGCAATTTTTAGAAAGATTGGTGCACCGCAGTTGTTGCAGCCTACCACCCTACCCATTGCTGTCGTTGCCCACCAGCGACCCCCCCACCCTTCCAGATGCAGGATACCAAACACTCCCCCAAGTCTCCCTCTCCCTCTATCAGTGCAAAACATTCTTTTCTTTATTTCCCTTAGCCCCCTTTGTTTTACATGTTTAGATAGATTGAGCAACTGCTTTTTATATTCCTAACCTTCCTATCCACACTCAAAAACAGACTTTAAGTAGCCATTGCACAACCTTCTTGAAACTCCTACTCCTCCTTTCCTCAATGCAATATCAATGCGAAGAAGTAATAATGAAAGCCCCTAGATTTGCATTTACTTCCCTTCCACTGAGATAGCAGTCACCTCTTCACTTGCTGCTGTTCCTTTCCTGGATGTCTGCTTCTGCTACGACAGGTGCATATCCTTTGCCCGTTTGAGGAAGTGATGTCAGAACCTCTGGTATAAAGGAAATCATGGACCAGGGGTGGGTGGGGTGAGGAGTTTTGGGGGGTGGGACCAGCCCAAGTCTTCCAGAAACAATCAGGTAGCTGAGGCCTCTGGTCAGACCATTAGCACCCTTCCCCCACTCTTCACTAAAACTTTGCAGCTAGTGAAGCCAGCAACAATGAATCACACTTCTACTCAAAGCCCCCAAAATAGGTTTGCTACCCAAAGAAACAGGACTCCAATTCAAACAGCTTCACCAACAACACATCAAAATAGGCTTGGAATTAGAAGATATAGGTCTCCAATTCAAAGAAACAGACCCAGTTAAATCACACCAATTATATTTTAAAACAGAAGAAATAGGCCTCTACAAATGCAGCCTGCCACACAGTGAATCATCAAACAAATGAGCCCACTTTTAGCTATCAAAACAGGTTTCAAAATTCCAACAGCCTCAAACAATACCATGCTAGCCCCTTAGTAGTAAGAAAGGTAAGAAAGGTAAGAAATAACCTTCTACCAAGTAGAATCCACAAGAAACAATGTAAAAACAAGAAGAAGCTACTGTACTGCAGATCTGATCCTGTCCCCCTTCTAGTTCCACTTATAAAAGTGATTACTTAACTGTGGTGAGAAAATAAGAAAGCTGAGACTATAGCAGTGTCATTTCCGTGCATGGTCCGACGAGTATTGTTGAAGGTGGGAAAAGAACTAAGGAGGGTTGGGGCTGCACCCGTTATGTAGTAGCCAACATCTGATGTCGTCATCAGCAACCACTAGTGGACTGGTTGCAAACGTTTTCTGTGTGGTCCTAGGACCTGGCGCCTACAAGTTCCATAGGTGTGGCCTGATGAAAGAAATATCCTCGAAGATCCTCACTGATGCAGGGACCTGCATGAACACCTCTATCTGGGTGTGAAAGTGCAGGGCCCTCCAGACCCTGTGTCTCCATGTGTGTGTATAGATGCAGATGTGCAGCCTGCATCAAATGTGGAGTCCAACAGGTCACAGAAGCGCAGGACCCTCTGGGCCATGCAGCTGTGTGCGGATACAGATGCAGACGTGCAGGGCCCTACAGGCCGTGCAGCAAGTGAGGAGTCTGCCTTGCAGTTTTGTGTTTCTATAGATGTAGACACACAGGAGTCTGTGTGGGTACAAAAAGCCAAGTCCAAAATTTAGTTTTGTGAGCCCACCTTCTTGTCTAGCTCCTGAAGAGTCACCATCCAGAAATGTTTGTACTCTATGTAGAGGTTCAGATGGCTTAGGTACAGGATGGGTCAAAGATCCCCAGTCTTTTTGGGAGCGAGGAAGAAGTGGGAGTAGGATCCCTTTCCTCTCTGAGCCAGAGGGATGGCCTCTATGGCTTCTTTGTGAAGAGGGCCCAAATTTCCTCCCTGACCAGAGGCAGGTGGGCTAGGAGACAAGAGGAGTGTACCATAGGATGATCTGGATACCACTCCAGGAATTCTAAAGTGTGACCGTGCTCTATGATCTGAAGCACCCAACTGTCCGTGATTATCACCCTCCACCTGTCAAGATGGAGGAAGAAGTGACCCCCGACAGCACCCCCCCAGATCCCTTGCTTGGGGGGGGAGGAGAAGGTCGTATAAGGAGTCAGAAGGTGGGGGCAGGTGTCAGGAGGGTGGCCATGGGGGCCCTGGTGGTGGCAGCTGCAGGGACTGATGCCAGCTTGCACTTGCTTTGACCTTTAGCGGGTTAGTGGGATTGCTCATGGGAGGAGTGACGAAAGGACGACTGCTGCCTGGTCCTAAGCTAGGTACGATAGAGTGAATGAAGCATCCAGAGAGCTTTACCAAACTCTTGCAGAATAGAGATCAGATCCTGAACATCCCCACCAAAAGGACTGCACCCAGAAATGGGCATCCAGAATGCTGGACTGCACATCTGGGGCAAAGCCTGAAACACAAAGCCAAGAATGGTGAAGGAAGCAAAGCCTCACCGCCGTCTGCCTACCAGAGGCATCGTAGGCATCATAGGCAGTCTGGAGGACGTGGTTGCCCATGTCAGAGCCCAACTTCAGGAGCTGGGCAAGCTGTGTTTTGGTGGGATCCTCCGGCAAGGTCTGAATCAGATCCTGGAATGGTCCCAAAGTACACTCTGGTACTGGACCGTATGTGCCAGATAGTTGACAGCCTGGATTGTGAGGGTAGTGGAAGCAAAAACCCGCTTACTCAAGTAGTCCAGCTGCCTAGACTTTTGTCTGGAGGAAGGGTACTAAGGTGCTTGAGCCACTTCGTGCGGTCATGGGCTGCATTGATGACTATGGAGTCCACCTTAGGATGGCTCCTTGGAAGGGTTTGCCAGCAGCGCATGGTAGAGATTGTACACCTTCTTAGGCATAGGAGGAATAGTCGAGGGGTGATTTTAGGCAGCCCTCATCACAAGAGTCAATAAAGGGTGGCATCACCAACTGGATGTCATCCCACTGCCGGAGGTAAGCGGCCAGCCGACGCTGCTCTGGGTCCTGCTCCTCTGTCTCCCAGCCCTTCAGGGACCGACTGTGGCGCATCACGTCCATGAAGGAGGGATCATCAGGTGGAGACTTGGGAATCACCTTGGAGGGCTCTTTCCACTCCGAAGACTCCCCAGGCAAGGAGGAAGACCATGGGGAGTCCGAATCCTCACCACTTGACTCGTCCTGGTTACTGATTGGCGGCGGGCACTCGTCTTGATGAGCGCCACAGTCAGTATCAGGTCTAGACCCATAAGACCCCAACGACAGGGGTTCACCAGCACCAGACCTGTCCAGGTTTTATGGCAGCAGGTCCCGGTCAGGGCACCAGGTGTAGCCCCTGAGGCGTGGGAAGCTGCTTCTAAATAAAAGACCACCACGTGGAAAACAGGGCCCCGTAGTCCACCGCAGGGATAATGTTAAAGACCAGCAGGTACGGGAAAGGGTACCCCGCTGTGTACGGCCAACCAGTGTTGGCTGGGGGTCTGGCACTAGGACCAGAGCAGGCAGTGGTGCCGGCTGCAGAAGTAGGGACGTTGGGCCCACGGGCAGTGGCAGAACCAGCAGGTGGCAGGGAGTGCCTGGGAGAGGGACCTTCTGGCACTGGGCAGGAAGGAGAAGCCGGCACCTGGGAGGGAGGCAGGCACCACCCAGGCGAAGGCAGAGGCGATGCTGGACTAGGAGAGGTGGCGGTAGCCTGCTGCGAGTGCTGCCTAGCTGGACTGGTCTCGGGCCCCGCAAAGGGGACCAACGTAGGCAGTGCTGTGGCTGGGGGGGGCCCCCCGGTAGAAGAACCACCACCCAAAATAACACTGGCCAAGCCTACTGGCTGAGAGCCCTGTGTGAAGAAATGGGCCTGAGGGCGGGGGGACTAAGTCCCCTGCCCTGAGGGGCTGCCGCCTGAGATAGCAGTGAGGGCTGGCAGCTGTGCCACTGGCAGCCTGAAGGAGGAGACGGTTGGCAGGACAGAGGGAGCTGGCCTCCTGCAGGAGGTCAACTCCAACGCGGTCGAGGATTTATGGGGCGAACGTGAGCGGGAAGCACACCGGTCCTGGTGTCTGTGCTTCCCATCAGATTTGTGAGAAGAAGAAGCCCCAGAGAACTGAACCGGTGAGGCTGAAGAGCTCATGGCCTGCAGTTCCTTTTTCATCATGACCAACTTCTGCTTAAGTAGGTGGCTCTCCAGAATCTGACGTTGACGTTGCCAAGTGGCCTGGTTGAATTTCTGACAAACTGGCAGGCTTCGGTGTCGTGGCTGGGGCCTAGGCTAAGGATGTAAGCAGAGTGGTTGTCCTTTTATGGAATCTGTTTGCCGCAGGCACACTTCATGGAACGGCCCGGATGATGAAGCTGGTGTAGAAGACAGATTCGGCAGCTGAACATTGAAAATTCAATATTTACTACTGAAAAGGAGAAAATAAAAAGGCGTGGGGAAGGATAAGTAATGGTGGTCAACTGAAGCTGCATGGGGTCGACGGTGGGAAAAGAACTGGGGTGGATGTGGGGACCACCCACCCTTATAAGATAGGCTGACGTCAGCAGTGAGCAGTCCCCAGTGGTAGACTGCTAGCTAGAAAGTTTTCTATGTGGTCCTGGCACCTGGCGGCTTCAGTCCTACCGGTCAGTGTTGGCCTGCTCCAAGAGCCTTCCTTGAAGCAAGATCTTGTGTTTTGTAAATTTTTTGTTAGTTCAATAAAAGGTATCAAATCACCCACTTTGTTCATCTTTTTTTACGAGGACCAATACGAATACAAAAAATTCTCTACATTTTTGGAAACAAGAAATGTGTCCTTCATGACTATGGCAAGTGTTCACCATACAGAGATGTTCGGCTGCATCAGCAGCACAGCAGGAGACAAGTGTTCCCATTCAGAGTATGTCTGTGAAGAAATTAACTACTAGCATGGTGGAGGTGGAATAGCAATGAACTGGTGCTGCTGTGTTCTGGGCCAGCTGAGGTTGGGGGGTGTGTCCCAGAAGTGAGACACTCAAAAGCCACTTGCAATATGCTGAAGCACCTCAGATGAAGGATTCAAGAAGTAGCATTGGTGTCAGCAGTAGGGAACTGCTCTTGGGATAAACAGAAGGTGCAGGTGGCAGTGTCGCTCAGAAAGAAAAGGGAGGAAGAACTCCTAAATGTTCATGCACCAAGAGGACTGTATTAATGAAGGATTTTCAGTACAAAGTTTTCTGTATTTATGCTTCCCTGCCTGTGTAACTCAGATTGATGTGACAGGGTTCACATTAGCCTAGCAACTTGGGGGCCAGTTTGACACTCTACTTCTATAGTTGTTGTCAGTCTAGCAAATCTTGTGGTTAGAAATCCCCTGGAGAGTCTGTATTGCATTATCTGATATGTTTATTGTTAAAGATACAGGAACAAACATTTCACATACAGGGCCAGTGCTGAAGCACAGTTTTTATTTTTGTTACTGAAAATGCTTACAAATCCCAACTGGGACTTCAGTCTGCGTTAACACAAGTTCTAATGTGGTATGTTACAACCTGCTCGGGACTGTGCTCTATATACCACGTTCAAAACTTTTCAATAAAAAAAAAAAAAAAAGGAACGATCAACCAAAGAGAGAAATAGAGACGTTGCTCTTCAATGGAAGGTAAGGCTATTACCCAAGGCTTGTCACTGAGCTTCCTAGGGTCCGCAGAGATCTAGGGGATTAAAACAAACACCTATACACAATCTCTCACTAGGAGATTTTTGGAGACCTTAACCAGAGCACCATGCCATGACGTTAAAAGCTGGACTGGAATGAGTCAAAAATGTTTTTATTTTCTAGGTGCTTGCCCAGCTGCTCTGCAATGACCTTCTCAACAACCTGGAATGGCAGGTTGAAGACAGGTCTATAATTCAACAGGTCATCGGGGTCAAATGAATGCTTTTTGAGCAGTGGTCTCACCACAACCCCCCCTCAGGGGTGTGGGGAGAAGCTCTGCCTAAAAAAAGCATTAATGAGGCCTGTCAAACCAGAGTTAGAGCCTAGACATCAGCCTTGATATGCTGAGTAGAGGCTGGATCAGCATTTGAACTGGTGAGTGCATGCCAGCAAGCCCCCAAACCACATCTTGAACATCCAACTGGAGGAATTCAAAACAGAGTATCAGAGTTTTCATTCTCGCTACATCTATCCTCTTGCTACTCAAAACAGGGACGGAGGAAGAAACACAGCCCCCGATGTACGCAACCTTAGCAATGAAAAGCAGACTACATTGTTCATGCTTTTCCAAGGAGATATTTCTCTTACCCTGTGGATATATATAATGGAGAAAACTGGCAATGGTACAGAACAGGGTGGCCAACTTGTTCCTCTAAATGGCAATAATCCTAGATAAGCTGATAAGCTATTTTGCTCTCTCTCTCTCACTACTCTTAAAGTCTCCCTGATAGCCCTCATAATGTGCAATCAGGACAGGACTGTCTGCGTGCACCTGTGACTTCCTCCACCTGCTCCCCAACTGCTGATTCAGCACTTTCAACCACCAAAGCTCATAATTAAACCAAGGGTCACTTCAGCAGGCAGTGACTAGGTGGGAATGAACTAGCGCCAGAGTGTCCATTGCTAATGCCATATTCCAGGCCGCAACACTGGCAGAGGTTCCCTGGAGGATGCCACAACTAGACTTGAGGTGTTCAGAAGACCTAGAAGCTGATTTGCATCCCAATTCTATCCGAGACAGTACTGAATCACCTCTGCAGCTGAAGTGACTTTTTGGGGCCCTGAAACTGAAATGGTGCAGTATAGCGCAGTGGTTTAAGGCTCTGAGCTGCAAATCTGGTGACATCCAGCAGATCAGACCTGGGTTTGAATCCCACAGCTTCCACTTGCATACTGTGCGACCCTGAGCAAGTCACTTAACTTCCCTGTGCTCCCAGGTCACTCCTGTAAAAAAGCTTTCAGCTTAGTGTGCTACTCCTGGTTAAACAACTAAATGAAAAAAAAAAAAAAAAGATATGGCCAAGAAACTGACTCCAGTGACACTTCCCCAATCTCCATACCCAAGGAACAACAGGTCCATTGTATGACCCTTCTCCATACCGGAGGAACAACAGGCCATTGTATGACACTTCTCAAGTATGATGACCCTTCTCAAATATGGCTGCTGAAATGCCTTGTCTGCACTCCAAGGAATACTTAAATTTGACGAGTTTGACAGATTATCTGAGCGATCATCCACTCATACGTTGAAATCACGAAGAAGTCTCGCTGACTCAGCTGAGGCAGCATACCACTCAGCAGACTCCTACAGAAAGTCTGTCTCACACTGCAGCAGTGATGCTTAATTGCCGGCACTTTTCACCTGAGACTTGAAATGCAAACAAACGAAGTGATGGGCAAGCAACACTGGAAGCTGTACACAGTTCAACTGCAAACACTTTTTTTTGTTCTTGTTCCAAGCAGAGGTTAAAAAAGTGCCTGCAAATATGTTCTATTGAGAAGGACTACAGTGTAGTTCAGACCAGTCTCCCACAAGGCTCACCCACATAAAGCAACTGGTTTGATCAACGAGTGACACTATGAAGACCAGTAATGATCTGAAAAAAGCCACCTGTGTGCTCCAGCCACAGGTGGTATGTCGCAGAAAAACCTAACGGGATTATCTCAGGCAAGAATGTCTGATCGATTTATTAAGTCAGGTCTCCATGGTACACACCAGGATGGCATCAGAATCAGAGCTGAGGTCCCTGGTAATGGGAGATTTATTAACTACTGACCTAGCACTGCATAACAATACCCAGACTGAATGAGCATGGACATCTTCTACTCCCACCATTGCCAGATTAGAACAATGCCTGGGGATACACAAAAGGCAAGAAGTATCTTTGCCTCGCCTAACCCTCCTAGACAAGCATCTCCCGACCCACCCACTTCCAATAAAATGTGAGCTACTGTTCCTCTGCAGCCTCCCTTTCCTAAAGATGCCAAATGCTTGGCAAGATGGAAGCACATACCAGTTTTAGCATACATTTTTTAGAAGGGCAAAACTACCTACGCTGTTCAGGGGTGCAATTAATCTTTCTCTAGCAAATACTAAAATGTACTCTCTATCTTATCCATCCTAATCCTTCTCAGTCAATCAAATACACTCAGTAACACCAAAAACAAAAAATAGCACCCTCACACCATGCACTCCTACAACCACAGTGCTCCAAAATAGGGGGCATCACCAGGGGTGGGCATTAGGGGTTGGGGCACCGAATCTTTTTTGGGGGGCATTTTACCCCACCCCTTGCCCATACCGGGAAGAGGCTTCGGCTGCCCCCTCCGCCACGCCCCCCATACCCAGAGCCCTCCCCTGGTGGGCTGCTGGGCGGTACCCTCCCCAAGGAACATGGTCGTTACCCCCATGGGAGCGGGACCTCCCCCCAGTGGACAGGAGTCTTCAATGGGAGTGGCGGCGGAGGCAGGGCATCATCTGCGGGGCTGTATTTTTGTATGCTGCTTTCCCATGGAAGTGGGACGCACAATGACATCAATGGATACGCCCGGCGTCTGTCCCACCTCCCGACTCGTGGCGTGGATCCCCCCAGCCTCCGTCAGCGCTGATATACCAGGCACACCCCCGATAGCTGAGAGCCGCCACCAAGCACTCAATCCTTCTCTGCCCGGCCGGCTCTCCGACTCCCTGGTCCGTTCCCGAACCCGGGATGTCGGCATCACAAGTGGACACTGCACCGGCGAGCCGACTTCTGGGGCCCTGAATCTTTATTCATTAGCCCTGAATGAGATTCCCAAATCCTAAAACTTGACCCCTGCCTTAGTTTGTTTTTCATTAGGTGGGAGGGGTGGGGGCTCAAGCCCCTAATCTTTTCAGACTCCAGCAATGCCCCTGCACCAAAGTAAACAACAATAACCCTCCTTCCACTCCAAAACCCAGAAAAAGTCCACCGAGACTTGAGTCCGATGATGCAGAGTACTGGGCACAAAGTCCACAGGACAGGCAAATTAAAACTCACTTTGTTACAGCAGACTAATAACCACACTGAACCACCCACATTTATCATCATCTCCCAGAAAGAGAGTCCCTTGAAGAGGAGGCTTTGAGCCAGTGAAGCTACAATGTGATAAACCTCCTAGACCTTGGAGGCTGAGGCCAAGGCCAGGGAGAGGAGTGTGCTCACCAGGATAACAAAGCCAGGGAGCCAAAATGTGGACTGCTAATATGTAAACAGACCCTCCCCCACTGGACTGGCTGTGGGACACCCTCACACCCCCCCCAGGCCAATGACCCAACACAGGCCCTGGGGAAAAAACAAGGGTCTTGAAGTCCACAACATCAGGGCTTATTGGAAGTAGTAGAACAGGGCCTCACCTGGAGTAGCAATATGTTTACTGAAAATTGGAGTCTACAGAAGTATGGACCAGCAAGTGGACAGATGAAGGCACGGAAGTCTACTCCAAAGGTACCCTACTTCGCTTATTCTTGCTCAGTTAGGCATATGTTAATCCATAAAAACAGTACTCTGTGAAAACATGCACAGTCTCGGCAAGCTCGGATCAATTTTCACTCCATAACACCAGAAGTTCATTTCACAACTGCCAGGTGTACAATGCTGCTTATACAGTACTGAACTATGCCTCTCCCATTTATTCACAGGCTGTTGTGAAAGACGTCTGCTGGTTAACTACAATTTACAACAGTACATGCAGATTTACCTTACTGGCCCCTTTTAGAACACACCACTGTGACTTTTACAGGAAACTTGTCTGCACCCCCCGCCACGCTGGGACTTCACTCTTAGCTGACAAAGCACTGCACACCCATAACCTCTCTCCCTTGTCAATGTTCATAAGACACAAATAAGCCCCACCAACCTGTGCTCCTCTGATATCCTGCTTGAAGTACCACATGTACATTGTAGCATGGGCAAAATGGCTTTCTCCTCTGCTTGCCCATTCCTCTGGAACACTCCTCCTTTGGGCATCAGAACTGTCCCCGTCCACCCCCTCTTTAAATCACAGCTCTTGGATCTATTGAATGCATCTCTCTCTGCAATTGTGCAACCTAAGGCCCTGTACACATCAGGCTAGTTAAAATGTTTTAAGGCGTTTAAAACATTTTAACTGTTGCAAACACAGTGCCCGTCTGCATTTAAGCACGGTTTGAAAGCGTGTTAGGAAACTGTGCTTAAACCCTGCTGGAAGCTAGTCTTAAATCAGTTTTAAAAAACGGTTTGAGGAGCAAAAGCATGTTACCTTGCAGTGTGGATGGGCATGTGCTTCTTGCTCCGTGACCATGCCATGTTGGGTGCTTTGGTCCTCCAGTCTCCCAACAATGATTGTGCAGATCAATCCCATGGTGCAGTTGCAGTGAGGCTGTAGAGTGCTCCTACACAGCAGAGCACCTAGCGGCAGGAAATACAGTACTCGTGTAGCTTGACAGACAAACTGTCTTCAGCTGGTAGCAGGCTTTACTGCATTTTCTCCTGACACAATCAGCCTGCCTGCTGCATCTGCTTTTAGTTCATTAGTGCTAGTGCATCCCTGCATAGTGCACATCCAGCTAATGAAAGCACGAGTGTGGTATTTTAAAATGAGTGACCGTTCTGCAAGCTGGACAGAGGATGCCACTAAACTACTAATTGAATACTGGTCCCAGCAGTGGGTTCAGGAGGAGTTGGCCAACTATCGCACAGACACCAAAATATATCAAAAAAATAGCAGACTTCCTATTAGAGAATGGTACTGAAAGGTCTGCAAAGCAGTGCAGGGAGAAGATAGAGCAGCTTAAAGTGAAATATCGCAAAGTTAAAGACAACAGGTGACCTGGTGGCAAGAGGATCATCTACCCTTTCTTTGAGGAACTGGAAAGAATTCTTGGTGCTCAGCCTACCTCAAACCCTGCATTTGTCCTTGAGGGAGTGTCTGTTGAGCCACCATGTCCAGCTGTTGAAGAAGAGTACCCAGAGTCTGAACCCCTGCAGTCAGGTATATTCAATATGATGCCATACATGTATCCCGACATTGGTGATCACTGTAGTGCCCCCCAACCACAGAGACACACACCCTACAGTCACAGAAGCCTGTGTGTAATGCATCCTCACTGTGCAGGTATCTGCAGACATGATGTTCCGCACTGTTTTGTCTGCACAAACTCTTCTCCATTCACAGCCATGCTGCCCTTAACGACGTAACAGACATACACTTGTCTGGTCGCTGTGGCTGGTGATGGTGGGGCACAGAAAGCATCTCCACATGGAACTACATTGCCTGCCACTTATGACACAGCTGGCATCACACATATTTTCTTTTAAATGAATTTACATTAAAAAATGTAATTTGTTTTGTAGACCATGAGGGTTGTCAGGACTCATCAGTGGAGGATTCATCTGCTACCATCCATGAGCCATCTGATACCCTAGATGTGTTAGAAGAAGAAGAACAACCTGGATGCAGCCATGCATTACCACCATCAGCTGTCTAGTCAGGGAAGAGAACTTGCAGCAGTGAGCCTCTTTTCAATCTACGAAAGAAAAAGAGATTGACAAAAATGCATGAGATAGTTGAGTCAGTGTTTGAACCAACACGTAAAATGTTGCTCGAGCAGCACAATCAGTTGCTGCAACAAGAGAAAGAAAGGGCTAGGGAAGATAGAGAGATGGAGGAAAGGCTGAGAACACGGGAGATGGAACATACTGCCTCATTGTTGCATAGCATAATGGCAATGTTTGCACCTCTGGCTGCACAGCGACCAATGCAGATACTAGTTGCAGCTGCCACGGTTCATCCTAATGCCATGCAACCACCATCAGCTGTTACCGTAATGACCTCGGGAAATGCTTCTGCTGCCCATTCTTTTAACAGTAGAGGGGTACTGGATCAGCAACCGAATGTCATACAGGACAGTCAACCTGTCCACAAGAATATCACTTCTTCACATGAAAATGTTGGTTATATGGGCCATACTGTTCTTCAACATACTCCTGCTGATAAATGTAGACCAAGCAGCACGCATGTGCAGTCATACAGTGAGCAACTGCATTCTAAGGATTCACCTGGACAAATCTGTGACATCTCAACTGTAATGTGCCATAAAACAGCAAACAAACACAATCTGCAACTGATGAGCAGATCCTTGTTATGTTTCAGTTACCTATTCTGCCACGAATGGCATGTTTGATGCGTGCTCCTCATTTGCACAGATGTTGAATTTCTGTTCGTTTGCTGTTTCATGTGCAAGACACTTTTTTGCCTTACCCCTCCCCAGGTTCACCTGACTGTATACATCAATATATCTTACAGCACCAGTTGTCACTTGACATGTGTCACACTTTTTACTAGGGGAAAGAAACACATGTGTTTCAGTTCTGAAAATGGAATGCATCAGTATTTGTTTGTGGTGCTGTTGCCCAAGGCACAGTTTCAAATTGTCAAGATTAAAACAGTAGTGCATGATTTAATAAAGAGTTTAACAAGACAGAAAACGTGTAACAAACTTTAATGCTGTCACGTAACATCAGAAACTGCTATTCAGTGTCAAACATGAATTTATAATATGAAAAGTGTTACCATCGTTGTAATAATGAACAGCTACTTGCAATACCAGAACATGTATATAGTGCAACTGCTGTTCCATTGACTGGTACAGCAACATTTTAAGTTTACACTAAGCAGATTATAAACACAGTTTATGTCATTCATGAATTCTACATAGAGTTTTTAAGGTTGTAAAGAACTGGTACTTTCAGAACTACGAGCATATCTTTGGTACTGCTGTTCCTTTCTAGTGTTACCTCAAGATTTTTGTATTGAACGGTACATATTTTTAAAGACCCTCTTGAGTGTCATTCATGAATTCAATATACACCATTTATAACAGCTTTTTGTAAAATCTGCTACTTGCAGAAGTACAACTTTTCAATGCAGTACTGTTGTTCCCTTTTATAGTACAACAACATTTGTTATTGAACAGTAAATATAGGTTACTCACCTGTAACAGGAGTTCTAGGAGTGGTATATGTTGTTCATCCACACTGTCTGGCAGGTTCCTTGCCGCTTTAAGATGGGCCGGAAAGTCTTCAAGCTGGCTCCTCCCACCCACCCGGGTGGTATAACCCTCAGCTCCGCCCCATGATGCCAGATCTAACCCGCTGGAAGCCAAGTTGCGCGTCAAAGCCGGGGAGTTTGGGTGGGTCGTGAGGATGAACAACATATACCACTCCTAGAACTCCTGTTACAGGTGAGTAACCTGTATTTCTAGGGACGTGGATATGTTGTTCAATCCACACTGTCTGGCAGAATCCTAGCAGTTCCCTGGGAGGAGGGAGGCAAGGCGTGCACCCCTGAAACCTACTTGGGGAATAAGGACTGAAGAACCGAGGTCCCAAAACCAGCATCCCGGCGTAACTCTAGGTCAATGTGGTAATGGGAAATAAAGTCGTGTGCTGACTTCCAGGTAGCAGCCCTATAGATTTCCTGGTTAGGGACGTCCCTAGAAGCAGCCATCAAAGCAGCGGTATGGCAGGTAGAATGAGCTCTTATCCCTTTGGGTGGCTCCATGCCCGCCAACCTATAGCAGAGATCAATGCAGGAGGTGACCCACCTGCTTATCGTCCGCTTGGCTGCAGGTCTGCCAGGTATGGCTTCAGCGTAGGTTACAAACAGCAGGCGAACCTCTCCCTGAACTTGTGCCATCCACTCCTTATAATAAGCGAGCGCTCTTCTAGGGTCCAAAGTATGGAGCCTATATTCGGCCTCCAAGGTGTGACTGGGGTAGAACATCGGCAGAGTCAACACCTGATTCAGGTGAAACTCCGACACCACCTTCGGAAGGAATTTCGGGTGGGAGCGAAGGACAACCTTGTCCCTGTGGAAGACCAGATAAGGAGTCTCAATGGAAATCGCCTGCAGCTCTCCCATCCTTCTGGCTGATGTTACAGCCACCAAGAAGGCAGTCTTCCTCGACAGGTGGGAGATATCGCACCTGTGCATCGGTTCGAATGGCTTGCCCACGAGCTTAGCCAATACCAGCAGTAGATCCCATGGACATGGAGGTTCTTGCACCGGAGGGGATATGTGATCAAGGCCTTTGAAAAAGCGCCCGATCACCTCTTCTGGCGCCACCGACTGCTTGCCGGCCCACGCCCGGTAAGTAGAGTTGGCTGCCAAGTGCACCTTTAGGGTCATCGACCGAAGCTCTAGCTGAGACAAGGACCACAGGTAGTCCAAAATGCTAGCCAATGGACAGGCAGAGGGGTCCAACCCCTTGTCCTGACACCAAATGGAGAATCTCTTTCGTTTAAAGGTATAGCACTTTCTGGTCGACTCCTTACGGGACGCCTCAACAACGTTGAGGACCTCGTCGGAAAGACCCAAGGCCTGGAACTCTAGGCGCTCAGGAACCAGGCCGTCAGGTACAGGGATTACAGGTCCGGATGGAGAACCTTCCCCTTGTTGACTGAGATCAGGTCCAGGCGGGCTGGAAGCCACCTCAGGAGCCTGGAGCTGAAGCTGAGGAGATTTGGGTACCAGAACTGGTGAGGTCAGTCTGGGGCTACCAGAATCACCTGCGCCCTGTCCCTCTTCACCTTGAGAAGCACCTTGTGGATCAAGGGAAATGGAGGAAAGGCGTAGAAGAGGCCCAGGGTCTATGGCCTTGAGAAGGCATCCCCTGCAGCGAACCCTGCTGAGGGGGCCGGGCATGAAACAGCCTCAGCTTTGCATTCTCACTGGAGGTGAACAGGTCCACCTGAGGGGTGCCCCAATGGGAGAACAGGTCTTGAACTACCTCCGGCAGGAGAGACCACTCGTGAGATGCAGCGCCTATCCAGCTGAGGGCATCGGCCAGACTGTTCGAGGCTCCTGCCGCATGGATGGCTAAGAGATCCACCTCCAGGCTGATCATGAGAGACCAAATGCGGAGGGCTTCTTTGCACAAAGGCAAGGAGTGCATCCCGCCTTGCTGGATGAGATAGTACATGGTCGTGGTGTTGTCCGTCTGGACCTGAACCACCTGACCCCGTATAAATGGAGTGAAGGTGGTGAGGGCTAGTCGAACCAGTTGAAGCTCCAGCAGGTTGATGTGGCATCGAGACTCCTGAGGGGACCAGAGGCCATGGGCCCGGAGCTCCCCCAGATAGGCACCCCAACCCATCAAAGAGATGTCAGTGGTAAGAATGACCGTTGGCTCGGAGCGGACAAACAGGATAGCCTCCTGCAGATGAGCTGGGACAAGCCACCACTGCAGGCCATCCCACATCTTCTGGGTCACTGTTACTAGCTGGTCCAAAGGACTGGAGCGCTGTGACCACTGGCGGGCCAGCCCCATTGCAGGGGACGCATATGCCAGCAGGCCCAACGGACCACACTGGTGCAAGCCGCCATAAGACCCAGAAGGTGCAGAAAGTCCCGGGCAGGGCGCAATTGCCCAACAAGAAATGACTGGGCAAAGGAGGAAAGGACCTTGGCCCTGTCTGCCGGGAGCCGGGGTCTGGCTCGAAGAGAGTCAAACTCTGCCTTGATGAACTGAATAACCTGCAATGGCACAAGTTCCGATTTGGCCTCGTTGATCACGAGGCCAATTTGAGAGCAGACCTAGATGGCCAGATCTCTGGACCGCTCCACCTCCAAACTGGAAGGGGCTGCTATCAGCCAGTCGTCCAGGTAAGGGTACACCTGGACCCCTCGGCACTGCAGGAATGCTGTCACCACTGCCATGCATTTGGTGAAGACCCTGGGAGCTGGAGAAAGGCCGAAAGGCATGGCCCTGAACTCGTAAAGGGATCCCTCTGCTCTGAAGCGGAGGAATCGCTGATGAGATGGATGGATTGGGACGTGAAAGAACGCATCCTGGAGATCCAGAGAGCAAAACCAGAAGCCTAGTGCCTAGTTCCAACGATGGTATAATCTGAGCCAGAGTGACCATCCTGAAGGTGCGCAGCCTTAGGAACTTGTTCAGGTCGTCCAGATCGAGAATGGGGTGCCAGACCCCTGACCGCCTTGGGACCAGGAAGTACCTGGGCACAAACCCTGGTTTTGGAGGAGGATCTGCCACCTTGCTGATCACCTGCTTTTGGAGGAGCAGAGCTATGTTGGCTCGACGAGCCGACAGAGAGGCTACGGAACCGGTAGCCCTCCGCCCCCCCCCCCCGAGGGGCGACGGCTCGATAGGAAGGGGTCCACTCGAATTCCAGAGGCAGACCTCTGTCAACCACTTCCAGCACCTAACAGTCTGTGGTGATAGCGGACCAGGCGGAAAGGAAGTGGCAGAGCCGTCCCCCCACGGGGTACCTGGGGAGGAGTGATGAGGTTGGGGGCGGCACCCCTCAACCCATCACTGGGCAGGCTTGGAGGAAGGGCCCGCCGAGGAGCCGCCTGGACCTTTCCCTCCAGGCTCCCTGCTGGAGGAAGCAGCAGGCTTGGCCTTGGGGCACCAAGCGTGAGCCTGCTGGCCCTGTAGCTGGTGCTGCTGGGCCAGACGTGCTGCAGGGGCGGAAAGACGAAAGGGCTTACGCTGCTGCTGGAGGCCTTTGTTCTTCTGGGCAGGCGTGACTAATCCAAGGTGGTGTTGGACTTCTCGATCCTCTGGAGATGGCCCTCCACCCCAGGTATGAACAAGTCGGTGCCCAGGAAGGGAACGTCTGCCAGCTTGTGCTGGGTATCTGGCGTGAAGGTGGAGATCCGCAGCCAAGCTCTGCAGCGCATGGCTACTGCGGCTGCTACTGACTGGGCACAAGAGTCTCCAATGTCCGAGGCAGTCTGGAGCTGTTTGGCCATCATCCTTCCCTGATCCCGCACCTGGTGACCATCGTTTGAAGGTCAGCCGGGAGATGAGGAAGCAACTCATCCAGGGAACCTGTAAGGGCGTGTGAAAAATGTGCAATCAGCAAACCCGAGCTAGCCTGTCGAAGGCCTAGGGAGGCAGGCATTAGTTCTGCGCCCCGGAGTAGTCCAGCTTTTTGTACTCCTTGTGTGGGGGCTTTTCTATGTCCCTAGCATTTCAGGAGTGCCGGAAGACGCTGTCGGTTACCAGCCCTTCAGCTGAAGGGTGCTCCAAAAAAACAGAGAGGGAACCGGCGGGGACTGCGTACTTGCGAGCCACCCTGGTCAAAGGCGCAGGACAGGATGCAGGCCACTGCCACAACTCTCCAGGGCCAGACCAACAATGGCCTCGGCCACAGGGAAGGCGTCTGTGGGGGAATCCCCTCGGTCCAGAATCTCCGTGAGGGGATATCTAGCCCGTTTTTGTACGGGTTCGAGCTGCATCTCAGTAGACTCTGAGATGAGCTGAAGAATTCCCAGGAACGAGGATGGGCTCTTGTCCACCGACAGACCCCTGGAAGATTCCAGGTCGACGGGCTTGGAATACAAGGAGGAGTCATCGAGCAGCTGCCAAGCGCCTGAGCCACCCTCCACTCGCTGAGGCCTATCGGGGGTGAGGGTGACAGACAACCTGTGGGGCAGGCCCTGACCTGACAGAGAATCCTTGGTCGAGGCCCCAGTCTTCGGTTGTGGGAGCGGTGGTTCCACCACAATGGGTGGAGCAGCCGGTTTCGGCCAAGCAATCGGTGCCGGAGTCAGTTCCTCGACTAGGGAGCCAATGGCGAGAGGTTGCTCCGGCCGTTCGTGCGACAGCCACTTAATGGCCGGTGAAGGCGAAGGAGTTGGCTTGTTGCCGGCTAATAAGAGCTGCTGCCACATCATGTCCTCATAGCGCTGACGCAACTTGCGCCGGAGCCTATCCTCTGAAGAGGACAAGCGGCGACGCCGCTTTCTGTGATGCCTGGACCGAGACCGCCTATGTCGGCGGGACCTACCCGACACGGAGGAGGACCGAGACAGTCAGGGTCGCTGATGGTGGGTCGAAGAGGGGGCGGGGCTCATCCCTCAGTTCAGGGTCCTTGACTGGGATACTTCAGCTCGGGAGGCCGAAGCAAGTCCTCGGTAACCACTGGGGGAACCAGTGAGAGAGGGTTATCGGCTTCACCAGTCGACAGCCCGTCCGACGAGTCGAGAAAAATCTCGACCGCATCGATGGGTGTCTCGGCCAGCTGACCTGATGGGGACACCATGAAGGCAGCAGCCTTAGCCGCAACCTTGACCGAAGTCAAATGCAGATGCTCCAGGGAACGAGATCTCTCCCGCTCCCATGAACGTCAATGGTGGGACTTACTTTTTGGTTCCCTTTTCTTCAACCTACTCATGTGAGTCCCTGAGGACCCTTCTCCCTCAGTGGAGAGGGTCTGACAAAGTTCCTTAAAAGAAGCAGTGTAGGAGGAGCCTAAGGAAAGCAGGATAAACGCCGACGCCGAGGAAGCAGAAGAAGTGGCCTGGGCCACCTCCTTCTCGAGGGCCATTAACTGCTCCAGCTGCTCCACGGAGCCCACAGCTGCGGACACCACCCAACGGGCCTCCTTCGACTTCACCGATGGAAACTGTTTCTCGGGGTGCCCCAGCTGAAGTTTGGCAGCGCGGTCTTCCAGAACCAAAGTCATAAAAAGACTTGCAGAGATCGCAGGCCTGTGGATCGTGGGCAAATCCCAGGCAGTAAACGCACATGGCGTGCGGGTCGGTCCGAGACATCTTCTGCCCACAAGGGCACCAACGGAAGCCGGGAGTAGATTTTGAATCCATCGTGGCCGCGAGAGAAGAGGAAGACTTAAGTTCTGTAAACTTTAAAACAATTTTTGGAAAAAACGAAGGATTAGGATCCAGGACTACAGACGCAAGAGCACTAAAGAGGGAACCTGAGCTTCCAAGTGGTAAGGAAGATCTGGCGTCATGGGGCGGAGCTGAGGGTTATACCACCCGGGTGGGTGGGAGGAGCCAGCTTGAAGACTTTCCAGCCCATATTAAAACGGCAAGGAACCTGCCAGACAGTGTGGATTGAACAACATATACACGTCCCTAGAAAATTGTTTCTTTGGAAATAAAACTAAATATTTTTTCCAAAAACAGCTGCTTCGTACATTGTACTACATATATTATAACTCCATTATGAGCAACAGAGATGGGTGTGTGAGGTGGGGTTGGTGGGTTCTATGAATAAAGGCAGCACAATACCAATACTGGTTGTGTGACACAGCATCATCAGGGTTAGTACTGGTGCACTGCAGTTGTTACCTTACTGCATTTACAGAAGTGTGAGTAACATGACATTATCCACCTGAGGAACATGTTAATGCACATGTGGCACTGCAACAAAATAAGCACACAGGGCATCACAGATCAAGACTGCCTGTCTTGTTTGTGATGCAACTGTTGCATCATATGCCTGCCACTGTTCAATGTCAGGTTGGGGAACCACACCACCATCTGTTATCATCCAACCACCCAGAGTCGAACAACTTCCCCTTACTCTCACACATATTGTGCAGCTCACAGCATGCAGCAATAATGTATGGAATGTTCTCCAGGCTGAACTTGCTTCTTTTTAGGAGACAATGCTATCTGCCTTTGAGTCTACCAAAGGCGCATTCAACCACCATACGCGTCTTACTCAGTCTGTAATTAAAGTTCCTCTTATCGGGGTCAGTGTAATCAGCATATGGCTTCATAAGCCATGGTAGGAGGGGATATGCAGGATCGCCCAGAATCAAAGCAGGCACCATCACACCATTTATTTCCCAGTCGCTGTTTGGAAACAGATCTCCACGCTGCCCTCTGCGATACAGGTCGCTGTTTTTAAGTACTCTGGCATCATGAACTTTACCAGGCCAACCAACATTTATGTCAATGAATCTGTAATGGTAATCAACAACCGCCAGCATCCCCACGGAAAAGTAGCACTTCCTGTTGTAGTATTCGGTTGCACTACCAGGTGGTCACAAAATGGGAAAATGAGTGCCATCAACAGTACCGACGTATTGGGGAAACCCCCATTCTCCATCAAAACCTGCCATTATGTCATTGAGGTTTTGAATGACAATCACCTTAGGTAGGAGGACTTGCACAATGGTACGACACACTTCGTTTATTATCTCACCCACTGTGGAGCATCCGACCCAGAACAGATATCCGAGTGTATGGTACTCAACATTTGTAGCTAGACGCCATAGAGTGATTCCAACACGCTTACTAACTGACACTGCTTTCCGAAACAGTGTATTGCTACATGCAATGTAAGGTGACAGCTCATCACGTAGCAATGTGAATGTCCCTTTACTGAGACGGAAATTAGATATCCACTGATCATCATCCTAGTGGGTCATCACAACATCATTCCACCAAGATGAGAACGATCCACACACCATACACGCCTACGTAGGGAATCACAGACATACCCAGCAGTCAGAATACTCTGCATGACAGCCAGTGATTTGATAATGTGCTGCCATCTCGTTCTTGAACGTGCTGTGCTAAGCAGTGATTTCTGTTTCATCTCAGATGTTCTCCTGTCAAGAGCAAGTGCTGACAGAGTCTGATAAGCTGCCAGCGAGCATAAAATCATACTATATATGTCCCCTCTGCAGAACTCCATGTCTAAACAACTGATCACCAAGGTAATACTTGATCTGGATCACATGACAGGGTGCACTGTTTGCTGGGACAGTCTGCCACCATTTAACATTCATCAGTTTTTTTGTGAATGAATATAACGTTCGAGCATAAATTATCACCCACAATTGTTGCCCTAATGAGAACACACACACACACACTGTAATTTAAAGAAACACTTCCTGAACAGCAATTCGCCACTACGAGTCGTTTGTTTACAATACTGTTGAAATGCATGCTGAGAGGAACACAGATGCATCCTGGGTTGCACGCCACACCACAGGCATGCTACAGTCGTGGGGATAACCGTGTTTTAAAACATTACTCCATGCTGATGCGGACGGGAGTCAACCGTGTTAGAACGGAGTTCAAACTCGGTGGAAAACTAATCTGGACGGGCTACTGTGGTGAGTTTGAAAACGTTTTGAAAATGTTTTTAACAATGGTGCAAATCTTTATTCTTAATGTGTACAGGGCCTAAGATGCTAGCTACTATCTTGACAGTTTAAATGTGCTACGTTAGCTTGTTCCCACAATGCTGTATTAGCCCCATTGTTTCAATTTCTTCTTTGCCGAGTTACGAAACCTAATTTTTTAACTCATGTTATTTTACCACATTATTTACACTGTATCCTAATTTTACTTTCATCTGTACTTTGTTAGTTTTGCAAATGTATTTTCGTAACTCGTTTATACCCCTATGCCACCCTTATTCTTTGTCTACCTAGGCATGGGTCCTCCCTGAAAAGTTTCTCAGACCAGTGTACTTACCCGGTCAAAACAATAAATAAATAGCTAAATAAATAAATAATCCACAAAGCTGCTTCTTGTAATCTATGAACTCAGCCTCTCCTGATGTAAGAGTTGTAGCCGATGAACAAAACTCCCCACTAGAGCAACAGGACTCCAGAAAGGAAATATCGGAGGGATCTGGAATCACAAACCTATACAGAGCAGAAAAGCAGAGAACACACTAATGTGACCAAGGAAGTCACTGCAGCATCTAGAGTTCAAGTCTGGGTGAGAGGCACGTATAACTGTTGACACTGACACTGTGCAAAGTAGCCTTCCATAGCACAACAAAAAAAATGCTGAAGTACTAAGTTAGCAATAACCCACGACAGGGTGTGGGGTTATAAGCATTTAATCCATGCCTGGGATGCGTTGTGAGGCACGAGGCCGCAGGCCGAGTGTCCTCACGGCACCCCAGGCATGGATTAAATGCCTATAACCCCACACTCTGTCATGGGTTATTGCGCTTATAACATGGGTTGCATAAAGGACACAAATAATGCTCAGAAAGGGTGATTTTAAGGCTGGAAAAGACAATTTTTATTGTGTATCCTTCCGTCACATGTAGACTGAGGATAAACATTTTATGGTTCAGTTAGACCTTTATGTATAGTACAAAAGCACTGTAGACCCATTTATACTAATGATCACATGTAAACTAAGTGAAACACTATATGTGGAAATTTGTTCTTTTTTTTTTTAAATAACAGCATATTATCTGTGTATAACACTTTTCTTAAGATATCAGCATGCTTCCTGGAGTATACGAGTAGAGTGTTGTTTATTTAAATTGTAATGACCTACATACTTTAATACTTCTTTTTGCGCTCAAAACACAGGAGTGCATGGCTCCTTTCCTAAAGTAATCAATAAAAACATGTTACAACATCTGTTTTACTTGCTTTTTACCACGTATGAGAATACATTACTTCCATGAGTTGCAAGCACTGCATTATGGGTATGTAAATAATACGTAATATGCAGTAGCTTTGTCATTCTTGGAAAACTACACTTCTGAACAGTTGATCCTGACAGTAAGATGTATAACATTACTTAATGTTTCTGTAAAGTAAAAGAGCATTATAGACACATTACTGCCAATACTCATATCTAAACTAAGTGAAACACAACATGTGGAAAATACAACTGAGCACTGGTAAGCTTGCTGTGGACTGTATAATTTTGTGGGAATCTGTTCTATTTTTAATCGGCAACAGAATACCTATGTAACACTTTTTTTTTTTACATAGTCATATGCTTCCTAGAGTATATGAGTAGACTTGTTTATACTGTAACAACAGAAATACTTTAATTCTTCTTTTTGGTGTTCAAAATACATGCGAGCAAAGTAACACAACTCCTTTCCTACAGTAATCACTACAACATGTTAGAGCACCTGTTTTACTTGCTTTTTACCATGTATGAGAATACATTACTTTCATGAGTTGCAAGCACTGCAATATGGGTATGTAAATCGACTTGCCAGTAGCGAGTTTTTGACTTCGTAGTACAAGGATTCAACTGGATTCTTTTTAACTAGCAGTTGGCAAAATACAAGGTCAGTTAAAAAAAAAACATTATAGACACTGCTAATGATCACATGTAAGTATGTATAGACTTACTTGTTGAAAATCTTTCCATTTCTACTCCCACATCAGCAACATTTTCTGTGTCACCACTATACTGCATCTATGGGGTAGGGATATGATTTTTGGTGGATAATAACATCACTTGCTATGAGGGAAGAAGTGCAGGTCACCCAAGTGTGGATTAAAAAGGAAATTTAATCCACAGCCACCTGATGCTGTTTGACCAACTGGCTGCTCTCTTTCATGCTACCCATGTTATTATACTGACTAAAATATGACCCCTTAATAAAATTACTCAGAATAAAATAAAAACTCAGTGCTAGCAAATGTGCTTTTCAGAGACATGATGCAGCAGCCATCTTGACACCTGCAGAAAGTGCACAGACTGATGTCCCAACATGAGAGGTGCTCCTTACCTTGCCAGCCTGTCTGGCAGCAGGAAGTTCTGTTGTATGTTCTCCACAAGGGGCCCCTTCATTTCTTCCACTACCTTAAAAACCCGCTAAAAGTTATCAAACTGCAAAGGAAACAGGGAGACATTTTAGCTCACAGAAACAAGTTCATCTTAAAAAGCCCTGACAATACTGCGCATGCACACACCCCTTACTTTGAAAGCACAGTTATTACAGTTTGACCCAAAGAATCCTTTGAATGCACTATCTTACTGTACATTTTTACTAAAAAATTACATACTTTGCATACTGTATTATAATTAAGAAAATGATCATTTGTTCAGTTTTTGTGTTTTTCTCCCAATCACGTGCACACACTAATGATGCCTCTAAATTCAATGCAAAGCATCATGGGTAGTAGTATGTAAATCGTATGTACTGCAGGGCAGACACGGTTTAATTAAAAGAATACTACACCCTCATATCTTGTAAATATATTTGTTTCCTTGTCAACAATCAACTCTTCCCCTGTAGCTATTGGGGATATACTTAATTTATTTTCACTGTTCATACTCGTTCCCTGTAATTTTCCTGGGAAATTCCATTATCTGGTTGTTGAAATCGCATTGTCCTGTAGAGCTACATGAGAACATTTTTATGGGTCAGCATCCTTTAGACCCTACAGTATGCCTGTCTGATTACCTAAAACAAGCTTCAGCAAGGCGTGACCATATTTCACTGTAAAATTATTGGACTACTAAAGGAGCCAAATTGCTCCAAGAGGCATCAGAATATGTATTCTGGTGCCCTGATCTAATAAATTACTTGAAACCACCCCTTAGAATGTTCAGCAGCAATCAGAAAGCTCCCTTAAAATGAGCATTTTTCTGTGTTTTTCATCCAGCTTTTAGCCCACACTGCAGTCCTCTCAATTCCTCAGGCTGCTGTTCTCTGGTGATGCCCCAGCCCTGACGGGGTCTCTCTGGTGCAGGGCCTGGTAGTACTGGCATTTAGCATCTGATATTCAGACAGCATGGTCCCCCACGCCCTTTCCTTTTCTGATGACCTCCCACTACCTGCTGCTGCTGAGCAGTGGTGGTACAGCCTCGCCAGCTGAATCTACCATGTACAGGAGACAAACTCCTGGGCCACCACAGGGGTCACTGCGAGTACGAGCACAGTGTCAATCCTACCCGTTCAGAGAAGTGCAGTCACCAACAGCACTCTCCAACCTCAGCAGCCTACATGCAGTCTTCCCCAGCTCGCTCTTGAAACAGGGTTACCTGTACAGTCGTGTGCCACACTACCACTGGGTCAGTGGGCAGCCCCTACTTTAAGCCTTTTTTTTTTTTTTCTTTTTACTTTGGGTGGCTACAGTGCATACACCTGTAGTATTTATGCAGCATATATGAGCACAGTCACTAAAGCATCAAGCACCTCCAGGTCCAATACGCCAAGGTGGACTAACTCAAATCAGCTGTTTAGTTACCAGTGCTTGCCGATCACAAGTTGCATTGAAGATCCATAACTGGAACTGTGGTCTGGCAAACAGATTAGTTGCTGAAGGAAGATACTGGGCACTCAGGAGTGATACCCAGTAGTCAAACAACTGCAAAAGGGGAACAGAAACCCCACAACTTTCCCAATCCATATTTACTTGCTCCTGTTCTCTTTCGGTACATTTCTTTTGTTTTATCCTTTTATTTTTGTCTTCTAACTTTCCTTTAAAACCAGTTTTGTACACAGTCCCCCTTGCACCAGGATAAAAGCTCTAACTAGTGACATCATTGGTTAGAAACAGTCCCTGGTTCCTAATGCTGACACTGCTAAGGATGCTACTTTGATGCAAACTGAGCAGACTGAGGAGCTGGTCCATTTTGATTACTATAGCAGCTCATACTATTAGTGGTAGCACTAGCAGAAGCTGCTTATGGATTCAACCCGATGATGTCACTGGTTGGGGGCATTTATAATGGTACAATTGGGGCGCTACATTCAGAGCTGGATGTAAAGACCATGCAGACAAAAAAAAAAAAAAAAATGTACAGAGAGAGAGAACAAGAGGTAAACAAATATGAATTGGGAGGGCTGCAGTGTTCCCATTCCCATTTATGAGTTTAAAGGGGATAACAGACATCTGAGTGCTGTCTACTCCAGTGACAGCATATTGGTTTATGGCACACAGCAAATTTCAAGGGAAAGGCATCACAATCACACAGTTAACCATTCTTAGTAATAATGACCAGAGCTACAATGCAGAAACCATATTACTGCAGAAATTGTCGTATTTTCACATTCAGAAATACTGACGAATCAAACCAGGACTTCACTTGCGAAAAGTATATCATCCCTGAACAACTAATGGACAAAAGGGCTGTATTGCTAGAAAAGTTTAAGTGGAATTATATGCAGGTGGAGCAGGATGCCAGTATATGCCGCAGTGAGAACATTAAAAACAAATCAGTTAGGGAGGCAGAAGTAGAAAATACATGTAGAAAACAGGAATGGGAGTAAAGGACAGCAGGCACAAGGAACACCAAGCCAGTAAGTATTAAAGTGGATCACAATGGGAAACAGTTCAAAGAAGGACGTAAGTAGGCCAAGAGGAGTGTAAAATAAAAACAAAAAAAAACAGTGGAAGCCTGTAGCTACCTGTCAAGAATCTGACTTACTGAGTAAATGGGGAAAAAAAAAATAGGTTACTCACCTGTAACCGTAGTTCTAGGAGTGGTATATAGTTCACATCCACATAATGGCAGTTCCACCAGAATTGATAATTCGTTTGATGTTTTGAACCTAAGCTCCTCCCACCATCTGGGTGGTATAACCCCCGACTCTGTCCCATGACATCAGACCACTGCATGCTGGAAGCAGGGATCCGTGTGCCACTTGCCGGGGGAGGCCAGGTGGGTAGTGTGGATCAGAACTGTACACCATTCCTATAACTACGATTATAGATGAGAAATCTGTTTTTCTAGAGGTGCGGATATAGTTCACTATCCACTCACTGGCAGACTGCCAGCAGTTCTCAGGGAGGAGGGGGAAAGGTGCACACTCCTCTCAGGCAAACAGAGATAGGAGAACCAAGATCCCAAGAGCAGCATCCCGACAAGACTGTCTTAAATTAAAGTTTGTGACAGACTGGTCCTCCCCAGACTCAGCCTCTATCATAGTTACCAGCTTTCTCAATACTCCGGTAGCTGCCACAACTCAGCTTTGACACACTTTTGGGGAGTCTCGAGGTTCGCGTCCCTTCAGAGCTACTGCTCAGAAGTACAATGCTCCTTGTTCAAGGTCACAGGAACACCCCTCTCTGTCACAGCTGAGAACACCTTACTTTGGAAATAGTATATGGTAATGGTAGCCTCCTCAGTGGCGGAAACAGTTCTTGTCGATTATAAATTGGTTAGCTATAACTCAAAAGATTTGATCACAGACCGTGAAATATAAAAATAACATTTTTAATATTTCATGATAGTTCCAAAATAAGGTAGACCACAAATTCCTGTCATGGTGAGGTGCAGGTAGGGGCCAGCCAAGCCCAAATAATGCCCAAATACCTCCAAGTATACTTGCACTCTGCAAAAAATGATCACTTGCGAGGGTACCAGCTCAGACTTGTCCTGGTTGACCAGGAGCCCAAGTCTCAAGAAGTCTGGAAAGCCAGATCGGTGGAACTCTTGACAGCTTCCTTGGAAGGCCTGGCTATCAGCAAGTCATTCAGGAAAGGGTACAAGGTGATGCCTTGGCACCGCAGGAATGCCATGCACTTGGTGAAGACCCTGGGTGCTGAGGACAGACTGAAGGGCATGACCTGGAACTGGTACAGGACCCCTTCCGCTCGGCACCAGAGGTATTAGAAGTGGGATGGATGGACTTGGAGGATGTGGAAGAACATGTCTTGGAGGTCTAGGGAGCAGAATCACATGTTCTGTTCCAGAGATGGAGTGATCTGACTCAGAATGACCATCTGTGACTTGCCCTTCAACATGAAATGGTTCAGACTGTGCCAATCCAGTATGAGGCGCCAGCACCCCCCCCCCGTCCATTTCAGAACTAGGAAGTACCTCGACATGCAACCCTGACTGGCCAGGGCATTCTGGACATGGGCTATGGCTCCTTTTGCTAGGAGCTGAGCGATATCCTACCGAAGGGGATAGCATGCTGTGTGACACCCTGGATTCCTGAGGAGGGTGGAGTCAGTAAGGTAGGAAACCTTGAAGTTCAGAAGCAGCCCCTGGCTGGACACTTCTAAAACCCACTTGTCTGTTATAATAGCGAACCAACATGGCATGAAGTGACTTAACTGACCCCCGAATGGGAGCACAGACAGGGACAGGATGGGTGGAGGTATGACATCCCCCAACCCGTCACTGGGCGGCTTTGGAGGTGGCACAAGTTACTGTGACCAGAGGGGCACCCCTTCCCCCTACCTTTCTTAGGGCCCTGGTTCCAAAACTTGGGCTTGGGATGCCGGAACTGGTACGGCCTCTGCTGGGGTTGCAGAGAAGGCTGTGTCTTAAAGGACTGATATTGAAAGCTTGCTTTTTAGATTTCTTCTCCTGGTCCTTCTGGGACAATACCACTGTGGCACTAGATTTCTCAATGTAGGAGAGATGTGCTTCCACCCCAGGGCCAAAGAAATCGGTGCCCAGGATGGGGATATCAGCCAGTTTATGCTGGGTGTCCACTATGAAGGTGGACAGGCATAGCCAGGCCCTGCGATGCATGGAGACAGTTACTGGCACAGCACAGGCACAAGGGTCCCTCATGTCCATGGCTGCCTGGAGCTGGTGTTTAGCCAGCGACTGACCCTGGTCTCTGATGAACTTCGCTGCCAACTGTTGGTCAGTAGGGAGGTGAGGGAGGATGGTGTGAAAGACTCCTAGCAGGGAGTAACTGAAATCAGCCATCATCACAGTGTAGCTCGACTGATGGAGACCTAAGGATGCCGCAGCATAGTCCTTTTTTGCAGTGTGGTCAGTCATTCTGGACTCCTTGTCCAGAGGCTTGTCCACATCCCCACAGCCTCCAGGTTTGCAGAAGGCCAAATCAGACACCAACCCTTCAACAGAAGGGTGATTTAAAAACCCAGATAAGAGACCTGGTGGGGACTGCATACTTGCAGACCATGCAGGTAGAGGGTGCTGGGCAAGATGTTGCATGCTGCCAAAGCTCCAGAGCCGGTCCCAAGATGGCCTCCGCCATGGGAAAGGCAACTCCAGTGGGAACTGTCCCTGTCCAGAATATCTGTGAAAGGATACTCCAGTCCTCTTCTGGACTGGCTCAAGCAGGACAGACATGGACTCTGAGTTTAATCAGATGAGCGCCACAAAGAGTGCCCAAAGAGTTCTGTAGAACGGAATGTATATTATATGCGGATGATATGACTTCCTCACCTCTGGTCCCTCTATTAGTAAAATACAAGAGCCCCTTCAAGATTACTTAAAGCTAATAAACTGGCTGTCCCTGAACAAATTAAAATTGAAGGAGACAAAAACAAAAGTAATGTTGCTTGGGATGGCCCAGAGGCTGGCCCGGGGTGGGAGTGGGGGCCTTTGTATTAAAAGTAGTAATGAGGTGCAGATATCTAGAGTAGTGTCCTTATTTTGCTATGCCCATTTTATAAAGAAATATAAATGCCCTGACTGACGAGGTCAGGATGCTTATATCTAAACACATTTTGTTACCAATATTGGATTATGGTGCACCCTTGTTCTTCAATCAAGGGAGTTCTTGTCGAAATATCAACTAATTTTAAACAATATATGTCGATTTGGGTTAAGGGTCCTGATTAGAACTTACCACTACCTCTTATATGAGACAATGAATATTCTCTCTCCAGAACACAGAATACAACACGATGCTGCTGTCCTTGCATTTACTTACTGTTTTTCATAATTCATCTCCTGGTTGTCTTTCTGGGAAATTCATAAAACATACCGGCCTACATTTAACAAGAAATAGTGTGGAAACTCTGTTCTACCCAAATTCACTGAAATTGTCTATGACCAAATGCTCATTTACTTGGTATGGTCCTGTATTATTAAATAAGTTATCAATGCTAACCCAAAAAGCTAACAGTATAAAGCACTTCAAAACAATGCTTGTTTCTTACTATGGCAAACTGACCCACTGTTCTTGTAATGATAACTGAACTGTGTAACTGTGAGTTAATCTGTACTTGTTATATATGATTATTAATTTATGTACCCGTCATATGTGATGTATTTATGATATTTTTGCTCAGTCATTTTTCCTGGTTAAAAATAAAAAAAACTAAACAACAAACAAACAAAAGATACCAGGCCACGCTCTGAGGTGAGTTCCTCAACTAAGCTCCTGTCAAGGAGGAGAGTCCCAAAGGAGGCCATGGACTCACAAGTCTGAATTGTCTGTGGGACTCCTCATAAATTGCCCTCAACCATTTCTCACCATGGACCACCCAAGTATCTTCTGCCAGGGTGATCTGCACTGACAACCGGCCTGGCAAGCCGGTGGCCGAACGGGCCTCCTTGGTCGGAGCACCCACCTTCAGCTGCGGTGGTGGCAGCTCCACCAGAAGTGGTGGAAAAGCAGTTGTGGGAAGCACCTGCATTATGTGGACCAGCGTGGGCACCACTGGCGACTGCCAGGAGACCAGGGTCCTATGGGTAGAGCTCTACATCGCCCTGCAATGTACCACTGTTGCCCTCCTTGTAGCACCATTGCAAATTATGACAGTACCTCTCCTCACCCAAGGACGAGGAGGTCAAGGAGTGTCAATGGCCATGCCTCCCAGTCAAGTGAGACTGACAATGAGAACGTGAGCGCCTCAATTGAGAACTCAACTGCAACCTCAACCGTCAACCGGAAGATCGATGCTGAGTTGAGCCTTCCAGCCAGTTGTGGTACATCACATGCCTGGCCACATTGACCAGAACAGCTCTAAAGGCTCAACTGCTGGTGGAGGCTGCTCACTAAGTGGGGACCCTGACCGGTCCCTGTCCTCCTGAGTGAGGACCGGCAGCACCGGGATCTGGGAAAATCGAATCCTCGATCTCGTCCGACAGCTGCTTGAGGAAAATTTCCACAGCCTGCTCGACCAAAGTCGAGGTCAACAAGCCCAATAGGAATACAGAGGACCTCTCGACCTTCCCCTTGACCAAAGGGGTCTTGACCAGAGTCAAGCGGTCATAGGAGTCGATGGATCGGGAGAATCTCAATCTCTCCCGGTCCAATGACTGGCACCAGCAGTGGCTGTTTTTCTTACCACAGTGGGCAGGACTCTTCCCCAAAGTTTGGAGGGCCATGTACATTTCACTGAACCCCTCTGTGGCAACGCTTCCACAATGGCCCCAGCCAGAAACAGTGCGAGACCAAAGAGGTGCCTGCCACGGTAGCCACCACTTCTTCAAGAGCCACAATTTGTTGAGCCAACCCTGCAGCTGCTGAGGCATTCTTGTGGCTGGTAGGGCGCTCCTTTGGATCCCGCTCCAAAGACTGTCCAAGAGTGAGCCAGTGCTTCCTGTCCTCAAAGGATTCAGGGAGCATGGACAAACAGAGGTCGCACCTGGCAATACCATGTTGCCTGCCCAGGCAATACAGGAACGTGTTGTGCAGGTTGATCTCTGACATTTTCTGCTGGCACCAAATGCAGAACCTGAATCCCGGCTTCTGTTGCTCCATCGTCGATTATCAGGAGGAGTTGAGGGAACCGAGGAAATAAAGTTGCTAAAGTTAGAGAACTTCAAAAGTGAAGGTTCACCTATGGTGCACTAATCCTAAGAAGGAGCTGCGAGGAAGGAGACCGGTTCTTCATGGGGGAAGAAAGATTTGACATCATGGGGCAGAATCGGGGGATATGCGACCCAGGTGGTGGAAGAAGCTTAGCTTCAAGACGTCTGATGGATCAGCAGTTCTGGTGGAACTGCAATGTATGGACAGTGAACTATATCTACACCCCTACCAAACATTACTAAATGAAACAAAACACAGGAAGACAATGGCTATAGGGTACTCGGTCCTAAAGTTCATGGATGAGCTAGGGTGCCAAAGAACTATTATAGCAAGAAGTGGATTCTGCTGTCTATCTGCAGCCAGAATCAAGCACGTTGCTTGAAGAGATTTTCCAATCTTTGGCAAAAAATTCACAGAAAGCATCATCAGAACCGTCACACAAAATTCCCCCCAAATTTTAATTTCAGAACTTCTAGTTTTTTGGGGTTTATGCATCTCTCCAAACCACAGACATAGTCTAAAGCCTCAATCCCCGAGCAAGGCATCATAATTATGCACTTGTGCAAGGCAAGCTGAAAAGACATTACCTTCTAAAACAGGCATTTAAAGAGGCAATGCCTCACCTGGCTAAGCCTCGCCAGAATGCCTTGCACAAGGATTTGCATACCAATGGCGCTTTGTTTAGAGATCGAAGCTTTAGAGTATATGTGTGGTTTGGAGAGATGCATAAAAATCAAATACTTCAGATACGTATTCTCTTCTAGAATTCCTTTTACAGATTCCATATACTATTCTTTCAGCAAAATGCCCCTTCTGTATGCGAATGCAGAGTGTGCTAAATGCCCCAGGACTTTCCCTTTTTTTTTTTTAACTACTAAAAACATTTTCATTAAAACAGGAAGTTTCCCCTCAGAAAGAAGATTAAAGGTGGGTGAGTGGAATCCATTTTCTCAGACATACTACCTGTTCTATTCAAGGACAAAAGATGCACAGGCAGGATTAGGCTGAAATGGATCAGGTGCTGATATAAGGAAGAAGGATTCACCTGCCTTAGAAACTGGCCAACAATTGATAGAAGGGAAGATTTTTTTTTTTTCCAAGAAAGACAGACTGCATTTGAATCAAAAAGTGCTAGTATACTCTGGAACCAAATCAATGTTACAACAGAGAAGGAGATAAACTGATATGGAGGAGGAGAGGGACAAAAGGGAGGTTAATGAAGTCACAAGGAAAAAAAGAACAAATGGAAGGGATACTTCTGGGCAAGCTACCTCAGAAAGAAAAAAAAGGCGCAAAATGAACAATGCATCAGTAGTGGCTGAGAAGAAGAAAAAGAAACAAAAAAGTGTACATATACAAACGCATGCAGCTGAAGGAACAAATTAGGTGAACTGGAGACACTGACAACCATGTAGGAACTGGGAATAACAGAGACATTGTGGGACAACAATTGCCCATGGAGAACAGAGTTGGCCACCTACAAACTACACAGAAAGGGCAGGCCAGGTGAAAAGAGAGGTGGGCTGGCACTACAAATCAGAAGCCGATTACAAGTGAATGAAATACAAGCCCTCCACACAGAGAAGATTGAAACATTATGGCTACGAGTATATAATGGAAGAGGAGAAATAATTATGACTGATATATGATACAGACCACCTGACTAAGAAGAGAACCAAGGCCATCTAATGGCGCAGTGGCAGTGCAATGGTGACCCAGTTTCAGAAGCGGACTTGGGAACTGGTCAGGTAGCCTGTGGAGGCTAGGAGGCATAGACATCAGGTCCTGGCACCACAGTAGCCCCTGTGGAGGGTCAGGCTGTTTTCTCTGCTACAAGGGATGTCTGCAAGCATGCAAGTCTGACTGCTGGCATTACCAGGAACCATAGGAGGAAGGAAGAAAACAAGTGGGCTAAAAGTCACAATGTAATCTGCATGATGGCCAATGGAACACTGAGGCCCCACACTGTGAGTCATCACCAATATGACTGGCGAGGCTAAAGAAATAGTGGAACAGAATCATCACCAATGCAGTATGCCCCCAGGGCCAAGAATATAGAGATAAACATATGTATATATAAAAACAAACCAGCACATTACACCTCATGATGTAATGAGAAAAGTAGCAAGAAAGGCCGACCTGTTGGCGCAGTGGTTGGATTTCCGTTTGTAACGACAGCAACCCGGGTTTGGAAACGAGGCTGGGAGCTGGAGGGCCGGCCGGGGGAGGAGGATTGAGCATCCCAGGGACAGCTCATCTTTTCTGGGGTGGGGGGTAGCGACTCAGTACTTGACTGGCCCCAGGCAGTCATCTGGGGCATAGCAATCACTGGGCGGACATAGAGAGGACGACATCACGGATATCGGCGCTAGGCACCTTGACGTCAGGGAATATGACATCCGTAAGAAGGGAGGAAAAACACCCTCCAGCTCCAAGGAGACGGGGCACAGAGTATGGCATCAATGTGCACCCACCTGCCTGACTGCCCCAAGCCCGACGAGACACTGAATTTTTCTGTGTGTTCCTGCCCCACCTTGTCTCCGCCCAGACGGTAAACCACGGCAGGTTGGGGGAATGGGCCAGTGCAAGTAAGGTGGGTAGCAGTGATGGACTCCACTGGCACTCCTGAGGATGCAGAGCTGGTAGGGATGAGGGGCGAGATAAACAGAAATTACAAAAAAATAAAAAGCATCAAGAAAGGGAAGTGTTTCTGACTGTAGACCTCAACTAACCAGAAATAAACTGGGAAGAGGAAACAGCTATGTCCATGCACAGTAACTCATTTCCAGATTGTGTGGAGCACTAATACCTGCCATAGTCCATTAAAAAAACCATTAGGGACAAAGCAATACTAGATCTTATCCTTAGCAATACGGATGACCTGGTCAGAGAAGTGGAAAGTGAATGAACACTAGGCAACAGTGACTATAACACCATCAGATTCACTAGTGGAAAGAATAGGAAAAACCTGGGGAATGATCTATACCATGCTCTGGCACAAGGCTGATTTTACAAAAGGGGTCCAGATTATATTGGGCTGCCCATATGACAAAACGCTTCCACTTCATGGCATTAGTGGCTCGGGTGGAAGGCTTCCTGGCGTCCAAAAGGACGTTCGCCACTCTGTTGGAAACCCCAAATCTGGTGATGGCTATGTCCTCAGGAGCCAAGCATGCAGCTGGAGGGACCTGAAGTTGGGCTGAACTATGGTCCCTCAATCCTGGGTCAACAGATTCCTACACAGGGGGAGCGGGACTGGAGGTTCCTCCACCAACTGCTGTAGAAGAGGAAACCATAACTGGTGGGGCCAGAACAGAGTTACCAGTATCATGGTGGCCCCCTCCATCTGCAGCTTGATTAGTACCCTCTGAATTAGCAGAAGGGGGGGGGGAGGCATAAAGAAACCTCCCGCTCCAGGAGATGGACAACGCATCTCGCCAGAACACTCCAGGCCCTGGCTTGAGCAAGCAGAAATTAGGCGGTTTTGCATTGAGTGGGGATGCAAAAAGGTCCAACTCTGGATGACCCCATCTGTTAAACAGATCTTCTGCGACGGACCGTGATCCATAGCCCTATACCACACTCTCATGACCTCCCTGCATAGAGGGTACGAATGAGCCCCTCCTTGTTTGTTGATGTAGTACACTACACAGAGGTTGTCTGACTGAATCAGCAACTGTCCCGGCAGAAGGTGGTTCTGAAAGGCCTGCATGGAATACAGAACCACCTGCATCTCCAGGACACTGATGTGCAGGAAGACTTTGGCCTGGGACCAAGAGCCCTGAGTCTGAAAAGGGCCCAAATGGGCCCCCCAGCCCATCCTGGAAGTGTCAGAGGTAAGCATCTGCTGCGGGGATGGAACCTGGAATGGGACCCCTTGTGAAAGGTTCTGGTGGTCCATCTACCACTGAAACACCCTGCGAAGGCGTGAAGAAACTAGGACTAACTTGTCCAAATCATTCATCCGTTGATCCCATAGTACTCCGAGGGTCCACTGAAGGTTACGCATGTGGAATCTGGCCAGAAGGACCATGGGAATGGAAGTCACCGTTAGTTCCAGAAGCCTCAAATACAGCCTGGCGGGGATATGTCAACTCTGGGCCACCTCCTAGGCCTGGGCCATGAGGCACTCCACCCTGTTCAGAGGGAGAAAAGCTTACCGCCCCCATGTATTGCAGTCTCTCGGACGGAACCAGGACCAACTTGGGCAAACTGACCGTGATATCCAGGGAATGGAACAGCTGAAGAGACCTGCTTAAGGTCTCCAGAAGTTGGTCCCTGGATGGTGCTTTTAAGAGCCAATCATTCAGATAAGGGAAGACATACATTCCTTCCCTCCTGAGGGCTACAGCTACTACTGCTAAGCACTTGGTAAAGACACGTGGCACAGAGGACAAGCCAAAGGGCAATACTTTGAACTGGTAATGTTCACCCTGAAAAAGGAACCCGAGAAACTTCCTGAGAGGAGGGAACACAAATATGTGCAGGTAGGCGTCATGCATGTCCAGTGAGCATAGCCAGTCACCCTGCTTGAGCAGGGGCACCAGGCCGGGCAAAGTTACCATGCAAAATGTTTTGTACTGGACATACAGACTGAGGTCTTTTAGATCCAGAATAGGCCTCAAATCTCCAGTCTTTTTGGGAACCAAAAAGAACCTGGAGTAAAACCCTTTGTTCCTCTGACACCTGGGCACTGGCCCTATGTCCTATTTATGCAGAAGGGACTGTACTTCCTCCTGAAGCACTGGTAAGTGGGCTGGAGGATAGTGAGAGGCTGTAGGGGTCTCTGGAGGATACTCCACGAGCTCCAATGTATGACCCTTTTCTATGAGTTGCAGAATCCAAACGTCTGAAGTTATGGTTCTAAATTGATTTAAATGGAGGAAGAATCAACCTCTGACCACCACCTCCCAGTCGGTAACCAGAGAAGGATGGTGTGGCAAGGAGTCAAGCTGAGGCATATCCAGCCACAGGGACTGATCTGTCACGTCTAGGATGCCTGGCCACAGTTCCAGCACTGCAGGGGGCAGGTAGGGCAGTGGAGGCTCTTCTCTTGCCTTGAGGCCTAGAGGCTGTTCCCTGTCTGTTAGGTGCCCTACAAAAAGAAGGGCACTGTCTGCCCTTTTGCTGCTGAGTATAATACAGCGAGTGGACAGACTTAAGGGCACTTCCTGAAGCCTGCAGGTCATTAATGATGTCCTGGACATCAGGGCCAAACAGTTTGGTCCCACTGAAAGGGGCATTCAGCACCTTCTGCTGAACGTCCATGGCAAAGCCAGAAACCTGCAACCAGGAGTGCCTACGCGTAGGCATATGCCCATGACAGCAGCCCTGGCAACAGTGTCAGCCAAATCAGAAGGTGCTTGCTGACATCCTCGGCTGTCTGCAAGCACTGGAGGAGCTCCTGTTTATGAGAGCCCTATGACAGAGCCTGGACAGCAGCCATGCCCTTCCTCCAGTTGGTGTTCTGATATTTCACCATGTGGGACAGGTAATTTGCAATCCTTAAGCCTAAGGTGGAGGAAGCATAAACCCTCTTACCCCAAAGGTCAATTCTGTGAGACTCCTTACCTGGGGAGAGGGAGCTAAGGTGCTTGGGCACCTTAGACCTGTCTTGGGCAGCCTTAATGACCACTGAGTCCATCTCAGGCTGAGCTGCATAGTAAGGGAATCCTTGGGGGGCATTATAGAGTTTATCTGCCCTCCTGGGCATGGCTGGTACCATAGCTGGGCGGTGCCAAACAGCAGTGGCGGCATTCCTCAGAGCAGGCAAGATGGGAGGGACTATCTTTGAAGGAGGCTCAGGGATCTCCAGGAAGTCAACCAGATCTTTTCTGGTGACATCCTCCTCCTCGGTATGAAACCCCATGGCAGAGGACAACTGGTTCATTATATTAAAGAAGGACGGGTCCTCTGGAGGAGACCTAGGGGTGTGCTTGACCGAGTCCTCACTGACAGAGGAGGCAGTGGACCTGTCTGAGGACAGAAGTTCTTCCTCTTCCCCTTCCTCATCATCAGGCAGAATGAGGTCAGGGTAATACTCTTCAACGTCGACCTCCTGTAGTTCTAGGTACGACGTGCGATGCGCGGATGTCGAACCATGGGGATCATCCCTCGGTCGATTGGGGGGGTTGACAAAGTGGCAGTCGATGGCACAGGCGAAGAAGGCCTGAAGGCACCAAGCTGTTGCACGATCAGTGAAATGAACTTAATAAGGATCTCACTGGGATCGACAAGCGTCAAACCCTGCGTCGACGGAAGGGGGGGTCAACTGAACCGAGAGTGAAAGCTCGACAGCAGTGCCTTGACTGCCCGAAGATGTAGTTGCCCTAGGGCATGGAGGTAAATCAGGCCGCATCGGGATCGTCGTCAATGACGAGCCCATTGTTGACGGATATTGGGCCAATGACCCAGAGGTGGTTGACCGGTCCCCCTGGGAATCGGACAGCGGAGCTGTTGGTATGGGCCTGGTAGATGCAGAGGCCTGGACAGTAGATTTGTGCATCAACACCGCAGCTGTTGATGAAGTTCCCCCGGGAGAAGAAGATGAGGAAGCCATCAGGGAGCGGGACTGCTGCCGGGGGGAGTGGTCCCAGTCTCTGTCTTTTTTATGACTTTTCCCTGAGGACTTGTCTCGGGCCTTGGAGGCCTCGGAGCTGGATAATCCTGATGGCGACTGAGAGGCTGGGACCCCGGATGATCACTGCCCGGAACTGGCTACCTGCAGTTCCATTAGGAAATTTTTAAGAGCCTTCTTGCGTCACTTTATGGTTGTTTGATTAAACTTCTGGCAGAGCTCATAGTCAGAAACTTCGTGGTCAGGCTCAAGACAGCAAACATATAAAGAATGCTCGTCTATGAAGGCAATCTTCTTTCCACAGCAGCAGCGATGGAAAAGAGACGTAGAAGAAGTCATTCTCGACATAAAATAAAGGAATCTCTAAGAAAAATAGATGCCAAAGTAGGTATAAAAGGAAAAATTCATAGGCAAAAAGGCGCAAAACTGCGTCATAGCTTCTGCAGAGACCTGTGTAGACTGAATCAATGACGGGAAAGAACTGAGGAGGGAGTGAGGTCGCTCACACCTTTATAGAGTAGGCGACATCGTCACATGACATTGGTGTGGGTGGCCCCAGTTGTACTGCTGAAAATCTTCTATGTGGATTCCCCTTCACCAACGTGAAGTTCCTACAGTGTGACCTGATGACAGATACCCCCGAAGATCTTTATTTTTTCAATTCTGCTGCGTGCAGCGCTAGGGATGGGTAGAAACCGATGGAAGCAATCTATTCTTTATTATTACAATGTGCTTGCAGGGAATGGCACAAGAGAGGTGGGTGGTGGTGTGTTACAATATGCTCATGGCTAAAGCACAAAGTATTGTTAATGCTTCTTTCAGGGAAAGCGGATGTCGTCTTGTAACAGAAAAATGTGCTGTGCACACAGAAGCCCGTTACAAGTAGCTTTGACTGTACATGTGTAGGTCTAGTCAGCAGACGTGAACATTTTGTTTTTAAAGCTTTTCATTTTATCAAACCACACACAACCGTTAAAAAAAAAAAGCACACAAATCACCCAAGGTCACAGATGCTGTGGTTAGTGAAGACTCTAGCTGTTTCGTTACAGAGTAACCTATCAATTACCCCTCAAGCATTTGCCATTTATAAATGTAGCCTTTATCAGAGGTCCCCTGGACAAGGAGAGTTACTTAAAATCACAGCTGTACTCTCTAAACTTGACAAAAAAGGACCTCTTCTCATCACAGTCACATGGGACAGGAGGTACTGTAGTTAAAAGTAATAAAAAATGCGAACATTGAGAGCCCCAGAAGCCATAAAACTAGAAGGCAAATTTAGCAAAAACTCTTTACAGCAAACAAGGGGAAGGACACACTAGGAGTATACCTACAAATGAAAATCGTCTGCAAAAATATAATTTTATGTACATTAATGACTTCTGTTTCCCTTTCAAATATGACTATAACCCTCAAGTAAAAGCACAACAGTAAAAGACATAGACCAGTATGGATGGTAAAGTACTTGCAGCAGTCGAGAAAAAGGTGGCATAGTGAAACAGTCAAGTGCAAGGAAAGTAAAGACAGAACTATAAAGACAAACATACAGCAAACATAGACTCAAAGGGGCACAACAAGTGGTACAGGAACAGATGGCACTGGAGTACAAATCCAATAAAAAAAAATGAAAAGAGCAAAACTAAAAGTTCTGTTGGTCTGCAAGAAACAGGAACAAGGTGACACCCTTATACATTCACTGGCAGAATGGCAGAACACCCAGACATCCAACAGGAGTTGGGGTTAAAAAAGCAGGAGTCAATTTAGTACAATCAACAAACACGTATTAAATTTAAAATCTTGCTTGCTAGAAATGAACAGCATTTTCTTCTAGGAATTACCACAGTCCCTCCGGCTTTGTTGTTTGTCCCTTCGACATACCAAACAACTAAGGATCCCAAGCTAACTGTCACTATGACGGGAAAACAGTCAGGGTTCCAGGATGATCTCACAGCTTGTGGGGAAGGGTCAGTCTCTATTAGGGATGCATGGTAGATCCAGCAGTAAATGAACAGCTCAGTGACAGTATGGAACAACACAGGAAAAGTCATTTAAAATGCTGCTGCTTGAGTTAGCCATGCTTTCACCATGGTCCCCGCACTGCACAAAAAGGTAATAAAACCTGTCCAAACTCGCAACACAGGGGGCAAAAGCATCAATTCGACCTGAGGGCAGATTTTACAGTTAAAATTCTTTTTACCAAAACACTTATAATAAATACTGCATTATCTGGTGTCAGCTGCTACTGTGCTGCCGATGATCCCCTACAACCTAATCTGTTTTCATTCTGACGTGGAGCCAGCACATTGGTTCTTGCTGCAGGAGACTGTCAGATGTTGTTTCTTCTGTGCCAATCAATTATCTTGGAGACTTCCACCAACTGGTGTAACAAGCTGGATGTAATGAATTACAGTGGACACGCTCCCTAGGCAGGCTTTGGTCCCAGTGTTGCAGGAGGGGGAAAAACAAATAAACTTTACTACGTGCACTTAGTCAAGGCACACCAGCAGCAGCCAGTGTCAGTAGGGGGAGAAAAAACAGGTTACTCACCTGTAACAGTAGTTCTAGGAGTGGTATATGATGTTCATCCACCCTTCTGGCAGTGTCCTTTCCCCTTTAAGGATCGCCGGAAAGTCTTCAAGCTGGCTCCTTCCACTCGCCTGGGTGGTAACTCCCTCGGCACCGCCCCGTGATGTCAGATCTTGCCCACTGGAAGCAAAATCAATGTGCCACTTGGCAGGGGAGGTCAGGTGGGTCAGTGTGGATGAACATCATACATCACTCCTAGAACTACTGTTGCAGGTGTGTAACCTGTTTTTCTAGGGACATGGATATGATGTTCAGTCCACACTTCTGGCAGACTCCTAGCAGTTCTCCAGGAGGAAGGAGGCAAGGCGCTCACCCCCTATTTAGGGAAGAGAGACTGGACAACTGAGGCCCCAAAACCAGCATCCTGGCGTGACTCAAGGTCAATGTGGCAGTGGGAAATGAAGGTGTGTGCTGACTTCCAGGTGGCAGCCCAACAGATTTCCTGGATAGGGATGTCCCTGGAAGCAGCCACTGTGGCAGCGGTATGATGGATGGAATGAGCCCTTAGCCTTATGGGAGGCTCCCTACCCGCCAGCCTATAGCAGAGGTTGATGCAGGAGACTATCCACCAGCCAATCGTCCGCTTAGCTGCCGGCCTGCCAGGTGCGACTTCAGTATAGGTCACAAACTGCTGGTGAACCTCTCCCTGAACTCCAGCCGTGCGCTTCTTATAATAGGCTAGCGCTCACTGCAGGTCCAGAGTACGGAGCCTGTGCTCAGCCTCCGAAGTGTAGCTAGTGAAATACACCGGGAGATTAATCACCTGGTTAAAGTGAAAATCTGACACAACCTATGGGAGGAACTTCGAGTTGGGGTGGAGGACAACCTTGTCCCTGTGGAAGACCAGATAAGGAGACTCCACCGAAAGCACCTGGAGCTCACTGATCCTTCTGGCTGACATGATAGTCACCAAGAAGGTGGTCTTTCACGACAGACATGACACCTCACATCTGTGCATCGCTTCGAATGGTTTGCCCATGAGCTTTGCCAGCACCAGCAGCAAGTCTCAAGGTGGTGATGGTGGTTCACGCATTGAAGGGTAAATGTGGTCAAGGCCTTTAAAAAAGCACCAGACCACCTTCTCCTGTGCCACCTGACTACTGACTGGCCCACACCCAGTAGGCAGAGATGGCTGCCAGGTGCACCTTAAGGGTCATCGACCGAAGGCCCAACTGAGAGTGTGCCTGAAGATAATTGAGAATGCTAGCCACCGGACAAGAAAAAGGGCTGAGCCCCTTGTCCTGGCACCAAATGGAGAACCTCTTCCATTTGAAGGCATAGCATTTTCAGGTCAACTCCTTACGAGATGCCTCAACCACAGTGAGGATATCCTCGGAGAGACCCAAAGCCTGGAACTCAAGCTGCTCAGGAACCAGGCTGTTAGGTGCAGGGATTGAAGGTCCAGATGGAGAGCAGGTCTGGGCGGAGAGGAAGATGCCTCGGGAGCCTGCTGCTAAGGAGATCGGGGTACCAGAACTGACGTGGCCAGTCCGGAACCACCAGGATCACCCATGTCTTGTCCCTCCTTGCCTTGAGCAACACCCTGTGGATCAAGGGAAAGGGAGGAAAGGCATAGAGGAGACCTGGGGTCCAAGGCCTTAAGAAGGCATCCCCCTGCCGAGGTGGGCGGGCACAGTACAACCTCAGCTTTGCTTTCTCCCTGGAGGCAAAGAGGTCCACGAGGGGGGTGCCCCCTGGGAGAACAGGCTGTGCACTACCTCGGTGTGGAGAGACCACTCATGAGACACCTTGCCCACACGGCTGAGAGCATCTGCCAGCTGGTTGGAGACACCGGCCACATGGATGAACAGGAGATCGGCCTCCAAGCTGCTTATGAGATTCCACACGTGGAGAGCATCCCTGTGCAGAGGAAGGGATTGTGTCCCGCCCTGCTTGCTGAGGTAGTACATGGTTGTGGTGTTGCCCGTCTAGACCTGGACCACCTGACCCCGAATGTGTGGAGCAAAAGTAGTCAGGTAAACCTCAAACTCCAGAGGCAGACCCAGGCCAACCACTTCGAGGACCCATCTGTCCGTGTTAACAGCGGACCAGACAGAAAGGAAGTGGCAGAGCCAGCTCCCATGATAGGACCCAGGGTGGTCAAGATGGGTATGGGGAAAGAGCCCCCCCAATCCCATCACTGGGAAGGCTTGGAAGCAGAGGAGGATCCAGTTGAGTGGCCTCCGGGACCTCAACCTCTTGGCTTCCTGATGACCGAGGCCACTGACTTAGGCCGAGGCGCCAAGCCTGCTGTTGTCCAGCCTGGGGCTGGGCAGGTTTTGCCGCAGGGGCCAAAGGGGCCTCTTCTTTTGAGGCTTCGAGCCCTTGGGGTCCTTCTGGGCAGAAGTCAATGAGTCCAAGGTGGCGTTGAACTTTTCAGTTCTGGTGAGGTGCCCTTCCACTCTGGGCCCATACAAGTCAGTCACCAAGAAGGGATCTGCTAACTTGTGCTGCATGTCAGCCATGAAGGCGGAGATGCACAGCCAAGCCCTGCGGCCTACTGCAACTGCCGTGGCCACGGACCAGGTGCAAGAATCGATCAAGGTCCAGGACTGTTTGGAACTGCTGTTTAGCAACAGCTCAGCCTTGATCCCTGACCTGTTTGACCACAGTCTGCAGATCTGTGGGTAGGTTAGGAAGCTTCTCGTTCAGGGAACCCAGGAGGGCATGCAAGAAGTTAACCATGAGAAGGACTCAGCTCGCTTGCCGAAGGCCGAGTGAGGAGGCAGCATACACCTTCTTAGCCATATGGTCCAACTTTTTGGACTCCTTATTGGGGTGGGTTATCAACATCGCTCAATGTCATCAGTGCGCCAGAAAACGGAGTCAGCCACAAGTCCCTGGACTGAGGGATGGTCCATAAATCCCAACAGGTAGCCAGTAAGGACTGTGTACTTGTGGGATATCTGGGCCGACGGCACAGGGCATGAGGCTGGATGCTGTCACAGTTCCAGGGCAGGACCGAGGATGGCATCCTGAACAGGGACGGCTTCCATGGGAGAGTCACCCCGGTCGAGGATCTCGGTCAAATGGTACCATTCCCATTTCTGAACGGGTTCCAGCTAGAGACCCGTAGATTCTGAAATCAGGCAGAGCATGCCCATGAAAAACGTGGGCCCTTGATCCATTGACAGGTCCCCCACTGACTCCACGTTCAGTGGTTGGAAGTGAAGTAAGAACCCTTCCGATTCTGAGGAATCATGAAAAAGTGTCCGACCACCCAAGTTCCCACTCACCCGGCGAGGGCAGTGTGGGGTGACTGTGACTGACAGCTGAAGGGGTAAACCCTTGGCCGGCCAAGTGTCCTTGGTCAGAGCACCAGTCATCAGCGGTTTGGGCAGCGGCTTCACCAAGATCGGTGGAGAGGCCAGCATGCCGAGGCGGGGTTGGCTATGGCTCTTGTGGCAAAGGCCAGGTAATGGATGGGTTGGGACGCCGGAATCGGCTTCACCTGGGTAAACCAAAGTTGTTGCCACATTAATTCCTCATAGCGCTGATGCAACTTGGGCCGGTGCCTCTCCTTACCCAAGCAGGAAGAGGAGGATGAGGAACAGCGGCAGTACCACTTACCCGAATGCCTGGACCGCGAGCGTCAAGAACAACGCGGGCTTCCCAAATCAGGGCTTCCAGAACGGGACCTTGACCACAGGTGAATGCCAAGGCCTCTTTTGGTCCAGATGCTCTTGGTCGGGCAGGGGTGGAACAGTGGACTTGTCCCCACACCCCGGAGAAAGTGTTAGGACCGGAGTCCTGGAGAGAGAGAGAGGTATCAACCTCCTCAGCAGACAATGGGTTGACTGATTTGAGAAAGATCTCGGGGGCACTGACCTAAGTCTCGGCCAACTGGCCTGACGGGGAGACCATGGGGTCAGTGGCCGAGCCGAAGTACCAACCATAGTTGGCAACTCCAGAGAAGCGTGGGAACCGGAGGCCCGAAAGCGCTCCGATTCCACAACGAGACAGTTTCTTGGCCTCTTTCTCCTTGTCCTTCTTGGATTTTTTGGGTTTCATGCCCGAGGAACCCTGCCCATGGGTGGGAAGGGTTTGGCATAATTCTTTAAATGCTCTGGTAAACAAAGCACTCAAAGGGAGCGACAAAAAGGCCAAAGCTGAGGAGGACTGCACGGCAGCCTGAGCTGCTTCCTTCTAAAATGCTGTAAGTTGTTCATCAGACCCCATGACCACGGAGACCAATCTACGAGAGTCTACAGAATGAACAGGCGAATCCCAATCGTCCTGACGGCCAAGGAGTAAGCAAGTGAGGCGATCCTCCAAAGTAGAAGGAAGAAAGGAGCAGCAAAGGCTGCAAACCTGAGTATTGTGCTCATGGCCCATGCAGTAGACACACGAGGAGTGCAGGTCCAATCGGGACAAGAGCTGCCCGCAACTGCATTCCCGGCACCCTGGCACGGACTTTGCGTCATTCATTTCGGCAGCGAGAAGTAAAGTTCGAAGACAAAAGGTTTTCACTAAGAATAACAAATAACTAAAGCAAAGGGCCTCTTCAGCGCCAGAGCAGTTAGGAGGGAACCGTCTTCTTCCAGCGGAAAGGAAGATCTGACATTATGGGGTGGTGCCAAGGGAGATACCACACAGGTGAGTGGCAGGAGCCCATTTGGAGACTTTCCAGTGAGCCTTAAAGGGGAAAGGACACTGCCAGAAGTGTGGATTGAACATCATATCCACGTCCCTAGAACATAGGTTACTCACCTGTAACCAGGGCCCCTAGTGCTCTGCAGCAGAATTTTCTGATTTCTGCGGCAGGGCTCCTTGGCTTCTGCCGCAGCATTTTCTGAGTTCTGTGGCATGATTTATTCATTTCTCTGGCAGAACACAGTCCTGCCATTGGCTAAATATGATGTGATGTCACCAATGACATCACACGCTAAGCGCAGAGGAAGGACTTCAGGATAAACGAGATGGGAAAGAAAGCCTGACACTACGGAAAAACTGTATATTTGAATGATAATTTACAAAAAACAATGAATTCTGCAGCACCATATATATTCTGTGGCATGATGTAAATTCTGCGGAAGATTCCGCAACCGCAGAATTGCAGAATTCCAGGGGCCTTGCCTGTAACTAGTTCTTATAGTGGTATACAGTTCACAGCCTCACTCTGACAGTTAGCTGGATACAGCTGAGTCACCGAACACCTTCAAGCTAAGCTCCTCCCACCACCCGCATGGTACATTCTCTTGCTCCACCTTGTGACATCAGATCTTAGTATGATGGAAACAGGGATCCGGGTACCACTTGTCAGCGGAAGTAGGGTGTGTTGTGAGGATGTGAACTGCATACCTCTATTAGAACGATGGTTACAGGTGAGTAAGCTATATTTTTAAAAATGTGTATACAATTCACTACACACACTCTGGCAGACTCCTAGCAGTCCTCTGGGAGAAGGGTGCAAGGTGCACACCCCTATTTGGTGAACAGAGACTGGGAAATTAAGGCCCCAAAGCAGCATTACAATGGCTCAGCACATCAATGTTGTAGTGGGAGATGAAGGTGTGTGCTTTAGCCCAGGTTGCAGCACTGCACATCTCCTCACTGAGGATATCCCTGGAAGCAGTCACCGAGGCAGCAGTATGTCTGGTGGAATTAACATTAGGCCCCTTGGGCTACTCCCTACCAGCCAACCTGTAGCACAGGTCAATGCAGAATATGATCCACTTGGCAATCACCCATTTAGCTGCCAGTCTGCCACACATGGCAAGCCTTACCACAAACTCCTGCAGTGTGCTCCTTATAACAGGATAGTGCCCCCCGGAGCTCCAGCATAATAAACCTGCAATGGTATCCAATGTTGGACAGGGGGAAAACACACTGGAAGGTAAATTACCAGGTTACGGTGGAACTTTACCACACTCTTCGTGAGGAATTTCACATTGTGGTGAAGGACGACCTTGTCCTTGTGGAAGATCAGGTGAGGGGGAGGGGGGCCTCCATCGAGGGAGCCTGGAGCTCACTCACCCTTCTGGCTAATGTAATGGCAGTCTTGTACAACAAGTGTGACATCTCACACTTGTGCATCAGCTTGACTGGCTTACCCATGAGCACTGCTAGTACCAACAGTAGGTCCCACAGATGTGGTGGTTCATGCACCGCAGGGGACAAGTGATCCAGGCCTTTGAAAAAGGCATTTGAACTCCTTTTCCTGCACCACCATTGGCATACAAGCCCGAACCCAATATGCAGAGACAGCTGTCAGGTGCACCTTTGGGGTTGTGGCTCACAGTCCTGACTGAGACAGAGACCAATGGTAGTCAAGAATCGTCACTACTGAGCAGACAAGAGGATCAAGCTCCTTCTCCTGACACCAGAGAAACATAGAAACATAGAAGTTGACGGCAGATAAGGACCGCAAGGCCCATCCAGTCTGCCCATTTCTTTCTCTACCTTATAAATGTGCCATCGGCCTTTGCTCTGTCAGTGACCTATCTATTCATAGTCATTTGTATTGCTCCCTTATGCCTATCCCATGCCTGTTTGAAGCCCTGCACTGTATTCATAGCCACCACTTCTTGTGGTAAGCCATTCCATGCATCTACCACCCTTTCTGTGAAAAGAATTTCTCCATTCCCCTTAATCGCCCCTCTAATCTCATGCTGTGTCCTCTTGTCCTGCTATTTTTCTTATATTTAAACATGTTAGACTCTTTCACCTTGTTTATGCCCTTAAGGTGTTTAAATGTCTCGATCATATCCTCTCTCCCTCCTTTGCTCAAGGGTATACATATTGAGCTCCGTTAATCTGTCCTCATATGTCTTCTGATGCAGTCCCTGCACCATTTTGGTTGCCCTTCTCTGGACTGCCTCAATTTGTTAATGTCCTTGTGAAGGTGTGGCCTCCAATACTGCCGCAGTACTCCAGATGGGGCCTAACCAATGTATCTTGCCAGAGGGATTATACCTCCCTCTTATGACTGTGATACCCCTACTAATACACCCTAACACCCCCTAGCCTTACCTACTGCTTTAGAGGTCTGCTTGGATGATTTTAGGTCATCAGTGATGATGATGCCCAAGTCTCTTTCTTCCTTTGTGACTGCTAGCAACTCCCTCCCAGCCTATAAGTAGCTTCAGGGTTTCTCTTCCCTATGTGCATGATTTTGCACTTCTTTGCATTAAATCCCAGTTGCCACTCTTCTGACCATTCTGCTAGTTTATCCAGATCTCTTCTCATTCTCTGCCCACCCCATCTGGATCATCTACTCTGTTGCAGATCTTGGTGTCATCTGCAAACAGACAAGCCTACCCTCTAGTCCATCTCGAGGTCACTAATGAAGATGTTGAATAGGACTGGCCCCAGGACTGATCCCTGAGGTACCCACTTGTGACTTGCATCTCTTCTGACTGTATACCATTTACCACCACTCTCTGTTTTCTGCCAGTCAACCAGTTTGCCACCCAGTTGACCAACTTCTGACCCACGAGCCTAGGAGCTTATTTATCAATCTTCTATGTGGAACAGTGTCAAAAGCTTTGCTGAAGTCAAGGTAGGCGACATCAACTGCTCCCCCTTGGTCCACCACTCTGGTTACCCAGTCAAAGAAATCTATGAGATTAGTTTGACAGGACCTTCCTTTGTAAACCCATGCTGTCTTGGATCCTGTACCCTATGGATTCCAGGTGCTGCACTATCCTTTCCTTAAGGGTGCCTCCATAATCTTGCCCACTACTGAGGTAAGACTGGCCGGTCTGTAGTTCCCGCCTCCTCCCTGCTACCACTCTTGTGGGTGGGATCACATGAACCCTTCTCCAGTCTTCTGGGACCTCTCCTGTGCTCGAGACTCACTAAACAATTCTGCTAATGGCTCTGCTAGTTCCTCCTTTAGCTCCTTAAGTACCCTGGGATGTATGCCATCAGGTCCCATTGCCTTATCCACCTGAGCTTGCAAGCTCTTGTAGGACCCTTTCTTTTGTGAAGGGAGTAGTGCTCACCTCCTCCCCCCTGTGTCCATGATGCTGAGCTGTGGGCCCTGCCCTACCTTCTCTTCAGTAAATACTGAGCAAAAGTATCTATTTAGGATAGATGCCTTTACAGGGTCCTCCTCCTCACATGCTCCCTTTTCTCCATTAAGCTTAGCAATACCCCTCTGGACTTTCTCCTTTCACTAATGTATCTATAGAAAGTCTTGTCACCTTCTTTTACTGTTCGTGCTAGTGTTTCCTCAGTTTGGGACTTTGCCTGCCTTACTGCCTTACCTGCTTCCCTTAGGGCAGTTTGGTATGCCTCCCTATCTTCATCCGCTGTGTTCCCTTATATTTTCTAAGGCCAGCCTTTTGGCTCTGACCTTTTCTGCTACTGTATTTGAGAACAAAGTGGTTTCCTTCTTCTTTTGCACTTCCTTTTCTGTCTAACACAATGGGATGTTGCTTCAAGTATTGTATCCTTAATGCTTGCCCACTTTGCCTGTACCTCCTCACCTGTGTTTCTTTTGCCAGGGCTAGCTTAACTCTGTTGGCCATCTTATCAAAGTCAGCTCCTCTGAAGTCCCATATTTTTGCCTTGGAATGGGATGATTTAGATGTAGTAGCCAAATTGAACCATACCATGTGATGGTCACTGGCCCCAGGTGACCTTCTACCTGGAGATCTGTGATCCCTTCTTTGTTAGTCAGTACTAGATCTAGGATAGCCCTGTCTCTTGTGGGTTGCTGTACCAGTTGTTTGAGGCCCTCCCCTGCAGGAATCCACTATGAATCTAGTTCTGGCAGATGTTCCTGCTGGTATTGACCAATCTGTATCTGGCATGTTGAAGTCTCCCATTATCAGAACCTCCCTTTAGCTGTCATGTTTTGTATATCTTCTAACAGTAATGTGTCTTATGTCCTCCCTCTGGTCTGGGGCCTGTAGACAACCCCAGTTCTTATGGCTGTCCCATTTCCTGTTTCAGGGTGACCCACAGTTCTTCTGGCTCCTTATGTGTATTCTGAATTTCTGTAGCTTTGATATTTTCATTAACATACAGGGCCCTCCTCCCCTTTTGCACCTCGGTCTCTTCTGAACAATACATGGCCAGGTACTGAAGTCTCCCAAGTGTGGTTACTGGTAAACCACGTCTCACTAATTGCTACTATGTCAGTTTAGCCTCTGACATTGTGCCTGCAGGTCTGGGATCTTATTTCCCAGGCTGTGAGCATTTGTGTACTGATTTTCCATTTGGCCAGATTTTGGTGTATTGGTTGTTGGGTGAAGTTTGGCGTATTACCCGTGCATCGTAGGGAGACAAATTATACACACTGCCTGGTGATGCAAATGGGCAGCAAACCACGCTGAATTCCTGTTTGACCACTAGCTGAGGGGAGGTGTTCTTCCAATCGACGTATGGGGTGCTGCCCTCTCCCATTTGCTAGTTTAAATATTCTGCAAAGACGTCAAACTTCTGCCCCAGTGCATGACTCCTCTTTAGTCAGATGCAGTCCATCAAATTTAAAGAACTTTCGCTCCCAGAACTGTTGCCAGTTCCTACAAATCTGTGTCCTTTTCCTGGCACCAGTCCTTGAGCCAAGTGTTTAGCTACCTATCTCCCTTCTCGACCTTCCGTCCATCTGCTCCCTTCTCCCAGACTGGCAGGATCTCAGAGAAGGAGATGCGGACAAAATAGATGATAGTTTGTCACCCAGCCTAGTCAGGTGTTCCTTGGTCTCCACAACTGACCGGCTGGCGAGATCGATAATCCCTATGTGTACTGAGACATCAATGTTTTTCTCCTGCTTTGAACAATTTGTAATCGCAGTCAGTGTCTCTCCATGCTGATGTACCTGGGAGACATCTGACCATCACCCTGGCTGAAGATGGGTATCAACTCCCGATCATGGAGTCTCCTATGATCAAGTTTTTGGATTTCCTTTGTGCTTGTTTAGTTTTGGTTCCTGATTTGGGTAGTATTGTTGTGCTAGCTCCTGTGCGCAGTGTCCTGCTCTGCAGTGTCTTCTGCCTCTTTATTTGATTTCAGAGATAGAGGCAGATACCTGTTTGTAGTGTTTATATGGTTTTTGGAGGTAATGTGTTGGAGAGCAGAGAGTGATGGGGCACCTGATTTGTTCTCCTAACCACCTGCCAACCTCCTGGACCAACTACCCTCTGCAGTCGAGGTTTTCTGTTGGATGCTGGGGAAATGGCGGGTGGTTCTTATAATGTATCTCCTCTTGAATATGAAATTTGAGGCGTGCAATCTCTGTCCATGCTGCCGGGCTGAGACCTAAAGATCTCCAAAGGCCCAGCATGTGGGACAGTGTCCTAAATCCTGTAAGACTGTCCTTCTGAAAATTGTTCCACAGTACCTGCAGTTAATGAAATCCATTCCAAATAAGTTGCTGGGTTTGTAACCTAGTCAGAGTAATTAGAAAGAAAAAAATGCAAGTAATGGTTTAATTGTGCTTTGTTTAACTTGTTATAACAAGTTAAATTACTAGTGCCCTGTAAATGAGATCACCTTGTGAGGCCCCACTGATCCGCCCCTTCCTGCTCTGCCACAGGAAATGTCACAACTGTGGTACCCTATAAAAGGAGTGTAGCGTGGGGTGGTTGGGGATGGGGTGGGTGGCTGGGCCCTTCCCTGCCTAAAGAAGAACCACGGACGAAAGAACAAGGAGGTAAGAGCAGAAACAATCAGTCAACAACAAATGCAGTAACCCTGAAAGCTTATCCTAATGTTAGATAAAACTGTAAAACCTGTAAAGCACCACCTGTAATAATTTCAGAGACGATATACCCTGTAAGAAACACTTTGCTCCAGAGAAAAATAAAGCAGTAACAGAAGATATACCTTGCAAAGACATTTGAATCAGAAGATTACAGCAGTAATCTTTAGCACACACCTGTAGGCACACCTTGTAATAATGCAGAAGAAGGTATACCAGCAACAACAATTTGAATCAGAGAAAAAATAAAGCAATGAAATGTTAGCAACAAACAGTAGCAATCCCTGTGAGTAAAAAATAAAAACACCACCACACATTAAATCTGCTTAGCCAAACTAAGTCTTAATCCTTCTCCCTTGCTCTGGTAAGTTTCTCTACTCTGCCTTTCAAGCAGTCTTAGAAGGAAAGAGCTCAGGTGAAGCTAGGTGCCTTGGCCAGCAAACCAAGTCTTCTACCTCCAAGATATCAACTAACCTGACTTTTTAACCCTTCTTTCTGTTGGAAATTACTGGCAGTTTGCCAGCTCCACCCCCACATACACACCTAATCCTTTGGAAGAGCTGTGGGAGGAAAAGCAATTAGCTCCTTCAATGTGAGAAGGAGACTGAAACACCTCTGAGACAACAAACCTTTTCAACAAACAAGAATAAAATAAAACACAGTGTCAAACAGTAATTTTGCTTAGCCCAATGATAAAAAAGTCACAAAAATGAGCAAGAATTTCTTCCATTTGAACATGTACGTTCTGCGAGTCAGCTCCTTTCAGGTCACCTCCACAACAAGGATGTTGAGAGGCACAAGGCCTGGAACTCTAGCCACTCAGGTACAGTGAAGCTCATCAGGATCAAGTCCAACTCTGCAGAATTCTGCAGTAGAATTACTGCAGGGAACAATGCAGTTTCAATGGGAGTTAATCCCTTTTGTCATGCAGGGAAACTGTGACACTGCGCTTGATCCTAATGGGCTTCACTGTACCAGGCCAGGAGGTGCTGGGATTGAAGTTACGAGGGCAGGACCATCCCCTGCTGTTGCATCAGCAGTTTGGGACAGAGAGGCAATTATCACAATGATCTGCTGCTGAGGCCGAGGAGATATGGATACCAGAATTGTCTGAGCCAGGCTCATGACCTTGTGCACAAAGGGGAAGAGAAGGAAGGCATACAGAAGGCCTGTGGTCCAGAGTTGAGAGAAGGCATCCCCTTGCACTGTACCAGACTGAGGGGGCGGGCACAAAACAGTCTCAAATTTTTGTTCTCCCACTAGGCAAAAATATCCACCAGAAGCATGCTCCACCGGTAGAACACCTACCACTTCCTGATGCAGGGACCACTCGTACAACATATCTGTGACGCGACTGAGAGCTTCTGCCAGCTGGTTGTTCTCTCCCAGGACATGGATCGACAGAAGACTGGCCTGCAGGCTGTGCATAAGGGTCCATATGCGGTGCGCCTCCTGACACAACAGAAAGGAGTGTGTCCCGCCCTGCCTGTTCAGGTAAAACAAGGAGGTCATATTGTTCCACTGGACCTGAATGACTGGATACCAAATAAATGGGGCAAAATTTGATCAGAGCCAGACACACGGCACACAGCGCCAGCAGGATGATGTAGTGGGACTCCAGGGGAGACCACAACTCTTGAGCTCTGTGGGCTCCCCAAGACAGCTCCGGGCTGACACACAGAATTCTTTCATTCAAGTTTTGGGGACACAGCCACCACTTGATGGCAACCGACATTGACTGGGTTACCAGGTCCGGCTGGTCCAGAAGCCCAAGGCATTTAGATCACTGATGGCTCAGCTCCCTCTGTAGAAGGTGCATCCGCCAGCAAGCCCAACAAACTAGACTGGTCGAAGCCACCATAAGCCCCAGCAGTCCAGTCACAGGAAATCTTGGGCTGGGCATGAATGACCAAACAGAAATGATGAACGGTCCAATTCCCTGCCCGCAGGGAGGCAGGCCTTGGCCAGAAGGGTATCCAGTTCTGCCCCGATTAAATTTATCACCTGTGTGGGACCAATTCTTGACTTAGCCAGGCTGACCAGTCTACTATGGAGCGTCAGCCCCTAGTCTGTTTTGGCACCCGGAAGTACCTGGACACGTAGCCCTGAGCAGCCAAAGTGTCTAAGAACTGCTCTATCACGTCATGCTCTAGGAGCAGAGTTATGTCGGCCCTTAGCATGGACAGCGTATCCTCTGGCATCCTGGACTCACGGGGCTCCTGGTTGGTATGGAAGGAGAGCCTCAAAGTCCAGAGGCAATCCCTTTCTCACCATTTCTAGCATCCACTTGCCCAAAGTAATAGCAGACTACTGTGGAAAGAAATGGCATAACAGATCCCTGACTGGGAGCTGGAACAGGGACTGGATGGGAGGGGGAACGGCACCCTGCAACCCATCACTATGCAGACTTGTAGAGGGCTCTGGCAGGCTTGACACTAGAAGTACTTTCACTGCTACCCTTTTCGGGCCCAATCGCTGAACATGGGTATCAGAAGCCAGCGTGGAAACTGCCCCTGCTAGGGCTGAACCTGAGGGTGCTGCACCTTAAAGCGCTAAAACCAAAAGGCCTTCTTCTTAGTTTCAGGTCTTTCTGGGACGAAGTCACAGAGTCTAAGGTGGCACTGGACATCTCAATGCATGTGATATGTCCTTCCACCCCAGTACCAAAGAGGTCAGTGCCCAGGAATGGAACATTGGACAACTTGTGGTGGGTGTCCACTGTGATGGTGTTCGACCTCAGCCAGGCTCTGCTGTGCATGGAGACGGCAGCAGCCATGAACCGGGCACAAAAAAATTGCCAATGTTCAAGGTAATTTGGAGCTGGTGCTTAGCCAACATGCAGCTTTGGTTCTCGATTTGTTGGGCCAACTGCTGCTTATTTGGCAGGCAGCACAGGAGGAAGGAGCTCAACCAGCCTAAAGAGGGTGTGGGCAAAGTTAGCTATCATGACTGAATAGCTGACCTGCTGGAGACCAAACAAGGAGGTTGTGTAGATCTTCTTGACTGTGTGATCCAGTTTTTGGGATTCCATATTGGGTGGCTTATGTCTGTTCCCATGGCGCTTCAATTTGCAAACGGCCGAGACGGAAACCTGTCCCTCAGCGGATGGGTGGTCCGAGAACTCCTACAAGGTGCCCGAGGGGACTACATACTTGCGGGCCATATGGGTGGGGGCACTGGGCTGGATGCCAGGTGCTGCCCAAGCTCTAGAGCTGATTCCAAGGTGGCCTTTGCCAACAGGAATGCAACCCCTGAGAAATCATCCCCAATGTCAGTGAAAAGGTATTTAGTCCACTTCTCAACTGGCTCAAAGGGACCTCCATGGGTTCCAACATCAATTGGAGCAATTCCCCCAAAGGAACTAGTCCGATGAGTCAGATCAACCATCCGAGGAATCTGAGTTGAAGAGATGAGTTCTGCTTGAGGTCATCGAGGACTCACCCTCAAAATCTGATGACTCCTTGAAAACCACCCTCGTCCGTTTCTCGCTGTGGACGACCCTAACATTTTCCTGGGTGATTTCCACCGACATGCTGCCTGGCAGACCAGTAGCAGGGCGAGACTCTTTGGTGGGGGCCCCCAACCTGTGGCTGCAGTGGAGGGGGTTCCACTACCAGTGAAGGAGAGATGGATGTCATGGTCTGCTGCGTCACCATAAAGGGAACAGCCAGAAGAAAATATTACTCACCACAGTAATTATGTTTTTTCCAAGGGATCACTCAGTTTGCTTAACTAATGCAGTTGGCCTTCAGTGCTGAACTTCCACAGAGAGAATGGAATGTATGTAAATGATGGAACTCTCATTGGCTCTTGCCAATTTCAAACTGCTGCACTCTGAGGTGCTCAGATTCATTACAAAGCCTAACAAAGTGACGGCACCCTAACTAATTACTTAACACCCTCCCCCACATGGGGCCCCCTTAAGAATGGTCCCTGTACGAAGGGACAACAATAAAACACAACTGGTTTTAAAAAGATTAACCCTCAACCTTGAAAACAAAAGGTAGTAGGATATATAATGACCAGTAAGGATGCAAGACAAGAGATCCCTTTTTCCTGGTTCTGATAGGAGAGGCAGGGTGGGAGCTTAAGCAGACTGAGTGATCCCTTGGAAGAAACATAAATTACTATAGTGAGTAACCTTTTCTTCAAACCCCAGTAATCACACAGTCTGCTTAACTAATGCAGACTACCAAGCAGTACCTTTGGAGGTAGGGCAGAGAACCGGTTTGGGGAAAAAGGCTCTGCAGAACTGCTGTGCCAAACTTGGCATCACTTCTGACTGTATATCTAAGCAGTAGTGCTTGGTAAATGTGTGAACAGTTTTCCATGTAGCTGCTTTGCAAATTTCCAATAGGGGTATATTCCTTGCTGCCACTGAAGACGCAGCTGTGCCCCTGGTAGAATGTGCCCTGAGGCCCAGGGGTGGCTGCTTACCCACTTTACTGTAACAGAAGTGTATGCAGGCTACTATCCAGCGTGCAATGGTCTGTCTTGATGCTGGTTTACCTTTACCCACTTCCCCCACAAGTGAGGAATAACTGGGTAACCTCTGGTCTCTAGGACTTGGTCCTATCCAGATAGTGGCAAAGTGCCCTCTTGACATCCAGGCCATGCAATCTCCACTCCCCTGAGCTGCAGCTGGTAGTGAAAAAGACTGATAACGTGACAGACTGGTTCAGATGGAAATCTGATATCACTTTAGGAAGGAATTTCCCATTAGTCCTGAGTACCACCTTATCCCGGTGGAAAGAGATATAGTTCAATCTGTGCACAGAACCTGAAGCTCACTTACTCATCTGGCCAAAGTAATGGCTACTAGGAAAACAGCTTTCCAAGTAACATACTTTAAATCTGCAGTTGCCATTGGCTCGAAGGGGGGTTCCATGAACCTGGCAATGCAGATGTTGAGATCCCAGACTGGCGCCGGTTCCCTTAAGGGAGGGGGAAGGTGCAGCAAGCCTTTAAAGAACTTTTGAAAGACAGGATGAGATGCCAGGGATCTGTCCTTACCAGCTTAGATGTAGGCAGAGACTGCAGCCAGGTGCACTTTCAAAGTAGAAGGCCTAAGGTCTAGTGAATCTAAATGGGTCGGGTAATCCAAAAGGATGGGCACCCCAGCGGTGGCAGGGTGGATATCCTTGTGGCCACACCATATTTATTTATTTTGTTTTATTTATTGAAAATGTTTTACCAGGAAAGGCACACTGAGCAAAAAGATGCTCGTTTCACGGTGCGACCTTGGGGGAAGGGTTATAGAGGAGGCAGGTATACATACAATAGTTGAGTGTAGCAGTAGTGCAATACAGATAATGTACATGGTTTGGAGGGATTACATTTGAACTTGTTGCATAAGGAGAACAGTACAGAACAATGATCATCAACGACAGGGTATACATATCATGGGTACAAGGCTGGGTAAGAACAATACAGATCATGCACATCAGGGACAGGGTAACGTAACATGGTACACAACGAGGCAATACATGAATTACATAAGTGCCAGTAGCAGAACTAGAAGACCAGAAGGAATTTGGGTGCCAGTAACAACTTGAGCTGCAGGGATGTACCAAGTTGATAGTAGGAGTTAGAGAATGAAGATGGGGGGCAGTGGGGAGTGGACTAGTAAGCATTAGGTGTGTAGGGGGTAGGTCTAGGTGAGATGGGAGGAAGGAGAAAGGTGTTAGTAGCTGGGGTAGAGCAGAAAACACACGTTAGATATGAAGGGAGGTGAAGGGAGATATTAGGGTGAGAAGGGGAGTAAGAGTGAGTGTAAGTGCGTAGGGCAGTATATAAGCCAGACAATTTGGCGATGGCCAGGCCACTGGTCAGGCGCTAGGGGGCAGCAGGGGGAGAGAAACTAACAAATGGTGGGGGAGGTCAGGGGCAGTTGCAAGTTGGTGCGAGGAAGTTAGAGAGGGCAGAGGATAGGGAGTATTTGGACGACGAATGGCAGATCTGGGCCGGCAGGCCGTTCCAGAGCTTAGGGAAGAGGTAAGAGAAGGCTGATTGACCAGCGGTGGTCCTTCGGTGGGGGATGCCTAATAGCCTTGTGTCAGTGGACCGGAGGGTGTGGGTGGGGGTAGGTGGGGAAGATAGGGAGGATCACGGTGGGGCGGGGAGAGCCGAGCAGAAGTTGAGGCAATTTAACACTATGAATTAGGTGCCGTTGCTCATGGATTGCAGGGCCAGCGATTGCAGATTTCACAGATGGAGCGAGGGGGCATCGAGGCAAAAGCTGCAGAACACATTAAAGAGGGGTCAAGTCTGGCTAGGGTGGTCTTTGAGGCGGAGTTGTGACTGGCATCGCAGTAGCTTCAAGGTGGGTAGGACTCATTTTCAGGACTAAATCTCATCTGACGGGAAGGGAGACAGGTGCTGTTCCTGTAGAGGGCTCTTCAGTTTTGGGTGCAGTTTTGAGTTAGATGGCATCTACGTGTGTGTGGAGAAGGAGATGTGACGATCGAGCCAAACCCCTAGATACCTGAAGGAGGACACTTCTTCAAGGATGGTGTTGTTCAGGGTATGGAAGATCAGAGTGGGGGGTGAGTTTGGATAGACGCTGTCTTATGCCGAAAGACATTGAGACAGTTTTCTTGGCATTTAGGGAGAGTTGGTTGGTATTGAACCAGTGTTGGATTTTGTTGAAATCAGTTTGAAGTTTGGAAGTGAGTTCTTCGTGGGTCCGGCCGGAGGTAAAGAGGACCGTGTCGTCTGCATACATGTGGATCTCAGAGGAGGAGCAAGAATTTGGCAGATCATTTAGAAGGATGGAGAAGAGGATGGGGCCCAGTATAGAGAATCTCTTCCATTTGGAAGCATATGTTTTCCTGGTTGAGGGTTTCTGTGAACCCCTAAGGACAGTGAGGACCTCTTCAGAGAGATGTAAGGCTGGCAAACTCTAAGCCTTCAAGAACTAAGCCCTGAGGCGAAGGGACTTGAGAATGGGGTACAGTATCCTGCTCTGAGAGGTGGTCAGCAGATTGTGCCTCTGAGGGAGGTGGATTAGCTATGCCACTGACATGGTCAACAGGAGCCAGTAACACAGCTGTCTTGCCCAATCTGGAGCCACCAGGATCATAGTTGCTGGCTGGGACCTGAGTTTTATCAGGACCCTGAGCACGAGAGGAAAGGCATAAAGAAATCTGCCTGACCAGTCCAATGTCAGGGCATCCACTGGCACAGTCCCATTAGCCGGGGCCTGCAGCAGAACTGTGGCAGCTGGTGGTTGTCTGGGGAGGCAAAGAGAGCTATCTTTGGTGTGCCCCAACTTCTGAACACACTGATTGCAGTACCAGTGTGTTTATGGACCACTCGTGATGGTTCTGGCTTATCCTGCTTAGGGAGTCTGCCAAAACATTGTCCTTGTCTGGTAGATGGATGGTGGACAGGGACACCTGCAAGGAGTAGGCGAGGCTCTAGCCCTTCATGTCTTCTGTGCATAGTAAGGTTTATCTAGCGCCTCCCTGCTTGCTGATGTAATACATGATGGTGGTGTTGTCTGTTCTGACCTGCACCACCTTGTCCTTTAGTTGAGGTGCAAATGCCTGAAAAACCAGCTACACTGCTTTGAGCTCTAACAAGTTGATGTGCAGGAGTGATTCCTGAGGGGACCATGTGCCACTGGCCCTGAGGGCGAGCATGTGTGCCCCCCCCAACCCATAGGGATGCATCTGTTGTGAGAACCAGTGAGGGGTTGTCCTTCTTGAAGGCGGTTCCCTCTCTGAGGTTTTGTCTGTCCATCCACCACTGCAGTGCCTGTATGAGAGGTTGTGTGACAGGTACCAGCTTGGCCATAGGATCCCTCCTTTGGGATGAGTGAGCCCTCAGATGAAACAATGCCCCTCATCTGGAATCTTGATCCTGGCACTACGGCTGTTGTCGCTGCCATGTGGCCTAGTAGTTGTAGGAAATGTCTGGCTAGCCTGGGCCTGTTCAATGTGAAGGTTCCTGCCAGCTGCAAAATGCTGTTTACCCTGTCCTGAGGGAGGAATGCCCTTCCTTGCAGAATATCCAGCTCTGCCTCTTATGAAGTCCAACACCTGGACAGGGTCTACCTTTGACTTCTGGGCATTCACCAGGAACCCTAGAGATTCCAGGGTGCTCTGGACTAGAGCCAGAGAATCTCTGGTGTGTTGAGGGGACTGTCCTACAACTAGTCAGCCATCTAAGTAAGGAAAAATGGTGACTCCCCCCTCCTTCTCAGGTGGGCCACTATGACAGCTAGGCACTTTGTGAATGCCCTTGGGGCAGAGGTTAGGCCAAAGGGCATGGCCATGAACTGGTACTGACCTGAGGGAAATCTGAACCTCAGATACTTTCTGTGGCTGGGTCAGACTGAAATGTGAAAACAGGTGTCCTTGAGGTCCAAGGATGTCAGCCAGTCTCCCTGCTAGACAGTGGGTATAATCATAGCTAGGGTGACCATTCTGAACTTTGACTTTGTCACATGCTTGTTCAGGAGTCTGAGGTCTAGTATTGATCACCAGTCCCCAATTTTCTTTTGTGTTAGAAAATATCTGGAGTAGATCCCCTTGCCCCTTTGCGACAGCGGGACAGGTTCCACTGCTCTGTTTTGCAATAGGTTGGCAACTTCTGTTTTCAGAAGCACCCTCTCTGGTGGTGTTACTGGGGGGAACTGTCAGCTTTGTAGCTTGGGAAGTATTTTTTAATTTTTTTTTAATTTTATTAATTCTCGGATTACAATACCTTTGAGCACAAAATAGCTCATTTACAAAGGTTCCACGTCAAAGGGAGGGTGACGAACATACAAAGGTAGTCATTACATAAAATTATAACAAGCAGCACAAAATGACTTAAGCAAAGCAATAAAATAAACAATGGTAGGTATCACATAAAAATACAATAGGCGGCAAGTTAAAAGACCTAGGCAATGCAGTAAGTGTTAGCAGTGGCTAGGTAGGAAATAACAAAACATCCTGTGGAAAAAAAAAGCAGCTCAAGGGCTTTGTCAAAGAGAAGAGTTGGGTAAGGGTAATACAGAGTTAAGGCAGGTAAAGATAGGGAGGAAGGAGCGGGGAAGGAGGGGGAAGGAAGAGGTAGAGGTATAGGTGGGCAGTGGACAATAGAGGTGGAGGGGGTGAAGGTGGCTACCCTAGGGGTTGACAGCTGCAAAACCATTTTTGTGGCTCTAAGCCAGGCAAACCTCCACCTGAAGACGGAAAGGGCCATGAGCCTGGCAGCAGTGTCACTGACATCCACTGAAATACAGAACTGATAATTTGTGGCATCTAGGGCTGAGCTAACATGGCCAGAACTGTGGATCACAGGGCTTTTTGATATTGAACTGCATGAGCCATGTAATTGGCTTGCCTGACCAGGAGTGAAGCTACCATGTATCCTTTTTTTCCTATGGTCTCAATTTTTCTAGAATCCTTGCCAGGCAGGTGGGATACCAAGGGTACCCTGGTCCTGTCACAGGCCTGTACCACTCCCTCATGGTCACGGTAAGTGAATAAAAAGTCAGCGTTAGAGCTAACTGGTACTTTTTATCCATTTTTCTGTCCACCCCTGGCACAGACGATGGGGTCTGCATAATTTTTAATACTGCCTTCCTGAGGGATTTACAGATGGCCAGTAATAACCTTTTTGTGGGAGTGGGACCCATCATGTCTAGGAAGTCAGCTTCCTCCTCATCCTCGACTGACTCCTGTATGGAGAGGCCGAGGGTATCGACCATCTGCCTCACAAAAGATTTGTGGGAAGAGTAGTCTAGTCCTCTGGACCCCTGGGGTGAGAACCAAAGTCCTATTCCAGAGAGACTTCTTGCACTATGGTTCTCCCTCCTCCTCCTCCTCTGGTTCCTCATACAGATAAACCAGTTCCTGAGAAGCTGGAACCAAAACGGGAACCGGGGTAACCAGTGGAGGAACCAAAGGACTGGCAGCCTGGAGGGCCTGCAAAACTTGCAGGACCTTGGCAATTTCCTCAGCAGAGGGCATAGCCGGCGTACTCGCTGACAGCGCCTTTGCTTTTTCAGCAGGAGGTGCAGCAGTATGCTTTTCTTTGTGTTTTTTCTTAGCCGGAACTGGTTTTGAGGCCGGTTTCACTGGTCTTTTTGCTTTAGTAGAGTCAGTTTTGTCTGTGGATCTTTCCACTGATTCCTTGCTCCTCTCTTTTTTAGAAGAGGAGGGTTCCTCAGAAGACTTCGGTGGAGATGCTGGGGTAGCCATCTCCTCCAACGTTTTGGCCCTTTTCTTGACTGTTTTGGGGCAGAAAGTTTTGCAGGTATCATAGTCAGCAAAAATATGACTAGTTCCCAGACAGGAAATACACAAATCTTGCCTATTCACTTTGGCAACTAAATGTTCACAACCAGTACAGTTTTTTAAACCCAGTTGGTCCTATCCGTTTCTTTTTTGTAGGTGTTTCTGACATTAGTGTCAGGAACAATAAACATATATACCAACAGAAAGTACAGTTCCCAAGCGCAATAGACTAACTCTTATTTTTTTTTTTTAAGTGGCTGGTTTCCCAAGGAGAAATACAGAGGGAACCGACTGAAGAGCTCGGTTCCTGACTAGAAAGGAACAGGGCAACAGAAAATAAAACACAGTGAAGCACAAAACATAATGGTCCCGAAAGGAAACTGAGTGTAAATAGTAATTAAACAGAAAAGGTGGTAAAATTTTCCACAGAAACAGTGGTTCACCACTGTTCCACGGAACCGTGACGTACCGCTGTAACTAAAGAAAAAAAACAAACAACTAAAACTCGATAAATACCTGAAATAGGGGGCAGCAATCTTAAAATAAAAGTAAAAGATTGAACTTCTCTGAAATAAAAAATGTTATCAAAGGAGTTGAGGAGAGCTCTCTGAGCCGTCCGAACTGGCAGGTGGAAAAATGAATCTGAGCACCTCAGAGTGCAGCAGTTACTAGAGGCAGCAGTTTGAAACTGGCACGAGCCAATGAGAGTTCCATCATTTAAATACGTTCCATTTTCTCTGGGGTAGTTCAACACTGAAGGCTGACTGCATTAGTTAAGCAGACTAAGTGATTCCTGGAGTTTGAAAATGCCAAGGAACTGTCGGACCTGGAAGCACAGCCATGCCCCACCCTGCAAGAGACCACTGCTGCCACATGAGGTTAATGAAGACAGTATCAACACTGATCCTCCCAAGAGGATGAGACACATGTTTTCCAGTCGAGTGTGATTAGGATCACAAGTGCCACCTCAACTCAAGGGTTGAAGGTGGTGCATGTCCACTGGGGATTACGAATATATCATGTACTTCAGTAGCAAGACCACCAAGGGCCTTGGGTTGCCCAGAGCAAGTAGACATCTCCAGAGACGGCTTGGTCATCAGCAGCACCAACTGAGGTGGGTCCTCCTGAATGAGGATTGAGAGAACCAGGGTCTGACAGATCAACTAATCCTCACTGACCTGTTTTGACAGTCGGTAGACTGGTTGGAGATATACATCAACTGGCTGATTGACTGGAGTCAGGGTAAAGTGGTCCACCAGGTGCAGAAGCCTTGACCTGCCCCTTAACTGAAGGAAGTTTGACCAAGGCCAAGTCTTCAGGAAGCTGAGAGAGCAAGAAGAGCTTGATTATTCCTGGTCCCACAACCTTTGACGATGACACTTCTTGTGGAAAGGTGGGCTCTCCCCGTAGGTCTTGAGGGCCAAATACACACCCCAGAACTCATCCAAGAATGGCCCTCTGGTGCTGGACCCGGTCGGGAACAGTGCCGAGATGAGGACGAGCCTGCCTGCATTACCTCCTCTTCAAGGGCCACAAGCTGGGCCGCCAAACCAGCTGCAGTCAAGGGCAGTTTGCAATCCACACGCCTACTGAGAAGAGGACGAGTCCTCTGTTCTTCCAGTGGTGATGGGAGCATAGCCTAACAGCAAAAGCAGCTGGAAACATGGTGTTAGACACACATTATGTGGGTGCCTGTAACAGACATTTTTTGGTTACAGTACATGCAGCGTTTAAAGCCTGGCTTCTGCCATTCTATGTCATGAAGACTGACGACAGAGCGAAATCTGAACACAAACCAAAATCTTTATTGAAAAATTGAAGTTTGCCAGAGAAAGGTGCTTGAAAGTTAGAATTCCTACAATGCATGGAGAGCTGCGAAACAGGATACCGTCCCTTCCAAATTAAAGAAAGATCTGAAATCAAAGGACAAAGCCGGAGGATATACAATGCTGGTGGTGGGAGGAGTGTAACTTGAAGATGTGTGGCGACTCAACTGTATTCTGCTAAGTGCCAGAGTGTAGATAGTGAACTGTATCCACATTTTGCATATTCTACTCACAGTGCTGACACACAGTGAAATAATCTTAGCCACATTGAGTTTCGAGTTACTACTGGCAACAGTGGTGATTCTTAGTGAACATCCAGGCATCAATCCATCCTGCACAGCGACAGACAGAAGCCCCTGGGGGCTATTTCTTCAGGGCTCCTGCTACTGGGAAGCCTCCACTCCACCATAGCAAGCTGGTCAGAGTGACATGCTGGCAAGTGTTACCTGGAAGGATGTGAATGTAACAGCCCAGTGCCAACTAAACCAGGCAGGACAGAGGTATCGAGACAAATGAGAAATGAAACTGCTGCTACCGCAGCTGTCAGGAGAATATGGCCTGCAATGCAGATATCAGTTTCATAAAACTGATGGGTCAGGACTGCCGGTCATGTCACAGCTCATGCAGGAACAGGTTCCCTGAGCTCTATCATCAGGCAGTTTTCACCAGGTTTAAATCTTCCTCCAGAACCCTCTAAACTCACTAACGGTAGCTAACCGGACTGCTGAACGATGTTGGCTTGCCAGGAATTAATTAAAGTCCGAAGCCAAAGAGATCACAATGGGTGGAATTAGATGGCTCACCAGAATGTGTGGCAAAGGCTGAACCTGAAGAGAATGTCACTATTACATCACGGTCCCTCACTGTTGAGCTCAAAGTCATCAGCTCAACCCTTACCAAACTGGAAACCACCACAGCCACACAGGTGGACCTCAAACTGATCCACACATCAGGGTTTTAAATAATTGATTAGCAGTTTTTTTCTTGGGACAATGCTAACTGTACAGAAAGTATTTATATAGGTTTTCTAGAAGTGTTATGTTTGTTAAACATAGTGAGGCAAATGCTATGCATTTTCACAATGTTTTAACGCTTTTATGAGCAAAACGCTAATCAATTTTTGAAGTTAAATAAATCCCTGCACACATGAACCACTGAAACATAGCTGCGCTTAACTGAGGTCATCACCTAAAACAGACCTGCATAACGGCCATCTTATACTTGTTGCAAAGGGGAAAAGAAAAAAAGAAAAGGTGGCTAAGTTTGATGACCCGGAGTCCAGGCCATGTCAAAACAATGTCCACCTCTATAGTTTACCTAAGGAGACTGAGGCAGACATTATGACAGATTTTGTACCCTCCCTTTCAAAAGAGCTGGACCTGGACCTGGAGCGGGTGCACAGAGCCTTGGCACCAAAACCTCAATCGGCAGAGGCCTGCAACCACTCCACAGTAATGCAGTTCTGGACTACCATAGCAAGATGACAGTTTTGCAGAAGGCTTAGGGGAAAAAGGGAAATCAGCTTGAGAGACAAATGTCTGTATTTTGACCATGACCTCATGCCCCACCTGATGGAACAGCAGCAGAGGTGCCATGCCCTAAAAGTAGTCAAAGCTTGGAAAAAAGGACTGAAGGTCCAGCTCTTTGCCCCAGCCTAATCTCAGAATTTTCAAGGAGAATAGTGCAAAGTACTTCCAAAGCCTGGAAGAGGTGACAGACACTATCCGAAAACTCAGGGTTCCCCCAACCTACCACCTCCTGAACTGACCATTGCTGGCCTAAAAAAAGAACTGTAATCCCATATGTGGACCAATCCAAAGTCTGGCACAACAGTCCAGAAAAGACAGGCGAGTTCCGCGTACACGGCCTGGAAAAAACTATGGCAGAAGGTAAAACAAGCTGGCCCCTCAGCCCCAGAGCAAACCAATACCCAAGATTAAAACTGGGAACTGGAAGGTACTTGTTTTGTATTCCTTTTTTTTCCTCTAACCCACAGGAAGCATTCCGGGCACTGATTGTTGAACTCCTGCCCATGTTCTTTCATGAGGCTCTTCCATCTCACAAATGGAAATCTGGACTCAGCTTAATCGGCCTTTTTCCCCCTGATCATCACCTGAAATCATTTAAATGGCTGACTAATTCAAGCCAAACTTATAAGTTTGAGCAGTTTACTGCAGCTCTGTGCTATGGACACAATGTCGGTAAACCTGTGGGTGGGTGAAGGGGATACCGGGACACTAATATAATTCAACTGATTTATCTTTGAAATGTTGCTGTCACAAAGCATATAGTGTGATTAACAATACAAGGTAACTGGTAGCACTTAGTATTTTGCAGGAGGGTTCCGTGGTGGGGGTGGGTGGATTCCGGTCCACATGATGGGATGGAGGGGGACTGCCTACATCACATTGGATGTATTTACTTCACAAGCATGGGTAGGAATAACTGTGGTATGGCAGCCAACCTGGCCAAGTGATAGGGGTATGTCAGGGAACTGTAATACATTTTGGGTAATGGGACAAGGGTCCCTTGCCTCCCTGCCAGCCATGATAACAAACGCGCCTTCACTGCCCACAGAAACACTGTGGAACACTCCATTTGGCAATTACAGGGCTCTGTCTTTTGGGCGGGGGTGGTCAAGAGACCTCCCAGACCCCAGCCACCTAGAGCTCCTCAATCTCAGATGACATACAGGCCAGCCGTGGGTGGCTATGCCAGAAAATACTGAAAGCCTCATTGAGGCACAGGAAGCAGAATGGTGGTGCAATGGTAACTGATGGTTGGAGGGGGTGTGAAGTGGCACAGCTCCATCCAACAAAAGCATATTCTGGCTTGCTGATCACTGCCCTGGATGGGCACGGGCCAGGGTGAGGGAAGTTACTCACCCCATTGGCAAACAGTACTTGGTAGGGTTCCCAGATTTGGGGGGGCACCAACCATGACCTGTTCTTTATCCTCATTCTGGGCCCTTTGCCCTGGGAGCAGACTGGAAGATATTTCAGTTAAACTCAATCAGCCCTGAGTAATGTCATAGAAACATAGAATTTGACGGCAGATAAGGACCGCTTGGCCCACCCAGTCTGCCCATTTCCCTACCTACTGGATAAGCTGCAGATCCTAGTTAACCAGCAACCTACTTCTTCCTACCCCCAACCCCTAGAATGGCCTTTTGACTGTCCCATTCATGCTTGAATTCCACCACTGTTTTTGACTCCACAACCTCCTCCGGAAGGCCGTTCCATGCATCCACAACCCTCTCTGAAAAAATACTTCCTTAAATTACCTCTGAGCTGCCCCCATCTTCAAATTGTGCCCTCTTGTTCTTGCACACCTCTTTTTGAAAGATGCTACCTCTTGGACTTTCTTGATTCCCTTGAGGTACTTGAACGTTTCTATCATGTCCCCCTCTCCTCCTTCCTCGAGGCTACATAATTAAGCTCCTTTCCCGTCTCTCTTCATATGTCTTCCTGCAGACCCTGCACCATTTTAGTGCCCTCCTCTGGACAGCTTCCATCCTGTCTATGTCTTTGCGGAGACTGGGTCTCAGATCTGCATGCAGTACTCCAGATGGGGTCTCACCAGCTGTCTGTACAGAGGATAACTTCCTGTTTTCTACTGGTGATGCCTCTCCCTATGCATCCCAGTATCCCCCAACCCTCCTTGCTGCCCTCTCACATTGCTTGCCCACCTTTAGGTCATCTGATATAACTACCCCAGGTCCCTTTCCATTTTGTTGTTTAGTATCTCACCCCCATTGTGTACTCTTCCCTGGGTTTTGTTTCCCAGGTGCATTACTTGCACTTCTTAGCATTGAATCTAAGCTGCCATACATTTGACCATTCCTCTAACTTACCAAGTCCCTTCTCATCCTTTCCACCACCCTGTGCATCAACTCTGTTGCAGATCTTTGTGTCATCTGCAAAGAGACATACTTTTCCTTCAGTCCCTCTGCAATGTCGCTTATAAAGACATTAGAAGAGGACCGATCTAATCACTGAACCCTCACGGTGCCCACTAGTAACCCCTTTCTTCTGAGTGGACTCCATTTACTATTACTCTCTGTGTCCTATTCTCCAGCCAATTCTTTACCCAGGCTGTCATCTTGGGACCCACTCCCAGGCTGGCTAACTTGCATATTAATCTTTTGTGTGGGACTGTGTCAAATGCCTTGCTAAAGTCTAGGTATGCCATGTCCACAGCCCCTCCCTGATCTACTACTTTGGTCACCCAGTCAAAGACATCTATCAGATTGTCTGGCATGACCTTCCTGCTGTGAATCCACGCTGCCTAGGGTCCTGTGCCCCTCTGGCCTCTAGATACTTGACAATTCTTTCCTTCAGAAGTGATTCCATCATTTTCCCTATCACTGAGGTTAAACTAACAGGTCTGTAGTTTCCTGCTTCTGCCTTGCTCCCACTTTTGTGAAGAGGAATCACATCTGCTCTCCTCCAGTCCTCTGGTACCACCCCATCCTCCCATGATTTGTTAAAAAGGGTAGTCAGTGGTGTCACTAGTTCTACCCTTAGTTCTTTTAGAATTCTGGGATGAATCCCATCGAGCCCCATTGCTTTGTCCACCTTCAGTTTTAAGAGTTCTTTCAGAACCCTTTCTTCTGTAAATAGGTTTTTATCAATTTCTGTATCCAGAGTGTTTCTACTGTTTGTTTTAGGTACCTCCCCCTCTTCCTTTGTAAATACTGAGCAAAAATATTTGTTTAGTATCTCTGCCTTTCACAGTCTCCTCTGCACGCTCCTCCCTTTTATTAAGCCTCACTATCCCTCCTTGGTCTTCCTTGGCTCCTGATGTACCTATAAAGGTTTTATCCCATTCTTAACTGAGTTGGCTATCTTTTCCTCGGTTTGGGCCTTTGCTGTTCTGACTGCCTTCCCAGCCTCCTTTTGCTTTAACGATACAGTTCTCTGTCCTGCTCCTTCTGCAGATTCTTGTACTTCCTGAATGCTTTCTTTTCTCTTGAACCTTCACTGCCACTTCCTTTGAGAACCATAGTGCTTTCTTACATCATTTTGTTTTGTTTATTTGCTTCACACAAAGGCTCGTTACCTCTGCGATGGCAGTTTTTATTATTCCCCATTGTTCTTCCACCCCTCCTTCCTGCCCATTTGCTAGTGCATTCCTTAGGCACTCACCCATTTTGGCAAAGTCAGCCCTCCTAAAGTCCAGTACTTTTGCCTTTGTATGGCTTGACTCTATTGCTGTGTTTATTGTGAACCATACTGTTCGATGGTCGTTGGTTCCCAGATGGCTACCCACTTCTACATCTGTGATCCTCTCTCCATCTCCATTTGAGAGAACCAGGTCTAAGATTGCTCCCTCTCGAGTGGGCTCCAATACTAGTTGTCTAAGGCATGCCCCCTTTACGGCATCTAGAATAACCCCACTCTTCGAAGTGGCTGCTGCAACTGCACTCCAGTTAACATCTGGCATATTCAGATCACCCATCAGCAATATCTCCCCTTTTTCTGCAATTCTAAATATATTTTCTATCATTTCCTTGTCCATTTCCTCCCCCTGAGAAGGGGGTCTGCATACAACCCCTGTGCGGATTGTGGTGCCATTGCCTGTCTCCAAATTTACCCACAGTGCTTCTTGTCCTCCCTGTTTACCCTTTTGTTGCTTTTATTCCTTCCCTTATGTAAAGAGCTACTCCTCCTCCTCTTTTACCCTCCCTGTCCCTCCTGTAGATAGTATATCCTGGTATGTTTACGTCCCAGTCATGGTTTTGTGTGTACCATGTTTCTGTGACTGCCACGATATCCAGATGTTCCTCCTCCATCAAGACCACTAATTCAGGAAGCTTGTTACCCAGACTACGGGCATTGGTACTCATTGCTCTCCATTTTGTGATGGCTTTACCTTCTGTTGCAGCATCCCCCACTGACCTTTCTACCTCGGTCTTTTTCTCATTTAGTACCCTGTTTTGTAGGGAGAGGCTGGGATTTTCCTGCTGCTGATCAGTGCCTCCCCCTTTGACTAGTTTAAAAGCTTGCCAATGAAGCATTTAAACCAACTGCCCAAAAGACTTGTTCCCTTCCTGGACAGATGCAGACCATCCTGCCAGTATAGGCTGGTGTCTCTCCAGGTGGAACCCCAGTCCCCAATGAAGCCAAACCCTGTGCCCACACCATTTTTCAACCATTCATTAAATTGCATGGTACTACTACCTCGCCTCCCCATGCCATTGACAGGCAGCACCTCTGAGAAGGATACTGTGTGTGCTACTTGTCTTAGGCCCCTCCCCAACTCTACAATGTCCTCCTGCACTGCTCTGATCTCATGATGAGCCAAGTCATTTGTCCCTAGGTGTACAATGACGTCCAGCTCAGACTCCCTTGCAGCTGTTCTCGTGATCCTGAGGATGCGCTTCCTGTCCCTCCAAGCCATGGCACCAGGCAGGCACCTTACTTCAGTTTTCCCTGCTCCTCCCAGTTCTATCCCCCTAATAATTGAGTCCCCCACCAGGAGCTGCTTCCTTTCCCTGTGGTGTCCTCTGCCTCCTTCCTGTGGGCCTCCCTTGTGACAGTTGTCATCAGTCTTCTCTGGGTGCATCCATGGGGAGCTATGCTCCCCAGAATAGTGTATGGATTGTGGAGTGGAACAATTGACTGGGTGTGCCTCTGTTCCACCATCCTCACCCTCTCTGAGCCCACTGTGGTCCAAATGCTGTGCTTTCTTCGCAACCTCTGAGGTAGTGGTGGTGGCTCTGGTGCTCCCTGGATGGGGGAGGTTCCCTTCCTACTGTCCAGTGTGGCCTGGGGGAAGGTTCCCTTAGTACTGTCCAGTGCGGCCTGAAGAAGGGCAACTTCCTCCCTCAGGGCAGAGAGTTGTCTGCAAATAGGGCAGCATCTCAGCCTCCAGAAAGACTCCCGGAAGACTGCTGCCCCACAGCCATTACATTGCACTACTCCCCACATGTTTATCTACTTTTTTTTGTTTGTTTGTTGTGTGTGTGTGTGTGTGTGTGTGTGTGTGTGTGTGTGCGCGCGTGTGTGATGGTTTGTTATATAGAAATATATATATTATATAATGTGTATGCTTATATTGTCAGTGCAGTGTGCTAGAGGATATGACAGTCCCATAGACATCTGCACTGGCACTGGGCAGAGACAAGTTAGCAGGGCAGCCTAAGGAGAGTGTGGATGAGGTCTGTAGCCATGGCTCCAACCAACAGGGTACACAAGGCACGATACCCACACAGTGAAGTTATGTGCTGGGCAGCCAACCCCTGTGTGACACACTTGGAAATGGTTATATACTGTTGTATGTTTCTGCATCCTGTTGATGCAGCTTCTAGTTAAAGTTCTGTTTGATAAGTTCAGGTCTGGTCTGTGCAAACTATACCATAAGAACACCAATGTTGTGGAGAGGTAAACCCAAGGGGGAAGGGAGGTATTGTACATCACCATGGCTGTTGACTTTAAGGTTGTTTCCTACAATATTAAGGGTATTAACGACCCTGTAAAAGGAGCTAGACCGTTTAAGGAACTTAATCAGCAGAGGGTAGTAGTGGCACTGCCCCAGGAGAACCATCTAACTCCTGGTGAACACAGTAAACTGGTCTGTTTATGGGTGGTGGCAGTGCTATTCAGCCTCCTTCGATGCCCACCCCAACAGAAGTGGAGTGGCAATACTGGTGAGACGTGATTCACATCTTAAGATCACCAGGACCAAGACAGACTCCCAAGGAAGCTATATTTCAACTGCAGGTTACTAAAGGACATCCCCATCCATGTCATAAACATTTATGCCCCAAACAGAGAGGGGGGAAGGGACTGGTTCTTCCAGTTAGTCTCAATGGCATTGCTTGGACCCTGGCACCCTATGTATAGTAAGGGGGGGGGATTTTAATTCAGTTCTGCACGAAGTACGGGGGAAAAACATCAGAGATTATAGAAACCAGTTGTGTAGTACCACACACACACACACACGACACTCTGGAGAATGAACAACTTCTTACTTAACCAAAATAAATTCAAGGAGCTAACCCAGCAGACAGTCAGGGAATATTGCTAGAAATATAGGGTCCCTAGTTAGCAGATGGGATTCTCTGAGCACTTTGCTGGGTATGGTAGGTAGCCTTTCCAGTTGGGATTACAATGATACTGGGAGGTATTACATTAAATTAAACATTAAAAAGTTAAAAGCCCTAGTTTATTTTGGGAACATAATTGGTATGTTCCTTCTGGTTTGGTGGTTGGTAGTGTTTTAATACCATCATTTTCATGAATTCAGGGTTTGTTGGAGAGGTGGAGATTTTATCTGACATAAGAATGGGTAAATTGTTGAGAATAATTACCCTTTTTTCTGACAGACAAACTAAATATTATGCTTGCCACACTGGTTAGAATCCCACCACTACCCCTTAATTTGCTTACAACTTATTTAAATGTGAGATGAGGCTACTTCTAAAAAATGTAAAATATTTTAGTTACTATGCAAGTTTGAGTCCCACTACTGCCATAAAAAACTCTGCTAAAAAAGTAAATGGAAAGTGAGACTTGAACAACAAACATAAAAAAACAATGAACACTAAACTTATTATGGGTAGTCAATTGAGAGGTTTTATTAGGCCCAGATTTCATGGCTACTGGTGGTATCAGTTTTTTTTTTTTTACTTTATTTCTTTATCCACCTTCCTGCTCTCGGAGCCCTCTCCTACCTTCCTCTCAACCTCCGTTTCCACCTCGGGGGGGATCTGCCCCTAGAGTGCCTCCTTCTCCCCCTGCACAGTGGGGTCTGTCCCTCTTCTGGTGGTCCTGGTTGGTACCGAGAGGCTATCATCTAGGGCTTACCGAGAGGTGTTTTCCTTTTTCTCCCTGGTTTCCCCACCTCTGGGGCCTTGGCGCTAGGGCGTACGTCCCGAGTGGTGGCGTGCTAACGACGCCGGACTACTCATACCGCGACGCTCTCCCGACTGCTGAACGAGCCACCTCCATCCTTCAATTGTCGGTGCTTCCACCGCCACGAGCAGATGTAGAGCTAATGCGCTCTTGGTTCTCCACCCTGAGGGAGGAGAGCATCCGTTGGGATGCTCGATCCTCCCCCCTTGCCGAATGCCAGCCACCTGAGTCCGTTCCCAAACCGGGTCGCCGCAGCGAGGGTGGGCGCCCCAGCCGCCAGGCCTCATCCGCCACCGGGCCGGCAGGTATCAGTTTTTTAACAGCATCATAATGCAAAGTATAATGTTGTACCATCTCTTTAAATTTGTACTGTATTGGGAAATACTGAGTAAGCAATTCACATTCGCATTTTGTGACACTTGGTGCTTGGTTACTATTTAATGAATTATTATCAACACATGACCACGCCTCCTGAGGAAGCTCTAATGAGTGAAGCGCTGAGGCAGTTATGTGGAGGTTTGGCAATGAAGACTGAATTTAGTATCTGCAATAAAGCGTTTGAAATGGACATTAAGTTGTGTGGTCTTGTCTTCTGGCAGCCTGTGTGCAGAGTGATCTATGACATGTTTGGATCTGAGGGCTGGCACCCTCATGCAGCACCCGACCACTATTCACACAGCGTGTGCACAGTTTGGAGTTGGTTCAGGGATGCTTTGAAAGTCACTGTCAGTGGAGTAATCATTCAGCATGCCTCCCAAAACAATAACAAAAAAATAAAAAATAAAGGAAGCAGCCCATCAGATTGAATTGGAGAAGCAGCTGTTTGATCTAAAGGCCAATCATAAACTAACAATGGAAGAAGCACTGCTACCTCAGATCAAACAATGCAAAGAGACTCTGCAGTGCTACACAGAACAAAAACATTGAAGGGTGGCTGCAGTACATGAAACAGCATTTCTACGAGGGGGGGCATGCTGGGTGGGTCAAGCCTAACAAATCAGGAAGGAAGCAACAAGTACAGCAGTTCTAAAATTTAAAAAAAACAGGCACCATCCCGTCAGGAAACGGACAGCAGTTCCCAGAGAAAAAAATAACATCTTTGCAAACTATTACAGTACTCTGTAATCTCAAGACAGGGGTCCTAACCATGAAGGAAAAACATCAGAATACTGGGGTAAACTACCCCTTGTAAACCCTCATGCAGAAGCAGATGCTCTCTCTCTCTCTCTCTCTCTCTCTCTCTCTCTCTAGAAGCAACTAACTCAGGATAACTTCAGGAAGCCATACAAAACCTCAGAAATGGCAATGACTCAGGTACAGATGGCTTCACCCCTGAATATTATAAAACTTTCCATGAATTACTGACCCCAGATCTACTACAGATTTTTATCTCAGTCCTGGAGGGGGAAGGCTATATCACAAACATGGCAAAGAGCTCACATTTCAGTTATTTTGAAGCCAGGGAAGGATTTAACGGTATGTGGATCTTACTGCCCTATCTCCCTACTCCTTGTTGACCTTAAACGTTTGACGGCAATCTTAGCATCTCAAGTGCAGGGGGTGGTGTGACACTTAGTCAACCTGGGTCAAACAGGATTTTTTAAGGGGTGGAACCTAACTTACATCTGGCACCACCTTACTATCCTAAAAGCACAGCACTCCACATACCTCTTCCAGCTGGCCATCTCTATGGATGCTAAAAAAGCATCTGACCAGGCTAACTAGGTCTGTCTCCTCCGAACAACGGAGGTGATGGGGTATGGCCCCAAATTCACCACCTGCATCTCAGATTGCACTCTTCCCCAGAGGCCCTGGTGAAGGTGAATGGAGTAATGTCCTTCAGATTTCCACTGGTCAGAGGCACCCGGCAGGGGTACCAACTTTCCCCTCTATTATTCACCTTATGCATAGAACCCCTAGTGGTGACAGTGAGAAGGAAGGAATGTAGACATGGAGAGCAAGGGTAGAGCAGTCAGAGCAAAAAATGTTGCTCTATGTGGACAATTCTCTATTTTCTATTAGGGAGTCCCAGCCCTCCTGGAAGAACTGCAAACATCTGGCTCTATCTCAAGGTACACATAAACTACAAGAAGTCTGAAGCCATGATCGTTTCAGGGAACTGTCTGCCGGAATAAAGAGGGGCATGCCCCCTCAAATGGGCCACAAGGAATACTTTCTGCTACCTTGGTGCCAACATTACACCCAGATTAGCAAAGATCTACACCCTGAACTATTTGATACTTTTGGATGACGTTACTAAAGATCTGCAAGCGTGGAGCAGTCTCCCACCGTCACTTGCAGGTAGAATCGAGGCTTTAAAAATTAATGTTCTCCTCTGCCTTATGTTCCTTTTTCAGGCCCTGCCGATTACCCTTCCCAGTACTTTCTGGGCAAAGCTTAAAAAGATAACACAAAAATTTTTGTGGCAGGGACACAGAATCCAGGTGGGGGTAAATATCCTTAGCCTCCCCAAGAACAAGGGGGGGTTAGGGTTACCTAACTTCAAACTCTGTTATTTAGCACCCAAGCAGCACAAGTGGTCACGATAGTGAAACAGAGACTAGACTCAGGGTGGTACACTTTAGAAAACCGGACAGAGCATCCGGCCCCATTGTTCACCTTGCCTACAGCCAAATTAACTCCAACTCTGCTAAGGGTGTCTCAAATCCTTGGACAAGACACTCCCTATGAGTGGTTACGAAGACCAGGCAGTTCACCTCATACGCCAAATGAAAAAGTGCTACTCATGACCATCACAGGAGACTCAAAATTTGACCCAATGCATAGCGACCCAAGCTTCTGACAATGGAATAGGTTGGCCCTTACTAGATACGCCCAGGTGGTGGCTGAGGACACCACTGTCTCCTTCCAAAACCTAGACGACACCTTCGGTAGCCCATACAAGGATGTATATTCTGCTATTTACAGCTTAGACATTACCTGAATATGGATCAACATGTGGAGCAGGTCACTAGACCATTGACTGGCTAGGAGGACTTGTTATACTGGTTGGCACAACTCACTGTTTAGGGTAATATATCACACTGGTATAAAAGGTATTACAATCAGCCAGCATCCTAGAACTAATCGGGGTAAAAGAAAAATGGGAACTGGGAATGAAAGAGACCATTATGGACCAAGAGTGGCAGAAAATTCTAAAAGAGGGGTGGCGGGTCACTGCGTCCCCTTCTTGGTGAGAATTCCAATGGAAAGTATCAATTAGATACTTTCTCACTCCCACTATTACTGCCTACTTTGCAGAAAGAGCCAATGACAGGTGATGGAGAGGGTGTGGAGAAAGAGGGAGCCATTACCACATATTTTGGACTTGCCCTAAGGTACAAGACTTCTGGTCTCAGATCCACAATGAGCTGAGCATGATCTGGGGTCTAGAAGGTCGGCTAGATTTCAAAAACTGTGTCTGGGCTTCCCACCAAGAGCGGTGGGTTCCAGGGGCCACAGGGAGGTTTTCCATAGTATGAGTTTGGCAGCCTATAAGGGGATCACCTAACATTGTTTTTTGTCCATCCTGCCCTCGGTGGGTGAGTGGTGGGACACGGTTAATGCAACAATGAGCATGGAACGCATTACAGCCACCGGAGACTCACAAAAGAAAAATGTGTGGAAAAGTGGTCCAAATGAGAACTCCACCTAGGTTCCACACCCTCAACAGGGAGAGCAGCTAGAGAACTAGACCTCCACTAGGGATAGGAGACAGCCTCCCCCCAATTTGAGGGCAACCAGCTCACCCAAAATGACCACGCTGGAAATATATGGTATATGATCACCTCTGCAGTTCTCTGATGAAAACCTCTGTAACATACGAAATTTGCCAGCAGATAAAGGCCTAGAGGTCTATCAAGTCTGCTCGAATAAGCAGCTAGCACCCCTTAATCTGCAGCTGCCCCTCCCTTCCACCCTTCCCCTCCACTGACCCTCCCCCTTGTCCTGTCCCATCCTCTTTTGAAGCAGTCCACTGTTCTACTGGATACCACTTCTGCAGGTAACGCATTCCACCCAGCCACTACCCTCTCTGTAAAAAAGTGTCTCCTCATCTCCCTCCTGAACCTTCCTCCCTCCAGTCTCATATCATGGCCCCTGGTGTCCCTCCCCTCCCTTACTTTGAACTGCCCCTCTGTACCTGTCTTGTTTATTCCTTTCATGTACTTAAAGGTTTCAATCATGTCCCCCCTGTCTCTCCTCTCCTCTCCTCCAGCGAATACATGTTCAACTTCCTCAGCCTCCTCTCATATGATAAATTCCCCAGTCCCTTGATCATCTTTGTCGCCCTGCGCTGCACCGCCTGCAGTAACTTAATGTCCCTCTTCAGATACGGGTGCCAGTACTCCAGGTGCGGTCTAAATAACGACCTATACAGTGGCAGAATCACCTCCTCAAGGATATACCCCTTGCAATGCAACCCAGCATTTTGTTGGCCTTTGCAGCTGCCTTCCTACATTGTGCCGAGTTGTTCATTGACCCTGTAATGAGCACCCCAGATCCTTCTCCTCCTCTGGGCTGGCTGCACTTCCCCCCAGCTGGTAACTCCTCCTTGGGTTCTTCATCCTAAAATGCAGCACCTTGCACTTTTTGGCATTAAAGCCCAGTTGCCAGGTGTCTGGCCAGGTTTCAAGCTTTGCCAGATCATTCTGCAACCCCTGCCATCCCCCTAGGTCGTCCACCACCGCTCCCATCTTGGTATCTTCAGCAAACAGACTGATCTTGCTCTTGATGTCCAATGATATGTCTGCAATGAATATCCCAAACAACACTGGTCCCAACACCGAGCCCTCCGGAATACCGCTCATCACTACCCTTGGGTGTGAGGGCTCCCACCCATCACCCTCTGTTGTCTTCCTGAAGCCAGTTCCCTACCCATCTCACCAGCTTTGCACTCGCTCCTGTGCCTTCTAACTTACTTCCCAGCCTCCCATGCGGCACCGAGTCGAATGCCTTACTGAAGTCCAGATACAGGACATCCACTGCATGGACCCTGTCCAGATGCCTAGTTACCCAGTCATAGAACTCCACCAGGTTGGTTTGGCAGGATCTGCCACATATGAAGCCATGCTGTCTGCTGTCCTGTAGTCTTTTGACCTCTAGAAGGGCCACCAACCTCTCCTTCAGGATAGTCTCCATTAGCTTACCCACGATGGATGTGAGGCTCACCAGTCTGTAGTTCCCCGGTTCATCCTTGGGGCCACTCTTGTGGAGGGGCACCACATGAGCCATCCTCCAGTCCTGAGGTACACACCCAGAGTGTAGAGAAGCATTAAATAGGTCTGCCAAAGCTCCCACAAGGACCTCTGCCAGCTCCTTCAGTACCCTGGGGTGGACGCCATCCGGACCTGGCGCCTTGTCCACCCTCAGTGCCTTCAAACCCTCAGTGTCTTCAAACCCTCCAGAACTCTGCCCTCCATGATTTCCCCATCTGCCACCCCCTCCCCCCTGGTTCTGCCATTCCCCCTTTTCTCCTTAGTAAATACCAAGCAGAAGTAATCATTTAGTGCTTCTGCCTTATCGCACCCTGCTTCCGCCCAACCCCCCTCCTTTCTAATCCTAACTATGTGGTCCTTACGGCTTCTTTTCTCCCTGATGTACCTAAAGAAGTCCATCTCCCCCTTCTTAATGTCTTGTGCCAGCCTGAGCTCCGTAGATGCCTTGGCTCCCCTTACTGCCTGTGTCACCTCCTTCAATTTTGTCAGGTACTCCTCCTTGTCCTCCCCCCTCCCTGTTTTCTTGTACCTCCTAAAGGCAGCTCTTTTCCTCCTTACCTTTTCCATGACCTCCTTGCTCAACCAGCTCAGTTTCTTAGCCCTAGCCTTCTTGCTCTGGGCCTTACAACAGGTTTTGGTTGCTTCCACTATCCCCAGCTTTATGAGCTCCCACCTCTGGTTAGTGTCCATACTAGGTTGAATTCTGGCCAGGTACCCTTTTACCACTTCCCCCATCCTCCCAAAGTCAGCCACTCTGAAGTCCAGCACTCTTGTGCCAGATTCCATTCCTTCCTTGCCCATATCCAATGTGAGCCATACTGAGTGGTGGTCACTTCCTGACAGTGGTTCTTCCACCGTAAGTTCTCTCACAAAGTCCCCATTTGCAAGCACAAGGTCAAGGGTATTCCCTAACCTGGTTGGTTCACTGACCATTTTTAGCAGGAAGCTGTCCTGGAAGGCATCAAGCAGTACCTGCTTCCTTCTGTTCCTGGTTGTTGGGCTACTCCAGTCCACTCCTGGCATGTTGAAGTCCCCCATAATCACCACACTACCCTTCTTGCAGGTCCTTCTGATCTGTCCAGCTAGCTCCCTAACTCCTTCGTCCGAGATGGTGGCCTGTACACCACTCCCATTCTGAGAATCCTATTCTTGGAATCCTGGAATTGCATCCAAAGTGACTCCGTACTACCCTCCTCCCCTACAAACTTCAGTCTCCCCCCCCCCTTTCCCAATCACCCTGTCCCTACGAAATAACCTGTACCCTGGTACAGACAGATCCTAGTCATTGTATTCGTGGCACATGTTTCTGTGATGGCTGCAATGTCCACCTCTCCCTCTGCCATGAGCACCTGTAACTCTGCAGTTCTCCTCCCAAGGCTCCTAGCATTAAGGGTAACCACCTTCCACCCTTTCTCCCCCCCCTCCCATCCTGCCCTCCTTTACTAGCATCACCAACAGTACTTGCCATTTGTCCTTTGTCACTGTTATGGGGGGTAAGCTTATATGGTTTTCCAACCTGCGGTCTCTGCATGTCTCTTGCCCACTTGCCACCCCCCGCTCCTAGTTTAAATTCCCTACTTCCTCTATGTACTCCTCCATCCTCTGTTTCAACACTTTCCTTCCCTCCTCACTCAAGTGTAGTCTGTCTTTGGCATAGAGACTACTGTCTTCCATAGGTCCCCCCAACAGCCCATACCCTTTAGCATAACAGCATGCTCTTAGCCATCCGTTAAATTCCTCTATTCTCAGCTTTCTTGTTGTGCTTGCCTTGGGCACTGGAAGTATCTCTGAAAAAGCTATTGATCTTCCTGCCCGCTCACATAATTGTCCTAGTTCCTCAAACCGCCTCTGGACTATCTACTGTCTTGTCAGCCAGGTCGTTGGTCCCAAGATGTATAATTAAATGAGGCTTGCCCCTACCCCTTCTAGCATATTTCAGAACAGACTGTCCCACCTTTCCACTGTCATTCCTGGCATGGCCTCCACCCAAATCGACTATGCCTCTCCCCCTTGCTACCCCACCTGACTCCTCTTAGTATTGAGTCCCCCAGCACTAAGATTCCACCCCTCTTACTCCCTGCTTGCTTCCATTTATCTCCATCTCTCATTTCCGGCTCCTCTTCCTCCTCCTGCCCATTATTTCCCCCTTTTGCCCCAGCTGTAATTCTCCCAGCAGAACTTTCCCCTGCTCTGATTTGGTCCAGGTATTTATCAATTTATCGTCCAACTGCATCAGTTCCCTCCTCCTTCTTCCCCTCTAGCAGTGTAAAACTGTTTTCTAAAGACCCTTCACAAATGCCCGCTCCCTCTCTCTTTATAGTAACCTGTTCCTTCCTTTCCACTCCATGACTGTTGCCACTTCTTCTCCTCCCCTCACAAGTCCCTGTCTCCTCCTTCCATTTGTCTTTTGTCTCCTGACCTGGTTTCCCCAGCAATCGTTCTTCCTGGCCTGGGCCCCTTTGTCTCTGCTTCCCTTCTTCTGACCCTCTCCTCACCACTGTTGGCTCAAATCGCCCTCCCTCATCTCCCCTCCTCCCTCCCTCCAGTATTGAGCTAAACCCACCTCCAGTCTGCCTTGTCTGCCTTGGTTCCTCCTGCAGACCCTCAATCACCTTTCTAAGTTTCTCTATGTGGTTGCACACTAAACATCCCCACACCCTCCAGGCAATTTTTAGAGAGATTGGTGCACCGCAATTGTTGCAGCCTACCACCCTACCCATTGCTCTCATTGCCCACCAGTGACCCCCCACCCTTCCAGATGAAGGATACCAAACACTCCCCCAAGTCTCCCCGTGTATCAGTGCAAAACATTCTTCTTTTCTTAATTTCCCTTACCCACTTTGTTGTACACGTTTAGACAGATTGAGCAACTGCTTTTTACATTCCTATCCACACCCAAAATGAGACTAAGTAACTACTGCACAACCTTCTTCAAACTCCTACTCCTCCTTTCCACAATGCAAATAGCAATGCAAAGAAGTAACAATGCAAGCTCCTTGATCTGCAGTTACTTCCCTTCCACTGAGACAGCAGTCACCTCTTCACTTGCTGCTGTTCCTTTCCTGGATGTCTGCTTCTGCTATGACAGGTGCATGTCCTTTGCCTGTTTGAGGAAGTGATGTCAGAACCTCTGGTATAAAGGAAATCACGAACCTGGGGCGGGTGGGACCAGCCCAAGCCTTCCATAAATAATCAGGTAGCTGAGGCCCCTGGCCAGACCATTAGCACCCTTCCCCCACTATGCACTAAACTTTGCAGCTACTGAAGCCAGCAAAAAGGAATCACAATTCTACTCAAAGCCCAAAAAAACAGGTTTGCTACCAAAAGAAACATGTGTCTAATTCAAACAGCTTCACCAACAACACATCAAAATAGGTTTGAAATTAGAAAATATAGGTCTCCAATTCAAAGAAACAGCCTCAATTAAATCACATCAAATAGGTTTTAAATCAGAAGAAATAGGCCTCCACAAACGCAGCCTGCTACACAGTGAAACATCAAACAAATCAGCCCACTTATAGCCACCAAAACAGGTTTCAAAATTCCAACAGCCCCAAAACAATACCCTGCTAGCCCCTTAGAAGTAGTAAGAAAGAAAAGAAATAACCTTCTACCAAGTAAAATCCACAAGAAACAATGTAAAAACAGCAGGAAGAAGCTACTGTACTGGAATTGATCAGATCCCTTCCCCTTCTGGTGACATTATAATATAAAGAAGACATAGGAAAAAAAATTACGTTAAACAGCAAATGGCATAAATACAGAAAAAAAAATAAAATGCCACATTATTATTAACGTTGGTTTACTAGTTCAACCTTTTTATGTTTGCTTGTACACATGCACAAGAAACATTTTGTGGCAGCTTGCTGGAGTAGCGGGTTATGGAGGTGCAGCAGTGTTGTGGCCAATGCTGGCAGTACTTTTTGGGGCTGGTCTCTGTGGTGCCAATGGAGGAGCACGCTGTCGATGACAGCAGTTTTGAAGCGTGCCACCAACCAGAAAGAAATTCACCGCTGCAACCAGGGAGCACCCCGTCATTCGAGAATCAGCTGCTTTTCCTGAACAGTCTGATGCTGGGGGCGGTGCCTGATTGCAGCAGCAAACAGCAGCTTGCCTTGTCTGGTGTCACATTTCAATAAACATGGCGGTGGCTGTTGCCGTCCGCCTCTCACAGTCTCCATGAAAGCCGACGGGGGTGCCCAATCCCCCTGTCAGCATGCCCCCTCCCCAGTTCATTTGCCGACAGGGGAGCCAAATCCCCATTGGCATAATGTCCCCCCATTTGTTGTGTGCCAATGGGGGGTGCCCAATCCCCCTCAGCTCATGCCCCCCCAAACACACTGTATGTGCCCACGGGGTGCCCAATCCCCACTGCCTCCAGCCCCCAAAACAAATACCCAGGTGGCACACTGGAAGCCCACCCCAGCGTGCCCTTTGTCCTTGTAAGTAGAAAACGTCCTCTGTTTTTTTTTTTTTTTTGTTTTTAAACCTTGAAAACAGAAACCGCTCTCGTTGTGTCCTGCTTCCTCCTCACCCGCACTCCACCTCTCTGCGCACTCCACCTCCCCACACCCCCCTGACCCATACTTACCTCCAGAGCCCGGCGTGAGGATCTTCGTGGAGGAACAGGCTGCACTCTTCAAAGCCGACCGCGAACTGAAGAAATGCCGTAAGCTGTATAATGGCATAAATGTGTTTTTTTTTCAACTTGATTGCATATGTCGGCCATTTTTGCGAATTTTGGCACCAAAACCGAGGAAAAGATAGCCAACTCAGTTAAGAAGGGGGATAAAACCTTTTATAGGTACATCAGGGAGCGTAGGAAGACCAAGGGAGGGATAGTGAGGCTTAATAAAGGGGAGGGGGGGTGGTCAGAGGGTGACGGTGAAAAGGCAGAGCTACTAAACAAATATTTTTGTTCAGTATTTACAAATGAAGAGGGGGAGGTATCTAAACCAAACAACAGAAACACTCTGGATACAGAAGTTGATACCAGCCCATTTACAGAAGAAAGGGTTCTGAAAGAACTCTTAAAACTGAAGGTCGACAAAGCAATGGGGCCTGATGGGATTCATCCCAGAATTCTAAAAGAACTAAGGGTAGAACTAGTGACACCACTGACTACCCTCTTTAACAAATCATGGGAGGATGGGGTGGTACCTGAGGACTGGAGGAGGGCAGATGCAATTCCACTTCACAAAAGTGGGAGCAGGGCAGAAGCGGGAAACTACAGACCTGTTAGTTTTACCTAAGTGATAGGGAAAATTATGGAATCACTTCTGGAGGAAAATATTGTCGAGTATCTAGAGGCCAGAGGGGCACAGGACCCAAGGCAGCATGGATTCACAGTGGGAAGGTCATGCCAGACGAATCTAATAGATTTCTTTGACTGGGTGACCAAAGTAGTAGATCAGGGAGGGGCTGTGACATGGCCTACCTAGACTCTTAGCAAGGCATTTGACACAGTCCCACACAAAGATTAATATACAAGTTAGCCAGCCTGGGAGTGGGTCCCAAGATGACAGCTCTGTAAAGAATTGGCTGGAGAATAGGACACAGAGGGTAATATAAATGGAGTCCACTTGAAGAAAGTGGGGTTAGTAGTGGGTACCGTGAGGTTCAGTATTAGATCGGTCCTCTTCAATGTCTTTATGTTTACATTGCAGAGGGACTGAAGGAAAGTATGTCTCTTTGCAGATGACACTAAGATCTGCAACAGAGTTGATGCACAAGGTGGGGTGGAAAGGATGAGAAGGGACTTGGCAAGGTTAGAGGAATGGTCAAATGTATGGCAGCTTAGATTCAATGCTAAGAAGGTAAGGTAATGCACCTGGGAAACAAAACCCAGGGAAGAGTACACAATGGGGGTGAGATACTAACAACAACAAAATGGAAAGGGACCTGGGGTAGTCATATCAGATGACCTAAAGGTGGGCAAGCAATGTGAGAGGGCAGTAAGGAGTGCTGGGGGGGATACTGGGATGCACAGGGAGAGGCATCACCAGTAGAAAACAGGAAGTTGTTATCCCTTTGTACAGACAGCTGGTGAGACCCCATCTGGAGTACTGTGTACAGTTCTGGAGACCCAATCTCCGCAAAGACATAGACAGGAAGGAAGCTGTCCAGAGACGGGCAACTAAAATGGTGCAGGGTCTGCACTGGAAGACATACGAAGAGACTTAAGGAGCTTAATATGTATAGCCTCGAGGAAAGGAGAGAGAGGGGGGACATGATAGAAACTTTCAAGTACCTCAAGTGAATCAACAAAATCCAAGAGGGTAGCATCTTTCAGAAAAAGAGGTGTGCAAGAACAAGGGGCACAATTTAAAGTTTGGGGCGGCTCAGAGGTAATGTAACGAAGTATTTTTTCAAAGAGAGGGTTGTGGATGCATGGAACGGCCTTCCAGAGGAGGTTGTGGAGTCAAAAACAGTGGTGGAATTCAAGCATGCATGGGACAGTCATAAGGCAATTCTAGGGGGTGGGAGTAGGAAAAAGTAGGCTGCTGGTTAACTAGGATCTGCAGCTTATCCATTAGGTAGGGCAATGGGCAGACTGGGTGGGTGAAGTGGTCCTTATCTGCCGTCAAATTCTATGTTTCTATGTTTCAAATTTTCAAAATGAGGTTCTTGGGACCCGACCTCATGAATTCGGTCACTGTCATCTGGTTACTCGGTCCCGAGAGGTGATTTCGCTGTCACTGCGCGGAATCACCTTTTGGGACAGATTAACGAAACGACAGTGTCATGGTTCATGAGGTGGGCTTCCAAAAAGCATATGTTGCAAATTTGGTGAAAAAATTCCAAAAAATGACTGTTACACGAGTGTGTGTTGCGCAGTTTCCATGCACACACGTAACTTCAAGAATCTGTAATATTTTCACTCCAGATTTTCAACTTTGACATTTTGTCACACCTCTTTATGAACAGTACAGCTGTCATTTTTCACATCCTGGCCGAAATGTGTTTTCGCACATCCGGCGCACAATAGCGTGGTCGCTGTGGGTAATCAGTGTTCGGGACAGATTAAGAAAATGACAGTGACACTGTTCATGAGCAGAGATCCCAAAATGCCTATGTTGAAAATTTGGTGACAAAAGTCCACAAAATGACTGTGTAATGAGCATGCACTGCGCAGTTTTCACACACACTTGTAACTTTGAGAATTTGTAATATTTGCACTCAAGATTTTCAACATTGTCATGTTTGCACACTCCTTATGAACAGGACAACTGTCATTTTTCACATCTTGCCCGAAATGTGTTTTCGCACATCTGGCGCACAATGGTGTGGTCGCAGCGGGAAATCAACATTCGGGAAAGATTAAGAAAATCATAGTGACACCGTTCATGAGCAGGAGTTCACAGAATGCCTATGTTGAAAATTTGGTAAAATAATTCCATGAAATGACTGTGTTATGAGCGTGCGTTGCGCAGTTTCCATGTACGCTCGTAAGTTCGAGTATTTTTAATATTTTCACTCCACATTTTCAACACTGCCATCTCTTCATACGCCCCTATGAATGGTACAGTTGTCATTCTTCACATCCTGCCCAAACTCTGCTGCACATCTGGAGCAGAATGGTGCAGTTGCTGTGGAAATAAACATTCAGGACAGATTAACAAAGTCACAGTACCACTGTTCATGAGCAGAGGTCCCAAATGCTTTCATGAGGTGGGGGTCAAAAAGGCCATGTTGAAAATTTGTAGTGCAAATACCAAACGCCCGGGGCGTTACGGTTTCTAACCATAACGTCCCACCCTGTACAGACTGACAGGCGTTAGGGGTGTGCCTTTGGATTGCCGTCTGTAATGCTCACGCCATTCTACCCCCACCCTGCAGCCAGTAACAGGCACTGAGGTGTGCCTTGGACTCTTCGGCCCCAGAGTTCACCCCATTCTCCTATACTGAACCCATTTCAGCGTATGTCTTTATGGAATGGGGTGACTGTAAAGCGAACACCCCAAAGCACACCTCAACACTTTTCGGTGTCTGCAGGACAGGGTGAGGTGAAATGGCGTGAGCGTTATGGGCGACAACCTAAAGGCACACCCCAATGCCTGTCCTTCTCTGCAGGGTGGAAGTGGGGTTGGTGTGAGTTCAATACTTCACTGCCATTCCTATCTATTCTGCATCTGTCTAACTCCTGCACTTCCAATGCTAATACCAGCAAGCAAACATTCGGCATTGACAAATGCTTCTTTCTAACTGTTGTGTAATACATTTTTCTATATTATGCAGTACAGACAATGTGAACCTTTATACTTAGGGTTGTACAACCAGTCATAGTCTGGTCTAATCTAGTACCACTCTGGAAGTTAATCAACTCTGTATAATAGTCTGGTTCTTACTCTTTGTATCACAACACCTTTATATACTGCTTCCTGGTATAATTAATAAACTTGGAAGTTATAAAACAGAACTGATGTGTTAGTAGATAGAAGTAACAATAGTTTAATGTTGGGAGTTCTAGTGCCACTGCCCTGTTATAGGGATGCCAAGAAGTCAACTTTGCAATGCAGCCTTAAAAAGGCTCAGGGCAGAACCACAGAACTACAGATCAGTCAGAATATTTATTTATTTATTTTATTTATTTATTTGTACATCGGTTTACAACTTTTGAGCCAAAGGTTCATTTCCAAAGGTACCTCGTCACATTGAGCAGAGACAGAAATAAATTTAGGTTACAGCATATAAGTCACATACTTAGGGTTACACAGAATGGTTTCATACATTTATACAATTTAGTAGACATTACAATGATACAGCTGAGCTAAACTCAATACTGGGGAAGTGGGGCCACCACTTGCCAAGTTGAAGTGCCCGACGACCCAGATTTGGAAGCTGACTCGGACAGTCATTGCTGGGAGAAGTGCTGCTGCTGACAGTGCTTTCCAGCCCAGAGAGGGGACGCAAACCCTGTTGTGGACCTGGGAGATTGCTCCCCAAAGAGGATCCACTGCAGTTTCTAAGATCTGAAAGAGGCAGGTGGCACCATCAAGGGGGTGGAGGGAAGGAGAAAAGCAGAAACACCCATGAGTTAATTAACTCTGTACAGTGGTCTGGTTCTTACTCTTTGTATAACAACACTTTTGTATACTGCTTCCTGGTATGATTAACAAACTTGAAGTTTTAAAAAAGAACTGATGTGTCAGTACATGGAACTAACAGCAGTTTAATGATGGGGTCTGGTTCCATTCCACTGCCCTGTTACAGTGTTGCTAACTCAACTTTGCAATGCAGCCTTAAAAAGGCTCAGGGCGGAAAGTACAGTTATGTAAGAACTTACCGTAACATTAGATCTTCGAGAGAGGCTCTTGCAGTAGGCAATAACAGGTAGGACTGAGCTGAGCTAGGACCACACAGAAAACTTTAGCTAGCAGTGTCTGGCGGGGACTGCCCACCCGTCATCACGTGGCCGTTGGCCCAACGCTATAAAGTGGGCGGTCCTACGCCCTCCCTCCAGTTCTCCCCCACTGGAGACCTAAGAAAAGGTGCAACAGGAGAAGGAAAGGGTTCCTGGAGCCAACAGAAAGGCTGAAAAGAAGCAGCAGCAGTGGGGAAGGAGGGAGGGAAAATCTTGCCTACTGCAAGAGCCTCTCTTGAAGATCTACTGTTATGGTAAGTTCTTACGTAACTGTACTACCTTGCGTCGAGAGGGCTCTTGCAGTAGGCAATAACAGGTAGGACTTAGCACAGGAGGCAGGAAAAGGTCTGCAGTAGGCAGGGGAAACTTAAGACAGAAGGAACCAAAGAACAGCTAGTCCAAAGCCTGCCCGCGCCTAGAGGCAATGTCCAGACTGTAGTGCTTAGTAAAGGTGTGGACAAAGCTCCAAGTAGCTGCCATGCAAATGTCTGTGGCTAAAACATTCCTGAAACAAGCAGTTGATGCAGCCATGCCTCTGGCTGAGTGTCCCTTAGCTTCCCATGGAAGGGGTTTGTTATACTATTGATAAAACAGAATGCAGTTTGCCAACCATTTGGATAAACACTGCTTTGAAACTGCAGCACCCTCCCTTTTGGGCACAACGGAAATGAACTGGTCAGATTTCCGGACTGACTTCACCTGGTTGGTATAGTAGCGAACAATCCTGTGCACATCTAGTGTGTGCAGGATTCCCTCCCCTTGATTAAAATGCTCAGGGTAGTACACTAGCTAGTGTATGGTCTGATTCAAAGTAAACTCAGAAACCACCTTTGGTAGGAACTTAGGATTAGTACGCAGAGCCACCCGATCTCTCTGAAAAATTAAATAAGGCTCCTTACACATCAGGGCCTGAAGCTTGGAAATCCTTCGAGCAGAAGTAATGCCAACTGAAAATAGCACTTTCCAAGACAAGTAACGCAGTCGCAACTCGCGGCCGGTTCAAAGGGAGGCAAAGTGAGTTTCTCAAGAACAAAGTTCGGATCCCACAGGGGAACTGGGTTCCTGACCAGAGATTTCAAGTGGAGAATCCCTTTCAAAAAGGTACAGGAAACCTCCAACTGAGCTACAGCCTTGCCTTTCACTGGGGTGTGTAGGTGGATATGGCAGACAAGTGGACGTTTAGTGACGAATAACTGAGCCCGAGGTCGGAGAGGTGCAAAAGATACTCCAGAACCTGCGGAACAGGGCATGAAAAAGGGTCCCACCCCTTGGAGGCAGCCCAAATAGAGAACCTTTTCCATTTCATAGCATGTGTAGTCCTCGAGGATGGCTTTAAGACCTTCATGAGGATCTGAGCGACTCTCGAAGAGACTCCGTAGTGTGAAATTGCTACGTCAGAAGGTGCCACGTGGGAAGGTGAAGGGACTTCAGGCCTGGGTGAACCAGCATACCCTGCTCCTGGATCAGAAGATCCTGGCAGATGGGTAGAGGTACCGGGGGCTCCACTGCCAACTGCTGGAGCAGAGGGAACCATATTTGGCGAGGCCAGTAAGGGCAATCAGAACTAGGTGAGCCCCTTCCGCCTGCAGCTTGAGAAGACCCCTCTGTATCAATCGGAAGGCATATAAAAACCCTCCCTGTCTAGCAAAGAGACAGCGCATCTTGCCAGAAAACACCAGGCCCAGGAACAAACGAGCAGAAATTGGGTAGTTTTGCTTTGTATGGAGAGGCGAACAGATCTATATCTGGGGGACCCCAGAGGTCGAAGAGGTCTTCGATCACTGACTGTTTTAGTTCCCACTCGTGTGCCTGGGCACGGGTGCGGCTGAGACTGTCTGCTAGAACATTTTGGACACCCGTGATATGTACCGCCATAAGCTGAAGCTGGTGCCGAATCGCCCAGTTCCACACATGCATTGCCTCCCTGCACAGGGAGTATGACTGTGTGCCTGCCTGCTTGTTGAGGTACCAAATCACACACATATTGTCTGACTGGACCAGGAGTGGGCCTGGGAGAAGGAGAGGCTTAAAGGCCTGAAGGGTGTAAAGCACTACACACATCTCCAGCATGTTGATGTGCAGAGAGAGCTCCCGCTGAGACCAGGATCCCTGGGTTTTGTGATCCTCCAAGTGGGCACCCCAGCCCCGATCGGAAGCATCCGTGGTCAGGGTTTGGGTCAGAGGGGGGAGACTGAAAAGGCACCCATCTGCAGAGGTTGTCTAGGTTCTGCCACCAGAGGAGATCCTGCCTCATGGGACCATATATCAGCACCCTGTGATCCAGGTCATCCGACCTCTGGTCCTACTGAACTCTGAGCATCCACTGCGTAATTTGCATGTGGAGCCTAGCTAGAGGGACAGTGGGGATGGCCTAGGAGGTGCAGAACTGACCTGGCCATAAACCAGCAGCTGAAGGCCACTAACTTGGCGTGCTGCAGCAAGGTTTCTGCCCTGTCCAAAAGAAGGAAAGCTTGACCCTGGGCTTTATCCAGCACCACCCCAATAAGCTGGAGACACTGGGAGGGCATAAGGTGAGACTTGGGGTAGTTCACCGTAATCCCCACCTGATGGAACAGATCTAGGGTAGTTGACAGAGAGGCTTCCAGGCTGTCCCTCGGGGGCGCTGTATGGAGCCAGTCATCCAGATACGGGGACACAAAGAACCCCTGGCACCGCAAAGCCACCGCCACCGCTAGGCACTTGGTAAATACCCTGGAGGCCAAGGGTGAGGACCTTGAACTGAAAGAGCTCCCCCTGGAAGGCAAACTTGAGGAAGTGGCAGTGGGGTGGAAAGACTGGTATGTGCAGGTATGCACTCTTCATGTCCAGGGCGTAGAGCCAGTGTCCCTGTTGCAGTAGGGGCAGCAGGCTCAGAAGGATCAGCAAATGAAATCTCTTGTACTCTACATACAGATCGAGCTTGCTGAGATCCAGTATGGGCCAAAGGTCGCCTGTCTTTTTGGGTACTAAGAAGAAGTGGGTGTAGTAACCCCTACCCGTTTGGCCCTGAGAAATGGGCTCTATTGCAGATTTTTACAGTAGGGCCTTGATCTCCTCTCTGATGAGAGGAACGTGACCTTTCGGGTAGTGAGAGTGACCCGTCAGATTTTCTGGAGGTCCCTCTATGAATTCTAGGGTGTGGCCTCGAGCTACCAGCTGAAGGACCCACGAGTCTGCCATAATCGCCTCCCGTCTGGGCAGGTGACTGGCGAATCTGCCCCCTACTGGCTCCTCTGGAACTAGAGGTGGGGGGGTGGGACGCGAGTCAAGATGTGGAGGGAGGATGGAGAAGCCCTGTTCCAGAAGCCCTCTGAGACTTGGCTGGAGGGGTAGCAGTGGCTGGGGAAGCCTGGCATTTGACACTGTCCTACATGCTGGGCCATTGGAGATCTAAGGGCTCAGCTCCAGGCAGCATGGGCAGAGACTGCGAGCCTCAAATTGCATATTCAAGAGGAAATATATTATAAGAACCGCCCGCAATTTCCCCAACATCCAACAGAAGCACCTCGACCGCAGAGGGTAGCTGGTCCGGGAGGTTGGCAGGTGGTTAGGAGGGGCAAATCGGGTGCCCCATCACTCGGTGCTCTCCAACATATCACCTCTACGAACCTTATAAAAACTACAAACAGGTATCTGCCTCTATCTCCAAAATCAAACAAAGGGGCAGAGGACACTGCAGAGCAGGACACTGCAGCACAGGAGCTAGCACAACAAAACTCACCCAAAACAGGAACCAAAACAAAAAAAGCAAAAAGGAAATCCCAAAAACTTCTGATCATAGGAGACTCCATGATTCGGGGAGTTGATATGTATATCCAGCCTGGGGTAATGGTCAGATGCCTCCCGGGTACATCAGCATGGAGAGACATTGACCGCATTGCTAAAACTGTTCAGGAAGCAGGAGAAAACAGACAACCTGGTACATGCAGGGACTAACGATCTCGCCAGCCGGTCAGTTCTGGAGACCAAGGAACACCTGACCAGGCTGGGTGACAAACTATCATCCATTTCATCCGGCATCTCCTTCTTTGAGATCCTGCCAGTCTGGGAGAGGGGGAAAGATGGACGGAAGGTCAGAGAAGGGGAGATAGGGGAGCTAAATATGTGGCTCAAGGGCTGGTGCCAGGAAAAGGGACACAAATTTGTAGGGCACAGGCAACAGTTTTGGGAGCGAAAGTTCTTTAAATTTGATGGACTGCATCTGACTAAGGAGGGAGTCAGTGCATTGGGGCAGAAGTTTGACGTTTTTGCAGAATATTTAAACTAGCAAATGGGGAGAGGGGTGCAACACCCCATATGTAGTATGGGAAGAACACCCCTCCCCCCTCAGCTAGTGGTCAAACAGGAGTTCACTATGTTTGTAGTTCATCTGCATCATCAGGCAAAGAAAAAGGCCTGGCTCCCCATATGACGCACAGGGGAAACGTCAAACCTTGCCCAACAACTAACACACCGAAATCTGGCCAATGGAAAATCATGTACACAAATGCTCGCAGTCTGGGAAACAAGATCCCAGAACTGCAGGCAATAATGACAGAGGCTAAACTGGACACAGTAGCCATTAGCGAGACATTGTTTACAAGTAACCACACTTGGGAGACTTCAATACCTGGCTATGTACTGTTCAGAAGAGACAGAGGTGCAAAAGGGATGGGGTGGCCCTTTATGTCAATGAAAATATCAAAGCTACTGAAATTCAGAATACACATAAGGAGCCAGGAGAATTGTCGGTCACCCTAGAAACAGGAAATGGGACAGCCATACAAACTGGGGTTGTGTACAGGCCTCCAGAGCAGGGGGAGGACACAGACACATTACTGTTAGAAGATATACAAAACATGACAGCTAAAGGGGAGGTTCTGATAATGGGAGACTCCAACATGCCAGATACAGATTGGTCAATACCAGCAGGAACATCTGCCAGAACTAGACACATGGTGGATTCCCAGCAGGGGGAGTGACTCAAACAACTGGTACAACAACCCATAAGAGACAGGGCTATCCTAGATCTAGTACTGACTAACAGGGAAAAGATCACAGATCTCCTGGTAGAAGGTCACCTGGGGGCCAGTGACCATCACATGGTATGGTTCAATTTGGCCACTAGAACTAAATCATCTCATTCCAAGGCAAAAATATGAGACTTCAGAGGAGCTGAATTTGATAAGATGGCCAACAGAGTTAAGCTAGCCCTGGCAAAAAGAAATACAGGTGAGGGGATGCAGGCAAAGTGGGCAAGCATTAAAGATGCAATACTTGAAGCAACATCCCATTGTGTTAGACAGAAAAGGAAGTGCAAAAGAAGAAGGAAACCACTTTGGTTCTCAAAAACAGTAGCAGAAAAGGTCAGAGCCAAAGGCTGGCCTTCAGGAAATATAAGGGAGCAGCAGGATGCAGATAGGGAGGCATACCAAACTTCCCTAAGGGAAGTAGGGAAGGCAGTAAGGCAGGCACAGGCGCAAACCGAGGAAACACTAGCACAAACCGTAAAAGAAGGTGACAAGACTTTCAATAGATATATTAGTGAAAGGAGAAAGTCCAGAGGGGGTATTACTAAGATCAAAGGGGATAAGCGGGCGTGTGAGGAGCAGGACCATGTAAAAGCATCTATCCTAAATAGATACTTCTGCTCAGTATTTACTGAACAGAAGGTAGGGCAGGGTCCACAGCTTAGCATCATGGACACAGAGTGGAGAGAGGTGTGCACTAGTCCCTTCACAAAAGAAAGGGTCCTACAAGAGCTCGATAAGCTCAGGGTGGACAAGGCAATGGGACCTGATGGCATACATCCCAGGGTACTAAAGGAGCTAAGGGTGGAACTAGCAGAGCCATTATCAGAACTGTTTAGTGAGTCTCTGAGCATAGGAGAGGTCCCAGAAGACTGGAGAAGAGCTCATGTGATCCCGCTCCACAAGAGTGGTAGCAGAGAGGAGGCAGGGAACTACAGACCAGTCAGTCTTACCTCAGTAGTGGCCAAGATTATGGAGGCACTTCTTAAGGAAAGGATAGTGCAACACCTGGAATCCATAGGAGCACAGGATCCAAGACAACATGGGTTTACAAAAGGAAGGTCCTGTCAAACTAATCTCATAGATTTCTTTGTCTGGGTAACCAGAGTGGTGGACCAAGGGGGAGCAGTTGATGTCGCTTACCTTGACTTCAGCCAAGCTTTCGATACTGTTCCACACAGAAGATTGATTAATAAGCTGGGTAGGCTCGGGGTGGGTCAGAAGTTGGTCAACTGGGTGGCAAACTGGTTGACGGGCAGAAAACAGAGAGTGGTGGTAAATGGTATACAGTCAGAAGAGATGCACGTTAAAAGTGAGGTACCTCAGGGATCAGTCCTGGGGCCAGTCCTCTTCAATATCTTCATCAGTGACATTGCAGATGGACTGGAGGGTAAGGTTTGTCTGTTTGCAGATGACACCAAGATCTGCAACAGAGTAGATGATTCAGATGGGGTGGGCAGAATGAGAAGAGATCTGGATAAACTAGCAAAATGGTGGAAGAGTGGCAACTGGAGTTTAGCTAAAGAAGTGCAAGATCATGCACATAGGGAAGAAACCTGGCGCCACTTATAGGCTGGGAGGAGTTGCTGGCAGTCACAAGGGAAGAAAGAGACTTGGCGTCATCATCACTGATGATCTGGTAGGTGGGGCCCACGATGACCTGAAATCATCCAAGTAGACCACTAAAGCAGTAGGTAAGGCTAGAGGGCTGTTGGGGTGTATTAGTAGGGGTATCACAAGTCGGAAGAGGAGGTAATAATCCCTCATTACAAGACACTGGTTAGGCCCCTTTGAGTACTCGTGCAGTACTGGTGCCACACCTTCACAAGGACATTAACCAAATTGAGGCAGTCCAGGAAGAGCAGCAAAATGGTGTAGGGACTGCATCAGAAAACATGAGAGGACAGATTAGCAGGACTCAATATGTATACCCTAGAGCAAAGGAGGAGAGAGGTGATATGATCGAAACATTCAAACACCTTTAGGGCATTAACAAGGTGAAAGAGTCTAACATGTTTCAATATAAGAAAAATAGCAGGACAAGAGGACACAGCATGAGATTAGAGGGAGGCCGATTAAGGGGTAATATGAGGAAGTTCTTTTTCACAGAAAGGGTGGTGGATGCAAGGAACGGCCTACCTCAGGAAGTGGTGGATATGAATACAGTGCAGGGCTTCAAACAGGCATGAGATAGGCATAAGGAAGCAGTACAGATGAGTATGAATAGTTAGGCCATTGACAGAGCAAAGGCCGATGGCACATTCATAAGGCAGAAAAAGAAATGGGCAGACTGGATGGGCTTTGCGGTCCTTATCTGCCATCAACTTCTATGTTTGGTGGGCTGGAGCTTAAGTTAACAATGCTGCTACTAGTGGCAAAAGGGCCGTCGCAGCTTGGTACAGGGACGATACATGGACTGGACCGAGCGAAGAGCTTTCTGGCTTTCCCTGAAGCTCGGTCAAGAGGTCCTTAACGTCTCCCTCGAAGAGGAATGGGCCACAAAAAGGGGCATTCAGGATCAAAGATTGTACATCCTGAGTGAATCCTGACACCCGAAGCCAGGCATACCTCTGAAGGCAGACTGCTGTGGCAGTTCTTCAAGCACAGGCATCAACTGCATCGTATGTGGCCAGTAGGGTAGGACAGCAGGTAATTTCTGCTGTCTTCACCGACTGCTCGATCTTAGCCTTGGCCTCCAAGTCATGCAAGGCCTTAAATTCCGACTTGAGTTGTCCCAGGAGTGCTTTCTGATAGCAGACCATGTGGGCAACACAATTCAGAGTCCTTAGTGCCAAAGTGGAGGATGAATAAATTTTGCATCCGAACTGGTCCAGCTGCCTCGACTTCTTATCTGGAGGGGAGATGCTCATGTGCTTGGGCCTGGAGGACCGGGGTCTAGTACGATCCCCCGACTTCTATTTCCCTGAAGTAGAACAGCCCGTCTCTGATTTCCCGATGTCAAATACGCCGACAATGCAAACTTACTGATGCATCCATTGCTCGACCGAATCCCTTGGAGCACCATGCAGCATCCATGGGGGGGGGGATATGCTACCTCCACACACGATCCTGCAGTGCACTTTGCTACATAAGCAGGGGGAGGGTTGGGTGCAGATTTGGGGCATGGTCTGGTAGCAGCCCAATCCTGAAAGCAAGAAATGCTGTCCCGTATGTTACTAATCCCAATGATGATGCGGCACCCTTTCCATAAATTAATATGAGCCTGTGGTGGTTGAGATGGGGGAGAGGTGCCAGATTCCACTTAGAAGCACCCAGAGAGAACAATCAGCCCCATTCTGTCCCCTTCCCTTCACATCAGTACAGCAGTCTGCCCTCTAAATGAAGAATAAAATAAAACAATACCGTGCTCTCCAAAATATCAAGACAAAATAAACACAGAGCACTTCCCTATAGATTGCTGTGCCTCTTTTCCTCTATTTTCGTGCTCCTCCTCTGGTTGGCCAAAGTCCCGTTCAGCAGGTCCATGTAGCCCCAACGTACCCTTGGTAGTGATCTCACCCTCTGCTGTCCCAAAGCAATCCGTAAAGCCCCACTTAAGTTTTCTTTTAAATTGTTTGGAGTCAGACTAAGATAAAGTACTGGGAAGCGTGGTGGAAAGCATGGAAATTAGCTGTGTTATTGTTGCTATAATAATATTAATAATGTGTGAAGCAGCAATCAGTTCTAGTAGAAATTAGCCGCTTGTGTGAAACTGAAATTAGCTGTGGTATTGGTATGTGGTTTGTCAGGCAGTTTGATTACAGGCTGTTTTTGGGCGGGATTGTTTATGTCGGGAAAATACATGCCGGGCAGTTATGTGTCGGGGAATCGACCAGATCCCGAGGACCGGTCATGGGCCGCATTTACGACCAAGGAATTGGCCTTAGGATGGGTACTGAGATGGTCCTTGCCCTCCAGGGCATGGTATAGCCTGTCTGCCTTTTTGGAGATGGCACTTACAGATGACTACTGTTGCCAAATTGTGGAGGCAAGGTCGTTGTGAGACCTGATCCATGGGGTGATCAAAAGAGGCGTCAGCTCTGGAAGGTTGAGGTGCTCTGCCAGCCGCCTATGCTGAGGATCCTGTTCCTCAGTCTTCCACCTATTGGCCTCTTGAATCTTCTTGAGGATCTCTGTGAAGGAAGGATCCTCCGGTGGGGGGACTTGGGAGTCTCCTTGGGTGTAGGTTCATCTGGGGGTGGGGATTCACAGCCCGAGTGTGACAGGGTTGAATAAGACCTTGTCCAAGTTGCTATGGAGAGTCTGAATTCAAGGATCTGTTCTGTTCTTTCTTTTCCTGTCTCTTTGTCTGGTTGCACAACCAAATTGTCCTGTTAAACCTAGGATTTGATCACCCCGACAGTCTCACAATTCTTTGCCTCTCATTGTCTCTCAGTCTTCCCTTGCTGTTTCTGTCTTCTCCTCCCTTGCATATCTGCCAGTATAAAAATATATGCAAATCATTATATGGAAATGTAACTGATATTGGGATCCCTTTGTTTAGAAATTACATAGTGTTACTTTTGAAATGTATATAATTATAGTTTGAGATGACTGCAAAAAGCTATTGGGAACTCAAGGGGTTAACCTGAGAACAATTTTTAAGCCATCTTTCAAAAGCTGTGGAGAAGGTGCCTCAGTTCTGGGGCATTGTGTTCTTGCTGCTCCTGCATGAAATTGACAAAAACATTGGAAATTTACAAGAACATTTAAAAAAAACAGGATGCTTGTTAAGGATTGGGGTTGCAAAGACTTATAAGAGAGAGAACTAGAATGTTTTGGGAGACACAGAGAGATTGAAGAAAAACTCAGATGGATCTTCTCTGTTTAATCTGCCTTTGTAAACAGTTATACTGAACAAGTTTATTTTTTTTATGTTACTGCTAGTACTGATAAACATTTTTTGCGAATTCTACAACTGCTCCTGGTTTTTCCTATGCTTCCTGACTTGTGCCTCGATGACAGATGCTGTCAGCCTTAGTGGGATTTAATCTGTGCATAATCTAAGCCAGGAGTTTTGTGCGTGGGTACTGGATCCAGTACCAGGGAAGCAGAGAAAGATATGGATTCTGCAGCATCAAGTCCAGAAGTGGTTACCAGGAGAATGGCAGCCAAACTTGCAGAGGCAGAAGTCCAAGCTGAGATTGTACAGCCAGCACAAGTTATGGAAAAAGAACAGGCAGTGACAGAACCTGAAAGCCTGATGGACTTTTTCAAATGGTGGTCTATGCAACAAAAAGAGACGGAGAAGCAGAGAGAAAAAGAGATTCAATGTTTAGAAGAGTTGAGGAGTGCTTAGTCATCTTCAATGGTAATTGTAAACAAAAAAGAAGGGGGTGTTAGAATCTGCCTTGATTTTAGAAAACTTAATCAAGTGTCAAAATTTGACAGTTATCCTATGCCTAGAAAGATGATTTGGGGGACAGACTGGGGAGTGCAAAGTATATCAGTACCCTCAATCTCACCAAGGGTTACTGGCAAGTCCCTTTAGCTAAAGAACCCTGAGACAAAACTGCATTTACAACTCCTGTTGTAGTCATTCGCCACCATGCCATCTGGTTTACATGGTGCCTCAGCTAAATTCCAGCGGTACATGGATGTAATTTTATCACCTCACACTGGTTATTGTGCTGCATATCTGGATGATGTCGTGGTGTACAGTCCTGATTCGAAAAGCCACCTGGAACACCTATGAGCAGTTATCCAAGCTATCAAAAATGCAGGCCTGACTATTAATCCTACCAAATGTGCACTGAGCATGCAGGAAACCAGATATTTGGGCTATGTGTTGGGAAATGGAGAAGTCAAACCAGAGGTTTCTAAGACAGAAGCTGTAGCTAACAGCCCTGTCCCTGAAACAAAGAAACATGTCAGGTCATTTTTAGGGCTGGCTGGTTATTATTGGAAATTTGTTCCCAACTTTGCTGAGTTAGCTACTCCCCTCACTGAACTAACGAAAAAAACGGTACTCAAATAATGTGAAATGGACCCCAGAGTGTGATGAAGCTTTTCAAGCCATTAAGGCTGCATTATGTTCAGCCCCTGTGTTAAGAAGCCCAGATTTTGAGAAACCATTTTTGTTACAAACAGATGAATCAGAGGTAGGCCTAGGTGCAGCCCTGAGTCAAAATATAGATGGAACGGAACATCCTATTCTGTACATAAGTAGGAAGTTGCATGACAGAGAGAAAAGGTACTCCACCATTGAAAAGGAATGTTTAGCAGCAAAGCGGGCAATGGAGTTCCTTAAGTTTTATTTGCTAGGAACTTACTTTGTACTTATAACAGATCACAATCCTCTCTGTTGGCTTAACCAAATGTAAGACAAAAATTCCAGAATCACAAGGTGGTACCTGGCACTACAGCCATTTATTTTTTATTTATTTAGTTTTTGTTGACCGGGTAAGTGCACTAGACAAATCCTGCCGATTTTCAGGCACAACCCGGGGGTGGGGGATACAGATGAATGCCAACTGACATTGAACCAGATTAAGCTGTTGGTGGTATTTAAGTGAATGAGGGAAATTTGGCCAGGACACCAGGGAAATTCCCCTGCTCTTTTCGATAAGTGCCATGGGATCTTTAACATCCACCTGAACTACCACCAATCCAGGCAGATGGGACCTCGGTTTAACGTCTCATCCGAAAGGCGGTACCTCAGAAGTGCAGCACCCCTCTCATGCTGCACTACAGTGTCAGTACTGGGATATTAACCCAAGTGCCAGATGTGGGGACTGAACCCACAGCCCTCTGATCTCCCGGCCTCAGAGGCGAGTGTGCTACCTACTGAGCCACTGACACTGACAATTTAAATTCAAGGTGATACACAAACTGGTAAACAGAATAGCAATGCTGATTTTCTGTCAAGATATGGATCAGGAAATACAGGTTACTCACCTGTAACAGGAGTTCTAGGAATGGTATATGTTGTTCATCCACACTATCTGGCAGGTTCCTTGCCGCTTTAAATCTTGCCGGAAGGTCTTCAAGCTAGCTCCTCCCACCCACCCGGGTGGTAAAACTCTCGGCTCCGCCCCATGACGCCAGATCTGGCCCGCTGGAAGCTCAGGTTGTCTTCCGAAGCCGGGGAGGTCGGGTGGGTTAGTGTGGATGAACAACATATACCATTCCTAGAACTCCTGTTACAGGTGAGTAACCTGTATTTCTAGGGACATGGATATGTTGTTCATCCACACTATCTGGCAGACTCCTAGTAGTTCTCCGGGAGGAGGGAGGCAAGGCGCACACCCCCTACATACTTACTTGGGGAACAGAGATTGGAGAACCGAGGCCCCAAAACCAGCATCCCGACGTGACTCAAGGTCGATGTGGTAATGGGTAATAAAGGCGTGTGCTGACTTCGTAGCAGCCACTGCAGATTTCCTGCATAGGACATCCCTGGAAGCAGCCACCGATGCAGCAGATATGGCGGGTAGAATGAGCTCTTATCCCTCTGGGAGGCTCCATGCCCGCCAACTCATAGCAGAGATTTATGCAGGAGGTGACCCATCTGCCTATCGTCCGCTTGGCTGCAGGCCTGCCAGGTGCGGCTTCAGCGTAGGTGACAAACAGCTGGTGAACCTCTCCCCGAATTTCAGCCGTGCGCTCCTTGTAATAGGCGAGCGCCCTTCTAGGGTCCAAAGTATGGAGCCTATATTCGGCCTCCGAGGTGTGACTAGGGTAGAACACCGGCAGAGTCAACACCTGATTAAGGTGAAACTCCGACACCACCTTCGGAAGGAATTTCGGGTGGGGGCGTAGGACAACTTGTCCCTGTGGAAGACCAGGTAAGGAGACTCTATGCTAAGCGCCTGGAGTTCTCCCATCCTTCTGGCTGGCGTGATGGCCACCAAGGGCGGTCTTCCCGACAGGTGGGGAGACCACACCTGTGCAAGTTTGAATGGCTTGCCCATGAGCTTTGCCAGTACCAGCAGCAATCCCACGGAGGTGGGGGTTCCGCACTGGAGGAAATGTGATCAAGGCCTTTGAAAAAGCGCCCGACCACTTTTCCTGCGCCACTGACTGCTGACCGCCCGCCCGGTAAGCAGAAATGGCTGCCAGGTGCACCTTAAGGGTCATCGACCTAAGCCCTTGACTAGATAGGGACCATAGATAGTCCAAATGCTTGCCACAGGACACGCAGAAAGGGTCCAACCTTTTCCCGACACCAAATGGAGAACCTCTTCCATTTGAAGGCATTGCATTTTCTGGTCGACTCCTTCAGGGGCGCCTCAACGACGTTGAGGACCTCGTCGGAAAGACCCAAGGCCTGGAACTCTAGCCGCTCAGGAACCAGGCGGTCAGGTGCAGGGACTGAAGGTCCGGATGGAACATCTTCCCCTGATTGACTGAGAGCAGGTCCGGGCGAGCTGGAAGCTGCCGCGGAGTCCTGGAGCTGAGACTGAGGAGATCTGGGTGCCAGAACTGGCGAGGCCAGTCTGGGGCTATCAGAATCACCTGCGCCTTGTCCCTCCTCGCTTTCAGCAGGACCCTGTGAATCAGGGGAACAGGGGAAAGGCGTAAAAGAGGCCTGGGGTCCACGGCCTCGAGAAGGCATCCCCCTGCAGCGAGCCCTGCTGCGGGGGCGGGCATGAAACAGCCTCAGCTCCGCGTTCTCCCTGGAGGCAAACAGATCCACCAGAGGTGTGCCCCAGTGGGAGAACAGGTCTTGTACTATCTCTGGCAGGAGAGACCACTCGTGCGATGCAGCCCCTATCTGGCTCAGGGCATCGGCCAGGGTGTTTGAGGCTCCTGCCACATGAATGGCCAGGGAGATCCGCCTCCAGGCTGCGCACTAGTGACCAGATGCGGAGAGCTTCCTTGCATAGAGGCAAGGAGTGCGTCCCGCCCTGGCGGTTTAGATAGTACATGGTCGTGGTATTGTCCGTCTGGACTCGGACCACTTGACCCCGGAGAAACGGAGCAAAGGCGGTGAGAGCTAGGCGGACCGCACGGAGCTCCAGCAGGTTGATATGGCATCGGGACTCCCGCGGGGACCAGAGGCCGTGCACTCGGTGTTCCCCCAGATGGGCACCCCAACCCATCAAAGAGGCGTCGGTCGTTAGAGAGACCGTCGGCTCGGGGCGGACAAACGGGATACCCTCCTGCAGATGGGACGGAACGGTCCACCACTGGAGAGCGTTCCACATCTCTTGGGTTGTCCACACGCGCTGGTCCAGAGGATCGCAATGCTGTGACCACTGGCCGGCCAGTCCCCACTGGAGGGGGGGCGCATGTGCCAGCGTGCCCAACAGACTACGCTGGTACAGGCCGCCATAAGAACCAGGAGTCGCAGGAAGTCCCGGGCAGGGCGCGACTGCCCAACCAGAAAAGATTGGGCAAAGGAGGAAAGAACCTCGGCCCTGTCCGCCGGGAGCCGTGCTCTGGCTCGAAGAGAGTCGAGCTCTGCCCCGATGAAGGATATCACCTGCTTCGGCACGAGTTCCGACTTGGCCTCATTGAGCAGGAGGCCCAGATGAGAGCAAACCCGGAGGGCCAGATCTCTGGACCGCTCCACCTCCAACCTGGAGGGGGCTGCTATCAGCCAATCGTCCAGGTAAGGGTACACCCGGACTCCTCGGCGCCGCAGGAAAGCTGTCACCGCTGCAATGCATTTGGTGAAGACCCTGGGAGCTGAAGAGAGGCCGAAGGGCATGGCCTGGAACTCGAAGAGGGAACCCTCCGCTCTGAAGCGGAGGAATCTCTGATGAGACGGACGGATAGGGACGTGAAAGAACGCGTCCTGGAAGTCCAGAGAACAGAACCACACGCCGTGTTCCAGAGATGGTATTATCTGAGCCAGAGTGACCATTCTGAAGGTTCGAGACCTTAGGAACTTGTTCAGGTCGTGTAGATCTAGGATGGGGCGCCAGCCCCCCGTCCGTTTCGGGACCAGGAAGTACCTGGACATGAACCCTGGTTCTGATGGAGGGTCCTCTATCTCTATTATCACCCCTTTCTGAAGGAGGAGGGCGATGTCGGCTCGACGAGCCTGTAGAGATTCTGGGGACCCCGAAGCCCCCGTGAGGCGACGGCTCTGAAAGGCGAGCCCTCAGGTCGAAGGCAGGCCTCTTCCCACCACCTCAAAACCCACCTGTCCGTGGTAACAGCGGACCAGGCGGAAAGGAAGTTCGGACCGTCCCCCATGGGGGAACCAGATGAGTGGACGGGATGGGCGACACCCTCAGCCCGTCACTTAGCAGGCTTGGAGGAAGGACCGCCTGGGACCACCAGGGCCTTTTCCTCCTTGCTTCTTGTTTGAGGAAGCTGGTGGCTTGGGCTTGGAATACCAAGGCCTGGCCTGCTGGCCCTGACGCTGTTGTTGGGCCGGACGTGCAGCGGGAGTAGAGGGATGAAAGGGCTTAGGCTGGGGCTTACGACCCTTGTCCCTCTGAGCGGACGAGACCGAATCCAAGGTGGCATTGGACTTTTCGATCCTCTGGAGGTGGCCTTCCACTCCAGGGCCGAAGAGGTCTGTTCCCAAGAAGGGAACGTCCGCAAGCTTGTGCTGGGTATCCGAGGTAAAGGTGGATATTCTCAGCCATGCCCGCCGACGCATGGCCACCGCGGCCGCCACTGACCGGGCACAAGAGTCTCCGATATCCAGAGCAGTCTGGAGCTGCTGCTTGGCTACCGCCCTGCCCTGATCCCGCACCTGCTTGACCGTAGTCTGCAGGTCGGCGGGAAGATGAGGGACAACCTCATCCAGGGAACCCAACAGGGCATGGGAGAAATGTGCCATGAGGACGGCCGAGCTGGCCTGGCGAAGACCAAGTGAAGAGGCAGCATACACTTTCCGCCCCGCATAGTCCAATTTCTTAGACTCTTTGTCGGGCGGTTTGTCCATGTCCCTGGCATTGCCGGCATGCCGGAAAACACTGTCCGTGACCAACCCCTCAGCCGAAGGGTGTTCAGAAAAACCGGACAGAGAGCCCGGAGGGACCGCATACTTCCTGGCCATCCTGGCCGAAGGCGCAGGACGGGAAGCCGGACACTGCCATAACTCCAGGGCAGGGCCACGATGGCTTCGGCCACTGGAAAGGCCTCCGTGGGAGAATCCCCTCTGTCCAGAATCTCGGTGAGGGGATATCTGGCCCGTTTGGATACGGGTTCAAGCTTCATCCCAGTGGATTCTGAGATGAGCCTAAGAAGTCCAAGAAAGGATGAAGGGCTATCGTCCGCTGACTGCCCCCCAGAGGACTCCAAGTCCAAGCGTCTGGAGTACAGGGAGGAGTCATCCGACTCCGACGAGTTGTCGAAGAGCTGCCTGGAGCTTGAGCCACTCTCCACTTGCCGAGGCTTATCGGGCGTGAGAGTGACCGACAGCCTGCGGGGAAGGCCATGGGCCAACCGTGAATCTTTCGACGGTGCCCCAACTGTCGGCTAAGGCAGAGGTGGCTCCACCAAAATTGGTGGGGCAGCTGGAATGGGTCGAACAACCGGCCTGGAAACAGGCTCCTCGACCACCACGAGGGGTTGATTCGACTGGTCCGGTGGCAACCATTTAATGGCCGGGGAAGGGGCCTGAGCCAGCTTACTGCCAGCCAGAAAGAGTTGTTGCCACATGAGGTCCTCATATTTTCGACGTAATTTGCGCCGAATCCTCCCCTCCTCGTCCGAGGAGGAGGAAGATGAGGAAGAGCGGTGACGCCGCTTGCCGCGGTGCCGAGACCGTCTTTGTCGATGGGAGCGGCTGGACTGCGAAGATGTCCGAGACCGAGACCAAGAATCTCGGCTAGGCCGAGGTCGGCGAGTCGGGGAGCCGAGGATCGGCAATCCCTTCGGTTCGGTCGACAAAACCGAGGGCTCCTGGGTCGAAGGCACAGATGAGCCGACGGTATCCTCAGTCCTCACCGGGGGAACCGGGGAGGAGGGAATCTCGGCTTCTCCAGCCGACAACCCGTCTAACGGGTCGAGAAAAATCTCAACCACGTCAGCGGGTGTCTCGGTCACCTGGCCTGACGGGGGCACCGTGAAGCCAGTGGCCGAAGGCGAAAATTCGACCGAAGTCGACTGTCGACAAGGGGAAGGAGATCTTTCCCGCTCCCAAGAGCGTCGATGATGGGACTTACCCTTACTTTTCTTCGACCGATGAAACGGACTCGAAGAAGTAGGACCCTCACCTTTGGTCGAGAGGGTCAGGCAAAGCTCCTTAAAAGAAGCTGAATATGAGGCCCCAAGCGAAAGAGGAACGAAAGCCGCAGAAGAGGAAGCCGCGGCCTGGGCCGCCTGCTCTTCGAGGGCAACCAACTGTTCCAGTTGTTCGGCGGATCCCGCAGCCGCGGAAACCGCCAGTCGGGCCTCCTTTGATTTAACCGGAGGAAATCTTCTTTCGGGACGCCCTAGTTGCAGACGGGCAGCGCGGTCCTCGAGGACGTAGACCGAGAAGGAGGAACACAGGTCGCAAGTCATGGTCGTGGCTCCTGGCTAAGGCAGTAAACGCACGTGGAGTGCGGGTCCGTCTGAGACATCTTCTGCCCACAGGACATCTCCAATCAAGAGTCGATTTGTCCATCGCAGCCGCGGGAAGAAGACCCGAAGAGGTAAAGTTATAAAAAAATTTTTTTTTTTTTTTTGAAAGTTTCAAACCGAAGGATTTTAGGCCCAAAGCTTAATCGCAGAGCATTAAGGAGGGAACCTGAGCTTCCAAGCGGTAAGGAAGATCTGGCGTCATGGGGCGGAGCCGAGAGTTCTACCACCCGGGTGGGTGGGAGGAGCTAGCCTGAAGACCTTCCGGCAAGATTTAAAGCGGCAAGAAACCTGCCAGATAGTGTGGATGAACAACATATCCATGTCCCTAGAATTGAGGATTCTGAAGGCTGAAAAACAAATGTACGAGTTTAAACTTTACTGTTTGCTGTACTGTTATAGAAAAAAGGATACTGTAAATGTGCTTAATTTCTGAAAGTTAGAAGCTAATGTTAGAGAATTAATAGAAAGTTTTGGAAACCTGTTTGATAAAACAGGGTCCCTCTTGGGGGGGGGTGTATGTGACAGGGTTGAAAAGGACCCTGTCCCAGTTGTTATGGAGAATTTGAATGCAAGGATCTGTTCTGTTCTTTCCTTTCTTGTCTCTTCTCTGTCTGGTTGTGCAACCAAATTTTCCTGTTAAACCTAGGATTTGATCACCCCGACAGTCTCGCAATTCTTTGCCTCTCAGTCTTCCCTTGCGGTTTCTGTCTTTTTCTCCCTTGCATATCTGCCGGTATAAAAAATATATGTAAATCATTATGTGGAAATGTAATTGATATTGGGATCCCTCTGTTTACAAATTATATAGTGTTACTGTTGAAATGTATATAATTATAGTTTGAGGTGATTGCAAAAAGCTATTGGGAACTCAAGGGGTTAACCTGAGAGCAGTTTTTAAGCCACTTTTCAGAAGCTGTGGAGAAGGGGCCTCAGTTCTGGGACACTGTGTTCTTGCTGCACCTGTGTGAAATTGACAAAGAACATTGGAAATTTACAAGAACATTCTAGAAAAAAAACAGGATGCTTGTTAAGGAGGGGGGCTGCAAAAACTTAGAGAGAGAGTTACAATATTTTGGGAGACACAAGAGAGATTGAAGGAAAACACAGACGGATCTTCTCTGTTTATTCTGCCTTTGTAAATAGTTATACTGAACAAGTTTATTTTTTTTTTATGTTACTGCTTGTACTAATAAACATTTTTTGTGAATTCTACAACTGCTCCTGGTTTTTCCTATGCTTCCTGACCTGTGCCTCAATGACATCGAACCCGAAGAGGAACTGGAATTCGAGTTCGACGATGGGCTAGCATCTGGAGATGGGGCCAGATGACGAGGAACCTCCTTCTGGGGAACTACCTGTCCACCTTCATGCCCTTTCACAATGGAAGCAGCCACCGCATGGCCAAAGGAGGAGGGCTGGGACTCAGCCAGAGACAAAGACAGGTAATTAGGAGTAGGCCGGGCCGGTGTAGAGGCCACAATCGGCTGGCGATGGTCCAGTTCTGAGACCAGCTAAGCCTTGGTTCTGTTCCACCATGACTCAAACAGAACCTATAGTCCACCTGCGGTTGTGGGTTAACTGGTGGAGGAGGTTGGTAGAGCAGGTGGTAACTTGAAGGATGACCCAGCATTGGGTACCCAGGGTATGATACGTGGACGAAGGATAGCCCAGTGTGTGATACCCTGGCGTTGGATACCCCAGAGTGGAGTAATGCGGCGTGGAGCAACCTGGCGTCGGGTAGCCCGGAGCACGACCAGACGGCGGTGCTGACTAACCCAATGACGGAGCCAAAAGTCCTGGCTGAAGCCCAGAGGGTATGCCTGAAGGACCCAGTAAGACAGGGCCTGATGGCAGTCCATCAGGAATGAGGCCCGGCGTCGGCCCACATGGGCCAGCAGGTCCTTCCGGAGTCTGGGGAGGTGCAGAAGGCCCAGATGGAGGGACCTGGACAGTGAGGTCTGGTGATCCCCTGGAAGACCAAGCGCGGGGATCTCCAGCGTCGGACGGTCCAGCGCTGGCCTGTCAGGGCCAGTGGGCATCTGGTCCTCTGGTTCTGAGGGAAGATCCGGAGGCTTCACCGTGAGCAGTAAAGAAGGTCCCGGAGGGGGATTCCTCATGGGGCAGCTGCTGTTTTTGTGGCAGCTGGTGCTGGTCAGGGGGACCAATGTTGGGCCCTGAATCGGGGACTGACATGTGCGCCTGGGCTGAGCAGTCGCCAGAGGCACCGGTGGCTGACTTACCAGCCAACCCACTAGCTTAGACCCGGGAGTTTTCAAGGGCCAAAGAGTGGGAGTTTCATCCGAATCCCTGGAGGCCCCGTCTGAACCGTAACCAGCCCAGGCGGGGACCAAAGCCTACACCATGGCAGAAGGAGCAGGGTTGGCGGAGGGAGCTCTCCTTGCTGGTAGAGGCCACTTGTGTTACGTGGTCCCTGGGGGCATAGCTTGGAAGAAGCCAGTCCCAGTCCAGATGTTCTTCTTTTCCCTCCTCTTCTTCTGCTTGTGGGAGTCCGATGAACTTCCCGAAGAGGATGAAGCGCTTCTCATCTGCTGCCGCTCCTTCTCCATGGAAGCTAGTTTTTGTTTTAAAAGATGAACTTCCAGGGCTTGCTGACAGCATTTCTGTGTGGCTTGGTTAAACTTCTGGCAGCCTCACAGCCCTTGGTGTCGTGATCAGGCCCCAGGCACAGGAGACACGAAGTATGGCCGTCTTTCTCCAGATTCCAGGATCTGATTGTCGCAGGAGCACTTGTTATGGTGAGCTTTGGAAGAGGCTGGCGAAGACATGCAAGCCTATGACTATTTTTGACGAAAATACAAGAAAAAAGAAACAAAATAATTATCGAAAATGGCGGTTGACTATAGCAGTGTTCCGCGAGGTCTGACGTGCGCAGGTCGATGGTGGGAAAGAACTGCAGGGTGGGTGTTGGACCGCCCACTATATAGCGTTGGCCAACGACCACGTGATGTCAGGTGAGCAATCCCCGCCAGACAATGCTAGCTAAAGTTTTCCGTGTGATCCTAGCGCCTGGCGGCTCAGTCCTACCTGTTAGTGCCTACTGCAAGAGCCCTCTCAAAGTAAGAGCTACAGAACTACAGACCAGTCAGAATGAACTCGATACTGGGGAAATGGGCCACCATTGGCCAAGCAGAAGTGCACGGTGATCCAGGTTTGGAAGCAGACTTGGGCAACCACCACTGGGAGACAGTGCTGCTGTTGAAAGTGCCTCCTAGCCCAGGGAAGGAATGCAAACCCTGTAGTGGACCTGGGAGATTGCTCCCCAATAATCCGCTGTGGTGTCCAAGACCTGAAGGAGGCAGGTGGCACCACTAAGTGGTTGAAGGGCAGGAGAAGAATCAGAAAGCCCCACGAGCTACCAGGGTGACAGGTTCAGGCACTCTTGTGCCTCACTCTGCAGGGACCTTCACCACAGGAAATGGCTGATGTTGTGGCTGACAGGGCTGGGAGGTCACCAAACACTGATGAGTGCAGTCCAGAGGACTGGGAGTGCAAACTCTGGAGGATAACAAGCTATATAAAAAAAATACCAGGGAAGCTGCTGGAAACCATTCTAAGAAACACAACTGTCGATCACTTACACAAAAATAATTTAAACTGAGAGGCCCAAGGAATTAAATGTGTGAAATTCTGTGGCTGTTATACAGATGGACTTCTGTTAGGTATCTGATATTATAGAATGGCACTGGAAAATCCACAATCATGATTGGCTGAATCATTTAAATTAGAGGTGTGCCGAACCTCTGAGGGTGAAACCGAGCCATCCTGAATACATACAGCTCAGTTTCCATGAGTCCTAAGCCGAACCTTGCTGGCTCAGCTCAGATCGCCAACGTTTTCTCCCCCCTTCTCGTTAACTTTCTGCCTGTCATGTGACCGGTAAGAGCTCGTCAGTTGGCAGTTCAAGTGAAGATACTCTGGTTTGCGCATGAGCAAACCGGATATAGCTGGAAGAGCACTCCTCCTCGGTGCCATTTGAGTTGAGCAATCAAGGACAGAGGAGATCTTTCAGTCGAGCGAGTGGCCGAGTGGGAAGGGAAGGGTCTCTGACCATGGTCGAAGACAAGTGTGTGGAGGAGTCACACACTTCATGATCACTCAGCATGAAAAGAAAAACGAGCATTAAAAAAAGTTAAAAATACAAAAAAAAAAAAAAAAAACATTAAGAGGATTAGGTGGGGACTCAGGAGGGACATGGGTCAGGGACTGGGGAGCAGTGGAGCAAGGTTCTGAGTGGCCATGTGGGAAGGAAGGGAAAGGTCTTGTCTGGACTTGTTTCCACCACACCAACAAAAAAGAGCTAGAAAACTTAATATACCAAAAAAAAAAAAAAACTGAGAGGGTCACGGACTCGGGCCAGCAACAATCTGTGTGTGTGTGTGGGGGGGGGGGTGTGCTGCAGACATGCAAGAATTGTGTGCTGTGAATGAGCTTTGTGGAACATCCAGCAGCAGACAATTCCAAATTTCCCAGTGCCTCCACTGGCATACTGTGAGACTCTGAGGCAAGGCAGTTAACCTCCCAAGTGGTCCAGGGTCACCCCTGAAAACAGGCACCTGTGCCTTGTGGGCCTTAGCTAAGAGAGCATTGACTGAGCTTATTCAGCTTAGCAGAGATAATGGGCTAGCATATTGTGAGACGCTGGCTGAGGAAGTCACAGTGTAAACACCCCCAAAGAGCAGTGTCACTAGCCATTTTCCACATAAGCAGGAGTCAGACAGGACAGATCATTTTTTGTGTAGTCCTGTCAAATAAAGGCTTGTATGTTGCGTCACATGTGAAACATTTTGGAGGGAGGGGGCAGCCTGGCAGTCAAGTAGCCTACCAGCCATTTCCCCACACAAGCAGGAATCAGCACAGAAGGACCATATCTTTTTTTTGTATAGTCTTGTCATACAAAAGCTCACGTCATGTGTGAAATGCTTTGGGGAAGGGCAGCCCAGTAGTTGAGTAGCCTCTGTCTGCACAGTGGGGACAGGAGAAACATATATATATAAATAATATACATATATATATATATATATATTATATACATATATCATTATTATATATATATACATATATATATATATATATATACATACATATATATATATATATATATATATATACACATACATATATATATATATATATATA